>OX459010.1:1435059-2867618 GCA_949774965.1 Diarsia brunnea
GTGGCAGAGATTTGGTCAAATATAAAAAATTTGGAGAAGATTCGAAAAAAAGTTAATAAACGACTCGTAAATATATTAGTTAAACGACTATTTTACGTTGACATGAAACGTGAGCAAGAATTGAAATTCGGGTCACAATCTAGTACGTGTTCGTTCATATTATGATTTATGACGTCATCACTATTACGTGATTCTACGTACCTTTATTATAACGTAGCTCTGGAGCTCGCTTTCGTATTCTTGTAGTTTTACTTCGGATTTATTCAGAACAGGATTTTTTTGTTACTAGGACGTTTTATCTCTTGGATTGTTGTTGTTTATTTCTCCACAATTGATTTTGTCTAGTATATAAAAGTGGAGTAATTTTTCTTCAGATTCTTTATTCTACAGTGAAGTCTTAATTGTGGTGGCAGGTTGGTTTGTTTTCCGGACTGGTTATTGTTTCAATGGAGACTATTCAGCACTACCAGGACAAAGAACCAAAGGAGAGATAATACAGGGTGGTGTCGACAATACGACAATAAATGAAACCACTGGTAGTTCTAGTCCATAGGAACATCATTAAACTATCAAAAAAGTTTTAACACCAAAATAAAAAAATTGAAAAAAAAACAATAAAACCAAGTAGCATAAAACTGTTAACGAAATACATTACAATTTACAAACAAATATTTTTTTACTAACCTTAGAAATAATTTGCACCGATTAACGAGTGGAAATAAAATGTAACAAACGAATTTGGGAAAGACATTTAGGTAGTTTGTTGTCGTATCGTCGGCACCACGAAGGTGAAGATTTATTTGATAGTTTAAAATTGTTCCTATGAACTAGAACTACCAGTAGTTTTATTTATTGTTGTATTGTCGGAACCACCCTGTATAACAATCTTTGTCCACGTGAGCACGGGAGGAACAAAAGTCTCACAAGCTTTCGAGTAAATAGTAGTTTACAAAACTGTATCTTATCAGGAATTAAAAATACATACGCGTAAAAACAACAATCAATCAGCTGATGTGAAGCACTAATCCCTATATAAATAAATAAAAAACGGCAGAAGTTAAAAGTAGGTAAATATAATCAGCATTTTTACAACATTGATAAAACATTTACACATTCGGTATTCTACACATTAAAAGAAACGCGCCGCGGGTTGTCTGGTGTGGTGTAAACCGAGATAATCAAAGATGGCGGAAAAAACACAGAAGAATCGGAACAATGACATGGACTCCGAAATCCCCACGCCAGATGCCGAGCGCAAAGTAGATTTAGACACTATCCTAGTAGAAGAAATTGGACAGTTCGGCAAATACCAGATGAGGACTTTCTTGTTGTCCGTGCTTATGGTGATCTTCGTCGCTTGGAGCGCCGTTGAATACATGTTCACCACCGCTCGAATAAGTACCAGGTAAATAATATTATTACCACTTTTTTGTATTTTTTTCCTAGTTTTAATACACGGTTTTTCGTTTTAACCTATTCTTGTATTTGACCAAAGGTTTATTCTGTTCCTGGATTATCATACTTCAGCATACGTTTATCATTTACCATCATTTTCATATTTGACATAATCATCAGTGATTCCTCTTTTACCGTTTGGTCAACCTTACTATAACGATATTAGATCTTTCTACGTATTCGATTCCAGATGTCTCATCCCGGAGTGTGAAGGTGTACCAACGAGTTTCTCACCATACTGGTTAGCGAACGCAGTGCCACAGGGCGATCAATGTGAACGTTTTGCTAACGTAAACGCGACGCTTAGGGTGGTCGACAGCGACACCTGCCCTGCATCGCTCTTCAACCGTGACACCCGCGTACCTTGCGATGACTTTGTGTATGAGAACACGCACTCCGTTGTCTACGATGTAAGTGGAAGAAATAATAATGTTTTTTATCAGAGAATGATCCATCACCATCATTCCTTTACTCAGTTCTACTTCTGCTTATCGGCTTTTTGAGCAACATCAGTTTGTTATAAAACGCAGTGATATTGCCCTCCGGCCGTTTTAACAGAATATAGTCAGTTAACGTAATGTTTCGAATACTGCGCTACATTGCACATCTTGGTGAGAAGCTTACTCTGCAGTGGGGAATACAGACAGTAACAATAATGTGATAATCAGAGAGACAGATTCTTAATTCATATTTTTGTCGTCATATAGCTTTTTTTTTTTTTTTTTTATTTATTTCAACCAATGTTACATGAGTGGGTATTATACAAATTTCCTGCCAAACTGCAGGACAGTTTGTCGGCAGTGTTCTCGTGAATACAGCTCTTATATAGTTAAAATAACATTAAATAGTACATCATAACTTTAAACGTTAAGAAACACAAAGTTTTGTAATAAATTATAATACATCCAAGGGTCTATCGCCTTGTATTTTTGCCGCCGTCTGCTCACACAGACGTACGCCACGGACAAACACACACATACTCGAGCTGTCCCGTTTGTATTTAGATACTTATATAACCATACTGATCTACACTTCTACAGCTCGAGCTTTCGTACATGTAAACTGGTGTCTATAGATTGATGTCTATAGATTGACTCTTAGCCCGCCATGCCAGCACGGCGAACGAACATGCACCTACCGTCCTCCCGACCACCGCCGCTGCACCCCCCGGTAGGAGACGAGCTACCAAGCGCGAGTGAGACACAACGGCGGCAGCCCGACCGACAGCAGCAAGGCGCGCGCGCATGCTAGCATGGCCGACTCATTCATAAGTTAGGTACACTATTATGTACACTTCACCCGGCGTACTCGTACAAACACTCGCCCAAACCGGCCGCTAAAAATTATACTTTATTGTGATGAAACTAAGATACACTTTCCATCCAAAAGTAACAATCATAACATAACATGACGCCTGTAATCCCCGAAGGGTTCGGCAGAACTTTCCATCTAATAAGAAAATATAAATAAATAGACGCGAATCTCCGAACGAATACGCCAAGTGAAGCGACACCATAACAATTTAGGTGCCAATGCTAGGGACACAAACCCAAATAGTGCTTGCGCAGCACACTCTTTAACACGTTTTTAGACATTGTTTCGGTAGACATTTCCTTTGGTAATTCATTTAACAATGTTGGAGTTAGCCATTTCCGCGTCCTTTGACCGAAATAGTTCCTCACCTTAGGGACCGAATATTTGTTTTTCTTTGTCACCATACGAGTTGGTCGGTTATACACTTTTTTCACCTTGAGTTCATTTTTATTGTGTTGTTCTAAAATTATAGTTGTTTTTATTTTTTTCTGTATGGGTAATATTTTACAAATTTTAAATAATTTTTCGTACTCTTTATTAATGCTATCTTTAGTTGACTTGTTTACTAGTAATTTTAACAATCGAATTTGCAACAGTTTAATTTTATTTAAATGTACCGGAAACGTCAGTCCATAACCACCCAACCCATAGTTTATTGTTGCCTCTGCAAGTGCATGGTAAAGAATGTACATTACTCGCCTACTAACTATATACTTTAAATTGTTCAGTTTCCCTAGTACGGAGCGCAGGCGACTACATACTGTGTTTATGTGTAAGTCCCATGTAAATCGCTCGTCAATTAGTAATCCTAGATATTTGTATTTCACCACACGCTCAATACACTCACATTGACAGTTTGCATTGCTATCGTGAAGACATTCGTACGAGTGGCCTTTTACAGAGATACGGGCATTTTTAGCAATGTGGTTATACGGAGACGATATTAACATCCACTTGGTTTTATTTATATTTATAAGAATACCATTATCGTGCGCCCATTTGACCACATTATCAAGGTCTTCTTGCATTGCCGACTGGATCAGTTCACAGTCCCGACCGCTGTATGTCAAGCACGTATCGTCTGCATACATGTATGTCTTACAATTTTTCACGACATTAACCATACTGTTGACGTGCATGATATACCCTACAGGTCCATAAACTGACCCGGTCGGCACACCGTAATCGACTTTACCGAGGTCACTGTCTACTTCTTTAACCCTAACTTTTAAATACCTATTTTCTAGATACTGCCTGAACCACCCTTTAACAGGCCCCCGTATTCCGCACTCGTCCATGGCCTGCAGCAAGCCCTCATGCTCCAGAGTATCAAAGGCTTTTTTAAAATCAATAAAGATTAATAAAACCACCTCTTTTGAATTTAATGCGATGTTTATGTCATCTGTAAACTTACTTAATGCCGTTGCTGTGCTTCTATTTGGTCTAAATCCGTGCTGAATATCTGATAATATATTATTATTCTCTAAAAACTTTGTGATTTGGCCTACTATTACTTTTTCAAAAAATTTATTAATTACACTCAATATCGCGATGGGCCTATAATTTGTGTACTCTTTATGTTCCCCTCCCTTGAAAATTGGCCTAATAATTGAGATCTTTAAATCACTAGGATATACCTGTCGTTCTATACACTTATTAATAAAATGTGCAAGAACTTGGCTGATAGGATACTTAATAATTTTTAGATCCTTTACTCGAATTCGATCAGAGCCTGGGGACTTGCTGCAGCTTAGCTTATCTATAATTAAACATATATCTCTAGGGCAGGCCTTTTTAAATCTAAAACTTACATCACTTTCTTTTACATATTCACATCTTTCATAAAACAAACGGTTACATAAATGTTTCTGTTTTAGTAAACCTATTTCATTAGTAAAAGTATAACAAAAATTATTACATACGCTTTCCAGGTTCTCGTTACTTTTTACAAAATACTTTTGGATCACGTCATCAACATTTAACTTGCTTCTACCAAGCCACTTGTTCGCACACTCCCACACTTTTCTCATATCTCCGTTACAGTTTTTCAACTCTTGACGCCTGTGTGCATTTCTAGCAACATTTACAGCTTTGTTTACTTTATTTCGATATTTTGTGTACTCTAATCGTAGTGTCATATTTTTAGGATTTGCTTTCCATTTACGGAACAATGCGTCTTTAGTTTCTAATAGTTTTTGCAGTTTTTTGTCAACCCAGATGTTAGATTCCCTCTTTTTAACTAGTTTTCTTGTTTCCGACGAGCTGTAAATGTTGCTAAACATATCACACATTTGGATATACAGCTCTAAGGGGTCTTCAATACACATAAGATTTGTCCATTCTACCTCACATAATTTAGCTTTAACCGCTTCATTATTAAGTATCGTGCGGTAGCAAGGCGGCATCAGCTGTTTGTTTACTTCGATCGAGAGTCCCGTTAAGTAGTGATCGGAGATAGTGGTCGTTAGTACATAGGCGTGAAGCTCGCCGACCGGTCGCGCACTTCGCACAAAAATATGATCGATGCATGATGTCACTCGTCGCTCTGACAGGACTACCTCCCGCGTGATATCTTGGATGCAGCATTCCATGCCTAACTCACTTAGGGTGTTTAGGTATTCGTTGGCGCGTGAGTCGATTTCCCCTCGCAATATGTTAATGTTGCAGTCTCCCAACAACACTAATTCATTACCAATAGGTATATCTTGAATTAATTTCTCAAGTCCCTTTATAAAGTGTGATTTATTCATTTGCGGAGGCCTGTAGGTAATTATTATGTCAATTTTTTTGTGTTCTGTGACAATTTGACCATGTATTAGCTCACAGAATAGGTTATATTTCTTTATAATTTCAAACTCCATCTTTTCATGTACATAAATAATTATACCTCCTCCCCTTCTTTCCGATCTAGTTAAGTAATATGAACAGAAACCATTTATTTCATAGTTATACACTTCCTCCTCCTTTATATTTATTTCCGTTAGACATATTAGTTCCAATTTAGGTATACAGTCTTTTATTAATACTATAAATTCATTAAAATGCTTCCTTAGCGAACAAATATTCATGTGTATGATGTTTAACTTATTTTTCGTATGTGTTATATAATCTATCCAATGTTTATTTGATTCATATTTTGAGTATATAATATCTTGTAGGTCTTCAGAGTTCATATTTGTATTTAGAAACTTCAAATCAGGAAATTTTATACTAGTACTGTTTATATATTTACTCTCCGTTCTCGCTATTAATAGATATGTATTTATTTATGTCGCTGTCACAGCAGATATTTGTATACTTTCTTCTCGACCTCACTCTTTTTAATTAAAATTTTTCCATCTTGTATCCAAATAAATTTGAACTCATCCTTTAATTTTTGTTTCGCTGCCCAGAGTAATTGACGCATTTGGCGAGTAAGATTTTCATTTATATAAATGCGGGTATCATCGTTGTTGTTGTAGATGGAGTGGTTTGTCAGCTGTTGTTTCTTGCTTTTTAGCCATTGATTACGCGTTTCCGCGTTACACATTTTTACAATAACTGGCATTCCACTTCCCTCACCTCTGACTCTCCATACCTTTTCTATGCCGTCTACCCTCAATTTCAATTCTTTCGCAATCTTCTCAACTACTTCTTTGATGTTTTCACCTTCTTGTTTACGTACATTAATTAACTCAACATTTAATTTCAATTCCTTCTGCTCCAGCCATCCTACACGATCCTCAAGCGACTTATTATATTTTTCTAGAAACATACTCCGTTGTATAAGGTCTTTCATCCTATTTTCATTTTTATGGTTCGATTCATTTAGCTTTAGGTTCGCCTGGTCTAATTCCCTGTGTTTACCCTCCAAGTTCTTGATTACGTTATCCGTGTCATAGTTCTTAGTTTTTATATCCATTACCTCCTTTTTAATCTCCGTAATGTCGGACTGAATAGCAGTGTATTTCTCATCCTGTTGCTGCTTCATGGTGGTCAACAGGGTATGCATGAGCTTCATTTCTTCGCGGAATGCATTAAGTGTTTCATTCAGTGCACCCGTTGAACAGCAAGGCTTGAATCTCCTACTATCCTGTGACGTTAGTGCGGAGTCGATATCCGATTCATATTCCCTTTTTTTATTGCCGTGTCTCGCAGTAACCCATTCTTTATCTTTCGTTGACACTAAATTCGGATCCGATCCGTATTTGGTTGGTGTTTTCGACATATTTAAGATAGCGACCGCGGCGCGCGACGTAAAACAAACGATGGTAATAATTAAGTACAGCGTCTCGCTCACACGTCCACTCACGAGCGCGACCCACGAGAACTGTGAACGCTTGGATTAGCGTGTGATGAGTGGAAGCGGTCGCTGATTGGCACGGTGCGCACGTTCGGTTCGCTGACGGCACTGCCCATCACTGGTTTTGTATCTGACCGCTGGGGCCGACGCGTAGCTCTTGTGCTGAACGCTTTCAACACAGCCTGGCTCGGCGTCACGCGCTACTCGGCTGACACCTACATCGGATTCATGATGTCTGAGTTCGCTGAGGCCACTTTCGGGTCTGGAGGGTTTACCTGCGCGTATATATTGAGTAAGTGATACCTTGAATTGTGTCTCTCTCTTGACTAATATTGTAAAGAAATATGGGTATACCTACTGATCCCATTATATAAAATAAATCATTTATAGTAATAAATGATTTATTTTATATAAATTCATTATTCATTTGATTTATTTTATCATAATTAGAAAGTGGACAAAGAATTACCCTGGTTTAAGTTATTACTCATGCAACCATTTTTATGCATTAGACAAAAAATTTAACAAAACAAAGTTCTGAATTCTAACTTTTATCAATTTTAGGGTCAAGCAATTTTTTTTTTTTTTTTTTAAACGTAGCCCCACACTAGGAATTTCTCCTGTATCGTGGGTGCGTTCACAAACATTTAAACTCACATACACAAATAATATAATTACTAAACTTCAGAGTAAAATTCGTTTCGTATATAATAATAACTCTAGTAATCACTTTGACTTGTTTATATTACTGGTGTTTATGTTAAAGTAGGCAAGTTAATCGTATCTCGTGATAGATTGGGTTGTAAACTTTATTTATTACCTGTGATTATGATAACATTATATTATTTTTAAAATACATACGCATATTACTTAATAAGGGTCTTATCATACCACGTCACATGGATTTTAATACAATTGTATACAAGACCGGGCCCCTTATTCACAAACGCTTCGATTCGATTTCGATTCAGAAAGTCGTATGTCTATCTCGCTCGCTCTCGTAATGCCAAAAAAGACAAACATACTCATTTTGATTTTGAAATATTTTTGCAGTAATGGAACTGGTTGGCCCAAAGTTTAGAGTAGCCGCGGGAGCCATGTTGAATACTACATTCGCGGTAGGACAAGTGACGATGGCACTGATCGCGTGGGGAGTACCCAACTGGAGGATGCTGACCCTTACCCTCTACATTCCTCAGTTTCTCACCATATTCTATTACTGGCTTATCAGCGAATCCATACGATGGTATATGAGCAAGGGACGCTTTGATGAATCCGAAGCTTTACTAAGAAAAGTCGCAAGAGTTAACGGAAAACAACTATCTGAGAAATCTCTTGAAACATTACGACGAATAACACAGGAAAAATTGAGGATCAGTGCAATGGTGGCAGAAAAGCGAGGTGGAGAACCCTGGTTGGTTGTGCAAGTATTTCAGCACAAGAAAATCTTGCTTCGTGTCCTCGTTTCTCCGATCTGGTGGATCACAACCACGTTTATCTACTATGGACTATCACTCAACGCAGTTAATATGTCTGGTAACAGATACGTGAACTATATGGCCGTTGCAGCGGTTGAAATCCCCGGATTTTGGATTGCATATTTTTTGATGGACAGAATCGGCAGAAAGCCAGTTTTGACTGGATCTTTCTGGTTATGTGCAGCGTGCCAGATAGCTTACAATTTTATACCGCAGGGTAAGTATCAATCACCACATAAGTTTGTTGTATTTTTAAGGTTATACCCGTTATAATTTCATTACTTCTCAATATTTTGTTATCCACAGATTTGTACGCAGTATCACTGACGATCTACTTGGTTGCAAAGATGGCGATAGCTGGGGGTGGGGGTAGCACTATACGTGTACACTGCGGAACTGTATCCTACGAAGCATCGGCACAGCTTGTTCGCTTTCTCTTCCATGGTAGGAAGGATTGGCTCTATGCTTGCGCCACTCACCCCCGCTTTTGTAAGTTTTTTGTTTAGTGCAAGGCTTTTGAGTAACTTAAACCTATAGTAGTTTATCCGTTTAATTATTACAGTACGAGTAAGATTGGAAGCATTATTGTTTAAATCTCTTTTTTATTTTTGAGACAAGTTGTTGAGTTAAAGAAACGAGTAGTGAAGTCTCAGGTGAATCCTTACTGGTGTTATACAGGGGGTATGATTCGGCCCGCCGCTTTTTCTCTTACTTTGTCTTACTTTCACACTCTTATTAGGATTATTTAACAAGTAATTGCAAACTTGAGAAAATGTATGATTTTAATTATGTTTATCATGAACATCTGTATTTATTCTATTGCAGGGATCACAATGGTTTGAAGAGCTGCCATTCGTGTTATTTGGGTCTTTCGCGCTGGTATCTGGTTTTCTTATCTTCCTTACTCCGGAGACACTCGGCCACGCCTTACCAGACACCTTCGAGCAGGCAGAAGAGATTGGGCTCACAAACAAAAGAAAAAACTGAACACACAACATCAATTCTTCTTATGGTTAAATATATTGAAAATCTCGTAATATTTAGTTTTAAAATTATTATAACATCTTATCTATCTTTTTTTCCTTTGTGGGTAGACATAGTGACAACACAATTTTTTTTGGGCTCTTCAATAAATAATTCCTTAAAAATAGATTTTCATAGTTTTTAATGATATAAACAAGTTTATTTGACATTAAGCCCCCCCACACTTGCTATCTATTGTTATCAAGTCTCTATCTCCTGTTCCTGGTTCACTGACACTTAACTTCATCATGGACACAAAACTTGCTGCCAGCCTGGATGAACTCCAACAGTTATTTGGGTCCCGAATGGATGATTATGAAGCGAAGCTGCAGCAGGCTTCCTCTACCACCACACCAGCTTCACCAGATGTTGCATCTATCGCACGTGAGTTTACCGAGTTCAAGCTCTTTGTATGTCAAGCACTATCCGCATTAAAATCTCAAATTGAGCTGCTTGCTGCTGGTTATGATAGGCATGAAACTGCCATGCGTAGAAAAGTCCTGCTGTTCCATGGTGTCCCAGAGGTGAATAATGAAAATTTGCTTGTCATTGTCAACAATGTATTGAACAACCAAATTAAGTTGCCCGAGGTAAATGGGGACAAGAATATTATCCATGTTTGTCACAGACTCGGATACTCTCAGCAGAAAGCCCGTCCCATACTAGTACGTTTCTTCAAAATGGAGCACCGGCAACTTGTATGGGATAACAAGAAACATCTCAAGGGTACTGGAATCACCATCTCCGAGTTCTTGACTCAAGCTAGGCATCGAGTGTTTGCGGCCGCTCGTAAGCATTTCGGCATGCCAAATTGCTGGTCCATGGAGGGCAAGATTGTCATTATCTGCCCAGACAAATCCCGTCACAAGATCGAAATGGCAAGCGAACTTCACGACCTTGTTGCCAAATTCCCGTGCACTGCAGCCGACACGGAGGATTTTGTACAGTCCGAAGAACTTGGGTCACCTAATATCGCAACGACGGCTACTCCTGGCAAGAGATCGAGAAAGACGCGTCTGCGCAAGTAACTCATGTTGATACCGTTGTGCAGTCTATTTACATTAATGCAATCATTTTGTTTCTTCTGCCGGTGGTTGAACAAGTTATTTTATTCTCTTCACCGCCGAATCTTTTATTTTTATTTCTTTAGAAATTGTTTTATGGCCGGTATTGTCGATTGAACTCGATTGTTGTCATTTGTGGCCTGTCTGTTGACGGCCAAAACGTCAGCTGTCGACAGCTGTCAGTTTCATTTTATTGTCACTCAATACGTTTCGTTTTACGTTCTTCTCGATCTACTTTCAATCGTTTAAACGTTTAATTTGAGTGTAATCTTAGTATAACATTTAATTTTAGTGTAGCATAAATATGGTGTAAAATTTCTGCCAATACACTAGCAAGTTGGGGTGGTTTTTCTTTTAGTTGGGAAACCTATACTTTGTATTTTTTTTTTATTTTTTTTAATTTTAATTTAATTTTAGGTATATTATTATTTATATTATTTATTATATTTATATTTATATATTTTAATGGAAGATATAGCTGATCTTAACGACAGCTTCTTCTCGTGTTCTTCCTCTGATAGTTTTGTTAGTGCGGACAGTGACTGTTCCTCACCACTTACTTTACACGACAAAATTTCTTCTCTTTTCTCCAATGACCCTAAGAATCTACATATAGCACACATTAATGCTCAGAGTGTTCCTGGTCACTATTCTGATCTTCTGGCATCCTTTAGCAGTGCTCACCTGGACGCCCTATTAATTTCGGAATCTTTTTTGAAGCCTTCACTCCTTTCTACTCAATTTTCTCTCCCTGGCTTCGCTTTGATCCGTAATGATAGAACTGGCAAGGGTGGAGGAGGTGTTGCTATATACTTGCGTGCTGATTTACCCTACAAGGTGGTCAGCTCATCTCCTTCACGATATTCTGAATCGGCTGAATACTTGTTTTTAGAAATTTCTTTTCACCATACCAAAGTTTTGCTTGCAGTGCTCTATAGTCCCAATCTACATATTGACTACTTCGATTCCCTTGACTCCACTCTCAGTGACCTTTGTCCGTTATACGAGCACGTAATTTTGATGGGTGACTTTAATACTTGCTTGATTAAAAACGACGCTCGTTCTCTCAAACTCCTCTCCGTATTGTCTTCTTTTAATCTTCAAGTATTGTCTCTCTCTCCAACTCACTATTTTCCTAATTGTTCACCTTCTTGTCTAGACCTTATGATTGTTTCTTCTCCTAATAATGTTAAGTATCACGGTCAACTTACTGCTACTTTCTCCTACCACGATCTCATTTATTTGTCGTATCGCATCCGCGTTCCTAAGCGTAAGCCTCAGCTATTATATCTGCGTAACTACAAAGGCATAGACCTGGAGGCTCTGCAGCATGATGCCAACAATCTCGATTGGTCTTCTCTGGTCTTAGCGGAAAGTATCGAAGAGAAGGTACGGAATTTCAACACAAAAGTTCTTGACTTGTTTGACCAACATGCTCCTATTCGACGTGTCAAAGTGAGACATAACCCTGCTCCATGGATTACCACACAAATTAAAGAGCTTATGGCACGAAGAGATAAAGCTAAGAGTCGATATAAGCGCAGACCATCAGAGCTGAATCTCTCTTATTACAAATCGCTACGCAATCGCTGCAGTCGTCTGTGTCAAGATGCCAAGAGACGCTTTTTTCACGACCAACTTAACAACCGTAGTTCTTCCGATGTTTGGAAATTTCTCAAGTCTGTAGGCATAGGCAAATCACCTACCAACCAGTGCAAAGATGTGGACCTCAACGACCTCAATAAACATTTCTCTTTCCTTCCCTTTTCTCTCGATTCATCTGTCAAAGCTGTGACCCTAGAGAGCCTATCCAGATTGCCGTTGCCACAATGTATTCCTTTTAACCTTAGCGATGTTTCCGAGGATGATGTTAAGAAATCTGTTCTTGCGATAACATCTTCTGCAGTCGGTAACGATAAACTGTGTTCAAGAATGGTTACTCTTATCCTTCCCTCTTTACTTCCTGTTCTTACTCACATCTTTAATCATTCTTTTTCCTCTAGCTCTTTTCCTTTGGTTTGGAAGCAGGCCCACATTATACCCTTACCTAAAACTAACAATCCATCTTCGCTATCCCACTTTAGACCTATTTCTATTCTCCCATTTCTTTCTAAAGTTTTTGAGCATTTAGTTCATAAACAATTAGCATGTTACTTGTCGTCCAACTCTTTAATATCCCCTTTTCAATCTGGTTTCCGCCCGGGTCATAGTACTGTCACTGCACTCTTGAAAGTGACTGACGATATCCGCTGGGCAATGGAGTGTAAGTCACTTACCGTTCTTGTACTTCTTGATTTCAGCAGTGCCTTCAACTCAGTGGATTTCGACATTCTGCTTGGTATCCTCAAATCTTTAAATTTCACTTCTTCTGCTTTAGCCTGGTTTAATTCATATCTTCGGGGACGCTCTCAGTGTGTCCGCCTTGATGATATTTTCTCTGATTGGTGCAGTCTAACCGAGGGTGTTCCTCAAGGTAGCGTTCTCTCTCCTCTTCTTTTTTCAATTTTTATTAACATGGTTGCCAGCGTTATCTCTTCCAATTTCCATCTGTATGCGGATGACTTGCAGCTCTACCGGCATTTCACTGTTGCTGAAGCGGATTCCGCCATTGCTGCTATGAATCATGACCTAGCTTGTATTAGCGCCTGGGCTAAGTCATTTGGATTGCATATTAACCCAACCAAATCCCAGGCCATGGTCATAGGCAGCCGATTTGTTCGTGGTGCGGCTGTTGTTTCATCCTTGATGCCTTTGTACCTCGATGGTGTTCGCATCGACTATACGGATACCGCCAAAGATCTGGGTGTAACTGTTGATTCCAATCTGTCGTGGCGAGCTCAGGTCAACGAGGTCAGTCGTAAAGTACACTTTTCCTTTCACTCACTGAAATCCCTTCAGAGTCTCCTGCCTTTAAAGACTAAAATTAACTTGGCTCAAACGCTTATTCAGCCGATAATAGATTATGCCGACGCCTGCTACCTGGATGCTACTGAGGAGCTACTAAATAAGCTTGAGCGCTTGCAAAATGTATGTATTCGCTTTGTTTATGGTCTCCGTAAATATGACCACGTTTCTCACCTTCGCAAAGAACTCAAGTGGCTCCCAATCCGCCTTCGCAGGAACACTAGGATCCTATGTCTTCTCTTCAATATCCTACACAACCCGTCCTATCCTTCTTACCTGCGCGAGCGTTTTTCTTATGCCCGCTCCACTGACGCTCCGTGTAGATCTCACCTTAGATCCATACTGAAATCCCCTCCTCACAAATCCAGCTATTACTCCTATTCCTTCTCTGTCCATGCTGTAAGGTTGTGGAACTCACTTCCGCCTAGCATTCGGGACCTGAAGACTATCTCACTATTCAAAGCCAGAGTGAAAGAATATTACCTTTCCTCTTTATTGTGATTTCTATTATATATATATATGTATTTTATTTGTTTATATGTATTAAAATTAGCATTGTGTATTTATATACGTATATATTATTATGTACTTATATGTGTATTTATTATTATATAGGTTAAGTTAGTTAAGACATAAACACCGTATTCTTTTCCGCTTCTCACACACTATAGTCTACATTTCTTTTTTCATTTTTCCTTTTGCAGGTCTGCTGGCAGAAATTTCTTGTGAAATAAGCAGTACCTTTGTACTCATATGTTATATTATGATATTTTTCCTGTGCTGTCTACTGTGTGTACATAAATAGTAAAATAAATAAATAAATAAATAAATAAGAATAAAGTAGCACTTTTGATAATACTTTACGTTTTAATGGACACCAATTATATCATACGATTAAAAAAAAGTGCTACGTTCTCATCGTTTACTAACAACGCTTCATAACATTCACTAAAAAAAAAATCAAAAAACACGCCTGCCATGACAAAAAGTAAACTAAAAAATAAAAAATAAGTCAAAGGAATTCAGCGATGAATGGGAGCAAGGTCCCGTAAATGTATTCGAAAATGGAAAACTGAAAACTAAAACTTTTATTGCAGTCGGGGAACAGTTCGGTGGAACAATTCTTTACAGGTCCCCCGACTGCAATAAACGTTTTAGTTTTCAGTTTTCCATTTTCGAATACATTTACGGGACCTTGCTCCCATTCATCGCTGAATTCCTTTGACTTATTTTTTATTTTTTAGTTTACTTTTTGTCATGGCAGGCGTGTTTTTTAATTTTTTTAATTATTTGTTTTTTATTTCATATCTTTTAGTGGCTTAATAAGAACTGACACTCGGGTCGATCTTTAGGTAAAGCTGTGCTTGCCTAGGTCGGTCTGTGGATGGGTGACCGACCGACATACTGAGTTTTCTCCGTGCCTCGGAAAGCACGTTAAGCTGTTGGTCCCGGCTGCCATATACAGAGCTTTGGCAGTCGTTACAGGTAGTCAGTGACCTGAAATTCTGACATCCAGTCTTACCAAAGAGTATCGTATTACCTAGTATTAACTGGGTTGTGGAGGTCAGATAGGCAGTCGCTCCATGTAAAATACTGGTACTCAGCTGCATCCGGTTAGACTGGAAGCCGACCCCAACATACATAGTTGGGAAAAGGCTAGGCAGATGATGATCTTTTAGTGATATATCGGTATTTTCACCTTTAACCAATATTGCACGATATATTAGTTTATTTTTCAGGAAAGCAATGTCGCGCTAAGGATAATGCGATACTAAACCGATTGTTTTTTATGCATACTAACTTTGAGATCTGAGGTGATTTAGTTCTTGTAGTGACAGGTAAATTAGGAAACTTCTTAACTGTGTCATGTGTCTTGATTTACCGCTTCTGTCCAATGTTGTGTGTACTGTGTGCACTGTCACAGGTCAACATAATATGAGTGGTAGCTAGTGCCGCTTGATATTATCTTCTCCGTTAACAGGGACTATATGAAAGATCTTTTGAAACACGAAGTTATTATCAAACTGTTTTATCACATTCTGACTTTTCATACAAACTTAAAAACCATTTAGGTGCCGTCGTGGATGGATTTGGGAGTTGTAACCTAGCCAGTTTTATTTTATTCATTACAGAGAATCTATTGATATGTAGCTTATTCGTATAGAATCCCGGGTTTAAAATGTCACCATATCATTTGTCGAGTAGTATTACTAGTAAACAATAGATATTGAACACTACTGTGGTATATTTTTGTAATCTACTTAATAAGTTCTAGACGATGATTATATTTTTTATTAAAATTTCAATAAAAACAAATTAAAATTTATTTTTATTTCTAAACCATGGCCACCCTATTATGTTTTTTGATATTTTCTCTAGCCTATGTTACCCGGGGTGACGCAATGAATCTAACGATACCACATACATCAAAATCGGTTCAGGCGTTTGGAAGTTATGGTGGAATAAAGAAACTCACAAACAAACATACATACATACATACATACATACATACATACATACATACATACATACATACATTCATACATACATGAACGCTAAAAACATAACACTCTTTTTTTGGGGCAGTCGTGTAATAAGGTACTCGTACTAACTTAATCTGATGTCTCAAAAAGTGTTTAAAGTTAAAAGTGTTTGAATCGCATCCCTAGAAATGGGTCTCTAAAACCTATATAAAGTGCTAATAAAATGTCAATTACAGACATTCGATCTATATTTGTCTAAAATAATGGTTGCTTACAAACCTGATAACATGACACGGCAGCAGCTTCATTTAATAATTTAATTAAACTTCATAAACACGTCGAAAAGGGACAACGGCAGAAAGATAGTGCTGTATCTGAGGGACCTCCTAACTTATATAAGTAGCCACTCTAGCTGAGAACGGTATGAACTAGGTAGGTCCACCTAGGTACAGTCAGCATCAGAAGTAGATTAACACTATTCAAAGTTTCAAATCAATTTTTTAATAAAAACTTGTTATATATTACTCGTAACTGACAAGTTATTGAAGAGTAAGGAATATTTTATAGAATAATCTTCTGATACTGTTAGTGCGTTAGGCGCGTTCCTCCTCAATTTGTGGGTTTGAATTTGAAATGAGACTTCCTGGTTTCTCCAATATAAAATGATTTATTCTCATGAGAGTTAGTTACTTTGTATAATAGAAAAACGGTTCAATTTAAAGGTTGATAGTGAAGCTATACAGAGCAAGGTTGAGATGCGAATGTTAGTTTTTTGGTGAAGAACCGAACAGCCAACGTTCCTCGTAAGGATTTCGAGAATCTTCTTGGACTGCTCCCATTGGTGCTTCCTCGACGACGACTCTCGAGGTCCCCTCATTGGCTGTCCGAAGATGATGAGCTAATTTTGATTTTGTAGGTAGGTTCCCCGAAGAATTGAGCGCCTACGGTTTTTGTGGTGGCAATCAGCACACCATCAACATCTTGCGTGAACATCCTCCCGGCCTTGAAAGCTGGTCTTTCAAAGTGTTCCTTCAGCTTCGTTCTTCCATAGTGGACAAATCTTGGAAAATGCCCTTCTTATGGTGCCGTTTTCAGTCTGGATATCCGCCACCCGTGCAACTCCGTCGCTGCCTGGAACGGTGCTGATGATACGGCCAAGACTCCATTTCAGTGGCGGTGCGTGATCATCTTTTATAAGTACCAGTGTGTCTGGCTTCAGATCAGCTTGCCTTGACTTCCACTTCGTAGTCTGCATCTCGGAAATGTACTCTGTGGACCACCTGTTCCAGAAATGTTGACGAATCTGCTCCACTCTCTGATAGCGTGACAGACGGTGTGAAGATTTTGTCGATCAGGTCCTCACAGACGGGCGCTGTCAGTGGACGACCAACCAAGAAGTGAGCTGGGCATAGGGGTTGATAGTCATTGGGATCTGTGGACATAGGACTAAGAGGACGGGAGTTCAGGGCTGCTTCCACTTGTGTCAAAACAGTGTTGAACTCCTCGTACGTTAAGTGCAAATTCACTACAACACGGCGTAAATGATGTTTGCATGACTTTACCCCAGCTTCCCATAATCCACCAAAATGCGGAGCGTAAGGGGGAATAAAGTTAATTTAATATCTTGTGTAGTAGCGTAATCTATGATAATTATTTTGTGAACATACAGAAAGGAATTTTGAAAATAAATTCATTAAGCCAACGAAATTCTTTCCGTTGTCTGAATAGATGTGTGACGGTTTGCCTCTGCGCGAGACAAAACGCTTTAGAGCTAATAGATAGGCGTCTGTTGTCAAATCACCTACAAGTTCCAAGTTAACTGCGCGCGTAGTAAAACATACAAATATGCATATATATGCCTTCACGGTTCTAGCACCCCTACATTTACGGTTCAATATGAGAACCGGTCCCGCATAGTCCACACCAGTGGTCATGAAAGGAAACCCTGGAGACAAGCGTTGTGCTGGTAAGTTACCCATAATAGGTGCAATAGGCTTAGCACGGAACCTCGCGCATCGAACACAATGCACAACTTGTTTGGCGAGATTCCTCCCTCCCACCGGCCACCACGTCTCTCTGAGCGTGTACAATAAGGCCTGCGGTGCGGCGTGCAGTAAGTGCTCATGCTCGGCGGCGAACAGCAGCCGTGTAAATATGTGCTTACTGCACAGTAGTATTGGATGCTTCTTGCTATATGAAAACTCTGGTGAATTGCACAAACGTCCCCCGACTCTAATTAAATTTTGTTGATCGATGAAAAGATTGAATTTGACTAAATTGTGTGAGTGGTTTAACGTTTTGTGTTTAGTTAAACTATCTAAAGTTTCGGGGAATGATTGTGACTGTGACGCCTTTGTTAGAATGGTTAGTGCTTCGCCTAACTCGGTGAAGTTTAATGAGCCAGTACCTACGTTTTTCAGCTTTGTTTCGCCAGTTACGAGTATATACAAACCATAGCATATAAGCACAAACGCGTCTCATGTGACTGAACCGAGTGAAACGATGAAATGGGAACCAACTATCGGTATCCGAGATTTGACGAATGTGTGTGTGAGATCGAATGTAGGCATACGCACTGTAAGCTGTTTGCGAAGCATTAGTAAATAATTGTAGTTCTATGCGAGTAGCATCTATACCAATAGCGTGCCGCGGTATTCGTAATGTACTCAGCAATGCTATACCGTTTACGAACTGCGCCCAACTGTGTGTGACGTCACTAGGTAAAATATCATCCCAACCCAATTTCAATAGCCATAGCTTTTGAAGTAGAACCTTTGCAGTCATTACATAGGGACTAAGTAATCCTAACGGATCGAAAATTTTAGAGACTTTCGACAATATGATGCGATTCGTTAATTGCCAAATGTCATTTGTGCATTCTATGTGAGAATGTATATATTTATTTTTATAAGCCGATGTGCGTAACAGACATTTTTCTTGTGTGTAGAAACGACGTTTGGCTTGAAAGAATGAGTCACCCATCGCGTCAGGGTACTCCTTCAAAGGCAGGGAAATACAAAACCTGCCCTCAGAGTTGCGTGTGGTAGTCTCTCTAAGATGATCCTCACAAGCCTGCTCCTCATTACTGCGGACATCAGTCGATCTGCCTATCTCCTCGAGCTCCCATTTTCTCAACTTTTCATCCAATGATGATGTAAAATTACATGAAACGTGACTATGTGCGAGGTTATTCATGGGCCCTGAAATGATCCACCCTAACTTTGTGTTTTGTAAGTATGGACCATTTTTCAACCGGAATCTTCCGTCTTCGAGAAGATTCCAGAAGTGGTCAGCACCTATCAACATATCTATGGGTTGAGACTCGAAGAAATAAGGATCGGCTTACTGAATGTTCACAGGAGTGTTGAGACCATCTTTAGATAAAGACACTGCTGGTAATTGTGAAGTTATTGTGGGTAAAACTAAACAATGTATGTGTGTAACAATGTAAATGTAACATTACAGGTCTGTGTGCACTGGGAAACTGAGTTACCTACACCTGTTATATTATAAGTGGACTGTATTCTTTGTGTGTCTAATTTATCACATAACGCGTCTGTGATGAAGCATCGTGAACTTCCACTGTCCAATAAGGCGCGCGCCGTATGATAGTTATTGTGAATATCGGCTATTTCGACTAACACGGTAGACAACTGAACTGGTTTGGCTAGTCCTTGCGTGGTGGGGTCGCCATCGCACTTCGCATTATAATTATGTGTGTGATTCTAATGCGGGCTGCGAATTTTGTCCAACTGTCACTAATGAGAGAGGTTGATTTTGCGTGTTAACCTCTGACTCGTTACGATGTAGTAGTGTGTTATGTTTCTTACAACATTTCCTACACGGTCCGATCGGGCAGTCGTTCGCCTTGTGCCCCGAGCGCAAACAGTTAATACATAATTTATTTTGCGTGACTAAATTATGTTTGTCTGCTATGGACAGATCTAGGAATTTTTGGCATGAAAATAACGGATGTTTTTCCTTACACATAGGGCAAGGTTTGTACTGTGTTTTGTGCGACAGTGGTTTCGTAGTGACGGCCGAAGCAGCGTTACAGTGTACTTTAGAAGTGGCCGCATTAGTGTGTTTCTTAGTATCGTGTGTACCTAAGAGTTTATCTAACATATCCGCTCTCCGTCCGACAAAACGAATTAAATCCTCTACCTTCAACTCAAGCTTCACATCGGCAGGACATTTTACCATTTGTGCGAGTATATATTCTTCCCATTCGCGCTCGGTAACAGGGTCTACCTTCCACATAATCATATACATTATGAGTGTATCCCAGCTATCGGTCGGCTCACCGAGTAATTTTAGTGCACGAAGATGTTTTAACAACGTATCGACGAGCTTTCGCAATAACACGGGTGACTCTTTAGTTAACGATTGTGTGCAGAAAAGTGCTTTAACATGATTATGTATTAGTAAACGACTATTATCGAACCTATTAGTGAGTAACTCCCATGCAACACTATAATTATTAGCTGATAATTCCAGCGAGTCGATAACTAGTTCAGCGCTACGCTTCAAAGCTGATTTTAAATAGTGAAACTTCTGAATAGGACTTATTTGTGTGGAGTTATGCACTAAGGATAGAAAGGTGTCCCTAAACTCTAACCAATTCTCATATGAACCGTCAAAAGTTGGTAATTGGATTGTAGGTAACTTGACAAGTTGTAGCGGATCAGAGTTATTGGAACTTTTAGGTGTTTTGCTATCCTCAGACAACAAAGACTTAGCTTGCGCGATGACACTAAAGTACCTTTGTTCAAACTGTTCCCTATATTCTAAATGTTCATCTAAATTATCACACGATTCTTTAATTTGCGACTGAATGTCGTTAAATTCGGATAACAGGGAGGTAGCACTATCTATGCGTAATCTAAGTTCCAGACTTATTTTGTTAGATTCTAACGGCTGTTGGAATGACTCAACATATTTTTGCAAAATAGACAATCTACCCTTAAATACTCCCCTTTTGCGTGTGAGGGCGTTAATTTGTGTGCTTAACTGAGATTTAAGAGGTGATTTAGGAGCAACCGTTAAATGACTAGAACTTGACTCCGCCATTCTGGTGAATATAGAAACCTGGGGTACTCACGCTTTGCGATCACGATTTCAGCGTCTGGAGCGTAGAAGCTGTGGCCGCTGTGGCTCCTGCCTGATCTCGCGAGTAAGTATGATGTACTGGAATTTGAGAGGAGAAACACTATTAACACAAGGAAAGAGGAAGTTGGTTGGGAGTCTTGGCTGGCACGTCTTACCGAATTGCGCGTCTCTCGTTCGTGTCCACGCCTGGTTCTCCACGTTTCTGGGCTGGTTGCTTGACTGGCTTCGGCTCGAAGGTCCAAAATTATGTTAGTGCGTTAGGCGCGTTCCTCCTCAATTTGTGGGTTTGAATTTGAAATGAGACTTCCTGGTTTCTCCAATATAAAATGATTTATTCTCATGAGAGTTAGTTACTTTGTACAATAGAAAAACGGTTCAATTTAAAGGTTGATAGTGAAGCTATACCGAGCAAGGTTGAGATGCGAATGTTAGTTTTTTGGTGAAGAACCGAACAGCCAACGTTCCTCGTAAGGATTTCGAGAATCTTCTTGGACTGCTCCCATTGGTGCTTCCTCGACGACGACTCTCGAGGTCCCCTCATTGGCTGTCCGAAGATGATGAGCTAATTTTGATTTTGTAGGTAGGTTCCCCGAAGAATTGAGCACCTACGGTTTTTGTGGTGGCAATCAGCACACCAACAACATCTTGCGTGAACAGATACATTAAAAATAACAGTTGGAGTCCTGTATAATATATCAAATAGTCAAAAATCAGAAATGTTCAACTACTTATGTTGCTGACCGTACCTACCGTTTTTTTTTTGGCGGGTGGAAAATCATCAAATAACCCTTTCCGCTCTTGGGCAGAGCGAAAGGAAGTGTCAGACTTCTACTAACTAAAAACTACCCAAGTTCCTTCTTAGCCCTTTATGTCGAGGCCGCGGTATCTCTTGCGAACAACCCGCAGGCCATGTTGCTGATATCTCTTTGAGGCGCGCGTGGAACACGAACGCGCTGTCGACACGGCCTATCGTCGTCATAAAACGGATGAACGGACGGAACGAACCATCACTCACCGTTCACAAGCCCGAGCACCCTTCACCCTTAAATGCTATTCGAAAGAGTAGAGCGCATCATGGCAACAACCAATCAGTTGATGTAAAACATTAATCCCCATCCGATAATTAAATGATAGAAGGCAAGAGTTAAGAGTACACTTATCAGCCATTTTATTACACTGATAAAACGCCCACACATTTTGTATTCTGCACGTTAGAGGAAACGCGGCAGGTGGTCTAGTGTGGTGTGAACCAAGATAATTCAAGATGGAGGAAGAATCACAGAAGAATCGGAATAGTGACGTGAATTCCAAAGTCACTATGTCTGAAAACGAACGTAAAGTAGACCTAGACACGATCCTCGTAGAAGAAATCGGACAGTTTGGGATGTACCAGTTGAAGACATTCTTGTTGGTCATGATTTTGGTGATCTTCGTCGCCTGGAGTGCCGTTGAATACATGTTCACAACCTCTCGAATAAATACCAGGTAAATAAAATTATGGCTTCTTTTTTTATTTTTTCCCCTGTAAGATTTTTCAGCATTCGTATTTTTCATATCATCGACTTTTTTATTTTTCTTTTATTGCGTATCTTGCTGGTTTGTGTTTGGTTAACCTTAATTATGAACCTCTTAGATACTTTAGATATATTTGGATATTCTATTACAGATGTCTGATCCCGGAGTGTGAAGGTGAACCAATGAGTTTCTCACCGTACTGGTTACCGAACGCAGTGCCGCAGGGCGACCAATGTGAACGTTTCGCCAGCGTGAACACAACTTTTCGGGTGGTCGACCGTGACACCTGCCCGGCATCACTCTTCAACCGTGATACCCGCGTACCTTGCGATGACTTCGTGTATGAGAACACGTACTCTGTTGTTTACGATGTAAGTCGAGGTAAAAATAATGTTGTATACAGACTGTCTCGTCAAATTCAAGGGGTTACTTACTAATAAAATGGGTATGTAATTTCTTTTTCCTTATAAACGGAAATTGGTTAATGTGAACCACCCGTGTTAAAGCGTGGGCCCGTCTGAATCTCGCCCTACAACTGCAATTTCAGATACACACAAACAAACGCGACAACTAATAACTTCGGATAACTTCTTATTGATTACCTATTTATCAAATAAAGGGTAGCTTTTCTTCTTAGTCATTTTATTGGGCACTCTATCTACTCATATAATTTAATACAGTAATCGGTCCTCCATCGCTTCTTTGGTTTTTCCCCATTTTTTCAATCATCGTTTATTTGGGATCGAGTGAGACAGATTCCTGATTCATAATTTCTGTCGTCACGTAGTTTAAGCTGGCGTGTGAAGAGTGGAAGCGGTCGCTGATCGGCACGGTGCGCACGTTCGGCACTCTGGCAGCGCTTCCCATCACCGGCTTCGTGTCTGACCGCTGGGGCCGACGCGTCGCTCTCGTTCTCTGCGCCTTCAACACGGCCTGGCTCGGCGTCACGCGCTACTTTGCTGACACCTACATCGGCTTCATGATATCACAGTTTTTTGAGGCCACTTTTGGATCTGGAGGATTTTCCTGCGCGTATATTTTAGGTGAGTGATCATTTTTATTATGTCTCACTCTATCACTACTTTTGTAACTACGAATTAAAATCTAATTATTAAAATATAACGTTCTAATAATATGATAAAGTTAGTACTTATGTATTTTGAAAGCCTTGAAGTGTACCTACATAAAATAAATCAACTATTACTATTGTGGTGTATCATAAGTACGGAAAAGATTATATTCAGGTATATGGACGTTAATCGTATCTCGTGATAGATTGGTCTGTTAACTTTATTTACTACCTGTGATTATGATAACATTACTTTATTTTGAAAATCGTGTTCTTATCATACCACGTGACACGGAAATAATATTTTTTGAGCAATAGCATGCAAGGGTAGTTGAGTGACTAAAAAAAAAATTGATTCTGTTTAGTTCATCAGGTAGATTATCGAAAAATATTGGATACGTGTTTTTTGTATTATCAAATTAAAAAAAACGAAAATAAAACGTGTCAAAGATCATGAGTAGGGTTGTGACGTCACTTGCTGGTAAAAAATGTATCAAAGTGACGGCACACGATTTTTGAAGCGCTGTATTGCCTTCATTTTTAGTTTACGTTAAAAAAGTAAAAATATGTATCCAATATTTTTTGGAAATCTATCTGACGGACTAATTAGGTTTTTTTTGTCAACAACCCTATTATACCTCACATTTTATTCCAATTAACTTAATCATTTTTCAGGAGGAACATCAAGCTGTAAAGCCTGATTTTTCATTGATAAAGTGGCTTCTCATCTAATTCTTTAAATATATTCTTACAGTAATGGAACTGGTTGACCCGAAGTTTAGAGTAGCCGCAGGAGCTATGATGAACACAACTTTCGCGATGGGACAAGTGACGATGGGACTGATTGCGTGGGGTGTACCCAACTGGAGAAAGCTAACCCTAGCCTTGTATATTCCTCAGTTTATCACCATTTTATATTACTGGCTCATCAATGAATCTATACGGTGGTATATGAGCAAAGGACGCTTCGATGAATCAGAGGCTCTACTCAGAAAAGTTGCAAAAGTCAACGGAAAACAACTATCTGAGAAATCTCTTGAAGCATTACGGCGAACAGCGCAGGAAAAATTGAAGATCAGTGCGATGGAAGCAGAAAAGCGAGGTGGAGAACCATGGTTGGTAGTGCAAGTGTTCCAGCACAAGAAAATATTGGTTCGTGTTCTCGTTTCCCCCGTGTGGTGGATCACAACCACGTTAATCTACTACGGACTGTCACTAAATGCTGTTAACATGTCTGGTAATAGATACGTAAACTATGTTGCCGTGGCGGCGGTTGAAATCCCCGGTTATTGGATTGCCTATTTCCTGATGGACAGAATCGGAAGAAAGCCAGTATTGACTGGAGCCTTTTGGTTATGTGCGGCGTGTCAGATTGCTTACATTTTTATACCTACCGGTAACTATTGCTACATGATTTATTAACATATTTTAAGTTTATATTCATTATACTTATTATATGTTTATATTATTCTTTTTCTTTAGATTTGTTTGCATTATCGCTGACGGTCTACTTGATTGCAAAGATGGCGATTGCTGCGGTAGTAATATCAGTGTACGTGTACACTGCAGAGCTGTACCCCACGAAACATCGGCACAGCTTGTTCGCTTTCTCTTCTATGATGGGAAGAATTGGCTCTATGGTTGCGCCACTCACGCCCGCTTTTGTGAGTTGTTTGTTTATTAGCAAGGCATTTGACTTACTTGAACATAGTATTTTGTCAGTTAAAATGATAATTAGAGTACGAAGTAGATTTAAATATGATTTGTTAAATCTTTTTCCTAATTTTATGACAAGTTGTTGTGCTAAAGCAACAAATTGTGAATTCACAGGTGATTTTTTACTGGAGCTCAACAGGGGCCATGATTCGATCCGCTGTTACTTCTAACTCCCACTTTCAAACTTTACTTACCATCAATTAGTTATAAGTATATAACAGACTAAAATAAAATTACAATTATGTCTTTATCATGAACTTCAATGCTATTATAATTTTATCAATAATTTTTATATTTTATTGCAGGGCTCAGAATGGTTTGAAGAGCTGCCGTTCGTGTTATTTGGCTCTTTCGCACTTGTATCTGGTTTTCTTATCTTCCTAACTCCGGAGACTCTTGGCCACGCTTTACCAGACACCTTCGAGCAGGCAGAAAAGATTGGGCTCACAAACAAAACGAAAAACTGAACATACATCATCGACTCTACTTAAAGTTAAATTTATATGAAAAATCTCGTTATTAAATTGTAGTTTTCAAATTATTACACGTTGTTTCTTTTTGGCATTTCAATGGACATAAATTATAATTATCTAGGAGCAGTATGGACAGGAAAAGAGGTGGGACGTATGCAGTGGGGCTCCATACTGTTGAGGTTCAATGTTCACACAACCTATGTTTTTATAAGAAGAAAAATAAAGAGGGCTTTCTGTCTGTGGTCTCTCGAAACAAAGAATTTAAAAATACTGATTTTAGAATTTTGTTATGTCATTATGTGCTCAGAGAAAAATGTGTATTTTGAATATGTAAAAAAAGGGAAAATAAACCTGAACGGAACTTATGTGTTTTATTAAAATATAACAGTGGTAGCAGAGCGTGGTTCACGCCCGTGCCGACGAAAAGAAGTGCGAAGTGCACACGAAGTGGAAAAATGGCGGAAAGTATTAAAATAAAGCAATTTGCCGGCGAAGATTTTGCCATATGGAAGTTCCGTATTAGCAGCATACTACGGGAAAATGATTGTCTAAATTCAATAGAAAATAAAGGATTTGCGAGCGTCCCCGAGAACAAAAAACTTGAAGCTCGAGCTCAAAGCATAATTATAAGCGGCGTTGCCGACAGCCATATTGATTATATTCAAGAGGAGAAAACAGCGTATAACATGATATTTAAATTAGAGCAACAATTTATGAAAAAAGGCACCAGAAGCAAATTATTCTTACGGCGGGAACTAAATAATATAAAATACAAAGAAGGAACGTCTCTCGGAGACCATTTTATTTCGTTATCAAAAATATTCGGCCAGCTAAAAGACGCAGGAAGCCCCCTAGCAGAGGAAGAAAAGGTAAATATATTATTGCTATCCATGCCAGAATCGTACGATGTTATTGTAACAACGTTAGAGTCATTACCAAACCTGACAGTAGACATGGTTAAGGACAGATTATTAGGAGAGGAAGAAAAGAGGAATAAGATGGGTCCTCGAATAATAGAGCACCAGAGGAATACCTTTTTATGCTTTGGATGCGGCAAGCCAGGCCATAAAAAATTCGAATGTAGAGCGAGATACCAACACCAACAGGGATCAGCCCGTGGACATGGACAATATTATTCAAGAGGTCAACAAGGACGAGGATATAGAGCGCCACATCGGGCAGCATTTGGAGGCAGAAGTAGGTCTCAAGGAAGAGGTCGTGGAATTCCAGACAGTAGATCATGGCAACAACAAGGCCCTAACCATCCAGGGAATAATCATCAGACATATGCGGCATCAACCGAAAATGAGTATGCATTTTTGACTGGCAATGGACGGAACCAAGAAGTTAATGATCAATGTAAAATAACTTGGTGTGTGGATTCGGGATCATCAGACCACCTAACAAATGACAAAAGTGCGTTTTACAACTACATGGAACTGAACACACCAAAAGTGATTGCTGCGGCCAAGAATGCCGTGAGTTTAATGGCGGTTGGATTTGGGAATATAAAGGCAAGATGTTATGTTGGTAAGAGATATTTAGACTGTACTATTAAAAATGTATATTATGTGCCAGAGTTGAGGAAAAATTTGTTGTCTGTTTCTAAAATTGAGAGTAATGGCTTTAGGATTGAATTTTTAAATAGTAAAGTTAGAGTTTATAAATATGATCAATTGACAATGATTGGAAACAATGAAGGGTCTTTGTATACAATTCACATGCAAATATTAAAAGATGAATGTAACTTAAGTAACAGTAATGATGATCAAGTGATGCAGCTGTGGCATAGACGTTTTGGTCACCTTGGATTTAAAAATCTAACTTTGCTTTCACAGAATCAAATGGTAAGTGGCATTGATGACTTGACTAAATGTAATAATAATAATTCTGTGTGTGAACCGTGCTTACTAGGTAAAATGACGAGACAACCTTTTAATAGACAAGGACGTAGGGCAACCAGACCACTAGAATTAGTACACACTGATGTATGCGGACCAATCACCCCACTGACTGAGGAAGGATACAAGTACTTTCTGACATTTATAGATGACTATACTCATTTTGTTTGGGTCTATCTACTTTCTAATAAAAGTGAAGTTTTTGACAAATTCAAGCAGTACTATTTTTATGTAACCAACCATTTCAATGTTAATATATTAAAGTTGCGATCTGATAATGGCGGTGAATATGTGTCAAGGCAATTTCAGGAGTTTTGTTACAGCAAAGGAATCCAAATGCAATATACTGTGCCATATAATCCCCAGATGAACGGAGTAGCAGAACGGATGAACCGCACGTTAATAGAGAAGGCAAAAACAGTTTTGTTAGACTCACAGCTTAGTAAAAAGTTTTGGGGCCATGCAGTTTTGTTTGCAGCCTATGTTACTAACAGAAGTCCGACTGAAGGAAAATGTCAAACACCATCAGAGCTATGGGAAGGAAGGAAACCGGATGTAAGAGCTATGAGAGTGTTTGGTTGTACAGCATACAATCATGTGCCTAGAGAGTTACGACATAAATTAGATAATTCAGGAAAGAAAATGATTTTTATTGGATATCGACGCTAGAAAGGCAAATTGTATTAACGACCATTGCATAAATTGTTCAATAAATTGATTTGAAGTTCTACTTTTCACAAAAAAAATCATAGTAAATTAACTACTGGAGTATTCTTGTTGAAACTCAGAATAGTTATTATTTAATATGTTTATTATTTAATTGCTTAGTCAAAAAAAATATACATGAACTTTTTCATATATTTTTAGGAGATAATACAAGGTTGTGAATAATCTTGGTTAGGTAAAATTGACTGAAGTCACAATTCCAACATTAGAGGTCCTGTAAAAAATGTTTTAACGATCGAATAGCTGCATACAACCTACAACTAAAGTATCTTACGTTCTATTCGATGAACTTTAATATTCCAATAAAATGTTTTAACAGGCCGAATTATTCAACCGCAGAAAACCAAAACATCTAATCTCACTTATTAAACTTAATTCCATCTAGGATCAAGGTATTATATCCCCGGCGGCGACCTCTCGCGTCCGGCCCTGGTGCAAGCCATGGTCCGGGGCGAGGAGGAATGGGTTGTGTTTTGTTTTTTGGGGGGGTAGGAAATCATCAAATAACCCCTCCCGCTCTTGGGCAGAGCGAAAGGGAGTGTCAGACTTCTACTGACTAAAAACCACCCATGTTCCTTCTTAGCCCTTCATGTCGAGGCCGCGGTATCTGCGAACAACCCGCAGTCGCGACGGGCGTCGGCCCTTGCCTGTGGAACACGAACGCGCCGTCGACACGGCCTGTCGTCGTCATAAGACGGACGGACGGCGACCCATCACTCACCGTCCACAGGCCCGCGTCTACGGTGGCCGGAAGCCATCACGTGGCCCCCGACGCCCGGAGCGCCTCCCGCGGCGGCTGGGACGAGAGGTTCTCTCCCTCTCACGTTCCGCCACCTCTTTCGCTAGCATTACTGCTTCGCAGAAGAAGGCGACGGCGTCCCATTCCTCCTCGCCCCGGACCATGGCTTGCACCAGGGCCGGGCGCGAGAGGTCGCCGCCGCCGATCGCCGCTACGAGAACACGGCGGGGCTCCGCCCAAGCGGGACACACTACCACAGTGTGCTCCACCGTGTCCTCCGGCCGATCCTCACAATGCGTCAAACGGAAGGTGAGGGCGCCGTGGCGCCTTTCCAGCCACTCCTCAAAGAGGGGATTTACTGCCACTATCTTGGCGTGCCCTGCACGGGGTTGCGACAGTCGCTCTCTCCATGCCGCCATGAGATCGCACCAGAGGTCTGTCCGCTGCGCAGCAATTAGCCGCGGCAACGGAGTGACCCCCCGGTGCAGCGCCTCCGCGCGCCATTCATGCAGGCGCGCGAGGACTATCGCCTCCAGATCCCATGGCGGCAATCCGGCAAGGAAGTTCGCCGCCTCGCGGGAGATCGTGCGGTACCCACGGACTAGCCTTACGGCCATCACCTTTTGGGGCGCGTTCAGGTAGTGGGCGGCCCGCTTTCTCAAAGCACTCGCCCACACCGGGGCCCCGTAAAGGGCCATGGACCGCACGATCCCCGCATAGAGCCTCCGGCAGGAGGCGTTTGGTCACCCCAGATTGGGCAGGAGCCACCTGAAGGCAGCTCCGGCCCGCTCCAGTCTGGGAGCCAAACGTCGGAAATGCAGGTTTCATTACCTTAGCCCTAACAACTGAACCATTTTTCCGTCTTCTAAATTGCAAATCTTCTGTTTTTTACGAGATGCTTCTTCTTCACTATGCTCTCGCTGCTTCATTTGAAGATGCTACCCAAGATGAAGATGACCATTGAAAGTCCCCATCGTCAGAGCAAATGGAGCAAAACACAGTTTTGCATTTTTCACCTTCGAAACAGAGAGGCTGGGCGCAGACCTAACATCGTCTGGGGTGGAGTGTCTATTGAGCACAGTGACTTTCCAAAATATCTTGGGGTTTCTCTGGACAGATCATTGACCTTCAGCAAATACTGCAGTAACATCAAGCAAAAGGTGCACACCCGCAACAATCTTTTACGGCGACTAGTTTCTTCAAAGTGGGGTGCTTCGCCTCATGTTTTGCGGACTACAGCGCTGGCACTATAATTTTCAGCTGGTGAATTTGCGTGCCCCGTGTGGACCCGCTCAGCCCATGCAAAGTCAATGGATACAGCTCTAAACGAAACGTGATCATTCAGATCATCAACCGACCCTGGTACAGATGCTGTAGCCACTAGCAGGGATAGCGCCGCCTGAAGTTCGCGGAACAGTGGCAAGTTCTGGCGAATGAGCCAAAATGGCTTCAGCCACACGACACCCATTACACCTAAACAGCCTTGTATCGCAAAGACTGAAAAGCCGAAACAGCTTTCTGAAGTGTATCACCCCACTCACTGGCGAGCGGTCTACGGAAAGATTGAAGCAGTGGCAAGGTAGTGCATCCTTACCTTACCCATTTGTTCCACCTGCTGAACATTTCCCACCTGGACAAGAGTTGTCGTGGCTGACCTGGAAGTCTTTAAACAGACTCCGGACCCAGGTTGGTCGCAGCAAAGAAAACTTGCTGAGGTGGAGATACATAAATGACTCTGCACTGGAGTGTAAATGTGGTACTGTTCCTCAAACAAACTAGTAGCCCAATTCTGGGCCGACACAATTTAGATTGCCATCGACACGCTAAGAAGAAGATCAGCTAAATGTGGTTCAATATTAAACATTAATCTCCTTCTTAGTCTAACGTTATTCAATATTTTCTTGCATCGTTCGGACGCCATGATAAATTAATGTTTTACACTCAGAAGTGAAAACAATTTTCGAGTAGACGCAGCGGGCAATTCGTGCGTGACCACCCTCAGCGACAGTGCGTGGTTGACTGAAGCGCCCTTACAACGGCCAGACCTCATACGCAGCGGTTCGTAAGCATAAAATGTGCTCCTGGAGTACAGCTTATCCACCACTTTTTAACTCAAGAAAGATTTTTTTAGTAGGTTTAACTTACTTAATACAAAAACTTTGCTTAAAGTAAAGTAGCTTAAATGCTAACGATGCGTAAAAACCGTTTCAGGTAAAAATGTATGAACCACCAACTTGTTATTAAACATTGACGACAAAATGCGCTTAACATCCAAGTTATTGAAATTAGCAGAAATGTACAGTGTTTTAACTGTAAAAAAACAAAAAAGTACACACAAGTAATTGTTTTATTTCCAAAATTGGATGAAGTGGCCAACTAGCAAAAAGTTTTATTGATAAAAAAATATTAAAAATGATTAGGTAAAGTGTACTAACATCAAATCTTTATTTAGACAAAAAAAAGCAAAATGAATTATGGCCAATTTTCTGACGTTATGTACGGTTTATGAAACAAATGACGAAAATGCTTGGATTTAAAACAAAACTAAATACGAAAATGACTGAAATCACCGTTGTATTAACGACCAAAAAAGTGCTCGGATTTAACTGGAACCTAGACCATTCGAAAGAGAAAAATCTGCCGATTCCAACGATGTAAATAACTCTATTTTGACCAAAGTGGTCGTTCATACAATTTGCCTTTCTAGCGTCGATATGTCAATTCAGGATATAAGTTGTATGATACAGAAACAAGGTCAGTAATATCGGCAAGGAATGTAGTGTTTGATGAAACAAAACCCGGACGTGAAAATTGTGTGAGATACACAATAGAGAAAAAAGAAGATGAAATAAGTGAACAGGAAGAAGAAAGTGAGGAGGAGAGAGATAGTGAAAGTGTATCAAAGGACAACATAGAGCGAAAAGTATCAAAGTATAGGAATAGAGGAAAAAAGAAAGATAGTAAAGAAGAAGAGACACAAGAAATGGAGAATGATACAGACAGAAATATAGAGAGTTTAGAAAAAGGGAGAGAAAAGAGACAAATAAGAAAACCAGTGTGGCAAAAGGATTATGAAATTGATTTAGATCAAGATGATACATTTTATGATACTTTATATGCATTATTATCAAGTTACCAGGAGGTTCCAACTAATTTTGATGACATTAAAGGGAGAAAAGATGAGAAGCTTTGGAATAAGGCAATAAATGAGGAATTGAAGGTTTTAAAAGAAAATGAAACATGGAAGTTTGTACCTGAACCACAGAAAGAAAAGCTACTGGATAGTAAATGGGTATTCACAAAGAAAAACATAGGAGAAGAAGAAGAATTATATAAAGCAAGATTGGTAGTGAAGGGTTTTCAACAGAAGGAAAAGTTAGAAAACACTTACTCACCTGTATTGAAAATGCAAACATTGAGAGTTCTTTTATCGATTGCTGCTCAGAAAGAATATGAAATACACCAGATGGATGTCAAGGGAGCATTCTTATATGGACGGATTGATGAGACAGTATACTTAAAACCTCCACTAGGACTGACAGTTCCAGAAGGTCAAGTTCTAAAATTACAAAAATCTCTTTATGGTCTAAAGAAGAGCCCAAAATATTGGTATGAAAAATTCACAGAAGTTATCACTGAATGTGGTTTTACGCGATCGCAAAATGACTATTGTCTCTATAGTAAAGGCAATCTCTATTTGATTTTGTATGTCGATGATATACTTATAGTAGGGCCTAGTACTATTGAAATTGGAAATGTAAAAAACTTCTTAAAAACTAACTTTAGCATGAAAGACTTAGGAAACAGCAATCTGACATATCTTGGCATTAGTATTCAGAAGAAACATGATGGGATTTATCTTAATCAATCTAAATATCTGCAAAAGGTTCTTGAATATTATAACATGGACAATTGTAAAGGAACTAATTCTCCTATGGACTATAATTTTAAACTGGACTTTGACGAATGTGAAATTGACATGACTTTAGAACATCAGTGCAGGTCTCTTATTGGTTCTTTGATGTATGCTATGGTGAGCACAAGACCAGACTTAGCGACTGCTGTATCATATTTGAGTAGATTTCAGTCACAGCCAACTTTGAAGTTGTGGCAAGCTTTAAAGCGAGTCCTTAGATATATTAAACAAACTATTGATTTTAATTTAAAATATTCAAAGTGTAAATATGACAGCTTAACAGGCTTTGCAGATGCAGACTTTGCACGCGATAATGATAGGAAATCCACTAGTGGATATTTGTTCAAGTTATTCGATAATACAGTAACATGGAAATCAAAGAAGCAAAGTACAGTTTCATTGAGTACAACAGAAGCAGAATTAATTGCTTTATGTGAAGCATCTGTTGAAGCTTGTTGGCTAATGAAGCTGTTGTGTGACTTTAGCATTAAAATAAACAATACTGTTATTTTTGAGGACAATCAAAGTACTATGAAAGTTGTAAACAATCCAGATCAGAAACGATTGAAACATATTGATGTCAAATTTAACTTTATTAAACAAAAGGTAGAGGAAGGATTAATAACTGTTAAATATGTATCAACCACAGATCAAATTGCAGACATTTTGACGAAGCCCTTATCAGGAGAAAGATTTGTAAGATTGTGTGGTATGCTTAAATTATTGAAATGTTAATTTAGGTATTTAATACATATGTGCGAACATTGAGGGAGAGTGTTGAGGTTCAATGTTCACACAACCTATGTTTTTATAAGAAGAAAAATAAAGAGGGCTTTCTGTCTGTGGTCTCTCGAAACAAAGAATTTAAAAATACTGATTTTAGAATTTTGTTATGTCATTATGTGCTCAGAGAAAAATGTGTATTTTGAATATGTAAAAAAAGGGAAAATAAACCTGAACGGAACTTATGTGTTTTATTAAAATATAACACATACTGGCTTTATGTTTGGAATGGGTCTTGGAAATGTTATTCAATTAAAAAATAATGATAAATTCAAAAGTGGTAACATATTGATAGACTTAATTGATATTTAATCATTTATTGGGTTCCACAATATTAACTTAGTTGGTAACTTCAAATTAAATATAATGAGATCACAATGTTATAATTTAGAGATGAAATACTTATAAACACACTAATATAAATCAACTGTATAATCAGCATCAGCGGTGGCAGTGGTTTCGGCCCCGACTTACGAACAGTAAGTCGTGGGTTCAAACCCAGGCAAGCGCATTTCTTTGTTTAATTTATTTCAACACCACATTTCTCAAAACGCTTAAGGAAAACATCGTGAGGAAACCAGCATATCTTAGCACCGAAAGAATCGAAGATATTATAGGCTGATGATGTTTAATGTAATGTTTGACTAAAGTATTTGATTTTCATCCATAAAAGTGAACCAATTATTCTTTTAATGTTTTCTGTACGAAGTGCCATTCTAGTGACAATCGTAAAGAATACTTAATCCTAGCATGTTTTACTAGAAGTGCTAACAAAACTTTTTTGTAAATTATAATAACAGCCCGCCAATTAAAACATTTTTAGTTCATCAAGATTACAATCATTAACACGTTTTAAATTCAAAGGATTAAGAAAACCCTTTGAAACGAAAGCAGTGAACTAAAATTTACAAACAAATCGTAAATATTTATGTTTTACTATTTTACATTGACATGAAACGTAGACGTTATGAATAATATAAATTTGGGTCACAATAGAGTAAAACAGACTACACGACTGTTGTAACGAAACCAGTACAAGCTGGTCATAAGTCATAAGTCATTTATTTCGGAACAATAATATACATAGTGTTGAAATTTGAAAAATTTGTAAAATAAAACAGTACAATTAAAATATTACAATCAAACATGTCTAAGATATAAAAATAACAACCATAATAATTCACATAATTATACACTAACTAACTCAAAACGATAATGATTCTCATTCAATTAAAAATAATTAAAAACAAAATGAAACGAAAAGTGAAAAACTAAACAAAAATCCAATTGGTTTGAATAATATAATAATAATTTGTCATCAAACGTTCGTGTATTGCATTGCAAATTAAAATTAGAATGTCAAATCAAAATAAAATAAAAATAAATTAGGTACAAATTGTTATAAAAAGGTCAGTCATAAAGGTCATCTCAATGTAAATAGGATGTCAAAGATAATAAATTATAATTACCTACTAAAATAATATGTCATTTAAAAATCTAGTCTAATTTAATTAATTTATTTTTTAATCTAATTTTATAATCTATAGGCAATTCAATAATTTAAAACAAAATGACAATTTAATCTATACTTATAATATTATAAAGCTGAAGAGTTTGTTTGTTTGTTTGATTGTTTGTTTGTTTGAACGGGGTAAACTCAGGGACTACTGGTTGGAATTGAAAAATTCTTTTAGTGTTGGATAGTCCATTTATCGAAGAAGGCTTTAGGCTATATAACATCACGCCACAATTAATAGGAGCGGAGCATAAATGAAAAATGTTGCAAAAACGGGAAAAGATATTCCTTTTTGAGAGCTTCCGTTGCGTGCGCTGCGAAAACGGTTTAAGTTACGTAAATATCATGTATGAAGGAATTGTTCCTTTTTGAAAGTTCTAAAAAAAGTCCGCGACAGCATATTGTTATGTTTATCTTTTACGATTGACTCACTGTAACCATTTTTTTATATTAAAATGTTAGGTTAAAAAGAATTATATTTTGCGAAGCTTATTTAACCCATATGGTATAAATCTATATCTAAATAAATGTGTTTGCTAGCACGGAAATTTAATATAGAATATTAATGCCCTTTACTCTATACAGTTTAAACAAATATCTTAGAAGATATCGCAATGTAAAAATATACGGGCGACAAAATAATTACCGCGTGGCAGTCATTCGGTCCGGTGCGGTAGGTACGTGGTACGTGGGGATTCTGGCCTCTGGGGGCTCCGGAGAAATTCAAATTCAAAATATTTACTGCACCATAATGTTTACAAGTACAAGGTGTTACTGTATATGACAGTAAGAGATACCTATAGTAATTGTTACTTTAATAATATAATCGAGGCCAATCTAAACTAATAGGTATTGTAAAGGTGAGGAAAGGTAAGATTTTTTGTTTATTACGTGTACGATTTAACTCAATTTAATATGTTGGATAGTCGATGTATCGAGAAAGGTTATAAGCTATATTATGTGACGCGGACGAAGTTGCGTGGGTCAGCTAGTAGAAAATAAAAACAACAACAATCATCATACAATTTAAAATGAATTCCAATAATAATATTACGGCTATGGCTTATCATCTAGGTACTCATCGACACTGTAATAGCCCTTCCCCAATAAATATGTCTTCAATTTGTTTTTAAATAAGTTTGTGCTATTTATGCTTTTAAATTCTAGGCTAAGCTTATTGTATAGAAATACTGATTGGTACCTAGGACTGTGATGAGCCACGTTTATTTTCGGCTGGATTGTGTTAGGCAAGTCCTTCCTACGCGTATTCATTCTAACTTGTCGTTGGTCAGCAGTTTCAGATTTGTGCAAGTTTTTAACAAAACTGGTTAGCAGCACCAGTATATAAAGGCATGGTACCGTCAAAATATTAAGTGTAATAAAATGATCTCTGCGTGAATCCGTCTGTTTTAATCGGAGCATTGTCCTTAAGGCTCGTTTTTGAATCACAAATGTCGAGTGAATATTATACTTATAACTGTTTCCCCAAAACTCAATACTATATCTAAGCTTAGACTCAACCAAGGCAAAGTATACCATCCTAAGCTGGGCCAATGTCAGTTCCTCTCTTAGGCTTCGGAGTGCATATCAAGCTGAGCTAACAGACTTCGTTACTGACGAAGTCTCAGCCTTCCAGTTTAACAATGCATCGATGTGAACCTTGAGGAATTTTACATGGTCAACCACTTCTACTTTGCTGCCACAAGACAAAACCTCAAGACTAGCGTTGTTACGAACGTTCGACTTAAATAGAACACATTTTGTTTTATTAACATTGAGCTTAAGATTGTTTGTACCAAACCAGTGTTCAAAAGCCCTTAATAAGTTATTAATTTTAGATTCTAAATTATTTAAGTTATTGGCAGATACGATTGCGTTAGTGTCATCCGCAAAAATAACGAGCCTGGTGACTGTGATGCGTTTTTTTATGTACTCAATTAAATCATTAAGGAATAATATGAAGAAGATTGGGCCTAGAACGGATCCCTGAGGGACACCTCGGAATATCGTCATTAAGTCGGACTTCAAAATTTTTTGTTCTTCATCCACTACCGTCTTAATCTCTACAAATTGACGTCTATTATGCAAATAAGATCGAAACAGCTTCAGAACATTCTCCCTTATACCATAGTGCTCCAACTTGGCCAGTAAAATTTCATGGTCCACCGTGTCGAAGGCAGAACTAAGGTCCAGAAATATACCTGCCACCTTATGTTTATCGTTGAGATTGAGAATAACCTCATCGACTAATGCTTCAACAGCATCGGCGGTTCCCAATGATTTTTGATAGCCAAATTGTCGTTCATTTAGGATACTATGCATTCGTAAGTAAACACTTATCATTAGTCGTTCCTTCATAACCTTTTCAAAAATCTTTGATAGTACAGGCAATAGGGAAATCGGCCTAAAAATTGGAATTACCTTTGCAATTTTAAACTGATCTGGGAACAGGCCTTCCTCAATACAGGTATTATACAGTGATGCAAGTGGAGTTGCCAAAATGTCAATATTATTTTTAATGATAGTCAGGGGAATCTCGTCATAGCCGGTCTCTTATTCTATTGAAATTCTGTACTACGTTAAGCCAGCTCTAGATATGAAGGTTACCAGTGCCATGAAGCTAACTATACGAATTTATTCGTATAATATACGACGGCATTACTATTGCGTAATATTACGACCCTTTATTATTACCGTGTATGACTAGATGGCTCTAAAACGGTGAAAAACACCGTGAGAAAACGGGTCACCAAAATATTCGAAGATATGTGACATCTATCAACCCGCACTGGGCCCGCGTGGTGGATTATAGCCCATCCCTCTCCTAGAGAGGAGGCCTGAGTCCCTGCAGTGGGAACACGGTAGGCATCAGCCGCAGATGATGATGATGACCAGATGTATGGACGTGACGAGGCAAACAGTGTAAGGATCGTCACAGTTTGCGTTCTGTAGTTTCTACCTAGGAAAAGGGCATGAGTTTAAACAGAGACCTTTAAAAGTACATTTGCCTAAAAGTGGTTTCCACAAAGTGTTCGTGTAGGTTTCAACAATCATAATTAGAATTTGTAGGTATATCTTTAACCTTTTCTGCTTCACGTCGCTATAATTGTAGTAAAAAATAAGTCAGTAAATAAAGAGGTATAATTATGTAATTCATTAAAATTTCCACTTATCTCACGATTTTAATATAGCCTTTGTCTCTGGGGCTGACAAAGTGGCATACGTCTTTAAGCAATCAATTTCGCTGCAGGTAAGGTTCGTTAGGTTAGGTTACAATGACCAGCTTACAATGTATAACGTAGTTGAGTAAGCTGTTATAGTGTAGTGTAGTACAACAATAAACTTTGCCTTTTTTTATAAATTAGGCGTACAGGCACAAGCAACAATATGTATACACTTGACAAAGTTTAAAAGAAAATTTCTAGTGAGATAACGGTTTCTACTTTTAGATAAGACTTTTAGTAGGTATGGCTTCTAAAATAAAATGTCCGTAAAGCGCAAAATGTTAATAACTATAATAATAGTGAGTGAAAATCACTAAAAGTTGCCGAGTGAATAAATATTGACGCTCGTGACAGTACCTGTTCAGAAAATACTGAACACCTCCTTCTAGGACCGTAACAAACTTCTTTTGCTTCATCTACGAGTAAATTAATTCCACTGTTAGTAATGTCAGTCTATTCCTGACCCTATTTTTTTTTGTATGGTGGGAAATCATCAAATGAGTCCTCCCGCTCTGGGCAGAGCGGTACGGAGTGTCAGACTTCTACTGACTAAAAACCACCGATGTTCCTTCTTAGCTCTTTGTGTCAAGGCCGTGGTATTCTTTTTCGAACAACCAGCTGCCCCGACGGGCGTCAGCCCTTGCGGGCCCCATCAATGTTGTTGAAGTGTCTTTGAGACGCGCGTGGAACACAAACGCACCGTCGACACGGCCTGTCGTCGTCATAAGACGGACGGACGATGAGCTAGTCTATCCATGACCCTACATTTAGACAAAGGCCATTTTTCTCATACAGATAGCATTGACCACGATTAAATTTGATATTGAATTGAAGATTGGACATTTTGAACTGATAACTAGATTAAAAAAACGTACATAAGTTATCGATTGTAAAACTTGCATTAGTACTTGCTTGATAACAAATCCACAACCTTAGTACTGTTTATAAGTGTAGGCTATTGTGTTTTGATGTAAACCCAGTCACCAGATTATTGTGACTAGTACTTAAGCAGATACATCATTATTCTCTTGCCTCATCTCATATTATTTGGTGTCGGCGCAGCATGTCTTCTTCTTCCATACTTCTCTATTACTCCAGTAGTCACCTTCTTTCTAACCTTATTGTGATGTATGGGTATAAGGCGGTAGGTGCACATAACTCAGCATCATAGTTTTACCACCCTACCGCCATTACGTTGCCGCAATAAATACTTTATACTGTTCGGACGTGTTTTATTGTGCTCCTGCTACGAACCCATAAGTAGCCTAGATCACCTGGATTAGGCTTGGACTTATCATTGGCGACGAGGTGGTGCATCGTTTCGCGTAGTGCAGCAGTATTTCGCGTATAAACAGTGCGAAAAATGTCAGTGGGCAAGATCGGGCCGTTTGACGTCACCAAGGACAGTTGGAAGTCATACGTAGAACGGTTGGAACAATATTTTATAGCGAACGACATCAAGGAAGCAATAAAAGTGGCTACGTTGATAACAGTGATAGGAAGTGATGCTTACGAGTTAATGGTTAATCTGTGTACGCCAGCCCGGCCGGCGAGCAAGACTTTTAACGAACTTGTGGCGGTAATGCAAAATCATTTACAGCCACAAACGAGTGTTCTAGCCGAGCGGTATAAATTTCGGCAGCGTAAACAGTGTAAGGATGAAACTATAGCGGATTTCGTGGCTGACTTAAAAAGACTATCGAGAACGTGTAACTTTGGGGATTTAATAAACAATCTAAGGGATCAACTGGTGTGTGGCTTGTACGATGATGACACAAGACAGCGGTTATTTGCAGAGGAAGAATCGACGCTTTCTTTTGAAAAAGCGTGCAAGATAGCTGTCACGATGGAGGCAGCTAGAACGGATGCAGCTTTGGTAGAAGGAAATGGACTAGAATCGGGTCAGCCTACATCGGTTTATCAAAACACAGTAGGAGCCAAACGAACATGGGAGCGTAAACAAAGGAGCAGCGGACGGGCAGCGGAGGCGGCGCCGCCGCCGGCGGAGACGGGCGGGACGCGCACGCAGGCTCTCCGCGGCGCGCGCCGGCCACGTGACGCCACGCAGGCGCCCCGGGCTGGTGGCAGCAGCGGCGCAAACGGGTGCGGCGAAAAATGTGAACGGTGTGGCGGCAATCATCTGGCCAAGGCCTGTAAATTCATCAATTATGTTTGTCGAATTTGCAATATAGAAGGGCATCTGAAAAAGATGTGCCCAAGAGTGAGGAAAGAGGATTCTGCGAATTATGCACGTCAAAACTATGTGGAGAATGAGGTAGATAGTTATCCGAGCTCGGACGAAAGTGAAGAGGTATTTATTCATTCTATTTTTCAGAGTAGTGAAAATTTCAAACAATATAGCCCATATTTTGTCACTGTTTGTATTAATGGTAAAAACATTAAAATGGAGTTGGATACAGGAAGTACCATATCGTGTATTAGTTACGATAATTATTTAAAATTGTTTGCCAACTGTCCTATTGTGAAGTGTAATCTGTTGCTAAGATATTACACCGGGGAATTAGTGAGGCCAAGGGGAAAAATACAGGTATGGGTACAATTTAAAAACAACTGTCAAAGCTTAGATTTGTTTGTCATAGATAAGGGAAAAACTACATTATTTGGACGACAATGGCTGTACGAATTAGGTGTCACGTCTCCACTTACAGATTGTTTAGCGCTAGAAAGTAAAAATGAAGGTTTTAACTTAGAGAATTTCAGTTCCAGATTTTGTGAAGTGTTTGCGGATGGTTTGGGACGGTTTACTGGTGGGCCGGTGAGCCTACGCGTGCGCGCTGACGCGAAACCCGTGTTCATGCGCGCCCGACCCATACCCTACGCGCTGCGCGAACCCGTGGAGCGCGCGCTGGACCAGCTCGTGCAGGAGGGAGTTATGACGCCTGTTGAAACTTCGGATTGGGCTACGCCTATAGTGCCTGTGGTTAAGAAAGATGGCACAATACGGGTATGTGGCGATTTTAAACTCACTTTGAATAAATGTCTAGAAGTGGACCGTTTTCCTCTACCCAAGGTAGAAGATCTTCTTGCCAAGCTACATGGGGGTAAGCGTTTTTCAAAAATTGATCTGTCGCAAGCTTATGCACAATTAGAATTGGATGAAACGAGTAAGTTTACAGTAATCAACACTCACAAAGGCCTTTTTAGGTATAACCGTTTAATATATGGGTTATCCTCTAGCCCGGGTATTTTTCAACGAAAATTAGAACAATTATTTGCGGATATTCCTAGGGTGGGTGTTTTTCTTGATGACGTGATAATAACGGGGGAAGATGACAGGCAACATCTTTTGTATTTAAATATGGTTTTTCAACGACTACGAAAATATGGGTTAAAAATCAAGAAAGAAAAATGTACCTTCTTTGCAAAGTCCGTTACATATTTAGGTTACGTAATCAGCCAAGAGGGGGTGCATACGTGTCCAGATAAGATCGAAGCTATTAAAAGTGCGCCGGTACCTAAAACGGTGACTGAACTAAGATCATTTTTAGGATTAGTTATGTATTACGCAAAATTTGTACCTAATATCAGTACAATACTGGAGCCCTTGTACAAACTGTTAAAAAAAAATGCTAAGTTTCAGTGGAGTTACGACGGTGACGAAGCGATTAATAAAGTCAAATTATTGCTAGTATCCAGTGAGGTGCTGGCACACTACTCTCCGGATTTACCGTTGGTATTGACAACAGACGCAAGTTCCGTGGGTATAGGCGCGGTAATATCCCACTTAATGCCGGGAGACGCGGCGACAGGCAACACCACTAGGGAAAGACCTATTGCTTATGCATCCCGCTCTCTTAACGCAGCAGAGCGGGGTTATGCTCAAATTGAGAAGGAGGCTCTGGCCATAGTCTATGGTGTACGTAAATTCCACCAGTATCTGTATGGCAGGAAGTTTATTCTAAGGACGGACCATAAACCGCTAGTTTGTATTTTTGGAGAAAAAACAGGTATACCCGTGATGGCCGCGAGTAGAATGCAGAGGTGGGCGGTGCTTCTTGCGGGATATGATTATGAGATTGAATATGTACCGACCGATAAGAATGGGGCTGATGCATTGTCTAGGTTACCTTTAGAAAAAACTATAGGTGCGAAAGCAGAAGATAGTACTTACTTGAATTTTGTCCAGAATTTTGTACCGATTACTAGGTTGGCTTTGAAAGAAGCAACAGAATCGGATAGCGTATTGAGACACATAGTCTTGTATTTAGAGTCAGGTTGGCAAGCCAAATGCAGTGAAGAGGAAGTACGACCGTATTGGACTAGGCGCGCAGAACTATACTTAGATATGGGATGTATTATGTGGGGGTACAGGTTAGTAGTTCCAACAAAATTGAGGGAATTAATACTAAAGGAGCTACATCTGGGCCATTTAGGTATCGTTAAAATGAAAGCCGTGGCGCGCAGTTATGTATGGTGGCCAGGTATTGATATTGATATTGAGCGAGTTTGCAAAGAATGTACCACATGCATAGAAGAGAGTACAGCCCCACCCAAGGCACCCGTTGTGCCTTGGCCATACTTAACGGAACCCTGGAGTAGATTACATGTCGATTTTCTTGGACCTTTTCATAATAAAACATTTTTTGTTATCATAGACTCCTCTACAAAATGGATAGAAGCATTTCTCATGGCTCGAACAACAGCATCGGCAGTAATTAAAGTTCTACGAGAGACGTTTGCCCGTTTTGGGTTGCCCCGGGAAGTGGTTTCTGACAACGGTCCCCCATTTTCTAGTAAAGAGTATGCAGAGTTTATGCAAAATAATGGTATTAAATTAACCTTCTCGGCGATCTACCATCCCTCTTCTAATGGAGCTGCAGAAGGGGCAGTTAAGCTTTGCAAGCGGGCGGTAAAGAAGTCCCTTCGCGATGGACAGGATATGGAAGCCGCGCTTCAAACGTATTTGTTAGCTTACAGAAATGTTGAACATAGTACTACGGGGGTATCACCAGCGACTTTATTACAAAAAAGAAATCTTAGGTCCAGATTGGATATGATTAAGGGCGATAGGACAGTAGAGGACCGGGTACGTAGCAGGCAAAAACGACAAGTGGAAAACGCAGGAGGTATCCCACGAGAATTTAGGCAGGGAGATAGGGTATGGATGCGTAATTATACCGGGGGAAGAAAGTGGTGCAGTGGAAAGATAAAGGAGAAGCTGGGATCTCGTAATTACATGGTAGTAGGGGAGGACGGTTCACACTATAAGAGACATGTAAATCAGTTAAAGAGTAGATCGATGGCAATGTTTGAGTGGCCAGCCCCTGATCCGGAGTCCAACAAGCGGGTAGTTCAAGTGGAGACGGCGGATGGGTCGGGCACGCATGGCCCAAGGGTTATAAGCTTAAATACAGATTCTGCCTCCCCGGAAGGCCGTTCCAGGCGAGTCCGTAGGCCAGTTAAGCGTTTTGGAATAGACATAGATTAAATGTGTTATAGGTACAGGTTAGTCTTGACATAAGGGCCTGCCTATTCAAAGTGTTATTTGTTAAGTTAATTTCTTAGACCTAAGTCTTATTTAAGTAAGAGGGTGTGATGTATGGGTATAAGGCGGTAGGTGCACATAACTCAGCATCATAGTTTTACCACCCTACCGCCATTACGTTGCCGCAATAAATACTTTATACTGTTCGGACGTGTTTTATTGTGCTCCTGCTACGAACCCATAAGTAGCCTAGATCACCTGGATTAGGCTTGGACTTATCACTTATCATCCATCACACAGTCTTTCTATTGTTTCTTTGGTCTTCCTTAACTCTTATAACCATTCACACTCAACATTTTTCTCACTACATTTTCCTTATTCCTCCGCATCACATGCAAATTCAATAGCACTCTAAAATATTCATTCAGGTTCATTAAAAGTGTAAGCACTGTTTATGAGTTTTATGACAACTTGATACCCGAATCTGTGGTTATGGCCACGTGGTCCGACCGCATAGTCCGATCAATCGGACTACGTGAACGATTTTTCCAGTTGGTTCGATTTTAGAAGGTTACCAGACGAACTATAAAACCTTAGGACCGCGTGGTTCGACGACGAGTAACTAGGTGAACTATTACCAGTTCACCTGGTTCGACTCGTCGAAATATTTTGGATTGACATAGAATTCGTTTCAATAAAATACACAATCGAACAATTTTACTTTATTCTTACAATCTAAAAATATTATACGAGATTTTCCATAGATTAAACTAGAAGCAGGGTTATTATTGTCTATCGTCTGGTCATTTTTTCGATTTGTTTATGAGCCCAATCTCTTCTGCCTGTTCCAAAGTGTCTGGCAGGGTGTGGCCAAGTGTCTCTGGTGTTAGGAAGATCAACAGACCAGATATAAGAGCGAAGGAGGCAAATAACACGAATGGTAGCTCTTCAAACCATTCTGCACCCTGTAACGAAAAAAAACCTCAATTGTAATTCCTTAGTACATTTTTTCATAACACTTAGTGTTTAATAAAGAATTTTTAAGTGGCATAACATGACACCACGCCAGTAATCCTTAAAGGGTTCCTTATAGTACACCCACATTTCACCAGTTATGTATCCGTCCCATGTCATAAATGCAAGCATATTGCCATCAACTGGAAAAACCCAATAACACTTTGCCCGATCCAGGAATCGAAACCAGGATAGCGGATAATGGAACTCAGCAGCCGCACTTGCGACTACTAGACCAATAAGACAGTCGAGTTTCAATGTTCACGCTAATAACTTTCATAATTATCGCGATTAAAAGAAAATAAATTATATATTATGGTAAAGCTAGATTAAAATCGTTGCTCCTAGATAATTGTTATTATAAAAGAATTTTCGGAAGATAAAATAGTATAATAGAGTGTAAATCTATTTATATTATATGATATGTTAAATTTTAGAATAATTTATATTCTTTTTGGTTTTTGTATAAAGCTAGATATAAGTTTAAATTAATTTAATATTTGAATTGTGAAAGTTGCTAAATTATGCGATACTGCAATATTGTTAGTTTTAAGTTATCTTGCTGCGCCCTAACAGGGTCATGTACTCACTAGTTTTAAGCCTAGCGTTTAACCATGCCGTGTATATTGTGCATTAAAATAAATAAATAATTTAGATCAAGATTTAACTTACAAAGGCTGGAGTGAGCGGCGCAACCATGGAACCAATTCTTCCCATCATCGAGGAGTAAGCGAACAAGCTGTGCCGATGTTTCGTGGGATACAGCTCCGCAGTGTATACGTATACTGCTGTCATTACCGAAGCTATCGCCATTTTTGCAATCAGGTACACCACCAGTGATACCGCGTACAGATCTGTAAAAAAAAAACAGTTTAATCAGTGGTGATATTATGGTAAAACGTAGGGATGTTTCCTGACTATAAAAAATATGATTCTGTTAAATCCGTCAGGTAGATTATCGAAAAATATTGGATACATGTTTTTTTTTGTTTTATCAAATTATTAAAAATTTACAAATATAAGACGTGCCAAGGATCATGAGTCGAGGCTTGTGACGTCAGTTTCCGGTAAAATATGTACTGCAATGTGACGTCACACGAATTTTCAAAGCACTGTTTCGTCTTCATTTTTTGTTTACGTAAAAAGAGAAAAAATATGTGTCCAATATTTTTTGGAAATCTATCTGACGAACTAATTAGATTTTTTTGTCAACTACCCCATTACGTCAATTTAATTAATAATATTCATTAATTCCATGTCATGTGGTAGGCAAAATCTACAGAACGCTACCTACGCTGCGATTCTTCATTTTGCTTTGTCCACATTCATACATCTGGTAATTTACGTATGTGATTGTTCTGAGAAACAACACCAATCAGATCAGTGTCTTGCATCTGCCTTTGTCTAGTTGCCTTTCACTTATTCTCTCAACATAACCATATCATCAGCTATGTACGTACAACTATAGTGTTTTCGAATTTTGTTTAAACATCTTATTTTAACCGAAACATTGTCTTATCACGCTATTCCTAAATCAATCATTCAAACTATAACTATCATCATCATGAGCCTACAATGTTCCCACTGCAAGGACTCAGGCCTCCACGAGAGGGATGGGCTATAATCCACCACGCGGGCCCAGTGCGGGTTGGTAAAACTATTCATCGAATTATAAATAAACACTTCAATGGTGACAACGCTTACCACTAGGTATAAATATGTAAGCAATCTGGCATGCTGCACATATCCAAAAAGCTCCAGTTAACACTGGCTTCCTTCCAATTCTGTCCATCAGGAAATATGAAATCCAAAAGCCAGGGATCTCGATGGCTGCTACAGCGACATAGTTCAAGTATCTATTCCCGGACATGTTCACTGCATTGAGCGACAATCCGTAGTAGATGAACGTGGTTGTAATCCACCATATGGGAGAGATAAGCACACGGATCAATATTTTCTTGTGCTGGAACACTTGAACAACCAACCAAGGTTCTCCACCTCGCCTTTCTGCCTCCTCTGCACCAGCTCTCAATTTTTCTTGCGCTGTGCGCCGTAATGCTTGGAGAGATTTCTCTGACAGCGGTTTTCTATTGACCTTTGCAACTTTTCTGAGCAGTTCCTCAGATTCATCAAAACGTCCCTTGCTCATGTACCATCGTACGGACTCACTGATGAGCCAGTAGTAGAAGATGGTGAGGAATTGAGGGATGTAGAGAGCTAGAGTGAGGTTCCTCCAGTTGGGTACGCCCCACGCGATCAAGCCACACGTTACTTGTCCGAGTGCGAAGCAAGTATTCATCGCTGCTCCGGCTGCCACGCGGAACTTGGGGCCGACCAGCTCCATTACTGTGGAAATATTTAGAAATTAGTGGGAATGCTCCTGTTGTTATGCATTAAGACTAATTAATTTTGCATTGCATACATGTTCGGGCCGGCCTTATTCAGTACGGTTTGTTGTAGACCGTACGTGCCGTTTAAGTTAAACCGACCCCAAATAATGTAAAAAATCAAAATAGTTTTCAAAATAGTGCATTTATTAGTTAGTACCTAGGAAGCGGAACTGAAATGTTTTATGATTTTGAAAAGAAAATGAAGCATAATTAGGTTTAACTTATTCAGCTGTCATTATATGCGTTGCATACGCATAAATGAGAAAAATGCCACGACCTATGGCTACAAAGCAAGTTACTGCAGAAATGACAAGTCCTTGAGAATGACGAGAATGGAGGGAGAAAGCAATGCTGTGTTAAACCCGAATAAATTGGGATAAAGGTATGAGAAAGATGACTGTCTTCTCTTGACTGAAACTAGTGCTCCAAATACTAAATATTAATGAAACAGTAAATAACCAAGTTAAGCCAACCATAATTAAAATATTATGAAGGACAAGCACCTTTAAAAAAATATTGCATATTGATTACTATTGATTCATAAAAGTGACATGAATTCTTGAAATTAAATTAGCTCCATTCAAAGCTGATAAAACAATAATATAGACGCGTGTTACATGACAATTATTATTACATACGATACAGACACGCGATCCTATACTTAAATAAAACAATGTTACCGTAATCGCAAAGCATAAAGTTTATGGTGCAATCTATCACGTATTGATACCAAAAGTATTTGCGCACGCGAAATATGACTAATTTGCATGTCATTAATATTATCTTTTGCACAAAGCCCTTCTATATAAAACTGGATAATTTTGGATAAAATTATTGCCTGGTCATGCTCTCACTGCTGGGGCATTTGGCTCTTCTCGATGAGGAGTAAGCCTTAATTGTTTAACCCAGGTTTATAATTAATGAGAAATGGATTTTTCAAAATCTAACCAAAAATATTTTTAAACTACTTTTTCAGTTTTTGAAATGATCTGAAAATTTATCCAACGAAAAGATGCTAAACACTTGTCTTATAATCGCAGCAAATTGAATGGGCATAGAGATAAAATATTCATTGTTTTTCAATATCAAGGTTTCATTTTAATTTTCGAATCAGTATTTATTTCGCCCTTGAAGTTGATTCTTTCGAATGTTTCCTTTGAGTCAAAGTTGGTCATATTTGTATTTGAGGTACTTTTCCCAAGTCGACTTGAATGAACAGCTTGAATGATATGGTATTAGTAGTGACGCATTACATTCTAACGTCTCTTAACTCCAAATTTTATTTTTTTATATTATGTACCTATAAAAGATAAAATCTTTATTTAAAGATTTTTTTATGCAATTGTGCAATGTTTGTCAACAGTGCATTTGTAGCGGGATTGCATAAAACAGCTGATAATATTAAGTTACTCACTCAATATATAAACGCAGGAAAACCCTCCAGATCCGAAAGTGGCCTCAGCAAACTCGGACATCATGAAGCCGATGTAGGTGTCAGCCCAGTAGCGCGTGACACCGAGCCAGGCTGTGTTGAAGGCGTTGAGTACGAGAGCGACACGTCGACCCCAGCGGTCAGACACGAAGCCGGTGATAGGAAGCGCCGTCAGTGTGCCGAACGTGCGCACCGTGCCGATCAGCGACCGCTTCCATTCTTCACACGCCAAATCGTACTACATGACGACAAAAATCTTACATCAAGAATCTATCTTACTGTGTATTTTATTATGCTTAATGTTATTCGGAGCTTGTATGAGTTGGAATAAAAATTGCCAGTATGTTCTCGCAGTTGTTGTGAGCTGGTACCCGTGTTTAACTAGCATTAAAATCATACAATCACATAAATAATATAATTTTTCCCTCGACTTACATCGTAAACAACAGTATCTGTATTCTGGTATACGAAGTCATCACATGGCACGCGTTCGTTACGGTTGAAGAGTGCAGCAGGACAGGTGTCGCTTTCGACTACCCGAAGTGTCGCATTTACACTGGCATAACGTTCACATTGGTCACCCTGCGGAACTGCGTTCGGCAACCAGTACGGTGAGAAATCTGTCGGTAATTCTTCGCATTCCGAGATCAGACATCTGTAAAATATACGATAAGGTCGTTAGTAAGGGTCATCGAACGTAAGTTATGATGATATGAAGGAGGCAGGAGGAATTACCAAAGTGAACAATAAGTATATGTGGAAAAGAGATAAAAGTCACTGCCATCGTGCAATTCGAGCAACAAACGCAGAGAAGAGTGGAAAGGCATGTAAGAAACTTTCACACAATATAGTTTACAAAACAAGAAAATAGGAAGAAAACCAATGCGAAAATAAAGACACAGTTCACTGTACCTGGTTGTAATTCGACCGGTGGTGAACATGTATTCAACGGCACTCCAAGCAACGAAGAGCACCAACAGCACAGATAATAAGAAAGTCTTCAACTGGTATCTCCCGAACTGTCCGATTTCTTCCACAAGGATAGTGTCTAAGTCTACTTCGCGCTCGTATTCAGGGTCGTCCACATTGTTCCGGTCTTTCTGTGTCTCCGCCATCTTGGATTGTCTCGGTCCACACCACGCGAACCACTTGTGTGTGCACTTCAAGCAGTGTGCAGAATACCGTATTTATAAACATTTTTATCTATTTTATTATAAACTGCTGATAAAATAACTATTAATTCCTGTCTACGCCGTCGATGTCTAGAGGCTTAAGCATTTATTAAATACTAGCAGGAGATGTGACTTTACTCTGGATATTCTTTTGGTTCTTGTTGTGTCACTGGAAACGTGAAGTTACGGTTTATTCACAAAAAAAACTTTTCTTCCTAGTCAATTTAACACTCAGCAAAATGTACTATCTTGGCATTGTCGTCTTTTGATTTTCTTAGTTTATCGTGAGCAGAATTAATTTCTTTATCTTCAATTTTTTTTTTATTTACTTAGTATATTGTTCTAATTAATTTGTCATGGTGACTATTTTGTGCTGACTTCTCTTACTAGCTCCTTACCTGATGATTTTAATTTCAGGGGTTGAATACGTACTTGATTGGCAATTATGTCTCGTCCTATTACAATCCCGCAGTAAACTACTGAAGAGGGTATACGTCATATTTTATATTGTTTATCCTCTATAGCAAATAACGGACTTTTAGTAAATTTTGCAATTTCTTTGCTTTGGAATTTGGACACACAAACAAGCGATTAAAAGTTCCAAACTATTAAAAAAAAAAATTGTATCTGAATCGTTTCCAATCCCGTATAAATTCCCTTATCCAAAAAACATTCAACGCACAGACACACAATTATTTTGTATGTATAGATTGACATTTTTATAGAGATAAGTTTTTCTGCTTATTCATTATCACGCCGATTGTTAGTGACGTTACCCTTTTGGAAGTTTTAGTGATCTTTGTGCCGATACTAGAAATATGCAGTGTTGTGTCCGTACGTAGTTTTTTATCACAATATTGTCTAATTTTATCATCTACTTAATCAAACCCCTCATAATGATTCAAGTGAAAGTATAATTAAGGATCTACATAAATATTCGAGTCGATATTTTTAAATAGAAACCGTGTTTCTTTTCCTACTAATGATATTCGTTTTTATTATAATCATTTTATTTTAAAAGGACAAGGACATAGTAATCGCAACCAGCGTGCGTGTATGACCACATCAGGTCAGATGTATGAACGTGGACGGGGCCATAGGAGTATTTGTGAGGATCGTAGCAGGTAATGTTCTATAGTTTCTGCCTTCCCCCGTAGGGAAAGGGCGTGAGTTTGTATGTATGTCCTTTTATTTTGATTGCATCATCATCATATCAGCCCGGAATCACCCACTGCTGAGTATAGGCCCCCCCTTTTTTCTGCCACACTTACCGGTTCTATGCGTACCTTATCCACGTGTTTCCGGCGACTTTGACGATATCGTCAACCCAGCGAGCTTTAGGATGGCCAAGGTTCCTTTGGGTCAACCAGGTAGTTTGCAAAATCAGCTTGTATTGTTCCCACTGTCGAGACACAGGCTTTCTCACTATTAGAAGTAATCCAATGTAATCCACCAGGTCATTTATTATATCGTGGTGGTTTGTAGATATCACCATGTCTTCTAAGTTCCCTTAGTCTGTACACGTCTTTCTCATCAAAATATTATTGTTTTTCCATCAGAGTCGGATTTAATTTCTTAGTCTTGTATCAGTTGATGACACTAGCTTCGCTACTTTTTACACAACTGCCTTTTCAGGGTTCATGTAAATTTATAATTATGTACCTATGTTTAATTGTGTTTTATAAAAGACATAATGGACGTAACACGAGTGTCCAATAGGAAGGTATTAAACAACTATCTGCTAATCCAATCACTGAGAGATTGTTATCGTATTCATAATATTTACGAAGCTAATTATACGATGTTGCACACACAAAAGTACAATGTAAATTTGTTTATCAGTAGATAAAGATAGCGTTGGAGGATGTTTTCAAGCTCTTGGACTGGGACGGATTCGGCATCAACATCAATAGCGAATATATCACTCACCTTCGTTTTGCCGATGATACAGTCATCATGGCTGAATCGCTGGAGGATATTAACACAATGCTCAGAGACCTTAGTAACGTTTCTCAACAGGTGGGTCTTAAAATGAACGTGGACAAAACGAAAGTTATGTCGAATGTCCATGTTCCACCCGTACCGGTATGCTCGGAGTTTCTTTGTGCGACAAAATCCGAAATGAGAAAATTCGCCGAAGGACCAGGGTCACCGACATAGCTCTCAGAATATGCAAGTTGACGTGGCAATGGGCCGGGCCAAATCGCTTGAAGAACCGACAACCGATGGGGAAGGAAGGTTCTTGAGTGGCGACCACGAACCGGAAGACGCAGCGTTGGTAGGCCTCCCACTAGGTGGACCGACGACATCGTGAGTCGTGAGAGTCGCGGGCAACCGGTGTATACAAACGGCAGGTTGCCGTTCTTTATGGCGTTCTATGAGTCTTATAACTGATGATGATTATGAAAGATAGTATAGTAGATCAGAGTATGCGGTATTTAAGGTTTTCCAAAGAAACAATACATATCGTAGTATATTGTTTTCATCTACAGCCTGAATTTACCCACTGCTGGGTACAGGCCTCTCTTTTTTGTGTCAATCTCCACGGTCCTGTGCCATCCTCATTCAGGTTTTTCCTTAATTGGCAAAGTAACTATGTCGTTGGCCCTCTCGCCGTTGGAAACCCAGTAGCATTGGCCGTAGTATATACTACGGCCATTTTACGAGTATCAGACAGATATAGGAGTTGAGTAGTCTTGATATAGTGCATTGCGAAGTAGGTATTCGTGCGATCACGAATCCAGTCTCAGTGCTGTCGGTAATACTGGAGCCACATTATCAGACAAATTATCGTGTCGTGTTGTTGCGAATTTCGTTTTCGGGCGTTGATCTTAATTCCTGACTACATTAGCTTCCTGCCAAACTGTAGCTTGGGCTCTATAGGGTATTCAAATATTTGTTTCATACGGATACGAACTTGCGACCAGGAGCCAATCCTTAGCTTCTGCGCCAACCGTCAAAAGTATAAATTATTGACGATTCTTTATCATCTCTGGAAAAATGGCTGGTCATTGAAAATAACCCTGTACAGGTATACTATTTAATTTTATGTATTGCCATAGTTCCAGAAAAAAAATATGGATAACACCAGTGTGTACTTTTCCTACGTAAAGTACCATCCATAGTATTTACATTAAATTTTTTTTTTTTTTTTTTGAATAAGATCTTTTATTTACAATATTTACAAACTACAATTTACAGAACTAAAATTATAATAAAATATATACAAGTATCAAAAAGAGAAGAATTACATGGCGTCAAAAAACTCATCCACACCGCTGTCAACAGGAAAAGTGCCCAGAAGGCTGGCAGCATTCCCACGTTGGATGGCAATGCTGATTCTTTGGCCAAAGAACAGGCCAGCCCTCTGGTCACGTGAAGAGTCGACCAACCGCTTGGCAATTTCTTTAAATATTAGGTGAGCACTCGGACCCCAAGGCCCTAGTGTTTCAACCCCAAACGGCTCAAACACATAACTGCCAATTAAGTTGTTGTATTTGCGCCGTTTGAGGTTTTCAGCACCTGCAGCAGCCGCCCCGGCACAGGACACCGTGCTAGGAAGATGGGATGGCGCAAGGGTGTCGACGCAAGTTGCGTCCCACACCAAAGGCCTACCCAACTTCCATGGCATTATGGTCATACCATCTGGTCTCTTCCCATCGACGCGTGCCAACCCATTGGGTTCCAAAACAGCAGGCACACCGGCGGTGGCCAGAGCACGTCGAATGAGATCATTAATGCTGGCGTGCCGCGCAATTCGACCTGCGCTCTTACTGCAGGAAAGGCCGTGGTGTCCGAGGCTGTCGACTACTTCACCACATTGACAGCGATGTGGAGCCCCACACGGAGCACCCAAACGCAAACATGTAGCGAGCCGGAAGGTTGTGTCACCTAGCATAGTGCCTATATTAGGTGACGGTAGTGCCTGAAGCCAGAGGCCCGACTCCCATTCACCCACAGCCAGCAGGCGGGCACGCTCGGCAGTATTGGTAGACGTATTAATAAGGTTATTCCGTACCAACCTGCAGAGCGGCTCATCCCACTGTCTTTGGGAAAATGGGTTCTCGGGCCGATCCGTGTTCGGGCAAGCCATTTTCCAGGCGCTCTCTGCATCGGTCAAGTACGGCACTTCCGAGTCAACCAGGGAGAGGGTTAAAATTTTCCTGGTTAGCTTTTCAGTGCTGTGGACAGACGACAGGAACGCCGGTAAGCTTATACTAGAAATTTTGCGGACGCCGAGGCCACCAAAACGAATTGGAAGGGTGGCTTGCTGCCACGCTCGGTCGTCCAGGGCCACATTAAGAATGGATGTTAAAGTGTGGTGAATAATTTGGTCAATTTTGTCCAAAAGTTGTGGTTTCTTCCAAAGAGGAGAAGAACGAAGAAAATACATAAAATTTGGACCAAAACAACAGTATCTGATAAGAGTTAAAGCCGAATGTAGGTTAATATTGGAAAGTCTATCCAAAATATCATTAAATGATTTACATTATTTTGTTTATATTCATAAACCTTGAAATATACTTTGATCTAAATTCCAAAGTAATCAACCGGAAGAAACAAAGCTGGCATACCTATATATCTTCAGGAAAACAATAACGCCATCGACCTCGAAATTTACCTACAGCAGATAGACTCCACGCGTAGATAGACGAAATTATCATAATTTTGTCAAGTCTGATAATATTAGCGGATAAGATAATATAATATAATTATGTAAATACCCAATTTATAGAAGTACAGTCGAACAAGGTATTTGGTGTTTAGGCAAGAATATTATACCACTAGATTTTAGCTTTCGATGCAATTGACGAAATAATATTATACATAAATTGATTTATGCTATATTTTATTGACTGACTTATTATAATTCAATTTGAATAAGTAAACGAAATTTTTGATTATAATTTAACTTGTGAATTAAATTTTTATTGTATTGAATTTAACTTTGTGTATAATGTGACTGTTTAATGTATTTCGATTATGATAAGAGTCAGTGATACTCGAATTATTTTTTTTTTAATTATTATTATTTTACCCGCGAGTGCAAGCGCAAGCGCAGTCGCGGGTGATCCCATGGGAATGTTCCCATGGGATCAAAGTTAAAATAATTTAATTATACAATGTCAACAATTATTTAATGATCCTCATTTAACCCGATGAGGGAAGAGCGAAACTAAATTACTTGACCCATTTATAGTAGGTCCCTATATTAAATCGCCAATAAGGTAGGTAGGTATGGTTTTAACTGACTAAAAAAAATATGATTCTGTTTAGTGTATCTGTTATATTGTCGAAAAATATTGGATAAAATGTTTTTTGTTTTATCAAATTGATAAAAATAGACGAAAATAAAACGTGTCAAAGATCATGAGTGCTGGTAACGTCACTTTTTGGTAAAAAAATGGACCAAACTGTGACGTCGTGCGACTTTTTGAAGCACTGTATCGTCTTCATTTATTATTATATAAGTATATTTTTATAAAATCTATCCGACGGACTAATAGACAAAAAAATCCATTTTTTGTCTATTTATGCATTATTGCTGATAACTTCACAAGAAATAAACCATGTGATGCTTTGTGGTCGTAAATAATGATAAATTTCTTATAATCATATTGACGGAAAATTACAATGAGATTAGTTTGATTATTTATCTGTTTGGGTATTATGTCCCGATCTTTCTACTTCATTAAGCAGCTTTCGATAAAAACCTAAAAGGAGTTTCTTCATGTAGTGAGTAGTCTTAGAGAGAGACTAAATTTATTTTTCATCCCTTCTATTCGAAAAGTGTCGTTTTGTTCCTCTTTAAGCGGGAGCAAAGTAGCTCTTTTCTCTTCAAGACTTTTTAGCGGGCAGTAATGAGATTTGAATTTGGAACATGAATCGTTCATTGACATCGAACGCAAATTGTTTAGATTTCTGGCTGTAAGTGTTGGGTGTACGGTGCGAGGTGGTGCGGTAACTAAAATAAAAAAAAAGCGCGCGAAGCGCCCTGTTCCTGTCTTGTAATCGGTACGGACTTTATTGTATTTTGCAAAAAAAATGTGTTCTACTTCGAGTTCTGAAAGTGATAGTGCATTAACTCCTGAAACAATAAAAATAGAAGTCAATAACGTTATACAAAACTTAATACCTACGAAATCCCGGGAGAAATATGTAAAGGCTTAAGACAATTTCATTCTATGGAAAAATAGAAAAGGAGCGAAGACATTTTCGGAAAGTATATTTTTGGCCTATTTTCAAGAATTATCCAAAACAAAACAGCCTTCTACTCTTTGGAGTGTATACTCCATGCTTAAATCTACAGTAAATATCAATAAAGATATTAAAATGTACTGCTACTCAAAATTAGTAGCTTATCTGAAGAGACTGTCTGAAGGACACAAACCAAAGAAATCTAATTGTATCTAAGTAAAAAAATATTGCATTGTAGAAAATATTAAATTATATATTGAGCTGCCGATAATTTGCCCATACCATTGTCGCCACGCCCTTCTACATCAAAGAAATCAGTGCCTTTTCCTGAGCACCAGCCAGATACTGAGATTACAAACACTCAAAATATAAATAAATCCACAACTATATGAATCCCAAATAAAACAGTGACAATAAATTTTCAAAATTGCGCCAGTGTATCAAATAAAGGGTGTCTCAGTAAGAGTGCACTTTTTCATTTTAAAATAAAAACAAGTATTTTATGACAGAGTTGTGATATTTTTATTGTATTGGAAAGAAGACATGTTCCGATTAAGTATGGAATAAAATATCCGGAGAATGACCGCCACGGCTCCGATGACAGGCCATTACTCTTTTCATGAAATTTTCCATGACTTTTGCACAGAGATGTGGCTGTATCTCACCGATGACGCGTTGGATTTCCGATTTGAGCTCAGAAATTGTTTCGGGTTTATTCGCATAAACCCGAGATTTCACAGAACCCCAAAGAAAAAAATCGCACGGCGTTAAATCGCACGATCTTGGTGGCCAGTTGACATCAGAATTTCGTGAGATAATGTGTTCAGGAAATCGTTGCTGCAATAAGTCGATTGTTTCATGCGCCGTGTGGCAGGTTGCGCCGTCCTGCTGAAACCACATGTTGTCCAGATTTATGTCGTCCAGTTGAGGCCACAAGAAGTCCGTTATCATATTCCTGTAACGAATGCCGTTCACAGCCACCGCAATTTCGGCCTCATTTTCAAAAAAGTAAGGTCCAATCCCGCCGCCTGACCCAAATCCGCACCAGACAGTTACTCATTGTGGGTGCATTTGTTTCTCTTGGATTACATGAGGATTTTCTGAGTCCCAAATTCGACAATTTTGTGTATTCACGAAGCCATTCATATGGAAATGCGCTTCATCGGAGAAAATGACTTTTTCCGAAAAATTGGCATCGACTTCACTTTGTTCCATTACCCATTGAACGAATTGCCGGCGCTTTCCGTGGTCTGCTGGTTTGAGCTCCTGAGTTAACTGAATCTTGTACGCATGAAGGTGGAGGTCTTTAGTCAAAATTCGCTGCGTAGTGCTTCGTGAAATTTGAAGTTGTTGAGGACTATGTCGAATTGATGTTTTCGGGTTTTCGGCGACACTCTCGTTTACAGCAGCAATGTTTTCAAGAGACCGACCGTTACGTTGACGCAATGGATTCTTGTTATCCATAATTGACCCAGTTTCTTCAAATTTTTTGACCACTCTTCGTATGGTTGACACATTAGGTGCACTTTCTCGGCTGAAAATTTGGCGAAGTGTGCGAGCGGTTTCAGCGTTTTTATAATGAGTTTTCACAATTATAACGCGTTGTTCTTTCCAAAAGCGCTCCATTTTTAATAATCGGAATAAACAGAGGTGACAGCTGTCAAATTTCAGAGTTGCCACTTGCATGAAAAAAAAAATATTCCAATTTTAAAAAGTGCACTCTTACTGAGACACCCTATATAAATATAAATTTGTAATTGACCTTTTTACATTCATGTATTTTTTTAAAATTAAACTTATTCATTATTTACTTAAAAGTGTCTCTTATTTATTTTCTCATAGAAGGAGATGAAAAGTAGAGTATATGACTCGAGAGCAAAAATATTTTTCCCTCAGGCGATGTACTTTGAATCCCTCGCTACTTTCAGGATTCTATTTTAGAATCCCTCGCTATGCTCGGGATTCTATTCTAGAATCCTTCGCTTCGCTCTGGATTCAAAATAGCGCCCTCGCCGTAAAAATATTATTTTGCTCCCTTGTCATACAATCTACTATTTATCATGACATGATAAAATAATTGAAAAAAATAATTTTTTTTTTATGTGTGTTGCCGGCCAAACCCGATTTTAGGATAAACTAGTTCCGCCTAGGCCAAACCAGTTCTAGTTTCTACCTACACGCGATAGGACAAACCAGTATAGCCTAGGCTAAACTTGTTCATCTTATCTCTTTTTTTCCATATTTTTTTACATGATTATTTTAGTCGTATCTTTTTGTATAAAAAACCTATAACATCCGTTGCAAAAATTTCAGTTTGTGCAAATAAACAGATTACTCTACATTCGAGTCTAGAATGTTCCACTATTGAACTGGTTCGAGGATTTTACTAGAATGTACCACAAGGATCGGTCGCCAAATAATAACCGTTAGGCTTAAAGGAACAATCACTATGATTTTATAGATACAAAGAAGTGAGTTAAGTGATTAGTACTAGTTATTCTGAAATCAACTTCATTAACACTCGCATAAAGTAGATATTTGTTTACGCTAAAATACCTACCTCTAATGGAAACAAGGATTTGAATATGGAATTTTCTTGATTGTAATGTAAGACTTTTTGCTTACATCGGCAACCCAATTACTCATGTAGTCCCAAATGTATTCACAAACCGTTTCCTAAAAATATAATTAGAGAACGGATTTCAGTCACAAAAAATGTTCACAAAATCTTATTTGAGTTTCAGCCAATTACTGAAATACGACTCTTGATATTTTCGCCCGGTCATTAAGGAATTCTATTCGATGAAATTATTTGAGTGGTACTTCATTTTGCCGGACCTATATTGAGGAGTTGAAGATGAAAAACATTGATAGAATTTAAATATGTAATTTTCTGTTTTTTTGCAAAGCAGTTGGTATTTCTGTGACTCACCAGTTTTACTTGATGTTTCTGAAGATAATATTGCCATGTAAAGTTCAGTGCTCCATGTCAGATCAATGTCCATATTCTCAGATAACATTACGGCCTATACAATAGAAAGGTTGATTACGAAAGCTACTAACTAGTTTGCTTAGTCATGCTTGGCGAAGCTTGCTTGTTTTAGAAGCGATTTGTATTACTGTAACGATATCTAATACGTTTATACGAGTCAAAAACGCTCATACGGCAGAAGTACGTACTGCGTACGTCATTAATTACGCTTAAAGTACCTTATTTATTTTCTTCTAGAACATTAATTCAGCCACTAAAAATCAGCCTCGAGCGGGTCAATCAGCACCGTGTCACTTGGCTCAGCAGGGCTATTGCGTATCTTTTTAAATGTCAGTGGCTACCATAGTGTCCATCGATTAAGTGTCAAATGGTTCCATTTTGTACCAAACCATAACCATTTGACAGTTAATCGATGGACACTATGATAGCCACTGACATTTAAAAAGATACGCAATACCCTTGCAGATAACTAAACAAGTATAATTAAATTGAACTATATTATAATATTACAGTGGTTTGGTGTGAAATAAATACTATCCTACAACTACTACCAGGGTTTCAGACAACTATGAGAATACCCTAAAAATCACTCTAACAAGGTTTTCGTTAGCTTTTCGACGCCATTATCGCTGAAAGAACTTTACTTTGCATAATATATAACTTTCTATAAATCAAAAGTCATTTATTGACAGTCACAATGTGGAGTCGGTATTTATGTTAGGGGACTACAATGCGCACCCCAGTGAATCATTTGCTACGGAACTGTTAACTTTTTGTGCGGAACAATCGTGGTCCTGTGTAGACCTGGAACTATTGCCGTCGGACAGTCACACGTTTGTCAGTGATGCGCATGGCTGCCGGCGCTGGCTCGACCACTGTCTTGTAACAAGTGCCGCGCGGCTCTCAGTGTCCGCGGTCTCTGTGTTATATAATACTTATTGGTCTGATCATTACCCTGTGTCTATACAATGTAATTTTAACTTGATTAAGCCTAAGATTTGTATGCCTATTGTTTGTATAAATAGAATAGTCTGGGGTGAACGAGACTCGACTCAAATATCAAAATTTAAAAATGTATGTCACTCTAAACTTCGTGAAATTGATTTTCCCTCTGAACTAAGAGACTGCTCAGATAAAATGTGTTGTAACAGAAGTCATAAAATCCTGTTAGATAACCTGTATGACGAGATTGTTTGTATACTGTCAGAAGCCGCTGTATGTAGTTATAATGTTACCGAGAAGTGTAGACGTAAATATATTACCGGGTGGAATAGACACGTCCGCGGCGCTCATGGGAAGGCTCGGCTATGTTTTCAGGCTTGGTTGTATGGGGGTAAGCCCGGGGCGGGCCGTCTTTATAATGATATGTGTGAAACTAGACGCGTTTTTAAATCGAAATTAAAATGGTGTCAGAACAATGAACAACAAATAAAAATGGATATTATTGCTGAATTTCACTCAAACAAGAAATTCGGTCAGTTCTGGAAAAACACAAATAAATTAAATCATAAGCCGGGCCTCCCCGTTAGCGTGGCGGGAGTGCATGAGCCTAGTGAGATCGCCGCTATGTTCTCCCGCCATTTCAGAGTGGATTCGCCTCTGGGGCCAGCCCAGCAGGTGCCCGATGCTCAGGAAGGTGGTGACCGTAGTATTTATTTTACTACGAAGGAAGTGCGTGCGGTGATCAAAGGCATGGTGAGGGGTAAATCTCCGGGTCACGACAGCCTTAGCATCGAGCACCTGCAGAACGCAGGTGTACACCTACCCAGAGTGCTTTCTATGTTTTTTACTTTGTGTTTAGGCCACTCCCACCTGCCTGACAATCTTATGCGGACTATAGTTGTACCAATCATCAAAAATAAAACTGGTGATACATCAGATGTAAACAACTATAGGCCGATCTCTCTTGCCACAGTGGTCGCCAAAGTGCTGGACGGTCTGCTTGGTCAGCACCTGGATAAACACGTCTCGCTAAACGACGCGCAGTACGGTTTCAGGCCTGGACTTTCCACCGAGAGTGCTATCCTGTGCCTCAAGCAGACCGTACAGTATTACACGAGTAGAAGGACCCCGGTATATGCGTGCTACCTGGATTTATCGAAAGCGTTCGATCTTGTATCATACGATATCCTGTGGGATAAATTACGGGATGAAACTTGTGTACCTAGGGAAATTGTACTATTGTTTATGCATTGGTACAATAAACAAAAGAATTGTGTAAGATGGGCAGGCTCTCTCTCGGGTGAGTATGGGCTGGAATGCGGGGTGAGGCAGGGGGGGCTGACCTCCCCCACGCTTTTCAACCTGTACATCAACCGACTGATCGATGAGCTCAGCAACACCGGCGTAGGTTGTCATATAGATGGAGTGTGCGTAAACAACATCAGCTACGCAGACGATATGGTGTTGCTGAGCCCATCAATTGGTGCCTTACGGAGGCTCCTGAAAATGTGTGAGTCCTACGCGGTGGCCCATGGGCTCAAATACAACGCGAAAAAAAGTGAAATCATGATTTTCAGGCCGGACAACAAGAGATACACATTCGTGCCGAATTTCACTCTTAGTGGTACTGCGTTAAATAAAGTCGAGCAATTTAAGTATTTGGGCCACTGGGTCACCGAGGACCTTAAGGACTGTGTGGATATCGAAAGGGAGCGCAGAGCGCTGTCTGTCCGATGCAACATGTTGGCCCGCAGGTTTGCACGGTGCACGAGGACTGTCAAGGTTGCGCTTTTTAAAGCGTACTGTCAGTCCTTTTACGCCTGCAGCCTGTGGGTTAACTATACACAGCGGACATACAGCGATCTGCGCGTTCAATACAATAACGCGTTTCGGGTGCTGATGGGACTGCCGCGCTACTGCAGCGCCTCCGCGATGTTCGCGGCGGCTGACACAGACGGCTTCACGGCCATCATGCGCAAACGGTGCGCATCTATCATGCGCCGCACGCGTGACAGTCCCAACACCATTCTACGCGCGCTGGCGGACCGGTGGGACTCTCCGATGCTGGCTCGTTGGATACGGCTGCACGCAGTCGTATAGTGATTCGCCACCATCATCGGGTAGTCCACCCGGACCTGTCATTTAGGATGTATTTATTATTATTATTGATATTTTATGTATAAACAATCTGTTATTATTTATTAATTAGTTAATTATTACTAACACTAGTTTGTAAGCTTGCAATTCTACTAACAAATATGGATGTAATCTCATGATGAATCTGAAATAAATGATTATTATTATTATTATTATGTCCTTTATTTACTTTCTTACATATAATTTACACTTTTAAATATTTCATACAAAAAATATAAAAAACATTTAAAAATATAAAAAATAGTCGTCCACCGGTGACGGGAGCAGGGTCCAAGTTACCGGTGGTTAGGGCTCCAGAGAGAGGAACCTCCTCACAATGCGGGCCGTATCAAGGAGTACTGCCTTCTGAATCAGGCCTTTGATCCAACTGCCAAGCGAAAGCTTTGAAAGATGACCGTCCATGCTCTTAGCTATAAGGCCATTTGCCGTAACGACAATCGGCACAATGATAGCCGAGCTCACATGCCACATATCGACAACCTCGTGTGCTAAGTCTAGATATTTTATTTGTTTCTCTTTTTCAGCTTTCACGAGGTTCTCGTCATGCGGAATGGTAACATCGATTATCACTGCGCGGCGCGCTGATCGGTCTATCACCACTATATCAGGCTTATTGGCAACAATAGTCCTGTCAGTGATGATAGACTGATCCCAGTACAACGTTACATGGTCTTTTTCGAGAACTGGGTCGGGCACATACTTGTAGTACGGTACCTCTGACTCCACAAGTTTATACTTCAAGGCAAGTTGCTGATGAATAATCCTGGCTACTTGATTGTGCCTGTGCAAGTACTCGCCGTTAGCTAGACGAGAACAACCAGAAATAATATGTCTGATGGACTCACCCGGACGGTGGCATGCCCGACACACGTCAACCGTCCCATCCTTCATAATATATTTCCGGTAGTTGTTCGTCAACATAACTTCGTCCATAATCGCACAGACAAAACCTTCAGTTTCCCCAAAGAGGTTGCCGAAACGTAGCCAGGACACGGACGCTAGAAAATCTACATCGGGCCCGTGAAGAGCCCGGTAGAAGCGCCCGTGAAGCTCCTTGCTTTGCCATACTTCCTTGCGGTCATCAGTAGTAAGTACCACAGGTTTGCGCCAGTTCTCGTTAGCCATGGATAGCGGGGTGAGTCCCTTGTCCACTGCGACCATATCTCGGTGCATACCCACATCGGCTTTTAAAAAATATTCCCTGAGACTGCACACCTCGCGGTTGTGGAGGGTCTTCGCGTTTAAAAAGCCTCGACCCCCGCACTTCCGCGGGATGTACAGTTTCATCACCGATGAGCGCGGGTGATGCATCCGATTTACGGTCAGCAATGTACGGACTCTCCTATCCAAGGCGTCAAGTTCGGTCTGAGTCCATTTGAGTATGCCGAAAGAGTACATTAAAACCGGCATGACCCAACCGTTAAAGGCGCGCACCTTGTTCCCACCTGAAAGAAGGCTACTTAAAACCTTCTTCAGGCGTCCGAAGAAGCGCTCCTTCAACGATTGCTTCATGTCAGCTACGTTAATGCCTAACGCTTCCGACATACCCAAATATTTATAGCTTTCGGATGAGGAAAGGGATCTGAGGTGTATGGAATCCGAGAGCTGAATTCCCTCGGATTCCATAATCTCCCCTCTCTTTACATACATGACTGCACATTTGTCCACACCAAATTCCATCCTGATGGCGCTACTAAAAGAATCAGTTAGTTTTAGTAACTCCATCAGTCGCAATTTGTTGGTGGCAAAGAGTTTCAGATCATCCATGTAAAGAAGGTGAGATATGACCTGACCATCTCTCCTCAACCGGTAGCCTAGACCTGAATCCTCCAGTAATGTGTTAAGAGGATTCAGGGCTAGGCAGAACCAAAGCGGGCTCAGACTGTCGCCCTGGAATATTCCCCGCTTAATCCATACAGGTTCATCGTTCCCCTGAATCTGTCGACATCCCGGATATCGAAGGACAGTTTTCCATTGCCCCATACACGACTCAAGGAAGGCGCGTAGAGTTGCGTTTATCTTGTACAACTCCAGCACCCTCATGAGCCATGTATGTGGCACCGAGTCGAAAGCCTTCTTATAGTCTATCCAGCATGTCGACAGATCTTTGCGGGCTCGACGAACCTGTTGACTAATGGCCATGTCGATGAGGAGTAGCTCCTTAGTACCGCGGGACCCGTTCCTACATCCATTCTGAGAGGCAGACATAATAGAGTTTTTCTCAATGTGTTTATTAATTTTCGCTCTCAAAATGGATGTAAGAAGTTTATAGACCGTCGACAAACACGTGATCGGCCTATAATTCTTGGGTTCCGCGGGACTACCTGACTTATGGAGCAGGTGGGTAACGCCTGTTGTTAAAAACTGCGGCAGCGACGCAGATTCTAAGGATGACTGGAATTGGGATGCCAGGCAAGTGTGTGAACTACTGAGCCATTTGAGCCAGAAATTGTGCAGTCCGTCCGGACCAGGTGACTTCCAGTTCGGTAACGGACGAACTGCACTGGCTATATCTTGTGGTGTTATTAAAATATCTTCCATTTCTGGGATACGTTCACACACTCGCTCGACATCACGTAACCAGTCAGCCTCAGTATGACAGACGGGTACCGACCAGATGCTGCGCCAGAATAAACTCGTGGCAGCATCATCCGGGCGACACACGTCCGTCATATTTTGCTGGGGTCGCTCCCAGGTTCGGTATACCCACCTTTCATCGCTCTGGAACATGCGATTCTGTGAGTACCGATCAACCCGCCGCCTATACCGTCGAATACGGTTAGCCCATGCATAAACCTTCTGCTTCAGGAAGTCGATGCGTTCTGTGACACGGGACATATAATCTTGAGGACTGATTTCAGTCCCCGAGAATTCCCGTCTCACAAAACGCATCACACGTGGTCGTGTATTGCCCTCCCTGAAGCAGTAAAGTTTGCCAATGAGTACCCTGGCCCCGTCGATACGACGCTCGATCCTGCGCTGCCAGGCCGGTACGGCTGGTTTTGGTCGACTAGCTAAGTCACAATTTGGGAATTTAACATTAGCTAGTCGACATGCCGCAACAGCCCCACAGTACAAGATTGAGTGTGTATCAACGAGGTCCTCGCTACTCTCGAAAATATTCTTGAGTTGCGAGTCCAGGGCACACACCAACGCCCTATTTCGTTTATGCATGGGTAACCGTGGCAATCGGGGCCTAAGTTCGGTAGAAGCAGATCGATACTCACGAAGCGCATCCTCCAGTGCGCTCCTCAATCGGTCGTTGCACTGGCTACTTACCGTGGCAACCCTATCATCTTCCTCTTCAACAGCAGGACTAGGACGCGGTGGGATTGTATTAAAAACTGGTGTTTGCGTCACTGTTTGAGATGGAGTGAAGATGGTACGGTTGCTCAGTACCTCTGAGCGCAGCCTATCAAGCGCGGCGCCGTCCAACATGTGATTGCGCTGGATGACGCGCACCTGATCCGACAGTCGTTGGGTCGAAACGCTGACAGTTGGTTCAAGTTCCTGAAATAGAGACAGCATCCTAACACGGTACGCAGTGAGGTTAGTTCCCCCCTCTGTAGACCCGTAGTATGCGCGCATGACGTTCTCGTTTATAGCTCGAGTCCATTTCATGCGCTGCACACAACCACCGGCAGCGGGGACCCGGCTCGGGGTCGGTTGGCCCCTAGGTCCCAAGCAGTCCGGCGGCCGGCGTCCTCTCCGTCGACGAGCAGGTGGTGGCGTCGGGGATAGAGAGAAATACTCGTCGCTCGAATTAGGTTTATAAATCTGTACTTTTGACATCTCAGGGAGCATGAGGCTGCCGGTCTCTGAGGCAACAAAAAAATTATACTCACTCCCATCATCAAGAACATTGTAAGTACCTATATTATATAACTTTGTTTATAACTTCGTGCAGTCGCTCCATGTACAATTCTGGTATTCAGCTACATCCGTTTAGACTGGAAGCCGACCCCAAAATTGTTGGAAAAAGATTTCGCAGATGATGGATTGGATGGATTTTAAAACTTCGTATATAACTTTGTTGACAACTTTGTATGACGCTATCGGTAATACATACATTGTCTACAAATATCTACATCGATATTACGGCCCGTCCGTGTTCCACGCGCGCCTCAAAGAGATGTCAGCAACATGGAAGGGATACCGCGAAAAAGATACCGCGGCCTCGGCACAAGGGCTAAGAAGGAACATGAGTGGTTTTTAGTCAGTAGGTACTCCTACTGACTAAAAACCCCCACTCCCTACCGCTCTGCCCAGAGCGGGAGGAGTCATTCGATGATTCTTACCCACCAAAAAAAAAAGGCATGCTGATTTCCTCACGATGATTTCCTTCACCGAAGCAAGTGATAATAGGGATGCTTACTTACTTAAAAAAATATGATTTTAATTAGTCCGTCTGTTAGATTATCGAAAAATATTGGATACGTATTTTTTTATTTTATCAAATCAATTAAAATTGACGAAGATATAACGCGTCAAAGATTTGAGTGGGGGGTTGTGACGTCACACACCGGTAAAAAATGTCATACTAATATCTTAGAATATGACGTAACACGAGTTTTCAAAGCACTGTATCGTCTTCATTGTTTGTTTACGTGAAAAAGATTTAGATTTTTTTAGTTAACTACCTTTACTATAATACGCACGTCGCACATGAATCCGAAAAGTCAGCGGTGCGTATCTTGAGGATCGAAGTTGATTAATGTTTCAATTTGATAAGGTGAAAAATGTTTAGCAGTTATTTTAACGTACCGAGTTCTCTATCAAAAATGGATGACCATTACAAAATTATTGGAATAAGTGAAGAGCGAGAAGTTTAGGAAAGTAACATAAAACTTTCATTTTATAAAGTTTTCTAAGTTAAAACAATCCAGGAAGGTAATCTAATTTCCTGTTTTCATCCGATTTGTTTGGAAAGTTTTAAAACTGAAGTACTAGGCAAACAAGAATAAAGTGGAGGTACCAGGAAGGCATAGAAACGAAAGGTTGCGTGCGTACTCGCCGGACGTGAAAAGAAAAGATTACGGTAACTGAATTTAAGGCCACGACCAGCCGTTTGTTATTTGGCAAGAAAAATGTGCCTGTAATGTCTTTTTGAGGTTATTTATAGATGATTGTTCTCTGAAGCTTGACTTTATAAAAGAAAAGCGCTATTCATTTAACGGTCACTGTGTATATTGTTGATAATATTCTTGTAGAAATGATGGATGGACTGTGTGAAGGATGATATGGGTAGAAAGGAGGAAAACTGCTGAGATGTTGAGTAATAGAGAAGTATGGATAGAAGCAGCGGTGGCTTAGTGGTGACGGCCTCGACTTACGAACAATAAGTCGTGGGTTCGAACGTAGGCAGGCGCATTCCATTGTGTAATTTATTTTATCAGCGCTGCTCTCAAAACGGTGAAGGAAAATATCGTGAGGAAACTGTCTTGTCTTAGAACCAAATAATTCCTTCGAATTATTTGGTTCTAAGACAAGACAGTTTGCGGTATGGTAGATGTCACATGTCTTCACATGTGACATCTACCATTCCGCACTGGGCCCGCCCGTCCCTCTCCTAGAGAGGAGGCCTGAGTCCCTGCAGTGGGAACATTATAGGCTGATGATGATGATGATGATGGAAGAAGAGGACATGCTGCGCTAGCCAGCTAGGATAGGGGCAGGAGAGTGATAATGATTACTGCATGAATTATTCACTCATCATCATTCGCTGACTTAATATGAGCGAACATTTGATTCCCAAGTTACATTTTGTTAAGTAGTCTGGATTACTTCCTGGTTCATGATGGCAATAGGCTCACCCTTCTTTATATGGGACTTAAACAAAGCTAACGTAATGTAGGTTACACCTGTGTCCATCCTCTCAGGGAAATACAGGCGTAATGTTGTAACTGAAGTGCAAACCATAATATTGTTATGTTATGATACACGTTCCTTGTGATCTCCGAAAGTTAAGGCAGAAGTGTGCCTTAAAAGTAGGTACACGCTCATTTCGCCAGTTACTTTTAAGACCCAGGCAATGAGCTGCCCCCTACCATCAATCGGGCACAAATCTACACTCCGTGGCTGTTACTGAGACTCAAAACCAGGACCTCATGTTAAGGAGTCTAGCGTGCTACCACTAGACCAAAGAGACAGAGTTTATAATAAACAATTACACTTCAAGAACACGTAATATCCGTAACAAATTATTTTCACCGCCATGTACTCAAGTACTCGCAGATGATTGAAATCGAATGCGAGAGCCGTGACGTCATCGATCAGCTGTCTCCAGTTAGGTTCTGCGGATGCGTAGCGAGAAACGTGACGGAGTGCTATAAGAGCGTTATTTGAGTACATATCCACTTAGCAAAATACAAAAGCTGGGACATACCGGTTTAAATAAATGTTATTTTTAGTAATTAAGTGTAAATCGTAACTTTTTAGTTTCATGCGTAATTTAGTATGGCTAAAATTGTTTAAACTAAGAATTATAATGAGCATTTTTAAATGCTGAATATTAGATTACTCTAAGGGCAAATGAAAGCCATTAATGTGAATTATAATAGGCAGAAAGTTCAGATTAAAAAAATATGTTATTTTTTTGGATGCTGCCGTCGTAATTTTTTAAAATAAATCTTTATTTTAACTGAACAAACGATGCTAATAGTCTAGAATTATTATTTTTTCTAATGATAACACTAAGAATCCATTATTACACCGTTCGCATGACAACAGTAGGCTTAGCCAAGTTGACAATCTACAAACGTTGACGCTAGTAGAAAACGACTCAAATGTATGGGGATGACGTCATCTCAACGCTAAGTCACGTGGTCAGAACAAACGAATAGAAAATTCGTAGCCATGTTTACAACATAGCGAATCGTTCAAAATGATAGAATGAAATGTGATTCTTTCTACAACGTTGATCGCTACATCCCATATAAATGCTAGCCATGTCACACTTTTGACAAGCGCAAACGAAACGTTGGCGAAGTATTTGAACGATACGTTAGCGTTTGCCGAGACCCTGGAGATAACGCTTAAAAATGGCGTCTATATATGATACAGCTGTCTTGAGACCGAGAAGTGTTTTGTTTATTTCTCATAATTTTGGATTATATGTGCCTATTTAGCATTTAAAATGCATACTTTAAATATATTGTGGTGCGCTAAGGGTCAAACACAATAATTATTTTGTTTGTTTCATAAGAAGTACCTAGTATAGGTTCATGCCGCGCAACACCTCATTGTTTATATTGTAAACTTTCAAGTGCCCAAGTATATTAGATTTTAACAAAGGAAGGTCACAAAATAAGTAATAATTTACGTACCTTCCCACTAATTCCAATCTACCTGCGAACTGTTCTGGGTCTGGTCGAGATCTCGATCCAATATTATAAAAGTTATCACTTCATTTAAGTATCTTTCATCGAAATGCACAATATCATATTATTTCACGACACAGTATTGTTTAAAATTACATTCCGCACTGTGATATCATATTATACCAATTGTAAGAAGAACTTGTACCTTATTTCACTTACTTTTTTAACACTTAATACAATTTATTCCTTTCATAACAATTCAAAACAAAACTTTAACCCGCGCATAAAGTAAACAACTGCGATTTTGACATTAGTTTGACGTTAGTAGATTTTTTTAATATATTAGTTCCTGACGGAACAGGCTAAGGTCTGAGACCATGCTGCCTATTGACGTTAGTAGAAACGCTCACCATAGACTAAAGTGTAGGTTTTTTCTATATTTATTAGAGAATGAGCGATCGACTCAGTTGTGTGAAGTTGGCTACCAACTTAGCGCGTTCTATAATCGCTTGCGCCGAAGCGTTATCTATTGTAGAAAGAGAATAGAAACGAAGCGGTTGTAACTTGGCTAGCCCTACAGGGCGTCACATAGTAGTTATTTTGGCACACAGCTCATAAAGCATACGACATAGGGAAGAATCGGATAGAACTTACTTAATACACAATTAAGTAAAGTTATAACCTGAAAAACTAGTATTTAAAAAAACAGCTGTGAAAATTTTTGAACTTTGACCCCCAATATCTCCGTATCTAGGGTTTACCTATACCTATGCCCTAGAACAAAAGAAGGGAGAACAATAAGACAGTGCTCTTCGGCTTTATTAAGGGTACTTTTACACCCTTTTTACTACTTAATATAAAGTAATGCATGTAGACAACAGGTCATGCCACCATCTTGTTTTTTCAATACAACTCCGTAGACAATTCAATAACTTAAGCGCTCTTTTGTTGGTCAGAGATGCAAAGTTAGATGCTGTAAATTCAATAATTATAATGTATTCTTGCTACAGAGTAACAAAACACAATCACCAAAGTAACCATAAACGCAGCACAATGTACCTAAAGACTCATCCTATCTAACCTAGCCTTTACCTTATCAGAGGCCCTTTGAATGCATCATTAAGGGCAACGGCACAATGTCTGAGGACACAGGCGTCGTCAGGGTAGGGTCACCAGATTAATAATTAGAAAGTCCTGACAAAACAGTCCGATTTCCACGGAAAGTCTCGAGTCTTCACAAAAGTAACTCAAAACTTTAATGGAATAAATCCAACTCAATTATGTATTAATTTACTGTAGATTCGTTAATTTGAATATTATGTTATGTTATGATTTTTTTTTTCTGAGATCACAAATTTCAGCCAAAAATTCATGTTCAATGTCTTAATCTAGTAAAAGAGCTGCTGCTTAGAGTTTTTTTGTTTCGCTCTTTTCTGTACGGGTTTCATCATCTGCGAAACTTTCTTTAAGTCTTTTATTTACCAGTATTTTACATGTAGTGACTACCTATCTGAGTTCCACAACCCAGCCCACACCCCTTGGTTGTCAGACTTTCGGGCCACTGCCTACAAATCTTTTCTATATGTGTCATCATCATCTGCCTAGCCTTTTCCCAACTATGTTGGGGTCGGCTTCCAGTCTAACCAGATACAGCTGAGTACCAGTACCAGTATTTTATATGGAGCGACTGCCTATCTGACCTCCACAACCCAGTTAATACTAGGTAATACGATACGATACTTTTTGGTGAGACTGGATGTCAGAATTTTAGGTCACTGACTATCTGTAACGACTGACAAAGATCTATACATGGCAGCCGGGACCAACAGCCTAACGTGCTTTCCGAGGCACGGAGGAAACTCGGTATGTCGGGTGGTCACCCTCCACAGACCGACCTAGGCAAGCACAGCTTCGCCTAAAGATCGACCCGAGTGGCAGTTCTTATTAAGCCACGAGCTCCTTTTATGTATGTGTATCAAACGAATAAATCTTGTAACCTTAGGAAAAATCCTGACATATTATGGTAGCCCCAGTCCTCAAGGTCAGATACACCGTTTGTCACAACCTCCACGTCCGGAATTAGGTTACAAGGTCACGGAGTAGATAATTTTGGAGATCGCAGTCGGCTAAGATTAGGGCTTGTTTATTGGCCACTTTATTTTGGTTATGGACGCACAGTCTGTTGAATAAGCGAGGTTAATTTTGTAGTTTAGTTAATTAAGTACCTACACTGTGACAATACATCGCCCGTCGCCCTACATTATTATTTTATGCATTATGTTGGAGCAGGATGTATTTTTATTCTTCTATACTACTTTATTACTCATCACCTAAGGTGTTACCTCCTTTTTGTACATCATCAGTTTACATTCGCCTTTACTACGGGTTACTATTAAGATGATGTCTAATAGAAAAACATGAAGAAAGAACACACCATAAATAAATTTTGACAGGAGAATGACTCGATCTAAAACAGATTTCCTTAGACAAACCAATTAAAATAATAGTCAAAAACGACATGTCAAAACGTCGCCAAATAGCTTCACCAGGACAAACGAATTTCATGTTCTACGTTCCATTTCGGCTTATCTTTTGCCCTCAGTTACTCGAAACACGGCAGGCATGTAGAATGAACGCCCGCAGCCTGTCTGAGCCAACAAAACCTAATTTACAGCGCCTTTAATGGTTGGATGACTGGGTCTTTGATATCTCCGTGTTGACGGCTTATGGAGCAATTGAAGGCACTAATAGACCTGTCATAGATGACTACCATCCAGATTACCTTGTCGTATTTCGGTGAGAATGTAATTATGTTGGTATCGCTGTCGTTACAGCGATACCAACATTTTTTCAGCAAGATAACATTATTTCAGCAACGCGACTTCCCGTCGGGGCTGTAGGTCCCGTCGAGGCTGCGGGTTGTTCCCAAGATATACCGCGGACTCGACATGAAGGGCTAAGAAGGAACATGGGTGGTTTTTAGTCAGTAGAAGTCTGACACTCTCTTTCGGTCTGCTCAAGAGCGTGAGGGGGGTTATTTGATGATTTTCCACCCGCCAAAAAAAAAAAAGGCAACGCGACTTGTGACTTGCGCCAAGCGACACGATTACTTGTCACTCGTTTCTTTCGCGTGGTGTACAATCGTCGTCACATACTGTGTCAAAATTCCTTGTTTCTCGTTGGTAATAAATAAATGTATTTATTACCAACGAGAAACAAGGAATTTGCTAGTTTCTGAAAATGTTCAGAAACTAGCTAAATAGAGAATATACTTACAGATCACACCCAATTTCCCATTACGTAACACACCCAATTTTCCGAAATTCTTGTCTGCAAAAAATCATCTGATCGACGCCAACAAGAATGCATAGACTAATTTAAAGGGTACACTTTAATGGCCACCATAGACGCGGGCCTGTGGACGGTGAGTGATAGGTAAGCTCGCCGTCCGTCCGTCTTATGACGACGACAGGCCGTGTCGACGCGCGTTCGTGTTCCATGCGCGCCTCAAAGATATGTCAGCAACATGGAACGGGCCCGCAAGGGCCGACGCCCGTCGGGGATGCGGGTGTTCGCAAGAGATACCGCGGCCTCGACATGAAGGGCTAAAAAGGAACATGGGTGGTTTTTCAGTCAGTAGAAGTCTGACACTCCCTTTCGCTCTGCCCAAGAACGGGAGGGGTTATTTGATGATTTTCCACACCCCCCAAAAAAAAAAAGGGTACACCTTAATACACAATACTGACTGAAATATATTATTGTTATGCTTTTTGGATGGGTTATGCTCATGAGTTGAAAAACATTCTAAATTCATGACACGGGTATAATATTTCACAAAACTCTTTTACAAATACAAGACAATACATTGTCTAAAAAGAAGTAAGTCCTAAAAGGCTTTGAAATAGACTGGTATTGTTTGCCGATAGATAGCGCGCCTTCGGTTTCAAAGTGACGGATGGCAGTGTAACAAGATACGCGCTTTGTTCAATCTATACCCGCCCTTATCGCTAACAGGGAGACGGGACTCTGTGATACTTTTCTTATTTTCTTTTGATTTTGTTTTCGGCTGACAAGTATTGTGGTGGTAGTGGATTTTTGAAACAGTTACTGGTTGTATAGCCACGAGCACTAATATGTACACGATGAAAGTTTTAAAAGTGATTTTCTCTTACTGTGTTGATTAACGTTTTACGTTTTCACGAACGTATCATTTTTTAAGGCCTTTGACCTATTTCCCAAAACAATTTTTGGGAAATAGGTCATAACTCAAAGGAGAAACCATTATTATCCAAGAAAACAACGTTGGAATTAGTCATTAGTCATGTATTCATAAACAATAAATTGTATTTGAAATTACATGTAAACAAAAAGAAAATTAAATTATAAATATAAAGAGAAAACAAAAAAATTATAATTAAAATAAGCAGCAATACAAAAATTTGGTGTATTCGTATTTATGCTCGTGACTGTATAGTTTAATTCCCACATGAAATCAACAATCTTTAATATGTCACAAACAGAAAACGTAAAACTTAAACCAGAAGCAAAAATACAACAGGGTTTTTGACAATTAATTGCTTTAACGGGTTAAATCGGTGTGAAAGTTTGTATCGAAGTGAGAAATAAGGTGTGCGTGCTACTTTTGCGATTTTACACTAAATATGCGTTGTAATTTTCAGAAAAAATCTAAGTAAAGTTCAATGGTCACCAGAAGTTCCATTGTCATTTGCGTCAACATTTTTAAGGGTTAAAAATAATAAGACAAAAATGGACGCACCCTTCAACAAAAATAAAACGATGGAAATAGTCGAGGTGGCCTGAGCAGTAGTTATTAATATCCGTTACTGAAATAGGGTTCTAATAGCAGATCGGTTAACAACCATCGTCAGTAAATGCCTCCTTTTTTTTTGTGGGTGGTAAATCATCAAATAACCCCTCCCGCTCTTGGGCAGAGCGAAAGGGAGTGTCAGACTTCTACTGACTAAAAACCACCCATGTTCCTTCTTAGCCCCTCATGTCGAGGCCGCGGTATCTCTTGCGAACAACCCGCAGCCCCGACGGGCAAATGCCTCCTTCCATTCATTATTTTTACAAAGCGCTTCCACTCGAAGTGAGTACTCGAAGCTAGTAGGTACTCGTACTCAGTGGTCTCCAAAGCTAAACTGAGCGTGAAATGAACAAAAACCGGGGCAGCCGACAATCTGCCGCAAATTGCACTGAGAATTACCTTCCACCGCAGCCATTGGCACACCCACACTTTGACTTAGCCAATTGAGAAAATTATGCTTCTAATGTGTTTCATTTTCTTCGCGATCTCGCGGATAGGATTTAACTTAACTAAGAAAAGACAATCTGAAACATAACAACCGAGCAATTTAAAAAAACCGGGAATGTTTTTTTTACCCGACTGCCGAAGCCCAAAAGGAGGGTTATTTCCTTTTTTACCCGACTTTCAAAAACAAGGAGGCTCTCTTATTGTATGCAAATATATTTATCTGAATAGGCACATGCGACTGCTACTTTGATCTAGTGATTGTAACGTTGATGTTGAGTATAAGGCCAGTAAACCCCTCAAAATTTCCATGTGAACGAAGTGGCGGGAAGTAGTACCTCTTACAAAATGCATACTACAATAATTTTACACGTAATAAAGCATGTAATAAACAATATAAATATAAAACGAATACAAAATGTTGTTTTGTGTATTTATTTAAACGCCATGTACAATTATAGTGGTACATAGACGGACTTAATGCCACAAAACATTCTCTAACAGTCAACCTGTGTGTGTGTATACCTATAGAATTTTTCCCAATAGTACCAACTTCCCAACCAAAATGTGTTTACCAACCGCCCGCTCGCACCAACCTGCTGCAGCACGCGCCGCTGACGCGCACGCTGCGTGCATTCAATATGGTACAACAAATTGACTGCTATAGTTGCACTCTGAGTGAATTCACACGGGCTGTATTTTGTAAATTTAGTCTAGATTGTTAATTATTATGGGTATTACTGATGTTTAGGTTGTTAATAAATAAAAAAAACTATAACGACACTGTTAGCCTGTAATAATAGTGTGTGTGTGTTTAAATAAATAAATCAATAAAACTTTGTTGTTACATGTCATGTTTAATTAAGAACCCCTCTCTAGTAAATACCTCTTCCAATGATTGCCTTTCACGGTCTTAGGCTATCTGTTTCAATGTATCACTATTATTGACTTCGGGAACATTCCCATCTACGACTTCTGATCTGAACAATCTTCCGTCTACAGGCTATTACGTAGCGATTTATTTGAGCGTTTCATTTCCGCAGCCTTAAATCACTTCTTGTAGAGTACTTTCAATTTTCAAGATTGGTGCGTGGGCCGTAGACATTTTAGCGTGGCGATGGAAAGTTGTTATGAACATAAAGACTTTCGTAACCAGTTTATTGTAAATGGGAAATCATCAAATGACTCCTCCCGCTTTGAGCGGAGTGGAAGGGAGTGTCAGACTTCTACAGTTACTGACTAAAAACCACTCATGTTCCTCCTTAGCCCTATGTGTTCCGGGGCTGCGTTAGCTATTTCAAACAACTCGCAGCCATTCTTTTGTACCCATATTCGCAAATTTATAAATGATTTGAATTGATTTGTCAACAACACTTGTGCAAGGACATAATCGTCGCTTATTTTCGCACGAACACGTGTAGTTTAGTCGCCCTCACTGGTGGCAGTTGCAACTATTTTCCGTGGTGGTTGCGTCATATTCAGTCGCATTTGCTTCTACCTCCGTCAGTAAGTACTTTACATGTAGTCTGCTAGTGCAGAAAAGGAACGGACGTTTGCCGAAATGAACTCTGACACACTTGTATCAGAGTTCATTTCGGCAAATGTCTTTTAGGCCGCTTTCACATTTAGGCGACTTTAGCAGCATGATAGTCACGAGACTCTAAAGAAGTATTAACGGGTTAAGAAGTGTTACGGCTGTTCTTATAATATGAAGGAATGTGCTTCTGCCACGCTACTGACGTACTGCTAACGCCCTAATGTGAAAGCGGCCTGAATCTCATGCTATAATTTTCCCCAAACATACCTTTTACAGCCTTTGTACTTTAGTGGCCTATCACACGTGCCTTCATAGGTCCTACGCATACTCATTGCAAAACACAGACTACTCAAACCATATTCCTCAGAAAAAAATTTTTTTGGGGGTTTGGAAATCATCAAATAACCCCTCCCTCTTGGGCAGAGCTGAAGGGAGTGTCAAATTTATACTGATTAAAAACCACCCATGTTCCTTCTTAGCCCTTGTGCTGAGGTCACGGTATCTCTTTCGAACAACCCTCAGCCCTTCCTCAGAAACAAATCAAATCAAAAGTCATTTATTCAAACTAGACTGATAATCAGCACTATTAGAACGTCAACATTTACTTTACTTATTTACAAGTGACAGTCCCCCAAAAAGCCCACCCTTCGACAGTTTCTAGTGTTTTTGCTGGAAAGAAGAAGTGGCGGAACAAACTCCCCTGCACAAACTCTTAAGCAAACAAGATCTTCAGTTTATTTGTAGCGTACACGTGGATCCAAATCCCCAGCCATTTCTAACTCCATTCACGTTGTAAACTGTATAAGTAAATATCAGGAGAGAGCCAGTTTATATCCACTTTTCCCTGAAGAGGAAAACGTCCACAAACAGGAACTGTATCCAGTGAAACAGCGAGTTAATTCAATACTACAAAGGAAGTTGTTCACACCGCTGAGAGGAAAACAAAAAATATTTACTCAAAGACTGTTTTACATTTTTTTACCTGCAGACGTGTGTATGGGCAAACATGCAGAGATCTCACAACATAGAGAAATTTGCAAGAGAAGAGGGTTTTTAAAATTGTGGATTTTTTTTACAAACTAACAAAAATATAACGTTTTTATTTGGTGCGTACTTACATGTAGTTTATTACTGTTCTATTTCTTAGTAACGGTAACACTACTTTTAAAAAAAAAAACATTGCCCCACATTAGGAATTTCTCCTGTATCGTGGGTGCGTTTACAAACATTTAAACTGACATACACAAACACACCCAGACCCGAAACAACTATCTGTAGGCCATACAAATATTTGTTCCATGCGGGGATCGAACCCGCGACACGCAGCGCAGCAGTCCAGTCGCTCAGCCACTGTGCTAACCGTGCCGTCAACTTCACTTTTGCAGGTGACAAAACTTATCTAAAATCGACTGAGTTGGTTGCGCAGGCAGTATTGTCTCCCGCTTTCCCATTGCCATTGTCATTGGTTACCTTAAAAAGGTTGCTTTTACGGCAACCACTGACAATAGCTTGGTCGCTGATTATGTCACCCCTTATCTGTAATTTGTATAGTATACAGTCACGGGTACTAAATAATATGTAAACTGATTATTAACTATTATTATACTTATTGTCAACTATAATAAATAGAGTTATTTTCTCGTGGAATAGCTAATGCAACTTCAAAATAATATTTTAATCGGCATCAAAATAGTATCATCATAACTACATAAAATTACGATCAATAGATTAAGAGAAAATTACGGTTAAAAGTCGCTAATTAAAAAGCTCGTGACTACATAATAAATAGCATTCTATTAGGCGAGATAGATTCGCATTTAAATCGAAACATTAGTTTTCAGCCAGTTTAGTTCATCATCATCATCATCCACATCCCGAACTCACCCACTGCTGGGTATAGGCCTCTCTTTTCTTGGGCCAATCTCCACGGTCCTGTGCAAGCCTCATCCAGGTTTAGTTAGTGTGTTAAAATTATTAAACTTCTTCTTCTTGTTCATCATGGGGTTAGTACCTCACCTGCTATTAGAATTTTTATGCCGCCCATGCCACTAACTTGGCTACACATTTTTTTTTTGGGCCTAAGAAATCATCAAATAACCCCTCCCGCTCTTGGGTAGAGCGAAAGGGAGTGTCAGACTTCTACTGACTAAAAACCACCCATGTTCCTTCTTAGCCCTTTATGTCGAAGCTGCGGTATCTCTTGCGAAGCCCCAACGGGTTCTTGGCTGTACATGCTGCCGAAAATTATCTCTCAGACATGCTGATGATGACTTCCTTCATCGAAGCTGGTGATAATCAAACAATTCGCACATGATTCGGAATAAGTAGTGGTGCGTGTCTTGAGTTTGATTTGGAGACCTATGACTTATCAGCTCGACGACCACTACACTATCACTGATATTATGAAATGAAGTATTTTGCCGACAAAGATATTGGATTTAATAAATAATAATAATCTTTTTATTGCAGGCATCTAATGCCCATAGGTAAAATACACAAATAATATAAAATAATAATAAAAAACTAATGTAATACATATAAAAAAACCTTATAAATTTAAGGCAATTAACAGTAATTAAAAATTAATGGATTCATTTATATTAAGTAAACAATGTCATAGGAAAAATAAAAAAAGTAATAAGTAATAGAGAATAAAAGCAGAAAAAATGAATTACAGTCAGATACAATCATCATGTCGTTGAAATACTAATCAAAATACAATCATGATAAAATGGATACAAAATGTCAATAAAATAAAAACCAAAGGCAAAAGCGGTAAAAACCAGTCATCAAATCAAAATCAAAAGTCATTTATTCAAACTAGGCTGATAATCAGCACTTTTCGAACGTCAAAATTTACTTTACTTTACTTTACTCATTTACAAGACGTGACAGTCCCCCAAAACGCCCACCCTTCGAAATAAAATGAAAGTCAAATCATCCTCAGAGTCCAGTTGGTTTTTACCTTCAAGTACTGCACGACCTCCTCAACCGTCGTATTTCCTTGGTACATATGTATATCTACAACTAACGTTCTCTCCAGTGAGACTTTTTACGAGAAACCTGAGAAATTTTGTGAAAATTCAACATCTGTGACATATCAGGTCTCACATCACCGATTTTAACGCTCCACCATTTTGTACTCACGCTTGAAATATTGCGTAACCTTGAGTCGACCTGTCTGCGATTTTAGACATTATCTTGCATATTAATTGAAGTAGCTTTTTGTGTCTGTCTGTGAGACCGTGTTTTTCTTTTAAGTTATGCAACGTATTTTTTTGAGGTTCACCTAGATTTTTTTCTAGGGTAGGCACAGTACCTATGCCTTCTTTTTCCGTACTAGTCGTATCTCATGTGTCAACCCAAATGGATTTAAGCCGAGCTTTTATAAGCTTCTTTTAGGTGAAGTTATTCCATTGTTAATCCATCTCTGTCCTCAGTGGAAGATTGAGGCCAAATGAAGGCAGGAAAAAACCCATAATGTGTATAAATAGGTTAAATAATTTTATGTAATGTTATGTAAATTCGAGGAGGAGCTCGTGGCTTAATAAGAAGTCCCACTCGGGTCGATCTTTAGGTAAAGCTGTGCTTGCCTAGGTCGGTCTATGGATGAGTGACCGCCCGACATACCGAGTTTCCTCCGTGCCTCGGAAAGTACGTTAAGCTGTTGGTCCCGGCGGCCATATATAGATCTTTGGCAGTCGTTACAGGTAGTCAGTAACCTGAAATTCTGACATCCAGTCTTACCAAAGAGTATCGTATTACCTAGTATTAACTGGGTTGTGGAGATCAGATAGGAAGTCGCTCCATGTAAAATACAGGTATTCAGCTGCATCCGGTTAGACTGGAAAAGGCTAGGCAGATGAGATGTTTTGTAAATTCGAAAACCCATACAAACCAAGGACGAGTTGCTAGTCTCTAGTTAGTAAATAATTGGTAGTTGTGTATACCATGTTCAAAGCAAAATATCTAATGCAGTAATTTCTTTATACCTACGATCCTAACATTGCTGTCTAGGGTTCGGAATTCCATGGAAGCAATGGAATTTCGTTCGATAGAAGCCTCTGCCTGTTGCATGTGATCTTGAGTTTAATATAGAATTACTTTATACGGCACAAATCAAAGGACGTATATAGAACTAAACTCGTCTAAATTGCATAATAATATTCATTAGTTAATTTATTTTAGTTTAGACTGTTCTAACACTATCTAGGGTATCATTCAAATTACTAAGCCATGAAGTTTCTCGAAAATAGTGACAACTATTTCCGAGATAAAATTAGATTTATTATTAGCGAGAAATAGTTTCTGCTTAACAAAAAATGTAAAAAGACATTTTTCTACACAATATTTATGATTTACAATTCTGGTCTGTGTCTATTTTTGCGATAACCCTCACCATTACCGAGACTAATGTGAAAAACTGATATTTCGACCTCTGACCTTTAACTTTGAATTACTTTTTGAGCACACACAGGATTGCACTTTTGACGTTTCATTTATCACAGTGCATTCCAGACCTGTATCAATTTTCAGGTCTTTGCGAATTATTGTTTTTCAAATGTCTATTTAAACCAGACTATAATGTTACACACACGTTCGCCAAGTAGCATTCCAGTCAAGATATTAGTCAGATACGGATACCTACTACAATTTACACGTGCAAGAACTTTTCTTCTCAACAAGTAGGTATGGTTTTCAAACAATATTCTCGTCTCGCGAGAAACTAGGGGGTAGCTATCAAGTGCCATCCATCACGGCACAAGAAGCTTGCAAGGCCGACAAAATTAAAGGGTCTCGCAGAGCTCAAGTGATTTTGGGTCACAAAGGACTTTTTTAATGTTTACGAAAAAATATTCCACAGCGGCGTTTGAGGCTTGAATTTATATATTTTTTATCTTCGTTTTTTGTAGAAATATTTCGACTTACTTGTGGTGGAATTGTGTTGTCTAAAAATGTTAGCTCCCGTAGGCGTCTTTCAGAGCCTGCAGAGATATTTCCCGTTATTTTTGTTTATTCAAAAGTTATGTGCAAAAATGCATATATTATGAATATACGAATACACGTACCAAAACCCAGACTTGTAATATTAAATGGCGAAAACTCTTCTTCGTTATGTATGAATATTTTACGAATGTGGAAAAAGCAAAAGGAGTGTGCTAGAATTGTAGCAGATGGCATTCTGTAGTTTCCGGTAACGTAACGAATTATATAATATATGTAAGCATGATATTGACTTTGCGTTCCATTTCTATTTATATAACATCACGCCTGTAATCTTCGAAAGGTTAGGCAAAAGGTAACCCATTAGTATATACACTTTTAGCCAGTTATGTTTAATTCCCATGAAATAGGAGGCGAGTCTATTTCCATCAAACGAGCACAATTACAGGCTCCTACTGGTAAATTCCTGATGGAAAATCCCTATATCATTTTGCCTGATCTGGGAATTAAACCTAGGACCTCATACACAGCAGTCGCTCTTGCGACCACTAGACCTACGGAGCAGTCTTCTTTTTACTATTGACATAAATCCTCCAGACCTTCTAAACCAAACAATATTAAACCAGACGTCCATGTAAAAACCAGTACAAAAATATCCATTCCAAGGCAGACAGAGCAAATTAATCTCAAACAAATTTCTGTGCAAAAATTGTAGAAAAATTCTCCCCGATCCCGAGAGAATCCGGGCGCTTAGCTAACAATCGCGAGCATCACAGCTGAGGCGTTAAACACTGCTTAATTACCTGGAAAGGACAGTTTTTATCCCCGTTTGAATATTCCTCTCTTCATTTTTTAAAGCTGAACGCAAACCTTTGATGAGAGCGAATGAAGATTGTCTTGTTGGAAAATATTGCTGAGCTTTGAATATTGGGGTCGTACTGGTTTTGAGATGATGGATTCAGTTTTGAGTATCGGTATTTGCATAATTTTGGGTTTTATATTTTTTAAAGAGGCATTTTTTTTAGAGGAATAAGAAAAATGACGTGATGAAAGTTTTGCGTATGAATTTGGAGGGTATAAGAGTAAAGGAAGACCAAATAAAATGATGGCTGGACAAGAAAAGACGTGTCGAATGAGAAGACGAGTAATAGAGAAGTATGGAAGAAGAACACATGCTGCGCCGACCACAAATGAATTGGGATAAGGGCAAGAGAATAATGATGATGATGATGATTAAAGATTAAAGATGAAAAGTGGTATTAACAAATAAATCACGTCAAAAAAAAGTACAAAGTAGTAAGCTTACAATAATTAAAAAAATATATTATTGTATGATGTAACTAAAATATGCTTTTCGCAATTTTTCATATTCATATTCATTTATTTGCATTCCACAAGGTAAAGCATGGTGTTATCAAAAAAGGCTTAGAGCTAAGAGCCATTGTAGACCCTGGTCTACAATGGCTCCCCTTTCCCCCCCCCCAGGGTACCCCTGACAGGGGAACCCTGTGTGGGGTTCTCTTATCTGTGCTATAAGACGTAAATTTGCAGCATAAACGGCTGTATCTTTTGATTGCGTTGGCTTAAGGTTTGATTTTTTCACAGCTTCAATGGACAGCAGATTTGAGTATTTGATATGAATTTCAGCTTGATACCTCCATCCGTTTCTGAGAAAAAGGGTCTTGACAGATATATGGGCAACTAAGTGATTCTACAAGGGTTCAGTTGCTTCCTACAACACTTCTATTACTGCAAGGAGTTTAATTTGTACACGTTTGGTGCCCATACGCTCGCCCTAAATAACATGGGTCAAAGTGAACCGTTCTGAATGTAATGAAAACCCAGCAAATGCTTGTGAAAGTTACGAGTAAAATATTACTTATTTATTCAACAGTCCTTTACGGTAGAAATAAATATTATAAATGTATTACGGTTTCGTATTTTCTCGGTTGGAAGAGTGGAAATAACCCGTCAATTAACTGAAAACCAGTTGTGTATAACGTTTCTGTCGGTTATATTTACCCAATTTAATGTGAAATCATCGAACAGACACCTAAAATTAAACATCAGTTTCAATCACTACATATTATAAATAAAACAGAAAAAGTCCTCTATCGCGTCTGTCTGTACGTTCGCAATAAACTCAAAAAGTACTGCACCGATTTTTATGCTGTTTTCGCCAATTAATAGAAAGATTTTCGAAGAACGTTTCACTATATAGGGTGTAAAAGTACCCTTAACGCAAACGAAGGGGACTTGTTCTCCCCACCACTGCGATAATTTTTTTTGTTCTACCTGGGAACCCTAGGAGGTTCCCAGGTAGAACAAAAAAAAATATTATTATTATAATTTTTTTGTTCTTGACCATACCTGGGAATATACCTACATAGTTACGGAGATATTAGGGGTCAGTTCCAAAATTTTCACAGCTGTTTTTGTAAATACTAGTTTTTCAGGTATTAACTTTACTTAAATTACCTCCATGATCCGTTCACTATTCAAAGCATCCACTAACACAATGTTTTAACAGTGCTACATTGAGTTTTACCGTAAAATGTGATTTTTGACTCAAAAAATATAAGTCGTTTCCCAGCAAAAAATTTTGCGTAGTAAATTTTACTTAGTTTGATGTACAGAATGCTTGGTTGACGCCTGTGTGATGGGCTGATTTACACCCTGTATAGTGTTGTACATAGTTTGATATTCGATATCCACGCGGGCAAAGCCGCGGGCATCACCTAGTCTATTATATAAAGAGGTACAGTTTGTGATGATGTACGAGGTGATCACAAGACCTACTTGGCGGCACGGTTGGCGCAGTGGCTGAGCGATTTGACTGCTGCGCTGCGTGTCGCGGGTTCGATCACCGCACGGAACTAATATTTATATGGCCTACAGATAGATGTTTCGGGTCTGGGTATTTGTGTATGTGAGTTTAAATGTTTGTAAACGCATACGATACAGTAGAAAGTCATAGTGGGGCAAAACTAAAAAAAAAATAACTGATTTAGAAATTTCTTTTACGATAGAAATCCACATAATTTGAGAGTGTATAATAATACTTGTGGGCGTGGGCTGTTACGAAATCCACGCAGACGAAGTCGCGGGCGAAGCGCTAGTAATAAATAAATCAGTTTCTAGAAACCAATAATTGGCTTTCAGAAAACTCCTACGAATTCAACGTTACTTACGTTTTATTTAACTTCAATATTAGCATAACAATTACTCAGACTTGATTTCATTAACAATGTTTGAGGGTTTCAAGGCTAAGAAGGAACATGGGTGGTTTTTAGTCAGTACAAGTCTGACACTCCCTTTCGCTCTGCCCAAGAGCGGGAGGGGTTATTAGATGATTTTCCACCCGCCAAAAAAAAAAAAAAAGGTTTTCAATCTTATAGAAGCAACATGAATTAACATCACGCCTATAATCCCCGAAGGATTGTCAGAGGTATACCAATAGTAAACCCACATTTCGCCAGTTATGTTTAAGTAAGTATTAGAGGACGAGACTATTACCCTCCTTTAAAACAGGCTCAAATTCAGAATCCGTGGTTACTACTGAGAAATTCTTGCTAACAAAACCCTATAACACTTTTCCCGACCTAGGTATCAAACCCAGAACTTCATGCTCAGTAGTTACACTGGCCAAGACCATCGAGGCAGTCATATATAATATGTATACAATATAGTATACAATGAATGCTTTTAACCGTCGATCAAATAAATAGGTTAGTTGATGAAAAATATCTAATTAGTCCGTCAGATAGATTTCCAAAAGTACGATGACGAAGACGATACAGTGCTTCGAATAGTAGTGCGACATCACAAATTTGATATATTTTTTACCACAAAGTGACGTCTCAAGACCCCACTTAAAAATAAATAAGTAAATTTTTATTAATTTGATAAAACAAAAAACACGTATCCAATATTTTTCGATAATCTAACAGACGGGCTAAACAGAATCATATTTTTTTTAGTCAGAAAACATCCTTATTCCAAGACAGTACAAAAATTCTTACTCCTCTTAAGTCGGACAGCGATATAACCGTCTATTTCAGTGGGAATAAGTCGGATTTGATTTACGTCGGCTCATGTGACGGCCGGGTCATCCTGCCCTCGGAGGATTGTCCTACATTCTACTTGACGTTGTCGTAGATTACACGTACTGAAGACGGAATCAATGTAACGTTTGACGGTTAGGTAGCTTTTGTAGGTAGGCTTACGTTTTTGGGTCGTGTTGACTCTTGTATATGAACTTTGATCATTAAAAATCTTCCCTTCTAGTCTGAAAACCAAGAACAAGGTTTAGGTAAAGAGTAGGCCCATTTTATATTTTTTTTTGAATTGCAAATTGTTGTGTTCATGAGCTGAATAAGACTTGATTGATATTTTCGTTTCGAAAGAGGTTGCCTTGAAAGAACTCGCATTAGGTGGACCGATGACCTACTGATGGTTGCGGTGATCTGCGAAATGTGAGATGCATGGGACCACACAATATGGTGACACTTAGAGGAGGCCTGTGTTCAGCAGAGGACGGACTTACGGCTGAAAATACTGTGAATATGAACCAAAAAAAATCTGAGGTAAAAAGTTTAAAACTTAATATTAAGACAACGTTCACAGTCTGTTGTGTTCTAATACCCAGTCATTAGAAAAACATTAGCAATTCTAATAAACTTGAGTGTGTGTCCCTAATGTGTTTAATGTCACTTTGACACTTGCATCATTGACGTAATGTGGCGTATTGTCACGCTGGTTATCAGTTTAGAGAAGGTGGCATTGTACGACGTTGTCATTTCTCATATCATTTGAGGAAAAAGCCACCTGAGCATTGACTTATATATTACTGCGTAAGGACTGGGCGGACGGCATGTTAAAATGACGCCTCAAACGTGGTCCCAATATGGTCTTTCCTAAGCCGAAGTGAACTAGTCCACGATCGGCTCTCTTCGGGTGCGGTCGTAAATTTTATTAAAAGCTTTATTTATGTTCTTTATACCTCGAAAATACCACGCCGCTTATACAAGGTTACGTTAACGAGCAGACTACACCGATTTTCTGTATGGCGAACGCGTCGAGCAAATGTTCGGACGACCGTATCTTTAGTTTTTATATCAATGCACCTGAGCTGTATTATTTTGCCCGTCGGGGCTGCTGGTTGTTGCCCGTCGGGGCTGCGGGTTGTTCGCAAGAGATACCGCGGCCTCGACATGAAGGGCTAAGAAGGAACATGGGTGGTTTTTAGTTAGTAGAAATCTGACACTCCCTTTCGCTCTGCCCAAGAGCGGGAGGGGTTATTTGATGATTTTTCACCCACCATAGAAAAAAAAGCTGTATTCTTTTCTATACAAATACTGTAGCTCATTGGATGCGACATACTTATTATTTTGATACATTTGTTATGTACATATTTATCCTCGCATACCATATTGTTTTTGTTATATTTCTTTTCTGTAAACGTGGCGTCACCTGACACCAGCGCTGTGACATTTGTCAAAAATGTTGCAGCACCATGCTGAGATAGTGGCCTTTTGGCCTCGTACGGGACTTATTTTGAATTCTGTTTTATTTTTTAAGTGTTTCTCTTGTTTTTTTTTTTGTCAAATTTTTTTTTTTTTGTCCTGTGTGACACCAATAAATACTTTTTTTTTCTTTCTTTTACCCAGTAGATTTCTCGTTTCAAGTAGTTCTGAATGATAGCATAACTTCCTTTTTGACCTAAAAGTATTCAAAATCAAAATGTTTCAACATTACTTCCCCTTCTTAATATTTAATTTCATATTGGCCTTTTTTTTTGGCGTGTGGAAAACCATCGAAAAACCCCTCCCGCTCTTGGGCAGAGCCACCCATGTACCTTCTTAGCCCTTTATGTCGAGGCCGCGGTATCTCTTGCGAACGACCCGCAGCCCCAACGGGCGTCGGCCCTTGCGGGCCACTTTCATGTTGCGGACATCTCTTTGAGGCGCGCGTGGAACACGAACGCGCCGTCTACACGGCCTGTTGTCGTCATAAGACGGACGGACGGCGAGCTAGTATCATTTTATATTGGCCATATAAAACGTCGAGAAAAAGTGCCGGTTCGGGTTCGTCGATTCCTATGGAGAATGATGCGGCAAGAAACTCCATGGTTACCCTTTCAAAATGCTTTGGTTTTACAGTTATCATGTTACAGCATTCAAATCATCCATCACTCCATTATCCAGTCTCTCTCTTTATCGTATATCTGAATCTTATACTATGACTACGCATCTGACTGACTGAAAATTACTGTCGACATCCTCAGAATAGAAAACAGCAGAAGTTAAGCTTCGTACAAGAACGACAATCTGAAACAAATGTCAAATAGCTGCGTACTGACTGAGCGTGTGGCCGCGCGAGGCATGCGCGCGAGGCAATTCATGCGGTCGGTCACGACGTGCCTCGCCCGAGGAAAACAATGAAAAATCGTTGGTATACGGCCAAGGCTGCGCGTTCAGTCAGTACATGGCTTATCGTGGGTAAGCCTACACTGGTTCTCTGGTGAAGCTTATCTAAAGTCTGTAAAGAGCCGAAACGCTCACGCAACTCGCGGTTTTTTACAGAATACTTAATCATCTCTAGCCTTTTCCCAAACATGTTGGGTTTGGGTCGGCATCCAGTCTAACCGGATGCAGCTGAAAATTAGTATTTTACACAGAGTGACACCTCCACAACCCGGTTTAAACATGGTTTAAACTGGGAAATACCGTAAACCTTTTTTTTTTCGAGGGTTGGAAATCACAAAATGAGTCCTCCCGCTCTGGGCAGAGTTAGAGAGTGTCAGACTTCAACTGACTAAAAACCACATGTTCCTTCTTAGCCCTTTGTGTCGAGGCCTCGGTATCTCTTTCGAAAAACCCGCTGCCCCGACTGGACTCGCAGCTCCGACGGGGATGTCTTAGAACCAAAAAAAATCGAAAACATGTGACATCTACCAACCCGCACAGGGCCCGTGTAGTGGATTATAGTCCATCCCTCTCCTAGAGACCCTGCTGCCTGAGTCCCGACAGTGGGAACATTATAGGCTGATGATGACGGGTTTTTTTTATGGAAGTTGCTTCACTCAAAGTTTGAGTTCATGCGTAAGTTTTTGCTTGTCGTATGAAGCTATCCTTCTGCCACCATCTATTCCGTGTCACATCTATCAACGTTGGAACGTCCGTCCATGATAGGGACGTTCAATTTCACGAACAATTGATCGCTGGTACCTCGGACGTCCGATTGAAAGGATCATTGATGCAATACGATTGATTAGCAGCCGCCGAATGCAAGTCCAACCAATCCTGATACCTATCTTGTCAGGATTGGATGGATTCATGGTTTGGATGTGATGAGAGATGAGAAGAGTGAGATTTTAAACCAGTGGATTATGTGCTCACACACTTGCAATCCGAATACATTTTGGCTGTTCACAAGTATTAATTGTGTTATTTACGGTACGTAAACGATTTGTTCATCATACATTACGTGTTGGGCAATGGATTACTATTTTCTATCAAAATCTTTTGAATTGTAACTGAAAGCGCTTTACGATGGGTAGGTCTTATATGAATAGTTGGTCAATAATGGTCAATATGGTGACACTGAAATGGTAATGACGAATAAATATTATACCAAATAACAATTATTAATAAAAGAACAAACGATCTTCATTTTTAAGGAAAGCCAACGCGAACATTTAATTTTTTTATCTGTTCTAATGATTGAAAGATTGTCCACCTGTGCAAAATAATAAGCCAAGGAGAAGTTACTAAGCGGGTTCTTTTTTTCTTGAATTTTACGCATAGTTATGCAAGTAGTCGAACTATGTATTGGAATATTTTATTGAATTGAATTGACTGACTGCTTTGCAAGATTGTAAAAGAAAAAATAAATAACAAAGCATTTCCGAGAAAAATCCATCACGAATTTCTCAGTAGCAACCACGTATTCTGAATTTGTGCCCGGATATGGACAATAGGCTCGCCCCCTATTAATGGCGAAATCTGGGTGCACCATCAGGTACGCCTATGCCTCATCTATTGGAGATTACAGGCGTGATGTTATGTTATGTAAAGGAAATAAAAAATATTCGCAATATCAAGACAAATTTCAAAAGAAATATAGGTACCTTTGACGTTGAAAAGAATACAAGCTCGAATCATTCTTCATTACAAGCGTCCTCGAGACTGCGAAACGGAAAATATCCATTAATTGTTAAGTGCCGTCTCCAACGAGCTCTTCTGGAACAATCGAGAACTTTCCAGCGATAAAATCTAAGGATTAGGTCGTGAATGGGGTCTGAATGGAAGATCCAAGTTTTTGTACTCGTTTTCACAAACTTTAAGCAATACTTTAATGAATGCTTAAATATTATAATATTCGGGCATTTATTAAAGATTCACTGTGATGGAATTTTGAATGAGACGTAAGGTGAACGTTAATCAGCATCATACGGTTACATTGGAAAATGCTATGCAAATGGTATAAAGAGTATGAAATTTTTGCCCGTCGAGGCTGCGGGTTGTTCGCAAGGGATACCGCGGCCTCGACATGAAGGGCGAAGAAGGAACATGGGTGGTTTTTAGTCAGTAGAAGTCTGACACTCCCTTTCGCTCTGCCCAAGAGCGGGAGGGGTTATTTGATGATTTCCCACCCCCCAAAAAAAAAAAAAAAAAAGGTGAACGTTAAAAATGTAACACTACGATGTTCCTTTAGATGTGCTTCTTCTTCTTCAGTCGGTACCTCATTACTGAGGATCGTGGCCCTTCAAGCGGACAATCTGCCTCCACCAACTGTCCAAGGTTGCCATCACCACCTTTTGAAGTTTGCTTGAGGAAATAGCCTCTTTTACTTGGTCGGACCATCGTGTTGGATGTTTGTTACTCTTTCACGCAAAAATTGCTGAACGGATTTGGATGAAATTTGGCACACAGATCGTGTATGATCTGAATTAACACATAGTAACTTTTTATTTCTAAAGTACGATATAACATCCAACGATGCAAAAATATTGAACACTAGCCTTTTTTTTTTTATTGTGGGTGGTAAATCATCAAATAACCCCTCCCGCTCTTGGGCAGAGCGAAAGGGAGTGTCAGACTTCTACTGACTAAAAACTACCCATCTTCCTTCTTAGCCCTTCATGTCGAGGCCGCGGTATCTCTTGCGAACAACCTGCAGCCCCAACGGGTTGAACACTAGCCTTAAATTCAAATTCATTTAAGCACAAGCTGAAACACAAAAGAAAACTGACAGCGAGTGACACATCATAAGCTAGTAGTAAATTATTTAATTTCCTTTTGACGGAATCAGCAAGTGGCTTTTGTATAACATACCTAATAGGGTTCTTTTCCTGAATTGGGCAGTGCCCTTCTCAGAAGCAGTGCCCGGTTAATGGTAATAGGGACCATGCCTTTTTTTTTTTCTTTGGCCGGTGGAAAGTCATCAAATAACCCCTCCCGCTCTTAGGCAGAGCGAAAGGGAGTGTCAGACTTCTACTGACTAAAAACCACCCATGTTCCTTCTTAGCCCTTACCACCCATGTTCCTTCTTAGCCCTTTATGTCGAGGCCGCGGCGAATGTTTTGGTTCTAAGACATACCGGTTTCGTCATGATGTTTTGCTTCACCGTTTTAAGAGCAGTGGTGATGAAATAAATTACAAGTACAAAGTAGTGCGCCTGTCTGGGTTCGAAGCCACGACTTACTGTTCCTAAATCGAGGCCGCCACCACTAGGCCACCGCTGCTCGACCAGGTATGACTGGTAACTCATAAATACTGTCAAAGATATATATAAATGTTTTAAAGTACTTTCCAAGCCTCATAAACCTAAGGCAATCTTAAAACATGACCTTATTTTAAGCCATCTCTCGCTTTAAAGCGATTTACGCTGCCAGAGCAAAAACCGCCAAAGAGACGTGTGTAAGTGAGCCTTTAAAATGAATGGAACGGGGTTTAGAACGATAAAATCTAGCTGCTTCACAATTACGTCTAATGGTTGCTCAGCGCTTGCCTAATGCCCTGAGTGCAGGCGGGGCAACACTATAAAAAGGTTATATAGTTAGGTTTAGATCGTGTGTGTAGGTTTTGCTGTATGACATTATTTCTGAGCTATCTTCTTGTAGGTGGTGACTTTTTAAGTAGCCCAGTTGGGGGCTGCGGGTTGTTCGAAAGAGATGTGGTCCCAGACACAAAGGGCTAAGAAGGAACATGGGTGATTTTTAGTCAGTAGAAGTCTGACATTCCCATCCACTTCACCCAGAGCGGAAGGAGGTATTTGATGATTTATCATACTCCAAAAAAAAAACAAAAAAAAAATAGCCCGATTTCACATGGTTTTCAATAGGGTTGTTTTTTGTTTTAGGTTATCGACTTTGTTTTGTATGGCACTAGGAAGTGCCTAAACGCGTTCAAAAATAGCCGCGTACTGACTGAGCGCGCAGCCTCGCGAAGCACGCGCGCGCGGTCGGACAGGACGTGCCGAGCCTGAGGAAAAAAATTAAAATGACTTTGGATTTTGTGGAAGTTGTATCCAGCCGTTATTCAAAACGAAGACTTTTAGGTTATTTTTTAAAATAGAAAAAGTTTGGTCCTACCAGAAATGATTTATATACGATTTAAAACCAAATAATATAAGCTATTTTTAGCAAACAAGAGAGCGCCCTTATATCTGGTATCCTATTGACCTGATTCGTTTATTACATAGCCCGAAATCCTTTATACTACGTGATAAGGAAAACCAACAAATTGTTTTTTTTTGCTGACAGCTATTGATTCATAATAATAATATATTGAATGTATAGACCATGTAGAACAAGTCGCTTATTGGTTCCTTAAAATAAAATTGTCACGAATTTCATTTAAAAAAAGACAAGTCACCAACCTCATCTGTAGGTCTCTACTATTGAGTTCACTGATGAACAATCACTTTTAAACTTTATTTCTTAGAGCATAGGAGTGTAAGTAGCAGACCATCAGTGAAATCGGAAGTACAGGCACATCAAGGTAATCTATTATAATCTGTCACATTTCTTGAAAATCTTTTCAACTGTATCGCTAAAGGATTAAAACCAAGGTCGATTGGGAAAATTTGACAGATTCGGGTAACTTAATAATAAAATGCTTGCTGCAATGCTTGTTGCTTGCTTGCTTGCTTTTGTTTTTGTTTTGCTTGCTTTATGTTTAATGTACTGCCGTCTGTAACTACGGTTTCCACTGATTATCATAAACAACCACATCAAAGCCGAAGTAAGCTTTATGTGTAACCAAGCGGATAAACATAATTATTTTTACCACACTTACATAAACATATTTAGTTTCTTGAGTTATTTATAGAAAAGAAAACTGAGCGATCATCCATTGGTCGTTAAGCGGTTGTTTGTGACGTCCCGAGGTTTTAAAAGGTCAAGGTTTAGCATGACTTTTTTGATAATAGAACACGATATTGTTATGTCAAAACGTCATGAGGAGGAATTCGTGGCTCGCCTAGGTTGGTTCGTGGATGGTGACTATTAATTACATACCGAGTTACGTCCGTGCTGCAGAAAGCACGTTAAGCTCAAATCCCGTCCTTTATTTGTGGTCGACAACTGGTCTTACCAAGGGATCTCGTATTACCTAGTGCTAACTAGGTTGTGGAGGTTTGATAGTGGGTTGCTGTAAAATACTGGTATTCAGCTACATCCGGATAGACTGGAAGCCGACCCTAACATAGTTGGAAAAAGGTTAGGCGTTTTAATTTTTCCCATAGCCGACTCGTAACAACACGTTACGGGTTTTTTTACAAAACTATGTTGCCATCGCTCAGTCAATATCGATAATTCGAAGCATTTGTAACCAGAATCTACTATCGAAATAAATACAAGCCATCTTAACCCACTTTAATCTCCAGAAAGTCACTGAGACGAATCATCGTTATTTGTGCGTATTCCTTCATCCGTGACAGTAAATTGGGGAATATTCCACTTATACATTTCTTCTTCGTCTTCTTTTCGAATCGATCGTAAAAAATTCATACTCATTATACCATTTACATAGCGTTTTCCAATGTAACCGTATGATGCTGATTACCAGTATTTTACTGAAAGCGACTGCCTATCTGACCTCCATAACCCAGTTAGTACCCACTGGGTACTATCATACTCCTTGGTAAGACTGGTTGTCAGAATTTTTGGGCCACTGACTACCTGTAACGAGTACCAAAATCAACAAATGACAGCTCAGACCGACGGTTTAGGGTCCGTTCATACAGACCGGTTCAGAGAGGAGATCAGATTTTTATCACGTTTAAAACAGAGTTTTGAATCATTGTAATCAGTTCTTTTTTTAAAACGTTGCCCCACACTAGGAATTTCTCCTGTATCGTGGGTGCGTTTACAAACATTTAAACTCACATACATAAACACACCCAGACCCGAAACAACTATCTGTAGGCCATACAAATATTTGTTCCGTGCGCGGATCGAACCCGCGACACTCGGCGCAGCAGTCCAATCGCTCATCCACTGCGCCAACCGTACCGTCTTGATTTTTACATGTCACTACGCAAAAAAACAACATCAACAAACAAACAAACATCGCTCTCAAGAACAAAAGAAGTGACATGACATAATATTTTTGTATTATAAATCTTATTACAATGGTTCAAAACTCTGTTTTAAACGTGATAAAAATCTGCTCTCCAATCCGAGCCGGTTTGTGTAAACGGTCCCTTAACGTGCTTCTCGAGGCACGGAAGATACTTGGTAAGTAATGCCAAACAAATATCAAGAATTCAAAAAAACCTATTAAGGAAAATATAATCAGTTTCAACTGAATTTGTCTTTTCTGTAAATTCTATTATTATTTCTAATTCACGGAATTATAATAATTTTACATAACTTATTATTGCGTCTATATTTCTCCGAATGGTTAGGTAGGAATGTACCATAGTACGCCCTTTCACCATTTATGTTGTTGTTTCATAGAAGTGGGGGCGACCCTAATGGCCATCAACTGGGACACAAATCCAAACTCCGGGCTAATACTGAGAAATTTCAAACTGGATACCAAGATTTCAAACATACCCCTAATGGTGGAACAACTTGGTGGAGTACAGTGGAACAATCCTAAATTGGTACTCTCTTTCATCAAAATACTGTCGGGCCATTTCCCATTGCTTTCGTCTACTTATAAATTCATAATGAAGGTAAGGTTTCAAACAGACTGGTAGTAAATTAACATTTCAAGATGGTTTTGAGATATTGGTTAGGTTTTCGGACACAGACGACTGCAGTAAGTGTTTGGTGGTCCGGGAGTAGAACAGAGATTGCATACAAATGTTTTTGCTTTTCAAAATATAAAATTCAACATTTTGACAAGCATAAATTGTATGACTCAAAGAAGAGAATAAACACTGAAAACAAGTTCAATAATTATTATGGGCATAACTGGTAAGTATTTTCCCATAGAATTATTCGAATTTACGGTTTGTGAATTTTCCTGTAAAGTCCACTGGACTATATTTTTGGACACAGAACCGTTTAATTCTCAAATCAAATCAAATCAAATCAAATCACTTTTATTTGTTAACACAGGTATAGAGATACAGATCTTGAGTTTGGTGAAGAGAGCGCTATGTTATGCCAAGAGGCGTACAAATATGGTGTGCATCTAGCTCAAATATTACGAATTTAAATTAATAAAGATTTTGAAAATCATGCATAGATCAAGTTTCAAAAATAAAAATAACAATTAGATTCTAGATTTTAGTTGGTGGGCTAGTTGTCACTAACCCACCTATTAGGTAAGTTTTTTTGTTACGTAAAGTGCACGCTGGTCAATTAACTTCTGCAATTTTTTTCGCGACAATGGGTACCTAGTGTACCAAAGTATCATAAATATTGTGAAAAAAGTAAACTAAAAAATAAAAAAACAAGACAAACGAATTCAGTGATGAATGGGAGCAAGGTCCCGTAAATGTATTCGAAAATGGAAAACTGAAAACTAAAACTTTTATTGCAGTCAGGGGACAGTTCGGTGGAACAATTCTTTACAGGTCCCCCGTAACAAACAAACATACATACATACATACATGAACGTTAAAAACATAACACTCTATCACTCACTCTATTCGCGGTGGATCTTTAATTCTTGTATCAAACAAATTAAAATGTAAACAACGTTTAGACTTAGTTAATCTTTCCATTGAGCGCATTATTGAGTTGTCTTGCGTTGAACTCGAGCGATACTTAATAATTTGTGTTTATAGACCCCCTTCTGGGGACTTTACTCGTTTCGAAACTGTAATGGAGGATTCACTTAATAAATTAAAATCAAGTAATAAATCTATAATTTTATGTGGAGATTTTAATGTTAATATTTTAGATGTTACTCCATTAAGTATCAGGTTTCTCAATCTGTTTAGATCGTTTAATTTAGTTAATCTGTTTTTTGAACCAACAAGGATCACGGCTTCTTCATCAACTTGCCTTGATAATATGTTCAGTGATTGTGTTGCCGAGGACAAATTAGTGTTAAGTGACTTATCGTCTGATCACTGTGGCTTAAAAGCTAGCTTCCCTATGCCATTAAAAAAAAAGCCGCGCACAATAGAATGCAGGCCTCATACAGCTAGTCGTTGCAATAAATTTAAAAATAATGTAGCACTTAAAGTAACACCGTCAATAGTAGAACACGAAACTCCTAATGAAATTTATAAAGCCCTTTTTGATGTTGTTCAAAATGAATACCTATCTATTTTTAAGTCGAAAACTGTTAACATTAAGGGACCTTCTGTGGGCTTCAACCAATGGGCCACACCAGGTATTTACAAAAGTCGAACCCGATTATACGAGTTGTATGGTCTTAAACAATACCGGTTTGATACAACTTTTCTAGACTATGTTAAAAATTATTCTAAATTATTTAAAAAGATTTGTATTATTGCAAAATCTAAATTCTTAAGCGAGACCATTAAAAATTCTAATAATAAAGTTAAAGCCACTTGGAAAATCATTAACAATGAAACGGGTAAATCTGTTAAACAAGATAATCACCTTGAGATCATGGTGGGTAACAAATTAGTTAATAAAGCAGCCGACGTAGCCGAGGCTTTTAATGAGTATTTTGCCAGCATACCTATAGCGACGACTCGTTCCCTAAGTTCGTCGCCGTCTAAAGCCGAAGATCTTTTGCATAGCAGCGTGTCTAAATGTGGTAACGTATTTAGTTTCGAACATGTAACACCTATTGATGTGGTTAACGTTTTTAATTCACTTAAGTCTAAAAACACAGGTGATTTTTGGGGCATTTCTATTAAACTATTAAGTAACATAATCGACATTGTAGCCCCCTGTCTTGCTGTCACTTTCAATAAATGCGTTGATTTGGGGACTTTCCCTGATCTTATGAAAAGCAGTAAAGTCATCCCTCTATTTAAATCTGGCAGCAAACATGATATTGGTAACTTTAGACCAATTTCTATATTACCCGCATTTAGCAAAATTTTTGAAAAATTAATTCTCAAACAGTTGTTAGTACATTTTAATTTAAATAATCTCCTTCACAATGATCAATATGGCTTTACAAAGGGTCGTTCGACTACGGATGCAGGTGTTGCTTTGCTAAAACACATATTTAACGCATGGGAGAACGCACAAAATGCAGTCGGTGTTTTCTGCGACCTCTCTAAAGCTTTTGATTGCGTACATCACGACACGCTTTTACGGAAACTGCGTCATTACGGTGTTCAAAATGAGGCCCTAAATGTGATAGATTCGTATTTACAAAATAGATTCCAATGTGTAGACGTAAATGGCGCCAAATCTTCCGGACTACCGGTTCGGCTTGGTGTACCTCAAGGTTCAATACTGGGTCCGTTTTTATTCTTGGTTTATATTAATGACCTACCATATTATTTAAAAGGTTTTTGTGACGTTGTGCTATTTGCAGATGATACCTCTCTTATCTTTAAAGTAGATAGGAATAGACACGATTTTGACGACGTAAACAGCACGCTGTCAATGGTCACGGATTGGTTCACAACAAACAACCTTGTTCTTAATGCTAAGAAAACTAAAATAATTAAGTTCGCTTTACCCAATGTTAGAAATCTAGGTCCCAATATTATCCTCGCCAATCAAGAGCTGGAAACTGCCGACTCTGCTGTATTTCTGGGCATAACAGTAGATTCAAAATTACAATGGGGTTTACACATATCAAGCCTAGCGGGAAGACTAAGTTCGGCCGCATACGCCGTCAGAAAAGTAAGACAATTCACTGACGTTGATACAGCACGGTTAGTCTACTTTAGTTATTTTCACAGCGTTATGTCCTACGGTATTCTGCTGTGGGGCAAAGCTGCTGATATTCAAAATATATTTGTTCTGCAGAAGCGAGCGGTTCGTGCAATTTATCAGCTGGGTGCCCGAGTTTCTCTTAGAGATATTTTTAAGGAGATTGGTATTCTCACGGTTGCTTCTCAGTTCATCTTTGCCAACATTTTATATATTAGACAAAATATTCACCTGTACACTAAAAACAGTGATATTCACAATTTTAACACTAGAAATAAGCATAAACTACGCGCTCCTTTTCACCGGCTTCACAAAGTTCATAATTCATTCGTAGGGCTCGGTATAACATTTTATAACAAATTGCCATCTTCTTTTCTAGACTTGCCATTTAATGCATTTAAAGCCAAAGTAAAATCTAATCTTTGTTTAAAAGCTTACTATTCCATTAACGACTACTTAAATGATAGGAATAGTTGGTCGCTGAGTTGAACACAAGACAATGTTTGTTTGTTTGTTATTTATGTTCTTTCTCCAAAATTAGTTTACTGACATGTTATGTCTTTTTTTTGTTTTTATTATTATATACATTTTTATTTTTGACTTGTGTCTGTAATCAATCGTAATATTAAGTTACACCTTTCTATTGTATCGAGTCTGGTTCTTCTAACCAAACAGACAGATGTGTTGCTGGGGAGTTTGTTCCGCCACTTCTTCTTTCCAGCAAAAAACACTAGGAAGTGTCGAAGGGTGGGCGTTTTGGGGGACTGTCACTTGTAAATGAGTAAAGTAAAGTAAAGTAAATTTTGACGTTCGAAAAGTGCTGATTATCAGCCTAGTTTGAATAAATGACTTTTGATTTTGATTTTGATTTTCTCTTTTTTTTGGGGCAGTCGTGTAAAAAATAATCAGTAACTGCCGAAAGAAGTTTCAGGCGTAAACCGTTTATAACACTACTTCCTATTACATTTATATATTGTCGTATTGTCCATACCTCCACTTTCAAGATTCGTTTCTCATCTCACCCTCTCATATGCACAGCCCCTAACTCTTGGCACAGTAAAGCGCTAATAAATGTTCCTAAGTGCGATCGTTAGACAAAGTTGGTAAAGTTCAGTTTTAATAACAATATATAGGCAGGGCCTGACGAGTACTCGATGAATATATAAAAGCCTGGCTTTATTACTTGCTCGTCAATGAAGTTTTAATGTACGCCATTTAAGTTTTTGTAGGTCACCGTGGTACGGTGTTTGTGATGATGAGAGGACTTTTTAAATTGTTGATGAAGTTGGCTTTAGGTTTAGTTTAATAGAGAGGAGCTCGTTGCTTAGTAATCATAGCCGCACGTGCACGGGTCGGTTCTTTCTCAAGGTTAATCAACCTTTGCCGCGGTTGGTCTGTGGAAGGGTGATTCGAATCCATTACATACTTTTTAATACATCACGATTATGATTCCTCATTGCTCTAGTGGTCAGAGCTGCTGAGTATGAGTTCCAGAGTTTAATGCCCAGCTCAGATATCTATTGTTGAATTTCCAATCACTGTTTTAAGCTTTCACAGTTTATAACTAAACTTAGACTGACACTTAGGTACAGGATATCTTTCGTGTATCAATTATTCTGAGTTTCCGATATTTCATCGCTGTTTTTGTGTTAAATTACTCAGAAGCAATCAGATAGCTGGATTGTTGCTCCCAGTGACATGGAATTTATAGCTGGGGTAGCTATACTGTACTTTTCTGCTTAATTCATCAGCATTACATGCGTAATGATATGCGTCATCAAATATTTCCCAGAAAATTACCTGCCATAAAGGGAAAACATGAAAAAAAATATTGGTTAATCATTTGTATTCCAAGTAGCAGACGATTAGCATAATGCTGGAGTCAAGTAGGAAGGGAACGACGCATCTGTTCCTCATTTTATAGGAAACAGTGTTGAAGCACCTCTCATATTATATCGTCAAATTAGGGGCACACCGATTTTCGAAAATTACAGCATTTTCACTCGGATCTCCGTGAAAGTATGTAAATTTTTCGGAGTATAATTATATGGTAAGGATTTTGTAAAGTCTTCAAGCCAAAATTGGTTGCTTAAAACGTGCATAGGAAACACCATCAGCTTTTTTGGGTCTTACATAATTTTGGAGGAGTTCTTGGCTTGTTGCCTCTCTGCTCTATTTTTAGGTAAAGCCGTGGTTGCCTATTTGGCCCGTGGATGGGTGATCACTCATTATATACCGAACTTCCTACGTGGAAAGTAAGTTATACCGCTGGTCCGGGTGTCATTTGACAGCGTCTCGAAAGTCTGAGAACCAGTCATACACGTAAGTATCGTATTAAACAAACATTAATTGGGTTGTGGAGGTTAGATAAGCATCGCTCCATTTAAAATACTGGTATTTAGCTGCATCTGGTTAGAGAGAAAATTAAACCCGGGTGTAAAAGTACCCTTAACGCAAACGAAGGGCACTTGTTTTCCCCACCACTGCGATATTTTTTTTGTTCTAGACCATACCTGGGAACCTCTAGTTACGGAGATATTGGGGGTCAAAGTTCCAAATTTTTCACAGCTGTTTTTGTAAATACTAGTTTTTCAGGTTTTAACTTTACTTAAATTACCTCCATTACCCGTTTACTATTCAAAGCATCCACTAGCACAATGTTTTAACAGTGCTACATTGAGTTTTATCGTAAAATGTGATTTTTGACCCCAAAAAAAAGTCGTTTCCCAGTAAAAATTTTTGCGTAGGGGTACTTAGTTTGATGTACAGAATGCTTGGTTGACGGCTGTGTGATGGGTTGATTTACACCCTGTAGTTTGGAAAAGGTTAAGCAGATGATGATGCTGCTTCAAATTTTGTTGTTTTACCATTATACAATCTTTTTCAATATTTACCTATGCTTCTATGCTAACAGTAAACATTCGAAAGTATGACGGTCTAACTTTTATACATTTGCTGAATGGGTTCTGTTGAAATTAGGCACCATTATACTCGTAGATCTAGGTCGAAACCCAGGTCTGCCTTACTGCTAAATCTCATTTCAGCCCTATGAAAACGGTAGCAGGCAGAAACCTTAAATCGGAAGAAAATATGGAGATAAAGCTGGCGAAAACTATTTAAGTTTTCGTCAACTTTACCTCTATAATTTCATCCTTCACAAACTTCACCTGCCCAAAATGAGCAAGCTACTAACATCATAATTAACAAGCAAGAACCAAGTGAACACAAGACCAGCTTCTCCGTATTTGCTGCAATTAGGCTCACTACACGATTATTAGAGCGTTCCGTCAACCCCAAACGGAGCTTAGACCCGTATTTAGCGCCATTCGGGAGCTCCAAATGGCGACAGTGAGATTAGATCCTTTAGTGGAACATGTATTGCCGTGTTTATCTCGTAAACTGTCTGATGTCACCCTAATGGTGTTCTGGTTGGGTGTTTGTCGTCTTAATGTTATCTTTAAAGTAACCTTGGGAACTCGACAAAGTGAGATTTAAGTGCCATGATGATGATGAAATTGTAAAAAATGTATTGAATTAAAATCTATGATGGTTCCGTGCTTCGGAAGGCACGGATAAGCTGGTGGTCCCGCCCGCCAGAGCATGTCAGAGGCCCTTTTTTTTTGGCGTGTGGAAATTCATCAAATAAACCCTCCCGCTCTTGGGCTTAGCGAAAGGGAGTGTCAGACTTCTACGGGCTAAATACCACCCATGTTTTTTCTTAGCCCTTGTGCCGAGGCCGCGGTATCTCTTTCGAACAACCCGCAGCCCCGACGGGATGTCAGAGGTCCTTGAGGTGGTTTAGAAACTCTGACACAAGGTGTGTGGGGTCGTTAGACCTTACTGCCCACACGATAAGAAGAAGAAGAATCTATGATCAAAAACTTGGTCCTTGAGTAACATCCAGAGGTCCAACTCAAGGTTCGTCAACGACGAATGGAGCAGTATACTAGGTGTTAAACGCATTGAGTAGTACATATACGGAGGTCGTAGATGTAGTTATAATAAAGTATAATGTTTTCTGTCCCTATATCCCTATGTATGCTTAAATCTTTAAAAGTACGCAACGGATTTTGATTCGGTTTTTTAATGGATAGAGTGATTCAAGAGCAAGGTTTTAGTATATAATTTGACCGACATCCACGTGGGTGAAGCCGCGGGCATCTGCTAGTAAAATAAAACTTGTGAAGATTTCGGAACTGTCACCCTAATATCTCCGTAACTAAAAGTCTCCCCAGCATAGTATTATATGAACCGTGTGACCATGGACCGGGAAAAGAACTGCCGTTTGGCTTCGTTACGAGTATTTTTACACCAATTATGTACTCGTAACTAATGATAAAGCTACACAATCAAATCTAACTAACCAAAATACCGGTATCTTAATTAATTTTGATTTGAATACACACATCGGTTTGTGACGACAAATTATATAGGCAGCACCCCAATTAGCAGCTGAAGACCTCAGAGATCAATCAAGCAAATTCATTACTCTGATTGCCATAAGGATTACTGATTGGTATGGATTGCTAATATCCTTGTTCTATCACGTGTGATATTTGTTCGAGAATATAGCTAGAAATACACTTCAATCAAACATTTATTTTGATAACTAGCATTTCGTTCGCGTCTTTGTCCGCAAATATTGTAGTAGCTCGGCTAATATTCATGATGTAAATAAAATTTAAAAATTTAAAATTTATTACCCCCTACATATAAATTGACAAACAAATACTTGTTTGTCATATTATTAGTTTACATTAATTTTATGTTATAACTAATTTTATGTTGTGAATGCCTCGTTGGTCAAGTGGTCGCAAGCGCGACTGCTGAGCATGAGGTCCTGGTTTCGATTCTCGGGTCGGGCAAAGTGTTTTATTTTTTATTTTATCAAAGAGGAACAACAAAAAGCATACTGTAGCTGTAGTAATATTATAACATGATAATAAATAACTTTAATAATTATGTAGACCACAACGTTGTTCACAAATTACCATTATTGACTAAACCTTAATTGCTAGTGTTATTGGGTTTTCCATCCAGAATTTATCAGTAACAGCCACGGAGTCTGGATTTGTGCCCGGTTGATGGCAATAGGCTCGCCCCCTATTACATGGGACTTAAACATAACTGGCGAAATGTGGGTGCACTATTAGGTACACCTCTGCCTAACCCTTCGGGGATTACAGGCGTGATGTTATGTTTATGCTATAAATCCATGAGTGTTGTATTATTGTCATTATGTTGCACCATGATTATACCTGTAAAAAGCTTACATGCCAACACTTTTATGTTATTTTATTATCTCCCATTGATTTTTAGTACACAATATAATTATGTGCTGTGTTGTGGAAATCAGACAGACAATTGCGCTAAGGTATTCAACTGCATCCAATTAGACTGAAAGTCTTCACCAACACAGTTGAAAGAAGGCAGAAAATTAATATGGATAACTCCTTTTGGTGAATTGGGTAAACTCCCAACAACGCTAAACGTTAATTGGGAATTCCTTCACGCATACAAATTCTTCAGAAACTAGAACAACCAATTAATTAAAGCGCCCTCTATACTGTAGTAGACACACCTACTCACATAGTCAGTTGTTTTCGTCTTGCCAAGCCTTTATTTTAGTGCTAAGATTTTACTCGCTTTGATCAGCAATGACACTTTTTTTTGTTTTTTTAAAAAAACGTTGCCCCACACTAGGATTTTTTCCTGTATCGTGGGTGCGTTCACAGACATTTAAACTCACATACACAAATACCCAGACCCGAAACAACTATCTGTAGACCATACAAATATTAGTTCCGTGCGGGGATCGAACCCGCGACACGTGGCGCAGCAGTCAACTGTTGAGCCACTGCGCTAACCGTGTCGTCAAATTCGTTGGTAGATTTACAGACTGAAGACATTATGGGCTTAGTTTAGGATCGTAATGATAATTGCAACTACTACCGACCACAGGCTTACGTTCGCGATTATAAGTGTTTTTAGGTGATAGTGCCACTACTCTAGAATTTTTTTTTAGTAGCGTAGGTGCGTTTACAACGATTTAAACACACGCAAATAGGTTGACCCGAAATCAAATCCACGATTGTTATTCGGCAATAGGGATGTTTCCTGACTAACAAAAAATGTGATTATAATTAGTTAGATTATCAAAAAATATTGGATACGTATTTTTTGTTTTCTCAAATCAATAAAAATTGACGAAGATAAAACGTGTCAAAGATTTTAATGTGGGTTTGTGACGTCACTCACCGGTAAAAAATGTCATACTAATGTCTTACAATATGAAGTCACACGAGTTTACATAGCACTATATCGTCTTCATTGTTTGTTTACGTGAAAAAAGAAAAAACACGAGTCCGTTACACGCTTTGTTAACTACCCTATTCTTGAGAAAGCAGTCGAGTTCGTCCCGCCATCACCTTTTGGGCCTGCCGTTTAGTAAAAAATTAGTTACCGAAAAAGATAGGTAATCTATTGAAGGGCTGCGGGTTGTTCAAAAGAGATACCGCAGCCTCGACACAAAGGACTAAGAAGTAACATGGGTGGTTTTTAGTCAGTAGAAGTCTGACACTTCCTACCGCTCTGCCCAGAGCGGGAGGAGTCATTTGATGATTTACCAACCTCCAAAAAAAAGTAATCTATTGAATGCCGTTACGGTTGTGGTAATATAAAACACTTTTATATCTATTGCCACTTGTGTATCTACAGGTAAAACATTCAATGAGGTTCGAACCCACAAATCCCATCAACAATTTAATATCATTCTGTCCTACATTTTGAAGCGCCGATACGCTGAGCAATAATTTGCCATCGCCATTATATTATGTTGCTGCAACACCCCCGAGGGGCAGCCAAGTGGAATGAACCGTAAATATTGGAGGAAAGAGGTTCCTCCGAGTACATTCTTGGAAAATAGCCGGGTAATCGAATGTTGTTCTGTGCATTGGATGTAGTATGCAGGAGATTAGTTTAGAATTGTGCCCGATGGACACATTAGGGTTAACGCAATGCAGTCGTCTGGAAATTTCGACTGCGCTGTCTGTTGTAACAGGATTCGGTTTTGGCCAATAGAAAACCCTTATGATAGGTTACCTCGTTCTGGTATAACACGAAATTAATGAACGAAACAAAGGTGACCGCCTATTAGATTTTGAAACAGTTATTAATTTTAAACTACCAGATGTCATTGATACTCGATTTTAGGAGTTACAGTGGTTTGACAACAGTGTATGTTGATTTGTAAAAAATCAAAAAGTTATAATAATGATCGAAAGTCAGTCGGACCCCACCTGCAGTGGCCTATGTGAAAAGCACTCAATCAATTGAGCACCTACGTAGGCCAATGTAAAGATGATTTGGCAAAATGGGGAATAACTAACCTTTTCTACACTTAGTGTCAACGTGATGTTCTCTACCAAACCATGGCCTACATGCTGGAGTATTTTGGAGTTCGTACACCTGTACTTTGGAGGATATGAAAACGTACTGACGCTGTAATTACAAGTATAATGACTGCTTACTCCTCAGCCTAGCCTTTTCCTAACTATATTGGGGTCGGCTCTTAGTCTAACAAGATGAAACTGAATACGACGAGTTAGTACGGATGGTCAGACTTTTGGGCCACTCACTACCTTCAACGACTGTAAAAAGATCTACAATAAAATTGACAGTTGGGACCAACACGGAGGTAACTCGGTATGTAATGGAAGGTCACCATCCATAGACCAACCTAGGCAAACACAACTGTTATTATTTAAACACGAGCTCTGCTTCTGTGGCTACCTACTAAGCAACATAATGTTTGATACATATATGACGATGAAGGAAGACAAATAAAAACATCAAATTTAATACGCAAAACCCTTAGACAGCCAATCGAAAAAGAAACATACGTTGACGCATAAAGAATTTATCGCCCGGACACGTAAGATGGCTTGCTATAAAAAGAAATTGTTCGCACATAAGAGCACGCACGGTTCTGCGACGATCGCTAATGTTCGCTCGTTGTGTGAATGGGGTGTCGTTAGTGTGTGCCTTCGCTTATGCGCGTAGAGTTGTAGACTGATGACTGTGTGGGTAGGCAAATTAAGATGAGTTTGTGAAGTGTGTCTTGGTTATGGTTTCGAGACTTTTTCTAGAATTTGTGGTTTTATTGGACCAATAAGTCTAAAACATACATTGAACATGTACTGAATGTTAAGGCATCAGCTAGTATATTACAAAAATAATTCAATCTGATCCATCTTACTAATCATTTTGGAAAACAAACTTTTGATAGGTTGTTTTACAATAATTTTGTTACTCCATTCTGCCAAAATATTGTTCATCACCATCCATGCGTCCTACCAGTTTCTTTAATTATTTTACAGAATATTACTTAATTTAATTTGTCATCGAATTAAATTGAGAACAATATTGTGTGAGTCAGCCCAGAATTTGACGATGATTTTGGCACTTTCAGTAGCTTCCATCAGCTCCTGTGATGTACAAGCAGCAGGACAGGTAGGAGACGATGTCAAGTATCCCATCGTGGGGCATCACACCGCTGTATGTCGCGCGACATAATGTTGTTTCACAACTTTTGGCATCGTAAATAAACCTTATAACGCACTAATCCAATAATAAACTCACAAAATATCTACCACAACAAACGCACCTTGATAACATCGACAAACGACAACATGGCCGATCTGTTAAATTTAGTTCCACAATTATTATTGTCCGCGGGACTTCTTTCGTGAAATGGACTTTACATTAAATAACTATTCATATTGAAACGATTCTCTCTCTCCGTTGCATTATTTCTCGGCTCACTGATCTATAAATAACCGATCTTATACAAATACGCTGTTATCTTTGCAATTACTTTTGTTTGTATAGCATTTGCTCTTTCAACGAATTGCTGGAAAATTTTCTATTTCTTTGTGAGCACAGGAATAAAAATAGCAAAGGATCATAACAATGTCGTTCGTCTATCTTTTTAACCGACTTCAAAAAAGGAGGAGGTTCTATGTTCGTGTGTGTGTATTTTTTTTTTTTCATGTATGTTACCTGATTTCTCCTCCATTTATGAACCGATTCTCAAAATTCTTCTTCAAAATTTGGTGAAGATCTGATCCTGATCTTCGGAGATATACAATAGAACTCTTCAAAAATAGACTGCAAATCTGTCGTGATTGCTGCAATCGCTTGGATGTTTATTGTTTATACAACATCATGACGTAACATCACGCCTGTATGATCTGAGGGGGTACGCAGATGTGTACACCCAGATTTGGACAGTAAGATATTATGTAATGTTCCATTTATTGGGGATAAATAAAACCTATTATTTGTTTGGAAACAACTAAAAATGGAAAAATAAAAAACTTTTTGGAAAAAAATAAAACCGACTTGAAAAAAAAAACAAACAAAAAAAATACAAAAAGAAAAACACAAAAAAGTGAAAAATAATTTTAACTTCAGAAGCCGGTGACAAAAACACCAAATCAATCAAACAAAGGTCAAGCTTCAGAAGTCGGTGACAAAAACACTAACCTTGACGTTTTTGTTTGATTGATTTGGTGTTTTTGTCACCGGCTTCTGAAGCTTGACCTTTGTTTGATTGATTTGGTGTTTTTGTCACCGGCTTCTGAAGCTAAAATTATTTTTCACTTTTTTGTGTTTTTCTTTTTTTCTGTCTGTTATCAAAAAAGTGCAAAGTATAAGAAAATATCGGGTTGCTATGCATAAAATTCACACTTAATAACTTCTAATAACCTTAGTCATTAGAAGCTCAAGACATTCAAACAGGTACTTTGAAACGATAGACAGAACAAAACGAAGGAAATCGTAATCCAATACTTGTTACTACTTGGTAACAAATCGGGTTGTCTAGTGCCATACGGCCGCCTGTCAAATCGCATTCACGTGACGAAATCGGAAGTGTTCGGGACGAAAATTCCTGTAAGAAAATGTTCCCAATGTCCGCTCAATAAGTCTTTTAAATCTTTTTGTTATGAGTAGATCTAAATTCGTAGACTTAACATGACACCTTCACGCCTGGAATCTACGGCGGGTCAGGTAGGGAGGAACAATACACAGTTACATACACATTTCGTTAATATTTGCCTTTATCATTATTAATCGAAAAGGGCGACTCTTTCGGCAACTCGTCCGCGTGTATTTTAAAAATATAATATTATAGCCTATGTTACTCGGTAAAGGTGTAGCTTTCTAATGTTGAAAGAATTTTCAAAGTCGGCAGAGTCATTTTTGAGTTAAATCGTAACAAACAAAAAATACTCCTTGGGTCTTCTTTTGTTACATTTGAACCAATATAATCCCTTTTTGTCTTCTCAATAAAATCATTACGAACAAAATAATTAACAAATAAATTCAATTACGCTAATCCATACAAGATTATGAGCCGTACACGGTTCGAACCGTGACCGAAACTCGTGTTTATAAGTAACTTAGCAAACGTAACGTAACTTAGCGCGTTACGTTACGACGAACTTATTTGTTTCGGTGGGAAGTTAGGAAAATGGCTCGGCAAGTAATGCTATGTTGTCTTAAGTATGTTGGTGTTGATGTTGTGTAGGTGGTAATTCAAGTTGCTTTAGTTAATTTTTGGGTGTTTCGAAAATAGCGGATAAAGTGTAAGGTAGTGCTGTGGAAAATGAGAAGGTTTCTATAGTTTTCGAGTCTGAAATAGACGCTCGTCATGTTTCTGTGACAAATAAATATTTTTTCTTTCTATCTTTCTTTCTCAGACCTCAATAACTAAAACTTTATTTCTGCACAACTGTCAAACTACAAGTGGAATAATATATGTATATATACTATAATATATAGAAACTAAAACACCAAGCCAGTATAGTGGATAATAGTGTTACTTGTGCATTAGGTGTTAATTATTTTAATTTCATGTATAGAGTATAACATGTCATGCTGTCTGTCTGTTTGTTCCGGCTAATCTTCGAAACGGCTAGACTGAATTTTACGGGATGTTTACAATTTTTAAATAATTAAGATTTTTCTTTTTACTATTTCACGCGAGCGATGATGACGGGGCATAGCTAGTAAAGGTCAAAACACGTGTTCGGTAAAGTTCATGGAGCTCGACCATTCCTCGTTCATTAAATATGCTGAAGGAAGAACGAAGGCTCCACTGTTCAATTTTCATGGAACATTCTTTAGTCTCTTCTAAACAGACACTACTTAAAGTATTCTCTCATTGTTGACATTGTTGTTATTGACATTTATGTTTATTTTTATTACTTTTTTTTTCATGATTATTTTGAAATTTAATTAATACTACCTATAAAACAAGTTTAATGGGATTATCTGTCTAATGACTGCATGAGTTTTTAGATTATAAATTGTAAGTCTTGAAAATTGCACGCTCATTTTAAATTAGTTTTGTTACCTATATTATTGTGTGGCGAATCACGTCCATTATTGACATTTTAGATTTTTACTTTATTCTTTTTTATGGTTATTTTGACATTTATACCATAATACAATTTTAATGGAATTATCCGCTTAATGACTGCATGATTATGATCTTCAATTAATTTAAATACAATAAAAATGTGTTACTTTTATATTTGCACGCCGAAATTAAAGGCAGAATAAGAGAGCAATTTTATATATTTTACCAACCTTCTGCACCTTATTTACGCAAATAAATGATTTTGATTTGATTTATGAATATTTGATACAAATAGATGCATATCCGCATAATTAATTTCCATACTTACACCATACTTCCTGTGCCTTAACACCTGTCACAACAATTTCAATAACAAATTGATCCAATATTTCAAGCCCGACTAAATAATACAATCAAATTAATCTCTCCCATTAATTAATTAAATCACAACTAATTAATCCTGTAAATTATAACAGATTTTAATCCCGGTTTTACGATTAATTGCATGGCAGTGGCACGGTTGGTACTATAAAGGTGAATGCAGACGATCAGAATCCGGATCAGAGTAATAAAGTATGGCATAACATCACGCCAATAATTCCCAACGGGTAAGGCAGAAAGAACCCATTAGTACAATCACTTTTTGTCGGATGTTGAAGTCTCATGTAATAGGGGGTGCGCCTATTGCCATCAACCGTGCACAAAACCAGATTCCGTTGCTGCTACAAAAAAATCCTGTTGGAAAAACCCAACAACACTTTTTCCGATCAAGGATTCGAACCCAGCACTTCAGGCACAGCAGTCACGCTTACGACCGCTAGACTAATGAAGCAGTGAATATAATCTGGGTTTATTTTACAAAATATACAGCGGTTACGTAACTATCGACTCATTATGAATCGACTCCAACGTTAATTCCGACTGCCAAGTTAATTTCTACTCATTTTCAGCAGCGCAGCGTAAACAATGTTGGCTTGATCCTACTCTAAGGGTGTAACCCGGGTTCGGATGCGGGTAGCGGAGCAGGCAGCGTGTTAACTAATCGCTTGAATCTTGTAAAAAATTACAAAGAATATGCTCGGATGCTTTCAAAAAGAGCGGTTACGAAGTGGTAATGAAGGCGGACAGCGGTACGTGGCGTCTTGTCTCTCGCCAGTTCGACGCATGTTTCTCTATCCGATAGGGACACCTCGGTTAGGACGCGCCCTCTTCTCGCACGGCAGACCGCACCCTCACTAAGCTGCGGGCATTAGCTAGTAGATGATAAAATGATGAACAACTTAATTTGAGGTAACTGATCCAGTGCAGAACTACGTGTGCGTTAAGCTTAACCCGTCGCAAACGCAAACGCGCGCGTTTCGCTAATGAAGTTCGTTCTCTGCGACCCCCGGTTCATTTGGCGCAATTTAGCTACAATTACACCGCCCGTCTGTTGGCAGGGTCGCTGTCAATCTGTAAACACGCTGCGCTTTGTTATGCTAATGAAATGATTTAGTTACGCGGAGTTTTTCAGGCTGCTTGTTGTGTCTCTTTATGACGGCGGGTCTAGATTGCAATTTTGAACGTATTTTTATGACTGGTTACAAGTTTCAGTCACTAGTAGTATTAGTGTAGTTTCAGTACTAGTCAAAATTAGTTTTGACTGTGACATAACATAACATAACATCATCACGCCTGTAATCCCCGAAGGGTTAGGCAGAGGTGTACCTAATAGTACACCCACATTTGGCCAGTTATGTTTAAGTCCCATGTTATAGGGGGCGAGCCTATTGCCATCAACTGGGCACAAATTCAGTCTCCGTAGCTGTTACTGATAAATTCAGGAATTTATCAGTAACCGCCATCCATCAGGATGGAAAAAGAAAATAACACTTTACTCGACCCGGGAATCGAACCCAGGACCTCATGCTCAGCAGTCGCGCTTGCAAACACTAGACCAACGAGGCAAACTGTGACATATACATCAAAATACCTAATAAAATAGTACTTCATTATGAGAATTAGTTTCTATTCATCAAAATTTAACAAAAGAATACTTCTGTGTTGCTTTCCTCCAAATTACCCGCCTGGTGTGTCTAAGATGACAATATACCAACCAATGATTTTCTGGAAAAGTCTTTAAAAATATAACCGCCCTTGTAAAAAAAAAACCATTGTGGGCCTGTAAATTCAATTCGTATATGTTTATATACAGAACCACAAACATTTATGTGCCTGGAACTTTACATAACACAGAAATAAAGGCTGCCTAATAAAATGAATGAAACGACTAAGTTTAAAGCATGTAAATATTTTCAATATTACCAGTGGTGTAAGTAGTTCAAGTAGGGCCTTATTTTGGGGCCCTTTGAACTCGAGTGTGACAAAGCCCAAAAAGTGGAGAAAAACACAAATGATTATTGCAAAACAAAGAAAATAGCATCCTAACGTCATTCACTTTAATGGAAGAATGTATTAACGATTAAAGTGGAACAAAAAACTGTGAACTATCTATCTTCTATTTATTTATAACTAGCTGTACCCGCATGCGTTGCTATGCCCTTTTTCCTACCTACTACCTGCCTACGTACCAACTACCTACCTACCTACTACCTCCTACCCTACCTCACTTTATCTACCTCCTACCCTACCTACTACTCTACCGACTACCCTACCTACCAACCACACCTACTCTACTATCTTACTTACTACCCTACCTACTACTCTACCTACTACCCTGCCTACCAACATACCACTTACTCACCTTTTAAACCTTTCCTGGACTTCCACAAATATTTCAACACTAAAATTAGCCAAATCGGTCCAGCTGTTCTCGAGTTTTAGCGAGACTAACGAACAGCAATTCATTTTTATATAGATAGATTAAGACTTAGAAAATTTTAAAATTCTGAAAAAGTATGTTTTTTCATTTTGTTTTTATCAAGAAGAATATTTGAGGTTGTGAGAAAGTTTTCTGATTTCTTTTTCATCAGGGCCCTTGTTACTCGGGGACCCCGTACGAGCGATACGTCGCCGGGCGGTAGCTACGCCCCTGGATATTACGATGAAACATATTGTATATATCGGAAAAGTTTAAAACTCCGGGTCGTCCTAAGATGGCGAATTTTATAAAACTTCGCACTCACTTAGGGACTTGTTTAATTTATTCATTAAACTTGTTATAGAAATATTTTTTAAGTAGCTCAGAAGTTGGATATGCAGAAACTTATTAAAGATTTTTTTACTTTGGTTGGAAATGTTATGTACTTAGTTTGTGGCTTCGGAGTTACTTGACATAAAGGCTGGAATACATATGCTACTAGAAGAGCACGCTTGTTTGCTAGTAAGTAGTATGCTCATTTCAAGCATGCTTTCGAAGTGTGTACGCTAAGCTCTAAAGCACAGCCCTCAAAAGCATACTTCTTTTTAGGACGTCTGAGTGACATTATCTTCCAGTTTTTATCATGGACAGAAAACGAAAAAAAGGTGATAGCACGATAAAAAAAAAAATCAAAAAAAAATAGTAAAAATAGTAAAACCAAAAAATATCAAAAAAGAGTTTTATGCGTTGTCAACAATCCGTGTTATTATATAGTTAGCACGAAAAAAAAAAAAAAAATAGAAAATAGACAGGCTTGCGATTAAGTAGCGTGCTTATTCACAAGCCTGCTCTTTTCGTATACCTACACCAGCTACTTGTATGCTTCTAAGTGAGTGAGCTGCTCAAAACTAGCATGCTTTTGTGCTACTACGTAACATTTGTGTATTCCAGCCTTAATATATGCCTATTATCATCCTACTTTCATCTGATAGTCTCTATTCATAACCTCAGCATCACGCTTGCTCAAGACGGATAATCGATTTAAGACTTACAATAATGACACCATTTATTTGACGTGGTGGTGGTTGTGGTTGTGAGTGTTCTTCTAGGCACACCTCTGCCTAACCCTTCGGGGATTACTGGCGCGATATTTCGGTTTCCTGTCGGTTTTTCTTCTTGAAATCAGTTTGATAATATCCTTTGTTTACAAATGGTTTACTATTAAAAAAAAACACAAAAATCGACGCAATTTTTTCTTTTGCCACGTTACTAACGCATACCAAATATGGTGAAACCCTTCACCCCGGACCATTCAAGTGAAGTTCGAAAATAAAATCAGAGGAAGAAAAAACCGTGGTTCGTTTTACCATTCAGCCACAGAATTCGAAATACGAAATTATACACGCAGAAAATACGGCTTCCTATTCAAATTTCCAAAAGTAATGAGAGGTATTCTTCGTGTGCAGTTACGGTAAATACCTCTAAGTGCTTGTATCGTTCTGTAAATGTTCATCAAAGGCTCATTCACATTCCAAATAACCAGTCTTTTGTGTGATTTTATTCAGTAACGACTTATTATTATTGAGGTTTGGTGCGACTTTGTAAGCTTTGATCCAGTATTTTAATTGGGTAATTCACAAAAAAAAAAATTGTCTGTCAATTCAGTGCTGGAATCTAGAGACACTGGATCGATGAACCTATGTAAAATTCAGTTCTGGATTTGAATACGGAAGTTGTAAATTGTCAAATAGTATAATTATCTAATCCCAGTGAATGAAGTTTGCATTCTCATTACAAGACTTGAATCCTTTTTTTTTGGGGGGGGGGGGAATCATCAAATAACCCCCCCCCCCCGCTCAGAGCGAAAGGGAGTGTCAGACTTCTACTGACTAAAAATCACCTAATTATGTTCCTTCTTAGCCCTTGCGCCGAGGCCGCGGTATCTCTTTCGAACAACCCGCAGCCCCGACGGGAAGACTTACATCCTTATTTGAATTACTTATCGGTCAATAAAACACATGATCAAAACGAACCTTCCAGTTTTCTGAACAAAATAGTGGTATTATATTAACTAAATGATCGCATATTTACGCGATTAATCGCCTTGGATACAGTGCTACCTCAAACGCTGAATTCCGAATTTACGAATATATTTTCACATTGGTCGGCAACAAATGTAATACATTAAAGAGAAATCCTTTAATGTATTACGTTACGCATTACATCATTGCTTACCAATCCGTTTATTTGTGTATGTAAATGTCAAGTACTATCAGCGCCCAGCATTACCTGACCCCTCATATAAAGAAGAAAAAGGCAAGTGGTGGGAGAAGAGGGGTCAGGTAGTACTGGGCCTTGACTGTACTATCGTGCGCGGTACTCTCGAGACGTTGTGGGCGGACGTCTGAACGTTACTTCCAATAATACAATGTTATAGCTAAAAAAACAATGGTATTACAATAAATTTCTATTTACACGTTAGAAGAGATTTGAATATTTTAAAAGAGACAAGCAAACATCAAGTTGATAATTAATTAACATCTAAGGCAACGAAAAAAGAAGAATAATGTTACTGTACTTAACTAAAAACAAAGACAGTGTACAGGTGACTAATGATGGTGTGGTGTGGTGGAAGCTACAGTTCCAGCAATCCAGGACACACTTCGTCTCTGAGATAAGGAGTAATGTATAATCCACCACACCAGTCCAGTGTGGGTTGGCAAATATTATTACAGTACCGCTAAGCTACGAGCGACGTAGCGTTCGTAGAACTTCGTAGCAGTTCTACAGAATTTCGTAGACGACTGCAAGCTGTCGATTCCTAGTAATTGGATTTAGACTTGTTCGATAGTATGAACGTTCTAAGAGCTTTCTTTTTAGGAGTCTATCCTTTATTCTTTAATAATATTATTATGCTATTTGAGTTTTATTGATTGTTTGTTTCATTGGAAGGAGTTTCCATTACGTGCGTTGCGAAAACGGTTAAAGTTACGCAACAGTCATGTATGACGAATTGTTCCTCTTAATAAGTACAAAAACCGCGATAGCATAAAATTTTGTTTCTTAAGGTTTAGGATAATATTATAGATGCGAAAGTTTGTAAGGATTTATAGATCTCTAGATGATAAGATGTTTGTTACTATATCAGCCAAAAAACGCTGAGCGGATTTGGATGAAATATAGCACACAGATAGTTTAGAACCTGGATAAACACTTAGGATACTTTTTACCCCGGCAGTATGATTCTGCAGGACAATTATCGTACTCCATACGGGCGAAGCCGTGGGCATGAGCTAGTTGTATTATAATGTTGGTTTGACACGTGTATATTTCCTGGGATTTACACTTTCAGCTTCTAGGTTCTAACTTGCAACTTAGGTGAGTTGCAAGTTAGGTGAACTTGCAACTCACCTAAGTTAAACCCCGATTTATGTTTGCCAAAATGAAATACCTATATATGAATACAGAATTTGGTCTGAAATGTTGTAAGTTTGGTTAACTTAGGAAAAGCAGTGTTTTAGAACATGTGGGTTGGGGGTCTCGAAGCCTCTATAGGTGGGGAGTAGCAAGAATTCAGAAAAACAGCTTCTATAAAAAAAAAACCAATAAAGTTTAAAAATATTAGTTAAATAACAAAAAAAATTACTTAACGACAATCGTAATCATTAATTGTATAAAATTTAAAAAAACATATTAAATTAAGAGATCTCTTCTATCTTCAACATTGTTGCTGGCTACGGCTGCGGTCTCACAAAAGGTGAGTCGCATACGACGCCTGGTCCTGGAGGTGGCCCATTTTGTATCAATAAAACAAAAAAATGAAAACAAAAAAACTTACGAAACTCTAAAAAATGTGTTTTGCGTACTTAATTATCCGAGTCCTAATTACGTAAATGAATAAAAATTTTGAATGTATTAAATATTTGTCACAAAATAGAATTCATGAAAAAAGCAAAGTCACGAAATATTTTGGTGCACTAAAGGGGTGATATTATGAAAAAGGTCGAAAAACATTGACTTAAAGAATCCCAACCACCGTAAATTATTTCCTTTGCGCAAATAACTTTAACAGCACTAAATATAAATTAAACCAACTGATATAACTTACATAACCTAACAAATTGTTACACATTTAAAACTACAGTTGGCCCAATCCAAATTGGCGCCCACCATGGGACCGCAAACCCGCTGTAACAGTAACATTCTCATACTACCTTCACAAATGAATACACGTATTCAGTACATAATCTGCGGCAGATGAGAGTGAGCGCAATAAAACTACTACGAGCGACACTCGTGTACTTAGCGGGAACGATAAAGGTGCACGGGGGTCGCAATTAGGATGGGGCTAGGAAAACGGTGGTAATTTTTAATTTCCAACAGCCCCACTCCTGGGCAAAGGCCACATGATATTATATTAATGTTTATTACATCATTGTTGCCATTGCAACTAAGATAAGATTTTTAGTTACGCCTGTTAAATTGGATCGTTAATTCACAAATGCAATTTAATTGATTATAAGAACTAAGTGCTAAAACTATTGTTCTGTCTGTCCATTTGACAAACCATGTTGATTTTAAGTCTGGAAGACCGTCATCATCATCATCATCATCATTCTCCTGCCCTTATCCCAATTTATTTGGGGTCGGCGCAACATGTCTTCTTCTTCCATACTTCTCTATTTCTCGTCATGTCAGCAGTCACCTCCTTTCTAGCCATATCATCCTTCACACAGTCCATCCATCGTTTCTTTGGTAACCACTTAATTTGTTGATTGCCCAAAATTATAATTAAACCTGCCGTAATATTTGCCATAGCATTGTCCAAATATTTCCCTACAGCTGCGTTTAAAGCGCATTATCAATACCCATTCGAACGACAAAATACCCACTTGTAATTTTTTAGGTCAAAATTGGACACCTTTACCACAGGTTTAATGGCCACACACCAAGCGCTTTGCTCGCGTCATGTCAAAATGCAATTACGTGCAGCGGAGTAATGCATCGGTGAGGGCGCGGGTTCGCTTCCCGGACGATGCATATTTACCTATATTTGCAGCCCTTTGTTGCACGGGAGAACCGTGCAATAAAGGGCTGCAATTTTATACGGGCACTTTATAGCAGGTAATCTGATTTTTAGGTTAGTAGGTAGAAGGATGCATGCACAGAAGTGTTTTTATGTTTTATGAAGTGAAAATACATTGTTGAAAAGGAAAATAAAGGAATAGAATAGAATAATAGAATAATTTATTGTTCCAAAAATTACATTAGTAACATTGATTCCTGAAACTCACACTAGGATTCCCTGTGTCGTGAGGAAGTAAAAAGAGTTTGTAAGGACCAAAGTTCTGTTTACGCGCTTTGGAAAAAGTCGCTGAAAAAGTTTATGAATGTAACTAAGTGATACGTTGAATGTAGAACAGCACAGCCTATATTTTTTACGTTCGGTCGTCATTTGATTCGTTAAATTTGCCTGTCTTTTCCCTTACTATATGAAACTGGGTCAGTTGCCATTGTAACCTAATGCAGCTGAACACCAGAATTTTACGTGTGACGACACTCTTCAGTTACTGGGTAACGCGCTAGGTAACCTTACTATTTGACTTTCAGTGCATCCAACTCTTTTTTTTTTTTCAGATGTGCAGATGTCAAACGGACTACATATACGTTGATAAATAGCGTTAATTTTCTTTCTTTCACTGCAAAATTCAAATGAAAAAAAAAAAATGTCATAGTATTTTATCTTTTATTGTTATTTTCTTATTTTACTACCTTGTTGGTCTAGTGTTCATTAGCGCGATTGCTAAGCATGAAGTCCTATGAGGTTCGATTCCCAAGTTAGCCAAAGTGTTATCTGGGTCCAGTTAATGGCAATAGGCCGCCGCTTATTACATGGGACTTAAACATAACTGACGAAATGTGGGTATACTAAGGTACACAGCTGAATAACTCTTCTGGGTTACAGGCGTGAAGTTATGTTATTCAAAATTCAAATTCAAAATTGTTTATTTCTTTACCAAAATTTCAAAATTAGTTTGCGATTGGAGCCTTCTTTAAAGCAAACAATGCGTGTATTAGAAGACTCCGCTCTTCCATATCAAAAGAAAGTAAAATAATTATAACATATTTAACATAGGTATGTTATTTGAAACATAAAACTTGTAAAATTTGTCAGCCTGATGACAGCAATATCTCCTAAAAATTACCTGTTACTAAAATAGATCCGAGATATTTATGTTCCAACCTGACACCATGGGAAGTCGGTATGGATCAGTGCAGGTCGTTGTCGACCCATGCGGAATTTGATATTGAGAGAACGAACTCGTTGTTACATCACGGTCGAATACAACGTCACAGTTTGTTTTAATTTTCAGGAAATGGAATATTTGGTGTGTTGTCACTTGTATGTGGGCTATTGAAGGATTTAGTATGTATATTTATTACTAGCGGACGTTAAGCGGTTTCACCCGCGTAGTTCCCGTTCCCGCGGGAATACAGGGATAAAAAGTAGCCTACGTCACTCGGGGATAGTGTAGCTTCCCAACTTTGAAAGAATTTTATTTATTGGTGAAAGAAATCGGTCCAGTAGTTTCGGAGTCTATTCGTTACAAGCAAACAAATCTTTCCTCTTCATAATATTAGTGTAGATTTATTATGATAATAAAAATATGGACTCATGTTTGAAATAAAGAATTTGAGTTAAAAATATTATGGAATAGTGCCTAAGCTCTTGTTAAAGTTTTTATGCCACGGATGGGCCTATGAATTAGTTTTACATGCCGTCAAGAAATATCCTTCTGACATGCTGGTATCTTCATAATATCTAGTGGTATGATCGTTGGACAGCGAAGTCATAAGCCTCGATTTCAAACCCAAGACAGGCACCTCTGTTTGCGGCGGCGACCTCTCGCGTCCGGCCCTAATGCAAGCCATGATCCAGGGCGAGGAGGAATGGGACGCTGTCGCCTCCTTCTGCGAAGCAGTGATGCTAGCGAAGGAGGTGGCGGAACGTGAGAGGGAGAGAACCTCTCGTCCCAGGCGCCGCAGGAGGCGCTCCGGGCGTCGGTGGCCACGTGATGGCTTCCAGTAACCGTAGACGCGGAACTGTGGACGGTGAGTGATGGGCTAGCTCGCCGTCCGTCCGTCTTATGACGATGACAGGCCGTGTCGACGGCGCGTTCGTGTTCCACGCGCGCCTCAAAGAGATGTCACCAATATTGAAGGGGCCCGCAAGGGCTCGAGGCTGCGGGTTGTTCGCAAGAGATACCGCAGCCTCGACATGAAGGGCTAAGAAGGAACATGGGTGGGTTTTAGTCAGTAGAAGTCTGACACTCCCTTTCGCTCTGCCCAAGAGCGGGAGGGGTTATTTGATGATTTCTCACCCGCCAAAAAAAAAAAAGGCACTTCTGTTTTTTCGGATTAATGTGTATTGTATAATTTCCACTTGCTTCGATAAAGGAAAACACAAGCCGTAAAACACATAAACTGCAAAATGTTAAACCCGAAAAAATCCAAATAATACATATCATTACAGAAACACATGAGACTGTAAAACAACCAATAAACGCGTCCATTTCCTAGTGTTCGGCCATAAAACAACAGTTTTTAGTGGAACATTAGCATACACTATACTAACGGACTGTTACTTTAATACCGGGTATACAAAGTAGGCTTTACAATCGCCAAACATTGTATCATGGCTGTTTTGTAGTCACGCGATGAGAATGCAAAGAGTTTAAGTACATGCTTCTGATTTATTCATATTTATGTAAAAGTTACAACCTTTACACGTGGCCCTTAGCGAATCCAAAAGACACTTGTTTTCCCCGTCATTGCAATTTTTTTTTATCCGGACCATACCTGTAAAACTTCTTCTTACTTCTTAATCGGTTCACTCTAATCTTGCCAGAGCGGTCGTGGTTTTCATGTTCCAGAAGGTTGGGCAGCAAACAGCACCCGCCGTACGACGTCCTGCCACCTCTGCCTGCTGGCCGTCAATCGTTCGTGCACGGGAGCGCCCATCGCAGCCTTCACCTGGTCCGTCCATCGCATCGGAGATCTTCCCCTTGGTCTTGTACTTTCCCCTGCACGACAAGACGTTCTATTGAGTCGTTTCCACGCCGACTAACATGCCCAAAGAATTTAAAAATGTAAAACTTCTACAGCTACGGATATACTTGACGTCATCGTTTCCACCTTTTCACAAGTTTTTTGTATTAAATAGTAATACTGCGTTTACGGGTTGTATGCAAGAGATACCGCGGCCTCAACATGAAGGGCTAAGAAGGAACATGGGTGGTTTTTAGTCAGTAGAAGTCTGACACTCCCTTTCGCTCTGCCCAAGAGCGGAAGGGGTTATTTGATGATTATCCACCCGCCAAAAAAAAAAAGGTTATCTACTTTAAATACCTTCACGATCTTCGTATTATTTAAGATTGAGGTCAAGAGCAAGCCCATTTCAAATAAAAAAAAATGCAGATTCAATATTTCATGTGCATTAAATTGAGTTTTACCGTAAACCTTGATTTTTCACCCCCATAATAAAAACACGTTTCCCAAATAGCAATAACTTTTGCGGAGGGTTGTTAGTGTTATATACAGAATGTTTGGTTGACGGCTTCGTAAGGGGTCCATTTCCAACTTGTAAGTAGGATTACACAGTTATTTATGGGAAATAATAAATCGAGCAACAGATTTTTTTAATGCCCACGTGATCAAACTTCTAATTTTATGACTAAGCCACGGGAAAATAAGATAGCCTCTAAAAAGTTAATTCGTCTTTTTACAATGCCAACTAAATATCTTACAGAAAGCGTCAAATAAAGATCATCAATTATCGTAACTTGTACTTATTACTTATACACCTAATTTACTAACGCAGCCACGGAATTTATATCTCATAACCATTTTACATTTTATAGCTTTAACATTAGTTAATTAGCACCCTAATGGGCGGCATGGGCACCGGGCCGTAGGCCGACGAAGGAGGCCGGCGGAGGCCCGGCACTTTGGGGACAGAAGATATTAGTGTTATTTAATATGCGAGCGAAGCGAGCGCGCGTCACTTCGCCATTGTCGGGTAAAAAATAACCACCATGCTGAGTTATATTTAGAGTGGCTCAGATAGAACTTAACTAGTGGCTAAGATAGGAATACTTGATCGTGCGGTCCATGGCCCTTTACGGGGCCCCGGTGTGGGCGAGTGCTTTGAGGAAGCGGGCCGCCCACTACCTGAACGCGCCCCAAAAGGTGATGGCCGTAAGGCTAGTCCGTGGGTACCGCACGATCTCCCGCGAGGCGGCGAACCTCCTTGCCGGATTGCCGCCGTGGGATCTAGAGGCGATAGTCCTCGCGCGCCTGCATGAATGGCGCGCTGAGGCGCTGCACCGGGGGGTCACTCCGTTGCCGCGGCAAGTTGCTGCGCAGCGGACAGACCTCCGGTGCGATCTCATGGCGGCATGGAGACAGCGACTGTCGCAACCCCGTGCAGGGCACGCCACGATAGTGGCGGTAGGTCCCCTCTTTGAGGAGTGGCTGGAGAGGCGCCACGGCGCCCTCACCTTCCGTCTGACGCAGGTACTCACCGGACACGGTTGTTTCGGGAGGTACCTGCACCGAATCAGGCGGGAGGAAACGCCCGGTTGTCACCATTGTGAGGATCGGCCGGAGGACACGGTGGAGCACACCGTGGAGGTGTGTCCCGCTTGGGCGGAGCCCCGCCGTGTTCTCGTAGCGGCGATCGGCGGCGGCGACCTCTCGCGTCCGGCCCTGGTGCAAGCCATGGTCCGGGGCGAGGAGGAATGGGACGCTGTCGCCTCCTTCTGCGAAGCAGTGATGCTAGCGAAGGAGGTGGCGGAACGTGAGAGGGAGAGAACCTCTCGTCCCAGCCGCCGCGGGAGGCGCTCCGGGCGTCGGGGGCCACGTGATGGCTTCCGGCCACCGTAGACGCGGGCCTGTGGACGGTGAGTGATGGGTAAGCTCGCCGTCCGTCCGTCTTATGACGACAACAGGCCGTGTCGACGGCGCGTTCGTGTTCCACGCGCGCCTCAAAGAGATGTCAGCAACATGGAAGGGGCCCGCAAGGGCCCACGCCCGTCGGGGCTGCGGGTTGTTCGCAGATACCGTGGCCTCGACATGAAGGGCTAAGAATGAACATGGGTGGTTTTTAGTCAGTAGAAGTCTGACACTCCCTTTCGCTCTGCCCAAGAGCGGGAGGGGTTATTTGATGATTTCCCACCCCCCAAAAAAAAATAAAAAAAAAAGATAGGAATACTTCGATGCTCGTTAATTGTGGCTTACTTAGTAATTTAGAAGGCAATGTAGATTTTTAGAGGCGAAAAATGCTATTAAAAAGAAGCCGGTTTAATTAGCACCCGTTATTTATTGTGATATTTAACGAAATTATGCTGAAAAACGTCACACTTTTGAAAAGTGTATAGCTTTGTGTCTGCTGTGCCCCATCGGTTCAACGTAGCTAAAATGGAAGTCTCCAAACGCCATCAGCTAATGATAGTCAATGTCGTAATCAAGGCAATCAAGTAACATCAATTCAACATCAACATCAACATCAACATCAAATTAATTAGGGAAAGTTTCCCGAATGGCAAAGTTGAAAGCTACCTGAATCGTGGGCTCTTAAATTTTTGCATAAATATTGTTACAAGTAACAGACGGCAGCGTACAATTATGTTAAACTAGCTTATGTCTGCGGGTTGTTCAATAATTGTCTGACAGGATCAGTACCATCATAATCACCATCAGAATAATCAATATATTCTGATTTCTTGCATTGTCTTTTTCTTATATAATGCGCGACTGCTGAGCATGAGGTCCTGAGTTCGATTCCCGGGTCGGGCAAAGTGTTATTGGGTTTTTCCATCAGGAATTTGTAACAGCCACGGAGTCTGGATTTGTGCCCGGTTGATGGCAATAGGCTCGCCCCCTATTACATGGGACTTAAACATAACTGGCGAAATGTGGGTGTACTATTAGGTACACATCTGCCTAACACTTCGGGGATTACAGGCGTGATGTTATGTTATGTTATATAATGTCCGCTAGTCGAGAGCGCAAGTTTTGCACTAGCTCCAAAATAGTTATACCAAAAGGAAAAAATATTTATATTTAAAGTTTAGAAAATATCCTCCAAGCCCTTATAACATCCACCAAATCATTATTAGAACTTGACTAGAGTCACCCGCCGTCATAATTTTAATTAAGAGAAAATCTTAAGAGCAACAACTTTTAATAACTAAGTTGAGCGACTTTACCCGGGACGCGGCGACACGATATTGTGGCTGAATAAGAAATATTTCACAACGCAAGACGCAAGTGGTCAAGGGAAACTGTATTTTCTTCATAAAATATGGAATAGTGAAGACGCTGAGGGATTCTGTTGCAAAGAAATTTGAGTTTTGTAGTAAGCGATGAGTTTTTCAGGCAAAATGTCTTTGCCTTCTTACTTGTGACTTACAGTAAAATTACACATTTATATTTTTAGTCATTATTTTATTAATTTATTCAGAACTAGCTGTACCCGCATGCGTTGCTATGCCCTTTTTCCTACATAATACCTGCCTACCTACCTGCTACATACCTACTACTTACCTACCTACTACCTCCTACCCTACCTACCTACTATCCTACCTACTACCCTACTCACCTACTACCCTACCTACCTACTTACTACCCTAATTACCTACTTACTACCCTACCTACCTACCTACTACCCTACCTACCTACCTACTACCCTACCTACGTACCTACTACCCTATCTACCTACTTACCAGCCTACCTACCTACCACCCTACCTACTACTCTACCTAGTCTACTATACTACGTACTGAGTTGTGTTTTGTTATTCTGTCAGTTGCGTTTTGTTATACCACGTTTTATATGATAAAACTATTTTATCAATATAAAATAAGACTCGTGGTTGTGACATGTAAAAATATAATTTGAATAATAACAGCGATTGCTAAGCAATGCCGACACCTGACATAAGTTTAAAAGGTTATCAAAAATAATAAGGTTCTAGTCTATCATACACCTTAACAGTTACCTAACATGTAGAATAAATCTTAGGTATTATTTTCGGAAATTAAAAATTAAATAATTAATAAATAATTTACACAAATTAATGTCTAAAACAAACAAATATAACAGTACCTGAACTTTCGAGACATTTTACAAAAAATACATTTCTGAACGCACACATGAATAGTTGTTACAGTATTTGACAGGATTGGACAACAAATGTTTGACATGTAATAAACAAATCAGCATTTATTGAAATGATTAAGTATTAATTACACATATCGAGTTTTCATTTTTTTTAAGATGTATTATGCTATTTGGGGCGGAGACAAATCCAACGAATCAATAACCATGAAAATTGGTTCAGCAGATCTCGAGTTATAAGTGTTGTAACAAACCCGTCTTTGTTCTATATATATAGACTAGCTGACCCACGCAACTTCGTCTGCATCAAATAATATAGCTTTTAGCCTTTCTCGATAAAGCGACTATTCAACATATTAACATAAGTTAAATCGTACTCGTATCAAACAAAAAAATTTACCTTTCATCCTTATAATACCTATTAGTTTAGATTGGCTTCGATTATATTATTAAAGTGACAATTACTATAGGTATCTCTTACTGTTAAATATACAGTAATCCATTGTACTTGTAAACATTATGGTGCAGTAAATATTTTGAATTTGAATTTCTCCGGAGCCCCCGGAGGCCAGAATCCCCACTTACCTACCGCACCGGACCGAATGACTGCCGCGCGCGTAATTATTTTGTCGCGCGGATATTTTGATATTGCTATATCTTCTAAGATATTTGTTTAAACTGTATAGAGTAAAGGGCACAAATATTCTATATTAAATTTCCGTGCTAACAAACATATTTGTTTAGATATAGATTAATATCATATGGGTTAAATAAGCATCGCAAAATATCATTCTTTTTAATCTAACATTTTAATAGTAAAAAATGGTTACGGTGAGTCAATCTTAAAAGATATATTTATGCTGTCGCGGACTTTTTTTTAGAACATTTAAAGAGGAACAATTCTTTCATACATGATATTTGCGTAACTTAAACCGTTTTCGCAGCGCACGCAACGGAAGCTCTCAAAAAGGAATACCTTTTCCCGTTTTTGCAACATTTTTCATTTATGCTCCGCTCCTATTGGACTTAGCGTAATGTTATATAGCCTAAAGCCTTCCTCGATAAATGGACTATCCAACACTAAAAGAGTTTTTCAATTCCAACCAGTAGTTCTAGAGTTTACCCCGTTCAAACAAACAAACAAACAAACAAACAAACAAACAAACTCTTCAGCTTTATAATATTAGTATAGATTACATTTTTAAGCTTACTGTTACTCAATACTTTATTGTATTCCACATGTAAACTTAGGTGGTAAAACTTATAATTAGATCACATGGACCCTGTCGGACACAGCAAAACAAGCGAGTTAGGAGAGAGGAAGCATTTGTAAATTATATGTAATGTAGTTATAACCTAGGTAGGTACTTTTTGAGCTAGACTAATAGTATAAATAAAATACAATACATAAAACAGGTGTCTATCGTGAGATTTAGGAGTAATTAATGTATAAAATAATAATTCTTATAATCAGTGACAAAATTCTGACAACCATTGGTATCATAATGTCCTGCTACTAACTGGGTTGAGGACGTACTGGTCTTCAGCTGGAATTTGTTAGACTGCAGGCAGACTCCAATATAGTTGGGAAAAGGCTAGGCAGATGATGACTTTTAATTTTAGTATTGGCGAGGGCAAACCCAATCGGACTAGACTGCATACTGGCTGTAGAGAAAACATTGTGCGAGGCTGAAAACATTGTGCTAGTAGATGCTTTGAATAGTAAACGGGTCATGGAGGTAATTTAAGTAAAGTTATAACCTGAAAAACTAGTATTTACAAAAACAGCTGAGAAAAATTTGGCAGTTTGACCCTCAATATCTCCGTAACTAGGGGGTTCCCAGGTGTCGCCAAGAACAAAAAAATGTTCTCAGTGGTGGGGAGAACAAGTGCCCTTCGTACTTTTACACCCTTTATAGTCTTGTTTTAGGGATGGGTATTTCTATGGGCGGAGCAGAAGGCAGTGTTAGACTCTTTCAAGCAAATTCCGCAGATCTGGGAAGATAATGATAGGGCATATATATGTCATCAAATAATATGGGTATGATAGAACCCATTTGTTATCAAGTGCCATTCTTGCATGTTCGGCTAAGTAGGTTGAAGTTTTGTTTGGATCAATTGATTACAATTTTGATCTCATGGAATAGTGGTTCTGTTTGGTAGTCGGTTTTACACCTGACCGCGAATTTCTGAAACACGTATAAGAAAAGCATTATTTAAAATAGGTAAGTGTATAAAGTTAATTATTTTTATACTTACCTTTTTTAATATTACGAAGAAAGTTATAATCTTGCAAATAATTTCTTTCGGAGACCTTTTTAGCAGAATTAATTAATATTACACAGAGGTCTTTCTTCTACGTACCTTTGTGTTTAATATTTTTCATTGAAAAGGTTATACTCAATGGGAGCTTCGGAGAGGAATAAAAATGCCCTTTACTTTTTTAACCTGAGCGTGGGCGATGTACGAGGTACTGTAAATAAAAATGTAGCAAATATTTGCTCCACTTTTGTAACGGTAGTGCATACTATTAATCTCAAGATGGTAAATAAAAACAACCAAATTATTAACCTGAAATAAAGTTTGATTTAAAATGTATAAAACCTAGAATATTTTTAATCCATCCATATAACTTGTAATCCCCGAAAAATAAAGCAGAAGTGTATATAATAATATACTACAAGCTGATTTCACCAGTCAGTCTCCAGGCATTTTTGAAGCCACGTGTAATAAGGAGCGAGCGAATCTCCAGCAACCGGGCACAAATCCAAACTACTATAATCCCCGAATGTTTTAGGAATGGTGTACTTAGACTACACCCACATTAGGTGTCGTGTCTATAAAATCTGATTCCAAGAACCTGAATCCCTAAAGATTTTCCAAGTATTTAGATGCTAATGGATAAATTCAAAAGATAGGATGGGCCACCTTCCAGATTGGAAGTAAATCGGCTTAGACCATTAACAGGTGAGTAAGTAAGGATTTATACAACACGCTTTCCAGCTACTTGTAGTTTGTCTGAATTATTTAGCTTTTTGCGACACATGTGCGAGTCAATTTTACTTACATCTACACCTACGCATGTTTTTTTCCATAATTTTGTGAAATGTCGGCAACAAAATATAGTTATTTAGCATCTGCCTGTAATTCCGCAAAGATTAAGCTGAAGTTTATATGTAGTACAGCCTACACCTACTTATCACCAGTTATTTTGAAGTCCTACGTATGTAATAAGGACGAGCCTACACCCATCAACTAGTTCGCTAGCTCTTAGAAACTCACAATGGGAAACCCTATAACAGCTAATCCGACTTGGGAATCGAATCAAAGACCTCATATGCAGCAGTAGTGTTTGAGATCACTAGGTATATGATAGAAGTATACAATAAACGCATTCAATTTTAAAGGTTGTGTTTTCAGAATGACATTTTTTGAACACATATTTTGTGTAACCCAAGTACTCAATTGGGTTTTACACAGGATATTTTGTGCTTGTGTTGTTTGTCTATAATATATATAACTTATAATATATACTTCACAGAAGAATGAACGCCCACTATTCTACGAATTCCATGGACTAACAATGTAACAATTCAGCTGAATTTCACCGTACCTTGTGCTTCAGTCCGAGTACTTACATACAGTACAATCCTTTTACAAAAGGTTCCAAAATCTCTCTAGAAATCCTTTTCCAAAATCCCGAACATTTTCCAAGGAAAACCGCAGTAAATATCAATTTTATCGTCAGGTCAACAGCTTCCCGGTTCAGAAAGGGATATGGCATACCTGCACGTAGTCGACACCGCTAGAGCCTTAGGAATGTAATTTTCCGTGGCTCGCTTGGCAAATATGTCAGTGCTCTGAAATTAAGGTATCCGCGCTTATACGTCGGTACTCGTAGGTATTAAACCTGGGCTGTGAATTCAAGGTATATGAAGGGGTTTATGGTTCCCGTCGGGGCTGCGGGTTGTCCCGTCGGGGCTGCGGGTAGTTCGAAAGAGATACCGCGGCCTCGACATGAAGGGCTAAGAAGGAACATGGGTGTTTTTTAGTCAGTAGAAGTTTGACACTCCCTTTCGCTCTGCCCAAGAGCGGGAGGGGTTATTTGATGATTTCCCACCCCCAAAAAAAAAAAAAAGGGATAAATGGTTTCAAATTTTCAGAAGAACTAGAACTATTCAGTTTTTTTCGGTAAGACAGATGATTCATTTTTTCTGTTATGTTTTGTCTGAACTCAAACTGAACTGAACCGACGTCCTCGTTGGTCACCTGGTCGTAAGCCCGACTGCTAAGCATGAGGTCCTAGATTCGATTACCGGGTCGGGCAAATTGTTATTGAGTTTTTCCTACAGGAATTTTTCAGTAGCAGTCACGGAGACTGGATTTATGCCCGGTTGATGCCAATAAGCTCGCCCCCTTTTACCCCTCTTTTAAATATAGCTAGCAACATGTAGATGTCATGTTAGTTAGTTCTGATATCACAATTAAAACTACAGGTCTTCTCCAACATAGTTGGGAACAGACTTAAAAGTCGTAATGCAGGTAATAAAAGCTTATCTGTTAATCACGCTGGCTGTTGCGATCATGGAGCTGTTAACGCCTTTTATACATTATACGTTATGGCCAAGCCGATAAGATGGGTTTCAAATATCACACGCATGTCTAGACTTCTAGAGTCATGTCAAATAAAGTGAATATAATACACTTCTCAATACACATTTCTTGATGTTATGATAATTTGTATTTTACGAGTATGTTCCTTTTATTGTATGAAAATATTTTGTGATTTTGTTTTCTGTAAACCTGGCGACCTGTAATTTATTATGATAATTCAAGAAACTAAACCAAAAGAACTAATTAAACTCTCACTTTTATCCTTATTGTGCTACGGATACCCTAACAAGAAGTTACTCCATAACTTCATGCTGCGTGCTGTTACAAGTACTTTCCTAACCTCGTTAACTTTTACCGTTCAACGTTATCACGTTGTTGTAGTTAATATAAACTAACTCTGTTGTTCTACACCCACGGTCGTAATCCACTATGTTACTCAACGGTTATTCTATGTCAGTAATATGTGTAGGAGTACAGTAATTTCATTTAGTTTTCCTTTCATTATTTACAACATAAATACAGGTTGTATGGGACAGGATTCGGTATATAATACTAACTGCCGCACTCAGAGAGCTTTAATGATTACTTAGGCCATCACTAAGTAAAGGTTTTGGCAGTTTTGTCATACAAAAGTATGTCAAATCTTTACTAAGGAACGGCTTAAGTAATCATTAAATATCTCTAAGTACCGCAGTAAGATGACGAAAATCTACATTTGATTTGTTTTAGTTCCTCATAATATGCAACGTTTCGTTACCGTGATAAAACGCGCGTATCTATCTGACCCCCTTTTTTGTGGTGGGAAATCATCAAATAACCCCTCCGACTTCTACTGGGTAAAAACCACCCCTGTTCCTTCTTATCCCTTTGTGTCAAGGCCGCGGTATCTCTTTCGAACAACCCACAGCCCCGACGGGAGCTATCTGACCCCTTGGTTAGAGTGCTCGCTAAAACATTTGTAACTGCATGATTAAATGAATTTTCTGGACACTTTTCTCTTTGCTAAGGAATAATTTTTGAATATTATATTTCTTATACCAACTCTCGGTTGTCAAACTAAATCATTGTTTTCAAACAAACTTTCACTATGAAAGTATGACATTATGATGTATGAATCTTAACATCGCTCGTCTCATTACACAAAATTAACGTAAAGATGTCATGTTCGGAGCTTAATGACTTGGGAGTCTGGCCCTCAGCGTTGCAACTTACGATCTAACTTGCGTCGAGCAATGCGACAGAGCCTGTCGCAAAACGCATGTTGCTTGAGTGTGTAATTTCAGGATTTAAGGAGGTTCCTGCGCTTTGTTCGAAAGAGCTACTGTGGCTCGGACACAAAGAGCTAAGAAGGAACATGGGTGGTTTTGAGTCAGTAGAAGTCTGAGTCCCTTTCGCTCTGCCCAAGAGTGGGAGGGGTTATTCGATGATTTTCCACCCGCCAAAAAAAAAAAGGACTTTAGATGAAAGGCTCTCAGATCGACCAGAACTAGGGTTAGGATTTACCCTGATAGAACGATACGGTCATGAAATAATTTTCGAAGCCGCGTGAAAAACTGTTACCTACATTCATAACTTAATACGGTCGACACTATACACTAGTCGTACTAATAATAAACTCTCAAACAAAAACGTTTAGAAGACATAATATTGTTTGGCATTTATGTCATATTGTCACAAAGCAATGGAATATTCACCGAAGCATACGATGATGACTCACACAACGCGAGTTTTTCTCAAAGATTTCTTTCATTCAAATTATGCTGGTAGGTACTTCAACATTTTAATACTGATCGTAACAAAAACGAGAAAAATAAACTTCTTTTCAACGTGAATATAAGCCTTTGGGAACTTACCGACATGGTTTATAAGAAAATATTATACTTTAGTAAGTTTGCCGACGCCTACTTAAAAAATCATAGCAACATTTTGCGCTACTAGAACTTTATGCTAACAGTTTTTGTGACGGAGCTTTCTTGAACATTTCTTTTTTTATTGTGTTGGTATTTTCACTAAATTCTCATTCTTAGATATTTTGTTACTTTATTATAATGTTAACTTGATTTATTCTAGACTGCTTATTATGTGACTATAAAAAACATTTTTCACAGGGATTTTTTACCCAACGGAGTACCTACAATATTTTTACAGGTACCTATTAAAACGTTTTATGTTGCAAATACAAAAATCATCATCATCATCATTTTCTTCTCGCAATTAATTTCGGGGTCATCGCAGCAAGTTGTTTTAATGCATAGGTACTTGTTTAAGAAGCCGCGCTTGCCTAAGTTGGTCCGTGTATGTGTGGCCACCGAATTTTCTCCGTGCCTCTTCAAATGACTGCTGAGACCAACGGCTTAGCTTTGGCAGTCATTAGAGGAAGTACCTAAGTGGCTGGAAAGTCTGACAACTCGTCTTTCCAAGGGGTAACATATACTCGTCGGGGCTGCGGGTTGTTCGCAAGAGATACCGCGGCCTCGACATGAAGGGCTAATAAGGAACATGGGTGGTTTTTAGTCAGTAGAAGTCTGAACACTCCCTTTCGCTATTCCCAAGAGCGGGAGGGGTTATTTGGGTTATTTTCCACCCACCAAAATAAAAGGGCTAACATATTACTCAAGACTTATTGGGATCGATGCATGATCGAAACAGAAATGAAGACATCCGCATGAGAACCAAGGTTAATTTCGTAGCCCGAAGAATTGCCAGACTTAAGTGGGGAGGGCACATTGCTCGCAAAACGAAAAGTTTTGGAGTGGCTACCCCAAACCGGAAGACGTTGCGTTGGAAGGCCTCCCACTATGTGGACCGATGACCTGGTGAAGGTTGCGGGGATCCGTGGGTCAATGTGGCGAGTCTTCGGGAAGTAGTAGACGTCTTTCGGCTAAAATGATGAATTGGAATAAGCAATCGCTCCATGTTAACTACTGGTATGATGCAGCTGCATACCAGTATTTTACATCATTGCAATCAGTTGCATTCACAAATAAATATATCAAGTAATTACGAACTAAATTATATATTTTTTATAGCTAGCCTATAGCAGTAGGACATACTGCTGAGGAAAGGCCTCCCTCCATGCGTTCCAACGGTCACGATTCTCTGCAACGTCTCTCCAATTCTCAAGGAAGACATTCAGTTCGTCCCGCCATCTCCTTCGTGGTCTGCCACGACCTCGTATAACTGTTTCAGGGCACCAATCTTGAGCTTTACGGGCCCACAGCTCGTTCGGCACGCGACAGACATGTCCTACCCATTTAAGTGTGGCAGCCTTTTGAGCCACGTCAACAATTTGCGTTTTGGAGCGCAGTAGTGTTTCGAATCCGATCGGTTAATTTTACACTAGAACTAGAACATAAATATCAAAAACATGGTTGGTAAGTCGTGCACGGCCAATTCAGAATTTCTGTCCCTTTAATCAAATAATATTCTAGATTTACATAAATGTAAGTCAAGTTGTAGTTTGGCACAAAAGATCGCGGTCATGGTTTATTCAGTGGGTACAATGGAATGGTGAAGGACTCATTTGGGTGCCCTCGGCTTAGACTTAGGAGTATTACCACAATGAAATTCAGTGGGGACTTGGGACCATCAAATTATTTTCGTCCCTTATTGTTCAAGTATTATGTTATGGCGTCCTTTATTATGATGTTATGGGTTTGACAAAAGATGAAACTCGTATAAAAGTACAGGTGGAATTTGTGAATTAAGAAAAATAAATGTTCTTTGTATCTAAGTCGAATTTATTTCCTGTTGTTTTATTTCTTGACTGATTATTTTGTCTAGTGGGCGCAAGTGCGTCTACTCAGCATGTAGGTTTGATTATATTATTTTCACTATTTATCTACCATAAATTTCTGAATAACAGCCACGGAAACAAATCCAAACTGGATTTATGCATAATGTTACGGTTATTAACTAATTTACTGTGGACATTGCAATGAGTATTTTCATAATCGTAGCATCCGACCACGCGGTTTCACCGGCGTATTATTTTTTTAATTTTATTGTTCCACGAGTAAATCTATAACCTTCGCTTTTTAATATTAACATTAATCATGTCGTGAGGAGCTCGAGGCTTAATAAGAACTGCCACTCGGGTCGATCTTTAGGTAAAGCTGTGCTTGCCTAGGTCGGTCTGTGGATGGGTGACCGCCCGACATACCGAGTTTCCTCCGTGCCTCGGAAAGCACGTTAAGCTGTTGGTCCCGGCTGCCATATATAGATATTTGGCAGTCGTTACAGGTAGTCAGTGACCTGAAAGTCTGACAACCAGTCTTACCAAAGGATATCGTATTACCACTAGGTAATACGATATCCTTTGGTAAGACTGTTACCAAACCTGTTGTGACTGTTGTGCGTTAATACTAATTAACTGGGTTGTGGAGGTCAGATAGGCAGTCGCTCCATGTAAAATACTGGTATTCAACTGTATCCGGTTAGACTGGAAGCCGACCCCAACATAGTTGGGAAAAGGCTAGGCAGATGATGATGATGTCGTGAGAACAGAGTAAGGGTCGACGAAGCAACAAGCTAACTGTAACGAATCCTATTAACGCGCGACTTAAATATAATAGATTAGGGTTATATGAATTCGGGAACACCGACGCAGACAGGGAATTCCACTCCTTGACTGTGCGCATAATAAAAGATGTAGAAAGGCGCTTCGTACGAATGTGTGAAACATCGACAAGGTACGGGTTATAACCCGTAGTACGGTCAGCAATCGAAGTAGCAATAACATTTCGAAGCTTTGAGTAGTGTTAATCTACTTCTGATGCTGACTGTACGTCTGGACTCCCAATGGAAAAACGGAGTAAGTGGAATGAGCTCGTTACCCTCAAACACGACCCTTTAAGGTCATAACCACCGTATTCACATCTTCTGAATATTTCATACTGAAGTATTTTTCCATCTTCATGTTTAGAATAATATCCTGTTTTCCGAATCCAATGAACTCAAATTCAAGAAGCTCACTGAATAATGTATACCGCGTAGATATTATACTATTTTCGTATTAGTTAGAAAATTCTTTGGCATTTTAAGTAAATAGGTAGGTATTTTGAGCTACCCGGAGTTTTGATTTGTGACTGATCGATGGCAATAGGCTTGTTCACTATTGAATAATTACTTAAATATAAGTAGCTAAAAGTAGGATTGCAATAAGGTCATCTCTGCCCACCAGTTCGGGTAGAATTGTATTGTGTTAGTAAGAAGACAATTATCTGACCGGACACGAGTATGATATTAATTATCTGTTCTCTTATCTGTTTTCTAAACCTCACTCACTCAATACTGAGTGGATCTCGTCCATTACGAGCCACTTTATTCTCCAGGACCAACTTGAGGGTCTAAAATGACCCTGTCGGGGCTGCGGGTTCCGTCGGGGCTGCGGGTCCCGTCGGGGCTGCGGGTCCCGTCGGTGCTGCGGGTCCCGTCGGGGCTGCGGGTCCCGTCGGGACTGCGGGTTGTTCGAAAGAGATTCCGCGGCCTCGGCGCAAGGGCTAAAAAGGAACATGGGTGGTTTATAGTCAGTAGAAGTCTGACACTCCTTTTCGCTCTGCCCAGAGCGGGAGGAAAAATTAATTTGACGATTTCTCAGCCAGCAAAAAAACAAAAAAGTTAACATATTACTGGGCCAATATCTTTTCTCGTGCCGATTTAGACTATGTTGCAAAATCATGACGTGGTGATGAAGACAGGTCATCAGCTAAAAATACTATTCACCAGCGTGGCTTACATGCTAGTCCACGCATTTTCAAGAGCTACACGTATGTACAAGTAAGAAATAAATTAACTTAAGCACGACACGAGTCACCTATAAGTGACTTAAGCACCTATAAGACCGCGGTGTCTCTTTCGAACAACCCGCAGCCGCGACGGGAGTAGTGTGTTACGATTCTCGATAAATCTAAATGAAAAAATTCAACATTTTATGAACATACATCTCAAACTAGAGATTCAATTAAGATCTGAGACATTCCTTAATAGAAATTCAGCTCTACGCAGATACATAAAGTGTCACTTTTCGAGGACACTCCGAACATTAATTTAAATGCCTGTATATGATTCAGATGCCAGATAAATATTTCAAAGGTACGTGAGGTACTTACGTGATATACGAAGTTACTTGTAATTTAAATGCATATGTGATACCTGATTACTTATGTGGGTAAATACCCTATTTCTTTAGACAGGCCTGACTTGCGTAGTACCCACGCAAGTACCTACATACGTGTTCGGTTCGGCATTATTTGGCACACCGCTGTAGCAGTGTGGAAGTATATAGATGGAACGTTGGAAAAATAGCACTCGGCTAACTAGAATTGTGCCGAACCGAACGTTATTTTGCAAAGTAAACTAAAGTCCGAAAGAAGACTATCTATCGGTTTGAAACAAATAAATGTAATTATACAGTGCCTATGTAATTATTTCCGATCGGTTTTCCTGTTCAACAAATGCCGACCCGAACTAGTGTATAGGATTCCTTAAAATAACTAGATTACTTATTAACTTTGTACCTTTGATAACAGTTTTATTCCATTACTCAATACTATCAACACAACAACGAAAATCAAACCTCATGTAGTGATGACAAGATTATTTTTGAATAATATCAGATAGCCTATAAGTCAGCAAAAGGTAATGGGGTAACTAGCTAGTGCCCACGGTTGCATACGCCTGGAAGTCGGAATATCCGAGCCAGTCTTACCTAGAGGTATCATAGTAAAAAGTAATAATTGGGATGTGGAGGTCAAAGCAGTCACTCCATGTCAAAATCAAAATCACAAGTCATTTATTCAAACTAGGCTGATAATCAGCACTTTTCGAACGCCAAATTTACTTTACTTTACTTATTTACTAGTGACAGTCCCCCAAAACGCCCACCCTTCGACACTTTCTAGTGTTTTTGCTGGAAAGAAGAAGTGGCGGAACAAACTCCCCAGAACACATTTCTGTCTGTTTGGTAAGAAGAACCAGACTCGAAACAATAGTAAGGTGTAAGTTAATATTACGATTGACTACAATCAATAATAAAAAGTCATCATCATCTGCCTAGCCTTTTCCCAACGATGTTAGGATCGGCTTCCAGTCTAACCGGATGCAGCTGAATACCAGTATTTTACATGAAGCGACTGCCTATCTGACCTCCACAACCCAGTTAATACTGGGTAATACGATACCCTTTGGTAAGACTGGTTGTCAGACTTTCAGGTTTACATCTATATCTATCTATACATATAATAAATCTGTAGAGAAATCATTTTTGTACATCGAAAATATTTAAAAAAAAAATTGTCAGGGTATTAAAGTGTAACCAACAGAACACATTTCCAGCATTTTTGGAATTTTTGTCTGTTTATCTGTTTGTCTGTTTCGATGACTAAGCATCACGTCAAATTTACGAAACGAATGTAGATAACTTTTATACATAAATATTGTGCGTAACTTGGGCTATTACTTAGTCTTTGATGATGTGTGTAATGGACGATTTTTAATAACTTGATGCTGTGTAGCGTCCTCTCATATTTGTACGCCGTTCAGGCAAAACATGACTGATATATTATAATTTATTGTTACATCCTGCGTGCCATGTGCTTGTATACTCATGTTTTGAACAAATAAAAATATCTTATCTTATCTTATCTTATCTTATCTTTGTTTCATCGTAATCGGTGCTCTCTATCAAAAGATATATGAATTTATAGTTTTCAAGAAGAACTTATCATTATGGTCAAGAATGAGACAAGCAACGACATCTATTGAACGAATAAGGTACTTATTACTAAATGCCTTCACAAGATTACTTTAAAAAAGTTATGATAGCAAAAGGTACGTAGATATCAGTCTAAATGATGCTGTTTTCAAAATCTACATAGCCTAAACCGTAAAGTGTTTGATCGCTCTTTTTTAGCAGTTTATCTTCGTCTTCGACAGATGGCGTTATTCATTTGATGTCATTTTCTGAACCGCGGTGATAGTAAACATACACACATTATGTTTCGTGAATAGTCAACAAATAAAAATTTACCAATTACACAGTATTAAAATACTATTTTTTTTTAAACTAAATTAAAATTAGATAAAACCCACGACATATTTTTTTTTGTACCGTGTGGGAATCGAACCTGCGACACGCAGTGCTACTGTTAATCGTCCAGCCATTGCGCCAACCATGTCGTCATATAGATGTGGTGTGTTGTTAGCCCTATGTGTCGAGGCCGCGGTGTCTCTTTCGAAGAACCCGCAGCTCCAACGGGCGTCGGTCCTTGGGGGCCCCTTCAATGTTGCTATGTCAGCAATGATTGAGACGCGCGTGGAACACGAACGCGCCTCCATCGTCATAAGACGGACGAACGATTAACTAGCCCGTTACTCACCGTTCACAGGCCCGCGCCTACGGTGGCCGGAAGCCATCACGTGGCCCCCGATGCCCGGAGCGTCTCCCGCGGCGGCTGGGACGAGACGTTGTCTCCCTCTCACGTTCCGCCACCTCTTTCGCTAGCATTACTGCTTCGTAGAAGGAGGTGGCGGCCATTTCAGATTCGATGTGCCAGATTCGGTACAGGACCCTCTCGAAACAGCCTCTAATCCCCCCTTTTTTTGTGGTTCGTAAATTATCAAATGACTAATCCCGCTCTGGGTGGAGCGGAAGAAAGTGTCAGACTTCTACTGACTAAAAACCACCCACGTTCCTTCTTAGCCCTTTGTGTTTCGGGGCCGTGGTATCTCTTGCGGACAACCCTCAGTCCCGGCAGACGTCCCTTTGGGGCCCCTTAATTGTTGCTGACATATCTTTGAGGCGCGCGTGGAACACGAACGCGCCAACGACAGTCTGTCTGCCTGTCGACTATAATGTACCTGTTTCAAATTTCTTCAAGATCCGATCGGCCGTTCTGACGTGGTTGATTAACAAACACCCATCCATCTAAACTTTAGTATTAGACATAGTCAGTACTTTGCATTACTCTCTTCTTATTTTCTACAGCGTCAGTAAGTTAACGCAGGGCAATGATTTAATGTACTTTTATCTAAGCGACGCATTTTAGTTTCCGACAAGCACGCGAACGAAGTCGCGGGCACAGCTAGTCAATAATAAAAATATATAATAATAAAACATAAAAAAAGACATAACATTATCAGTAAACTAATTTTGGAGAAAGAACATATTACAAACAAACAAAATTACAGCCGGGGTCAACTCTCTAGTTCTTCCAAAAATATTCTTCCGGCCAGGTTAATATTGTGACATTTTCTTGACACTCTATTACTAAAACGGAACTGTTCTGATGTCAAAACCCTGCCATCATCACCAACGACTCGGTTCCTCGTAAACGATTATCTAGGGCGACAACGTCCACACGACATCCACCATTAAATTATCGTGGACCCTAATAAAACCCTAACACTATCTTCGTCTCTTCAATTTACTGAGTTCTTTCATGAATCGTTATTGACGTTGGGTTGGTTTCGTGTGAAATAAAAAAACTATTTTATGAACCTGTAGGACGTGACCTGACGGACGGTCTAAAATGGTTTTTACATCAGATCATAATATGAATTGCTTTAAAAAGCGTAAAGTGGACATTTTCTAATAAGGCACGGTTGGCGCAGTGGCTGAGCGATTGGACTGCTGCGCTGCGTGTCGCGGGTTCGATCCCCGCACGGATTAAATATTTGTAAGGCCTACAGATAGATGTTCCGGGTCTGGGTGTTTGTGTATGTGAGTTTAAATGTTTGTAAACGCACCCACGATACAGGAGAAAATCCTAGTGTGGGGCAAAGTTTTTATGATCAAAAAGAACGTTACCATATCAGAAAATGCTAACAAAACATCATCATCATCTGCCTAGCCTTTTCCCAACTATGTTAGGGTCGGCTTCCAGTCTAACCGGATGCAGCTGAGTACCGGTATTTTACATGGAGCGACTGCCTATCTGACCTCCACAACCCAGTTAATACTAGGTAATACGATACTCTTTGGTAAGACTGGATGTCAGAATTTCAGCTCACTGACTACCTGTAACGATTGCCAAAGCTCTATATATGGCAGCCGGGACCAACAGCTTAACGTGCTTTCCGAGGCACGGAGGTAACTCAGTATGTCGGGCGGTCACCCATCCACAGACCGACCTAGGCAAGCACAGCTTTACCTAAAGATCGACCCGAGTGGCAGTTCTTATTAAGCCACGAGCTCCTAAAATGCTAACAAAACATACTTACCTTATTTTCTTGCAAACTGAATTCGCAGCATATTAAACTTTTATCCAGTTTCTCGACCAAACCGTGTGTGAGTTTTGAAATGCAAATTTTTCAGGCGCCTGAGAATACGAAATTCAGAGACGAATGGCTGTGCTGTCTTCTACACAAATATTTAATGTTTGCCCCAAAATCTTGAAATTTCGGCCAAGGAGACATTTTTGTATGAGTATTATTTTTGCTACTAACATACGTAAGTTTATTTATTTATGCATGAAAGTTAAATAAAACTGGTGCAATATGGGTGTAGGGTAGTGTATTACAGGCGTGTTATTAAGATAATACGTGTTATTCCAAGATATTCCATGTTATTTACCGACAAACCCGTGCTTTGAAGTGGTGACCACCTGGGCGCCTGTCAGTGGACAGAAAACATGTAGTAGATGTGCCATTTTCTAGCCAAATCGTCTTTCATTTCAAGAAGAAAATACGCTGCGCCGACCCTAAATGAATTGGGATAAGGGCAAGAGAATGATGATGATCTTTCAAAAGTGTGGATGTAAAAACTGTTTGAAAGATGATTTGGCCGTGAAGGGGATTACATTAAAAGCCTCTTCTTGAATCTACTTTTATTAAAACTTGCATTTACAAGGTATTTGTTTGAAGGATGGACGCTTGCGCCAATTCTTCACGGATATCGTCTCTATGACGGGCGGCGCGCAGTATTGCCAGGTAAGTGGCCCGCAGGTAGTTGAGTCGAGTTCGTTTTAGTTTTTAAGGTGCATACCTTAAAAACAAGGTGCACACTATGGCGTGTACAGGCTGGAAAGAAGACTACATACATGACATAACATAAATGTAATCTTCAAACAATAACCAACTTGTTATTGTTAGAAGATTACTATTTTTTCTCCCTCTGTAAGTAGGTCACTCCCACGCACGCCTTTATTCGAAAAACTCAACTCAACACACCCACAACATCCCCTGACATCTTATTGCAACTCAAAACCTTTTACTTAGACATCGATCACCCTGATTGATGCGTTGTCAAGGGAATTCTTTCATGTCTGAAGGACGGCCCACACCCCAGTGCTGCCAATACTTTTACTTCAAAGGGCTGATTAAGAAGACGATGTTTTTGGTACTTAACATGCAAAGGTTTTTGTGAACGGTATGTCGATCTTTGAAATTGAAAATGTCATTGGTATCTAAAATGAATTTTACGCAGCAAGTTCTTTATATTTTTGGTTGAAAACGGTAGGTTTGAAGTATTGAAACATAAAGACTAGATTCTAGATTTCGACATAAAATTCGTAAATCACCACCAATTAACCTAATTTTTTTCTGAAATATTAAAATAACGAAATTAAAGTGCATCATCATCTGCCTAGCCTTTTCTCAACTATGTTAGGGTTGGCTTCCAGTCCAACCGGATGCAGCTGAGTACCAGTATTTTACATGGAGCGACTGCCTATCTGACCTCCACAAGCCAGTTAATACTAGGTAATACGATACTCTTTAGTAAGACTGGATGTCAAAATTTCATGTCACTGACTACCTGTAGCGACTGACATATATATGGCAGCCGGGACCAACAGCTTAACGTGCTTTCCGAGGCCCGGAGGAAACTCGGTATGTGGGGCGGTCACCTATCCGCAGACCGACCTAGGGAAGCAGCTTTACCTAAACATCGACCCGAGTGGCAGTTCTTATTAAGCCGCGAGCTCCTCATGAACGAAATTAAAGTGCATAAAAAGTAGGTATCAAATAATCAAAATCCAATATTAATATTAAAAAACAGTATTTAAAAGACAATAAGACCTCTTCTCATAACACTCCGGAAACTTCGTGCGTTATCTACGGATCGGACTGTTCCTACGATCCTTACTAACGACCCTCAGCAGTTGGTTTCTCGATTTTTGTAAGATGTTGGAAAACGTTGCTATGCGGGATTAATCTTTAATTTATCGAGAACCGTTTCCCCTTGAAAGTCTTTGACAGACGTTATAGGTGGTCAGTGACACGAAAGTCTGATACCAGTCTCACCAAGAGGTAACATATTACCCTATACTTATTGGGTTTTGGAGGTTAGATAGGCAGTTACTACATGATAATTGCTCGTATTCAGCTGCATCCATGGTGTGCTGGTATTCAGCTCGTCCAGTTAGACTGGAAGCGGAGCCTAACACAGTTTGGAAAAGGTTATGATGCTTGGCCTTTTTATTTTTGTTTGTGGGAAGTGGGAAATCGTCAAATGACTCCTCTCGCTCTGGGCGGAGGCGAAGGAAGTAATAAGACTTTTACTGACTAAAAACCACCTATGTTCCTTCTTAACCTTTTGTGTTCCGGGGCCGCGGTACCATTTTCGAACAACCCACGGAATATTTGGCCTTGATTGCAAAACTCGAACACAAATAAAAACTTCAACCAACACACTATAATTATCAAACTAACCCTCAAACAATAACCAAAACATAATAGCAAACAAAACTCAACAAAACCAACAGACAACAGAACGGTATCTCGACAATATTCATTGACCCATATAGCGGGACTCGATATAAGCAAATGTCAATGACCGGATGAGTGGGTGACCTGATAACCTCGCCCAGTATTTTATTACAATGTAGCTGAACGGAAAGAAAGTTCAGTCAAAACAAGTGACTACCTATCTATATGGGGTGTAAAAGTACCCTTAACGAAATGCACTTGTTCTCCCCACCACTGCGATATTTTTTTTGTTCTAGACCATACCTGGGAACCTCCTAGTTACGGAGATATTGGGGGTCAAAGTTCCAAATTTTTTACAGCTGTTTTTGTAAATACATACCTACTAGTTTTTCAGGTTTTAACTTTACTTAAATTACCTCCATGACACGTTTACTATTCAAAGCCTCCACTAGCACAATGTTTTAAAAGAGGGGTTATTTGATGATTTCCCACCCCCAAAAAAAAAAAAAAAAGGCAAATTATTATTAGAGAACGGAGAGGAGATGTGCCAAATTCGATCAATCACAGGAAGGGTGAGAGACCAGATGTAGATTTTAACTAATGTGATTAGTCAATTTCCGCACATCTCCGTCCATCTCCGCTTTGGTGGAGTCCGGGCCATATACGCGGATGTAGCTTACACTTTTATTAACTTGTGGCAGACCCACTCCCAGCAAACCAGACTGTTCTTCTTCTTCTTTGGCCCAAATTTCAGCCACGTACGCTGCATACACACTTGAGATCTGAGCCGTCCATGAACCCCCATCTGAAGAGTTAGTCTTCGCTACGGCTGACTTAGGTTCGGAGTCTATTTAGAGATTTCTAAGTCAGCCATGCTAAAGTATGCCCAAGTGGAAGGGTTTTCAGACGGCTGGATGAAGCCGTCAGGAAGCTTCAACAGATCCCACCAGAGATCACATCTTGCTGCTTCATTAGACAACACAGGTATTCTACCTGAAACCAATATAAAATTAAATATAATATCAATTTTCATTGCCAGAACAAAAGCAGTAACAGTGCCAAAAGTGCCCCAATATAATGCTACTTTCAAATTATGACCTCATTTTGGCAACCAATGTAATGTGAGACACAAAATGACCCATGCCAGCTTCTGATAAAACTTTAGGAGCACGTTAATATTAAATATTAACGTGCTCCTAAAGTTTTTAATGCCTGTAACTTGCACATGCAAGTATGACTGGCCTGTTGGTCTAGTGGTTAGTGACCCTAACTGCTATGCCGGAGGTCGTGGGTTCGATTCCCACCCAGGACAAATGTTTGTGTGATGAGCACGATCATTTGTTCTGTGTCTGGGAGTAATTTATCTATAATATGTATGTATTTAGAAATATATAAGTATGTTTATCAGTTGTCTAGTACCCAAAACACAAGCTCTGCTTAGCTTGGGACTAGATGGCGTTGTGTGATAGTTGTGGAATATTATTATATATTATTATTATATATTGTGGGTAAGCTTCTCATGATATTGTGCCAATCAGAATAGCAAAATGACAATGTCATTTTGTCATAGACGTACCTAGGGGTTTCATGATTTTAACAGATAAAAAGAGCATCAAAGATTTTTTCAAAGACAGATTACTCAATTTTGACGGCACGGTTAGCGCAGTGGTTGAGCGATTGGACTGCTGCGTTGCGTGTCGCATGTGCAATCCCCGCACGGAACCAATATTTGTATGGCCTGGAGATAGTTGTTTTGGGTCTAGGTGTGTTTTTGTATGTGAGTTTAAGTGTTTATAAACGCACCCACGATACAGGAGAAATTCCTAGTGTGGGGAAAAGTTTTTTTTTTTTAAAAACGGTTGTTGCTGGCATCCCCAACAATTCTTTTAATATTTTTCAGTCATACAACTACTGCGTGTATGTTTCTAATTGAATCTGTTAACTTAACATAACATCTCACTTGTAATCCCCGAACGCTAAGGTAGAGGTATACCTAATTGCTGCGCGTTGTTCGCAAGAGATACCGCAGTCTCGACATAAAGGGCTAAGAAGGAATATGGGTAGTTTTTAGTCAGTAGAAGTCTGACACTCCCTTTCGCTCTGCCCAAGAGCGGGATGGGTTATTTGATGATTTTCCACCCGCCAAAAAAAAAGAGGTATGCCTAATACATACACCCACATTTCACCTATTATGTTAAGTTCCATGTAATAGGGGGACAGCCTGTTATCATCAATCGGACACAAATCGAGACTCCGTAGCTGGTGCTGAAGAATTCTTGATGGAAAAACCCAACGACACTTTGCCCGATCTACTAATGGACCACTAGAACTACGAGGCAGTCAATCTGTCATTAATACGGCTATTAATTTCCCTCTAAAAAGTAAAACAGGTGTTCGTAACCACACGAGCCTCTCCCTCAATTCACTAGCCTCACTGATGCATACAACTACGTACTCTAGTAAGTACAAGATAAAGGAGTAAATCTTCTGTTCATCATTGTTGAGTGGTGTTACTGGACACCTCGATATGCGGAGTTTTGAAGAGTTTCAATATAAGGAGTTCGTGTATTATGTATGTGAGTTTGTGGTCAAATGGAAGAATAATAATGTGTTGATTTTGTCGAGAAGATTTAGCTGTTGGCTGTTTCTATAACTATTTTGAAAAGGAGTCACACACAGGAGTTACTGACCGCAGGCGGGGCAGGTTGAGTACCCTTTTTTTTCAATAGCTACGTATATAACAAGGACATAGTAGGTTATCGTTACATCACGCCTGAAATCTTGGAAAGGTTAGGCAGAGGTGTCGTCCACTACGTCCCAGCCGATTGGCAAAATTCTTTTTCATAATTTTCAAACTCTCTTTTCTTGTCTTATGTTTTTGAGATTTATTATGAACATTAGAGGATTTTTTTTTCTATTAGGTACATCTTAAAACCCGTAAGCGCCATTGGCACCTTCGTGGCCTTTGAAATGAGGTTCCAAATTAATTCGCATGAGCAGTTATAGAAATAAACGAAGGCACGTATTTCTACGGGGAACTTTTGTATTTTTCGAATAGAAAATAAACATGGCCGCCGGCTGATCGCAATCCAGTCAAAATATCCGAATGATAAAAAAATATAGAAGAAAAAGGTGCAAAAAACATGTTTGGTTGGTGTGTTGGTTTGTTTTAGCCGAGATAGAGGGTAAACATCGTTTGTCTCTCGCTAGGGGGCTAGCGTGCGGGCTAGGAAACTAGCGGTGTAATGAGAAGAAAATATTAATAAGTTGACGTAAATATTGAGGCCTAACGTAATTACGGAACACGTAACCTAATTACGGGAGTGTGTGGCGGCCTCGACTTATGTTCGAACGAACCCAGGCAGGCGCATTACTTTGTGTAATTTATTTCATCACCACTACTCTCATAACGGTGAAGGAAAACATGTCTTAGAACCAAAAAATTCGAAGTCATGTGATATCTAGCAACCCGCACTGGGCACGCGTGGTGGATTACAGCCCATCCGTATCCTAGAAAGAAGGCCTGAGTCCCTGCAGTGGGAAAATTATAGGCTGATGATGATGATGCAATTACGGAATGAATACCAGGACATAGCAGAAGGAGCTTTGACCTACAGCCAGATCGGTGGTGAAGAACTTAATGAGACTAGCACAGACCGGGGGAAGCATGTCAAATATTAGAGAAAAAAGTAATAACACTAAGTACCTTAACAATAAAATAATAATGTATTAACTGAATCTTTTTTTGATGAAATACCTTTCGTTGACTTTACGTTACATGAAATAGGATTTTAAACGTAATTGTAGTTAATTCAATTACTTTAAAACGTTGACATTTATACAATTTTCGTAGCCATACCTCGCTATGTAGCGGGAAACGTAATGATGTTTGTTTCGGAATAATTTAAAACAATCCGGGCACTAATGAACCGTCTCATGCGCTGCGAGCCCGTTTACACGACAAGCTCATTTAGACTGATATAAACCAGTTGCAAATTGAAACGTCGTAATTATATCACAATTGACGACACGGTTGGCGCAGTGGCTAAGCTGTTGTTTCGGACCTAAATTAACATATTTCCTTCGTGCTTCCCCTTTATGGAGACACACTCACCTTTTGGACAGAATGGATCAAATTATCAGACATACTTTAACATCTATTTTAAATGTGGCATTGGATGACCGAGCTTGGGCACAAGCTACTCTTCCCATACGTATGGGAGGACTCGGCATCCGCAAAATTTCCAGTTTAAGCTTACCGGCTTTCATATCCTCGGTCCACGGCACTGAGAAGTTAATCAGGAATATCCTGGCTTCCACACTGATTAATTTTGATGTGCCGTGCTTCTCTGAGGCTATAGAGGCTTGGAAACTCGCTTGCCCAAACACTGAAGCACCCGACCATCCGTTTTCCCAGAGACGGTGGGATGAGCCGCTTTGCAGAGTAGTTCAAAACAATTTATTGAACACGTCTGCTACTACTGCTGAGCGTGCGCGCCTGCTGGCTGTGGGTGAATGGGAGTCGGGTCTTTGGCTTCACACACTGCCGTCGTCGAACATAGGCACTTTGTTCGACGACACGACCTTCCGCCTCGCTGCTTCTTTGCGTCTTGGTGCCGCCTGCTGTTCTCCTCATCGCTGTCAATGTGGTGAAGCTGTCAACAGCCTCGGTCACCACGGCCTGTCATGCAGCCGTAGTGCTGGCCGTTTTGCGCGGCACGCGAACTTAAACGACATCATCCGACGTGCTCTTGTCGCCGTCGGCGTGCCAGCTGTTTTAGAACCCAATGGCTTGGCACGCGACGATGGCAAGAGACCGGACGGCATGTCTTTATTTCCTTGGAAGATGGGTAGGCCTTTAGTGTGGGACGCAACATGTGTCGATACTCTTGCGCCATCACATCTTCCAAGTTCATCGTGCTGCGCAGGTGGTGCCGCTGCGGCTGCAGAGAACCTCAAGCGGCGTAAATATAGTAACCTTTGTGGAAACTATATTTTCGAGCCGTTTGGGGTTGAAACTCTGGGGCCGTGGGGTCCGAGTGCTCATAGCCTGTTTAAGGAAATTTCTAAACGCTTAGTTGACGCTTCTCGTGACCCAAGGGCTGGCTTTTATCTTGGCCAGAGGCTAAGTGTTGCCATACAACGTGGGAATGCCGCCAGTCTTTTGGGCACATTACCGGCTGACAGCGTTGAGGAGCAGTTTTTTGATGCCCTTTTATAGTTTATTGTTAGTTTATTTATTAGTTTTTAATTAATGTACATAGTTAGTTAATTCTAGCAAATAAAAAGCCTTTTACATTTTGACATAGAAGGTTTTGCAATATCAACGACGATATTTAGAAACTTGACAGTGACACAATCAAATCAATGTTGCAATTCTAGAAAAGCTCTGTTGGTGTTGCCAACACCGGTAACTACTGTTCATAAGATAAGTACCAGGACTGGGTTTGATTTCCAAGTCAAACTGTTATTTTTCAACAGGAATTTATCAGTAGCAGCCACAGAGTTCAGAACTGTGTCCAGATGATGTGTATTAACACCCATTGCTATGGCATCTTGCACGTCAACTTTAGAGATTGTCTTCTGTTTAACCGTTTGATCCTGTGGTTGCCGTGAGTGTAATGTCTCCAGAAACCCACATAGTCTAGATTTGTAGACATACTGGCGAAATGAGGTTGACGTCCCTGCCTAACCTTTCGAAGATTTTGCGCGTGATGTTATTTAATGCTAGAACATTTCTTTAGTAAGTAAATAAATAATTTAGCATCAAAACATTTTCTAATATTCATTTCAAATAAAAACATACTCTAAATTCTATAATTTAAAGCTTCATGTTTATCTTAAAACATGTAACAATGAATGGTGGAAGTTAAGTTTTCTGTTTCATGGGTCTTCAGGGGTCTCTGCTCATCTCATATGACGCAATTGGCTAAATATTTCACATCTCATTTACATAGCGTACGCACCTCGACAAGTTTTCTCATGGGAGTACATAACCATCATTGTGGGCCTACTAAGTTGTATTTTGAGGAGCTCGTGGTTTAATAATAACTGCCATTCGGGTCGATCTTTAGGTTAAGCCGCGCTTGCCTAGGTTGGTCTGTGGGTGGGTGACCGCCCATTACATACCGAGTTTCCTCCGTGCCTCGGAAAGCACGTTAAGCTGTTGGTCCCGGCTACCATGTAAAGATCTTTGGCAGTCGTTACAGGTAGTCAGCGACCTGAAAGTCTGACAACCAGTCTTACCAAAGGGTATCATCGTATTACCTAGTATTAACTGGGTTGTGGAGGTCAGATAGGCAGTCGCTCCATGTAAAATACTGGTATTCAGCTGCATCTGGTTAGACTGGAAGCCGACCCCAACATAGTTGGGAACAGGCTAGGTTGTATTTTAGTTTTCTTTTATTAATTTTTTACCTCTATGAATTCGATCAATAATAGAGATCGATTCTTTCTGACCACACTTAAAAATACTAGAAACATCGTTTCTGTCAACTGTCACTATACGATTTAGTTAAAAATATTCCTTACACAATCCATTCATCTTTTCTTTGCTTTTTCCTCTTTGAGCCATCAATATTTTATTTGCGTCTTTCGTTTGGTTACATGCGTTTTATCCCTCCTCAACATATTATCATACCAAGGCAGACGACCCATTTTAATCAAAATACTCTAGACAAAAACAATGAAACTCTTGTTGAATCTGCCCTTGGTACAATCTTCCAGCTAGTAAGTAGGTCAAATGAGACGACATTTAAATCGAACAAGCACTTTTCGAGATAAGAGCCACCAGACAAACACGCGCCTCTAATTAAAAAGATATCAGTGACATGCCCTTTGCACTTTGTTTTATCAAACCAAGTATTAGCAGTACTAACTAGTGTAAGCAAGTTTGTATGTCTAACCGTCCATAAATACCGAGTATTGTACTAAAATCACGTTAAAGTAAAATCAATTCAGTAGCGACTAGTAACAGACCACAAACAAGGTATACAGATCAAATATTCTAAAGAGCCTAGCTATTGTAAATAATACAAAGACATTTAAAAAGATGAATCTTCTCAATTCATCTTACTTTAAGAACACAATCTGGCTGACTGTATTAAGTGTAGCAACGGCGTTCGCCCTCTCTGATGTCAACACAAACTGCATAGCAAAAAACAACGGAACCATCTCAAACGACTTCCTAATAGGAACTTGGTACAAAATATACCATTTCATACACCTTGGACCGTATCCTACATGCTCTTGCCCTAACGTGACCTTCACCAGGCCAACAGAAGAAGAATTGAGAGGGTATAGAGAGAAATTCAGTTCGATAGACCTTCCTCACGCAATTGGTGATGATGCTGTGGTAGAAGACAGAGGCTATATCAAGGGTCTGGTTCTTGGAGGAGCAGAAACAAAGACGTACATCATAGACCCTAAATCTGTGATGAGCAGTAACTTAGAAGGTTATGAAGTGTACGTGTTTAGACGTATCAATGATAAGTATATGTTATTCTGGCAGTGTTGTTTGAGAGGTCATGTGAAGTGGCTTCTGACCAGAGACCGAAAGGCCTCTGAGGAGGAAATGCAGAAGATTATCCGGGATCGACCTGAGGTTACGTATAAGGAGAGTGGTGTGAGGTATTGTAATGTAACGTGTTATAGATAAAACCTCTGGTGCGGTGTGATTTTGTAGGATGATTTATGTGAAGTATCTTAGATGGAGATGTTCAAACTGTAATTATAATTATTGTAATTATTATTATAAAGTAGTTTTGTTATATAGGGTGTAAAAGTACCCTTAACGCAAACGAAGGGCACTTGTTTCCCCCACCACTGCGATAATTTTTTTGTTCTAGACCAAACCTGGGAACCTAGTTACGGAGATATTGGGAGTCAAAGTTCCAAATGTTTCACAGCTGTTTTTGTAAATACTAGTTTTTCAGGTTATAACTTTACTTAAATTACCGCCATGACTGTTCAAAGCATCCAACTAACTAGCTGTTTTAACAGTGCTTCATTGAGTTTTACCGTAAAATGTGATTTAAGACCCAAAAAAAAGTCGTCTCCCAGCAAAAAATTTTGCGTAGGGGTACTTAGTTTGATGTACAGAATGCTTGGTTGACGGCTGTGTGATGGGTTGATTTATACCCTGTATGTACAAATGTACATATATTTAGAAAACATAACATAACATCACGCCTGTAATCTCCGAAGGTTTTATCATCATCATCATCATTTTTTTTTAAGCTATTGCATAGCTTCTATCGCGGGCCTTGAGCGTGGGGACCGAATCCAGAAATTCCGTAACGAAAAAAACCTAACACCCCCCACTTGACAAATTGACACTTGACAATGACTTTTTGAAATATCACGCTTGTCTCTTTAGTTCAGCAACCCGCCTTTAGGTGGCATTGGTTGTATTGGAAAACTACCGTAATCAGCTGTTTGTGAGAAAGTATATAGGTGTATAGGTATTTATCATCTATGTACAACAGTGAATATCTGTACTCGTATAATTTGTGTACAAAGTGTTTTAAATATGAATAAACAAAGTGCATTTATTAATATCAAAGAAAAAAAAAACAAAGGAAAAAAATACTGCATTAATAAAATAAATAAATAATTGCTTATGTTGATAAAAAATGCTATGCAATAGCTTTACCGCGGCAGTCTCCACGTGCCACACGTCTTTTTTTTTTTGAAAGACGTCCACTGCTGGACATAGGCCTTCACTAAGTGTCACCACATTGACCGGTCCCGTGCGTCTCGCATCCAGCAGATCCCCGCAACCTTCACACCCGAAGGTTTACACGGACATTTTGTAAAGCCTCTTGAAATAGGAGGCGAGTATATTGCAACAATCGGGCACAAATCCATCCAGGCTCCGTAGGTGCTACTGAGAAATTCTTGGTACAAAAACCCAATTACACTTTGCTGTGCTCAGTAATCGAACTTAGGACCTCATGATTTGCAGTCGCGTTTGGAAAGAACTGCCGATCTTTAGGTAAAGCTGTGCTTGCCTAGGTCGGTCTGTGGATGGGTGACCGCCCGACATACCGAGTTTCCTCCGTGCCTCGGAAATCACGTTAAGCTGTTGGTCCCGGCTGCCATATATAGATCTTTGGAAGTCGTTACAGGTAGTCAGTGACCTGAAATTCTGACATCTAGTCTTACCAAAGAATATCGTATTACCTAGTATTAACTGGGTTGTGGAGGTCAGATAGGCAGTCGCTCCATGTAAAATATTGGTTTTCAGCTGCATCCGGTTAGACTGGAAGCCGACCCTAACATAGTTGGGAAAAGGTTAGGCAGATGATGTGTACATCTCCGTGACAAAACTGTCGTGCAGTAAAGAAAGAACTAACATTTATTTAGAATATGCCAAAAGTACACAAAATATTAACTGACCAAGTGCAATTCAGACTTGAACATAAAGGGATCCGTACCATTGATTTTTCATGTTATTTTAGCACCATTGACTTCTTATTAATTTTCCTGTAATCTATAAGTGTCGAACTAATTTCTTTATTTTTTTTAAAATTTTAGGCTCAGTAGTTTCGGAGCTAAGAGGGGGGGGGGATTCCCGTCGGGGCTGCGGGTTGTTCGCAGATACCGCGGCCTCGACATGAAGGGCTAAGAAGGAACATGGGTGGTTTTTAGTCAGTAGAAGTCTGACACTCCCTTTCGCTCTGCCCAAGAGCGGGAGGGGTTATTTGATGATTTCCCACCCGCCAAAAAATAAGTTACGGAACCCTAAAAAGGAGTAGGTACATGCCGCCGTGACGTCTTACAGGAGATAATGGAAGAAGTACACGTGTAATAAGGTGTTTTTGTGAATAATGCCAAATAAACACAATTTTCTTTCTTTCTGTTGCGCCGACCTCAAATAGGATGGGATAAGGACTAGAAGATGATGATGATGACGCATCATGCCCATTGAAATCACCCCCGACATACCTACTACTTCCTCACTCTCTTGCACATCGAACATCACTCTATCAAAGTCTTTCAGAACTTTTCTTCTACGCTATCCTGTTCGTGGGAACTTTTATATGCAGACTAGATCACGGTCTAGTTTCTAGTAAAGAAAGTGTGTAGCATAGTCTAGTCGTGACTAGACCACCATCTTTCATTTGGGCGTCTACATCTCCGTTTGGAATGAAACGTACATAATCATCATCATTTCAGCCAAAAGACGTCCACTGCTGGACATAGACCTCCACCAAGTGTTGCCACATTGACCGATTCCATGCGTCTCGCATCCAGCGGGTCCCCGCAATCTTAACCAGGTCATCGGTCCACCTAGTGGCAGGCCTTCCAACGCAACGTCTTCGGGTACGCGGTCGCTACTTTAGAACTTTTCGGCCTCATCGGCCGTCCGTTCTGCGAGCAAATATGTGCCCTGCCACTGCCACTTAAGTTTGGCAATACTTCAGGCTAGGCCGTTCGGTACATAACTAGAACGATGTTTTATACAAATGTCTATTTATTTGTTGAGCAAAAAAGTTCCAACTGCTTCCATTTACTGATATAACGACTAGAGCAGTATGGCGTAACTAACAGCTTAAATATGTATGTTTATGCAAATCAAGCTACTAAGGTAGGTACGTACTCAGTCAACTAGTATTTACTGTGTTTTCCTTGAGTGTCCAAGCATTTATAAGACGTCAGAGGCGCGCCTCGAAATATGTATTGTGCGCGCCAATCAAGGAAACTATATACTTATAGGCACTATATATAGTTTTATTCGAACTATAAGTATAATTCCCGGTTGAGGAAAGCGGTTGCTTACAGTGTCCATCGACAATGTTGGACGCAAGACGTTTCCGAACCTTGACTACTGAGTGAATATTATTTTCCTGTGTTATCTATCGTGTTCACAAATAACAAAATAAATTAAATTTTAAATAATTATCTATTTCGTGAGATTCCCCGTGCAATGCACATCAAAGAACATCGCATTGCTGTGTGATAACGATAAGTGACGGTGTTAGAAATAAAAGAAAGAAAGAAAACGTATTTATTTGGCCCATGCCAAAAAACAAAATAAAAAAAATATATTACAAACTAAACAGAAAAAAGAGTGTGTATCTCACGGCTGCGCCGAATAGAACCAGTTCAGCAGACTGCCGAGTAGCTTAGTGCCCGACGCTGGTTTTCAACTGGACCTGAGATGGTGATGTGACGGAAGTAAAACAGTTTTGTACCTATTTTGTGTATGTGAATAGGAACTTATATCAGTGTTTATAAATACATTTGTAATAATGGAAACTGTGCCAGTGAATTTCACCATGCCTGACAATAGCACACTAGTGCAAGTGAATTATACAACGGACAATAGCACACTAGTGCAAGTGAATTATACAACTGACAATAGTACACTAGTGTATGCTTCAACAAACGGTGACCCTAACGAGGAAATATATCTAGCTTGCGAGAAATATATATTCAACATTTGTTGTGCGCTTACAGTAGCTACTTTGATATATGGAGTAACATCATGGTGTCTCTTACAAAAGTTTCGCAACTACAGAAACTATGTGTTTCTGAACGCGATCTTACTAAACTTCTTAGTATTTGTGTATAATTTTAGTGTAGTACCCATGATTAGATACGTGAGTTTAGCAATACTTGCGTATTTATTTATTTATTTAGCAGCAGCAAAGATCTTCTGGTTGATTGTCATTTGCCACATGTTCTATGTTGATATTGTAAAAGTGTTCGATGGGCATATACGGAGGAAATATTTAAAGAGTGCCCTGTTTGGTTGGGGTGCGTCGTTGTTAACTAGTATCACTACAATATTAATTTATACTTATACGAGTTCCACTGCGGCAATGTATACGACATTGGTTATACCTTTGATTTTTAACAGTTCACTTTACATTTTCATTTTATGGTCACTCTTTCGTAGTTCTAACGCGAGCGCAAATACAAAATCTAACAAAGGTCGTCTCTTGTTCATCGCCACTTTGATATATTTACTAAGCGATGGCTTTATATTATTTGCTGTTATTTTACAGAAAGTAAAACCAACTATATTGGTAAAATTTATAGCTTTTATATTAAATAGACTAATGACCTCGATAATATTGAACGTTTATTTGGTAATTGTAAAGAAAAATCGAGAATTGTGGTATGAATTTTATGTAAAAAAAATGAATGAACGGAAAAGGAATCGCGACATGCAAATGAATGTTAAAAATGTTCGTCCTAAGGGACCCGCAGTTATTAAAGTGGAGAATTAATTTTAATCTTGGGAGTCTTGACGCAGAATGTCACTTTCGCAAAACGTCATTTTCGCAGTAGTCATTCAAGCCATTTTTTTTCTCAGGAGTGACCTTTTTTTAATTATATTAAAAAATACAGCCTTAATTCAGTTTCATATTCCATCCAACCAACCAGTCAACCTGGATGAGTTGGTGGTGGTGTGTGTGTGTGGGGTGTGGTGTGGGGGGAGGTGTTTGATGTGTTCTGAATAAACCCCTATCTGTCATCGAACGTTGGTTTTATTCTACCATTACAATTATATTGAATAAAAGAAATTACTGGCGTCACTGGTTTCACTGCAGATTTTAACTTTACACTTAATAACACTGCAGAATAGGGTAAGTAATTAAATCATTACTTTATTTTTTAACTAACTTTTGCCCGCGGTTTTGTCCCTTAGTGGATGCATATATCACAAGAGGAATACGTGTGTGAAATTTTAAGCCACACTAGTTGAGTGATTTAATGATTTCCAATTTTGGTGGCGCAATAATTTATTTCGTTTTCGTGGAAAATAAGTAATGTCGTAGCTAGAAGAACCCTTTTTTTTGGGGCTGGGAAATCATCAAATAACAGGGGTTATTTGATGATTTCCCAGCCCCAAAAAAATCATCAAATAACCCCTCCCGCTCTTGGGCAGAGCGAAAGGGAGTGTCACACTTCTACTGACTAAAAACCACCCGTGTTCCTTCTTAGCCGTCGAGGCCGAGGTATCTCTTGCGAACAACCCGCAGCCTCGACGGGAGCTAGAAGAACCTACAAGAGGGTTCAGAGTATGTCGTTATTTTTTTGGGATATTTCAGTTCAAAGTTAAGCGTCATCATATGCCTAGCCTTCTATCCCCAACTACGTTAGGGTCCAGTCAAACCGGATGCAGTTGAATACCAGTATTTTACATGGAGCGACTGCCAATCTGACCTCCACAACCCAGTTTGTGCTGAGTAATACGATACACCTAGGTACGACTGGTTGTCAGACTTTCAGGTCACTGACTGCCTGTAATGACTGTCAAAGCATCTCCGCAGAGCTTCTCGTGACCCAAGCGCTGGGTTTTACCTTGGCCAGAGGTTAAGTGTTGCCATACAACGTGACAACACCGCCAGTCTATTGGGGCGCATTATTAGCTGACAGTATTGAGGAGCAGTTTTTTGATGGCCTTTTATAGTTTCTTATTAGTTTGTTTAATAGTTTTTAATTAATGTAAGTATATAGTTAGTTCACTCTCTTAAATAAAATAAAATCTTTCAGAACGATCAATTAAACAATTAAAAATCGTTTGTTTTGTTGAATTCATGTTTTTCCTTCCATACATCATTTTCATTTATTAAGTAATTATTATTTATCGTATTACCTAGTTTAACTGGGTTGTGGAGGTCAGATAGGCAGTCGCTCCATGTAAAATATTGGTGGTTAGACTGGAAGCCGACCCCAACATAATTGGGAAAAGGCTAGGCAGATGATGAAGTAAGTACAAGCAGGTGTCTACTTGTCAAGTCACTGCCGTATTTCTTATTTTTTTCAATATTTTCCTCTATCGTGTACCTATGTGGGCGGAAAGACGTACCTATTCTCATTAAAAAACCCATAGAACAAGTTTACTCTTACGAACTCGCGTTCAAGGCTTGGGGTCACATATTTTGACCCTGAGTCATCATGTCTACTACGAGTACATCTCCAACTATGTTAGGGTCGGCTTCCAGTCTAGCTGGATACAGCTGAATACCAGTATTTTACAAGGAGCGACTACCTATCTGACCTCCACAATCAAGTCAATACTAGGTAATACGATACCCTTTGTAAGACTGGTTGTCAAACTTTCAGGTAAGATAATGTACTAATATGGCAGCCGGGACCAACAGCTTAACGTGTTTTCCGTGGTCATGGAAGAAGCGCGGCTTAACTTAATGATCGACCTGTGGCAGTTATAATTATGACAGGAGCTCCTTCTTTAACGTAGATTCCATTGACGTAGGTAGTTAATTAAGCCTCGCCAACTTAAAATTACTAAGTCATTATCTCTATAATATTAATCTGTTGTTAACATGCAATCCTCTCCATTGCATGTTGATGTGGCCGAAAAGTTTTGGAGTAGCGACCGCGAACCGGAAGACGTTGCGTTGGAATGCCTCCCACTAGGTAGATCGATGACTTGGTGAAGGTTGCGGGAACCCGCTGGATGTGAGACGCACGGGACTGATCAATTTGGTGACCTTGGGGAGGCCTATTTCCAGCAGTCTTTTGGATGAAATGATAATGATGATTGTTAACATGCACATGCATTTATAATATTGTAGGTACTAGGTTTTGACTGCGGCTTCGTCCGCATGGGGTTCTAAAAATATGTGAACTTACTAAACTGATTAACCATCCTGCCTACCTGCCTCCAAACGATGATTTATATTGAAAAAATAAACCAAACTTACATTTACAGTTTTGAGACCTGCGCTCCCATACATTATGTATAAGAAAATATTTCAAACAAGTACATTTTATAAGTTGGTCGAGTATTACTCGTAAACTTGTAAAGCCAACTGAGCTACCATGAATTTTTTCACACGCCCAAACACAACCCGTATGGGTAGGTGATTTAGGTTTCCAGACTTGAGTCTAACAAAATTTGCACTTAGAAAGCTTAATATTTCACAAACGAATCCCTAAATCGAAAAACTGTTTGAGCAAACTCGCAATATTTTTTAAAGACCTATTCCAATGACATCCCACACATTGGACACCGCGAGAAAAAAAAGTCATCCCCACTTTAATATGTACTTAGGGTACCCTAAAAATAAACATTTTTTCAATATTTTCACATTCATGCCAAATTACAGCTTTCTAGTACTAATAGTCTTTGAGATATAGTGCGGGTGGGCAGCAGACATGGCGAAACTATAAGTGTCCATTATTGACTTTTTTTTCTACGGAACCCTAAAAAGCAATAAAAATAAAACTTAAGTCTTATTATAGACTATCTCTACTCCTCAAAAGTAAACGTTTCGTTTCAATCTTCACATTCCTCTAAGAAATTGAAGTAACATGTCTTGGCATACAATTCTATTATAAAAATATTTTTCTTTTTAAGTGCCCGCTTCAAAATGCAATGGGACAAAACATTCAGTTCAAAGTGGTTGTACAAAGAATATATGGAATTGTCTGTCCGTCTCTGGAGACATGTCTGAGCAAAACTGACTTAAATGAAATTTCCACATTTGTTACATTTTTAAATCCGTCGCTATTGTACGTGAAAATTGAAGATTTGAGACGTTCGTGAAAATATTTTGAACTGACTGTACAAAAGATTTGGAGATTTTTAATGCTCACTTAGTGATTTAAAAAAAATTTGATTCGTCACAACAAAAACACTTTTCCTTTATGTTGCCAGGCTGCTCAACTGGACTATCCTGTGTTGAAATCAAATGAATTTAAGGCCAGTGGCTTACAAACGAAATATTATTAAATACTCACTAAGGGCAGCCCCCGACTTAAGGCGTCATTGAAGGGGTCAGCAATTCACCAAAATAATAATATTTCGACCCAGCCTGCCCGGCTGGGTCGAAATATTATTATTTTGGTTAATTTAACTCAACAGACTCAACGATGCGGGCTGGCTAGTCGAGAGCATTTTATGGAACGCTATACAGCACGCATATTCTTCTTTTTCTTATTGTGTGGGCAGTAAAGACTAACGATCCCACCACCTCAAGGACCTCTAAAACGGTTTGACGACCACCATTTGGCGTCCGGGTCCACTGGCATATACGTGCCTTCCCAAGCACAGAATCATCTTTTTATCATACAAGCTTGCAATGTCCAAGACAAACAGGAAACAACTTTTCAAAGTGTGCTTCCCATGGCAATCGAACCCACGACCGCCAGGTCACAAGGCAAATATCTAAACGAAAGCAGTTTATGAACACCGTAATGCCATCGCCTTCGTTTGGGATCAGCAGAAATAATGAGGTTAGGTCAGTTGGTGCAGTAATAGGTGTGTTATTAGCAGTGGGCACATTTTCTCCTTGTTTGATTTTAGTTAGAAGTCATTAGGAGCCATACCTCAAATTAATAATAATAATAACTCTTCTAAGCCGGTTTCGGCTATTCGAACCGTTTCATCGTCAACCTAGTGGCGTCTCTTATGGGACCTCAAATTATGAACAGATTAAAGTACAGACACCAAGCTAACCCGAAACTGTAAAATATTTCCAATCAACCTTGAAACTACTGCTTTAGCGATAAGGTTTAAAATCTATTAGAGAAATTTAAGATTGTAGTGGCTTCATCTGCTGGCGTCTGTACACCCTACTTAAGGACATATTGAAAGCGCCAGTAAACCTTTTTCTTATTACTTCTTGGAAACTTAATCTAAATTTTTCATCAAGTTCCTCTACACATTGTAATTCAAATCCTCGAAACAGAAAACATAATCCATATTTTCCACGCACCTATCCTTTCCCTTTAAATACACCTCTCACCTTACTTCCTCCAAATTGCCAGGTTATGACACAGTTTTGCGTAACCTGACCTAGCAAGGAGGTTCGTCGCGGGACATGTAATATTCAACTGTCTGTACATCCATTATTCAGGCGAAGTCACGGCCTAGAGGCAAAACGCTGGCGTGAAAACGAACAAATTATTAATGAGGACTTGTAAAATATGATCCTCGTAGAACGTGTGATAGGCCAGTTATATCTTTGTTCATTGTAAGAGAGCTCATGTCATTTTCTTTAGAGATTTTTGGTGTGAATTTTTAAAATCTGCTCCGTTTTCTTGTAGCAATGTGAGCTTTTCTTTTCTTTTTATTTAGCCTATATTGTCACACTGTCAAAAGTCTCCCCATAGCCTTCCACTCTTCTCTCAATGCGGGTTTCTCTGGCCAATTAGACACAAATCCTTCTAAATCGTCACGCCTGCGTTTCCTAGGCCTCCCTCGGCGACGATGTTCGTTTTCTGGGACCCACTGGGTGACGACTCTCGTCCATCAGTCCTGATGCACACATGGCCTTTTTCTTCATAAAATTATTTAAAAAAACTGTATAATCATACATGAGCACTGCCCCGGTGGTAGGTTGTATTCGTTGGATTACATTTCTAGGTTTGGCAAAACGTTATTGGGCTTTGTCTTGGGATATTCATTTCTTAGTAGTACCCCAGAGTCTGAATTTGTGTATGGTTATAGGCTTGGCCTCGATTACACGAGACCTCAATATAACTGCCATACAGGAACATGAAAAAATCACCTTTAATCTTGCAAGTAGTACTCCAATACATCATAAAATTAACTAAGGTTTTTAATAATTATTAATAAATAAATGTGAAGACGTAATGAAGATTGTGGAAAACTACTACTCCAATTTATACAGTTCCCGCACACCAGGGCCGGATTCGCGGAGGGATCCCAGGGCACCGTTGGTTAGGCATAGAACTGAGGACTTGCCTGAGATAAGCCTGTACGAAATCAAGCACGCCCTCAAGCTCATGAAATCAGCAAAATCGCCAGTCAAGGACAGAATAACGTACGAATACCTGAAGTACGGAGGAAAGCCCGTGTTAAAGCAACTCAAATTGCTTTTCAATAAAGTGTTGTTTGAGGGTGTAGCACCAGATACATGGAAGAATGCGGTTGTGATACTTCTACATAAAAAAGGGGATATAACCAAACTTGAAAATTACCGACCAATTTCTCTACTAAACCATGTGTATAAGCTTTTCACTAAAGTGATCACCCTACGCTTGACCAATAGACTGGATTCTGCCCAGCCAGTGGAACAGGCGAGCTTTCGATGTGGCTTTTCGACTATTGATCATATTCACACTGTCAGGCAAGTTGTAGAGAAGTGTACTGAATATAATCGACCTTTGGTAAAAGCCTTTATAGACAACGAAAAAGCGTTTGATTCGGTGGAACACTGGGCCGTTATACAATCTCTGCAGAGATGCCAGGTCGACACGAGATATGTGGAAGCGATCAAAGCAGTCTACCAAAGTGCAACGCTACAAGTGAAACTCCACGACCTCACTGAGCCGGTTCCGGTCGAGAGAGGAGTTAGGCAAGGGGACACTATTTCGCCAAAACTATTTACCTCATGTTTGGAAGACATTTTTAAGCTTCTTGACTGGGCAGACAGAGGTATCAACATCAATGGTGAGCGCCTTACTCATCTCCGATTTGCGGATGACATAGTTGTTTTTGCGAAAAACCTGGAGGACCTATCAGGTATGTTCGGAGAGCTTTATGATGCATCAGTGACTGTTGGGCTAAAGATGAACACATCGAAAACTAAAATAATGTGCAACAATTCCGACATAGATCACATTACTGTGCAGGGGCATGCCATAGAAAGAGTCGAGGAATATGTCTACTTGAGACAAACCTTGAACCTTGCCAAATTCGGACAGAATAGCGAGATTGAGCGCCGCATCCGCCTAGCCTGGGGAGCTTTTGGCAAAGTGTTCAAGAGCACAAGCATTCCCATTAACCTCAAGCGTCGGACCTTTGAACAATGCGTCCTGCCAATTATGGTATACGGAGCCGAGTCATGGACGCTGACAAAGCAGGTGATGCACAAGCTCCAAGTCACCCAAAGAGCCATGGAACGGGCTATGTTAGGTATCTCTCTACGTGATCGAATCAGAAACACAGAGATCCGGAAGAGAACGAAATTGGTCGACATAGCCCATGTGATCGCTAGCAGAAAGTGGAAGTGGGCGGGCCATATATGCCGTAGACAGGACAACAGGTGGGGTAAACGGGTGCTTGAGTGCCTAGAGTAGGTCATAGAAATGTAGGCAGGCAACCGATGCGTTGGACCGACGACCTTGTTGGAGTGGCCGGAAAAGACTGGATGCGAAAGGCGCAAAACCGGGAAGAATGGCGTGCATTAGGAGAGACCTACACTCAGCATTGGGTGGTGACAGGTTGAAGAAGAAGAAGAAGAATAAATAAATAAAAAAGTATATAAAAAAATATTCCTAGTGTGGCAACGTTTTTCTTTTAAAAAAAAGAACTCGTCTTTTACAAATGGGTCACGAGTATAATTAATAAGGAAAGCAAACAAACATACTAAATACATTTTTAAAATTTTACTAATGGGCATAATAAAAAATAATATCATCATTATACGTAATATCCGCCAGATGTTGAACTCGTAACGTTTCCATTCCGACTCGACCTAGATCTTCAAATACATTAGCTCCACAAAAGATGGCCGGTTATCTCAATTGGTTCCCATCATTGCTTTCCATTACGTTTTTACTGAGTGAACTAGTGACTTGTTCTTCAGTGAGTGAAGTCTGGAGGTCCATTACTTCGTCTTTGTCGCTTTAACTTTCATAAACTATCGTTAATCACTGTAGCTCTAGTACTTAGGTGGAGGCTGTGACCTAAAACAGAAATCTTTATTGTAGTTCTAAAATGTGTAAGCCCGCTTGCTCCAAAAATCAATGAAAACGTTTAGCGTTGTCCTGTTTCTGCGAATCTTATGAATACGAGACAAGAATTAACAACTAAGATTCTAAATAAAAGATTTATGACGCCTTAAATATCAATGTCATATTGTAAATCCAGAGTTAAAATTTTAATAATTTGAAATTTAATCAAGGATTAATCACCGAGTCTCTTATGTTCCAAAGACCTGAAAATGAGAGGGACAAGGGAAGAAGAAATGTTTAGAGCTAATAAATAATATTTTCACCGTAGCTTTAATGTTAATTTATTAATATTTCGCAAAAAATAACGAATGACAACAAAAAAAAAATTAAAACGTATCTATCTAATACCTTTATACGAGCAATTCTTGTAATATAGTATTATCTGAATCTCGGATACGGCTCCAATGATTTTCATGAAATTTAGTATGCAGGGGGTTTTGGGGGCGATAAATCGATCAAGCTAGGTTTCATTCCCAAAAAAACACGATGTACCAAAACAACCAAGCAAATTTCGATCGTGTGGTACTATACATTAGGACGCCACTGAGGCGGGGGGGGGCAGCAAAGGGACAGGCTGAATCTGAGAGAGTTTATTTAGGGGCTGGTTTAATACTAGTGTTTCAGCATTGCAGGCTGGCTCTAGCAAGGGTCAGACCGCGGCTGCGCGATCTGAATGACGGATATCTGTATTTCTTATTTCTAAGTGTACTGGTTTCCCTATTACTTTGAGCTCCGTACCCCACAGGAGGTGCACTTAGCGATTAGTCACATAAAGTATATCAGTTACTAGCTTATGACCGCGTCTTCTCCCGCGTAAAGTTCGATAATGGCCCCGCGGATCATACTACCGAGGTAAAATTGTATACTACGTTTTAATCCAGGTTGTAAACCATCTTTAATAAGCGATATTTTTCTACTAAATCCGTTCAGTGGATTTTGCGTGGACGAGTATCAAACTTTCGCAATTATAATAATATATAATTAAGATATGCTTCTGGCAGGAGGCCTTAAACTCAGGGCATCCACAGGATTGTTTTTTATTTAGAATGCTTTGGTGACAGCGATGCAGCGGTACTAATCCTTCACCAACAATACACCAATAATGTTAAAATGTACCTAGATGACCGAAATTTGCTTGGTTGTTTTGGTACATCGTGTTTTTTTGGGAATGAAACCTAGCTTGATCGATTTATCGCCCCCAAAACCTCCTGCATACTAAATTTCATGAAAATTATTGGAGCCGTAGCCGAGATTCAGATAATACTATATTACAAGAATTGCTCGTATAAAGGTATTAGATAGATACGTTTTAATTTTTTTTTTGTTGTAACTCGTTATTTTTTACGAAATATTAATAAATTAACAATAAAACTACGGTGAGAGAAAGATAAGCAAATCAAGTATCTTGACTTGGCTCGCGAGTTTGCTGACATGTGGAGTGTGGACTCAGCGATCATTGTGCCGATAGTCGTTACAGCCAATGGCTTAATTGCCAAGAGCCTCGATCAACACCTGAGGAAGCTCTCGTTGGGCAGCTGGATCAAGGGCTTGATGCAGAGAGCGGTACTACTGGACACGGCTCGCATTGTTAGGAGGTTCCTTTCTTTGGAGCCCTGACTGCCGGTAGCTTGGACCCTGTTCCCGATACCGGTGGGCTACAATTTTTTATATTTTTAAATGTTTTTTTTTATATTATTTGATATAGGAATTTTTAAAAATGTATAAAATTTGTTAAAAAGTTAATAAAGGGAATAATAAGCTACGGTGAAAATATTATTTATTAGCTCTAAACATTTCTTCTTCCCTTGTCCCTCTCATTTTCAGTACATTTTTAAATTAAAAAAAAAAAAAATGAAGAGCGCGCAAATTTTTTTTTTTAACTTCTTTATTTGGGCTTTTACCAATGCAGTCCAAAAGTTTTTATGAAGATTCATTGACCGGCCCTGGATTCCGAGGTATAAATCTTACGGCACTCCACTATATGTCCATGTACAGACGCCTGTACATCAAGGTTACTACTATCTGTCAAATTTCTTTAATACCTACATTTTCAACTTTATCGCGTATTGCTTTAGGTTCAAGGTTGTTTGGGATTTGACAGCTTCAGGTAGCTTGATGTTCGTCAGCATATGTGCAATACATAAGTATCATAGGATAGTAATCAGCCTATAATGTGAACACTGCTGTGACTTCAGACCTCCTCTCTATGAGAAGGAATGGGCTATAATCCACCATGCGGGTTAGCAGAACAAAATTGTAATGTATTATATTATTATAAGCCTATATTGTCCCACTGCAGGGCAAAGGCCTCCTTTCATTCTTTCAGGTCATCCCTTCTGGGCCCTAGGATCTCCTTCTGGGCCCGATATAATAAATGTGACACGTTTCCAGAGACGAGATAGGTTCAAGAATGATTTGTACAACAACTTTAAACTGAACGCTTTGTCCAATACCATTCTGAATACTGGTACTGACAAGAAAACATTTTAAAATAGAAATGTATACAGAGGAAAGCCAGTAGCCACTTCAATTTCTTAGACCAATGTGAAAATTGAAACGAAACATTTACTTTGACAGGATAGAGGTAGTCTTTATTGCACGACAGTTCCACTAGGGAGATACAAATAATTTGGGATCTGGTGGTGAAATAGATAGATATTAAAGTTAAATTAAAAATTAGAACTTTTGAACTGACATCACTAACAAACAAACAATAACAAACAAACAATAACAAAAAACAGCAACCGCAGTATACAATCATGTTAAATATCCCGTTTTCAATGTTAATCATAATAAAAAAACTCTTTATGAGTTGAGCTCTACGCTAAAAGGTGTAAATCATGCGAGGTGAGGAACTTGACTGGTCCCCCGATCCAGTATGAACAGTTGAACACTCCTTGTAGTAAACAAAATAATGTGAAACCTTTTATTTTTAACCGATTTCAAAAAAGGAGGAGGTTCTATGTTCGTGTGTATGTATTTTTGTTTTTTCTATGTATGTTACCTGATTTCTCCTCCATTTGTGAACCGATTCTCAAAATTCTTTTTAAGACCTAATTTCATGCAAATAAAGAATCTTGAATCCCATGTTACAATCAGTTGACACCAACGGTGCGAGCAAAATTTGTCTATGTCAGACTTTGACGTCACAAGCCTCTTGATCTTCAACACGCTTTATTTTCGTAAATTTTTATTAATTTTATAAAACAAAAATACGTATCCAATATTTTTCGATAATCTAATAGACGGACTAAACAGAATCATGTTTTTTTAAGTCAAGAAACACCCCCATTGACGTTGTGCGTACAAGAGCGAAATTCAAAAGAACCAACTTAAAAAAAAACACAAAAAAAAATAATAACCTTCCTAAGTCGGTGACATTGTTTGTTACATTGACTTTTTTGCTACCATGATATAATGATGATGATGATGATGAATCTATTTTACATTGTAATTAGAATTTATTCAAGTCATCATGACCAACATAAGCCAGGAGAATTTTTGATGAAACTTGTATATACACATAAGCAAATAAATAACGGAGTTTTGAGGTAACATTTATCATCACATTTCGGTCACATTTCAGTACATTGTACCAAAAAGTGTCGTCACAAGCCCGCACTCATGATAGTTAAGGCTGGGTGGACCCGAATTTAAGTTTTTTAAAACAATCTGAGACAAAAAATACAGTGTTTTAAATTTAATAAAAAATATATGTATTAGTTAAGGATCTTATCTAGTCAAAATCGCATTCAGTTGCAAGACCTGATGAACTTCACTCGATAGAAAAAAATCGCAAAGTTACCCCTTTTTAGATCGTTTTTTCAATATTATGACTATATTACTGATTTTTTACGTTTAATTTTTGTACTATAATTAAGAAACTAATTAGTTAAAGACAAATTCGCAGAGTTTGAATTGATAAAATGATTTTCTCAATTACTATGTTTAAATAAGAATTAAAAGCGATCGCGGCGGCTCGGACAGGTCAGTTCAGTCGCGTGTTGGCGCTTATGGACGACGGACCTGTGTCAGTTTGACAACTACGCGCACCATACTATCTCTTTTTGAGAATTTGTTGCTTGTTAGTTATAAATTATAATGGGCAATAAACAACGCAGGCGAAAAAAGTCGTGTAAAGCAATAAAAGACACAAATAGAAAGAATGCACTCCAAAGATATGTGAAGAAGTAAGTACCTACGTAAATGTTTTATTTGTATTGTAATGTAATTTGGTCTCAAAATTAAATTTTCAGTCTCTGATTGGTAAATGTCTAAAACTTACGATCATCGTACTATAGTTTATGAATATTAGTACCGAGGATCGCTACGATTTTTGATAATTCATATTTTGTCTTTTCGTTCGGTATCCTGCCTGGCGAGTGGCGAGCCACAATATAAAAATATCAGTACTACTAGAGAACGCTAAGATTTTTGATAAAATTAAATCATATTTTGTCTATTTCGATATCTCAACCTGGCGTTTGCTAACGAACAGTAAATTACTATATATACCTATCAATTTCATCTGTGAAATAGGTACTCCATTTACTTTTTGTTATAGGTTAGTTGGGCAGCCTGAAGAAACTAACATGAACACTGCCGCAGCAACAAATCTGATACCTGAGGATTCAAACGAAAATAGGTATGTAATTATCTTTTTTTTTTATCGTGTGGTAAAATCATCAAATGAGTCCTGCCGCTCTGAGTGGAGCGGAAGGGACTGTCAGACTTGTACTAACTAAAATCCACCCTGTTCCTTCGGTTGCCCTTTGCGTTCCAGGGCCACGGTATCCTGGCCATATTCATTATTGGCTGGTACATATTCGTGGCCCCGGCAGGCATCCCTATTTGGGCCCCGTCAGTTTGCTGACAGCTCTTTGAGGCGCGCGTAGAACACGACGCGCCGCGGACCCGGGCTTGGTCCTTGATCGGACGACGAGTTACCCTTTTTTTTTTTTTTTTTTTTGGGGGGTGGGAAATCATCAAATAACCCCTCCCGCTCTTGGGCAGAGCGAAAGGGAGTGTCAGACTTCTACTGACTAAAAACCACCCATGTTCCTTCTTCGCCCTTCATGTCGAGGCCTCGGTATCCCTTGCGGACAACCCGCAGCCTCGACAGGGCGGCGAGTTACCCTTACTCGCAGTCCGCTAGCCCGCGTCATGTAATTACCATAGATCAAGATTAGGGTTCCGTACCTCAAAAGGAAAAAGGAGTTGAACGACGTTCGGATAATCGATGCTCTACTGTATTAAAGTCCTGGATACTCATAATGTACATTAACTAACATAATGTGGGTGGGTTTTCAGGTACTACATGGATAATGCATCATGTAGAAACACGGCTGATGTATCCAAAACCTCTTTTATTGGATTGGATCCTGTTGATACACAAAAAACTGTAACATTAACGTAAGTACCACATTTTATGTTTTTACAGCTTTTTACATACAATGCTTTTACTCGGATGTGTAAGACGAACTTGTAAGACTTACCATATTTCTCATTTTTAGAGAAACTGAAGACACAGAAGACTCCTTCATCGTAGAAAAAGTACTCAAAGATGAATTCAGCAGAAGTGCATACCTGGTCATCACCCTCAGCCTCATCAGGGACCTTGGCACAGCACACTGCACTTCGGCCGGTCAGCAAGCAGAGACGCACTACTCTCCTGGTCGACGCAGCAGCCAGCCACTACGCAGCACAGCATCACTCCGACTCACTGGAGCATAATGCAGCATCACCCCGACTCACTGGGGCATCACCGCAGACAGTTCCGACTCACCGAGAACTACGCGGCATCCGGTTCCGACTCACTGGAACCTTCCACTGGCCTGGCAAGCATCAAGACTCAGTCTGCTATCGACCTCCGGTCTCGGAGGGGAGTGATGTGGCGACAGCGACATCTATCGCAACACATGCGAACTAAATTGGCAATTCCTACATCGCGCTATCAACATTATCCGCGACATTAGCCTATATAGAAAATCCCGACTTACATAATTATGTCGGACACAACACCCGTCTGGTCGGAGGATCCTCCCTTTTCTATGGGGGATGAGGAACTTTACACCCTGTTCCTCATACCCCCCCGAATACATGAATAATAATTTTGACACATTTGGTGATTATCATATGCGTGAGATATAGAGTTGATAATATTATCGTTGTTGTATTAAAAAATATACGATTTTCCATTCAAATATCGAGTTCTTTTTTAATATTTTTTTTTTATTTTTCGTATTTGTTCTTTTAGAGGCAACAGAGATACACATTCTGTGAAAAATTCAATCGTCTACTTATTATAGATCATGAGATACAGACCGCTGACAGACGGACGGACGGACGGACAACGAAGGCTTATTAATAGGGTACCCCTCCGGTTCCCGTTGGTTACCCTTCGGGTACGGAACCCTAAACAAGGTCGACTAAAAAGTTACGATGATCACCCTAATCTGTTCCGTAAATGATAATAATGACGCGATCTTTGCGGCATTGTCGTCCTTGCGTTACCTATTGCATTTGGAACACCCGACCTAGAAACTAAAACATCAATTAATGTAATAAGTATAGTTCAGAGTTTATTCCATTTAAAATATCTACTCAAATTAATTTATTACAAAAAAACGAAAGACTTCGCTTCGATTACTACAAATTATAATAAAACGAGTTTTTAGTTAATCAAATCTCTTATTTTAATTTAAAAATAAATAAATAAGACAAGTTGACCTACTGCCTGCTTATCTGTAATGTGACACAGGTGACACTCCTCGCGACGTAAGCGCACGGCTCGCTTTGCGGCAATCGCGGGCAACTCTTGGTAGCGTTAAATGCCTGTTTCGCTTGGTCTACCTGGCCTTAACGCGTTTTATCTTCGTCAATTTTTATTAATTTGATATAAAAAACACGTATCCAATATTTTTCGAAATCTAACTAATGGACTAAACAGAATTATATTTTTTTGTCAGGAAACCTCCCTATAGAGAACCTCCTCCTTTTCTGAACTCGTTTAAAAATATGTCTACTGAATGTTAAATTAACATAGATGCACCATCTTTAGCAAGATCTGATACAATATCTCAAAATACTCTTCGTATGCGTCTCCATGAACCTTTCACTAATAATCTTCTGCATCTCTTCCTCCGGTGCCTTCGGATCCCTTGCCCATAGCGACTGCACCTGGCCTCTCCAACCACACTGCCAGAATATCATATACTTGTCGTTGATACGTTTAAACACGTGCACTTCATAACCATCCAGGTTACTCCCTGCCATAGACTCGGGGGCTACGATTTTATGCGTCTTTGCTTCTCCTCCTCCAAAAACAAGACCTTTGATACCTAGGCCTCTGTCTGCCAAAATTGTATCATCATCTATTGCGTGAGGCAGGTCTAATGAACTGTACTTCAATCTATACTCTTTTAATTCGTCTTCTGTTGGTTTGGTGAAATTCACACTGGGGCACGAGCATGTCATTGTAGGAAACGATTGCAGGTTTATGAAAGTGTATACTATGTACCAAGTTCCTAGTAGTAAGTCGTTTGAAATAGTTCCGTTGTTTTTTGCTATGCAGTCTGTATTGACTTCAGAAATGGCGATCACTGTTGCTACACTTAAAGCACTAAGCCAGATGGATTTCTTGAAACGAGATGAATGGGAGATATTCATCTTTATGTTTACACTTAATAATTCTGTTTTGTTTAGAGCCGATAAATAGTCACTTATGAATTGAATCTGTTCAAATGCAACACACAGTATCTATGGATCAGTTAGTACTGCAGTCTAATTAATATTAATTAGTAGTACTAGCATTTGTTTTGATAGAATTGAGTGCGAAAGCAATGTCACTGATATCTAATTAATTACAGAAACGTGTTCTTCTGGGGGCTCTTATCTATATTTCTGTTTCTGAGAATCGTTTGAAGATGATAGAGATAGATCGATGTTTTCAATAACTTATGAGTGTGGTGCAAGAGGACCTTAGTTCAGGTCATGTTTATCATAATATCTGCCTATCTCTTTGTTATGCTTTTTCTTCCAAACTGATTTTGAATGTTGTACAGAGATAGCGTGAACTATGAGGAAAGATGTATAATTGGATGCAAATGGCCTGAAAATGTATTCAGATTAAGTTTGAAACTCTTTAAAAACTAGCAAAATATTATAGAGAAGACATAAACAGGTATATACAAATATTTCTTTTGCAAGTAAGAGTAGATAAAAAAGGATTAAAATAACGGATTAGGGATTCACACGGTTCGATTCGAGTCAGGCAGTGTTATGGTGTTATTCCATCACAGATTTCTTAGTACCACCAGCCATAGACTCTGGCATATATATTAGGTACACGACTGCCTAGCCCTTCAGGATTTACATGCGGATGTTGTGTATATATGTAATATTGCTCTTCTAAAATACCAGCTGAAGCGAAAAAAATACACGTGAAGACTTGTACAGGTCCTGTAGACCAGTCAGCGGTACTACTTGAGCTGGCCTAGCGTAATACGAAGATTCAATAGATTGGGAGCCCAGCTTATACTAGATTCAATAGGTAGTCTGCCACTGGTTGACGAGAGGTCTACGGTACCTACACAAACGGCAATTTGTGCCGACAAAAGAACAAGGCAAGCGTTAATTAGTAGGTAATCTAATCAGTGATAAGGATGGTTCTGCTGCCCGTTGTGGCTCCGAGTTCCGAGTAGACAAAGGGCTAAGAAGGAACATTGGTGGTTTTTAGTCAGTAGAAGTCTGACACTCCCTACCGCTCTGCCCAGAGCGTGAGGAGTCATTTGATGATCGAACATGAAAGGGACCCCCTTCCATGCTGCTGACATCTCTTTGAGGCACGCGTGTAACACGAACGCGCCGTCGACACGGCCAGTCGTCGTCATAAGACTGACGGACGGCGAGCTAGTCCATTATTCACCGTCCACAGGCCCGCGCCTACGGCGGCCGGAAGCCATCACGTGGCCCCCGACGCCCAGAGCGTCTCCCGCGGCGGCGGTGACGAGAGGTTCTCTCTATCTCACGTTCCGCCGCCACTGCTTCGAAGAAGGAGGCGGTGGCGTACCCATTCCCTCTCGCCCCGGACCATGGTTTGCACTAGGGCCAGACGCGAGAGGTCGTCGCCGCTGATGGCCACTACGAGAATACGGTGTAGTGGCGATCAGCGGTGCCCAAGCAATGGTAGCATCCGGGCGTTTCTTCCCGCCTGATTCGGTGCAGGTACCTCCCGAAACAACCGCGTCCGGTCAGAACCTGCGTCAGACGGAAGGTGAGGGCGCCGTGGCTTCTCACCAGCCATTCCACAACGAGGGGACTTACCACCACTATCGTGGCGTGTCCAAAACTATGTTGGCTTTTTTTTTTTGCTGGTGGAAATTCATGAAGCAGTATGCGTTAGCTTTAGAAAAAGTTCAAAAAGCATTTCTAAGATATTTTTACAAGCACTTGTACGGGTTTTACCCTTTTTTGTATCCCACTAAATTCCTGTTGGGTTGCTTAGGTTTCAATTCGCTAGAAGTAAGACGGTTGCGCGACCAGATGACTGTAATATTTAAAGCTCTTAGGGGGATTATAGATGTTCCTGATCTGCACAATGAAATCAGCAAACTATTTGTGCCTGACAATTACTGTCGTGGCAGAAAACACCGCTTACTGGCTGTACCAACTTGCCGTACTGTAGCACGCTCTAAGTCACCCATTCCTCGGACATTATCCGTTATTAACGCTCTCCTGGACTCAAACAAAGGTCTTGATATATTTGCGGATGAATGGAAGGTGATATTGTCAGAATGTTTGAATTTTTGTGAGAAGATTGCATGACTGCGTAAATAAATTATATGTGTTTAAATAGTGTAATTGGCTTCGGCCGTTCTATTTAAAATAAAAAAAAATAAAAAATAAAAAAATAAAAAATAAAAAAAAAATCAAATAACCCCTCCCGCTCTTGGGCAGAGCGAAAGGGAATGTCAGACTTCTACCGACTAAAAACCACCCATGTTCCTTCTTAGCCCTTTATGTCGAGGCTGCGCTATCTCGTGTGAAAAACCCGCAGCAAACTATGTTGCCTTAAATCAGCTTCGCGTTTACAAAACGATTTAAACTTTTTTTGTTAATGAAAAATAAATCCCTCAGTATGATCCTAGGGGACATTTTGCCCAACAAAAGAACAATATCGGTCAAAAATCTATCAAATTATACTTATCCCATAATCTGATAATAACCAAAAAAAAGAACAACAAAAGCGGATTATTCCAAGATTCCCTAAAAACGGGTAAAAATACCCAAAACGGGATTCGAACCCACGTCCTATTGTTGAGCGCGTGCGGGTGACAATCATCCGATAATGACGTGTTTAGCGTGACAGAATAGAGGGACACGTCAATCATTGCGTAACAAGCGTGTTGGAATGACAGCAGCTTTTATGCCGTAACGAATAATTTCGATATAAATGCATAAAAAAACCTATACGTATTACAAAATACGAAAAGCTGTGTAATGAGGTTATAATGCTGGCAATCAATTTCTAGAAAAAAAATTAAAAAATAAAACAGCTGTCTGTCACAATGACATCGAACATTTCTAAATTGGAATTAGATTTTAACTCTTTTAATTTTATTTATTCAGCGTAATGCTGGCTGGTTGACTGAGCAGTGCGTTGACCACATTTGGCCTTGAAAAGTCTCAATATGTATTTTTTGTCTATTAGAATACAAGATCTTAAATCCAAAAATATGGCATATTTTACAAAAACTTTCAGTCTGTACCCAAGTAAATTTAGGTAAATCTAGGTAAGCCTAATCTAATAACCATGTTTCACTGACCCCTAACACGTTTCGTTTTAGAGGTCAGGAAAGTAACACAGTTACGTTCGGAAACAATGTTTCCGAACTGTCAATTTTGGGAGCAAAATCCGCCATTATATCACATAGATGACACATTGTACATACCTACTTTACAAAGTGTCAAACCATTACAGGCAATTTTAATATCAGAAAAACAAATAAAACGATGCAAGGCATATTATCTTGTGAAAGTACTGTAGTTTTAAAATCAATAACAGCCTATAATTTTATTGTCTGTGGGAGGAAATGGGCCTTGATTCATTCCCAGTGCCAATCGATGGATGTCACAATTCTTGACGAAAGACAGAAAAAACGATATTTTGTTTCACCCTTTTGAGAAACAAAATGGAACTTTTGCTTAAATTCTATGTCCCATTTTCACAGCTGGGTTTTATAAGATTAATACCAATCGGAACTCCGTAAACTAATTGGAAGGCAGTTGAGAAGAAAGTGCAACAAACTCTGGACAGTTTGTGTTGCCACTGAAAGTTTGAGCCGCGGACAGTTTCTTGGCAGATAGTTCCATGGTTATATATATAGTTCAGGCGGTGGGTGGCTCATTATTATTATAGAAATGTTTGGAGTTTGGTGATTCTTGTAAGAATTGGGTACTTTCCTTACTAAAAAATATGATTCTGTTTAGTCCCTTAGTTAGATTATCGAAAAATATTGGATACGTGTTTTTCGTTTTGTCAAATTAATAAGAATTGACGAAGATAAAACGTGTCAAAGATCATGAGTGGGGGTTTTTGACGTCACTTTACAATAAAAGATGTACTGAAATGTGACGTCACACGAGTCGAAACGCAAAAAAAAAAAGGATTTTTGTCGTTATTGAAATGTTATTATTATTTTATTTATTGGATCTTAAGGTAAGTTAGTGTAATGCAGCACTGCATTACACTAACTTACCCGTGAGTGCTTTGCTACGCTTAAAGAGCACTTAATAGAGACTATAAGAAAAGTGCCAATGGACACATTTTGTAAGTTTTAGCAAATTAGGTTAAATTTAAATTACTTATTAGCCTCAGGGTCTAGATTGTAATTGTATGAGTAACCGTTTAATAACGAGTAGGTACTTAATGAAGAAAAAAAAAATATTGGGTCTTACGGAATGAAAGAGTGGTATAATTGGTTAAAACTGTCTGTAGTATTTTTTAGTATATTGTTATTACTCTTCACTCTTGTCTTTGTAGGTCGTTCGAAAGTTCATCTGCGAAGCTTTTTCTCAACTACGAGTATGTTGGGATCTGCTTCCAGTCTAAGTAGTGGAATACCAGTATTTTACATGAGCGACTGTCTGTCCTCTACAACCCAGATACTGGGTAATAAATCATCCCTAGGATTAGTTGATACATATAAAAGCTTGTGAATACCCGTAGCCCGTAGCGACTAGCGACTGTCAAATATATTCAAATGACAACCGGGACTAACAGTTCAACGTGCTTTTTGAAGCAAGCCTAATAAAAAGTTGTAGAATGAGTTTCATAATTCTAATCTTTCTTTGAAAATTATTCTGACATGATTAAAATTAAATATCAAATGATGTTCATTCTGTAAATTGATGTTTACACATACATTTTACTCGACAAAAATCAGTAAAAAATAAACTAATACAGTCACGCTATTCCGATATTCCAATACTGTTGCAAGCGTCATAATCGCGAATCTGTGAACTAAAGCCAATCCTATTGAAATAAGAAAATATTTCTTTGAAAAAAAAAACTAAAAGTAAATCATGCGCTTCAGTCTTATTCCAAAAAACCTCGAAAACCGAATAAATAGAAATGGTTATTTTACAGAAACTACAACTAGACATATAAGCTCATGTTCCTAACAGTTCTAATTAGACGTTAGCCTTTCTTTTAACCTTAGCCAACTCGTTTAATGTTTCTTGTAGCCATTTAGTTAATTGGCTGAAGTAAATGCTCGATGGGTTGAAGTGAATTAGCCAGCAAGACTGATTACTCGTCGGTGTTAAATTGGCCTTAATATATTATGAGTGTGTGTCTGAGTGGTCCAGTATTTTGATCTCTGGCCTGTGTTGATCTAAGCTATTATTTATTTAGTTAGAAAAGATTGATATGCGGTGGCTGCGGGTTGTTTGAAAGATATACCGCAGCCTCGACACAAAGGGCTGAGAAGGAACATGAGTGGTTCTTAGTCAGTAGACGTCTACCGCTCTGCCCAGAGCGGGAGGAGTTATTTGATGATTTCCCACCTTCCAAAAAAAAAAAAAAAACGTAGGTATACCGGTGATGTATGAAAGGGGTGTATTTTTATTTCCCGTCTGACCTCAACAACCCAATTCATCATCATCATCATCATCATTTCAGCCGAAAGACGTCTACTGCTGGACATAAGCCTCCCACAAGTGTCGCCACATTCCCGTCTTGAATCCAGCGGGTCCCTGCAACCTTCACCATGTCGACCCAGTTAGTACTAAGTAATACGATAACTGGTTGTAAGTCTTTCGGGCCACTAACTACCAGTAACGACTGTCAAAAAAAAAAAAAATCGCAAATGACAGCCACCATCAACAGCTTAACGTGATGTCGAGTCACGGAGGAAACTCGGAATGTCAAGAGTGGCCAGCCCCCCAACATGATAATCGACGCGAGAGGCTGTTTTATTTACAGCACATGTTTTTTTTGACAGCACAGTTGGCGCAGTGGCTGAGCGATTGGACTGCTGCGTTGCGTGTCGCGGGTTCGATCCCCGCACGGAACAAATATTTGTATGGCCTACAGATAGTTGTTTCGGGTCTGGGTGTGTTTGTGTATGTGAGCTTAAATGTTTGTGAACGCACCCACGATACAGGAGAAATTCCTAGTGTGGGGCAACGTTTTTTAAAAAAAAAAATAAGATAAGATAAGATTTAGCCAGGAGCTCATCATATGTAGTATGGTTAAATCGTTGCGTGTCTAAATAACCTCTTCAAGTCTCAATCTCAGCCAATACTGCTTATCACGTCATCAAAAATGCAGAACCACTCAGCCAAATATAAATAACCTTTTCGTTAACGGTAAAAAACCTTTTGGCGGTGTTAGCAAAAACATCCTTTTTTTATGAAATTTTTTCCTCATTGTCAAAGACGGGTATCATGAGGTTACAAAAAATACGCAATCCTTTACATGTACGCTTTATTAGGCAACAATGGCCGCCGGTGATTTGTGTGATGTGTGTTGTTAAAAAATTATATTATTATGTTTCTTTAAGACTGTGTTTTGATTATGATCAGTTCGTAGGGTTTTGAAGAATTGTGTCCGTATTTTTTTAATATTATTTTGTTGAGTATTTTAATAAGACGTCAACTAAGCATTCTGTATCAAATTAAGGAACTCTACAAAATGAAGTTTGCTGGGAAACGACACTTAGTGACGACATGTGAAACAGTATTGTTCAATGAATCGTTCACAAAACATTGTGCTTAAGGATGCATGTTTGTTATTTATGTCCTTTCTCAAAAATTAGTTTACTGAAATGTTATGTCTTTTTTATGTTTTTAATATTATATACATTTTTATTATTGATTTGTGTCTGTAGTCAATCGTAATATTAAGTTACACCTTTCTATTGTATCGAGTCTGGTTCTTCTAACCAAACAGACAGATGTGTTGCTGGGGAGTTTGTTCCGCCACTTCTTCTTTCCAGCAAAAAACACTAGGAAGTGTCGAAGGGTGGGCGTTTTGGGGGACTGTCACTTGTAATGAGTAAAGTAAAGTAAATTTTGACGATCGAAAAGTGCTGATTATCAGCCTAGTTTGAATAAATGACTTTTGATTTTGATTGAATAGAACAAAGTTGCAACAAAAATGTGTGAAAAAGTTGGGCTTGGGATTTCACCTGCAATTTTTCTATAACTAGAATAATGGTCTTGAACAGTAATAATGCCACAATGACGTGGAGTGGCCTTTAATAAGCTGGCGTGGAGTGGCTTCGATAAGGGTATTTTACACGGCTGCGGGTTGTTCGCAACAGATACCGCGGCCTCGACATGAAGGGCTAAGAAGGAACATGGGTGGTTTTTAGTCAGTAGAATTCTGACACTGCCTTTCGCTTTGCCCAAGAGCGGAAGGGGTTATTTGATGATTTTCCACCCACCAAAAAAAAGGGTATTTTACACCAATTATTTAGATGGTAAACTTTTGTGTCATCACACGGCATACACTATGAAATGAAGTGTCAAAATTACCACTGCAGGTTAAAAGGCCTCCACTTTGAGCTAGCTAACTCCACAAAGTACTGCTAACCATGGCCAAATCTCGTATATCAAGCTCCTAATACATCATGTTGCCTTTAAAAGCATCTTAAACAATTTCAAGTTCTTCAGCAAAAACAACGCAGCGGCCATTAATCCAAATCAGCACAGCTGCTAAGTTTGTGGACCATTAATTTAAATTTCCACGCCGCTATATTGCTTTCTGTTACCTACAAGCAACAGTGACGCATTGATTTTAGATAAACTTAATGGATGACGCCGGTATAATGGTTCGGTTGTTTTTTGTTGGTATTTAGATAATATGTGTACTTAGACCTGCTGTCGTGTATAACCTAGCTACTCTCTGATTAATTTTATTGCGAGATTCATTGAAACTGTTGGCTCATTGCTCATTTGTCGTTCTCGTCGAGCTACATGACTTCGGCAGTTTTCTGGTGGTAGTTACCGTTGATTCTAGCTTTCAGGAGTTCCAGGGCTTGGGAACTGCATTTTTGACCCGAAGCTACGGTATAGTGAAAAGATCACTTTAGCTGTTTCGAGACCATGAAAATATGATGAGCAAACGTGCCCAGGGTTAAATGTGGGAGGGAAAACACAAGGCCGACAGAGAGTTCCACACTGAGACTAAACATGGAGGAGAACCGCTGAGTACCTACAACTCATCGGGATATCAACCAAGTGTGGATGGTACGCTGCAGTATTAACCAAAAGTCTGCTGGTGGTAAAACGGTGATGGTGGGATCAGGTCAAGAAGCTCCTGCGTACGCTATCCGAAGTACCGTCTGTAAAAGACCAACAGGTGGGCAGCATTACGCCAATAAGCTAGACCATGAAGCGTAGATTTTGCAGTCGGGTAAAAATAGTTCTGTTCATTTAGCGCTAAATATCTATAGTTTATGAAAATTGTTTAAACTTATACAGAGCATCTTTTATTTAAAGTGCAAGTGAAAACTAGCTTCGGTTTATCTCTTTACCCAACACAGATTTAATAAAAGAACCGAATTATTATTAGCTAAAAAAATAAGTTATAACCCAGCTTAACGTTATAAGATTTATTTACTCCTAAGCTCTTTTATAAGCCCTGTATTATCAAATGTATCATCAGTACTTATCACTAAAATGCACTTTATGTACGATGTTTGTACAGCAATATTTCTGTATTAACGCATTATAAAATACTTGTAATAATTCAAGGGATATTATAAATTAAATGGGGAGCGGTATTGAAATGTTCAGTTTAAAATTCGGTGTGGGGCTAGGAATCAAGCGGGTTCGTGTAAAGGTCGGTAGAGGCGGTTTTTACTGTAACGTTTTACAAATTAAGTGTAAGTTAGCTTTGTATTTATTCGTTAAGTAAACATTGCATGTTCTTTTAGAATAAATAAAAAAAAAATTAAACCCAAAACGTAAGTTTTTAAATCTACACATCTCAATAAAAGTGATATTTTTGGTAAGCGTTGCGATGTTTCATTTTGTATTTTATAAAATTGTGTCCGTCTGCTTGCTTGTAATTACCAATTTTACATTAGTCTAGTATTATTATGATCCTTATTCTGCCACATTTGATGCAGGATCCAAGACGACAGGAAAGTCAAATATGTATTGGATTCACTGTAGCTTCCGAAAACCTTCTTCAATCTTGTTAATAGTATTTATAAAGAAAAACAGAATGCTTTAAAAAGTGACAACCACTTGTCTATTCCATTTTACGACAATACGCGATTTCACTTCTGTAACCCACTACTCTCCCCGCTGTTTTAACGGCCACCCTTAATCAAACAAGGTCCAAGTGTGAGAACAACAAATAAATATGAATTGATAGGATCATAAATTGCGAGCGGATGCCGAGTTACAATCCAGCGGATATTTGTTTATCCCTATCGCCATTTTTTAAAGGTTATAATCTGCCCTTAGGCACAGTTTTTGCTCTCTTTGTTGTATGAGATCAAAGTTCTGTTTGATATTTGCAATGTTTTTTCTTTGTGACCAGATCACTCTTTTGGGTTTGAAGGTTAATAATCCTTTTTGTGTTCAGTATTTTCTCGTGTCTTGTTTTCTGGGAGTGATTGAGATATAGAGGCAATATTAACTACCGAAATAAATAAGTCGCTGGTTCTTGGTAGTGAAAACAAAAGTGTAATAAGTCAATCAGAAATATATAAACAATAAGTATAAAAAAATAGACAAAAGGTATAAAAAAGAGGCTTCAAAACATAAAGCCTAAGGCAGACTTGCACAGGCAATATAAGGTTAGTTGTTAGATAGATAAGGATTGACGGTGTGATGTAGAGTGAGAGGCGTTGAATTCTAGTAATTATTAAATAAATAAAGAAAACATTTTTTTTTCTTTTTTTTTAATGACTACAAAGGTCTTTACACGCCTACAGTACCCGGCAATAAATATTGCACAGCGACCTTTGGAAAAATCAATGCAATTTATTCGTTAATTTAGTTCTTATTTTGTATTTAGTTTGCCGTGAAACATTTTCGAACCGACCTAGCTTGCGGCATTTATATATAAAAGCACAGCGGAAAAGAGATGTCTCGAACAGTCATTTCGTATATAGTTTCTCCAAAGGTCGATGTGCAATATTTATCGCGCGGGTACTGTACATGCCTTACTACCTTACCTTGGGAGTTCTTGAACATTGAATGACGATTATAAAAGAGCATTCAATAGCTTTCTTGCACCTATTTATCGTGCCATTTTAATACACCTCTTTTTGGGCCGACCTCGGCGGCATCGTCCGTCATCAACTCATCATCCAACCATCGCGTGGAGATTTTTGCTGAGCCGTCATCGTGGATGCGGCTGACGTGACCCACCCGATCCCATTAGCCACCAGCCTTCTTGCCAACGTCCACTATGCCCGTTTTGAAAAGCAAATTGATGTTCCGAACCCTGTCTTTAGAAACTCAGAAGGCTGTGTTCCATTGCCCTTTGGCAAACTAAATATGTTATGAGGAGTATGATCACATTTTTTTTAAATATTAAAAAAATGTGATCATAATGAAACACGATTTTTTCATCAAATCGCTACAATAAAACATTTGTGTGTATCTATCTCATTGTTCGTTTTATACGAAAAACCGAATTTCGCCGAATAAAAAAAAATAGTAAAATAACCGATAACCTAATATAACATAAACAAATAAATATAACCCGACCTAAACAAATACCAAACTATTGTTTGACAGCAGAACTTCAGTAGAATGTATGCTGCCAAAAATAGAATTTGTTGTTTGAAATAAATTAATGGAATTATAAATTATTGTTACGGACTGAATTTAAATATTATTTGAATCAAGAGATTGTTATCATAAAATTACGACGTGGGAGGAAAATACCTGCTGTTAAAACACCAATGATTATTTAATTGAAAGGTCAACGATCGTGTTATATTACCAACTACCTAGCTGATGCTTCGATCAATAATGTTGACCAAATCGAGTGACAAATTATACGCTTAGACTTTTGTCGAGAACCAGTCTATCCGTTGGTGAACACAGCATGAAAATCAGTGCAGTAGTTTTTGAGTTTATCGTAAACAGACAGACAAACAGACGCGGAAGACTTTTATAATAATATGTAGTGATGTAAATAAGCAGTGAAAGCCTACTGTTGTGACCGTTGGACTGCCAAGTCATAAGTCTCGAGCAGGGACTGAATTACCCAAAAATTACGGTACCTTTAAATTTCGGTGTGATGTCTTACCGTTAAATAAGGGTTACCGAAATATTTTGATACCGTTATTTTTTTCGGTAACGGAATTTTGGGGTTGGAAATACATACCGGTTATATTTCGGTAGAAGTACCGTAACCGTTATAAATGTTTTGGGAAGCGGTACCTAAGCCTTAATAAATAAGGGTTTTCTTTGACGCACCGCCTCGCCACTCACACACACAACAAAGAGATAAGTAAAAGAGTAGCAAACAAAATGTACGAAATACACAAGTTCTAACGTTTTCCACCCCGTACACGCGCGCCGCGCCCCGTCTCGCATGTATTTCGGTACCAAAATCATGTAAGGGTTAAATAACGGTTTAGCCCAACCGTTATTTATAAAGGTACCGGTATAGCTCAACCTTTATTTTAAACCGGTACCGGTATATTTTTGAGGTATCTTAACCTTTAACCGTAACCGCTTTCAGTCCCCGGTCTCGAGTTCGCACCCGATACGCACATCTCATTTCCTTGTCTGTTATAATTATTATCAGTTGCTTCGGTGAAGGAAAACATCGTGAGGAAACAAGAATGCCTGAGAGATTTATCTTGACGGACGGTATGTAAAGCAAGTCAGAGGCGTGTAGGTGGCATAAAACTCTGACAACCTATGTAGAAAATACCTCGCCTACTACCTTACCCCCATTGATAATTTCTGTACTGTGAAAGCATCTACACCAATATTATAAAGAGGAAAGATTTGTTTGTTTGTTTGATTGTAACGAATAGGCTCCGAAACTACTGGACCGATTTCAAAAATTCTTTCACCGTTGAAAATTTTTATCCCTGTATTCCCACGGGAACGGGAACTACGCGGGTGAAACCGCGTGACGTCCGCTAGTACGTTAATATTTAGAAAGACTAAAATGACACGTAATCAGGCTTTGTGAATGACGGCGTTTATAATTAAAAGTTCACCTAGTTGAGATCGTCATTTTCAAAAATAGGGTTCAAAAACCTCCAACCAACTGCAACATTAGTTATATCTGAAAAACCATGTCTAACCATGTCAAAAAAAAAACATTTAAAAAATACCCATTTGTATCATGTACGCAAGCACATGTCTAATATACACTGACCTGTCAACCAACGTTTAAGCTACCAAGGTTTAAGGTGAATGCTCCAACTAGCCCGCGAAATTCAAATTTTCTTACGTTTTTTGCAATTTGCAGGCCAGTGCCTCCAAGTTCATAAAGGTGCAAAAATGACTTTTTCAAGTTCTTGCACCTTTATGAACTTGGAGGCTTGTATTGATGATTTTGATGATTATATTTCTGTAACTACATACGTCTTACAGCCGCAATTCATATTTTAATCAACATACAAATTAGCACTGGCCTGCAAATTGCAAAAAACGTAAGAATATTTGAATTTCGCGGGGTGGTTGGAGCATTCACCTTAAGCAATGCGAGGTCAGTTATAACTGGATGTATATTATAGTAGGTACAGTATTCGTCATGTATGAAATACAGTGTGTTGAAAACAAAAGCCACATGGAAACCAAATAGTCTGGTTTCAAACAAACTCGCGACTATTTGCAACTCAATATTTGATCAAAAGAACCGAGTGTTATTTGATATCATTTTATCTATCCGTATCTTTTTTCTTTGATAATAGAGGAATATTTATTTTCTTTTGAACTGTATGTTAGTACTGCGTCACTAAACATAGAAAAAATATTATTTGTTTATTTGAGGAAAACGTGTACAATTTGACAGAAAAATTCTAGTTTTTGTATCGAAATAATAAAAAGCAAAAGTCACCTTTCGTGCATCTTCTCACAGAACAAGCACAAGAAAAAATAATCTTACGTTCATTCTCTCACCGAAAATCAATCATGAGACAGATAAAAAACAAAACTTGTATGAGACCCCGAAAAACAATTTGAATTATTCATACTTAAGTATCAACTAACGGGAAGAAAAAGTCCTTTGACTAGCTTAAGAACAACACTAAAATAGCCCTTATCAACTGATTTCGACAGGGTGGAAGGGATTCACGTATTCAGTACAACATAGCAAATTTTATCATAAAAAAAAAAGAAGAACTGCCACTCGGGTCGATCTTTAGGTAAAGCTGTGCTTGCCTAGGTCGGTCTATGGATGGGTGACCGCCCGACATATCGAGTTTCCTCCGCGTCTCGGAAAGCACGTTAAGCTGTTGGTCCCGGCTGCCATATATAGAGCTTTGGCAGTCGTTACAGGTAGTAAGTGACCTGAAATTCTGACATCCAGTCTTACCAAAGGGTATCGTATTACCTGGTATTAACTGGGTTGTGGAGGTCAGATAGGCAGTCGCTCCATGTAAAATACTGGTACTCAGCTGCATCCGGTTAGACTGGAAGCCGACCCCAACATAGTTGGGAAGAGGCTAGGCAGATGATGATGATAGCAAATTTTTTCATGAGTTGTTTTTTTTTTTTTGCCGATTTTGCGTCGATATTACTTCCACCTTTATGCTGGAATCACACTCTTCAAACTTACTTAATCATATCTTCTATGAAGACTTTTTTCATAAAATTAATAAACGGCATGAATAAAACTTAATAAGTCCTTCAGAATATTACTTAGCAAACAAACTACAACAAATATTACTGCTCAATAAATTATAACAGTCCATAGTAAACAAACTGTCTAGACAATCATAATAATTAGGTACACATTGGTTTGTCTCGCCAAGGCTTAATGATGAGAGTAATGAACTTTTGGATGTAAGTGCTAGGGGGCCTACTGGGGGTGCGGGTTGTTCAAAAGAGATACCGCTGCCCCGGCCACAAAGGGCTAAGAAGGAACATGGATGGTTAGAAGTCAGAAGAAGTCTGATACTCCATTACGCTCTGCCCAAGAGCGAGAGGGCTTATTTGATAATTTCCCAACCCCCAAATAAAAAATGTACCATGGGTCGAGTCTTTTACCATCAACAGAGCACAAATGCAGACTCCGGGCTGATACTGATTATTCCTTGAAGATGTAACACGGTAACCCGTTACATCACAAGTGGACCCTCCGACAAACGAACCAGATGAACGAGGCTTTTTATTTATTTAGAAATACATTCTAGCTTACAGTTATTTACCAAAACCCTTTATGCTAGCAATAATTATATTACATTGTCATATACCATTTAGTACTAGTGCACCACAATTTACACAATATATTTCAAAAGTAATTAAATATATTACAAAAAAATAACGCTGCTAGCGTTATTTTTTTGTGTCAAGCCCGACTATTTGCCCGTCGGGGCTGCGGGTTGTTCGCAGATACCGCGGCCTCGACATGAAGGGCTAAGAAGGAACATGGGTGGTTTTTAGTCAGTAGAAGTCTGACACTCCCTTTCGCTCTGCCCAAGAGCGGGAGGGGTTATTTGATGATTTTCCACCCGCCAAAAAAAAAGGCTAGTTAATTTTACAGCCCGACTATTTCCAAACCACTGCCACTCTGCTGAAAGCCAGAATCAACAGTGGCGACCACCAGAAAAGGGTCGGAAGAATGAAGCTTTGGCTAATTATATTAAGCTATGCTCAATATTCTCATGCAATATTGGCTCGATATCAACTACTAAAATAAAGATTTATCCCACACTTTTTTTTTTTTTTTTTTTTTATCACTTTTGGCTTGTATGCCAGCTTTTATTTAAAAAATGTGCCTGTTACACAATGCGAGCATATCATTATTTTCCACTGCATTTTCATCCAAAACAGAAAAAAGCTGCCTAAAAACTAGAACAAAACGATATAAAAGTCCATTTTTGTAGGCTACATAAACTAATAAGATTTCCTATGAAGCGGGTTCCCAGTAGGGTTGAAAATTGTATTTGCACTACATTCGCGGTGCCTGCTTTAGTCCTGCTGATCACATTAATCTAGCAAGATTATTGAATCATAGCGCACTTTACAGCAGCGTATAAACGCTGTAATTACGTCAGTTTTATTTAATAGCTTGCAAAGATTATTACAATTTCTGACTATTTTACGGCATTTAACTGTTTAGCTTTAGATTACTAAGGAGTATCAAATTGTTTTCTATATTTGAAATATAAAATTAATGTTAAATTAGTTTAAGCTTCAATATTTTCCTGTATTTTTTTTTTTGTAGCTGTATTGTGTTGTTCACACTCTTTCTTTAAAATCTGGTTTTTAGAAGCGACGACTTTTAATTGGCTGTCAATCTCACATACTGTTTTTTAATCTGTTTATCTTAGCTGTAAGTAAAATATAAAGTAAAATTAATTTAATGTTAGTAGAGTCGATACAATTATAACATTTTTTGTTTTGTATAACTCAGATATGACATACAATATTCAAATCTAAAAATAATGTCACAAACGCAAAACAAAAACGATTTAAACGCATGTAATCACTCCTGCTATAAATGCTCGGTTTAAAAGACGAAGAATATGCATTATTATTTGCTTACTATACCAACAAAGTCAAAAATGCTTGGAGAATAAAATGTGGGTGAACTTTTTATAGATACACCTCTGCCTCATCCGTTATGTATTACAATCATGATGTTACCTATGTTATATTTCAACCAACAAATCCCATACCAACTTAATCACGTAAATTCAGGACATCATTTCAAACCATAGTGCAGTGTGCACTACACTTGCGGACAATCATAATTGGACACTCGCCTGCGACCGCAAATGTACTCCAGTCCACGGCAGCCAAAGTGTTCCTCACTCTAATTAATTTTGCTGACAGTGTACCGTTCGCAGAGCTTCTGAAACTGAAAGTTTCTGTGAATGTCAGAAGGTAAAATCGTAGTGTAGTTTTCGAGAGGAAATCTGGGTCTGCTTTCAGGGACCTTTAGTTCAAATAAATATTGATTGGTTGCTTATCAAATAAAAGGCGTAAAAACACCTTTAACGAGATCCAAACGTACTTAGTTATTATTTCTGTCATTGCGATGTTTTTTCCTGGACCATTCCTGGGTACCCATTAGTTTCTGAGATATTAAGGTGTAAGTTCCAACAAATTGACACTATTTTTTAAATAGTTCCTAGTTTTTAGTGGTAATTATCTAGTCAAACTTTATTTAAAGTAAATCGCGCAAATAAAAAGTCGTGGGGCATTTACCAAACTACATACGAAGCCGGAGGGGGAGCTACGCAGAACATGTAAAAAATACACTAAAATATAGAGATTATTTTTCATAGACATCTTTGAAGTGCATTCATACATGAAAATGATCTTATCACCATGTTCACTAGATAAATAATCCACTCACAACGTATAATGGAATTTGTTATTCAGAGAAAAAGTAGGCAAGTCAACGTACTATGTTTTAAAAAAATATTCACTGGAATAAAACTTTATGATTTTTTTGAAGTTTTCATTAAACAAATGTGACTCACTTACTAAAAAAAATTATAATAAAACGAATATTTTCAGGAGATAAACTCCAGTGGAATATTATTCAAAATAAGGAGCTGAATGCATCCTGTCAGGTCGTGAAGGGTTTGTGTCTGCCATAAATTGTGCTCGCTAGCTGTCTCTTTTTTTTTTTTTGGCGGTTGGAAAATCATCAAATAACTTATCCCGCTCTTGGGCAGAGCGAAAGGGAGTGTCAGACTTCTACTGACTAAAAACCACCCAGGTTCTTTCTTAGCCCTTCATGTCGACGCCGCGGTATCTCTTGCGAACAACCCGAAGCCCCGACGGGGTAATTGTCACTTTTGAGGAAAACAAAACACGCCGACTGACACCTAACAAAAACAAAAAACATAGTCTATGATATACAAACCTCTTGTTATTCTGGTCGGGTATAACATGGTGCGTAGGTGCAGAAGTACCCTTATCACGGTATCGAGCGGCGAAAGTCAAGGTCGGCGTCAAGTTCAGATAAGGATTGGAGAGCGATACAGCCTCTGAGCTCCATACTGAAATGTTAGGAGGAAATCTGTGGTTTATTTTGTGTGAAAATGATAAGAATAGCTGGTCGTTGAGTTGAACACAAGACAATGTTTGCTATTTATGTTCTTTCTCCAAAATTAGTTTACTGATATGTTATGTCTTTTTTTATGTTTTATTATTATATACTTTTTTATTATTGATTGTAGTCAATCGTAATATTAACTTACACCTTACTATTATATCGAGTCTGGTTCTTCTAACCAAACAGACAGAGTCTGGTTCTTCTAACCAAACAGACAGATGTGTTGCTGGGGAGTTTATTCCGCCACTTCTTCTTTCCAGCAAAAACACTAGGAAGTGTCGAAGGGTGGGCGTTTTGGGGGACTGCCACTTGTAAATAAGTAAAGTAAAGTAAATTTTGACGTTCGAAAAGTGCTGATTATCAGCCTAGTGTGAATAAATGACTTTTGATTTTGATTGATTTTTGATTTTGATAGATAGAGGATACGACGCATACCTGCTATCTAATATGTATTCGTATATAGATTTATAATCAGGATTTTACGACTTTTGTTTTTTTTTAAGTTTGAGCTAATGCCTTGTTGTAATATCCAACGATAAGATTATTGACGATAAAAATAATTAAAGCAATGGTAGCCTATTAGTTTTTAAACTATAATAGTAACTAACATTATTATTTACACTGAAAACGGGATACTTACCAACAATTTCATGGTTGCCTGTTGCTGATGCCTGATGCCTGTTTAGAGGCAAGAATTCACAGAGAGATCAATTTTGATCATTGATGCCGTAACTGCTGACTATATATCTCTATATATCTCCGTAACTAGGAGGTTTCCAGGTATGGTCTAGAACAAGAAAATGATCGCAATGGGAGGGAGAACAAGTGCCCATTGTTTGCTTTAAGGGTACTTTTACACCTAAAACGGTAACACTCCAATTCATCACAAGACGAATTTCACATTACTACAGCAACAGTATTTCCTCACAAAAAAAAATCATGAAAACCCAAAATTTTCATTAAAATCTGCCAGTCCAAGAATAATAATAGAAAAAGTATTACTTAAAGTAATATCATCCGCGTTCTTTGTTGGCACAACACGGACTGTTGAGCAGAAAATATGAATAAGGTCATTTTATTATTTGGCTAGCTTTTGAATAACGTCATTTTCTTATTTGGCTAGCTTTTGAATAACGTCATTTTCTTATTTGGCTAGCTTTTGCCCGCGGCTTTGCCTGCCGCTGCCTCGTTGGTCAAGTGGTCGTGTGCGTGACTGCTGAGCTTGACGTCCTGGGTTTGATTCCGTCGGGCAGTGTTTTTATTTGATTTAAGATTTGTGCCCGGATGATGGCAATAAAATAAAATAATATAATTTTATTTTATAAATAGTATTTTACAAATACTTTCACACGTCACTTATTTTTTAAACTAGATGGGGCTGGTATTTCGTACCTGACTACTCTGAGAAGAAACAGCCAAAACAAACTTATAGGTCATATTCTGCTCTGGCGCAAGCCATGGTTCGGGACGAGGAGGAATGGGAAGCCGTCGCCTCCTTCTGCGATGCAGTGATGCTAGCGAAGGAGGTGGCGGAACGTGAGAGGAAGAGAACCTCTCGTCTCAGCTGAGAGAGAGCAGAGTTTGGACTTCTGGATGTTACTCAAGGACCAAGTTTTTGATCATAGATTCTTCTTCTTTTTATCGTGTGGGCAGTAAGGTCTAACGACCCCAGACACCCTTGTGTCAGAGTTTCTAAACCGCCTCAAGGGCCTTTGACATTTCCCGTCGGGGCTGCGGGTTGTTCGCAAGACATACCGCGGCCTCGGCACAAGGGCTAAGAAGGAACATGGGTGGTATTTAGCCCGTAGAAGTCCCTTTCGCTCTGCCCAAGAGCGGGAGGGGTTATTTGATGATTTTCCACATGCCAAAAAAAAAAAAGGTCCACATATAATCTTGGTATACACACATTAATACGTGCAGATTAGTGTCTGAGATGGTCTTTTGAAGAAAGTACCACACGGATTTGAGTGGGGTCCAGTCAGTGCAAGCAATTGTCAGTTATCGGTTGAGCTCGACTTGATACTCAATACCAAAGATAGGATATTTGGGTGGGTCGCTTATGTACTCACACTGTCTGAGAGTTAAACCAGGGACTGAATTACCCAAAAATTACGGTACCTTTAAATTTCGGTATGACGTCATATCGTTAAATAAGGGTTACCGAAATATTTCGATACCGTTATTTTTTTCGGTAGCGGAATTTTGAGGTTGGAAATGCATAGCGGTATATTTCGGTAGAAGTACCATAACCGTTATAAATGTATCGGTAGCGGTACCTAATCCTAAATAAATAGGGGTTTTTTTGACGCACCACCTCGCCACTCTGTCTGTCGTTCACTTGCCGATTGTTGCACATTATTATATTATTATAACTCAGTATTGGTTTTTATTTCCGATCGGAAGGACACGACTGCGCGCCGTGCCCCGTCTCCCATGCATTTCGGTACCGATATCGTGTAAGGGTTAAATAACGGTTTAGCCCAACCTTTATTTATAAAGGTACCGGTATAGCTTAACCTTTATTTTAAACCGGTACCGGTATATTTTTTAAGGTATCTTAACCTTTAACCGTAACCGCTTTCAGTCCCTGAGTTAAACATAACTGGTGATGTTATGTTAGAGGAACTAATATGCGGTGAAAAAGTTGTTAATGACTCTGTAGAATCTTCTCTATTTTCTATCTCTACTATCTATATCTACAGTAGCAACACAAAATTGAAATAAAACAAAACCACACAAAATACACAAAAAATATAAATTATATCAATACAAATCCGCAATTCTGCATGATAACCTTTTATTTGATTCAACAAAACGCACAACGGGGTGAGGGTAGTACATAGTGGGGGAGGGTAGAGGGGGGAGGTGGGTTCAGGTTCGTTTTCATCAGGTTAGCAGGATTACTGGGAGGTACTGTTATAGGTCGTACAGTCGAATGTACGGAGATTAAAAATTCATTTTGGCACCACGTGAATTCTCTAGTTTTTGTGAAAAGGCTTGTGGTTTCATTTATTACCAATACAAGACTTTGGTTGTGTTGAGTCTGCGTATATATGTGATTTGCTATAATTATAACTAATTCAAAATCAATAAGAAATATTTGTTTTCCATCAGCTTTCAACATAGTAATTATTACCGTCTCATCGTGGAAAATATTTCTTGAGTTAAACAGTACTTGTATCTTGCAAGGCATGAGTTCGAACCCAGGCAGGCCCACTACTTTGCGCAATTTATTTCAACACCACTGCTCTCGAAACGGGAAAAACATCGCAAGGAAACCGGCATATCCTAGAACCAAAAATATTAAAGTGTGACATCTACCAACCTGCACTGGGGCCGCGTAGTGGATTACAGCAGCGCACTCCTTCTCATACAGATGGGGCCTCCACAGTGGGAACATTATAAGTTAATTATGCTATATATGTATCAAAAATCTTTAGTCAATTGAAACTTTAACTCATAAACTCCTGAAACACTTTTCGACAGTCCCCCTTCAGGCATGTTTAACGTAAGTACACGTATGTCCTACCGCGCTTAAAGACGGTTGACCACTTTTCAAACTTATAGCTCAGGATATAAGGTTGAAAAATAGTTGAACAGTTAATTTGGTAGTACGTGCTCGTGGGTCTGTCAACAACTTTACAAATAACAAAAATGACTATCAAAAAAACCAAAACTTCACACCACTTGCACTACTCTTGCAATTGACATCCTTTGATATATGACGTCATAATCATGTAGTGTGAATGAAAAACCATTATAAACACAAGTCGATCAGTGCATGAACTGTGAGGGTGACGTCACAAACAGAGATTGGTGATGATGGGGGCGGGGCTTGCACGTGGCGAGAGAAAGAGTCATGGAAGTATTGGAGTGCATAGATGTGGTTGAATTGGTGCTTAAGGAAATTGGACATTAAAAGCCCAATGATCTTAATAAACTCACTAAAGTTAAGTTAAACAAACCAATTTCGCTTGTTCAAATTCTGACTTTACAATCTACAGCTGTCGTTATTTTTAACCGACTTCAAAAAAAATGAGGTTCTCAATTCGTCGGATCTTTTTTTTTATGAGAACGGATCTACATTAAAATTTCATCATAAGCCTATAATGTTCCCACTGCAGGGACTCAGGCCTCCTCTCTAGGAGAGAGATGAGCTATAGTCCACCACGCGGTCCCAGTACGGGTTGGTAGATATCACATGGTCTTTGAATTTTTAGTTTCTAAGACATGCCTCACGATGTTTTCTTTCACCGTTTTGAGAGCAGTGGTGATGAAATAAATTACACAAAGTAATGAAAAATTAAAAACATTCACCTTCTTTAATTAAAGTTATCGTATTATCACCCAGGTGAACCACGGGAAAAAATAATTTTCCGTGGTACACCCAGGTGGGCCATGGGAAAAAATAATTTCCCATGGTACACCCAGGTGAACCACGGGCAAAAATAATTGCCCGTAGTACACCCAGGTGTACTAGGCGGGTGGACATTATACATACATAATAAACGATTATAATTAATGCGAATGTAGGTCCCACTATCTGTTGTCTATTCTCTCTTGTCAACTAAACTTTCGGGGTTTGGTATTAACGAAGATCATACTATGTTCACGTAATTTAATTCATTGTTCCCGACGGGCTGAAATCGCGGGCAACAGCTAGGATTCTCATATTTTATCAGCATTTATGTGAGTGCCTACTTTTAAGATAGATAAATATTGGTTGCGAATGTGTGGTCCTGTCGCAAATTTCAAGCCACTTCAACCCCGACTTTACATCGCAAGCCTCAAATAATGACAATTTGAAACACCATATCCAATACCCACTATATTCACAATAGCACTTCACACGCAAAATCAAGTCAATAGCATTTCATTCATAAATAATTCAAAAGAAAATAGACACAATCGGGGTAATAAATTATCTGTGCGCATTTTTACCACAAACAAGAGTTTTAAAAGCAGCAACAATAGAACTCATTCAAAAATCGAAAACCGTTTCGTTCAATGAACGTAGAATGAATGAATTGTCGGCCAGACATTCTGGCGTCGTTCATTTTGCGATTTGAAACCAATTTTTTTCTTGTATAGTAATTTTTTTTTGTTTACCTGCCATCGTTTGATAGACCGCTTTGTTAGTTTTGTTTACAGAGAAAGTTCTGGATAAATACGTAGAAGAACTCTATATTTTTTTTGTTTAAGTGTCTGTGACGTAAAATGAGAGTTCATTAGTAAGTAATTTAATTAAGTTTTACTATTGAGAAGGCGACAACGTCTTAGAATATGTAATTAGCGAGAAGCCTAAAAAAATACACGCCTGAGAGGAAATCTTTAAAATTGTCAAGGCATATTTTGTATGGCAATTAAATAGCAGAAAATCTTTAGAATAGTTTAGTAGGTACCTGATAGCAATTATGGCTTTTGCAAAGAATCCTTTAGGTTTCTCTTCTAAACTCAAATAAACTACAACGAACCGACACTCTAAACGATTTTGCTCCTTACGAGTTGTGAATGACAAACCAAAAGTGAATTGTATGGAGAATGCGCAACCTGTTCCCTCTTAAAGACAACAAGCAACAACAGATCAATACTGAAGCTTGCAGGACTTCTTGCAACTAAAACAATGAACTAGTTTGCAACTTAGTTACAGTTTGCTGGCAAACTGTCTTATCTTGACGGTCCAAATGGCACTTTTGACTTGTGGCAAATATTTGTTGAATATACCTATTAGGTGCTACAGAGCGAAGTTGCTGCAACGGAGTTGATAGTAAGTGGCGTAGCGGGTGAGTTTCCATGAAAACGTTAAGTCTGAGTGGGAAACACTGATAACATTGTCTATTTCTTCCGCTAATCAGGATTATAGTTTAAATAGTGAATGTCCAAACATAATCCAGGCTTCCATACTAATCCTAAATAGTATAAAACAAAGTCGCTTCCACTGTTTGTACAGATAAAGTGATTCAGGAAGCAGGTTTATGTTACTGGTGTTTGTAAGGATCGTAGCAAGTTCTGTGGTTTCTGCCTACCCCCATGGGAAAAGGCTGTGAGTTTATGTATGTATGTGTGTTTATATTAATACTAGCTATTGTCAGCGGCCTCGCCCGCTACAACTCGAAAATTATCCCACGGAAAGATAAAATCGGGTTAAAAACTATCCTATGTGTTAATCCAGGTTATATACTATCTGTGTACCATACTGTGTGTGTTTTTGCGTGAAAGAGTAACAAACATACACACTCACAAACTTTCGCCTTTATAATATTAGTGTGAAGTGTGATAGTGCGATGCAGTATTTTACATTGTACCCATGCAAATCCGTGGCTATTATTTTAGTAAGTCAGTCGGTCTTTGTCTCCTTATCTTTTTACTTCTGGCAGTTGAACGTATTTGGATGAGAAACACGCAAAGACCTGGATTAGGACATAGGATACTTTTTATCCCGGTATAACGTTCTAGTGGTATAATTACCAACCTGTACACTAGTGTACACGGGCAAAACCCTGGGTACTTGCTAAAACATTATGTTTCTAAGTGAAATTGAAAGGCTAGTGGTGTGACCGTGTGACGTCGGACCTACCAAGTCATAGGTTCAAGTTCAAACCTCTGATTTTTAGGATTCATATGCGTATTGTAAAATTATCACTTGCTTTGATTAACCTTTCGTATGTCGTGTAATTAGACACAATTAAAAGGTCATTGTGTCTCGCGTGGATCTACGTTCCGGACGAAAGGTTAAGTAAAATATCGTGAGAACATCAACAAACCTTAGATATATTTTTGGACGGCATGTAATGTCTGAGGGTGGTATAAAAGTCTGATACCAGGCTTGGCACATCAAGTGCCTAGCCTTTTCCCAACTATTTTGGGGTCGGCTTCCAGTCTAACCAGATGCAACTGAATACTAGTATTTTACATGGAGCGACTGCTAGGTTAGCCACAAAGCACACAATAAAGAAAGAAAAAAGACTAAAAGAAATACAATTTTCTAGTTTTTTTTTTTTTTGGCGGGTGGAAAATCATCGAATAACCCCTCCCGCTCTTGGGCAGAGCGAAAGGGAGTGTCAGACTTCTACTGTCTAAAAACCACCCATGTTCCTTCTTAGCCCTTCATGTCGAGGCCGAGGTATCGCTTGCGAACAACCCGCAGCCCCGACGGGACAATTTTCTAGCTTCAATTTCAATCAGTAGCATAGTCTATCTTCTCTAATACTCACATAATGGACTGACGGCACGGTTGGCGCAGTGACTGAGCAATTGGACTGCTGCGCTCCGTGTCGCGGGTTCAATCCCCGCACGGAACAAATATTTGTATGGCCTACAGATAGTTGTTTCGGGTCTGGGTGTTTGGTTTGTGTATATTTGTCTAAATGTTTGTTCGACCCACGATACAGGAGAAATACTTAGTGTGGGCAACGTGTTTTTAAAAAAAAAATGTTACATTGACCTTAAATAATGGTGAAAGCTTAAAATAGCAACAACAGCAAACAATCTAGAATTACCCAGACTTTATTTCTGTGGAAATAACCAGAGCCTTATTAGAGTTGAAACATATTAAGTCGTTACATAAACATTGACGACCACCACGGTCTCGTCTCGGTGTAGTCACTGGGAACTAACAACTTGGGAGTGAGATAATGTTCTGTGGTGGTCTTAAAAACGTGTCCTATGACGTAATTTACTTCAGAATTATGTACAGTGCCACATGTCAATAGTAGAAAATTTTCTACAGAACATTTTAAATTATAAGAGGTCAATTTAAGTAGACTTCTTATAATTAAATCAATGTGGGCAATTATCAACCAGCCCGCGGCTTCGCCCGCGTCATATGATACACTAAAACCTTCCTCAAGAACCACTCTATCCATTGGTGTAAACAGCATAAAAATCGGTGTAGTAGTTTTTGAGTTTATCGCGAACAGACAGACTGACATGACGGAGGACTTTGTTTTATAATATTATGTAGACGATTATAAATATCGTTATTCACTGTATAATCCTGCTGATTCTACTATTGCAACCATTTTAGGTCCTTATGCTATTACTACCACACTGTAGGGTCAAGGTCTCCCCGGCGCGCGGCGGGGCTGTGGCTGGTTCGAAAAAGTGATACCACGGCCTCGACAGTCGACACAAAGGGCTAAGAAGGAACATGGGTGGTTTTTAGTCAGTAGAGTTTTTTGATGTTTTCCAACACTTCAAAAAAAAAGGCTCCAAGCCTTTCCACATACATAGAAAATAGGAGTATGGAGCATCACACTTATGTAAGAGAGGTTAATTATTTATTGCAGACTTTTGCTATCCAGTTTATTGTTTCAGGTTTTTCTTTATGATGGTCAGATAAGAATAGAAAAAACTTGAGAGATGTCAAGGAACACCCGGATGGAACGAAGTTATTGTTATTATTTTTTATTATGAAAAAAAATAAAAAAAAAATGTAGAAATGAAAATATCTGGCTTGCTTTCTATAAGAGAGAGAGAGACAGACAGAGAAACATGCGACGCCGCACAGCTTACAATAGCTTACCATAGCAAAAAGTGTCGTGACAACTTTTCGTAAGAGTTTTTTCCGTCTAGCCCCCTTTCACAACGCGCGATAAGGAACTTCGTTCCAAAAATCAAACACATTTCATATACACACCACACACATCACACACACAGACACCACATATATTATACAAACACCACACATATCACATACACAGACACACACAAACACATCACACACACTGATACACCGCCGTTCACATTGGTACTTTGTGGGATTTGAACCTCCAATCTCGTGCAAATGAGGCCATACCTAAGACGCTCTAGCACGTCAATTTCATTCTTTGCTAGGCCAAGCCAAGATTGAACTGTTACCACACTTACCACGTGTAGTTGACAGTACAACATGCAACATAAAAACGTGTAATCTCGGTGGACTGGTGCTATGGCCATAATTTCTGAGATTTGAGCTGGCTATTGCCTCACGTAATGTTATATTTTGACATAAAAGGTCTGGTTTACTTACAGCATTGTTGTTATAAACATGTTAAATGAAATAAGAAGGATTTAAGGAACTTAAAACTATTAAAATTGTGTTATTATGTTTTTTGTTTTTTCTACTCCTCCGTTATTCTTTTCTGATTAATTTCGTTGCGGGATCCAAGGCGGGACAGTTAAATCGTTTCTCTGGGACATCGTCGAGCTCATTGTCTCGGCGCTTTTCTTGTGGTCGCCACTGTTGATTCTGGCTTACAGGAGTTACAGTGGTTTGGGTATAGTGTGGCGGGCTTGTCCCAAATGGTTCCCATTGCTGAAAGTTTCCTCTCAGTTGCGTCATAAAGTGCATCTTAGACTAATTATTTTACATTCCACAGGTTTTATATTATTGAATTCTTAGGATCACTTTCACTCAACGAATTATCTTCACCGACAACAAACTCATTCCTGACATAACACAAAATGGTTTTCTCTTCAAAACAAAACGTTTTTACCGATGTCAACGATACATCATTGTTCTTATAACATAGAGCTATAACGCTATCCTTAAATGTCGCAAAAGCCTGGTCCCTACGTTTACTTGCCATTTTTCTCCAATTTCCTATAGAAATGGATTTGTTGTCTCAGCAAACATTGCTATGATATTATGGCCATCAAAGATTTATTGTTTGCTTTAATGTCTGTAGACGTTCTATTGGCAATATTTGTACTGTCAGAGACATGTGTAGGTAGGTACCTATTAGTTGATTCAATCAGGCGATAACATATATTATACCTGTTGGATTATAATATATACACTTGTTAGTTATATTTTAGTAGATACCTAATTATCTAGTAACGACAGCATGATTGGCGCAGTGGCTCAAGCAGTTGACTGCTGCGCTACGTGTCGCGGGTTCAATCTCCGCACGGAACAAATATTTGTAAGGCCTACAGATAGGTGTTTCGGGTATTTGTGTATGTGAGTTTAAATGTTGGTGGACGCACCCACGATACAGGAGTAATTTCTAGCGTGGCGCAACGTTTTATATTAAAAAAAAAAACGATAAAGTCCTCATTTACTTTAAATTAACTATTTAATTCATACTATAGACGCCTCCCTATTTAATATGGTGTTTGGTTTGTATTATGTTAGAGCAGTAGCAACTTAAGCTTTGTTTCGTTAAGGTCCGCCTGCACAACCTAAATTGAACTCTAAAGCTTGCAACAATATCCATTTCATGGAACCAGGAATTTCATGAGCGTAACTAAAGGTCGCAATCTTGTTGCCTTGTTAAACCAGCATTGCAATGTTGCAAGCACCAAACCTCGTACTATACCCTAATAAGATTATAACCAATGACCGGATCCGGTTACTGGTTACCCATTCCAACGAACATACATGACTGATATTCTTGGCGAGACATTCCACTACAGGCCTAGTATTGCTTATTATTGAGAAACAGTAAACTTAACTTGTAGCCAATTTAATTACTATTGAAATACTAAACTTTGCACTAAAACAATTATTATATATGTAGGTCACCTTACCTAAGTAGAGTAATATTATAGTAGCTAACTGTGTGATTTAGATTAGACTAAGAAGTCACTTAGAGTCCTAAATGAAATAAGTCCCTTGTGAGATCTAACTTCAAAAGTCGATTAGAGACCGCTTGCTAGTATTATGCCATTAGATACTAATTAACAGTACTGAATATCATAAAAACCCCGAATCAAAACGTTATCAAAGAAAATAAGATAAAATACACTCTTTAAAGCTACGCTATACTCTCCAAGTGTAAGCACATAATTTATGTGCATTTTTTGCATGTGGTTTTTAGTCAGTAGAAGTCTGACACTCCTTTCTGCTCCACTCAGAGCGGGAGGAGTCATTTGATGATTTCCCACCATTCAAAAAAAGGCCTTAAGGGTAAAAATAATCCTGTCGAGGCTGCGGGTTGTCCGCAAGGGATACCGAGGCCTCGACATGAAGGGCGAAGAAGGAACATGGGTGGTTTTTAGTCAGTAGAAGTCTGACACTCCCTTTCGCTCTGCCCAAGAGCGGGAGGGGTTATTTGATGATTTCCCACCCCCCAAAAAAAAAAAAAAAAAGGGTAAAAATAATCCCGTCGGGGCTGCGGGTTGTTCGCAGATACCGTGGCCTCGACATGAAGGGCTAAGAAGGAACATGGGTGGTTTTTAGTCAGTAGAAGTCTGATACTCCCTTTCGCTCTGCCCAAGAGCGGGAGGGGTCATTTGATGATTTTCCACCCACCATAAAAAAAAGGGTAAAAATAATGGTTGTATTTTAAATGATAGTCTCTTGAGTCATCTAACTTCACAAGAGACCGCAAAGGAAATTAGACATAATGGAAATATATCTATGCCAACTTACTAAGTATTTAAACCACTTTTTTCTGTACCCCTTTTTAACAAAATTCCGACGTAAGTACATACTCCTCGGTCGTTCATATACTTTGTTAAAGCCACTACGTCATTTACGTCGGCACATCAATGCGAATTTTTTTCGTCACAAACTCTTACACTCACAAAACGTGCTTCTTCACTGATATTTTGCGCTTTATCAAGAAGGTTAATCTGATAATCGATGACATGATCGATTCGTTTACCCGAGTGACTCAAGTGCGGGAGTTTTTGTTTGTGTTCGCCGCAAGTTTTGACAAAAGTTCCCCGGGTATCGTCGGACGCAAATCGAGTTACCTCTGTTTGACGGAGGAATCGAGTAAGCCAATTAATATGGTTTGGGAGTTGGCGAAAATAGTAGGCAGGTTTCAAATTAAATTAGTCAGCTTTCTGATGTGAAATGTAGCTTCAAGAAATTCGTCTTAGCTTTGTGTTGGAGAGAAAGAAAAAGTATTTATTTGTGGCGTAAAGGACAAAACAAAATGATTGAATGGTTTAACGATACAACAAAATTTTAGTGCCTATAGTGTAATAGTGTTTGAGAAACCGCCTTCGAACTGGATTTACCAATTTATAAAAAAACAATCATAGAACCGCAACATTCAATTTACTTCTAAAATTAATTAAATGGCGGCCATTAAAATATGTTCTACCGCGGTGAAGCCATAAAAGTCAAATAGACGTCACTATTTTATACGTCTTCCTCGTTCAAGAGGTATTTAAAAGAAAGCCATTAAAATGGATGCAATTCCACAAACGACGGGCGCTGACTGCCAATAAGAACGCTTTGAGAGTTCCAAGCTATTAGTACGTGGGTGTTGTGCGAATTATAGGTGGGGATAAAAATATTTTTTATTACATAAGTTATTTTATTATGAGTTTTGAATTTTTGTACGATTTGTGATTTAGAATGGCTTTTTTTACAATTTAAATTAAAAACGTTCAAATAAACTAATTGTTGATCAGGCTTCTTTTCATTTTTTTTTCATTTTCAGGACACGTCGAGGTCAACCGCGGCCAACCTGGCGTGACGATCTGATCATGTTTACGGGGCTTAATGGCTAGAAAGGAGAAAGGGGAGGCTTTTGTTCAGCAGTGGGAGGGAACCCACAAATAAAAAACATGTTCAGACACAATTTGGTGCAAAGCCGGATAAGATTGTAGGAAAATCTTTAAGACTAAAGGCCCTCATGGAACTCACGAAATAATAAGTAAAGTCGAAAGTATTGGATAGCTAGAATTTTTAGACTGCCATTACATTGTAAATAAAGTTTTATTATTCAAATCGTAGCACGATTTGAATAATAAAATCAAAAAAAAAATCAATTAGGGGTCACAATAAATTATGTCTGGTGGGATTTTATCATAACGTGTTGATCATTAAATTCTTTTTATTGTGCATCGAAATCGCGTACTTTAAAAACACAATTGGAATAATAACACTACAAGTCATAATCATGAATATATTCTCTATTCTAAAATGAATTATTTGAACCCTAAATCACTTTTTGAAGCAATTATAAAAACAAATTAAAACTATTTTTATTTCTATTAAAAATAAAAACCAATAATTGCAATTATTGTTATGCACAGTAATGAGATGTCTAAAAAATTGTAACTACGTGAAGAGCAAAAAAAATACGACCTTATCCAGGGAGAGATAAGAGTTTATTTTTGTTCGGTATACAAAGGTTATAAATCGCAATTACAGCAGGTACGGAGAGAGAAGCAATTATTCGTAACCCGTGACGAGGAATTATTCAAATTAAGGTTAGGGTGTGATGCAAGTTGTATTGAGAAAGCGGGGTTAATTGCGCAGTTGCAAAAAAGAAAAGATATTTATTATGTGGATTTAAAAAAATCTAACGGCTAAGAAAATCTAAGGGCTAATTCTTCCAACGTTTTCAAGTTTCAACGTCAAAATCACAGTTTATGCAACCAGGCACAGTCATACTATTGATAATATGTAAAGCCATTAAATGTCCCTGAAATACTAACAAGTCCAACAACAACCCAATGTCAGTCAAGAAAGCGTAATGGACTACAATAATTTTATAGCATTCATCTATAAGATATTCCACATGTCCCACGTGTTTTATCAGTTCTTTAAGAAATGTCAACATTAAGCGATTCAATCAGTACCTACTCAACGAATCAGTGACAGTTGAGCTCTTTCTCATCATCATCATCTGCCTAGTCTTTTTGGATTGGGGTCGACTCCAGTCTCAACGGATGCCGCTGAATACTAGTGTATTACAACTCCACAACCCAGTTAGTTAGGGGCAATACGATACCCGTTTGGTAAGTCTGGTTGTCAGTCTTTCAGGCCACTGACCACCTGTGACTATGACTATCCAAGATCTTCAAATGAGAGCCGGGACCAACACCTTAACGTGCTTTCCGAAGCACGGAGGAAATGTGTGTAATGATGGAAAGACTGGTCGTCAGACTTTCGGGCCAGTTCCCTATATCGGGCCATTCAAACGCTAATCGCCCTTAACTTGTCCCAAGCCACAAACAACGTGATCAACCCGTTATTGTGTTGGCAGCGTACAGCGTATCGCCGGGATTTTTATTAAACCGTATTGTCATTTTATTTTCATTATTTGCGCACGCAGATGAGGTCGTCGGTCGCGGTCAAATGTAACAAGTAATGGGATTTTGCGCTGGGATTTGTTTTGATGAAATACTGTAGGTATCTTGTCGTTGTTGCTCACTTATCCATATAATTTTTTTTTCACTTTGCTCGTATTGCCCACCTTCCAGGTAAAGGCCAGTCCTTCTACTTCTCACAATGATGGTTTACTTTTACTCTCCAATTGGCGAGAAAATCATCCAAGGCGTCCCATCATGGGCACGCCACGATAGTGGCGGTAAGTCCCCTCTTTGAGGAGTGGCTGGAGAGGCGCTACGGCGCCCTCACCTTCCGTCTGACGTAGGTACTCACCGGACACGGTTGTTTCGGGAGGTACCTGCACCGAATCAGGCGGGAGGAAACGCCCGGTTGTCACCATTGTGAGGATTCCACGCGCACCTCAAAGAGATGTCAGCAACATGGAAGGGCTGACGCCCGTCGGGGCTGCGGGTTGTTCGCAAGAGATACCGCGGCCTCGACATAAAGGGCTAAGAAGAAACATGGGTGGTTTTTAATCCGTAGAAGTCTGACACTCTCTTTCGCTCTGCCCAAGAGCGGGAGGGGTTATTTGATGATTTTCCAACTGCCAAAAAAAAAAAAAAGGCATCCCGTCGTCTTCTTCTTGGTCTGACGAGTCCCCGTCTTAGGCTCACAGTGATGACAGACATGACATACCCTTGCCCACTCCCATTTCAGTCTTGCAGCTTAATAAGGGATGTCGGCAATTGGCATTTAAAAATATTTACAAACTTAAAATAAAGTAGATGACCACACACAAAACAAAATACCACCTCGCGCTGCTCGAAAAACTAGGTTATGGCCGTGTGAAACTGATCAGTACAAATTCAAGTGTCCAAATAAAGTCATTAAGCCAGGGTTTCCAAAATTGACAACATTCCCAAGTAGAATGTTCTTTAAATAAATGCTTAGTCGAATTCAGAGCTGTCAAACTCCAAACACTATACAGCATTATCTTCAAGAAAAACTAACATAATACTTATAAGATCTAATACGTCTTCGGTGACCTCACGACCTGACGGTGGACAGCAATGCTCTGTGTTGTACCTCTGGGAAATTTGCTCACGAGCTACGACTCGACGCAGCCAATTTCATCAGATATCATATTATATATTTTTTTCTTGCTTTGCTCTATAAATGTTAATGATTAAAGAAGAAATATTGTTGGTTTCTGAAGAATGTCCTTTTAACGTGGGGTTAACCAATACCCAGAGAAACATGATTTTAATTATTTTCTGGACAAATAAATGAAATTGAGGTGTCTGTTTGAAATGTTAAAATAATAGCTTTCTTTTGAATGCATTTGAAAGTAAATGTGTCCCGTCGGAGTTGCGGATAGTTCGAAAGAGATACCGCGGCCTCGACACAAAGGGCTAAGAAGAAACATGAGTGGCTTTTAGTCAGTAGAAATCTGACACTCCCTACCCGACCAGCTCTGGGCAGAGCGGGAGGAGTCATTTGATGATTTCCCACCATCCAAAAAAAAATACGTAAATGTGTAACAAAAACATTATTTTACATTTTTGTCTGTCAGTCGGTTTATTCTCTGGCTAATCTCCAAACCGACTTGACCGATTTAGACGGGAGTTTTACTAGCACATAGCTGATGTTATAAGGTGTAATTTGAATTACTTCAGCCAGGCTAGCAAAAATTTAAAAAACCTTTATTAGTCACAGAATTATTATTGTTCTGATGTGGAAGGGACCCACTATGAAATATTTTTTGTGTGGATTTTTGTGTGTGCGCTGGATGGTAACTGCGGTACTCAGAGAGATTTAATGATTACTTAAGCCGTCACTTAGTAAAGATTTGACATACTTTTGTATGACAAAACCTTTACTAAGTAATCATTAAAGCTCTCTGAGTGCGGCAGTAAGAAAGGTAAAAACAGTCCACTGCATATTCGAAACACATGACAAAAGATTACGGAACGTAAAACAAATCCGTTATCATCCCGACAATCGACGGGATAATTCCCGCGCCGGGCTAAATCTTGCAGCGGGCATAATCCCGCGTCTGACTTAATTCCGCATTATTATTCCAGACACAGTCTCCGGGCATAAAGAAAACGGGAAGATGCAAGTGTTTCAAGTTTTTGTTGTTTTAGCTTAGTTTGAATTCCACGATTTAATCTTTAGGAATAAAGACAGTATTCAGGCACGAACATCATCTTCTTAGCAATAGGCCAAGAACAGAGCCAGTAGTTTGGAGCTTTCGGTAGCGTCCATCAGTTCCTGTAGTGAAAAAACCACAGGACACGCAGAACACAATAATAAGTGCCCCATGGTTTGTGGAATCACACCACATTTTGCAATCCAGGGCAGAGCACGAACATTATTAATACAATTAGCGCTATGCATGTAATTATTCATAAGTTCATAACATGACATCGTTCAGAGGTGCACATTTAGTAGAATACTTACGCCAGTAATATCAGGTTCAAGTCCTACGTTCCACGTTTGTTACACACTCAGCCAAAGTGTGAAACTCTCTGCCGGCATCAGTGTGTTCCCTCCCACATTTAACCCGTCTGCCTTCAAAGCAAGAGTGACCAGGCATCTTCCGGGCACGCACGTTCCATCATATACCTCATCCATTGCTTTCAATCCGGCGTGATCAAGGTCAAAAGCATTCACATTTAGGAATAAAGTAAAAAAATCCCATGTATTAGAGAGTAAAAATTCTCGAGTGAAAAACCGAATAACACTCTGCCTAGGCTTAGAAATAGATACCAGACCAACCATGCAGACAATATTTTTTCTCTTTATGTCTATAACGGTACGGGCTAATATTTTTTTTTTTACATTCGAATAGAGCAGTCTTTAAAAATAGTGACGAGGAGAGCAGCTGCAGACACCAAATTATGCAATATGGTTATCCGGAGAGAGAAAGAGAGCCTTTTAAAATTTTGAGACGTCCAGTCATGTAAAAGTCACCATAACTATATGCATATTAGTAGGCGAGGCTAACAGTTGTCATGGCGACTAGCCCCGCCCCCAATGGAAGGGGTACACAGATGCGCATGAGTCGGCGAAACGGACGCTTTTGTTGAAAGCTTCCTTGATGTGTCGTGAGATAAAATGATAACTTTGTAAAAGTAGAAATGGCAACTCGTAAAAAAGTTATCATAAATTTAAGTTTTTATTAAAAAAATACTTTCATTTCTTTTAAACAATCTTAGTACCTCTATGTTCTGATTGACATATATTTTGTCCAAGAGTCCGGAAGCCAGAAAACCTAGATAAAATGCTTACTCAAAAATGCCACGCTAAGGACTTTTTAATAATTATTCTAAAAACTCAACTTCAACCACTTTTTTGTTAACTTGCGATAACCATGCGGTTCCAATATTTTCTTTTCTGAATCAGCAAAGTCACCACCCTATAAAATTACACGTAAATATAGAAGTTGCGGGGTCTAAAATGGCCGCTTTAGCAGAATCATAATAAGATATCACTTTGAAATAGCCACCAGACGCAATCAATATCATAAATTGTAACTTTGTGACCATTTTACGAATATCTACGTAATTTACATGATTAATATTATTATGATTCTACAAGATCGGTTATTTTTAGCCGATTCTATGTTTGACTGTATGTTTTTTATAGGTTCACTTATATTATGGCAATTGTAGACTGATTTTTAAAATTCTTTATGTTACCCTTTGGTCAACAAGACATCTATACATTGATAGAGAGTTTGTTATGTAGGTATTGACATAACATCAATCTAGCAATACCAGCCCTCAGTCTTGGCACCGAACATGGCTTAGTCCATGTACCTATATATTCGTATTGACAGACGTGCACAAAGACGACGTGCAAACATTCCAGAAATCCAAAGCCTCCAGTCGAGCTCGTCCGCTGAGAATTGAGTAGTGGTTCAGTTTGCTTGCAGATTCGATTCGATTTTAAATTATAGATGTTCTGCTGTTTCGATAGGTAGGTCATCGTTGAAAGGAGCGTATGGCATTGGATATTCGACTGCACTATCAACGGGAAAGACATAATCTTCACTTATTGAAGAACGTACGAACGTCCCTATACGTATATTCCGTAAAATACAGAAATTTATATTGTAACGCTTTAACTTAAGAAAACTAAGCTGGTATGAGCTTTGAAATGTGGTAGAATATCCCAAGGTTTTCGATCGGTGACTCTATTACATCCAATATTATAAAAGACACAGATAGTTATTTTGGAAAGCAGCCAAACAACAAGCACATAACACTATGCAGTTTATATTAATTGTAGTTGTTAGTTCCATTGTAGGACCTAATGAAGATAAATGAGCACAACATTATAACAGTAAACAAACTGCATAATATTATTACTTGGTCAATTGTGCATCTCATTACCAGAGGACATAGAAAACGGAATTTTCATAATATTGTTGTCGTTAATAAGAACTGCCACTCGGGTCAATCTTTAGGTAAAGCTGTGCTTGCCTAGGTCGGTCTGTGGGTGGGTGACCACCCGACATAACGAGTTTCCTCCGTGCCTCGGAAAGCACGTTAAGCTGTTGGTCCCGGCTGCCATATATAGAGCTTTGGCAGTTGTTACAGGTAGTCAGTGACCTGAAATTCTGACATCCAGTCTTACCAAAGAGTATCGTATTACCTAGTATTAACTGGGTTGTTGAGGTCAGATAGGCAGTCGCTCTATGTAAAATACTGGTACTCAGCTGCATCCGGTTAGACTGGAAGCCGACCCCAACATAGTTGGGAAAAGGCTAGGCAGATGATGATGTTGTCGTTGATAAAAACAGCATTAATATCATCAAATTATTATCGGATTGACAAAAGCCACTGAAAGTTTAATAACGAAGAAACGCTCTTTTACTTAAGAGGAAAACAGGGTTAAACAAATGGTATTTGAAGAAATTATTGCGATGACCGCAATAATTCTGCTGCGTTAAACCTGCCCCCGTAGTGTGCGATTAGAACAGCTGCAGCTCACACCGAGTCCATCTTATTCCTCTTTTCTTTCCTCCAAAATAGAGCCGTTTAAATTATTTTTGCCATGACACGGAACGTGTTCACAGTAAAAGTTGATTTTATCAGAAAAAAAAAATGGTTGCTCCAGAGGGATTTTTCAAAAAAAAAAGAAAAGCGGAATTCGAAAAGCCGAGTATGCATGGAGAATTCGCAGCACGTGTTTCAACTTAATAAACCTATTAGGTAACTTAACTAATAGTATCTGACTCTAAACAATTTACACAGCTAATACTAGTCCATGTATCCGTCCGTCCGTCCTCAGGGAATCAACCGGATGGCGTGCGAGTTGCGACGGATCTCCGGGTAGGTTTGAGGAGCTGTGTGTGTGTAAGTGTGTGTGCTGTGTGTGTGTGTATTGTACTAACATTCCATAGATTCCTTAAGGTCCGAAATAAAAAGTTTTTTTTTTTATAAGTAGCCATATTGGAAACATTGGCGATGGGATTTAAATCTAGTATGGGATTTGGACGTTGCCGTATTCAAACACATGTAGATCACGAATTTATTATACCAATTACTTATTTATAAATAGCTACAATTATGATTTCTCTCTCTCTCTCTGGACTCCTCAATTTATTATCTATGTTAGTCAAATTATATACTAAAACCTTCTTTGAGAACAATTCTATCCTTTGGTGAAAACAGCATGAAAATCGGTGTAGTCGTTTTTGAGTTTATCGCAAACAGACAGACAGAGGCGGCGTGGGACTTTGTTTTATAATTATTATGTATTTTGTGGTGATATGATTTCAGCCGAAAGCCATCATCTGTAGGACATTCACTACCTACTGACGTATTACAAGTTATTCGTGCAGTGATTCCTATATTGTAGTGACCATATCCGTAGTGGTCAACCAGTTCTCACCGCTGAAGTGTTATGTGCTGTGGTTTAAAATGGCTAGTGAGAACTGTTGGCAGTTCCTAGCGTAGGTAACAATAATACTATTTTGGTATTTATTCGGAATATTACGGTTGGAAATTTTCATTCATTAAAAATAAATATTTCATTAATTGTTGAATTATTCATTTGTTGACCCCACAAGACATATCTACAAGCCTTAAAATATGATACTGCTTGTTAGCTCCCTTTTTTTTCTTTACGGCTGGACTGATTGCGATATTCGGCATACAACTAGACCATGTTCTGGGTTATATCCCTGAGCAAAAACTGCCACCTATACAATAACTAAGTCTCTACATCAAGTAAAACTAGGTAGCCTACATACATTCTGAACATGAAACTACCCAATGTAGCCTCTACAGTCTAACTCATGACCTATAAGACGAGGCTCTTATACCTTTCCATAAAATAAATTCCCCATAACACAAGAACGAACAAAATAACCTTTAAACGACATCACATAAGACTGTATTATTACATTCACATTACTATAACTCGACAACATTTTAATAAGTACCTTTTCACCTTCAACAATAAAAAACGATAAAATCACTTTATCTCCCGATCTCATAATCGGTATGAAGTGACGATTGCTGTACCGAACAATAAAATATAATACAAAGTAGGTAATTGGACGCCGAACATTGTGATTTCAAATGTCGGCATAATATTTGTAACATGAAACTAGTAGAGGAGCCTTTGGTATAACTCGACTGGTTCCGTTTCGCCGCTTCGCGTTTGAGATTTTTTGTGAGTGATGGATTCTGGGTTTCAATTTATATTGCTGCAATAAATCTTATAATTGGTTAATTTTAGAAATATACAGTGCTAGTTTTAGTGTATGTATGCTGTTGTCTACATAAACTTTATTATTTTTTACCAATATTTACATACATACTTAGCGACTTATAAAAGTGATGTTCTCCTATTCTTTGGATTGTAATTTCATGTTGATAGGAACACACTATTTTGGTACCCATACAATTATGAAATAGATCTTAAATCAAACTTGCATTAGTTATTCCGCGAGAAAATCACTCTCGAATCTTCTTAAGTGGCTAAGTATCAAAGTTACGTTAAAGGTACAGTCTCGTGACTGTACCTTACCAAAAGATCAAATACCAAAGACAAACCAGGTTAATTAGAATTTACAAAATCTAAATCTAAACTCAAACACCTTGCTACCTACACGTTAGTAACCTACATGCCATTAGCTCAATTGACCAAAATTCTCTACATACGGAGCGCCCAAAACTACCTAGACAAGTTATACAGTGCGAGCGCGACAAAGGGTGTGGCATTTTATCGCCCCGATTGTAACCTTATACTAGCACCGAATTGCGAACAAATTATAGCCTTATATAGCCATTTTATAGACCAGCAATTGAGTTCATACAATTCAGTAATCATATTTATGTATGAAAAGGTAATTCGAACTTTTTAAACACCTCTTTTATGAGCGAAGTTAATAGACGGTTTTAAAAGAGTTTTTAATGTGTCAACGGAATTGTTATGATGATATAAACGATTGTGAATTAATGGGGCTGTATTTTGAGGAACGTTAAACTTTACGAATCTTCTCTGCTCTGAAACGTTTGAGTGTTTTATTTCATCAGCGTTGTTTTGGAGTTTCGTGTTCTCGGTTTTCATGGCAATATGGCATCTATTTCTTCTTAGCGTGTCAATGACAATTCATTCTAGTCGGCCCTAAATTTGTGGACGAGTTTGGCACTTTCAATAGCCTCTATCAGCTCCTGTGATGTTCAAATAACAGGACAGGCTCATGCCTGCATATATAGGGTCATCCCTATATATCAAGTCCCCATCGTTTGTAGGGAAACACCACATTTACTCTCCAGGGCAGAGTAAACTATAAATCTTCACCTCAACTGAACAGGTGTTCATCTACGGACAAAAGGTTTGCGTAAAGTTTATAAAATATAATGACATTTCCAGGTTCACGACAGACAGTATAAAGGTACGACAGCATCTTAATCTGCTTGTAATAATCAACTGGTTGGTGTACACTGGGTAATTAGTTATACGCCTTTGCTTTATAAACTCACTAACATTATAACAGGGATTCGTGTAATATCATCTGCCACTCTGTTATAATAATATTTTAAGTGTATTTGCGTTGACAGAAATCGAAAAGTCACAGCTTACTTCGAACAAAGCTTTTGTTTGGGGAATTGAGGTTTCGCTTACAATTTTGATTTCCGTAGTACACTGGTAGGGAAATCAAAATATTATATGACCTACATAGAATATACTGGTGTATTCTATACAGTGCCTGTAGTTTCGTAGAAACTGGGTCATCGCAGTATTAGATTCATCAGTGTGCATAGACCGCCCTATACAATAACCAAGTCATGTTCTATGGGAGAGGGTAAGCAGATCTGTCTAGATTTTGGAGGAAACTACCAAAGTTTAAAGTTAAATTGATTTCAAGTTTAGGAATTGACTTCTCGACAGTTAATTGAGGTCAATTTAATTCAAAATGACACTCTGACTTACTTAAAACTCAACAATATACGTACCAAACTCTTTCAAAGTTAACCTTTAGGAGACCTAAATTCAAATGGTACACCTCTTTGTTCAGTATACAAAGTGGAGATGACGTTACGAAAATAACAGTTTTTCACTGAATGCAATATAGAGTTAAAAGCATAGGTTTGTTCGGCTAATCTCCGAAACGGCTGGACCGATTTTAACGCGAGTTTTACTGGCAGATAGCTGATGTTATACTGAGTCACATAGGCTAGGCATAGCCTTTTTTTTTAAAAAAAGATTAGGGTTATGTCCAAAAAAATAAAATTTGAAATTGTGGAACTGAAAATCTACTCATTGACTGTGAGCTTTATTTGTTGCATTTTACCAAGAAGGAACAGAAGCAGAATTACCAGTAACCCTGTATAATTCTGCTTCTCTTCCACTATAAATAAATATTTTTTTTATTTAAATTATTCTTTATTCTTATTTAGGTATACATAAACCTTCAACATTAAAGACTAGATCACATGAATTTCAGTGAATTAAAGGACATACAGATAGAGTAACCCTGACTCCAAAACTAGGAGATCCTGTGACATACGAGTCAGTGTTCTGCTGTCACTATGATACAAAAAACCTTTTCCTAAAAAGTGTGTTAACAAAATCTATAAGAACATAGCTAACTTATCTATAATAGGGTGTGCTAAGTGTTACATTGCGTTACATTATTGCGTTTAGACGTCGCCCGCGGCAATCTGCCGCCCCTCGCACTTCCTGAACTAGCATCGGCAGAAAAGTTTGGATAAGAGGAACATACTTACTTACACAAATATAAATATGTATTTACGAAAATTGTCAAATCTTGAAATTACAATTATGTTTGACTGCCTCGTTGGTCTAATGGTCGCAATTAACCGTGTCTAATAAGCATGAGGTCATGGGCTCGATTACCGGGTCGGTCGGCCTAAGTTATATTGGATTTTTCTGCCATGAATTTCTCAGCAGCAGCTGTATTTGTGCCCACTTTATGGCAATTGGCTACCCCTCTATGAGATTTAAATATAACTGGCGTAATGTTGGTTTATTATTAAGTACCTCTCTGCTTAACCCTTCAGGGATGTTTACACGCGTGATGTAATGTTTTTTTCATGATTTCAAAATTAAAAATAGTTTTGGTGGTAAGAGTAAGAGATTTTGAGCCTAATTTCAGTGGGTATATTTTTTGTGTTGAATTTTTGAGTCAAGCAGGTCATTTCTTTGATACCTAGCATTTTGACTACCTACTATATAAACACTCAAGATCTGATTATTGTTGTTTAACTTTTTTGCGGATCCTCATTTGCAAAACGAGACAATAATATATTGAATCCACTAGTTATTCGATAAACCTCAAATCATGAATTCCTGAACTACTATTTTTTTAGTAATGTGCAAATAATGATACAACATTTATCGTAATGTGGGTTAAGACTAATTACAACATCTTGACTGGACTTGAACTAAAACTGTCCTGATTAAAGTACTATCTTAGCTCAATTTAAGATTTTGCGATAACTTTTTATGCTAACGCTACAACTAACGAACCACTGCAGGACTTAATCTTGAGCTCATCGTGGCTAGTCAGAACGTGTTACTGTAGACCCTACTAGGATTATTAAATTGTTGAGACTATTTTTCACAAAATGAGCTTGTTAAAAATATAATGTGATCCTAAATTGACACTTAAAATTTATTCTTGAAGTATTTATTAGAGTTCACAAATATTTATTTATTTATTTGGGACAAAAATCAGAAACGTCACAATATAAATATTTAGTTCAGGTATAACTAGCTGATGTACGCGGCGTGGCCCGCGTAGATATCTGTTATTGCCACCAAAAGTTCCCTTCCTCGAGAGTCACTCTATCCATTGGTGAAAACAGCATGGAAATCGGTGCAGTAGTTTTTGAATTTATCATGAACAGATAGACAGGCAGGCAGACGTGGTGGAGGACTTTCTTAATAATAATTATGTAGTGATAGTAAAAACGCCCAACTAAAACTATTTTCCATACAAAAAACAGAATGTTGAAACAAAATGGTCAACGCTCTGTTCTCTCTCCACATTTTAAAGTCCACATGAGTCAGTAAATATAGCCATAGATCTGTCAATTAAATAAAATTTATGTGTTTGTTTGTACTTTCAAAATAAAACAAGTGAATGAGTATGTACATTTAGGCAGTATGTTAACAAGAGATTGAAAGATTATTTGTCCGTGGCGTACGTCTGTGTGACCAGACGGTGCACTAAAAAGGCGAAACAAGGCGATGCCACGATAGTGGCGGTAAGTCCCCTCTTTGAGGAGTGGCTGGAGAGGCGCCACGGCGCCCTCACCTTCCGTCTGACGCAGGTACTCACCGGACACGGTTGTTTCGGGAGGTACCTGCACCGAATCAGGCGGGAGAAAACGCCCGGATGCCACCATTGCGAGGATCGGCCGGAGGACACAGAGGAGGACAGAGGCGCTCCGGGCGTCGGGGGCCACGTGATGGCTTTCGGCCACCGTAGACGCGGGCCTGTGGACGGTGAGTGATGGGTAAGCTCGCCGTCCGTCCGTCTTATGACGACGACAGGCCGTGTCGACGGCGCGTTCGTGTTCCACGCGCGCCTCAAAGAGATGTCAGCAACATGGAAAGGGCCCGCAAGGGCCGACGCCTGTCGAGGCTGCGGGTTGTTCGCAAGGGATACCGCGGCCTCGACATGAAGGGCGAAGAAGGAACATGGGTGGTTTTTATCAAATAACCCCTTCCGCTCTGCCGAAGAGCGGGAGGGGTTATTTGATGATTTGTGTGTCCCTTCATGTCGAGGCCGCGGTATCTCTTGCGAACAACCCGCAGCTCCGACGGGATGTACCTACCCTTGGATGTATTATAATTTATAACAAAACTTTGTGTTTTTTAACGTTTAACGGTATGATGTAATATTTAATGTTATTTTAACTAAGAGCACGATAACACTGCCGTCAAACTGTCCTGCAGTTTGGCAGAAAATTTGTATGATACCCACTCATGTAACTATTGTAGAAAAAAATAACGAACTAATGTGGAAAGAAGCGAAATAAAGTGAATGATGCTTTTATGCGGTTGTGGCCAACCAGTCTATGTCAAAAACGGCTCGTCTGTGTGTTCACAATGGTTTGCACACCTACACTTATTAATGGAAACGAATGTTGGGTGTGGTGATCGAGGCATGAAATTAGAATGCGTACCTAGACTTGCCCCCTGTTCAACATAACTGGCGAACTGTGAGAGAACCATAATTGGGTACACCTCTGCCTAACCTTTCGGGGATTACAGGCGTGATGTTATGTTATGTTACTTCGTATTCATGTAACGGCCTCCAAGTTGAAACCCAATTTTATTAGTCCCAGAGTAAATAAATTAAACTGTTCCTAATTTCGTTAATTTATATAGCGTTTAAACAAAGTTAAATAAAAGGGTAATTGGTAACCCTAAAGCCTACCAGTTACAAACTCAAATTACCCTATTTTACTTTTTACCAAAGGTATACCATTATTCAGTGGATGTTCGTCCATGACGCGACTTACTAACTATAACGTGCCATTTGACTCTCCTTACTTATTTTAATATTATAAATGCGAAAGTAATTCTGTCTGTTTGTCGCGCTTTCACGCCAAATCCACTAAACCGGTTTTAATGAAATTCGGTACACAGATAGTCTAGAGCCTGAGAAAGGACAAAGGCTACTTTTTAATCCGAAAAAGACCCCTTACAACCCTTTTTTCGGGGTGAAAATATTACTTTTGGTCGCTATTACCGACATCCACGCGGGCGAAGCCGCAGGCGTCAGCTAGTTGATTATAATCTGAATCTTTTCAAGGTTCAAGTGAATCGATGTCTTATAGCCCAGCGTGCTCCACCCTTGGTCGCAACATTGCTGCATTTCAGGCGAGTTGCGGTCAAAAACAAGCCTACGTGAAAAGATGCTTGCTGCAATATCTGGTTTTTTACTGTGGATGTAGTTTGAAACTGGTTACTTTTGAAGGGTAACTAAAACTTCTTGCCTAGAAAAAAATCTGAGCAAACTGCAAACTCCGGCTTTGAGTTAACCAAAATTTAAAATTACCTATTATAATCATTTTCTGTACTTTCTACTACGTTTTTTTTTTTGGCTGGTGATAATCATCAAATAACCCCTCCCGCTCTTGGGCAGAGCGAAAGGGAGTGTCAGACTTCTACTGACTAAAAACCACCCATGTACCTTCTTAGCCCTTCATATCGAGGCCGCGGTATCTCTTGCGAACAACGCACAGCTCCGACGGGACCATTCTCTTGCCTTAATCCCAATTTATTTGGAGTTAGTGCGGCATGTCTTCTTCTTCCATACTTCTCTATTTCTCGTCATCTCAGCAGTCACCTCCCTTCTAGCCATATCATCCTTCACGCAATCCATCCTTTGTTTCTTTGGTCTTCATCTACTCTTATAGCCAACTACATTCGTATTCAACATTTCCCTCATTCTTCCGCATAACATGATTCTACGAAAATCGATTACCAAACAAATGATAGACAACACAGTAAATGGTACATTTTAATATGTCAAACAGTACATAATTTTTCTTTAACAATAGCCTACAAATCGATAAGTTATTCCATCCAACTGTTAAGGTGGATGTGTCAACCGACCCTCCATACATTTTTGAAATACACCTTTACACGACACACAGAGACTTTTTCTTTAAAATTTATCATTTTATCACTTCTCAACAATGGAAAGTGTCCGCAATCGACCTTTTTGGGCATTATCTTACATTATTTAGCGAGAAAAACAATAGTGAAATCCCGGCAAAATTTGACACTTCTTTAGTAGTGTGCGTGACTTTTGACAAATAATGACAAGTAAACTTGTTTAGACTATGGCACGCTAGATGGCGTGCAGGTGCAGACGATCTTATAATAATTCTGTTAAATCAATAATTAGTTTTAATTATTTCCTTTCCAACCGTTCAAAAAAATAACAATATAAAATAACATAAAACTGATGACATCAATGTTATGTTTTTTTTTTAATGTAAACAATTTTATTGTTGTATGGCAACATAAATACCAGTAGTCGTAGGAAGGTTTTATGCAACGATGCCGTTCTTCGTAACCTTGACCTACATGCAATATGTGGACGAAAAAAAGGCGTTGCCAAACTTCGTTCACTTGTTTGACTGTTAGAAACTTAGAAAATACATTCCTAGCTCGGTTGTCCCGCGCTATATGATTTGCGCGCGGAAGTTCTTGCGTACTTATTATTTTGTATGCTATGCATTTTCATTGATTTAATTGCAATATTTCTCCAGTATACATTTGATTCATATTATCTATTATACTGTATTATTGTAATTCTAATTTATCGTAGGTATAATAGTTAAATATTCTAAAAACACAATTCTATTTTCGGTGGTATTAGAAACATCAAGTTGGCCCGTGATTTTTATGAAATCTCGTCACAATACTAATTACCTACGTCATACGTGTCAGTGATGAGTACAAAGTCAGTGTTTCTTAGTATTATTTGAATAATATGTTTTTGGTCAACAATAAATAAAATTATTTTAAATCGGTAAACTACCAAAGTAGGTAATCACAAAATTAAACTTGCAAACATTTGCAAAATATGGTTTTGCCGGATTACGTCACCTTTTACGAATTTTGCAAACAGTTTCAAACAGACACACATATTTAAATATATATAGTTTGTTTTATTTTGTAGTAGATACCTACCAAGCTTTTTCACGTCGAAATTTGTTATGGTGCGTTCAGAAACAAATATAATTCAGTTACAATCTGTTTTTTTTCTGTTCCGTGCTATATTTTAAACAAGTTATTATAATGTTTTATTTTCTTATTCGTTGACCAGTTCTACGAGGAATCTAAAGGTAACATTGTAATATAAAGATAAGTAAAATTTTATTACGTACTATAGCGGAAAACGTTTCCGAACGCTCCCATTTCCCTGGCCGTAAGAGGGCCAATAGAGGACAGCCGCCTCAAAGATATTCACCAACGCGCTAGCATGTTTGCTCCCGCGCCTCGCGCCGACCAATCACTGATCTGTCGTCGCGCCGCTACTCGGCCGCTGATTGGCTTTCGTAGCGTTATAGTTTCACTTCTCCTGCACTTGCGATCATTTTCAATTGATTGTGGAAGCTGGTCCAAATAAAGGCTTATCTGAGATATCTGGGTATCGCATAGTGGACTTGAAGCATGTAATAGAGTGGGCATTTCTTCTGGAAAGACATTTAAATATGTGTGAATCTTCACAAATTGAATTTGTTAGTGAAAGACATAATGGATTTCGAAGTGAATTAATTTTCAAGTGCTGTGATCGAGCGTGGAAACATTGGTAGCAGTAATAAAATAAAAACTGCATTTGTGTGGGCAACTGTGACTTCTGGTAGCTTTTACACTCAAGCAGCTCACATAACAAGTCTTATGGATATTCCAACAATGTCAGCCAATAAATTTCGTCGAGTTGAAAGAAAATTAGGCAGTGTGTGGTTAGAACATTTGACAGAGGAAATTAAAATTGCTGGTGAACAAGAAAGATCAATTGCTATTCAAAAAGGTCATGTGTCTTCAGACGGTGTGCCATTCGTTACAGTGTATGTAGATGGAGGATGGTTAAAAAGGTCATATGGGCATAACTTTGACTCGTCATCTGGTATGGTAAGTCAATATTTTAAAAAACAAATTTGGTTCTTTATGACTTTTTTACTAAGTGTATTATTTACAAGTGTAGCTTTTCATTTCCAGGCCTGCATTATTGGTCAAGAAACTAAAAAAATGTCTATTTCTTGGTGTTAGAAACAAATATTGTTATACATGTCAATATTATGAGAGGAGAAACATGGATATGAAAGCACATAATTGCTGCAAAAATTTTACTGGACCATCTACAGCAATGGAATCGGAAATTATTGTGGAAGGCTTTCAAAAGAGTGAAGAAATACATCAACTTCGCTATTTGAGTTTTATTGGTGACGGAGACTCCTCTGTGTTTGCAAAATTGAAAGAGAAAGTGTCATATGGGAACATCATAAAAAAAATTGAGTGCAAGAATCACGTAAACAAAAACTATACCAGTGCACTCTACAAGGTAAATGAATAAATCAAATTTGTAAGTCATCCCAGGATCAGTGAAGCATATTATTCTGTATTTATATTTTGTTCTTTTTAGATCTTGGCCAACACTAAGCTCCCTCTTTCTGGGCGAAATATTTTGAAGCGAAAGATTATGAAGCTTACACTAGTAGCACGGAAAATTATCATCTGTAGCAGTGAGCATGCTATTAATATGGCAGCAGATTTGAGAAATGGCCCGCTTCATGTATTCGGAGTAAAACTGCAAGGATTGTTACTGCAATGTAAATAAAACATTGACAGATGGAACTGAAAAGAAGGAAGAAGATCTCGTAGAAATTTTGAAAAATACTGCTCCAGAAGTGTGGGCTCTCATTTATGCAGCCAATGAAAAAAATGCTTTGAAGGCTGGTCGTTTGTCAAATGAGACAACAAATGTGGCAGAAAACTTTATGAGCGTAATAAACAAATTCAACTGTGGTAAACGAATTAGTTTAGGAAAAGGGGGTTCTTACCAGAGACGTGTTCATGTGGCAGGTAAATATAAACAGAAATTGTTAGAACCAGTAAGAAATTCTTTGATTATCATCGACATGTCCTTTTCTTGGAATGTAACATTCAAAAATATGTTTTCAGGACTATCGCTTGCTACTGGACACGAATGGCATGAAACTGCATGGAAAAAGCAGACCACACAGAGCCCAGGGACACATTTTAAAAAATACTTAAAACGGAAAGAACAAAGCAGAATACGACAGCAATCTTCGAAACGCAAACGATCGTTTGCTCCAAAAGAGAAAACCCATCCGGATAAGCACTATGGACCTGAAGCTTGTGATCCTATTGATATTGATGAAGCACAGTTGAAAATTCAGTGTGAAGAAAGGTTACCAGAATTCCAAAAGTCACCAGAAAACATTGCTTTGATTGAAACCTCTACTGTAGGACAGCATGAAAATGATTTGTATACTACTCATAGGTGTGACCGTTTGACTGCTAGTCAATTTGGAATGGTGAGTTGTGTGGTATGATAATGATGTTAGCAGATATGTATATATACATACATTTCTGGTAAAACTGCCGTATTTAAACCATATTATACATTTATTTTATCTGGACTTTTTCTCTTTACAGGTTTGCAAACGCCGTATCACGACCCCATGTCACAATCATGTAAAGAATATTCTGTATAAAAGGAATATTTGTACAGAAGACATGTTATATGGACAAAAATATGAGAGTGTAGCAAAAAGTATGTTCATGCAACAATATGATAAAATTGTCAGGCCTTCAGGCCTTTTTATTGATGAAGAATTTGGATTTTTAGCTGGTAGTCCAGATGGTAAGGTTTTTATTGATCAAACTTCAATTTTATCTTTGTGTTTGGCAAATGTGGTCACTGCATCATAACACTAGTTTAATTGCGAGAAACAGAGAACAACCAGCACTAGAGACGATTGAATTTTTTTATATCAAATCTCATAAAAAGCTCCATCTCAGTGTTTTATATTTTACCAGCGACATCGCCCGCATGAAGTTTAATAATTGTCCCATATGATCTTACTACCGGGATAAAAAGTATCCTATGTTTTAAATCCAGGTTATAAAATATCTGTGTGCAAAATTTCAGTAGTTCAGTAGTTTTTGCGTGAAAGAGTAACAAACATCCATCCATACTCACAAACTTTTGCATTTATAACATAAAAGGATGGCAATTTTTACAGGTATAATTGAAAATGAGAGAGCTGTTGTTGAGATCAAATGCTTTCCATCATTGGATAGGACTGATCAAAGCCTAGAGGCAGCTGCATCAAAAAAGAAGAACTTTGCTCTAGAACTGGATGATAAAGCTTTAGTGATGAATAAAAAGCACGATTATTACTATCAAGTAAATTGAAAATTCTACTGCATGTCCACATTTTAATTAATTTCAGTATCTGGATTTCTCTTATTATAATTAAATTTTATTCCAGGTTCAAGGACAAATGCGTGTCAGCAAAATGGACAAGTGCTACTTCATATGTTTTATTTCAGTCACTAAACCTTTGACTGTAATAGAAGTTTGTCGAGATAATGAATTTATCAGCAATATGATACCCAAATTATCAGCCTTTTTTAAAAACTGTATTCTGCCAGAAATAATTGTTCAAAAAAATGCTAAATGTATAGATTTGAATGGTATGTACACAACGCTTTTACTTTTACTTTCACTTCATAAATTACATCAATTTCAATGTCTAAATATGTATAATATATCATTATGTTATTCTAGTGAAAAATCCTTCTGCAACATCAACATCGGTTAAAAATTCAAGCAAACAAGAGAAGTGAAGTTTTATTTCAGAGCAGCTTTGGAGGTTGACGGTAAATAATATTTTGAAGTGAATGGTAAATAATATTGGTCAAAAAGTAAGAATTATATGCTCAGTATGTTTTCTTTGTTGCAGCAGCAGTGTAGCAGTTGCTTCAAGACAGAAAGTTTCAAGGCAGAGGGCGAAATCAACAAATCAAATGATTTTTGTTCTAATTGTATTATGGTAGTAGTTTGTTTAGAATCTACATTATCATTGTATATTTCTTTTTATTTTGTATCAAAAGGTGAAATAATACTTCTTAGGTAAACTTACTTCATATAAAGAGCTTTATATTTTCGTTTTATTATATGCTTTTGTTGAGTGCTTCGAAATTAGGAAATATTTTTTTCACCTTCCTTGTTATTATCTCATAATAAATCGTTTTAGATTTGTAGCTCTTGTCTAGGAATTATAGTTTCTTACGTGTTATGAAATGTATAATTATTGTAATAATTGGTACAGTTACAAATCATAAGTGTTATTAGTTTTGAATGATTATGCATGTATCAGCATTTAATTATGTTACTTCAAATTCTTCTGGTTTGATAAAAAAATCAATAGTGTACCTAATGTAGTTTGTTCAAAAGCTTACTATTCCTAAAATGATAAGAATAGCTGGTCGTTGAGTTGAACACAAGACAATGTTTGTAATTTATGTTCTTTCTCCTAAATTAGTTTACTGATAATATGTTATGTCTTTTTTATGTTTTATTTTTATATACCTTTTATTATTGATTGTAGTCAATCGTAATATTAACTTACACCATAGTATTGTATCGAGTCTGGTTCTTCTAACCAAACAGACAGATGTGTTGCTGGAGAGTTTGTTCCGCCACTTCTTCTTTCCAGCAAAAACACTAGGAAGTGTCGAAGGGTGGGCGTTTTGGGGGACTGTCACTTGTAAATAAGTAAAGTAAAGTAAATTTTGACGTTCGAAAAGTGCTGATTATCAGCCTAGTTTGAATAAATGAGTTTTGATTTAGATTTTTTTGAGTAAAATAAAACTGCGTTTTATTGTAATTATTGTTGACATAATTTATTTCCCAAAATTAAATAGTTTACACCAACAAATATACCTTTTATTTTTTAACAATCGTACATAATAAAATATACCGACTCACGAACAGTAAGTCGTGGGTTCAAATCCAGACAGGCGCATTACTTTGTGGAATGTATTGCATCACCACATACTCTCAATAAATATGAAGCAAATCATGGTGAGATGTCCTTGAACCAAAAATTTGAAGACGTGACATCTACCCCACTGGGCCCGCGTGGTGGCCGTGTCCCAGCAGTGGGAACATTATAGGCTGATGATGATATACCGTAGCAGGTGGCGTTCTGTAGTTCTGCCAACCCAATCTACCCATAAAGAAAAATGAAAAACATTTTTTTTCATTCACGCCATCTAGTGTTCAATCTTCGTAAATGTACTCGCTCACGTCTACGTCTGTGTGTGTAAACGACGCTATATTCAATGGCAGATTTTAAATTACACCTTTGTGTCGAATTAGGTGGATATTATGACAATGATGTGACCCAGTTCGATAAGACGTAATGTCCGATAACCGCAATTGCTACTCCTACGACTTAATAGTTTTCCAATTACACAAAAACACAAATAAACTAAAAATGTTGACTTCAACGCCATCTAGCGGGAAAATGGCTGGGAGCAGCCTGTATGATTCACCTTAATACATGAAATATTTTAAACGCACGTGTTTCTTACATTCTGTCCTAGAAGGCGTGGTCGTGTTAGGTTAATTTAGTTTTATGAATGGCCACGGGCAAAGCCAGGTGGGTGACACGAGTCAAAGAAAGGACTTCTTTGAGTTTTTTTTGTGTTAAATATGTACTCTAGTGTAGCGATAAGTATTTAGCCATTGTTACATATATGTACATTGTAAGATAAATGTTCTATCGCTGTTTGTATGAGTAAATGAAATTCTTATCAATTCAATTTGTTTTTTTGTATGGTATAGAATCTGTCATCATCTATCTATATCTAACCAGATGCAACTGAGTACTAGTATTTTACATAGAGCGACTGTCTATCTGACCTCCACAACCCAGTTAATACTGGGTAATACGAAACCCTTTGGTAAGACTGGTTGTCAGACTTTAAGGTCACCGACTACCTGTAACGACTGCCAAAGATCTATATATGGCAGCCGGGACCAACAGCATAACGTGCTTTCCGAGGCACGGAGAAAACTCGGTATGTAATGGGCGGTCACCCATCCACAGACCAACCTAGGCAAGCGCGGTTTAACCTAAAGATCGACCCGAATGGCAGTTACTATTAATCCACGAGCTCATCAATAAAATTGGTATAGAATCTATGCCATGCATAAATCGAATGGCAACTACAATTCTCTGTATTTTCCCTGCCAAAATAAAATATTTGTGACAATTTTAATCGGAAAAGAGTATGTTTAGAAGGTTTGGTCATGTAGAGAGGGATAAGTGAAAGGGCACTAGCGCGAGCAAGTGCCACATGAACGCTCAGTGATATAGTGCACAAGTGAAGTAATACTAATTATAGTTTTAAGTTTATATTTACCAACACAAACTGTATTATTAAGTACATTTAGGTTAAGGTATTTATCTATGGGTCTTTGTTACCTGAAAATAAATAAATTCTATTCTATTCTAAAAGATATTTACAAGACAGATGCGAGTGGCAACACTAGGTGAGGAAGCCCTCGAAAGACAGATCTTCAGAAATTACAGGCGCGTAGCACTCGCAACCGGGCCGGGCGGCGGCGTGCGTAATCAGATGAACTTGGACGAGACAAGAGGAATATGACGGTTAAGATGGTAGCAGGTGGCGTTCTATAGTTTCTGCCTACCTCCATGGGAAAAAGGCGTGACTATATTTATGAATATGTACCTATATTAATTCTGTTAGTTGAAAAACTTCAAAAAGGATCAATAATAAAAGAACACCATATAAATGTATTGCGTGCCCATCACGCATTAAAAACATATTTTCTCTTCTTTAAACAATATAAGACCACGATTTACTTTGCCAGTATCAAGTGTGGACGAGTGTAAGTACATCTTCTAGTGTTTTATTGGCTGGAAACACGCGATTCGTCGATAAGGATCATGATGGTTAATTCTCTGTTTAAGGTTAACCTTTGGGCGTTTACGGTAGCCATCAATATTAATCAGTTTTGATGGGTAATAGATCACCTCGTGGCTTACCATGACGTCGTAAAGCAGGATTGTTTTAATCTTCTTATTTCAGTGTGGAAAAGAGATGGTGTTAAACACCGTGTATAGCTCTGTCGCTTTCCCACATTGAAAGAAGATTAAGGTGAATACGACAAGGTAACCCGCAAAATGCGAATTTCTTACGTTCTTTTTACATACAACCTGAAACTGATCGGTAAATTGCAAAAAAAAACGTAAGAAAATTTTGAATTTCGCGGGCTACCTTGTGGCTTTCCTCTTAAAACAATCCTGCTTTGAGACATCTTGGTAACCCCACTGACCATAGGTGTATTGTACAGCAATACTTCTAGTCAGAAGGGTAAGTTCTTCTTCTTCTTGTTTGTGTCGCTGGCAAGACCACATTTTCTTTGACTCAAAGATCCGTCGACGTCATCGGTGGCAGCGCAGAGATTACTTTGAAACTACGGAATATTTTGGGGCTCAGAAGACAGGTTAGGAAGTAGGATTATATATTTGCGATGTAGCTCCAGGTCGACTACCTGCTGCTGAATGTCAATTGTGCAGATTTTCAATACTTTCCCGAACACATACTTATACAAAGAACTTTATTATTTTGTTTTTGATGATACTCGACATTCCTCAAGTACAAAACATCGTGCGTGTATTCCTAGACGACGCAAACGAACTTACCGTAACTACATTTCGCGTATCGAGGTGATTTTTCCTAATTTCTTTTCTTTCTCCCAAAAAAAATATATAGCAGCACTTGTAAAGTTAATCAACTAGTTAATCAAGTAGACAAGACAATAGGGTTCAGTAATAAATTCCGGGGAGCCGGCAGAGCAGTAGACAACGCAGCACCTAATGGGAAGCCACTAAAACTGGTACAAATAACGCTTAGGTGGTACAAGTGGAAGGTTCGAGGTTTGGAGGTGGTAATTGGTAGTGTTTCAAACTGTTCTATCATAGGAAAAAAAGTGGCATTGTTTTACAGTGTCATTTGTGAGGATATATTCTTCCAATGGGTTACAGGGTAACACAACATGGTGTTACTAAACGGGAACAACCCAAACAAAACAACTAAAGATTCTAGAATATGTCTAGGGATTCCATAATTTGACTACGGGTACATTGTTCTAATTAATCAGCAAAGAGATCACAGTGGCACTCTTAAGATTAGAACTATAAAATACAATTAATATACAAGATTTCCAAACAATTACCGCTGCATATGTAAATCTGTCACCATATCAATGTGATTACTCCAATTGGTGCTGGAAGAAAGTTTTTGGGCGCAGGATGTGGTGTTCGGTCCACGTCACCTCCGCGGATAAATTCCACACGAACGCACAAAACTTCGTGTAACTAAAGTGTTTCTAGTTTCATATACTAAAATAAATGTAATAATAATTACTAAATTTGACACCGTGCTTCATTTGTGCCGATAGTTGTCCTGCAACTAAATTACGACTTTTTTCCCATCTATTATAAGAATCCTATAATATTTTTTTGTTCACATACCATATCAACAGAATCCTCGATCCGTGTAACATCGTAATCTTGACAGTGGGTACAATTTACGTTGTCCGCGCCAGTACTAATCAAGCGTTAGGATTGAGATCCGACGCACAATGTTCTACACAATCTGTATCTACATGATTGTTTACTGCTTCTAGTACTTGCGTGTCTATTCTTTCGAGTTTAGGTGTAACCCGTGTAACATTGTAGGTATTTATTATACGAACCTTTCTAGATAGTCGTAGTTTTAGTGTAGGTAATAAGCTTGTAGCTAATTATTTAGTGCCGCTCGGATGAGTCTTCAGGTTGAGCGGCGCTTACCTTAGTTTGTCTATGGATGGGTCACCATCTATTACATACCAAATTTCTCCCGTCCCTCGGAAAGCAATTAAACCGTTGCTCCCGGTTGTCAATTGTAGATCTTTGGCAGTGAAGTTCATAAGCTTCGAGGAATGTCCCATAAATAGGGAAGCGAATAGAACACAATTATAACCGCCAACAAACCGACGGTCCCTACGTATATAAAGACATGTCGAAAATGGCATTTTTTTTTTATTGTATCATTGGCTTTAGATTATCTATGCGCACATACTGACATACGATTTATTTTTAAATTTTGTTTATTTACCTTGTTTTACAAATCGTATAAAAGAACAAGTATTATAAATACAACGAATAAGTGTCGTAGATGCGGACATCTATACATATCTTTTTGTACGGTGTTTAAAAATGCGTGCCACTCGGTGCGAACTCCCGTAAATGGCGATAAGTCTGACAAGAGTCAGACTTATTGCCATTTACGGGAGTTCCCCGAACGAGACAGGTCGATGGTTGTTCGTGTGATGAAACAATATTTATTGTTTTGATGCAGTTTAGATTTAGTGGTGTGTTATTTAGTAATAAGTACTCATATTACCGCCAAGAATACTATAAAACAAAACATGAATAACAGGAGATCAAAGTTATTGGTGGATATTGCAAACTCCAGAAAGAAGAAGAAGAGGGAGGAAAAAGAAAGAACAAGAACTAATTCTAGAGAAGGCGTACAATAATCTTATTCCTATCACTGTTACTGTTAAATATAAAGACTTGATTAGTTTATACGATACGTTGATTATTCCAAATAAGTATCATGACTTCTATAAATATAGAAACCTTAAGCATATTGAGGAAGAACAGGGCAATGACGAAGAAGATTGTTAAATTTTTCTTTACTTTTTTATACATTTTGTTTTGTTATATAACTACTAAGGGAACTTTATTAGTAATAAGATGAATCAGTCTGAATAAAGCTGTAATAATTGTTAAATGTTACCAATTAGGTGTTAAAAATGACGTAGTTAATTAGGCTGACGTACCTACTTAATAAAACTGTAATGATTATTAAATACTGGGTACCAATTGCATTGCAAGACATGATTAGGCTGCGACACATGCTTAAAATTAAAATTGTTAATTACTAATATTAGACAACAGTGATTTTTATGTTCAGTTCCTACTTCAGTGAGTCTGTAGGAACCTATTATGTAGATGCTAAGAAGATTGTTTTTTAATAATAAATAATGTTGAATTTATAAACCTTGTTTAATTAATAAAACACAAACTTGATAATTTTAAAAGACATGTCTTTATTTACATTACAAGAACTATAGTCGTACCCTGAACGACTAAAACCACGTATAAAGTGATATGTCTTCATTGAAGTACTTTTTATAACCATGGGTGACGATTTCAGGATGTTTAACGTATTGATTTAAAAATAGTAACATAATCCTACATTTTCATAAAAAAAAATATTTAAATTCTATATCAGACACTGTTTTTTTGTTTCCTGCGTATAAAAAGGTATCATAGACATGACTGACATACTTCTATTTTATTATCGACGTAGAAACGGTCATCTATCAGTTTTTTCAAGAAAACGTAAAAATATAAAATATGCGTAAATGGCATTATAAAGCTCTTAAAACTGTTAAAATATTTTACAAAGAAAATATTTATTATTGGTCATAGAATTATTTCTAGGGCGTGTTGAACACAAATTACGCTCTCCTGTAAACCTCGGTTTTTGACTTGACCTTATGTACGTAGGAACCGTCGAAACAGCAACATCGTCAGCAAATTTGTTTACCATACGATAATCAAATCAAATATTCTAAAACGATAGAACATGCTAATATTCGGAAGTGTAAAGTCCCACAATTCCATGCAATCCTCATCAATGCAATATGTGCTACCCTCAACACAGTCGTTCATTACATTACTGACGTCAGCAAATCGAATCATGACTATTGTCACAGCACATTGCCACTTAATAAATCCCATACAGAATAAAGGAAACAAATTAAATGTTTAATTCAAATACACCAACTGGTTGCATTCGTCACACCACGTCAAAACGGTCGGTTTGTATTAAACAATTGAAATGCAGCTGTTGAAATTGTTGTTGTTGGTTATTGCTAAGCACATTAAGTTCAATATCGAATACAATACACTTTACGAACACTTTCAAGGGCTGCTTGCCTCAACAATAGATCGTCATAGGTTGCGTAAGTGTTGCAGAATTTTAAGCTCTATAATTGAAACGGCAAAGTCGCTTAACCCAAATCAATACTTTTGCAGTCGGGATTGCATATTCCGTGTTCGGAAACGATTAATATCCAGACAAAGTCACAAGCAAAATTGCACCGAAAACGAATTACGATAAAAGTGAGTTTAATTCTGCAGTTAATACAATTGCAACAACACAAGAGTTTCATAGAAAACATATGCGCAATACTTGAATAGTATAAAAAGCTTATAAAATACAAAGGGTGTATGAATACAAATAATTGTGTCATTGTGGTCTGTACAAAGTTCGCCTTTATAATTGGGTACTTAAGTTTGTTTCATTAAAATCATTATTTGTATTGTAAAAGCATATTATTGTTCAAGTGGTAATTGTACAAAGAGTTACTTGAATTATAAAACTTGTCAGTGCGCCCTTTGATGTCAAGAAAAAGTATTTTTTTAAGTGGTTGTGGCGTTTCATTGACCCTATTACCGAGTTTTGTCTGGCTCATTATTTTCTCACCATCTTTAGGTATTTTTTTAAGCTATTGCATAGCTTCTATCGCGGGCCTTGAGCGTGGGGACCGAATCCAGAAATTCCGTAACGAAAAAAACCTAACACTCATTTATTTAATAAAACAAAAAAAAAATGTGTTTTTATCGGTCACCACGCTCAAAGTGTAAGTAACTTGAATTAATATCAAAGAAAAAAAAACAAAGGAAAAAAATACTGCATTAATAAAATAAATAAATAATTATAATTGCATAAGTTGATAAAAAATGCTATGCAATAGCTTTACCGCGGCAATCTCCGAGTGCCACACGTCTTTTTTTTTTAAATCATAATCATCATCATCCACAGCCCGAATTCACCCACTGCTGGGTATAGGCCTCTCTTTTCTTGTGCCAATCTCCACGGTCCTGTGCAAGCCTCATCCAGGTTTTGCCCCCGATGGTAACTATGTCGTCTGCCCATCTTGCCGCCGGATAAATCATAAACATAACATAAAATTAAATCATAAACATAACATAATTATTATCGCGCCTGTAATCCCCGAGGGGTTAGACAGAGATCTGTGGTACCTTTTTTTTATTTTTATGGCAGGTGAAAAATCATCGAATAACCCCACCCCGCTCTTGGGCAGAGCGAAAGGGAGTGTCAGACTTCTACTGACTAAAAACCACCCATGTTCCTTCTTAGCCCATGCGCCGAGGCCGCGGTATCTCTTTCTAACAACCCGCAGCCCCGACAGGAGATCTGTGGTACCTAAACTCTCATTTTGCCAGTTATGTTTAGTCCTATGTAATAGGAGGCGAGCCTGTTACCTACCAACCGAGCACAATAATAGGGATGTTTACTGACTAAACAAAATATAAATCTAATTAGTCCGTCTGTAAGATTATCGAAAAATATTGGATATGTATTTTTTGTTTTATTAAATCAATAAAAGTTTAAGAAGATAAAACGCGTCAAAGATTTTAGTGGGGGGTTGTGATGTCACTCTCCGGTAAAAAATGTCATACTAATGTCTTAGAATATGACGTCACACGAGTTTTCAAAGCACTGTATCGTGTTCATTGTTTGTTTACGTGAAAAAAGAAAAAATACGTGTCCAATATTTTTCTTTCTTTCTTTCTTCTTTCTAATTAGATTTTTTTTGTTAACTACCCTATTGCAGAATTCGTGGCTGCTCTTCTGAGAATTACCTGGTTGAAAAACCCAATTACATTTTGCCAGACCTAGGAATCGAACCCAGGACTTCATGCTCAGCATCCGCGATTACATACATTACATTACTACAGCAACACGGCACACACTTCATACAGTCCATCCATCGTTTATTTGGTTTAACAAGAAGTCCATCATTTATAATACACAAAACAAACACTGTCATCACCAAACACAACTATCCAAAATCCAATATCTTTATCTGTTTACACTCAAATAATAATATTATGTTATTGTAAACAAGTAAACAGGCTGACGAAGTAATTAGGTGTAATCCAGGCCAGACAAAGGCCACGTGGCCGGCACAAGGCCCTCGTTAGGCCTCGCCGGAGGGAGGACTGGAGAGGGATGGCTTCGGAGATAAATGTCTCGTAATTGTAGGTATTATACATTTGATATTAAATTATAGAGGAGTTTGTGGGAGAAAGTTTTTTTTTAAATATTCTGTTGATTTGTTTGTTACGTACTGTGATCGGAATAGGCTGACTAAATTTGCTTAAACATCGGAGAACAGAGACAGAAAGTGGAGACTTCCTTACGACTATATCTTTTTAATTTTTTTTTTAATTTAATTTAATTTTTTGAAAAATCTTCAGTAAGTTGAAAATAAGCTTTATTTAGACTAGCTGATGCCCGCGGCTTCACCCGCGTGGATGTCGGTCAAATTATATACTAAAACCTTCCTCTTGAATCACTCTATCTATTTAAAAAAACCGCATCAAAATCCGTTGCGTAGTTTTAAAGATTTAAGCATACATAGGGACATAGGGACAGAGAAAGTGACTTTGTTTTATACTATGTAGTGATGTGTAAAGGCTATTTTTAACTAAACATGCGATTAACAATTTAAATCTTAGGAAGTCTACACTTTCTGTATCTGTTTTCCTCCTCAGAAGCAAATATAGTCAGCCTTTTCCGATTACTGGGTATGTATCGGGAGTTTCTTGGAAACATTATTATTAGTACTAGAAACAGAATATTTACCATGTTTACTGTTGGTTTTCTCGGAAGCATATAATTAAACATACACCGGACGGTGCATGTTTAATTATAATAATTTCTCCGAAGTGTCAGGTTTCTGCTTAAGGGCATTATTACCTATATAAGACTTAAAAATAACTTGCGTTAGCCAACTTCACTGATACTGTTTTAGACAGCAAAGTCATCTCATTAAGCCATCATGAAAAGTAAATGAATGGTATGTTTCTATAAGATTTTAGAATTTAAATATAAAATGGATATCGCCATGAAAATAATTATCAAAACTTTGAACAAAACACAAGTTTTTTTTATTATACAATCATAACCCCATTTGGCTTGTAGTCTGATACAAAAGCGTTAACTCAACTACAAAGAAAACTATAGTAATAATAACTCAATACCACCACTCAAAAACACTACTATCAGTGTTACAAAATTACAACTTATCCTTTTAATTCAAAAACAACAAATACACAGCAAAGGTATCAATTATTTTGAGTGGCCAAACACTCAATGTCACACACCACCGCACTTAAATTACGAGAACATCCCATTAAAACTATGGCCACCCTAACCACGAAAAATGAATAAAAAAAACTTACATTCACCACAAAATCACTAAAAGCCCTTCAAAGCATTATCGACAATTTTACGCAAACTGTGAAACCGTTCGACCAAAAAAATGCCATACAACTCTAAATTTGTCTCTTTCGTGTTATTTATTAGAAGGGGGCGTCGCTCAGAGTTTTATTTGGCATAAAATTTATTATAGAAATGATATAAAAATGGATAATAAGTGGAAAGCGTGGAAGATATTTAATGACCCGTCAAATGATAGTCTCTGGATGGCAGATGTTTTTGCACGAGCCGCTCCGAATTTTTGTAAGGGACGTATTGTGGACATATTACGCTATTTATTGTTGATGAATTGTGAATTATTGATGCTGTATTGATAGATGAATGGGATCGAATGCTATGTTTATAGTATGAAGGTTTGGTGAATTTTGGATTCGGAAACCGGCCCTAGGATTAGGTATAACCTATTCCCTCTGATGTGTCCCAATAGTCGTAATAATAGTCGGAGAATGTTGAGAATGTTGAGATGGATGTGCGGAGTGACAAGAATGGATAAAGTGAGGAATGAGTATATTAGAGGAAGTTTGAAAGTAGCACCTGTTACAGAAAAATTGAAAGGAAGTCGTTTATCTTGGTATGGTCATGTAATGAGGAGGGATGAAACGCATGTGACTAAAAAAGTGATGGATATAAATATTGATGGATGGAGAGGGAGAGGAAGGCCAAAGAAAAGATGGATGGATTGTGTGAGGAATGATATGAATGAGAAAGGAATAAATGCCACCTTGACGTGTAACAGGGAAGAATGGAAGAAGAAAACGTGTTGCGCCGACCCCTAATAGAATGGGATAAGGGCAGGAAGATGATATGTGTCCCAATAGTCGGAATATTATAGGCTCACAAATATGGTGCAGGAGGACTATGTTACAGTATTTAATTATTTATTTTAGTGCTGAAATTATTACATGTCGAGGTAAAGACAATGATACGGTTTTTCACACACTTGTGTAAGTTAGAGAATAAAAATTAATGCACTGATTTTCAACTGCATCCGGTTAGATCGGAAGCCGACCCCGACAAAGTTCGGGATAGGAAAAAGTATTGTCTTACTATGGTTTAATTTTAAGTTCGTCGATTACATAATTTGTTCTAACATTAAATTGATCCGGAGGTAAAGTACTTCACCTACATGTTTTTAAGGTACTTATGTTACTAAACAAACATTAAAGAACAAAGTCAATTTCGTAACATCTAGAACTTTCTCGACTTCAACATCCTCAAATAAAACTTCATCGTTTTCTACGCCACATAAAAACAAGAGACTTCAAATGTTCAAGATGTAAAACTTCCATAAGTACGAATATTATTATAACAAGGTATATTATATTACGAGGAAAAGTTCTAATTTATTCCTCAAACTTTTTTGAGTGAGGAAAAGTATGAAAATTCTTATCAAGTTCCTTCTTCCAGCTGTGTGTTCTTCCTGAATAATTTCAGTAATTTGAAGGGTTTCGTCATATTTTTCTTAAAATTCGCGACAACATTAATAAGTATAGACAAACATGCGGTAGAATTATATGAAACATTCGTTTTTTAAGACTCTAACTGCCGCACTCAGAGAGCTTTAATGATTACTTAGGCCATCACTTAGTAAAGGTTTTGTCAGTTTTGTCATACAGAAGTATGTCAAAACTTTACTAAGTGACGGCTTAAGTAATCATTAAATATCTCTGAGTACGGCAATTACTATTGCCAAATTGTATAATTATAGTAGTTTAGTAACTTAGCACGTTGTAAATGAAATGGATATACACCAATTTATAACGGGATCAATAAGAAAAGTTAAGTTAGAGGTAGAAGTCCATACAAAAAAAACAAAAAAACTAAGCTATAAAAACATATATACTGACCTAACTGCAATGAAAAAAAAACACTTGAATCAACACCCAAGTGTTTTTTTTGTAAATAGAAAGTTTATCAAATTCATTATACAACTTTGAACGTTAAATGAAAAATCTTCCAAAAAATCCAAAAAACTTTTCCGAAATCATCGTTATCAATATTTGACTTTGTTCATTTCCCGTTTAAAATACCATTTATCTCCCAAAAAGTTTAGTCGACCGTAAACTTGCTACCTTCCTTGTCCCGTGTCATCTCCAACGGCAGAAGTCAGAACACCGCCTTTTACCCAACAGCTGCCCAAAAGGTCATACACAACATATCAGACGCTAAATGCCCAAATAAAAATCACTAAATTTATAGATAATCGTTCACCATAACTAATTTTTATTCTATTCATAACAATCACAAGTAGCACTCAGAATTTTATAATGGCGACAATAGGTCTGACGTTGCTGAAGAAAAAGGCAGAGGCATGCGTGAAATTCCTTTCTATAATACGATAACTTGGTGTCAATTTTTTTTGATAACGCAAGGGAATGTGACCTTTATTTCTAACCAATGCAATTTTAAACAAGAATTTTGCTAACCTCAATACTCAATCGGAAAGACATCTAACTCCTTAGTAACAAGATCCAAAATCGATATAATTCAAAACGTAACACGCAAGGCAAACTTGGTTGAAAACAACAATGGTATCTTTGGAGCCGATTTGTCGCCGATGTCAAATGATTGCTTGAATGAAGGAAGAATGAATGAAAGACTGAATGAATAGGAATTATAGGCGGCAGTTACGCAATCAATTAGAGAGGGCGGTACCCAAGTCCCGGTCCCTTTGGCAACCAAACACTTCAGCCCCCGAAACCAAAAGTTTAAATTGAATTTATAATTTTTACAAACTGATAAAGAGTTTTAGGCAGCTTTTATTAAATTTTGTCTTTGTTAAGAAAGGAACGGTGTAACAGATAAAATGTTTTTCGAGTTTATTATGATAGCAGTTTTAATGGAAAATAACTTTTGGAATAATATTCGAGGTACGATGATGGCGTAAAGTATTAAAATGATTGAGTTTATTAATTTTAAATTGCGTGTAAAGTTCTAGAGGTATCGTAAAGAACTTAGCTCTTAAAGCTTTAGGTGTCATTCACTCCTAAGTTAATAATAATGAAAGGCCCTATTGGTTTAGTATCTGGATCAATTTTCCTAAGAGGCTATTTTACCTGTCTGTGCCATTTTACCGTCGATCTCATTTAGATATTTTATCAATTTCTAAAATAATCGTGTCAAGTCTTTGTTTTCAACAGTTTGCAAAGGAATATTGTTTTAATAATATTACAGAATTAATTAAATTTAACAGTACCTGTGTCATCTTTAACTAATTAAAAATAAAAGCTTCTAGTTTTAGTCAATTAATTAATTAAATCTATAAGTATAATTTTCATCAATATTTTCTTCATAAGAAGACCGCCTGATGGAATTTTCTACATTCACACATTTACAAGAGAACAAGCGGATTATGCTGTACATCTGTTCACCAGTAAATGAGTGAATTTAAGATTTTGTTTAATATTAAAATTTAAAGTTCTTAATAACGAACTATTATGGCTCGAAGCTGACAAAATTTAGATTGCCATGAAAACGCTAAGAAGAAAAATTTCAATGACTAAATTCGCTGCCGCCCACGCTCCTCCAACCGCCACTTTCGTACCCCCACAATCTTCACACATCGCTAACAAAGGCCCGCGCAGACGGTTCACAAAGATACCGCTACCTAAACACGGTGACATTTTACACCCGAATAACGCCGCACAATCTCTTACAGAACACATTCACAGAACTAATGAATGGGCTAATGTATTATCACACTTACAAGGACCAAAGAATGGAATTTCGTCAAGTGACCGTAGCTAAGGATGAGAAATTGTAATAGTATTTCATATACTCTTTATGAATGAAGATCGATTTGTAGTATGAAAAAAATTGTAGCTGTATTTATGAATGGTGTAATGTCAGTAATAGATGGTATATTCTCTTTTTTGGTGTGTATGGCTTCTGTTAGAGCCGACATTATTTTGTAGTAAAAATGTTTCGTTGAAAAATAAAACTGTTGCGAAGTTGGCAAATATAGTACCTACTTGAACTCAATTGAATTCCGTGTTCGTATTCTGAAAGTAACTCGCTTAAAATTTACAGAAATTCACGTCGCTTTACTCTAATAAGTTTTGAAACAAGACGTTTAAACAGTTTGGTGCCGACGGTGGTCCACACGTTAATCGGTGCAAATTATTCCTAAGGTTAGTAAACCAGTATTTGTTTGTACATTGTTTGTTTGTATTTTGTTTACAGTCGTATTAGCATTTTTTTTCAATTTTTTGTTTTATTTATTTGATAGTTTAAAAATGTTCCTATGAACTAGAACTACCAGTGGTTTCATTTATTGTCATATTATCGGCACCACCCCGTATACTCAGTTTAGTGCAATTTTCTTTCGATGATCTTATTGAAGTGAATATGTATTTTAAAGTTTTTTTTCTCAATAGTGACCCAGAGCCCATTGAAAACAAAAGGTTCGTCCTCCATTACATGGGAGGGAGTGTCAGACTTCTACTGACTATAAAACCACCCTTCATGTCGAGGCCGCGGTATCTCTTGCGAACAACCCGCAGCCCCGACGGGGTACTTTACCCTCACACGCTATACCAACAAGGATACCACTCTGTCTAACCTTTCGGGTATAACAGGCGTAATGAAATATAAAATATGCGATATCCTTTCATGTGGGTGGGACTGCCTCGTTAGCCTAGTGGTCGCAATCACGACTACTAAGCATGAGATACTGGTTTCGTTCCCAAGCTGATCGTGCAAAGTGCTATTGAGCTTTTCCAAGAGGAATTTCTCAGCCGGTAGGTAACAGAACAGTCTGCCGAATTGTGAAGCTTGCCACCCCCCCTGTCATGACGACCACGACCACACTGCCAAGAGTGTGACGACAGATAAGAAAGAACAGACTGCCAGAATTAGGCCCCGGTTGATGGCAATAAGCTCGCCCCTATTAAAGTTATTTCACGAAAGAAGTCCCGCGGACAATTGTGGAACTAAATTTAACAGATCGGCCATGTTGTCGTTTGTCGATGTTATCAAGGTGCGTTTGTTGTGGTAGATATTTTGTGAGTTTATTATTGGATTAGTGTGTTATAAGGTTTATTTACGATGCCAAAAGTTGTGAAACAACATTATGTCGCGCGATATACAGCGCTGCGTCTGCGGGACTTTTTTCGTGAAATGGACTTTACATGAGACTTAAACATAACTGTCGAAATCTGGGTATACTAATAGCTACTACACTGCCTAACCCGTCGGGTATTATAAGCATGATGTTATGGATGTTTGTAATATCTCTAAAATTGATTAGATTACATTCAGACCCTCACAAAATCCTATTTATTCGCACTATCATCAAATAACACCATTTAATACTAACGGTATCCTGTTATAAAATACAGGAAGTGACGTCAAATGTGCCCGGCACGCGGCGCCCCGGCGCGGCGGCGGTGCTCGACCGGAAGTGCGTCGCAGTTCAATTTGCCGCCATATTTAAAATTAATACGGGAATTTAACAGGCTATTGCCTTTTCCCAACGTTTGTTTTAATATTAATACAACGGATATTTGATTACAACTTTTGAAATTGTTTTGAGGTTATGGTTGAATGGGGATGTAGTTTTGGTGGAATTGTGGGTTATATTTTAATAGCTGACATGTTGCTATAATGCTCCTACTTGTCATGGTTTGACTGTTACCAACTTAATATCTTTATGATGTTTTATCTTTCAATATTACTACATTTTTTTTTTGGCGGGTGGAAAATCATCGAATAACCCCTCCCGCTCTTGGGCAGAGCGAAAGGGAGTGTCAGACTTCTACTGACTAAAAGCCACCCATGTTCCTTCTTAGCCCTTTATGTCGAGGGCGCATCTCTTGCGAATAACCCGCAGCATCAAAAGCGGGAGGGGTTAATTTTGTTGATTTTCAACCCGCCAAAAAAAAGGTCTTTGCTTAGCAGTGGGGTTATGCAAGTTAACAGCATCAGTATTAATAACACAGAGCCACACATTCTGTATTTCAACTGAATACCAATTACGGATCATAAGATACAGCCCGCTGACAGACAAACGAACGGACAACCATAGCTTAGGTACAGCGTACCCGGCGATAAATATTGCACATCGATCTTTGGAAAAATCAATGCAATTTATTCGTTAAGGGCAGGTAGACCAAGCGAAATAGGCATTTAACGCTACCAAGAGTTGCCCGCGATTGCCGCAAAGCGAGCCGTGCGCTTACGTCGCGAGGAGTGTCACCTGTGTCACATTACAGATAAGCAGGCAGTAGGTCAACTTGTCTTATTGATTTATTTTTAAATTAAAATAAGAGATTTGATTAATTAAAAACTCGTTTTATTATAATTTGTAGTAATAGCGAAGTCTTTCGTTTTTTTGTAATAAATTAATTTGAGTAGATATTTTAAATGGAATAAACTCTGAACTATACTTATTACATTAATTGATGTTTTAGTTTCTAGGTCGGGTGTTCCAAATGCAATAGGTAACGCAAGGACGACAATGCCGCAAAGATCGCGTCATTATTATCATTTACGGAACAGATTAGGGTGATCATCGTAGCTTTTTAGTCGACCTTGTTTAGGGTTCCGTACCCGAAGGGTAACCAACGGGAACCGGGGGGGTACCCTATTAATAAGCCTTCGTTGTCCGTCCGTCCGTCTGTCAGCGGTCTGTATCTCATGATCTATAATAAGTAGACGATTGAATTTTTTACAGAATGTGTATCTCTGTTGCCTCTAAAAGAACAAATGCGAAAAATTAAAAAAAAATATATTAAAAAAGAACTCGATATTTGAATGGAAAATCGTATATTTTTTTAATACAACAACGATAATATTATCAACTCTGTATCTCACGCATATGATAATCACCAAATGTGTCAAAATTATTATTCATGTATTCGGGGGGGTATGAGGAACAGGGTGTACTTCCTCATCCCCCATAGAAAAGGGAGGATCCTCCGACCAGACGGGTGTTGTGTCCAACATATGTAAGTCGGGATTTTCTATATAGGCTAATGTCGCGGATAATGTTGATAGCGCGATGTAGGAATTGCCAATTTAGTTCGCATGTGTTGCGATAGATGTCGCTGTCGCCACATCACTCCCCTCCGAGACCGGAGGTCGATAGCAGACTGAGTCTTGATGCTTGCCAGGCCAGTGGAAGGTTCCAGTGAGTCGGAACCGGATGCCGCGTAGTTCTCGGTGAGTCGGAACTGTCTGCGGTGATGCCCCAGTGAGTCGGGGTGATGCTGCATTATGCTCCAGTGAGTCGGAGTGATGCTGTGCTGCGTAGTGGCTGGCTGCTGCGTCGACCAGGAGAGAAGTGCGTCTCTGCTTTCTGACCGGCCGAAGTGCAGTGTGCTGTGCCAAGGTCGCTGATGAGCCTGAGGGTGATGACCAGGTATGCGCTTCTGCTGCATGCTGGTGGTCAGGATACCCTTTGAAGCCGTGGTTGGAATTCATCTTTGAGTACTTTTTCTACGATGAAGGAGTCTTCTGTGTCTTCAGTTTCTCTAAAAAAGAGAAATATGGTAAGTCTTACAAGTTTGTCTTACACATCCGAGTAAAAGCATTGTATGTAAAATGCGGTAAAAACATAAAATGTGGTACTTACGTTAATGTTACAGTTTTTTGTGTATCAACAGGATCCAATCCAATAAAAGAGGTTTTGGATACATCAGCCGTGTTTCTACATGATGCATTATCCATATAATACCTGAAAACCCACCCACATTATGTTAGTTAATGTACATTATGAGTATCCAGGACTTTAATACAGTAGAGCATCGATTATCCGAACGTCGTTCAACCGAATGACAGACTCCTTTTTCGTTTGAGGTACGGAACCCTAATCTTGATCTATGGTAATTACATGACGCGGGCTAGCGGACTGCGAGTAAGGGTAACTCGCCGTCCGATCAAGGACCAAGCCCGGGTCCTCGGCGCGTCGTGTTCCACGCGCGCCTCAAAGAGCTGTCAGCAAACTGACGGGGCCCAAATAGGGATGCCTGCCGGGGCCACGAATATGTCTTACCAGGATATCGTGGCCCTGGAACGCAAAGGGCAACCGAAGGAACAGGGTGGATTTTAATTAGTACAAGTCTGACAGTCCCTTCCGCTCCACTCAGAGCGGCAGGACTCATTTGATGATTTTACCAAACGATAAAAAAAAAGATAATTACATACCTATTTTCGTTTGAATCCTCAGGTATCAGATTTGTTGCTGCGGCAGTGTTCATGTTAGTTTCTTCAGGCTGCCCAACTAACCTATAACAAAAAGTAAATGGAGTACCTATTTCACAGATGAAATTGATAGGTAGATATAGTAATTTACTGTTCGTTAGCAAACGCCAGGTTGAGATATCGAAATAGACAAAATATGATTTAATTTTATCAAAAATCTTAGCGTTCTCTAGTAGTACTGATATTTTTATATTGTGGCTCGCCACTCGCCAGGCAGGATACCGAACGAAAAGACAAAATATGAATTATCAAAAATCGTAGCGATCCTCGGTACTAATATTCATAAACTATAGTACGATGATCGTAAGTTTTAGACATTTACCAATCAGAGACTGAAGTAAAATAAAAATTAATTTTGAGACCAAATTACATTACAATACAAATAAAACATTTACGTAGGTACTTACTTCTTCACAGTCATATCTTTGGAGTGCATTCTTTCTATTTGTGTCTTTTATTGCTTTACACGACTTTTTTCGCCTGCGTTGTTTATTGCCCATTATAATTTATAACTAACAAGCAACAAATTCTCAAAAAGATATAGTATGATGCGCGTAGTTGTCAAACTGACACAGGTCCGTCGTCCATAAGCGCCAACACGCGACTGAACGGACCTGTCCGAGCCGCCGCGATCGCTTTTAATACTTATTTAAACATAGTAATTGAGAAAATCATTTTATCAATTCAAACTCTGCGAATTTGTCTTAAACTAATTAGTTTCTTAATTATAGTACAAAAATTAAATGTAAAAAGTCAGTAATATAGTCATAATATTGAAAAAACGATCTAAAAAGGGGTAACTTTGCGATTTTTTTCTATCGAGTGAAGTTCATCAGGTCTTGCAACTGAATGCGATTTTGACTAGATAAGATCCTTAACTAATACATATATTTTTTATTAAATTTAAAACACTGTATTTTTTGTCTCAGATTGTTTTAAAAAACTTAAATTCGGGTCCACCCAGCCTTAATTAAGTTTTTGTCTTGTGTTAAGCTTGCCGTGAAACATTTTTGAACCGACCTAGCTTGCGGCAGTTATATATAAAAGCACAGCGGAAAAGAGATGTCTCGAACAGTCATTTCGTATATAGTTTCTCCAAAGGTCGATGTGCAATATTTATCATGGTACTGTATAGCGTCGAACGGCACGTGAAAATCAAACAAGAAATCAATTTGACAAAAACGCGATCAATACACCAACCAAGTTAAAATACTATTTTTAACCGTTACTATGTCATCGATATTCCTAAATCCCTTTCAAAAGATACAACCACAGTCGAAGTCAACCGTTTCAAAGCTTCCGTCACCCATTCAAGACTTATAAAACCAACACAATCGGTCTAAAGGACCGGAAGGGACTGTCCAGTTTAACCCTTCACGTATAATTTGTATCCGAATACAAACCTGTCAATGGTCAGTTTATGTATCTATTGGGATTTTCGGATACAGTTTTTGCAATATAATCTTGGCGTTTTTTTTGTCATGAATATATTATTTATATATTATTTGTTGAAGGAATGTTATTTGAGATATTTGAAGATATTGTAAGATTGACCAATATTTATGTTTATTATATTTTAAGTTCAAATATAACTGGCACATGAACCCTACTACATAGAACCTCAACCTACTACAGACCTAAAACATAATTAGCCAAATTTATGTCTCAATCGCTGCCTAACCATTTGGGGGATTTTAAGCGTGATAGTATGTTAAAACTCGAACTCAAAGCGTTTATTTCGATTAGGCCATTACATGAACTATTTAATGTCAAAAAAATACAAAACAATCGATGATACAGTCACAGTCACAGGTCATAAACTTGAGAGAGTACTGTAGTTGTGTTATATCGCTGCTTGACGTTTCTAGGACTACAAGCGTGATGTTTAGGCACGGGTCGATATTTTCAGCTGTCACCTCCTTTATTCGTAGGTATATAAAAGTTTAGTAACAACATTTCAGCGATCTCAAAGTTAAGGAAAATAAGTCAAGTTAAGGAGGTCATCACTCACGGAGATCGAAACTCAGAGATCAATGTCTAGGATGGAAATGGATGAGTTTGACTCGAGGCGGGCGATGAGACTTTATCGAGAAAGACTTGATTGATTTAGGCGGTTACTGTTTTTGTCTCCATCATAGATATTTCTGGAATATACTAATTGAAATCGGGCGTGTCGCAGGTTTTATTCCCGCACGTAACAAATATGTGTACGGCTGTTTGTGTATGTGAGGTTTAAATGTTTCCCGTCTTGGCTGCGGGTTGTTCGAAAGAGATACCGCGGCCTCGGCACAAGGGCTAAGAAGGAACATGGGTGGTTTTTAGTCAGTAGAAATCTATTGATTATGGCAAGCAAAGCCGATTTCGACTATTCGTCAGTAGAAGTCTGACACTCACTTTCGCTTTGCCCAAGAGCGGGAGGGGTCAAAAAAACAAAACTAAAGTACAGATAGCACATCAAGATACTCGAAACTGTGAAATTTCCTTATCAACCTTGAACCTAATACTTTAGCGATAAAGTTTAAAATCTATTACAGATATTTGACAGATTGTAGTGTGTGATGTGTGCACGACTATGGTTTGAAATTTTGACGTTTGTAAAGTACTGATACTTTACAAACGTCACAAAAAATAAAACCGACTTCAAAAACACCAAAAAGTGAAAAATAAACTTCTGAAGAAAAATCAGCTTCTGAAGTCGGTGACATTTGTTTGTTTGATTTCGTTTTTTTGCCACCGACTTCAGAAGCTGATTTTTCTTCAGAAGTTTATTTTTCACTTTTTGGTGTTTTTGAAATCGGTTTTATTTTTTGCCAAAAAGTTTTTTATTTTTCCATTTTTAGTTGTTCCCAAACAAATAATAGGTTTTATTTATCCCCAATAAATGGAACATTACATAATATCTTACTGTCCAAATCTGGGTGTACACATCTGCGTACATCTGCGATTTGCCGTCTATTTTTGAAGAGTTCTATTGTATATCTCCGAAGATCAGGATCAGATCTTCACCAAATTTAGATGGGACCACCTTAGGAGTATACTCTTTCAAATAAAAAAAGAATTTAGAGGATCGGTTCACAAATGGAGGAGAAATCAGGTAACATACATAAAAAAAAAAAAAAAATACATACACACGAACATAGAACCTCCTCCTTTTTTGAAGTCGGTTAAAAATTTCATAAAGCTGTAGTCTCTAAAATACCCGCTCTACATCAGGTTAATATTCTTAATAATGTATTTACAGATATTTCTATTCTTACAATATTAAAAAAAAACAGACTACAATATTATACTAAGTAAGTTTACCTAAAAGCAAAAACCACAAGAAACAGAAAACCTAATACCACAAAATAAACTCTAATTCTCTAAATAACAGAAAACATCGAAGTGCTACTTTAAAAAGACCAAACAAAAAACTACACAGCTTCACTCCAATGACCACACATCTACTCTTTTACGGACATTTTCAAAACTAATAAAACTGATCCCCTTAGCCCCTAACAATGACAAAGCAATAACAGGGACGAGTGTGCGAGTCTAATCGTGTTTTGGCGTGGAACATCAGCTATTTCATTATAGCCCTACGTATGCTGCTTATACCCCTGGTGTATGGTGGTGATTTGATATGGCATTTGATTACCATACGTTTTCGGGTTTGAAGTAATAATAATGTTGACGTGCAGTTTTTGTGTTGAATTTGTAATGTGTTGGCTTTGACAGGGAAATATAGACTGTATACTGCTCTGTGCAATGAGTTTTTGTATTTTTTTTTTAAATTAGCCTATTGTGTCCCATTGCTGGGCAAAGGCCTCCCCCATTTCTTTCCAGCTCTCCTGGTGTTGTGCCTTCTCTGGCGAATCAGTCACGAACGAGTCAAAATCGTCACGCCAACGTTTATTGGGTCTGCCTCGGTGACGACGAATTTATGGTTAATAGATATTGCAAATAGAAAACGTCGATTTTGTCGATGAAGAATAATTATACTATACTTCATCATCATCATCATCATACTATACCTACCTAACTTTATTTAAAACGAATTAAGAAAAAACATTAGCATTGGAGGTCACAAAGTAATGGCGATACTTTTATTTTTGACAACTTTTTAAAAGTTGTTACCAAACCGTATTGATAATAAACTACAAATTTGATCATAAACCTCCTTTTGGCTTTGCCATCGAGTCTAAACCTGTAACCTTGTCACGTGTCTAATCGATACACGTGGTAAGGTAACAGAACAGTACACCAGTTACAAAATGTCACACTATCCCTTTGATCTCCAATCAAACGGTAGGTACAATCCTAATGGACCTTATCAAGAGAACATTTAATCCTAAACTACAAAGCAAACAGGCATCTATCAACGCCACTCAATACTCAGGGACAATCCCTAAGTCAAAGCGGGACTAATTGATATTTTACAACAAGCATTGTCACCCTTTCGTTCGTATTTATTTACAAACACGTGTGGACACCCTAGTGCTAATGATACTCGTAGCTAATGCGACATTTATACAGTGTTCCAACAGAGAATTAATTTAGTTTTCATTAAATTTAAAGTTTTTTACGGTGATCTGTGGCACAGCTGAGGATAATTTGTCACAAGCAAGCTTAAAAACAACCTTAAAAATAAACTGGATTCAAACAAGTTCAAGGGAAACGATTTCAAAGGGTTACGTTTTTGTAATTTACCGGTCAGTGCCAGGCTGAATGTTAAACAAAATATTACTTGCGGCCTTAATACGTATAAATACATACGTATTAGAAATATAATAATTAAAACCACCAAAACGATCTAAATTCATTTAATTCTATTCAATGACTTTATCATAAGATAGTCATTCAATGGCATTAATAAAAAAGAAAACATATTTTAATGAACATATATCCTGACAGTGACTTATTCATTGCAAACAAACGTAAGAAAATTTTTATTTCGCGGACTACCTTAGCACATCCACCTTAACATTGAAGGTTGTTAGATAGGACGTACTCCAACGAAATCAAAGCATCAAAGCCTATAACAAAACAATCGAAGTAGCATTTACCAGAGAAACCAAAAACACGAGCCCAAAAGGACTAAAGTCATAGATCATTCCACTCCCTAAGCGTATGTTAGCAAACTAATATCTTGAACTTGCACGATAAATCATAAAAATACATTCTGTATAACCGTCTGGGGAATACTAAGGGCTTCGTTTGCAAGTCTGATGGTTAAAAATATTAATTAAGTATGAACTTGGGTTGCCTTTGAGTGCAGCTAGAAATTCTGGAATAAAAATGTTAAAGAGAATATTGAGAAATGAGTTTTCTTACATTTATAGTCCAGTAATTTTAGGTTTTATCTTTGCAAAAAATCCGATGTTCCCGACCTGTTACAGCTTATGTATGAGATGTATTGGTTTAATCCAAACCGACCTTGAATATAAATAGAAGCCCGAGTTACTTAATTTACTATGTAATAGGCCTGCTCTAGCGACGCGACCCTGATGGGACTTCATCCTATTTAAGCCGGGACTTCAGGGACTGAAATTAACACTATTAATTTTACTTAATAAGATCTTACGTCATAATTATGATAAGGCTTTGAAAGTTAATAAATTATAAGTAATACAGAAAATCTAATAATAAGTACAGTCATGGCCACCAATATGTATCATAATATGCTATCAATAAATTTGTCATAAATGCGATTTTCTCAGGGTGGTACATCCATTGAGTGAAACACACTATGTACTACCAAATAGGTCCTATCCTATTTAGTATTAGTGTGTTTCAAAATGCTATTTGTCGCAGCTATACACTATTAATTCAGTGGCTCTAGGACTTGATTATGAAGAAACGGAAAGTATACTTAACATCTTATCGTAGTCTAGCGTTTTATACAACCCATCACGCACACACACAATACCACACCACACACACAACATCACACCACACACAACACCACACCACACTACACACACAACACCTTCTACATCACACACACTACTTAACAAACACACACACTTTTTATTTAATTTTTGTTTGATTGGAACTTGTTTTTGTTGTCTTTAACTTACAAAACACACATGTGCTACGTTTTACAATTGTGATAATTAAAATTTCGGCGTGGGGGGCCAGGATTCCATAGCACAGGGTATCCTAGTTTGGATTCCTGACTCCCACAAACCTTGGTACCTCCAATATTTATAACACCTTTATATTGCAGATGGTGTTAACCAATTGACTGTTTCATTCGCACGTACATAACAGTGGAAAAAAAATCATATTAAATTATATTAAATCGATATTATGGAATTAAAATATGGAGTATGGAGTCCTGAGTTAAATCCGGTCGACCAGCGTTATTGAGATTTTATTTATACAAACAAATTGATTCAACTGCATTGCGCCAAAAAACGCAGTCATCCTTCAAAGTGGTAACGGGCGACTGATAAGTTCAAACTCATTCGCAAGAGGCCCGTGCGTGTTTTTTCCAAGAAAAAGATAGTCTCACGATCGATCGAGGCCGGTTGCGTCTCGAAAAGTCCATTTTTGTACGCGCCAGAATTTTTGAAAATCAAGTCACACTTTCGTATCAAGTCGGGTGTAAAGGGATACTTTATGGAAATAGCTGAGTAGCATATTCCTTACAGAAAATATTGCTACAACAAGGAAAACTTGCAAAGCAAAGGACATACGACACGTCGTGACGCAGCTACGGTTGCTAGGGCTGCGCCAAAATGACATCGTGGTCGGCGCATCGCCCTAGGCCGCCAGCGCGACTGCGCCGCTCTATGTGTCACTAATCAACGCATTTGACTTTTTGTCTATTTATTTTGTGTTTTTATAGTGTATTTTATAATTAGTGTTAATTTTATTTTTCTTTTGTGTTAGGTAAGTTCTCGTGTTTTTTTTTTATTTTGAATATTTTCACCTTTATTCTTTATGCTCAGCGCCAGCTGTAGCGTCGCCGGAATTAGTGCTAGTCAGCCTGTCACGTCTCTGGATGTGCAGCAGCTGGTAAGATGTCCTCACTGCTCCCAGGCTCGTTTTTTTAAAGGTGAACGGGGGCTTAAGATTCACTATGGCAAGGTCCACAAACCTCATAGTGTCCCTTTTTGCCCCCCAGCCATATCCCCGACTTCAACACTTTTGGATGAAAGTTTGTGGAAAACACTGTCCAAATTCAAAAATTCAACTCCTGTTTTAAAAAGGGTTCCCCGGGGTGCTAGACACTCCGTTGCACTGAGTTTAGCGCGATGTATCCGTCTCGCGACCCAGGAGAACTCAGAACATGCCTGGGAGCAGTTACTCACCTTCCCTTACAGGATTCTGCATGTTCAAAAAAATTTGGCTACCCAAAAATCTTTAACTAACCAAATTAAAGACAACTGTAACAATTCGGCTCATATTTTGGATTCAAAATTACCTTTTTTATACAATTTTTCTCAGAAAGGAATTTGCGCCCATGTAGAATCTAAGTTAAGTGAGGGTGATATAAGGGGGGCAGCCAGAATTCTGTTCAGCAGTGATGTGGTGGCGCCTTACTCTCCTGAGACATTTTCAGCCCTGGAGAGTAAACATCCAGCGCCTGCGGATGGTCTCACCTTCCCCGACCCGCCCGTTCTCCCCGACCCCCTAGTTCAGGATTCAACTTTTATTAAAATTACAGCCTCACAGTTGATCGCAGCCGTGAGCTCTTTCCGAAGTGGTTCTGCTGGTGGCCTCGACGGCCTGACTCCACAGCATTTGAAAGATTTGTTAAGCTCAGGCGCCGGGGCAGCTGGTGAGTCGCTTTTGAAGGAGCTTGCGGTTCTGATAAATCTAATGCTCTCCGGCGGTGTGAACGATGCCGTCGTCGATGTCCTGTATGGGGCTAACCTGTGTGCCCTCCGCAAGAAGGACGGCGGCATTCGTCCCATTGCCGTTGGTTGCACCTACAGACGTATGGCAGCCAAAATTTGCTGCAAGCTGTATAGCGAACCGCTTGCAGCTAAGTTCCAGCCCCTTCAACTTGGTTTTGGCTCCAGAGGGGGCTGTGAGGCTGCCGTACATGCCTTATCCTCTTTTTTAAATTCAAAGAAAGGTGAGGTCATTCTCAAGGTTGACGTCAAAAATGCTTTCAACTCCGTGAACAGGGACACTTTGTTGGCTGAAGTCAAAAAAGTACTACCCGAAATTTATGGTTTTATGTGGCAATGTTATAGGCATCCTACAAAATTATTATATAAGGACAAGTTTTTGGAATCTGCAGTTGGTTGTCAACAAGGTGACCCTCTCGGGCCTGTCATTTTCAGTTTGGCTATTCATCCCATAATTCAACAACTAAATTCAAAATTCAACGTATGGTATTTAGATGATGGAACGCTAGGAGGTGATATTGAAACGGTTTTGAATGATCTAAAACTCCTGAAACAGCAGTTTAAATCTATTGGCCTGGACCTTAACCCCTCTAAATGCGAAATTTACCTCCCTGACATTACCGACAGACATTCGACAATAGACAAATTTAATTCAATAGCCCCACAAATAAAAGTTTTAGACAAAAGTTCCCTGTACCTCCTAGGTTCCCCTATTTTGGAAGAAAGTTTTTCATTTTTCATCGATGACAAAATTAAACATTTTCATGATATTTCGGATAGATTCTCCAATATTAACCTTCATTCGGCTTTCACCCTTATCAGATACTGTTGTTTCGGTCCAAACTTTATGTATTTTCTTCGTTCTTCTCCTCTTTGGAAGAAACCACAACTTTTGGACAAAATTGACCAAATTATTCACCACACTTTAACATCTATTCTTAATGTGGCCCTGGACGACCGAGCGTGGCAGCAAGCCACCCTTCCAATTCGTTTTGGTGGCCTCGGCGTCCGCAAAATTTCTAGTGTAAGCTTACCGGCCTTCCTGTCGTCTGTCCACAGCACTGAAAAGCTAACCAGGAAAATTTTAACCCTCTCCCTGGTTGACTCAGAAGTGCCGTACTTGACCGATGCAGAGAGCGCCTGGAAAATGGCTTGCCCGAACACGGATCGGCCCGAGAACCCATTTTCCCAGAGACAGTGGGATGAGCCGCTCTGCAGGTTGGTACGGAATAACCTTATTAATACGTCTACCAATACTGCCGAGCGTGCCCGCCTACTGGCTGTGGGTGAGTGGGAGTCGGGCCTCTGGCTTCAGGCACTACCGTCACCTAATATAGGCACTATGCTAGGTGACACAACCTTCCGGCTCGCTACATGTTTGCGATTGGGTGCTCCGTGTGGGGCTCCACATCGTTGTCAATGTGGTGAAGTAGTCGACAGCCTCGGACACCATGGCCTTTCCTGCAGTAAGAGCGCAGGTCGAATTGCGCGGCACGCCAGCATTAATGATCTCATCCGACGTGCTCTGGCCACCGCCGGTGTGCCTGCTGTTTTGGAACCCAATGGGTTGGCACGCGTCGATGGGAAGAGACCAGACGGTATGACCATAATGCCATGGAAGTTGGGTAGGCCTTTGGTGTGGGACGCAACTTGCGTCGACACCCTTGCGCCATCCCATCTTCCTAGCACGGTGTCCTGTGCCGGGGCGGCTGCTGCAGGTGCTGAAAACCTCAAACGGCGCAAATACAACAACTTAATTGGCAGTTATGTGTTTGAGCCGTTTGGGGTTGAAACACTAGGGCCTTGGGGTCCGAGTGCTCACCTAATATTTAAGGAAATTGCCAAACGGTTGGTCGACTCTTCACGTGACCAGAGGGCTGGCCTGTTCTTTGGCCAAAGAATCAGCATTGCCATCCAACGTGGGAATGCTGCCAGCCTTCTGGGCACTTTTCCTGTTGACAGCGGTGTGGACGAGTTTTTTGACGCCCTGTAATTCTTCTCTTTTTGATACTTGTATATATTTTATTATAATTTTAGTTCTGTAAATTGTAGTTTGTAAATATTGTAAATAATAAATATGACATAATAAACACCAATTATTAATTGTTGCACTTATAAATGTACCTCTAACCAATGTTTTGTAAATTGTATAGTGCAAACAATTGCTGGTTAACCAAATAAATAAATAAATAATTGTACATTGTGGGAGAAAAATAAATTATTATTATTAATAACCAAAACAGTAGAAAAAACTCGTCTTGTGTTAGAGCTTGTGACTGTACTATGTATGTGAGACCCATCCCTGGTAGTTTATTGCAAATTGCAAAGGACTTTGGAAGTTCAAACATAAGTATAAAATACTTACAGTAAGTTTCAATTTATTGGTAATCTTGTGAATATTTGATTGCAAATTTAATTTTGCTTTTCTTAATAATGCAGTTATTTAGTAAAAAAACAGAATTATCATGCGACGATTTCTTTACTGGAGATTGCTTATCGTCGTATAGTCGCCCACCAACTACTGGGGGGCTAAAACGGCCAATTTCTCGGATCATTATGAATTTTATTTTATTTATTAGGGAAAATTAACAGTTATACATTAAAATCTTACTCTAATTTATAAATACACAAGGTTTATAAATGTATAACCTACGACATTTTCCACAAAATATTAAAAGTAATACCTTAAAGTGCGTTATACTACACATTTAAAACAGAAAAAAAAAAAATTGTTAAAAGTGAACTTAAACATAAACAGGCATGCAAACAACAGAAAAAGAGTGAAACAATGAGCAAATATTAAACCAACTAACTGAACTAAGTTCTATTGTATTCTAAAATTATTTTATAAGTAAGATTTCTAAATTTTTGAGCAGAGACGAAGAAGAAGTCGATATCTTCAAAGATCTCATTGTATTGATTGGTAAGACGGCGTAGGGGTGCTCGCAAGCCCGCGTTTGTGCGACAGGAACTTACTGCAAATAAAGGTCTTGCGCGCACCCCACGGCATATTGTTGTTCTGGGCACTACATAGCTGATTTTGTTGCGAATATCAATACAGTCATAAGTATTACACAGATCAAACAAGAACATTGTTTCCAACATAATTCGTCTAGACTTTAAGCTTTGCAGGTTATACTTCTGCAATAGGTCATTATAGGATGCATAAGTACGATGGCAACGAAAATGCATGGCCTTTAAAAATTTTCTCTGTACTCTTTCGATTAAATCAGAATATTTATCATAGTGGGGATTCCATACCGAAACAGCATACTCTAGCTGAGAGCGAACTAACGACCGATACAAATACAAATAGGTAGAGGACCGGGTAAATACTGTAGCCGTTCTCATGATAAAACCAAAAATACGGAAAGCATTATTAACAATTTTGTTGATATGAGAATCTAAATGAAGTTTGTCGTCCAGCAGAATTCCAAGGTCACGGACCAGGGTTTCTCTTTTTAGATTTTCGTTTTTTAAGGTGTAGGGATATAATAAGATATTTTTATTTTTGGTAAAACTAATAACATGATGAATTGCGTTAAAAAGCGTAAAATTAATAACTGCGTCTGTGACCATTTTACGAATTTTAACGCAATTCATTATTATTTTCCTATTATCATCTATTTTCCTAAATGGTGTGACCATTTAGGAAAATAGATGATAATAGGAAAATAAAGACGCTAAGAAAAAAAGTGAAGAAACAAAAAATATTTATTTGTCGCAGAAACGTATCGAGCGTACAAAGAAACATACAGAAAAAAAAACACATACAACGCATAACAATATTAAAAAAATACAACAAGCAGGGATAATAAAAAGATAGTTGCACGTCGTGACTGCGACAAGTAGGTTGCCACTCAGCATGATGCTGTGCTATGGGCACCCACAGCACAGCGCTGGTTTCCAGTGGTCACCCGTGAAAAAAAGTACGAAAGCCAAGACAGCTTCAATATTAGGTATATAAAATAAAATAAGCAGTGCTTGAAATATTACTTGACTTGACTTAAAAGAAAGACTAAAATGGCCAAAGAATGAAATGGATGGCTAAAGTGGCCATTTTAGATCCCCTGGACAGAACTCCATCATCTGCCTAGCACTGGAGTACAAGTACTTTGACATGAAGCGACTGCCAATCTGACCTTAACTACTCCGAAACTGGGTGATACGATACTCCATAGTAAGACTGTATGGAACGCTTAGAAGAGGCCTTTGTCTAGATGTGGACTGAGATAAGCCAGGTTGATCGATTAAGTAAAGCTATACATTACAAAGAAAACTGTTAACGGTATTTTGTTAAAAGAAACAATACGTGTTTGACTGTTTCCTCTTGATCAATTATATCAACTTAAGCAGCTTTTGATTTCAATTTCACCAACATTGCCTCCTCAATTACAAATAAAATCGACATAATTGTTTAATTGTTCAATTCTTACATTGAAACGAAACCAAAACTTTGTCACCTAAGTAGCCAAGACCAATAAATAAACAGAAAACCACTCCATCAAAGAAAGGGGACAAAAGATTTGAAGCATAAAGCGCTGTTGTAATAAAAAAGTCGGCGCTGTACAAAGCGTTAACGCGTTTCATGTATTTATTGGTAAAAACTCTTGTACAATAGCGAATAGTATTTGAGATTGCATTTTGTGGCGAGCTTTCAATTGTTGGTGTGTGGTGCAAGGTATAAACTTCATTGTGGTAAGGGGAGAGAAGCACTGTTAGAAGCCCGTGAGTGTCGAAAGGTTGGCATTTGGGTGAAGGTTTTTTTGTAACGACGACGGATGGCAGCTTCTAAAAATGATAAAATTATGATAAAATTAATTAATCTTTGTGGCAACTATATTTTCGAGCCGTTTGGGGCCGTGGGGTCCGAGTGCTCATAGCCTGTTTAAGGAAATTTTAAAACGCTTAGTTGACGCTTCTCGTGACCCAAGGGCTGGCTTTTACCTTGACCAGAGGCTAAGTGTTGCCATACAACGTGGCAATGCCGCTAGTCTTTTGGGCACATTACCGGCTGACAGCGTTGAGGAGCAGTATTTTGATGCCTTTTTATAGTTTCTTGTTAGTTTATTTAATAGTTTTTAATTAATGATTAAAATGTTTGGTATAAGTAAATAAACATAATAACATAACATAATAACTTAAGAATTAGTCAACTTTCTTAGTAATGCCATGCGCTAGTATGTTGAGTTGGTAGCACGGGCTGTTATTTGTAGATTTTTCACTGTCGTTACTGGTTGTCTGAATCCTGAAGTATGTCAACCACTGTTTCAACATTAATGTTGTATGCAGAATCTTGCGCATTTTTCTCCATAGCGATCTACGCTTTATAATAGGCGACTACAGTACTTTCACAAGTTATTATGTCTTCACTACATAGTATAAAACAAAGTCGCTTTCTCTGTCCCTATATCCCTATGTACGCTTAAATCTTTAAAACTACGCAACGGACTTTGAAGCGGTTTTTTTAATAGATAGAGTGATTCAAGAGGAAGGTTTTAGTATATAATTGAACCGACATCCACGCGGGTGAAGCCGCGGGCATCAGCTAGTGTGGAATATATCTTTATACTTTTATTTTATTTTTGACATTCAAAAATGCCTGTTATGGTCTAATTAAAAGAAATTCTTTTAGTTTGAGTTCACACCATGCTTACCAATGAGATACTAGGTTATGAAGGTCAGACCGTCGCATGTAAAATATACATCTTTGTTATTCATATCCACATCTATTTTCCAACATTCATCCATAAGACACAGTACATAAGTGTTCTTATCACTTGCACCACTCACCAACTCAATACTCAGCGATTTGTCAGCTTCACTAGCCACTTAGCAAGAAATCTTTGTTCGTGTTTTGTGCTGCAATTAATACGTGCTAGTAACAAGTGCCGTGAGAAAAATAAGTTACCATAGAACTGAGCTCTTTAATTAGGGGTAAATATTATTGTGCTATAGTTAGGTTAGGGTCATTTAAACCAGACGTAGAAAATTAAATCTTAAGCAATTTAGTTTGATTGCAATGTTGTGTTAAGATTTTTGGTGCTTGAAATTGTATCTGATAATATAAAACCGAAAGGTCACTCATCACCAAATCTCGAAAACCGCTGGACGCATAAAGATGAAATTTCGCAGGGAGGTAGTTTATAGTTAGTAGACGTCCGCTAAGAATGGATTTTGCAACAGAGCCAGACAAGGGAGGTCTAACGGCTCTCGCAAGTTTATAATGAAAGTTCTTCATTTTTTGACCCGCAACAGGGACGGATTAGGGAGGTATAAATTATGGACTCTCGCAACAAGTCTGTATAAAAGTCCTTTATTTTTTGTGCTACAAACTTTCATTTTGTAAAATTGGATGAAAATAATTTGTGTCTATATATATATTTTTTAAACTAATTTCTAATTACCTGTTTTATTTGAATACAGTCAACCTCACATTTGTGGTAATACTTGTACGCACGGCGACCAATCGAGTTTTGCAAACCAGCTGATCTCTCATCGTTCGGGAAGATCATACAAAGTTAGGTCAGGTTATACTGGTTAAGTACATTTTAAGACATTAATAAAACATTTTTTTTAACACAGTGACGTCACAAGCCCCCACTCAAATCATTGACGCGTAACTTCGTCAATTTTTATTGATTTGATAAATCAAAAAATACGTTGCCAATATTTTTCGAAAATCTAACTAACAGAATCATATTTTTTTAGTCAGAAAACATCCCTATATGCTTTGACCACAGAAAGTCAACGCCAATGTAATTTTTACAAATGATTGATAATTGCCTATTTTAATTTAGCGTCTTATCGTGGCTTAATACATTTGCGATTCCTTCTACACATAGATGAAAAAAAGTATTGAATAACACGAATCAGCATTAAATATTTCTTTCAATTACATTCTGGGAATAACAAAGAACTTCGATAATAAATTATACATAGAAAAGCAATTTAAAGTTTGGGACTTTAAATGAAAATAACGTTGAAAGTTTAAAGGTAAGCCATTATACAAAACTGTTGTCTAATTTCGTTGAAATATTGTTATAATTAAAATAACTTCAATTTTAATTAAGTTTATTTTAAACTTTGTAAGCAATGATTAATTTGATTTGTTTTTAAATTGAATTATGTTTAGATAATGTCTTGGTTTTAAGCATAACAAAATCATGATGATGGTTACATCATCATCACTTCAGCCTGCAAACACCCCCTGTTGGGTATATACAGGATGTAAATCAACCCATCACACAGCCGTCAACCAAGCATTCTGTACATCAAACTAAGTAGCCCTACACAAAAATTTTTGCTGGGATACGACTCTTTTTTTTTTGGTCAAAAATCACATTTTACGGTAAAACTCAATGTAGCACTGTTAAAACATTGTGCTAGTGGATGCTTTGAATAGTAAACGGGTCATGGAGGTAATTAAGGTAAAGTTATAACTTGAAAAACTAGTACATATTTACAAAAACAGCTGTGAAAAATTTGGAACTTTGACCCCCATTATCTCCGTAACTAGGAGGTTCCCAGGTATGGTCTAGAACAAAAAAATGATCGCAGTGGTGGGGAGAATAAGTGCCTTTCGTTTGCGTTAAGAGTCCTTTTACACCCTATATATACCTCTACTTTGTTCTGCCACTCTTCTCTGTTCTCTCTCATTCTTCCGTTTTTCGAGTTCCTGACGATATCGTCAACCCAACGGGTTTGTGGACGGCCCTGGTTTGTTACGCCCAACCTTGGCCACCATTCAGTCAGAACCTAACTCCACCGCCATCTACACGTCTAGCCAAATGATGTAATATAAATAAAAATGTATTTTATAAGAGAAGTGTTGCCATTTCCAGCTACTTTACTAAATAGATCGAATAAGAAAGACATTGTTGCCGTTTTAAAAAAAAAGATGCAGCTGAATACCAGTATTTTACATGGAGCGACTCCCTATCTGACCTCCACAACCCAGTTAATCACCTCATCTTTGCCCTTAGGGTAAGATTGAGGTCAAGAGCAAGCCCATTCCAAATAAAAAAAAATAAATAATAATAATACGATACTCTTTGGTTAGACTGGTTGTCAGACTTTCAGCTCACTCCTACCTGTAACGACTGCCAAAGATCTATATATGGCAGCCGGGACCAACAACTTAACGTGCTTTCCGAGGCACGGAGGAAACTCGGTATGTAATGGGCGGTCACCCATCTACAGACCAACCTAGACAAGCGCGGCTTAACCTAAAGATCGACCCGAGTGGCAGTTATTATTAAGCCACGAGCTTCTCCCTCGACTAAAACCCTTCCGTGTTCCTTCTAATGTCCTCTGCGTTCCAAAGCCGCGGCAACTCCTTAGAACAAATTCCGCAACCCTGGATATTATAAACCCCTAGCCTGTACATTTAATAATACTGGTGCTTTTAAAGGGTACATACACTTCAAAAGCACCAGTGTAATGTAGTTGACCCTCGTTTAAACGCTACTAATAATTAATACGCGTGCCCTGTAATAATGTCGATGTAATAGTAAAAGCTTGCCCGCCCGCTTTTATTAACTTTAAAGCTGTGTTGCTATTGTTGTTGTCATTTAATTCATTTATTGACTAGCTGATGCCCGGCTTCACCCGCGTGAATGTCGGTCAAATTATATACTAAAACCTTCCTCTTGAATCAATCTATCTATTAAAAAAAAACCGCTTCAAAATCCGTTGCGTAGTTTTAAAGATTTAAGCACACGTAGGGACGGACAGACAGCGACAGCGACTTTGTTTTATACTATGTAGTGATGATAGTGATGAGTAATGCTGTATTGAGGTACCTCTACAATAGTACAGACTTATTTTTAGTGGGTGAGGCTCAATAGATTTTTGTTTACGATTTTTTCTTTACCATTATTCTTGGTTTCTAAATTATATGCGAATTTATTTTACACATACACACAACATCATGCCTATAACCCCTTAAGAGTTAGGCAGAACTGTACCTAATTGTGTTCCTGCACTACTGAGATTTCCTGTTGCAAAAAACCAATAACAGTTTGACCACTAGACCAAAAAGGCAGTCACGAATATTCATTTGTTTTTTTTTATAAACCTTGCCTCACACTACGGACTTCTTCGTACGGTGAGTGTGTTAACAAACATTTGAAGTCACATACACAAACAGCCAGACCCGGGACATAAACTTGCAGGCCAAAAAAGTTGTTCCGTGCGGGAACGGAACCTGTGACTTTCAGTGCTCGCTTAACCACCGCACCAACCGTTTTTCTTTTTGGCGGTGGAAAATCATCAAATAATCTCCCGCTCTTGGGCAGAGTGGAAGGGAGTGTCAGACTTTTACTAACTAAAAATCACCCATGTTCCTTCTTAGCCCTTGCGCTGAGGCCGCGGATCTCTTTCGAACAACCCGCAGCCCCGACGGGGTCGCCACTGCACCAACCGAGCCGTCGTAAAATTAAGCGTCATGCTTTACAACTAGTAAATGTTGTACTTGTTGAAAATAGGTAATATGCAGACTCGATCCTTACTCGTGACAGTTAGAACCAGCTTTCAGTGTTACCAGGTGACCTAAATATTATACCTACCGCAACCTCAGGCACAAAATAAAAATACGTCAATCTAAGTTTAAAAAAAAAACTAAATTAAAAGAGGAACACAAACTGAATTAAAAATACAAGAGGCTCACCTCCCCTTTCTGCCGAAACCCAATGAGTCGTGTCCATTACTGTTTCGCTTTGATCTCAAAATTTACTATAGCTAGCATAGGAGTGACTCGCTTTTTTTTAAATTACACCCCTCTCTTATTTTTCGTTAAAAGCTAAACTAAGTTAAATGTTTTAATCGAGTTTAATGGAGCAGGGTTTTAATTTAGCGTTTGTTTTGATCAAATTGATAATATTTTATGTAGTTTAAACGGCATTGCCAGTTTGCCACAGGTGGTAAAAAGTATTTTATTATTTTTAGCCAAATTTTATAACCTGCCAAATAAGGTTTAGTTTTATTTGTTTAAAACTCTTTAAATGCAGAAATTAATAGACATTATGTATAAAACATATTAAGGGTGATTATTCATGAAGATATGGGACAAGACAGATGTGAGTGGCAACGCTAGAAGGGGATGTCCTAGAAACACATACACTGTTCTAATTGATGAAGTTCTTCAGAAACATCATGTTCTTCTTCATGATAATTATTTTTGTTAAATGTTATGAAATGTATTGATATAAATTTGTGTTGCAGTGCCCTTACAGGGTGCACGTTTAACACTTCTAACATTATCCCAACCCCTGTACAACATGTTTGCAACAAACTGATTTTATTTGATTTGAAGGAACAGGTGCTTAATACTCGCAACCAAAATAACCAGACTGATGGTATGAACGCGTGGACGTAGTTTAGCATTATAGAATGCTACTCACTGAATGCTTGCAATAGGCGTGAGAATATATATTTATTCAATAAACGTCTTAAATTTAATCTAAAGGGTGTAAAAGTACCCTTAACGAAGACAAAAGGCACTTGTTCTCCCCGTCACTGCGATATTTTTTTTTTTTGGCGGGTGTAATACATCAATTACCCCTCCCACTCTTGGGCAGAGCGAAAGGGAGTGTCAGATTTGTACTGACTAAAAACCACCCATGTTCCTTCTTAGCCCTTGCGCCGAGGCCGCGGTATCTCTTTCGAACAACCCGCAGCCCCGACGGGACCTGGGAACCTCTTAGTTACGGAGATATTGGGGGTCAAAATGCAAAAAAATTCACAGCTGTTTTTTTTAATACTAGTTTCGCAGGTTAGAACTTTACTTAAATTACCTCCATGATCCGTTTACTATCCGAAGCACAATGTTATAAGAGTGCTACATTGAGTTTTACCGTAAAATTTGATTTTTCACCCCAAAATACAAGTCGTTGCCCAACAATAATTTTTGCGTACGGGTATTTAGTTTGATGTACTTACATAATGCTGGGTTGACGGGTGTGTGAAGTACTCGTTAACACCCTGTATTTTAACAACGAATAAATTAGAGTTCCTGCACAATATTACATGAACTACCTTCAGCAGTCTGAGGGTAGTTAGAGTGTAAACAAGACGGCGCGCAAGTTGGACGGCTGCTGGATGGATCACCGTCTTATCTGCCGGCGCCGCGCGACGCTCATCAATCCTGCGCCGAGCGTGTTTATTATATCGTGTACGTGTTGCTGGAGAATGTAGGTTTGAGGATATTCTAGAAATATCTGTATGTAATGTGTATCAATCTATACTAATATTATAAAGAAGTAAAGTTTGTGTGTTTGTTAAATTGTAAGGGGTAATCTCGGGATCTACAGAACCGATTTTAAAAATTCTTTCACCGTTGGGAAGCTACACTATCCGCGGGTGACATAGGCTACTTTTTATCCCTGTATTCCCACGGGAACGGGAACTACGCGGGTGAAACCGCGTGACGTCCGCTAGTTTACAATAAAATACCGAAATTCTGAAAAGAAATTGAAAGAAACAATATATTTAAAACAAAGTTGTTTACTTATATAAACCAAAAGTGTTACTACACATTGCAAGAGTTTTTTGAAGATAAACACAAATAAATAGCTCATCATTACTGAACAAACTTATGATATAAATTTAATTTATTTGCATTTATAAATTAATTAATTTTATTTATTTTGACTTTGAATTTTATTTTGTTTTGACGTAATAGTGTATAATTATCTTCAAAAATTATAATAATTTTGTAAAATGTGACATACTAATTATGATATTATGAAATGTAATGCTATTAATTTGATTGGATTTGGATACTGATTTGATTTGATTTGTAATCCGACAAGCATGAGGTCCAATCGATTCTCGGTAGCAGCCATGGCAATAAGCTCGCCCCCTATTACAGAAGACTTAAAACTGTGTTTCTGTTATTGGTTTTTTTAAATCCGGAATTTATCAGTAGTAACCACGCAGTCTGGATTTGTACCCGAATTATGGCAATAGGCTCGCCCCCTGTTACAGGAGACTTAAAACATTACTGGCGAAATTTGATTGTACTTTTAGTGGCACCTCTGCCTAAATCTTCGAGAATTACAGTAATACATACATATATGCTACAATGTGACAACACCACATGAACTAGAGTGTAAACAAGACAGCGTAAGTTGGACGGCTGCTGGATGGATACCTTATCTCATCAATCCTGAATCGAGCGTGTTTATTATATTGTGTACGTGTTGCTGACGAACGTTAGGAAAATTAGGTTTGAGTTGTTAGTTGAGTTCGTTGCTCGTATGAGGTCCCCTGGACCTCATGCGAGCAACGAGGTATGCATCATCCGGGCTCCAATCCCGACTCCGTAACTCATCATCATCATTTCAGCCAAAAGACGTCCACTGCCTTCCCTAGGTGTCGCCACATTGACCGGTCCCGTACGTCCCGCATCCAGCGGATCCCCGCAGCCTTCAGTAGGCTATTGGATCATCATTCCGTGACTGCTAGTGAAAAAATTCAGATGAAAAAACCCAATAACGCTTTTTGCCCTACCCGAGAATCAAACCCTCATGCTCAGCAATCGCACTTGTGACTACTCGACCAACGATTCAGTTGTAATTTTAGGAGTTTCCTGAACATCCTTTTTTTGGATGGGAAATCATCAAATGACTCCTCCCGCTCTGAGCGGAGTGATACGGAATTTCAGACTTGTAGTGACTAAAAACCACCCATGTTCCTTCTTAGCCCATTGTGTTCGAGGCTACGATATCTCTTTCGAACAACCTGCAACCCCCGAACAACCTGCAGCCCCAACAACCCGCAGCCTCCCTTCTAGAATGTCCTCAAACCCGTATTACATTGCAATGCTTTAACACGAAAATCATTATTCGGCTAAAAGACACCAACACCTTCATGCAACTTGTTATTGGTCTTATTCAGCCTAGGATCTTTATTCAGCCTTGCATCCTGTGCATCATCATCTCCATCTTTGAAAACAGTCGAAATATCTTGTATTTCCAAAATCTCAAACTTGTACCGCAACATTACATTAAGTGTTTTGTATTGAGGTGATGTTGGTATAATTTTCGAGTTAAACTGGGGCAATGTTGTCAATATAATATAATACAGTGCTCAATCAATCAACCTGACCAATCGCACCTCAGCCTTGGACACGAAGTGTCTCTCAGATAATTGAAACTTAGAATAGAACATTTTACAAGCGATCATCATCTGCCTAGCCTTTTCCCAATTATGTTAGGATCGGCTTCCAGTCTAACCGGATGGAGCTGAATACCAGTATTTTACAGGGAGCGACTGCCTATCTGACCTCCACAACCCAGTTAATACTAGGTAATACGATACTCTTTGGTAAGACTAGATGTCAGAATTTCAGGTCACTGACTACCTGTAACGACTGCCAAAGATCTATATATGGCAGCCGGGACCAACAGCTTAACGTGCTTTCCGAGGCACGGAGGAAACTCGGTATGTCGGGCGGTCACCCATCTACAGACCGACCTAGGCAAGCACAACATTTTACAAGCCATAACATACATTAACATCATCATGCCTGTAATCCCCGAAGGATTAGGCAGAGGTATATCCACATTTCACCAGTTATGTTCAAATCCAGATTCCGTTTTTGATATTGAGAAATTCCTGATAGTTACACCCAATAACACCTTGCCCGGAACGGAAATCGAACCTAGCACCTCATGCTCATCAGTAGCTCTTGACCAATGACTAATTACATCAATGAGGCAGTCACAAACACAGTTTACAAGTAATAGCACCAAATAAAGGTTGATAACCTAATAATAAGGGATCCTATCAGAAAGCGTTTGGTATCAAGATTAATGAAAAAACAGCCAAAAACAGGAGTGTATTATTATCAACTAGTCACTTAAACCACACAAGCTATGAAAAAGGAAGATATAAAAAGAAACTTGTGCGTAAAAACTTAGTCAGCACTTCTCACTGACCGCTAAAGGAAAGTGATACTTATGTTAAAAGACCCAGTAGTAACACAGAACTGCGTCTTTATGTCCTCTAAAATTCACCACACATTCGCAAAATAAAAAAACTTTTGTTACAAACATTCGTACAAAAACGCTTTGTTACATTAATGAACTTAAAAATGTACAATAGTCGCGAAAAATGAGATCAACACTACACGGGTACAAGACTCAAATATTTACCAAGCTAACAATCTTCTAACAAAAAACATTAAATTGAACGAATTTGAAGCTTGTGTCCAAAGTAATAAAAGTCACGGTGATTGGAATGAAGGGTACGGTAAAGTTGGCGGCCAATCGATACCTGTCCCGCCAAAGTTATCGGTAAGCACAATAGAATAAGAATTACAATAGAAGCGATACTCCATTCACAACCGTAACTAAAAACATGAATGAACGATAGAATCAGTGAATTTATGAATGAAGTGGACAAGTGTACCCCGTAGTGACAGACTCAGACGAACAGGCGACAGTATTGTCAGACAATTTAAAAGCAATATTCTGAGAAAGTCGCCATCTTGGATTTTAAGCTACAATACGCAGGTGGTCATTAAATGTCTTTTCCAAATTCATTTCCGTTTGTGATTGCGTTTTAAATGAAGTGCCTTTTAGAATTTTAAAGAGATTGAAGATGAATGAAGGTTTGTGTCCGTTGTCCGGTAATTAGAAATGGTTATTCTTTGTATTTTTGGAACGTCAATTTGAGATGAATTAGGCCTTGTATTTGAAGTAGAATACGATGATACGGGTTTACCTTTTGCCCTAATTAGTAGGGTCGGTTTAATCAGACTAAGGACAAAATATATTTGACTAATGAAATTGACTGTCATAAGCACAATTTTTTGTTGACTAGTTGTTGACTGGTTGATGGCATTTAATGTACTTGTTGAAAGAAGATGAGGCAGAATGATTAGACCATCACTTTAAGATTAGAAAACGCTGCATTACTGAGCCCAAGGTTCCTTAATTGCCCTTCTTCTTTGACCTAAAATTGGAAACAGATGTTTAGGTATGTTCATGATATCACGTTGTATTTCATATTTTGTAAAGCAAATCTCCCAAAATCCGTTCGTTCCAAAACATTTCGACAGTTCGTATGGAAATGTTTGACCTAGTGTTTGACCTTAAAGCTAAGTTCAGTACACAAAGCCTGGATGAAGCTTTGAGCATGACGTCACAGCTTCACGGTACAATGCACTATGGACGTTACTCTATACTACTAGCTTTAAGATAATCCACTGACGTTGTTTGTTAATAAATTTGATTTTATTAACAACAACATCACGCCTGTAATACCCGATGGGTTAGACATAGGTGTACCGATTAGGACACCCACATTTCGCCAGTTATGTTTACGTCCCATGTAATAAGAGGCTACCCTATTGAAATTAACCAGTCACAAATTTAGACTCCGTGGCTCCTACTGTGAAATTCCTAATGGAAAAATTCAATAACGCTTGCCCGATCTGGCAATTGAACCCAGGCCCTCATTCATAGCAGGCGAACGAGACAGACTTCTGAGTGATTTTAGTCAATGCTTGATATTTTCATTTAACCCTGGAATTTGACTATAAAAGTAATTTCACTGTTAGATAGAAGGGTTCATAAACTGTCTGGAGGTACAAAAATAGAAAATAACAATACGAAGGCCAAAGTTGAAAGTTTTGCTATTAATCACCCGTTAGTAAACACCACTCTTGCAAACTTTAAGTGAATATTTTGTTCCGAAAATGAACAAAATAATTGATGCTGAAGTAATACGAGTTAAAATCAATTTCAACTATCAATAGAAAATCAAGTCAAAACATCCCGTTACAAAACCCTATTTTATTTGAAAACAGTTACCTAATTAGCCATATTTTCTATTGTATAACTTCAAGAATTATCATTACCGTGTCACACGCCACCTGGTGCAGTTTGACGTACACACAATTAGGAGGATACCCTCGGTTTTATTCGATAATAACCCTTTATATCTATCTTATTTGTGGGGGAGTTAGACCCTTGAAATTCTACACAAAATTCACCTCTATTCCTTTCACAAAAAAGAGCTAAAATTCTTTGCGAAATTTTGCAGGATCAGATACGTGAAACCAAGTAATGTTTGCCCAAACATTGTTATTTTCGTCCTATTGTTTGGCTGACGCGATTTCGTGATCGAATTCAGTGCTGTCAGATTTTTTCTAACAAAAGGACAGATATTTGCTGATGTTACCGACTGATTTTGTAGTTTGTGTGTATTTTTGCTACTTTTTTTCAACAAGAGCCTTGGGCCCGGACGCATCCTTTTACTTGAGAATCTTGAGATGGCTCTCTCTAGATTTTGATGTTTCTTAAAAAACAATGACCCGGGAAGCAGCCGTCGGCTCTTTTTTTAATTTTGGTCCTTTGAACCCTTTGATTTATTTGCAAATTGAATTGCGAAGTCTTAGCAATTCTATTTTGAAGGGTTGAAAGTTAAAGACGACCTTTGCGACGCTTTCTTTGTATAGTTATGTACAACGTTACAAGCGACACTATAATAATATACCAGTTCTTAAAACAAGACAAAAACTAAAAAGTAACAAATGCAAACCTACAATATAACATTTTTCCCACTTTCTAGATTTCAAAAGCAGTGGTAGTCCAGTGGTATGACCGTCGGACTGAAGTCATACGTTTTGAGTGCGAACCCAACACACACACTTATGTTTTTCATTTTCATTGTCTAATTATTACATGTTTCGGTGAAGGAAAACATCGTGAGGAAACCAGCATGCTTGAGAGATCTCCACATGTAAATCGGCATAAAAACTCTGAAGCTAAGTTCGGCGCTAACTACACGGTAACGGAGAAGACGTTTCTAGATTTAATGTCAAGAATTCATAAATACATTACATTACCCACAAAACAAATCACCGTTGAGAAAGTATACTCCTCATATTTACTTACACCAAAAACTCCCATCTGAAACCACTTATGCAGACAAAAGAAAAATGTTACTTTACAAATTAATACTGACATGATAATAACATGAATTGCTTCACAATTATAATGCTGCACAATATTAGGGTGCTTTTAATATTTCATAAACTAGTTTGGCCAGGGTACGAAGGGCGGGGCTTTAGAATGCCCTCCCCAATCGGTAGGGTTTCTTTTGCGAAGATCACGCGTGCACCATAAGGATTCAATTATGGGGTATTCATATTTAATTAATATGGTGTGCTGTAGTGCGAGCGAATGATTTTGATCGTTGTGTGTTAGTTTAGCTGAGATTATTTTATAGATACAGTTAGAGATTGGATAGTTTTTTAGGCTTCTTTGGTTTAAACACGTTAGACTAAAGTTAGTTAAAACTAAATAAATCATAGTATATTGTGATTAACTCAGTTTCAACAAACTAAGTATTTATATTATTTTGTTACTAAGTTCTATCTTATGTAGATAAAGTAAAATAATTTTACTAATCATTCGAGATTCAAAGAGACAAGAGAAAACAGAAAGAGTTTAAATTAGAATATCAGTTGAAATTAGGTAGTATTAACTTAAACCCCACAAAAATTTACCGTTCGTATACTTCAAAAACACATTATTTTATGTCAGTGCATAAAAACGTGTTCGAATCCCTAAAGACGTTAAGAAGAAATAAATATTAACAACACCGTTATATCTCCTTTAAAAAACCTGAATAATTTAGCAACAACAACAAAAATCAACGTACACATCCACACATGCATTCAAAACAGTAACCAAATTGGATTTAATGAGACAGATATTAGGGATGTTTCGTGCCATACAAAATTATTCATAGCTACTAAAATGCTCCATTCAAAGTTTTTTTTCCCCAGCTAACACTGGGGTTGACGTCTCACCGACAAAGGGGTGGGCTGGGCTAAATAATTGCCGAAACGCTTCGAGGTCCATTGTGTGTATTAACAATAGGGTGCACTAAGTGGGGGTAGTTTTTGTAATTGTTACTTTTAGGAGCGACGCACCCCACATTCAGTAGAGTACCGGAGTTGGAAGCGCGAGCTACACACACCAAAATGTCTCGGTCGTTCTTAGTCGATGCGTTAATCAGTGATACGAAAGATTGCAAGAAAAATGAACTGTCTAGTGATCCTGTACATCCTTACGCGTTGATCGGTCATCATTTGGATCCGCGTTCGAAATACCTACCTTACCCTTATCCGGGTAACTTGAATAATCTTCTAAACATCGGTTTGCATCAGCAACCGTCACCGGATTTATTCAGGCCGTTCTTGGAGCAGCTGAATTTCCGGTATCCTTTACTGCACCAGCTGCCTCGTCCTGATTTTTACGAAACTCAGAATGAGCCAAAACCTTTTGAAGGATACGTGAAAACTGAAGAGCAGGAACCCGTCAATTTTGTGAACAGACGTAAGAAGTCGATTTCTCCGTATCTGCACCACCCTTACAAAGTGAACACGTCACCATTGAAGAGTCAAGGACAACGGTCTCCTTCGCTATCCAGTGAAAGTAGAAATGGAACTCCAAGCCCGCCGCTTGGTCACCTAGAAGAATTACTACCAGGTTACTGCAAGGACTTGAAACGTATGCCGCTTAAAGAAGACTCCAGCAAGAGAATTAGGACTGCCTTTACAGGAACCCAACTCCTGGAGTTGGAAAGAGAATTTTCAATGAACATGTATCTCTCAAGACTGCGGAGAATAGAGATTGCTTCACGATTGAAGTTGTCTGAAAAGCAAGTGAAGATCTGGTTCCAGAACCGCCGTGTGAAGCTAAAGAAGGAAGAGTCTCCTATGTCTTCTGACCCTCGTTCGAAGAAATGCTGCTGTGCGAAGAGTACCTGTTCTTCCAAAGACCAGGATTGTGATCAAGAACAGATAGATGTGGTCAGTGACCACGACAATAGTTATGAGGCTCAAAACCTTTCACAGTATTCTTAAGTGGTGGAGTTGTAAACATTTTGGACTGATTTTTACTAAAGAGGTTTTAGGATTGAATCCAAGGCTGGTTTAGAGCCTTTTGAGAAAGATTTTATGGTTGTTAACTTGAGTGACAATTTTTAGGAGTTATAGAAACTTCTTGAACTGTGTGTGAAATTCTAAAGTGCCAATTTTGAGGTTGTGAAGCATTCAATAATTCGTACTATTCCATCTTCTGCTGATTTTACTATGCATATTTGCTGCCGAATTTTAATTTAGAACTATAAACTCTTATTGCTTTGATATTATTAATTTTGAATAATTACAACGTAAAATCAAATGTCAAATCGCTATTCAATTTTGACTGCTTATTAATTTAGTCATTCGCTGCATTTGTTCAATTTAATTTAGGACTAGTATTTAGTGTCATGAAAACGTTTTGCACAAATTAAATCTATATTATCAGCATTTGACGACTTGAAATTGTGATAGTTATAAAATATCTTTGTAACTTATTGATAGTAGTTATGTCTAAGTTAAAATTAAGTCAGGAGTGATTTTAACAAATTTTGTATATTGTTAATTATGTAAATAATAATTTATGAACTACGATTTGGTATAAATGGATATATATTTTGGTAAAACTTTACAATAATTATGTTAGTGTATAATAAAATTGTACGACACTAAAAATAACAGACTTTTAACTCAAATACCCAATTATAAATTATCACTAACCTAGTGTTAAAGATAAATGATACTTCAAGGAGAGCAAAACATCATGCCTGTAATCTCCGAAGAGTTAGGCAGTACCGAATAGGGCACCCACAATTCTAACAATAAATATTAATTAATTAATAATACTTAATTAACTGTCAAATGGCTGTCTAACTCAAATGGGACTGGGCAGGACACGTTTGCCGGTTGCCGGACAAACTGTGGTGAAACTACTTCATTTAAAAATAAATTTAAAAAATACAGGCCTTGGGTATGCTTGATGGTCACTTTTGCTTTGAAGGGTTAAATGTGGAGTGTGTTGATAATGATGTTAATCTACCTCCAAACATATTACGTTTAAAGAGAATAATCTTCAACTAATTTTTGAGGGCACTGTCTGTTTGAAGCCAAAGTATTCTTAGAGTCACCAGGCATCCTTTCTACTTACACGCACCTTACCTTCACACTTCTCCTCAAGGTCTAAGAAAAATAATCTCCACCCAAACCACTATTAAGTGTAATTGTAGTATAAAAGTTTACGCTGCATAAAATAAAGCTTTATTTGTTTCGTAGCATCCGTAGCAGTTTGCTACGCCGTAGACGCCTACGCGTAGAGGCTCGAGTTCTGTAGCGAACATAAGCCGTCTAATATGTTATGAGAAACGTTCTTGGGATAATATTTTTGCTGTAAAACGGTTCTTTACGAGACTAGTGTTCTTGAAGCACAGTTTAATATAATCTTAGTATCATCAGTCTCATACCGGCACGATTTATGTTGAAATAAGATTTGACCTACTTAATTCGCATGTGTGTCATAATTTTATCCTATAAATTATATAATGGATCGTACCATTGGAGTAAAAGTAAATATATATTTATTTTTGTACCACTCATTATAACAACATTACAGCTTAGAAAACGATGCTATAAGACGCATAAAAAGGACAATTATGACAATATATGTATACTAGCTGTTGCCAGCGGCTTCGCCCGCTACAACTCGAAAATTATCCCACGGGAAGATAAAATCGGGATAAAACTATCCTATGTGTTAATCCAGGTTATAAACTATCTGTGTACCAAATTTTATCCAAATCCGTTCAGTAGTTTTTGCGTGAAAGAGTAACAAACATCCACACATCCATTCTCACAAACTTTCACATTTATAATATTAGTAGGATAGTAGGATAGGATTATAAAGATATAATTATATCTTTATAATATATATTGTATGACAGATCATATAATACCTGGCAAAGGTAATATGGATAGGTCTCAGACGAGCCTATCCATATGATCATTTACACAGTCCATCCATCTTGCTTTTAGTCCTCACGAAAGTTTAAAGTGCAAAAAGTTGTGTTACAATAAATAACTGTTCCGGATCATCACATCGCGCCGGCCAGTGGGTTCGCGTCACACGATCCTACGTCACCGCAGCGCCCCACCTACCGCTAGGCCCTTGACCATATCGGGGGCCACTCGCTCGCCGTCACTTATCGTGCGCATGTTCGCCCATTTCTAATTTTCTAACCACTAAACCAGATTCTATAATCTGGTTTAGTGGTTACAAAATTGAACCGAATAATACTGTCTTCATATCGAAAAACAGAAGTTTTATTTAGTCGAGACCACCGGCATCACAACTGGAGCTTGACACTCAAACAGTGACAGTTTTAGTTTTTCAAAATAATAGGTATGAGTCGGCGAAATAACTAAAATAGGGTAGTTAACTAAAAAAATCTAATTAGTCCGTCAGATAGATTTCCAAAAAATATTGGACACGTATTTTTTCTTTTTAACGTAAACAAACAATGAAGACGACTCAGTGCTTTGAAAACTCGTGTGACGTCATTTTCTAAGACGTTAAATTATGATACTTTTTACCGGTGAGTGACGACCCACGCCCCCACTTAAATCTTTGTCGCGTTTTATCGTCACCAATTTTTATTGATTTGAAAAAACCAAAAATACGTATCCAATATTTATCGATAATCTAACAGACGGACTAATTAGAATCATATTTTTTTAGACAGTATAATACATCCTTATTCATTTTACATTCAAACCTACACTAAAAACCATTTACTAATCTAATACAGCAGGTTATCATAGAAAGGCACAACTACATAGTGATTTCATTAAGGACAGAGAATTTGAAGAGCCCCAAAGAATGTAGGGGACACTATGTTTGGACCTCTAATAACGCAAGCTCCCATCGTTGGGTCCTGGTGACTGGTATGTTATAGAGAATTTAGTTGCGAGTGTATTTTTAATTAAGTTTAATATTGGTCTTAAAAAAACAGGTGCTAGTTTCTATGATTAAAAGCAGACATTCAAATATTTAAGAGCAATATATTATTATGGGACAAGATGAAGATAATCGTAATCCAAATCTTGTTACTACTTAGTAACAAATCGGTCTATCTATCTACTAGTGTCAAACACCCGCTTGTCAGAGAGTTTAAAAATATTTACAATGTCCGCTCTAAAAGTCTCTTAAATCTCATTGATTGGAAGTGGTTCAAGGTCGACCCTCAAATTAGAATTTTTTTGCAACTATTATTTTTTCTAATCATTACTGATTGATACACCTTTTTGGGTCGTATTGCTTTGAGTATTATAAGATTGTAAACCGAAGTATTTAACTGTTGGCACTGTTGGCTGCGGGTTGTTCGCAGATACCGTGGCCTCGACATGAAGGGCTAAGAAGGAACATGGGTGGTTTTTAGTCAGTAGAAGTCTGACACTCCCTTTCGCTCTGCCCAAGAGTGATCATTTGATGATTTTCCACCCACCATAAAAAAAAAAGAAAAAAAAAAGTATTTAACTGTTACAACATTAGTTAATTTTTACGCTATTTTGCTTATTAACCAGGTCAAACAGTTGAAGAACTATTGATACGAGTATGATTAATCCACTTTCATCAGATTATAATGCATGAAAAACACTTATTTTAACCAATGTTCAATTAAATATCGCAATGGTTCCAAACCAAAAACCTCACATTAATAATACCACAAAACCACATTTTAACTGAACATTTTATAATGTACTGAAAGTGCTTAAGAGGGAACAGGGGTGGTTACAGATACAAATTCGAAACGTGTTTAACTTAAAATAAATTGATAGAAAGTTAAAAAAAAATCTTAATTTTTTAATATCTAAAGGGTCAGGTTTCGAGTGGAAAAATGGGAGGAGGATGTTTACGAAACGTTCATCACATCAAAATGATAGAATCGGTCCGAACTACAGCTTTCCTGTTCGCTCTCTACATGGGCGGGCTTGACGCAGGGTGACGGCCATCGTGTCTTTAAAAACCCGGCTCGTAGGCCCAGTTCCCTCTTAAAACGTAGTTCACAGAAAACACTTTAGTATAATAAATTACATTACCCACAATAATACCTACAAAAGCTTAAAAGCTGCATTTAAAACATTCAGCGTTCATTTGTGAAACATTCCAGTGTGTACAAGCTTTTAATTAAATGTACGTTTGAATTAAATATATTTGTTTTTAGCCTTGTAATTAAACGTAACGGGAGTTACTTTTAGGGTCAATTGCGTCAACCAAGGTTAATTTTGTTAACCCAAAATTCGCGACAACGCTGGTGCTCTGTCGGATTACCTCGTTGCGGATGCGATCCCTCAGTGAGGCTCGAAGCATAGCTCGGTGAATGACCTTGCATTTTTGAACCAACGGGACCGAATGATCTTAACAATTATTAGTCAAATTCAATTCTTTTTCTTCTTTGTCGAGCAGTTATAACCAAACAGAGTCAGAGATTGTATGCCACACATGTGCCTTTTTTTTTTTTTTGGAGGGTGTGAAATCATCAAATAACCCCTCCAGCTCCGAGTAGAGCGGAAGGGAGTGTCAGACTTCTACTGACTAAAAACCACCCATGTTAAGGCCACGGTATCTCTTTCGAACAACCCGCAGCCCCGACGGGCGTTGGCCCTTGCGGGCCCCTTCCATGTTGTTGACATCTCTTTAAGGCGCGCGTGGAACACGAACGCGCCGTGGACACGGTCTGTCGTCGTTATAGGACGGACGGATGGCGAGCTAGCCCATTACTCATCGTCCACAGGCCCGCGTCTACGGTGGCCCCCGACGCCCGGAGCGTCTCCCGCGGCGGCTGGGACGAGAAGTTCTCTCCCTCTCAAGTTCCGCCACCTCCTTCACATGGGCCTCTGACTTGGCTTTAAATGCCGTCAAAAAGTACCTGTCAGGAGGAGGAGGAAATCAGAATGAGGTTTCCTCATCATATTTTCCTTCACCAAAACTGTACATACATTACGCACATGAATCCGAAAAGTAGGAGGTGTGTGTCTTGTGTTCGAATCGGGACTTTGCCTATGGTCACACCACTATATTAGCAATATAAAACGCACTAAAAGTCAGAAGAAGAGATAAATATCAAATGATTTTATCCTTCTAAATTAAAGAGGTTTACCCAGTTTCATTCACAACAACATTAAATATTACAATTTGCATGCTAACTATCAAATGAAACTCGAAGTCGATGAATATTACATAGAATAGACTTTGCACGACAATGGAAATGAAAACACAATTCAAGTAGCAAACTGTAAACAAGACAAATGAAAATAAATCGATCTTGGCCTAGTTTTCAGTTCACAACAAACCTTGTTTCAACTGAAAATACTTCAGAACTATAATACTTTTGGTATTGTATTTCAATATTGAATTGCATTCCAAGTGTACTTAAGTTTATTTCTGTTTTGTCCTGGTTAAGTACGGTATCTTATCAAAATTTCAAAGTATTATTGTGAGAGAATTAAATGTATTATGTGAGTATAACTCCGCGAGTGGCTGCCCTAGAAAGATATACAAGTACCCTGCAATAAATATTGCACATCGACCTTTGGAAAAATCAATGCAATTTATTCGTTAATTAAGTTCTTATTTTGTATTTAGCTTGCCGTGAAACATTTTTGAACCGACCTAGCTTGCGGTAGTTATATATAAAAGCACAGCGGAAAAGAGATGTCTCGAACAGTCATTTCGTATATAGTTTCTCCAAAGGTCCATGTGCAATATTTATCGCCGGGTACTGTACACTGATCTTATTGGTTAGGTTTTTCAGAAAGGACAAGTGCGTTGTACTCACAACTGGCGTGCATTTATGAATGTGGGTTTTTATTTTTTTTTATTATCACTGCTTATTTTATTTTTTACTGTTTGTTATGCGTTGTATTGTTTTTTTTCTCTTTTTTGTCTTCTTGTATGTTCTTGTTTCTGCGACAAATAAATACATTTCTTTCTTTTCTTTCTTTCATGTAAGGATCGTAGTAGGTGGCGGTCTGTGGCTTCTGCCTGCACCCGTTAGAAAAACGCGTTTATGTGTTATTGTTAATCTTTCATAATTACCTTCTTGTATTCGATCTTCAGTCATCATAATAATAAATTATTAAGTACTTGGTTTCGTAAATTTATATTTCTGATTAGAATGTCTTCTTAGAATACCATATAGGTTTTAAGTTAGATTTTTGTAACATCTGTTTGTCATGTGAAACCTATATTGAAAACCAACAACCTTTTGTAGAAAGAACAAAACGGAGCCACACTCAAACAGTAAAACTTACAACCAATAATAATTGTAAACCAAGCTAAATAAGAGACGTTATAAAAACAAATTATATTAATATTCTTCAACTATGTAGTTCTATGCGTGTCTGTGTGCAGTTTTTACTTTATAAGTAACGTACTGTGAAACTGAGTTATCATTCCTTCTTTTATTTAATTGCGTCACCTTTCAAAAATGACAATTAACATCGTATAAAGTAAACACAACAAACTTATCTAAACCAAAGAATTTTGTTCAGCTCAGCAGTTCCGATACAAAATAAATTAATCAAGCGAAACTTCACTATTTGTAGTTTGCAACTGGCAACACCAGCCATCCTAGCTGGCAACTAGTTTGACGTTCAAATTACTCGGCGAGCAGAAATAATCAAAGTTGTTTTGTCTTCCTGTTGGGGAACAAATACACATTAAGGCAGGGTTAGTTTGCCGATCGGTTGTTAGATTGTGAAAATGTTATTGGATTATTTTGCTTCGTAATGGTACATGCAGAGTTTCTTGTATTTTGATTAGTTTTAGGAAGTACATCTTGCTGACAACTAGCATTGCTATGAGCCCCTCATTAAAGTCTTGTGGGACGAGCCTGCTACACTATTCCCAAAGCCACGACGTCACGGTTGGAGCAGTGGCTGAGCGATTGGACTGCTGTGCTGCGTGTCGTGGGTTCGATCCCCCGCACGGAACAGATATTTGTATGACCTACAGATAATTGTTTCGGGTATGGGTGTTTGTTTGTATGTGAGTTTAAATGTTTGTGAATGCACCCACGATACAGCAGAAATTCCTAGTGTTCGTTTTTTTCTTTTAAATCGTTTTTTTTTTTAAAAAACACTGCACCAGAAAAGTGCCGAGACTATGAAGCTCGACAAAGAAACAATTTAACTGTCTTGGATCTCGCAACGAAACTAATTACAAAATAATAGAGGAGTAGGAAAAATATAATTTCCACTTCCCTCCTTATCAGCAGGAGACTGACGGACAAGGCCAATAGGTACAAAAGGACGTATACAACTGTGATAAACCCAGTTGCCTAGCACCACGGGTGAATATGCCTTGTGGGTCGATTGAAGTACCTACGAGACATTTATTTATTTTAGCCTTTTATTTCCCAAAGATTACAATTAAATTTATTACCTAATATTATATCTTAATTAAAGTTAGGATCAATATTAATATTAATCAATATTAAAATCAAAATTAGAATTAAATTCAAAATTAAAATAAAATCAAAAACAAATCTTAATCAAAATTAGAATTAAGAATAAATAGATGACAATTCATGTCACTCGACGTAGCGCCATGGTATTCAGCTACACCCGGACTAACTGAAGAGCGCTATGGAGTTGATACCGGGTTTCTCACAACCAATTTCCCAAAATAATCCTAAAATTTAGGAGAAGAGGAGGTGCTCCAACGAGATCTCTCTCCTATAGTAAAGGTTACCCAAAATGCTTATTTATAACAGTAAAGACAGTTTTCCAATATTATTTATTGGAACCCAGTTTTGCATTCTTACTTCAGAGAAATGAATATTCCGATAATAATTTGCATGCAACGAAGCCTGAGTGCACAATATCTACTTAATTCCATGAAATCTGGGTCTCGGTTGTGTATCGAAAACTTTCCAGTTCACTCCACTGTTTCAGATGAAAATTGTAGTTCAGAGGGCTCACATTACCTTAGAATTAAAAATAATATAATATCATGACATTGAAGTATCTATTTATAACGTTCACAATCACTGAATTCATTTCATACCTACAGTACAAACTTTCAATTATTTATTTTTGTCTGTCTGTCTGTATATTCCGGCTGATCTCCGAAACTTCTGGACCGATATTCAGGGGCTGGCAGATAGCAACTGGTGATAGTGTAACTTTGGCTAATTTTTTTTGGAGAAAATAGGGAGGGATCGTGCAAAAAAAAAAATTGTTTACAAAATCTGATTAAAATATAAAAGTTATACTTTTACAATGATTTCACGTGGACGAGTCGCAGGGCGTTCGATATTAATTAGAACGATTCCTCAGTTATCATATCGACAAAAGTTACCCTTCTGATCTTTTGTATATTGTAGTCCCTATTTAAATCACCAGCTTTACTGTTTAAGGTGGATGTGTCAAGCGACCCTCCATACATTTTTGAAATACACCTTTACACGACACACAGAGACTTTTTCTTTAAAATTTATCATTTTATCACTTCTCAACAATGGAAAGTGTCCGCAATCGACCTTTTTGGGCATTATCTTACATTATTTAGCGAGAAAAACAATAGTGAAATCCCGGCAAAATTTGACACTTCTTTAGTAGTGTGCGTGACTTTTGACAAATAATGACAAGTAAACTTGTTTAGACTATGGCACGCTAGATGGCGTGCAGGTGCAGACGATCTTATAATAATTCTATTAAATCAATAATTAGTTTTAATTATTTCCTTACCAACCGTTCAAAAAAATAACAATATAAAATAACATAAAACTGATGACATCAATGTTATGTTTTTTTTTTTAATGTAAACAATTTTATTGTTGTATGGCAACATAAATACCAGTAGTCGTAGGAAGGTTTTATGCAACGATGCCGTTCTTCGTAACCTTGACCTACATGCAATATGTGGACGAAAAAAAGGCGTTGCCAAACTTCGTTCACTTGTTTGACTGTTAGAAACTTAGAAAATACATTCCTAGCTCGGTTGTCCCGCGCTATATGATTTGCGCGCGGAAGTTCTTGCGTACTTATTATTTTGTATGCTATGCATTTTCATTGATTTAATTGCAATATTTCTTCAGTATACATTTGATTCATATTATCTATTATACTGTATTATTGTAATTCTAATTTATCGTAGGTATAATAGTTAAATATTCTAAAAACACAATTCTATTTTCGGTGGTATTAGAAACATCAAGTTGGCCCGTGATTTTTATGAAATCTCGTCACAATACTAATTACCTACGTCATACGTGTCAGTGATGAGTACAAAGTCAGTGTTTCTTAGTATTATTTGAATAATATGTTTTTGGTCAACAATAAATAAAATTATTTTAAATCGGTAAACTACCAAAGTAGGTAATCACAAAATTAAACTTGCAAACATTTGCAAAATATGGTTTTGCCGGATTACGTCACCTTTTACGCATTTTGCAAACAGTTTCAAACAGACACACATATTTAAATATTTATAGTTTGTTTTATTTTGTAGTAGATACCTACCAAGCTTTTTCACGTCGAAATTTGATAAGGTGCGTTCAGAAACAAATATAATTCAGTTACAATCTGTTTTTTTTCTGTTCCGTGCTTTATTTTGAACAAGTTATTATAATCTGTTTTTTTTTTCTTATTCGTTGACCAGTTCTACGAGGAATCTAAAGGTAACATTGAAATATAAAGATAAGTAAAATTTTATTACGTACTATAGCGGAAAACGTTTCCGAACGCTCCCATTTCTCTGGCCGTAAGAGGGCCAATAGAGGACAGCCGCCTCAAAGATATTCACCAACGCGCTAGCATGTTTGCTCCCGCGCCTCGCGCCGACCAATCACTGATCTGTCGTCGCGCCGCTACTCGGCCGCTGATTGGCTTTCGTAGCGTTATAGTTTTAAGTTCTTAAGATAATGTTGTTTTGAATGTTATAACCTAAAATGTTGGCACTGGGTAAGAGAGATACTTTTGAGATGGCAGAGTTTTAATTTGTGTAATGTGTTTATTCCTGAGTTTTAATTAAAGTTTAAACCGTGAACAAGGCTTTATTTTAAGAACTGACCCACCCCGACTATAGTACATCTTTTGAACGCAACCCAATTGACATTGAGAGTTGAAGGAAAATCCGTCTGCACTTCTCCTGCACTTGCGATCATTTTCAATTGATTGTGGAAGCTGGTCCAAATAAAGGCTTGTCTGAGATATCTGGGTATCGCATAGTGGACTTGAAGCATGTAATAGAGTGGGCATTTCTTCTGGAAAGACATTGAAATATGTGTGAATCTTCACAAATTGAATTTGTTAGTGAAAGACATGATGGATTTCGAAGTGAATTAATTTTCAAGTGCTGTGATCGAGCGTGGAAACATTGGTAGCAGTAATAAAATAAAAACTGCATTTGTGTGGGCAACTGTGACTTCTGGTAGCTTTTACACTCAAGCAGCTCACATAACAAGTCTTATGGATATTCCAACAATGTCAGCCAATAAATTTCGTCGAGTTGAAAGAAAATAAGGCAGTGTGTGGTTAGAACATTTGACAGAGGAAATTAAAATTGCTGGTGAACAAGAAAGATCAATTGCTATTCAAAAAGGTCATACGGGCATAACTTTGACTCGTCATCTGGTATGGTAAGTTAATATTTTACTAAAAACAAATTGGTTCTTTATGACTTTTTTATTATGTGAGTGGTAATGCCGGGAGGGGACGCCCTAGAAAGACATACACTGATCATATTGGTGCCGTTCTTCTGAAAGGACAGGTGCGTAGTACTCGTAACCGGCGTGCGTGTATGACCAGATGTATGAATGTGGACGAGGCAAAAGGAGTATGTAAGGATCGTAGCAAGTGGCGTTCTGTGGTTTCTGCCTACCCCCATGGGAAAAGGGCGTGAGTTTATGTATGTATGTTATTATGTGCATTATTTACAAGTGTTGCTTTTCATTTCCAGGCCTGCTTCTTGGTGTTAGAAACAAATATTGTTATACATGTCAATATTATGGGAGGAGAAACATGGATATGAAAGCACATAATTGCTGCAAAAATTTTACTGGACCATCTACAGCAATGGAATCGGAAATTATTGTGGAAGGCTTTCAAAAGAGTGAAGAAATACATCAACTTCGCTATTTGAGTTTTATTGGTGACGGAGACTCCTCTGTGTTTGCAAAATTGATAGAGAAAGTGTCATATGGGAACAAAATAAAAAAAAATTAATGCAAGAATGACGTAATCAAAAACTATACCAGTGCACTCTACAAGGTAAATGAATAAATCAAATTTGTAAGTCATCCCAGGATCAGTGAAGCATATTATTCTGTATTTATATTTTGTTCTTTTTAGATCTTGGCCAACACTAAGCTCCTTCTTTCTGGGCGAAATATTTTGAAGCCAAAGATTATTACTGCAATGTAAATAAAACATAGACAGATGGAACTGAAAAGAAGGAAGAAGATCTCGTAGAAAGTTTGAAAAATACTGCTCCAGAAGTGTGGGCTCTCATTTATGCAGCCAATGAAAAAATTGCTTTGAAGGCTTCAAATCCTTCTGCAACATCAACATCAGTTAGAAATTCAAGCAAATAAGAGAAGTAAAGTTTTATTTCAGAGCAGCTTTGGAGATTGACGGTAAATAATATTTTGAAGTGAATGGTAAATAATATTGGTCAAAAAGTAAGAATTATATGCTAAGTATGTTTTCTTTGTTGCAGCAGCAGTGTAGCAGTTGGTTCAAAGAAAGTTTCAAGGCAGTGGGCGAAATCAACAAATCAAATGATTTTTGTTCTAATTGTATTATGGTAGTAGTTTGTTTAGAATCTACATTATCATTGTATATTTCTTTTTATTTTGTATCAAAAGGTGAAATAATACTTCTTAGGTATACTTACTTCATATAAAGAGCTTTATATTTTCGTTTTATTATATGCTTTTGTTGAGTGCTTCCAAATTAGGAAATATTTTTTTCACCTTCCTTGTTATTATCTCATAATAAATCGTTTTAGATTTGTAGCTCTTGTCTAGGAATTATAGTTTCTTACGTGTTATGAAATGTATAATTATTGTAATAATTGGTACTGTTACTAATCATAAGTGTTATTAGTTTTGAGTGATTATGCATGTATCAGCATTTAATTATGTTACTTCAAATTCTTCTGGTTTGATAAAAAAATCAATAGTGTACCTAATGTAGTTTGTTCAAAAGCTTACTATTCCATTAACAACTACTAAAATGATAAGAATAGCTGGTCGTTGAGTTGAACACAAGACAATGTTTGTAATTTATGTTCTTTCTCCTAAATTAGTTTACTGATAATATGTTATGTCTTTTTTATGTTTTATTTTTATATACCTTTTATTATTGATTGTAGTCAATCGTAATATTAACTTACACCATAGTATTGTATCGAGTCTGGTTCTTCTAACCAAACAGACAGATGTGTTGCTGGAGAGTTTGTTCCGCCACTTCTTCTTTCCAGCAAAAACACTAGGAAGTGTCGAAGGGTGGGCGTTTTGGGGGACTGTCACTTGTAAATAAGTAAAGTAAAGTAAATTTTGACGTTCGAAAAGTGCTGATTATCAGCCTAGTTTGAATAAATGAGTTTTGATTTAGATTTTTTTGAGTAAAATAAAACTGCGTTTTATTGTCATTATTGTTGACATAATTTATTTCCCAAAATTAAATAGTTTACACCAACAAATATACCTTTTATTTTTAACAATCGTACATAATAAAATATACCGACTCACGAACAGTAAGTCTTGGGTTCAAATCCAGACAGGCGCATTACTTTGTGGAATGTATTGCATCACCACATGCTCTCAATAAATATGAAGCAAATCATGGTGAAATGTCCTAGAACCAAAAATTTGAAGACGTGACATCTACCCCACTGGGCCCGCGTGGTGGCCGTGTCCCAGCAGTGGGAACATTATAGGCTGATGATGATATACCGTAGCAGGTGGCGTTCTGTAGTTCTGCCAACCCAATCTACCCATAAAGAAAAATGAAAAACATTTTTTTTCATTCACGCCATCTAGTGTTCAATCTTCGTAAATGTACTCGCTCACGTCTACGTCTGTGTGTGTAAACGACGCTATATTCAATGGCAGATTTTAAATTACACCTTTGTGTCGAATTAGGTGGATATTATGACAATGATGTGACCCAGTTCGATAAAACGTAATGTCCGATAACCGCAATTGCTACTCCTACGACTTAATAGTTTTCCAATTACACAAAAACACAAATAAACTAAAAATGTTGACTTCAACGCCATCTAGCGGGAAAATGGCTGGGAGCAGCCTGTATCTTTCACCTTAAGCGGTTGGTTGTGCCATTTATTAGAATATTAAATTGGTCGGAGGTATTATTATGAATTGAGTTATTCAATTATAAGGCATCTTGATAAATTGGTTTGACAAGTTATTGGGATTGTTGTTTACGTATTGGAACGATCCTTTTGGAAGGGGTTTAGTAATTGAGAGGTTTCAAATTAACAATGGTTATTTGTCAGTGGCCCGAAAAGTCTGACAACCAGTCTTAACAAAGAGTATCTTATTATCCAGTAGCACTAACTGGGTTGTGGAAGTCAGCAGAACTATTACGTATCTTTTTAAATGTCAGTGGCTAACACAGTGTCCATCGATTAACTGTCAAATGGTTCCATTTTGTACCAAACCATAACCATTTGACAGTTAATCGATGGACACTATGATATGACATTTAAAAAGATACGCAATAGCTCTGCTGATAGGCAGTCGATCCGTAAAAATTCATGGTATTCAGCTGCATCGGGTTATACTGGAAGCCGACCCAACATAGTTGAGAAAAGGCTATGCAGATGATGATGACAAAAGAGCTACAAACACACACACATAGCAGAAAAAAATACATTTCAAAATACTAAAATCTACTGTATGAAGATTTTAGTATGTGATTAGCCGCTTATTGTTGTCTATTTCATTTTACACAAATTTTGCCGATTGTTTATTTTTGTGCCTCATAAATACGGCATTCAAATCATTACCTAAATAAATTATTAGATAACCCTAAAACGCAACGCAACACGCTTAATAAGTCTCCCACGTAGGGATTCCTAATGTTTGCCCAACGACCATCATCCATCTAAAATCAAATAACGTAATTATTTGCCGAAAGCATTTGCTATCTAGGAAGGGACGCGTTGCCGCGTGGCAGCCATATTACAACACTCGACCCCTTTTGCTGTTTAAAATAGATCGCTTATTCTAATAAAGACCGTAACAAAACCAAATAAAGGCCAATTATTTTTAGGGATTGTTTGAGAAATACAAAAATAATTTTGTTTTTTATTCACACTCACACTGCATCACCAAAATAATTTTATGTCGAAATTATAAAGTGTGTATCTTATTACGAATAGGTAACGTTCAAAGTCGCATGTTCTTTTATTTAAAATTCGAAAATGAAATGTTTGTAACCGTATAGTTTGACACGCGGCATCTTTTCATTGGTATCTATTTGAATTTCGAACTTCAAATTTGGAATTTGTTTTTCATCAGCCGGTTCCCGTTTACGATTGGACTGTCATCAAGTGCGTTCTCTATTGTCAATTTGATTTATTTGTCTATGAGATTTTTGGTTAGCAATTAGGGTGGGAAATTGATTATTTGTTGATAATATTATGTCAGTTTCATTAAACTTGGTACACTTCGAGTAATTTGAAAATTGTTTGAATAATTCAACCTCGGCAAAATATTGCCACAACAAAATAAAACACGTAGGCTGAATAGCTTATTATCTTTATTTCATAACGTTTCCGTACTTAAAATTCAGAAAAAGAAGAAAAATGAAAAAGACATTAAGAAAAACTTAGTAAAAAGATTGTTTTCTTTACAAAAAGTTAACGAATTTTGTGTACTACGTAGTCATGATAAAGTAATCTTGAAAGTCATGATTAAACATGATTTATTTCTTGCCAGGCGGAGCTTAAGCATTTTTGACTTTAGATAAGACGTGAAGTTGATCTAAGTTTTAGTTTTCAACCTTGCTTGAGACTTTTTTTTTAGGTTTAAAGAAGAATAAGTACTGGCAATAATTAGGTACTTAGCCATCCACGAACCAACCTAGGCAAGCGTGGCTTAACCCGAAGATCGAGCCTAGCGGCTGTTATTATTTATCCACGAACAGTTCTTACCTACCTACCTTAGCTCGTATGTATCGTAGATAAATAAATACTTATGATAAAATGTAACATAACATAAAAAAATGTTTTCATGCAACATTGGTACCAAATGATACATAGATACCAAATACCGTACAGACTAACATACATTATGAATTAATACAATAAAAAAAAGATATTTACAAAAGTAATTAAAATTCAATATCTTAATTTCATATCTTAGTACCTACATATATTTTTACATGTAATTTATTTATTTTTTTTATTTATTTATTTTATTTATTTATTTATTTACTAGCTGTGCCCGCGACTTCGTTCGCGTGCTTGTCGGAAACTAAAATGCGTCGCTTAGATAAAAGTACGTTAAATCATTGCCCTGCGTTAACTTACTACCGCTGTAGAAAATAAGAAGAGGGTAATGCAAAGTACTGACTATGTCTAATACTAAAGTTTAGATGGATGGGTGTTTGTTAATCAACCACGTCAGAACAGCCGAACGGATCTTGAAGAAATTTGATACGGGTACATTATAGTCGACAGGTACTGTCGTTGGCGCGTTCGTGTTCCACGCGCGCCTCAAAGATATGTCAGCAACAATTAAGGGGTCCTTTGGGGCCCCTTTGCTGTAGCAGGCATGTTGCTCTTCCAGTGCCGATTAGAAAATTGTAGTTATTGTGTTTGTATGGGTAATTTAATCAATATGAATTACATTGGTTTATTGGTTGGTTTAATTGTTGCTGCCGTCGTCTGCCGGGGCTGACGGTTGTCCGCAAGAGATACCACGGCCCCGAAACACAAAGAGCTAAGAAGAAACGTGGGTGGTTTTTAGTCAGTAGAAGTCTGACACTTTCTTCCGCTCCGCCCAGAGCGGGATGAGTCATTTGATAATTTACGAACCACAAAAAAGGGGGGATTAGAGGCTGTTTCGAGAGGTACCTGTACCGAGTCTGGGACATCGAATCTGAAATGGAACGCCGTCACCTCCTTCTGCGAAGCAGTAATGCTAGCGAAAGAGGTGAACGTAAGAGGGACACAACCCCTCTTCCCAGCCGCCGCGGGAGACGCTCCGGGCATCGGGGGCCACGTGATGGCTTCCGGCCACCGTAGGCGCGGGCCTGTGAACGGTGAGTAACGGGCTAGTTAATCGTTCGTCAGTCCTATGACGATGGAGGCGCGTTCGTGTTCCACGCGCGTCTCAAAGGGATATCAGCAACATTGAAGGGGCTCCCAAGGACCGACGCCCGTCGGGGCTGCGGGTTGTTTGAAAGAAATACCGTGGCCTCGACACATAGGGCTAACAACACACCACATCTATATGACGACATGGTTGGCGCAATGGCTGGACGATTAACAGTAGCACTGCGTGTCGCAGGTTCCCCACACGGTACAAACAAAATATGCCGTGCGTTTTATCCAATTTTAATTTAGTTTAAAAAAAATGTATTTTTATACTGTGTAATCTTTATTTGTTGACTATTCATGAAACATATGTTTATTTAATAACACCGCGGTTTAGAAAATGACATCAAATGAATAACGCCATCTGTCGAAGACGAAGATAAACTGCTAAAAAAGAGCGATCAAACACACTATAGGGTTTAGGCTATGTAGATTTTGAAAGCAGCGTCATTTAGACTAATATCTACGTACCTTTTGCTATCATTACTTAATAAAAGTTATCTTGTGAAGGCATTTATTAATAAGTACCATATTCGTTCAAAAGATGTCGTTGCTTGTCTCATTCTTGACCATAATGATAAGTTCTTCTTGAAAACTATAAATGCATATATCTTTTGATAGAGAGCACCGATTACGATGAAACAAAGACTAAGTAATAACCCAAGTTACGCACAATATTTATGTATAAAAGTTATCTACATTCGTTTCGTAAATTTGACGTGATGCTTAGTCATCGAAACAGACAAACAGACAAACAGATAAACAGACAAACAGACAAAAATTCCAAAAATGCTGGAAATGTGTTCTGTTGGTTATACTTTAATACCCTGACAATTTTTTTTTTTTATTTTCGATGTACAAAAAAGATTTTTCTACAGATTTATTATATGTATAGCTGTGCCCGCGACTTCGTTCGCGTGCTTGTCGAAAACTAAAATGCGTCGCTTAGATAAAAATACCCTACGTTAACAAACTGACGCTGTAGAAAATAAGAAGAGGGTAATGCAAAGTACTGACTATGTCTAATACTAAAGTTTAGATGGAAGGATGATTGTTAATCAACCACGTCAGAACAGCCGAACGGATCTTGAAGAAATTTGAAACGGGTGCATTATAGTCGACAGGCACTGTCGTTGGCACGTTCGTGTTCCACGCGCGCCTCAAAGGGTGTCAGCAACAAAGAAGGGGCTCCAAAGGGACGTCTGCCGGGGCTGAGGGTTGTCCGCAAGAGATACCACGGCCCCGAAACACAAAGGGCTAAGAAGGAACATGGGTGGTTTTTAGTCAGTAGAAGTCTGACACTTTCTTCCGCTCCGCCCAGAGCGGTATCAGTCATTTGATAATTTACGAACCACAAAAAAAAAGGGGATTAGAGGCTGTTTCGAGAGGTACCTGCACCGAATCAGGCGGGAAGAAACGCCCGGATGCTTCCATTGAGGATCGGCCGGAGGACACAGTGGAGCACACCGTGAAGGTCTGCTCTGCTTGGGCGGAGCCCCACCATGTTTTCGTAGCGGCGATTGGCGGCGGCCTCTCGCGTCCGGCCCTGGTGCAAGCCATGGTCCGGGGCGAGAGGGAATGGGACGCCGTCACCTCCTTCTACGAAACAGTGATGCTAGCGAAAGAGGTGGCGCAACGTAAGTGGGAGACAACCTCTCGTCCCAGCCGCCGCGGGAGACGCTCCGGGCGTCGGGCGCCAAGTGATGGCTTCCAGCCACCGTAGGCGCGGGCCTGTGCGTCCTATGACGATGGAGGTGCGTTCGAGTTCCACGCGCGCCTTAAAGAGATGTCAGCAACATTGAAGGGGCCCGCAAGGACCGACGCCCGTCGGGGACACATAGGGCTAACACCACAGCACATCTATATGACGACATGGTTGGCGCAGTGGCTGGACAATTAACAGTAGCATTGCGTGTCGCAGGTTCGATTCCCACACGGTACAAAAAAAAATATGTCGTGGGTTTTATCTAATTTTAATTTAGTTTAAAAAAATAGTATTTTTATAATGTGTAATTGGTAAATTTTTATTTGTTGACTATTCACGAAACATATGTTTCATAACACCGCGGTTCAGAAAATGGCATCAAATGAACAACGCCATCTGTCGAAGACGAAGATAAACTGCTAAAATTTAATTCAAATTCAAATTCAAATTCTTTATTGCAATCCATAATGTACATTTTCAGGTAATAGGTAAAATAATTCTAGACACAATTATGGACCCTGTCGGGCACAGCAAATGTTTATAAGTAGAGAGAGGAAGAGCGGTTTGTTTTTTTTTTAATTTATTATTAACTTGGTATTATTTATAATTATATCCTATTAATCTATATCGCTATTTATATTATACTTATTCTATTAATATTTTATATGCAGTCTATCTATTCTTTTATTATTTATTTAGTTATATTATTTAATTGCTTATTTGTTTACCTCCTTGGTACAAAACTTTTTTATTTTTATTAGTATAATTATAAGTAATTATGTATTATTATTGGATTTATCAGTTAAATATTCCTGTATTGTATAATAGCTTTTTTTAATTAAGTATTGCTTTAATTTATTTACAAATATATTGGTTTTCTTTAGTTGCTTTATGTTTTCTGGTAATTTATTATATATTTTAATGGACATTGAATATGGACTAGATTGGTGCAATTTAAGACGGGAAGGGGGCAAGTTCAGTCTATTCTTATGTCGTAACGAATAATTTGTTTGTACGTCTCCCCGTGTACTGTAAGAATCCGGATATTTGCGGACTAGTTTACATAATTCCAATATATAAATACTAACTAACGTTAGGATCTTGTGTTTCTGGAAGTAAGGTTTGCAACTGTCTGTTGATTCTATATTAGTAATTATTCTAATTAACTTTTTTTGGAGGGTAAATAGTGAGGGGGCGTCTGTGCTGTTTCCCCATAAGATGATGCCATAGTTAAACCAAGCGTGGGCATACGCGTAGTATGTGGTTAATGCGGTTTGTAGGTTTGTAGTCTTTTTAATTTCGCGGAGGGCATATGAAAACTTTGAGATTTTTGATTTAACTGTCTGTATGTGTGTCTTCCAGTTTATGTTTGTGTCTATTGTTAAACCTAGAAGAGTGAAATTGCTAACTGTTTCTATTTTCTGTTGGTTAAAAGTAAAATCTATATTTATTTGGTTTTTCTGCCAGGGGTGAAATGCTATTAATTTAGTTTTAGTAAAATTTATTTCGAGATTATGGTCGTGCATCCAGTTTATAGTTTTCTCGAGAATAGTTGCAAGTTTTTCATTTAAATTAGCATTTGTTTGGCATGAGGTCAGGATTGAGATATCATCCGCAAAAAGAACACAAGGGCCGTCTATGGTTTTTGGGAGGTCGTTTATATATATTAGGAAAAGGAGGCAACCTATTACACTTCCCTGGGGAATTGAAGCGTGTACTGTTTTTACATCAGATCTAATGAGTTGTACTTCTTTTGATTTTTTATTATAATATTCAATCTCGACTAATTGCTTTCTATCCTTTAGAAAAGATGCGAACCAGTCGTGGGTTTTACCGCGTATTCCTATTCCATTTAGCTTATTTAATAGTATTTTAAATTGAACTTTGTCATAGGCCTTGGTCATATCGAGCAATATCCCTATTGCATATTGTTTATTATTTACAATATTTAATGCTTCTTGGATGTATTTATAAACTGCTAGCGTGGTAGATCTGTTTTTTCGAAAACCATTTTGGCAGTCGTCGAAAATCTTATATTTTTCACAAAAATAATGCATGGCATATAATGCATGGAGAGCGATCAAACACACTATTAGGGTTTAGGCTATGTAGATTTTGAAAGCAGCGTCATTTAGACCAATATCTACGAACCTTTTGCTATCATAACTTTTTTAAAGTTATCTTATGAAGGGATTTATTAATAAGTACCATATTCGTTCAATAGATGTCGTTGCTTGTCTCATTCTTGTTGACCATAATGATAAGTTCTTCTTGAAAACTATAAATTCGTATATCTTTTGATAGAGAGCACCGATTACGATGAAACAAAGACTAAGTAATAGCCCAAGTTACGCACATTATTTATGTATAAAAGTTACCTACATTCGTTTCGTAAATTTGACGTGATGCTTAGTCATCGAAACAGACAAACAGACAAACAGACAAACAGACAAAAATTCTAAAAATGCTGGAAATGGGTTCTGATGGTTATACTTTAACACCCTGACAAGTCCTTTTTTAAATATTTTCGATGTACAAAAATTTTTTTTCTACAGATTTATTATATGTATAGATAGATGTATAGAATAGAATAGATTTTACTATTTATGTACACACAGTAGACAGCACAGGAAAAATATCATAATATAACATATGAGTACAAAGGTACTGCTTATTTCACAAGAAATTTCTGCCAGCAGACCTGCAAAAGGAGAAATGAAAAAAGAAATGTAGACTATAGTGTGTGAGAAGCGGAAAAGAATACGGTGTTTATGTCTTAACTAACTTAACCTATATAATAATAAATACACATATAAGTACATAATAATATATACGTATTTAAATACACAATGCTAATACATATAAACAAATTAATTATTATGTGCCATGATTTTTAAGAACTGGGTGTGTACCGCTAAAGGAAAACAAATCCAAATAAGCTAGGAATATTTAGCTTGCCATTGTCATTCGAAAAAGACCCTTATAATGAAACGTAACTAACAAAAACGAATGATTCTTGAACAAATGACATACGAACATATTTGCATGTCATTCGTAACGCTCCATTCTGGTACAATCAATGCCCAGCAATACCTGACCCCTCGTATAAAGAAGAAGTGGTGTGAGAAGAGGGTTCAGGTAATACTGGGCCTGACTGTACTAGTCCAATAAATCGCATCACGCTGACAACCGTATTCTTTGATAATAGGCATCCGATGGCAAGGACCCCTCTTGTTTGTAGTTCTAGTTGATTAAAGTTTATTTTGGTTTGGCATTTGGATGGAAATTAAACGTGTATATATTTATATAGGTTACAAATGCAATAGTTTAGGCTCAATCAATTTTAGGCTAACATTATCGTTTGATCTTAATGTTATGTAAAAAAAAATACTTGCAAAAACAATTCATTAGTAATGCTATTCTGTTTTAGTAACCTAAATGTTTGCCTTTTTTTCCTGAATAATGCCTTTAGTGTAATAATTATTTAATTAATTTTCTTTTCATGAAAGAACTACTTTAGACATGTCCTTGTCATTTCTTTTTTTTTTCAGCAACGAATAAGTATAGAAATTATGGCCCTATAAAAATGAGGAAAATGCCCAATTTTTACGGACGTCATTAGACACAAAAAATAATAGATTCCGCTGCTTTCTAGGAATATAAAAGAGGAATGCAAAACGTAATTATCTTGTCAATACTTTTGTGATATAATTGGTCTGAGTTGCAGATTTCCCTATCATCATCTACACCTTTTTTTTTTTGGCGGTTGGAAAATCATCAAATAACCCCTCCCGCTCTTGGGCGGAGCCGAAAGGGAGTGTCAGACTTCTACTGACTAAAAACCAACCATGTTCCTTCTTAGCCCTTCATGTCGAGGCCGCGGTATCTGTTGCGAACAACCCGCAGCCCCGACGGGAGAAAAATGTGCCTTTTTTTTTCTTTTGGCGGATGGAAAATCATCAAATAACCCCACCCGCTCTTGGGCAGAGCGAAAGGGAGTGTCAGACTTCTACTGACTAAAAACCACCCATGTTCTTTCTTAGCCCTTTATGTCGAGGCCGCGGTATCTCTTGCGAATAACCCGCAGCCGGAAAAATATGCCTTCGTTGCACAAAACGAAGTCTTTTCGTTTTAAGTTTCAAAACATATTATGTACGTCTACGTACATAGATAGATACACAATCGACACAGGAGTAGTCCACTTGCAAAGTCCGCTATGTTAAAAGAATAATAATTTTGGAAAATCGATTAAAACCTTTAGTGTTAAAATGGAGTTATGAAAATTCATATTACAACATATTACAGAAAATTATTGTCACAGAGAATTAATTTCTTATAGTAAATGAAATCCCAATACCATAGTTATCTTTTTATTAGTATTTAAAAATTGAACATAACCACTTTTGCAAAAGTATTTTTAACATAAACAGTTTTGCAATAGTATGAAATTAACATGAAGAGTTTTGAAACAGTATCAAAATTAAATCCTAAACCTAAATAATCGTCTTACAATAATATTATACTCTTATTTCTGTTTTTTCATCCATTAAAGTTTCCTCAGTATCGGTATCTTCGTCTAAAGCAGCTTCAGTTTGGTTTTCTTGGAGAAATCTGTAATATTTTAGACTATCGACCTTAGCCCAATCCTGTCCAAAATGTTTAATCAGGAGGTTTTTCACATCATTTAATTTTGCTGGTTTTACAGGAACGCCTATATTGATCAAAGCAGGTTGAATGTGTTCAAATGATTTACCTCTTTTACAAACATTGCCGTAATTCACCACCTCCGATACATAATGCGGTTCCCCTTTAACGGCGATTTTGCCATTCCTGTCTTTTCTCAAAAAAAACCTCTTGGAGGCATTAAATTGGAAATGCCAAGATCCAGGCAATTTCAGTACGTCTTTGGTGTTTGATTTCCAATCATAAAAATTGAAATCTTTGCCAAGTCTCAGCACCGTACCGTATTTTTGAAAAATATCAAAATAGGTCTGTGGTTCTGCAATGACTTCTATAGGCCGTGTAGCCCTTTCAATATTTTATAAATAACTTCCTTTTCTTGAATTTCCATTTTAAACAAGCAGAATTTTAACAGAATAAGAACAATTTTATCACGTTGCACGTGCTTGCACTTCCATAGGACTATGCGAACTGACAATGATAGTCAAGATGGCGGCGTTTGCACGAGTCACTGCGTAATATGGCGAGTTTTGAAAGTGAACTGTAACTTAGAGTTGTTTGAAAGTTAACTATCAATCAATATAGCAAGTTTTGCAGGAGTACTGAATATTTAACCTAAATTTATGCGTAACATACGGAGTTTTGATCGAGATCGATAGTTGCTTATGAAAGCATTTTAAACAACAAATAAAATGGCCGCACTATCTGATTTTCTTTTTTTTTTTAACTTAGCGGAGTTTGCAAGTGGCCTACCAGGACAAATATATTATTTGTTAAAAAAAAAGTAAACCAATTATTTTTACAGTCTCGCACCCTTTTCTGTCATTACCATGACAACAGCACAGGATACTGTGACAATAGTCAACAACCGGTCTGGTTTTGTATTTACGTTTATTTAATTCTGTTTGCGAAACATTTTGATTCGATTCGCAACGGTAGATGACGAATGTTTGAAGTTCTGTTGTCTCACGGAAGAGTACTTAATTAGCTTCATTGATATTGTCATGTTATTGTATAAAGGAGAATAGATATAAAAACAAAATATTGTTCGTCAATTGTACCTATATGGGTACGAAACTTAATTTGAAAATGGTGACTTATAAATGAAACGGCATATTATTTTGGCCAGTAATTTGACTTTGAATGTAACTTCTTATTAAAAACTGATAATCGTTTGTCGTTTCATTTTTATGCTAGTAATTGGCCCAGTTTATTAAATTTGCACTAGTAATTATAAGAATATGCTTAGATTTACAAGGGAGATCTGAGTGGCAACGCCAGGAGGGGAGGGGTTCATACAGAAACCAGCGTGTATGACCAGATGTATGAACGTGGACGAAGCTTAAGGAGTAGGTATGTAAGGATCGTAGTCGTTCTGTGGTTTCTGCCTACCCCCATGGGTCAAACTTACGCCGAGTTTATGTATGTATGTTATTATTGTCACACCGCTGATACCAAAATAATTACATTAAAACAAAAGTATTACCGTTCAACAATACCCTACTCATAATAACCTTACTTTAAATTATTACAAAACAACTTCATTGCCAATATAAAAATATGTATTATTACTACATAATAGGGAATCGAACCGCAGTCATTTCACGCTACATTGAGCACCTAATCAATTTTCACTGGCCACCTGTTCATTGATGATATTGTACGTACATAATAATATATGTTAAACCAAGTAAATGTTCCTATAACTGCAGAACGAACGGTTTTTTTCATGCTCTGAATAAAATTAGACTGTCGCTGTTTTTACACGACTGCCCCAAAAAAAGAGTGTTATGTTTTTTTACTTCGTTTTTTGCCTCGCTATGTTCATCTGATAGCAGGGCTATTGCGTATCTTTTTAAATGTCAGTGGCTATCATAGTGTCCATCGATTAACTGTCAAATGGTTCCATTTTGTACCAAACTGACAGTTAATCGATGGACACTATGATAGCCACTGACATTTAAAAAGATACGCAATACCCCTGCTAGTCATACACACACGACCGTCCGCGCTACTAATATAATGACTGTGTATCTCTATGCTGTGTATAAAGATACAGCGGTGGCCCTGAGAGCAGCAGTGGCCCAGTGGTTGCAGCCACGACTTACGGACAGTAAGTTGTGGGTTCGAACCCAGGCAGGCGCATTACTTTGTATAATTTATTTCATCCCCACTGCTCTCAAAACGGTGAAGGAAAACATCGTGACAAAATCAGCATGTCTTTTTTTTTTTTTTGGGGGTTGGGAAATCATCAAATAACCCCTCCCGCTCTTGGGCAGAGCGAAAGGGAGTGTCAGACTTCTACTGACTAAAAACCACCCATGTTCCTTCTTCGCCCTTCATGTCGAGGCCTCGGTATCCCTTGCGGACAACCCGCAGCCTCGACAGGCGTCGGCCCTTGCGGGCCCCTTCCATGTTGCTGACATCTCTTTGAGGCGCGCGTGGAACACGAACGCGCCGTCGACACGGCCTGTCGTCGTCATAAGACGGACGGACGGCGAGCTTACCCATCACTCACCGTCCACAGGCCCGCGTCTACGGTGGCCGGAAGCCATCACGTGGCCCCCGACGCCCGGAGCGCCTCCCGCGAAATCAGCATGTCTTAGAACCAAAAAATTCGAAGATATGTGACATCTACCATCCGCCACTGGGCTCGCGTGGTGGATTATAGCCCATCCCTCTCCTAAAGAGGAGGCCTGAGTCCCTGCAGTGGGATCATTATAGGCATTATAGGGATGATGATGATGATATAGATACAACAAAATAGTTTTCTTTATCTTTAAATCGCTGGCACGACATCATTAATTTCACATACATTTATTATTATTATTAATAGCTTTTGATCCCCGAAGAGTTATGCGAAAGAGTTACCAGTACACCAAAATTTCACCAGTTATATTTTAAGTCCCATGTTAAAGAGGGCGAGCCTATTGCCGTCAACCGGCACAAATCCAGACTCCGTTGCTGCTACTGAGAAATTCCTGATAGAAAAACACAACAGCAGCTTACTATCATTTCCAATTCAGATCACCCTTGCAATCTCACCCAGTCATTCCATAACTGTCACTGCATTAGACACTACAATAACATTTATCGACATAATAAACGACTACCATCGATTAACTGTAACACGTTAACCCTCAATCAACCAACTAACAGCCCACAGACACAATGATAGCCAATTCGTCACGGGTTGACATAAATTAACCATTATTTCACACCGATCTATAGATCCTTGATCAATATGGCCGGCGATGTATGAAACGAGTGGATCCCATGAATGAACGGCTCTCACAATCGGTGATTCGTCATACAACTTGTAAACTTTTGTATGAGAATTGTTCTATTGTGTAACCGGTACTTGTATCTTTTGTAACATCTTGTATCTGAAGTGTGCAAGATGGAGAAATTGCGCGGAAAATATTAAGAGGGTTGAATTCAATGGTCGTCACTGGAATACGTGAGTTGTAACGTGAAAATAATTTTATGGTGTTTTATTATGTGTCTTTGAGTCTCTTATTATTTTGAATTCTTAAGTAGATACTTACATGGTGTGAATCTAAAACGTTTATATTTATATACCAATGGCGATCGTGAGTCTTGAGGCTCATCTGCAGTTCTGCATTAAAATTTTAATGATTTTAAGAAAATCGAATGCTGGCCGTTTGGTTATTCAGTAGCAATTATTTAGGCGATTGTTGATTACTAGTATAACGTATGTATTCTGAATATCAAAAAAATAATAAATAAAATTATATTAAAAAAAAATTGACGGCATGGTTGACGCAGTGACTCAAGCAGTTGACTGCTACGCTACGTGTCGCGGGTTCCGTGCGGGGATGGCACCGCACGGATCAAATATTTGTATCGCCGACAGACAGTGGCTTCGGGTCTGGGTATTTGTGTATGTGAGTTTAAATATCTGTGAAAGCACCCACGACAAAGGAGAAATTCATAGTGTGGGGCAACGTTTAAAAAAAAATTGTCGTATGAACCGATAGTAAGTATGTACATAATATTAACAAACATACGACTCAAAACGACAAAAAGTATTTTTAAGTATTGAGGAAATCTCGCGAGGAAAGTTTTGAGTATAAAATATGAAGATGGCCATATTTTATGAGTAGAGGAAGATCCAAGAAACAATGTATGGTCAGTGTGAAGGATAGTGTGGCTAGAAAGGAGGTGATTAGATGGCGAGAAAAAGAGAAGTTTAGAAGAAGAAGAACTGCTGCGCCAACCCTAAATGAATCGGGGAGTTGACCAGACGAAACTAATTAGTCCGTCGGATAGATTTCCAAAACATATTGGACACATATTAATTATTTTTTCACGTAAACAAAAAATGAAGACGATACAGTGCTTCGAAAACTCGTGTGACGTCACATTGTGGTACATTTTTAACAGAAAGTGACGTCAAAAGCCCCCACTCATGATCTTTGACACATTTTATTTTCGTAATTTTTTATTAATTTGTGAATACAAAAAGCACGTACCCAATATTTTCGATAATCTCACTGACGGACTAAACAAAATCATATTTTTTTTAGTCAGGACACATCCCTATTTTTTTAAAAAAAAAAACGTTGTCCCACACCAGGAATTTCTCCTGTATCGTGGGTGCGTTCACAAACATCGAAACTCACATACACAAATACCCAAACCCGGAACAACTATCTGTAGGTCATACAAATATTTGTTCCGTGCGGGGATCGATCCCGCGACACGCAGCGCTGCAGTCCATTGCTTGAGCCGCTGCGCCAACCGTGCCGTCATTTACGAGACGTATTGAGATAAAGGAAAGAGAATGATGATGATGCCGTATTCCAACACGAGCTCAACCAATGGGAATTCATCCAGTAAGAAATCCCTAAATGACATACTTACTTACCTATTATTTCCAGTACAATAAACACGAATGTTCTGAAATAAGACAGCCAGCGAACAATTTGTATACTTAAATAAAAATTCCTTGTACATTTTCACAATTTCATCTCTCGTGTTATTATGTTCAGAGTTTTTTCAATTACATCCCTTCTTCAACAATATTTACCGTAATTTAAACCTTAACTCCAAAACCGAAGGCTTGTTATCGTTATATTTTTATGTGAAGAGGTTTGTCGCTTGCGAGAATATTTGTTTCGTAATTCATAATTTCTTATTGTCAATTTGAAAAACGTTTTTAGGAAAGAACTCATTTTAAAAGGTAAGTAGGCATTCACTGAAAGTTATTAATCACCGAAATACTGAAATTATGACATATTTCGGGACTCGACTATTGTCAACACGAAAAACAATGTCTTATTTGCTTGTTTACATATGATTTATAGAACTTATCATCTGGGGTTGGCTTCCAGTCTTACCGTATGCAGCTGAAAACCAGTATTTTACATGGAGCGATTGTCTGTCTGACCTCCACAACCCAAACAGTACTGGGTAATACGATACCTTTTGGTAAGATTGGTTCCTAAACTTTTGGGGCATTGGTTACCTGTTACAGATAGTCTGTCAAAAATCGTGTGAGTCTATCATTCATGGGGTTTGGGTTTCCGCACTTGTCCTTGAAGTGGCCCATTGTGCGTGAGCCATGTTGGCCGATTACTCCAACCAGCCCACCTCCCTCCAGAAGCAGATCAGACTTCCCGGTCTCCTCAGGGCATCCGCAAGGGATCTTGGTGTTCCTAGGGTATCCTCACGAATCTTGGTAACGCCTGTGCACTCAAGGAGCACATGCGCCACCGTTTCCTCCGCCTCCATGCATGCTCTGCACAGGGGACTGTCAGTGATTCCTAGGATGTGGAGGTGTTTATTCGGTGAACAGTGTCCAGTGATGGTCCCCGCCACCAGACGCAGGCTATCTGTGTCCAGGCGCCTGGCGCGTGAGAGTCTATATGGCACGCCCCAACGAGATTTATCAACGGGTGATAGTTTTTCGACTCCCGTCGACCGTCCGCTAACATTGCTTGAATGTCTTATGATCCACCGTGTGCTCATAACGACACTCAGACATTATTTTATACCTAAAGAAAATAAATAAAATTATTAATATTTTGTACCACGACAGATTTTGATTGACGTTTTTATGAAGTGTCTAACTAGCAGGCCTCTTAAGATTATTTTTATTGTTATTAAACTTTCAGACCGCCCAGTAGTGCTTGGAGTAAGAAACCATTTTTACATGAAATGTTTGTATTTACACTTTATAAGATCACACTCTATGCATATTTCCTTTTTTTCATATTTATTTTAAACTAGCTGATGCCCGCGGCTTCACCCGCGTGGATGTCGGTCAAATTATATATTAAAACCTTCCTCTTGAATCACTCTATCTATAAAAAAAACAACTTCAAAATCCGTTGCGTAGTTTTAAAGATTTAAGCATACATAGGGATATAGGGACAGAGAAAGCGACTTTGTTTTATACTATGTAGTGATAATAATTTATAAAACAACTGGTCAGGAACTGAAAACAGATTACATAACATTGGTAACGTTGCCCCTGACAAACATGTTGGTAACAAGTGAAGTCATGTCATTACAATTTAGTTTTGAATATCAGTTGTCTCTCCAAATGTTCGGATTGGTTCACCAACACAACTTGCATAATTATATTTCATGAATCAAATTGCAAACAAGATGCATTCGATTATTACACCGTAACTCGATGAATACCCAATCGAATCAAATCAATGCACGGAATTTAGAATAACAAATCAACGGGTGGTATCGAATAGGGTATCGATATTTAAATTTCGAATACTTCACCTACCACTGCCAAATATTTGACTTTTAAATGATTTTGTTTGAATTCTTTTGTGGTATGGTTATTATGGTAATTCAGTTACGTGAAAGACTCGAATAAAAAAAAAGTATTTAGTACGACATGTTATTTTTTAATATAAATGATGTAGCTAATGAGTATATAATTTTGCTACTAAAATATAAAAAATGCCTCATTACGTTGATAAAAATCATTAGTGTATTCGTATTTCCTTATTAAACAAAATACACTTTACCGTCCCTTTTTGTGCGGACCAATAGGCGAACATAAAACAAAAAAAAAAGGAAAAAAAATTGAGCCTTTTTACGAAGTCTTTTGTTTAGAAACATCTTTGGCTCTGTAAATAATCACAGACATTAATATGAAATATTATTAAATACTTTCCGTAAGTATTAAAATAATATATACTATCGGAACAAGTGTGATACATGTCTTTGTACCGCCTGACCACAACAGAGTTGTGACAACCAGACATTATTCAAAATCTTTAAAAAAAAATGATTACTTAGGCCATCACTTAGTAAAGGTCTTGACAGTTTTGTCATACAAAAGTATGTCAAATCTTTACTAAGTGACGGCTTAAGTAAATTATTAAATACTTAGTTCTGAGTATCGCAGTAAGTCATATATTCCTGAGTAATACACGCAGTTATTAGTTTTAGTAATACGCAGTAACCAAAAGTTCTAGCGTCGGTATCCCTCCACCACTTAATAACAGAATGTTTTCATACAAAAATAAACAAAATAACATTTCAAGCCACAAATCCCGACCATAAGGATTAACAAAATGAAGTCAAAATCACAGAGAAACCTAACGAAACATTGTCTTAAATTAGTTTAAACCCCCAACGGTACGGTTAATTGTTTAATCCCGACTAAGTCGTGAAAAAGTGATTAAAAGTCGTGTCCAACGAGTATTACACCGTTCTGAGGGTGCTTAGTATTTGCTGCTAACCAAAAGGGTAGATTAGGAGACAAGTCGGATTTATTTTAAGGGGCTTGTTATACCTACCCTTTTTTTTGGGTGGGAAATCATCAAATAACCCCTCCCGCTCTTGATCAGAGCGAGAGGGAGTGTCAGACTTCTACTGACTAAAAACCACGCATGTTCCTTCTTAGCCCTTCATGTCCAGGCCGCGGTATCTCTTGCGAACAACGCGCAGCCCCGACGGGCGTCGTCCCTTGCCCCTTCCATGCTGCTGACATCTCTTTAAGGCGCGCGTGGAACACGAACGCGCCGTCGACACGGCCTGTCGTCGTCATAAGACGGACGGACGGCGAGCTAGCCCATCACTCACAGTCCACAGGCCCGCGGCTACGGTGGCCGGAAGCCATCACGTGGCCCCCGACGCCCGGAGCGCCTCCCGCGGCGGTGTTATACCTACCCTTCCTACTTTTTCGTACTGGTTTTATGGCAAGCGTAATCACCATGGAAATGAGTAGGTTGGATATATAAAATTTATTTTAAAAGTTTCTGGTAGGAGCCATGCGGGTAGGAACCAGAACTTTTTAGTTGACAGCGACGGGGATCGTTTATTTATGCGGGCCTGGCTGGCTGTGACGAACTGTGCAGGTACTAAAGTTTCCCGGCCCAAGGTACCCGCAAAACACAGGGTTGGTCAGTACCAACACTATCCCCGATGAGGAGCAAACAGGGAAACTCTTCTTCTACGTATGATAGCCGGAAAACCATATATATTTGTCTTTTCACAAATATCTTTGACGTGCTTTATCTGGTAGACCATCCAATGGGAGTGTTTATGAAAAAATGTGTGATAGTCGGAAGGTTTTTAAGTCCAAGCTGAAATGGTGTCAGAGCAGGCAAGAACAAATTAAGATGGATATTCTTGCCTCAAATCATTCTGAGGGAAATTTTTCAGCCTTTTGGAGGAATACTAACAAGCTGAACCCCAGGCCGAGTGTTCCTGTGAGTGTCGGTGGCATCAGTGATCCTAAAAGTATTGCCAATAATTTTAGAGATCACTTTATGGTAAGATCGCCCCTAGGGCCAGCGATGACGGATACAGGCGGCGCTGGGCCTGTCGTGTCCGGGAGAATAACACGCTTTTCAGCTAAAGAAGTTGTCGCTGCATTTCGAAGGATGAAAGGGGGTAAGTCTCCAGGGTACGACGGGCTCAGCATCGAGCACTTTAGGCATGCTGGTGTCCATCTGCCGCGTGTACTGGCTATGTTTTTTACGCTGTGTATCGGTCATTCATACTTGCCGCAATCGCTGATGAATACCGTGATTGTGCCCATTCTTAAGAACAGGACAGGGGATGTATCGGATAGGTCAAACTATCGACCCATCTCACTTGCTACAACAACAGCTAAGATACTTGACAGTTTGCTTAATCAGAGTCTCAGTGGGTACTTACATTTACATGACGCACAATTCGGTTTCAGGGCGGGACTATCCACTGAGAGTGCTATCTTATGCCTTAAGCAAACTGTCAGGTATTACACGGAGAGAAAGACACCCATATATGCCTGTTTCCTTGATCTGTCAAAGGCTTTTGACACAGTTGCTTATGACATGCTGTGGCGAAAGCTAGAGGAAGCGGGTATCCCAATGGAATATAACAGAATTTTGCAATTTTGGTATAAAAACCAGACTAACCAGGTGAGATGGGTGGATACACTATCTGAAGAATACAGGTTGGAATGCGGTGTGAGGCAGGGCGGCCTCACGTCGACCGGCCTTTTTAACCTGTATGTTAACCAGTTGATCGAGGAGCTCAGCACGACACATGTCGGATGCTACATTGACGGAACCTGTGTCAACAACATAAGCTATGCTGACGATATGGTTCTGCTGGCCCCCTCGGTCAATGCTCTGAGGAAATTGGTTGAAATTTGTGAACGCTACGCTTCCGAGCATGGTCTCAGGTACAACACACAGAAAAGTGAGGTCCTGATATTTAGTGCAGGCAAACAGAGACCTAGTGCAGTGCCTCCGATCATGGTCGATGGAACGGCCTTGAAAATTGTAAAAGATTTTAAATATCTGGGTCATCTGGTCACGGAGGACTTAAAGGATGACCCGGATATTGAAAGGGAGCGTAGGGCGTTGGCGGTAAGGAGCAATATGCTGGCCCGTAGGTTCGCTCGATGTACAAGGGAAGTGAAAATAACACTTTTTAGAGCATACTGCCAATCCTTTTACTCGAGTGGCCTGTGGGTTCGGTATACGCAACGAGCCTACAACGTCCTACGCGTTCAGTATAATAATGCTTTCAGAATGCTGTTGGGGTTGCCACGCTATTGTAGTGCGTCTCAAATGTTCGCAGACGCGCGCGTTGACGGTTTCCACGCTATAATGCGGAAGAAAGTGGCGTCGTTATTCCAAAGACTGCGCGGTAGCACCAACAGCATTTTGCAAATGATTGCATCCCGTTACGACTGTCCCATACAGGCTCACTGGGTGGGAATCGTCACGGGAAAATTGTGATGTTGTGTACCTACTAACATAGATCGTAAGAAAATTGTTACTAACACTTATATTTATATTTACCTACTAACATAGATCTTAAGAAAATTGTTACTAACACATATATGGATTCTGTCCGAAATAAATGGTTAATAATAATTATCGCCACGGCACCGGCAGCCACAACAGTATCCTGAGTGCGAATATAATCCTATTGGCTTAGTTTAATCCTGCAAAAATAGCCTAGGTTCTTCAAAGATTTTTTCTTCTATTCATTAAAATATTTGTATGATCCCTTGCTAGACCATATATTACTTTTAGATGATGGGTGAATTGAATGAAAGAAAGTAAAGTACTGAACCACTACTGTATTGTCCGAAAGGTATTAAAGGTGAGGAGCTTAATGGACTGATGGTGTGGAAATGAAATGAGTGACGACGCCCTTGTTGGCTGTAACAAGAACGCGGCTGTCTTGAAAGCGCAACGCGAACTGAACTAAGTATAAGAGTTGACATGAACGTGGCGTAAACGGCTGAATTGCAGAATGTGCACCGTACATGATTATTTCTCTCCCGTTCGAAATCGAATATTTTCCAAAAACTCAACAACAAAACTTCGCAAATTAGAATTTATTATTCGCCAAGTTTTTTACTCCGTGTAAAACAAACTTTTTAAGGTAAAATCTCACCATATTACATTACCTCACTGAAAAGATTTTTCTTTACGAAAATTCTTCGTTAATTTTTCGTGAAACAAAAAGTTAAGATTCCTTCTATTTTAGTACTTTAAATTGGTGTAACTTTACTTGGAGGGCACCAGGTGCACTTCATAGCGAACATTGAAGATAAATCAGAAAGGTAACCTTCAAAATTTTTGCTCAGTAGGTACCCTTTTCTACAAACAAAGTAATATTTATCACGCAGATTTCCTGACTAAAAAAATATAATTCTAATTAGTCCGTCTGATAGATTATCGAAAAATATTGGATACGTATTTTTTGTTTTAACAAATCAATAAAATTTTACGAAGATAAAACGCGTCAAAAGGTTGAGTGGGGGCTTGTGACGTCACTCACTGGTAAAAAATGTCATACTAATGTCTTACATGCACTGCATCGTCTTCATTGTTTGTTTACGTGAAAAAAGAATGTTTTTTATCATGGTAGTCAAGGGTAGTTAACTAAAAAAATCTAATTAGTCCGTCAGATAGATTTCCAAAAAATATTGGACACGTATTTTTTTCTTTTTTCACGTAAAAAAACAATGAAGACGATACAATGCTTTGAAAATTCGTGTGACGTCATGTTCTAAGACATTAGTATGACATTTTTTACCGGTGAGTGACGTCACGACCCCCCCCCTCAAATCTTTGACGCGTTTTATCTTCGTCAATTTTTATTGATTTGGTAGAACAAAAAATATATGTATATCAAATATTTTTCGATAATCTAACAGACGGACTAATTGGAATAATATTTTTTTTAGTCACTAAACATCCTTATCCCACTGAGTAAGGATAGCCTAGTGGTGTCTAAAGTTCGAACCCAAGACGTGCACCTCTGCTTTTTCGAATTTATGCGCGTATTGTATAACTATCACTGGCTTCGATGAAGAAAACATTGTGAGGGAATCAGCATGCTTGAGATATTTCTCAAAAGCATTTAAAACCAAGTCAGAGGTCCACGACTGGCATAAAGACTTTGACAGCAGGACAGGTTAGGTAGATACTAACTACACAGTTAAAAAGTCCTAATGGAGACTGGACACTAATTAGTCATCCACAAAGCAATAAAGCGTTTCGTGTTTTTACCCGACTACGGCAAATCCAAATGGAAGGGTAATGATTTTGGCAATCTGTGTAAGTATGTTTGTATGTTCCACCATAGCGCCTAAATTACTGAACGGATTTTAATAAATGAGATGTCAATAGATTTGTAAGAATAACATGCTGACTTCTGTATCAATGAAAACGCCATAAAGGAGCATCAGGTATCAGTGGCATGCGACTACGGCTATCCTCTATAATAATTGGTGTAAGTCTTGAACTTCTGCAGTTTACCCACATAGTCGGTAGTTCAGTTTACAAAACTTTGAACTCAGTACTTCATATCTTGAAATAGTCTTAACGGTCACAGTGACTGTGCACTAAACTTAAACTTTATCCAACTTCTTCCTTTAAAATGGAGAACTTGATGGTAGAATTATTTGGGGTAGGAGTATAAGGACCTACCAAAGGGAATAAATTTTTGATTTGCCTACTTGTGTGTCCCACTGCAGGGCAGCTGCAGATTTGGAAGGCAATACCGGTCTATTCTTCATGATGGTTTTTAAGTCTAAACGTGGCACTGCACCGGGCACAGTTGCCGTAGTATGGACATCTGATGCGGAGGTATGAGGAAAATGTCGGAAGGAAAACTTTGAGTATGAATGGTGATGTAAGAGTAGAGATGGACTGTGTGAAGGATGATATAGCTAGAAAGGAGGTGTCTTATGAGATGACAAGTAATAAAGAAGTATGGAAGAAGAAGACATGCTGCGTCGACCCCGAAATGAATGAGGCAAAGGCAAGAGAATGATTATGAGGAAGTTTTGAGATCAGTTACTCAAAGTGTCTGTATACAACGTTCAAAGTAAATTAATTCTTCAAAAATATCATCTCTAGGTTCTATGTTACTCGTAAAATTAATTCGGTGAGTTAGTGAAAGTTCTTATTTTATTAGCAAGAAAGTTTTAGGAGAATGTTCCTTAACAACATATTGTTAGACCACAGAGCGTGTTGTTCTTATATGGTTTATTAGAAAGTTCCCTTTTCGAAGGAAAGGAAATATTTCAATTTGATCAAGTTTGTGAGTTTTCATAGGAATTTCATTTTGCCTTTGATATGATAATAATTTTAGTAACTTGGTTAATGTTAACATCACTCTTTGGATGTGCTTATTACGGGAATTGAATTTGAACTTTATGGGACGTTAAATAAATAAACGACGACACTTTTAGGAAATAGAAAATTAGATTTTTCATTTCCTAAAAGTGGGTCTTTGAATTTAATCACTGGTATTAAGTATTGAGTAATCACTGGTAGTAAGTATTGGTGAGGAAAAAACAAAATCTGTTACCTAATTCTGTATAAAAAAAGAAGCAGTGTTGTTATCTTCCAAATCTCTCAGGCTTGATGAACTTTAGTTTTCAATGATTGTACACCCGGCGATATTATAAACATATCCTTGACCTCATTTTATGTGAGCTTCACGTTCAATGACGCTATTATCAGCTATTTCTTCATTGAATTCTCCTTGATTAATTGACAGTTAATATTATTTGGACCAATGAATTGGTGAAGGTTGCGGGGACCCAATGGATGCGAGACGCACGGGACCGGTCAATTTAAGTAGTGGACGACTTTTGGCTGAAATGATGATGATGAACATAATTATTATTTCACCTAAGAAATGCCCGTCATTACACACTCCGCTGCACAAAAAATACATTTTTAAAAGCTGTTAAAATCTTCGATGATACGTTACAAATCACTAAAAAAAACTATCGGTCATCGATATAAAAGAATAACATTGATGAGTATTTTATGGGTGAACGAAGTCACCTGTTGGTGCGGTCACCGTGAAATTGTGTATACCCCATAACATGTAAGAGGGTGTAATGAAGAGCCCTTTAAACGATAATGGAAAGTATTGTTTGTTGAATTAGTAACGGTAGCTTTAAATTGAGAGGAAGTCGTTGATGAAATGGCTTTAAATATTTTTAAAGATAAAAAAACATATAAAAAACGTTACATAACAAAACATTACGCATGTAGTTGCTCGAAGGGTTGGGCAGACGTGTGTCTCAGTAGCTACGATCACATTTCGCCAGTGTTTAAGCCCCATTTGTATTGTAAAACGGGCCACAGCTCCACATCCAAAGCGCGTAGCTTACGTACGAAAATCCCTTGTAATAGGAGGCTAGCCTATTATCGTCAATTGGACACAGATATGATTCCAGATGATGTCGGACGTAAATAATAGCACCATCCCATATCTTGCCGTGGGTGCCGTAAGAGGCGACTAAGGGACTTACCAGAGAATGGGCAGCAGCGTTCTCTGTGCCTTTGTAACAACCATACTGCGATCGCCAACCCGCCTGCCAAGCGTGGCGATTATGGCAAATCCCTCCCTTCTGGGGGAGGCCTATGTCCAGCTGTAGACGTATTTTGGCCGAGACGATGATGATTCCAGATAACTACTAACAACTAGCAATCTGATGGAAAAAACCTTCATGACGGTTGACTCGGCCTGAAAACCGAAACCGGGGCCACCAGTTCAGCGGTAACGTTTGCTATCTCTAGACCAAACGAGGCAGTCTAACGAATCAAGTACAAGCTGTTGGACTATTATCACTGTTGTCATTCTTATAACTTTGTTCTAGACCTCCAAGTCAGTCTAAAATAGCTAGATTACTAAAACCACAGACTGACGTCTGGGAGAAACTTTTATCTGAATGGCAATGTAGGTGGGATAATTCCATCAAAGGCCAACACCTCCACCAGTTCTTTCCATCCGTTCGTAATAGCGGCTGGCCAAGACATGGCTGGAGGTGGATCACGGTGTTGCCCAATTTCTCACAGGTCATGGTAACTTTAAGAGTAAATTATTTTCCTTCAAGCTTGTTGCCTCGCCTTTTTGTCAATGTTCTACATCTGACTGCGAATATTTGGAATCAAATATAACAGCTCACAACTTAAGACCCAGTAATATTAATGACAATAATATCCGTGGTGCTAGGCAACTGGGCTTATCCCAGTTGTATACGTCCCTGTGTGCCTATTGGCCTTGTTCTGTTCTGTCTCCTGCTAATATGGAGGGAAGTGGAAATTACGTTTTTCCTACTCCTCCGCTATTCTTTTCTGATTAATTTTGTTACGGGATTCAAGGCAGTTAAATCGTTTCTCTGGGACTTCGTCGGGCTTCATTGTCTCGACTCGCTTTTCTTGTGGTCGTCACTGTTGCTTCTGGCCCACAGGCTTGTCCCAACTTTCAGACCTCCAAGTTACGATCAACAAGTGTTTTTGTTGTAATTATAGCAATTAACACTCTCATTATCTTGCCCTTACTAACCCAATTTATTTAAGATTGATTCGATTCGATGTTGCATGATTGTCTTCTTGGGCCATAGGTACTTGTTAGTTGAACTTTAGCAATTCTATAGCTCATCTATTTTGTTAGTCTTCCATTTGACGGAATAAACCAACACGATTCACACACAACCGTAAACATAATACTATTCAAATCTCTAGAAAGAACGATATTTTCACACCGACAATCTTGTAGGCATGTTCAATACCAATTTACACTCAACCAAATCCGTGTGAAAGACCTACTCTGACATGAAGCGCAGTGGGCCTAGCATGAACACTCGAACGTTGCGTCAGCTTGAATTATTTTTCCGTTGAAAAAACGCCAGTCGCACGTAAGACAAAACAGCTGTTTGTCACGAAAGTACAATTCTTTTAAATTGCAGATGAAATATTTCTATGTGGGGAGTTCCGAATGATCACGTGCTAAAAGCTTGTGCGTATGCTAGGTGAAACAATACACGCAAGATCTTTCATTTGGCGAATCACCATGGTCCACCACACAAGAAGTCTTGCGTTTAATATGTTACACGTAATCTGTGACTACACTTTGTATATTTATCTGCTGCTTCTTGTACGGCGCAAAATAGGTAAATATTAAGCGTGGCCGAAGTAACTCATAGTACTGTCACATTTCATAAGTAGGTAATGTGTGCTAAGTCCCCATGACATTGTGTGAGAACCTATTACTATCGTACGGGCAAAAATCCATAATCCGCCGCAAAAAATTATAGTGTTATATTATCGATTAATATGAATGAGAAGTTACTTAAAAAGTCGCCTGTTCGTGCATGGACCTCTGGATTCTATCACCCGTGTCACCTACTTCCAGTGAACTTTATGATCGAAATCCAATAAGATTTCACGTGTTTTTATAAAGCCTCATACGCTGAAACGACTCGTGGGTTAACGAAAACGATTTTTATTGATACTTATACTCGTTCAAGTTAGGTCAATGTGTCGTGCGGTTTTTTGTTCAGGTAATAAAATTGGTACATGTAGCATGTAGTTAGCTAAACTCCGATTCGTGTCATGAATAAAATATAATACTGAGTTTTGTATATTTAAGTAGATCGTCCCTGCTGTCATTCGAGATATTTGACAGCAGTTACGAGGGGTCTGAAGGCCGAAAGTTTGACAACCAGTCTAAAATACCTTGGTAGTTGGTTAGTGGTTTACCTAATGTCAGAAAGGCACTCCTTAATTGATATTGGCTGGTAACTGCATTCGGTTAAACTGTAACCAACCTTGCCATGGTTGAAACAAGGGTAGGCAGATGATTATAATCATATAAACATATTATGTTACAGTATCTACCTAGATAGATACAATACTTTTGAGTATGAATGAGCGAGGTATAAGATTAGAGGAAGAACAAAGGAACGACGGATGGACTGTGTGTAAATAATGACAGGGCATCATCTTTCTGCCCTTATCGTTATCCCATGTCATTTGGAGTCGGCGGAACACGTATTTGTCTTCCATTCGGCCCTGTCAGTCGTCACGTTATCATTTATTTCTTTTTCCTTCATATCACTCCTCACACACTCCATCCATCTTTTCTTTGGTCTTCCTCTCCCTCTCCATCCATCCACATTTATATTCATCATTTTTTTAGTCACATGCGATTCATGTCTCCTCATCACATGACGAGTAATAGAGGTATGGAAGAATAAGACATACTGCGCCGACCCAAAATAAAACAGCGATAAGGACAAAAGTATGATGGTGCTGATACAGGACTTATTTACGTGGCCGAAGACACATCGTTGAGTTCTAAACAAAACATCCGCGGAGACAAAAAAAACCAATAGTCCAGTCATTGACTTATATATTACTGCGTAAGGACTGGGCGGACGGCACGTTGAAATGACGCCTCGAACGTGGTCCCAAAATGGTCTTTCCTAAGCCGAAGTGAACTAGTCCACGATCGGCTCTCTTCGGGTGCGGTCGTAAATTTTATTAAAAGCTTTATTTATGTTCTTTATACCTCGAAAATACCACGCCGCTTATACAAGGTTACATTAACGAGCAGACTACACCGATTCTCTGTATGACAAATGTTCGGACGACCGTATCTTTAGTTTTTACATCAATGAGTCCAGTTCAAAAAAATATCGTCTCTCACGCGATTATCTACAGTTTTTGTGCATATGACAGCAACACCCCGAGCCAGGATTAGATCATCTCATAATTATAACTATACAAACAAACTAATAACTTTATTTACGTTCATACTCCTGTGTTCTACTTCGCCACGTGCCGGACGTGCGTTTACGAAGGTCGGTACGTAGTGAGGGGTGTAATTGAGGGTAGATGGCTTCGTTGGTCTAATGTTAATTGTTGCTAGCGGCACTACTGAATTTAGGGACCTGGTTTCAAGGCCTGGTCACTCAAAGGTTTTATGGTTTTTTTCAAAGGAATTCTGATTAATGTTCCTGAGGCTGGATTAATATGTATTCGGTTTATGTCAATGGACTTAGGCCCATACCCAAACATATACTGTAAAATTTTCACAATCAACCTTGAACCTAATGCTTTAGTGATAAAGTTGATAAGCTATTAAAGAAAATTGACAGATTGAAGTAGCTTGGTGTGCTGGTGTCTGTACTTATAGCAACGCAAAATACGGGCATTGAATGTGGACATAAATTAAATTAGAACAACTTGGAGTAGTAGTCATTAGCTCGGTTTTCAACACAATACAATATAACTGAGCTATGTATACTAGCCACCCACCCCTGCTCTGCACAATGTTACCTCTTTAGGTTATAAACTATCCTATTTTTCAAGTTGAAACTAATCATACTCATTCTCATTTCGATTTCATTGAAATCGTTTGGACAGTTTGAGAGATAACCTAGTTTACGAACATAGGAGTTTTTTTTTAGATTAATAAATAAAAAAATAGGTTAAATAATAATAAAAAAAAATTAAATGAATTTATTGACACACACAAGTTAGAACATACATAGAAGAAAACAATTACAAAGGGCATAATATATTAAAATAGTACATCAGAAGAAGTAGCCGTGGGCCCCAAACTAGACACAGCCTGTATTTTGGTACTATTGGCTTAAAAGTCTTAACAACCAGTCTTACTAAAAGGTATCATATTACCCAGTTCTGGCTTGTGGAAGCCAGATAGGCAGTCACTTCATGTATAATATTGGTATTCAGCTGCATTTGGTTAGACTGGAAGCTGACCGCAACATATTTGGGAAAAGGCTAGGCAGATGATGGTGATTACGTTGACTGCTTAAATGTTGATATACTCTCTGACTTACTCTTTACCAGCATACAGGCGCAATGTTGTTATTACTGTGTTTTACATCGCCACGTGCCGATCGTGTGCGTTTACGAAGTTGGCTACGTAGTAAGGGGTGTAATTGAGGGTAGATTGTAATGTAGCACATTATCTGATAGGTAAACTGTTATTAAAGTATTTTGGTGCGTGGGTAATAATTGCATTATTAATAGCTAGGAGTATCGGTTACGTTTTTGATGGAGATTTTAATAACAATGTCGAGAAAATGGTAAAATTACCCTATGTTTGTAAAATGAAACATGAAAGTCGGTATATACTAAGTAGAATTTTTATTTGAAATGGGCCTACTTTTGACATCAATCTTGTCCTGATGGCAGAGACAACGACAACGATAGAACGAGCTAACTAAAAAGAAGCCTATTATAATAGTCCTCCTGACCGTTTGCGACCACGGCGGCCAATCTTAGCGAAGATTAGCCATCAGCGCCGGAGATATTATAATAAATCTAGTAGAATGTTCATAAGTTTAATTTCCTAGTTTTTTATGTGAAGATTTAAAATTATTTTCCAGTTTATCGTGGAATTATTTGCATGCAGGCAAACCCACGAGCAAACACTAGTCATTATAAGATACGGCAATAAACTCGATTACATTATAGTAGTCCTTAACCTCTACAATACTTACATTATAAGAGACCAGCCAAATATATTATACCAAAATGAAACTAAGCATAGGGATTCAGTTCAGAGTAATGTTTCCGAGCTCAAGCCATACAAGTAGTGCTGACAACTTGTAGCCCGGGATTTGGGAAAAAACGGGAATTTAGATATAAATTCCGAACATTTTGTGGTAGTTTTGTAATTTATGTGAGCTGTTAATTCTAGGCTCGGACTTTGAATAAGTTATTGTATGCCTTACCTGGATCTGTTTTCATTGTTGAGTTGAAATTCATATGAATTTTTCCAGTTTCTATACAATTCTACCTGTCATCATCATAATCTGCACATCCTTTTCCCAAATAGTTGGAGTGGCTTCCAGTCTAATCGGATGAATACTGAGAACTGAGCTTGGGCAGTTTTCTGCTCATAAACACACACCCACGATAAATTATTTCCGAAACATCGGAAACTCGAAACTAATAGTAATTTTTTTTTTTTTTTTTTTTTTTTTTTTTTTATATAAATAATGCAATCTATCTGGCGATATTCAGCATTAGGTTGGTATTTGTAGGTCTTGTGCGAGATTGTTCACTAACAATACCGCTTCATCAATTTTGCAGTCACAATAACAGATCTTGTGGGTTTCTGCGTTGGAGCCTTCGTGGCGTTTGCACTTCCTTCAATAGATCCCTTGCAAGTACATTAGGGTGGTGTGTGATTCTAGTTTTGTATTTAGTCATCCTTTCCTTTATTTCCTCCTTGACTGTTTTAATGCCAAGGTCGTGGTGGAGTCTGTCATTGGTTATGTACCAAGGTGCGTTAGCTATCATGCGTAGCATTTTAGATTGAAATCTTTGCAGGATTTCTATGTTCGAATTTGCCGCTGTACCCCATAGTTGCAGACCGTAGCACCATATGGGTTTAATTATGGCTTTATAAATGAGTAATTTGTTTGTCATTGATAACTGAGACTTTTTGTGCAACATCCAGTAATAGTAAATGGTTAACTAAGAATTATGTCCCGTCGGGGCTGCGGGTTGTTCGCAAGAGATACGACGGCCTCGACATAGAGGGCTAAGAAGGAACATGGGTGGTTTTTAGTCAGTAGAAGTCTCACACTCTCTTTTGCTCTGCCCAAGGGCGGGAGGGGTTATTTGATGATTTCCCCTCCCCCCCCCCCAAATAAAAAAGGACTTATTAATATGTCAGTTTAAAAACTCATTCCTCTAATTACTCATTCCCTACTATATCCATTCTTCCTATGTAGATACAGTACTTGCTTTTTTAAGTTTCTTCTTTCAAACAACCCGCAGATACAGTACCTGGCTTACCTACAATTTATTATTCTTAGGTAGTTACTCTATTAAATTAAGCGACTACGGTAGAAAGTTCTGAATCAAGTTAAGTCTACCGCTGGAGTTTTAAATTCATTAAAACAGCAGCGGGTGTGGTTAACATAAAAGTTTTAATTGAGATTTAAAGTGAGACTGCGGATTTGTAAAGGCGTTAAGGTAAGACAGGAGATTGCAATTTATACTCCTTTTTATTTTCATTTGTAATCCGTGTTGAATTTAAATGTAGGTACATGATTTTTTATTTCGCAAGGCATTTAGACGATTTCCTTATAGATGATGTGATGTACTTATGTAGGTATATTTCGACTCCGATTGTTGATTGTTTCCAATAGATCGCTTCACTTCATATACAACATAACAAATAATCACGCCTGTAAACTCAATGGGTAAGCAGAGGTGTACCTAATGGAACATCCATATGTGGCCGAACAAAATACGAGGGTGGCACTGAAAATTTCGGGAATCAAGGAAGTGTCACAACATTACTATTTAAAAATGTATTTATTGCTTTTCGAAGTATTCTCCGCGAAATTTGACACATTTTTCCATACGATGGAACCAATCATTTAAGCAACCATTCCATTCGGAAGTTGGGGTCTCCAAAATAGCCGTTTTGTAGGCGTCCACAGCTTCTTCAGGTGATGAAAATCTCTGTCCACGCAATTTATTATATATTTTAGGGAAAGTATAGAAATCATTAGGGCTTAGGTCGGGACTGTACGGCGGATGGTCTAATAATTATGTGTTTTCTTGCTCTCATCTCTCAATCAAGAATAAATCCAGACTCCGTAGCTACACCTTTGCCTAACCCTTTTGGGGATTAGAGGTGTGATCTCAATGTATGTGTATAAAACTTCATCAAGTAATCTAGGCAAGATTCAAGACTTCCACTAAGCTGTCCTCGTCCCACAAACTCGCAAAAACAAAAATCCCGTAAATCCCGCGGCACATCCCAACACTAGTCCCACGTAACGTTTATGTGTTTCAGTATATCACGACTATTATCATTGTTTATAACTCTCGTGTACTTACTAATGACTGATAGCAGGCTTCTGTCGGTCATTACAGCCGTTTTTAGGGAAAATCTCGAGAACGTGCCCGGAATAGCTACGTGGATGATTAAGATCTTTTGTCTGTAGTAATGTTGCGGGTTCAGTTTTATTTTGTCCACGAAAAATGCCTTAAAATATTTTTGTAGTTAATTATGAGAAAAACGTGTTATAGAAAAAATCCAAATAATATTCTTTGTCTCTTCTGCTGCTCTATTTACATAAGCTTTCTCACTCCTTTTTTGTTAAAATTGTCATTGGTCAAAAAGGCAATTACTCAATTATATGTTTTTGTTTTTTATAGTTTTTTAAGTGCAGTACTTTATGGTACTTTTCTTCTTGTTCGTGGTTCTTCTATAGCAAGATGTGTGTATAATTTTATATAATAAAGATTCGTTTAATTAGTGTGTTATGTGGTCATTAAATGAAACCTATAACATTTTTCCCATGAAGATGAGGCAGAAACCATTTATTAGGCCACATACCCCTTTGTCTCTTGGACTCTTGTTGCATTATTGAATTAATGATCTAATTCCAAAACAAATAATAATAACATAAAAGTGGATCTGAAAAATTGTTAAAAATAATAAAAACTTATTGAATCATTAGTTTGCAGTAAAATGATGACCTATCTTCTTGTTTTGCCCAAAGAGATCGTAATATTTGAATTTTTTGCCATAGCTGGGTGAAAAAACTTTTTATTCTGGTAAAAAACGACATCTTTAATAAAGCAGTGGAACTGAATCGACCAAGAAGTTCACCCTACTGAATAAGACATACTGTTTTTATTTTGGCACAAAGTGACATCTATATTAAAGTAGTGGAACTGTGGCTATTTAATGTGAAACTCTGTTTATTTTGGTTAGAAGTGACATCTATGTTAAAGCTGTGGAACTGTGTCAACTGTGACAAGCTGGGCCGGTGAGTTCTTTAATCGTACAACTTTAAATGCACAGATGTCGCTTTCATCAAAACTGCCGCTTTCTATTTAAATACTTAAATTAAATTATGTTGCTACCTAAAAGAGTTTTTTTTTACAATGTCAACGAAATGTTTATTTTACAAGTCATATCGACTTGTAAAATAACGTTATCCGAATACACTGAGTAATGTTTTGCTGCCACACCGAACCGACATTATTTTTCAACAGAAACCAGTTCTGATTATTACTACTAGATGGCGCTGTTGGCAAAGTTTCATCAAGTTTTTCATAAATATTGATTTTTAGCTATAAATGTTTATTATTTTGATACTTTTTTGAGTGGCGTTACATTATAAAATGTGCTTTGTTAACAAAAAAATAAATTGAAGGTAATATAGAATACGATACCCTTGTATTTCTCAAAAGTTCTACATCGCGCTAGTAAAGTTTTCATGTCAGAAAACATTAGTACAATACTTTTGACTGAGCTAGTGTACTTGCTTCGGCAGTACATATACTAAAATTGGAACGATACAGAGAAGATTAGCATGGCCCCTGCGCAAGGATGACACGCAAAATCGTGAAGCGTTCCACATTTTTTGAACATTTTGAATTCAAAATCTCCTTTGAAACCCGTTATTATTCTTGAATAGAAAAGCCAAAATAAATTGTGTATTTTTTAAATTATTTAAGGTTACTTTTGGAGATTTTTCCTTTTATATGATTTGGTCACTGACTTGCCAGGTAATAAAGAGGTGAAAACTGCTTTCTCACATGTTTCTCACTCAGAGCCTGCAACATGCAAATTTTAATGGCAAATCTTTTGAGGAAGTACGCCTCTAATTACAGACACCAAGCTACGACAATTTGTTAAATTTTAAACGATTTTCAACTTAATCGCTTAAGCAATAGAATTGATTGGGAAAATTTGACAGATTCCGGTAGCTTTATGTCTGTACTACGTCTCGGAGACGCGGGACAATCTATAGTCAATGTCCAGCATTACCTGACCCCTCGTTTAAAGAAGATGAGGTCAAGCGGTGGAAGTTGAGGGGTCAAGTAATGCTGGGCTTGACTGTACTACTTTACGTTAAACTTTTGTTGTAAAGTTTTCACATTTCAATACGGTATTGATCGCCTTGCATTTAGCAGGAATCTTATGAAGAAGCACGTCTCTTAAACGTAGGAACTGTTCGATAGACTTTACATTGCAGTTACAGTTATGAAGTTTTCGGGTTTTATATTATTATTGATATGTACGTATTAACTTTATTTCCCTGCAATATAATGTGCCCAGTTTCGCTAAATATGACTGTAAGCTAGGTAATACCCCGTCGGGGCTGCGGGTTGTTCGCAAGAGATACCGCGGCCTCGACATGAAGGCCTAAGAAGGAACATGGGTGGTTTTTAGTCAGTAGAAGTCCGACACTCCCTTTCGCTCTGCCCAAGAGCAGGATTTATTAGATGATTTTCCACAAGTCAAAAAAAAAAAAGCTAGATAATACGGCTTTTGACGATGCGTTATTCATTACATAATAATAACACACGATAATGGCGATTATTATGTTTGTCAAATTGTACACAGACTTATTATCGAATTATATTAAAAACTATGTTATCTTTGAACATTTAATAAATAACCCTATGTGACCATACTGTCTGTGGATTATTTAAAAGCAGTGATCTAACAAATAAATGTAATGAATAATGGCATCGGCAAAAGCCTTATTACCTGAATCCGCAACCGTTCTCCTAAGACTGATTCGCCATTGGACTGTTCGTCGACAGGATGATTCAAGTATTTCCGTTTCCCCAGCAGAGTCCAGGCCTGCCCCCTATTTGACAAAATGTAAATAACTGTCGAAATGTGGGTACACTTTTAAGAACACGGATACACCTTTGCGTAACCGCAGCAAAAATAATTTTAAAGCAAATTATGCCTCACGAAAATAATTAAATAACCCCGACAATAAAATTAATAATTAAGTACATTCTAAATAATATCTTATTTATAACAAAATCATCTTAGAAATCACAATACAAAAAGAAACTTATAATAAAATATCACTACACTTTTCTTTCAATATTCTTTGTGTAGTCTGCGCGAGGGGTTTCTCTAGCAATCAGCTTGCGCTTTAGCGCTGTCGTCTCTCTCGAGGGGAACAAAAAAAGCGCTGTCTTGTCTTGGATCAAAGTGAACGGGTCGCGGACAATTTCACATCTGCATTCACTCTGTGGTATTGTGTGTTGTGTCGAGTTTTATCTGAGATGTTGAGTGTAATGAGTAACATTATGGATATTTTTAACCGACTTCCAAAAAAGAGGAGGTTCTCAATTCGTCTGTATGTTATTTTTTTTTTAATCTATTTATTCACTGATTCTGACGGGTTCAAAGAATTCTTACTAATGACCTAAATTCTAATTTGTCTAACTATGTATAGGTAATTACGTATGGCATGTATTTAACGCGGCGACTAAGTAAAACGAATATGGGAATATTATTATTAAATTATTAACAAAATATTAGACTGGGTAGTGGGTACCATTTGGTTGGCGACTAATAAGGAGTAAGTATAATAATAACTAAAAGTTAGCTTATAAATACATCAGTTTTTGGCCCCGTTTTAATTTAAACCGGCATCAAGGTTTTCTTTTGGCAACTGAATTTGTATCTAAGCGAAAACTTAATGATGGATAAAAAATTGAAAATGGGCATTCATAAATAATACAAATCAGATTATATTAAAATTGTTTGTATTATAATAAGTACAAACCATCTAATATTTAACATATATTGTGTAACTTTTATAATCTTTTAATGAACTCGAATATGACATGCAGGAAAAATATTTTGTGGCTGGTTTTTCAACCGACTTCCTAAAAGAGGAGGTTTTATCTCGATTCGACTGTCTGTAAACCTTTTTTTTGTATGTTTGTTACGTCATAACTCCATCATTTATGAACCAATTTAAAAATTATTGGAAAGCTGGAATCTCAAGGAAATCGAGGGTAACCTGCGAATTCTATAGGATCGTATTACGTGTATTTTTTAAAGTAAGTCAAGTATTAGCATCTGGTAGTCATCACCTCATGTTGATGAACTGATGAACGGATGGTATAACTCCTTAATGGTTCTTAACTGCCATAATTTTAATTTTGAGTTGTAAGTTACGGTGTTTTGTTATGATTATAACTACACGGATACATTTATAATTTTGTGGAAATCCCCCAAAACCTTGCATAACAATGTAATAAGATAATAATAATGCCCTCAAGTTGTTTAATCAACTGTCTAACGGACATTCCGAAATATCTATTAATAAAAGCAAGCCAAGTGTGTGTCCACAATGAGGGGTTCCGTAGGCGGGTTGACTAATTAAATATTTCACAAAGAACATCTTACTTTGGCAGTTGAAAAACATATTTTATAGTATACCGTATGGGAAACATGATATTGAACTATGTACATTTTATAACTTGGTCGACTATCACTTGAAAACTTGTAGGTCTACTTGTAATAGTTTTCATTTTAACTTCGTTAATGTACTTTTACCTGAAAACGTTCATGCAGTCGTGTAATTTATATATTTTTAGGGTTCCGTAGTCGAACGGAAAAAAACGGAACCCTTATAGATTCGTCATGTCTGTCTGTCCGTCTGTCCGTCCGTATGTCACAGCCACTTTATTCGGAAACTATTAAGACCACACCGTTGAAACTTGGTAGGTAGATGTATTCTGTAAACCGCTTTACGATTTACCTATGTATCGAAATTAATTAAAAAAAAGATTAAGGGGCGTCTCTCCATACATGGAACAGAAATTTAAAAAAAAATGAAAAGGACATTGAGATTTTTATAACCATTTTTTCTCAAAGTCAGTCGTTTGAAAGTTAGAATCTTCCAAAGTGGTAAAATGGCCCCACTAACTTTTAAACTAAGAAAGTGAAAAATCTAATAACTTTCAACCAAAATTGGTTTAAACGAGATATATATTAATAATAGTAAGTAGTTTTTGTGATATAGCACGTTTAAAAAACCGAAAATGTAACTTTGTCATCCATACAAACACTATGAAAAACAAACATAACACAAAATATGTTTTTCTGTTGCCGCTTTAACAAGAAATAATACAAATTAAAGGGGCCTTCCCTACTAGGATGGCACGGAACCCTACATGTGTATTAATGTGCAAGTCCGACTTGCACTTGGCCAATTTTTTTTATTTATAACACAACTGCCATGATTTTTTTCACAAATCTGAAAACAATCGTTTATCTGGTAGGGGGTGTGGAGACCCTGTTACTGTTACAAACTATTAGAGCTTTAAAGCTCTGCATAATATGTTCTAATATAAAGAAAATAACTTGATAGAAGGGATCAAATAAAAAAATCATAGAAAATCTGGATGTTTTCTTATAATTTTCGGAAGTCGTTACCAAAAGAGCCAAAGAAACAAACAAAGTTACCGGCTTCCGAAACAAATTCTATTCACATTCTTTTAACGTTAAAAACAACACTTACCCTAATACCTACCGTCGGGGCTGCGGGTTGTTCGAAAGAGTTATATTTTTTATCCATCATCAACTTCTGCCTTACCCTACGGGGATTGAAAGCGTGATCATCATCATCTGCCTAGCCTTTTCCCAACTATGTTGGGGTCGGCTTCCAGTCTAACCGGATGCAGCTGAATGTTATGTTGAAAAAGCTATGCTGTTTTTATGTTGCTACGTTACCTACCTACCTATCTAACGGAATAGTCTGCGATTCTCTTGTTATCTTATTTCGTTACTCTTTCTTCTTCCAAGGTCTATAATGACCCGTCGGGGCTGCGGTTGTCCCGTTGGGGCTGCGGGTTGTTCGAAAGAGATACCGCGGCCTCGGCGCAACGGCTAAGAAGGTACATGGGTGGTTTTTAGTCAGTTGAAGTCTGACACTCCCTTCCGCTCTGCCCAAGAGCGGGAGGGGTTATTTGATGATTTTCCACCCGCCAAAAAAAGGGTGTAGTCTAAGGAACCTTATAAGTTGTTTCCACACTTTTATATTTCTGGGATTCCCAGACAAATAAAAAAATTTGCCGGTTTAATACTAATAAAAAAATCTGTTGAACTCTGATATTATTATCATCAGGTCACTCTTATCAATAGTACATGATACCTATTCCTTTTAATTTCTAAGCAAGAATGGAGCATTTAAATATCTCTGCTCACTGAAGAATCAGCATCAGTGCTAACAATGGCGTCTCACGGGTTGCGTGTTACTCTTATTTTACTAATTGTACAATCATGTTCAGTTTACGTACAAGGAGAACTTGTAAAAAGCAGTTTAACATTTGTTATCGATGATACGTACTCCATGAGTGATGAAATACGGCAATTGAGGGAGCAAGTCGACAGAATATTTGACACAGTGACAAGTTCCAAGGCATCGCAGATAGATAATTTCGTTTTAGTCACTTTTAACGACCCGGGTAAGTGCTGATTTCGAATAATTTAAGACGTTTGCTTAGATGTTATGTCTATGTCACCATTGATCGACTGCTGAGCATGAGGTCCTGGGTTCGAATCCCGAGTTGGGCAAATTTTTTCATGAGGAAATCCTCAGTAGCAGCTACGGAATCTGGTTTTGGACCCGGTTGATGGCAATAGGCTCGTCTTCTAGCACATGGGACTTAAACTTAACTGGCGAAATGTGGGTGTACAATTAGGTAATCCTCCTATATTAAAACTGCACGAAATAAAGCTAAAGCTACATGGAAGGTTATAAATAATTATCAACAAAACATTCTGACTCAACGAATTAACAAAATAAATATAAATGGTAAACTAATTACGGATCCAATAACAATCGCTAATGAATTTAATACTTTTTTTATAGATCAAATCCCCAGTAAAAACTCTAGTAATAAAAACCCACATTACAGAATCCCATATAATAATTCTAACTCGCTCTTTATGGGTCCGTGCACCCCAAAGAGCATAGTTCAAACAATTAAATCCCTAAAAAATACAAATAGTACTGGTTATGACGGAATAGCTACTAAATTGCTTAAGGTCGTAGCAGAAATAATATCGCCAACTCTTTGTCATGTATTTAATAGATGTATTGAAGAAGGGGTATACCCATCAAAATTAAAATTGTCTGTTGTAATCCCGGTATTTAAAAAGCAGGATAAAGAAAATATGAGTTGTTACAGACCAATTTCCTTGATACCTATTCTGTCAAAAGTTTTTGAAAAAGTTATTTATAACAATTTGTATAACTATATGGAAAAAAATAGTTTTCTTATCGAAGAACAAATGGGGTTTAGGAAAAACAAATCTATTAACAGCACAATATACACCTTCCTTAAAACAGTGCTAAAAGGTATGGATAGTAAAAAACAAGTTACAACACTTTACATGGATATGACGAAGGCTTTTGACTGCGTCCATCACGAAATATTAGTATCTAAATTAGAAGCGTACGGGATCCGAGGAACAGCTCTCGATCTCATTAAATCATATTTCTATAACAGAGAACAACAAACTGAAATATCTAGTATTTCACGTACCACAAAAATTGAAAAGAAGTACCTGTCAAAACCAATAAAATTTTGCAAAGGCGTACCACAAGGAAGTATTTTAGGCCCTCTGCTATTTATTATATACATAAACGATCTTCCTAAATTCATTAAATCGCCCATGGTTTTATATGCAGACGACAGTACTGCCATGTTCGTATCTGATGACCCTAAGACATATGAATATGAAATAAACTGTACGTTATCACCTATTGTCAACTGGCTAAACTTAAAATTAATTTATCGAAAACATATATAATGACTTTTAAAAATAAAAATTCTAGGTTAAGTACATTAAATATAAGTTATCAACAAATAAACATAAAACAATTAGATACTACAAAATTTTTAGGACTACACATGGACTCAAATATGACATGGAGGGCTCATATTGAACAAGTATGTTTAAAGTTAAGCCGGTATTCCTTTGCACTATATATGCTTCGTAAAGTTGTAAATCAAACTGCGCTGCTATCTGCTTACCATGCTTATGTTGGTTCGGTACTAAGATATGGCATAATGTTTTGGGGAAATGCCGCTGAGAGAGAAACTGTTTTCAAGGCCCAAAAGAAGTGTGTTCGTGCGATCTGCTCTTTAAAACCTACTGACACATGTAAACCATATTTTATAAATTTAAAAATATTGACATTCCCATCACTATATATTTATGAACTTGCACTTGACATTAGAATTAATATAAATAAATATGAAACTTTAAAAAGTGCCAGACTTGGCAGTACACTTCGTGCCATAAGCCACAGAACAATTATGTTCGACAAGAGCCCATTCTGTATGGGTCCTAGAATTTATAATAAACTGCCCAAAAATGTAAAGGAAGCTAAAAATTTTATTTCATTTAAACATAAATTAAAGATGTTTTTGATTAATAAAGCCTACTATTCTATTAATGATTATTTAAATGATAAATGTAATTAATTTCAAGACTCATAATATTATGTACCTATATGACATTTGTTTATAATTATTGAATTTCTAATTAACCGTGTTTTGTCTTCAATTTTAATTATAATCTATACTAATATTATAAAGCCGAAGAGTTTGTTTGTTTGTTTGTTTGAACGGGGTAAACTCTGGAACTACTGGTTGGAATTTAAAAAGTCTTTTAGTGTTGGATAGTCCATTTATCGAGGAAGGCTTTAGGCTATATAACATCACGCTACGATCAATAGGAGCGGAGCATAAATGAAAAATGTTGCAAAAACGGGAAAAGATATTCCTTTTTGCGAAAACGGTTTAAGTTACGTAAATACCATGTATGAAGGGATTGTTCCACTTTAAAAGTTCTAAAAAAAAGTCCGCGATAGCATATGTTTATCTTTTAAGATTGACTCACTGTAACCATTTTTTAATAATTAAATGTTAGGTTAAAAATAATGATATTTTGCGAAGCTTATTTAACCCATATGGTATTAATCTATATCTATATAAATGTGTTTGTTAGCACGGACATTTAGTATAGAATATTTGTGCCTTTTACTCTATACAGTTTAAATAAATATCTTAGAAGATATCGCAATGTAAAAATATACGGGTGACAAAATAATTAAGCGCGTGGCAGTCATTCGGTCCGGTGCGGTAGGTACGTAGGGATTCTAGCCTTTGGGGGCTCCGGAGAAATTCAAATTCAAAATATTTACTGCACCATAATGTTTACAAGTACAAGGTGTTACTGTATATTAAACAGTAAGAGATACCTATAGTAATTGTTACTTTAATCATAATTATTATTATAATCGAAGCCAATCTAAACTAATAGGTTTTATAAAGAGGAAAGGTAAGATTTTTTGTTTGTTACAAGTACGATTTAACTCAATTTAATATGTTGGATAGTCGATTTATCGAGAAAGGTTATAAGCTATATTATGTGACGCAGACGAAGTTGCGTGGGTCAGCTAGTGTATGTATATTCCAATTTTGAACGCTTTTTAGAGTAGGATATGGTCTAAAGCTCTTTTGTTTGTATTTTTTCATCTTTATGTGTACCCATTATAATTATATTTCAAGCAAATAAATGATTTGATTTGATTCCTCTGCCTATTATTTTGGAAATTACAGGCGTAATGTTAAGTTGTGTCACCGTATGATTGTAAACATCGTTATTCTATAATTTGTCTCGTGAGTTGCCCTGGTACAAGCCATGGTCTGGGGCGAGAGGGAATGGGACGCCGTTGCCTCCTTCTGCGAAGCAGTGACGCTAGCGAAGGAGGTGACGGGACGTGAGAGGGAGAGAACCTCTCGTCCCATCTGTCGCAGGAGACGCTCCGGGCATCGAGGGCCACGAGATGGCTTCCGGCCACCGTAGACGCGGGCCTGTGGACGGTGAGTAATGTGCTAGCTCGCCGTCCGTCTGTCTTATGACGACGACAGGCCGTGTCGACAGCGCGTTCGTGTTCCACGCGCACCTCAAAGAGATGTCAGCAACATGGAAGCAGGGGCCGACGCCCGTAGGGGCGGCGAGTTGTTCGAAAAAGATACCGCAGCCTCGGCACAAGGGCTAAGAACATGGGTGGGTTTTAGTCAGTAGAAGTCTGACACTCCCTTCCGCTCTCCCCGGAGCGGGAGGGGTTATTTGATGATTGCCCAAACCCTCAAAAAAAAAAAGGTGGAAAAGGTTTGGTAGATGAATAAATTGAAACCTAGGTACAAATAGAGTTACCATATCATATCATATCATTTATTTCACAAACAATTTTTACATTGTATCGAAATTTCATTAAAACTAACACAACACGGAAATAAAAAAAAACCACTTTCAATAAAAACCGTCGTTTAAAGTTACCGTCTGCAGTTTCGACTTTCTAGATTTTTTTGTAGCCATAAATTTAAATGTCCAAAGAAATTCTAACACAAACATAACATACATATTATATCACGAGATCCCAATAACACTTGACCCGACCCGGGAATCGAACCGAGGAGCACATGCTCAGCAGTCGCACTTGCGACCACTTGACATAGGTACACATCTTATCATTATTGACCCTAGAGTCCGGTGATATCGTTCAGCGATTACCGTTGTACCTAGTCATTTTGTTTTTATCTTATTAGTATTTTTTAAACCTTCATTAGACACCCAAAAATATTATTATGACTTAGATACGTGTTTTATCTTTCAAATATGTATAAAGTTTTATTATTTTTTGTTTCTAAGCATTTTATCGCCTCTGTTTTTAATTTATTGCGTCAATTACCTACATACAAATAGCTTATTACATAATATTTTTCAAAGATATTTATTGAAAGTTGAGAAACGCATGATGAGTCCGATATGACAACCTAACAAAAAAAGTTAATACTTAATATTCTATTTTTCTTACAGATGTTCAATTACGAACCGTCACGAAAGATAGAAACGTGTTTAAAACAGCTTTGGCAGACGTACAAGTCCATGACGGCGACGATTGTCCCGAATATGCCCTGACAGGCATTGAAACAGCTCTCAATAGCAGCTTACCGCTATCCTACTTGTACGTGTTCACTGATGCTTCAGCTAAGGACTACGAGAAGCTTGTCGAAATCAGGAGCATTGCGCTGAGAAAACAGAGCCAGGTAACTATATTTTTGAAAGGGGCAAAGCTGCGGGACTGTTCGAAAAAGATAAAGCGGCCCCAGAACACAAAGGGCTAAGAAGGAACATGAGTGGATTTTAGTCAGTTGCTTTTTGGACCAGAGGGGTTACCATAACAGGGTTGCGGGTTGTTCGAAAGAGATAGCGCGGCCCCGGACACAAACGGCTAAGAAGGAACATGGGTGGTTTTTAGTGACTAGAAGTCTGACACTCTCTTCCGCCTCGCCCAGAGCGGGAGGAGACATTTGATGATTTTCAAACTAACAAAAAAAAAACAAAAGGTACCATTACTGCTAAGCATAGCTAAGCAACAAAAAAAACACATTACGAGTACCAGCTGGTTGAAAGAGAGTTTTGATGCTATTTTATGGTTTTAATTTATTTAATCGGTTTAAATCTGTAATCGTATATTGTAGGCAGTTTTAAACATATTGATGACAAGATGTCGTTTGATTTTAAGATTTTAATGCTAATCGGTACTTCTTTTTTCAGGTAGTTTTTATACTGACTGGCAGATGTGGATCAACTAGTGGTGATGATTATCAAGTGTATTACGAGCTGGCACAGGCTACCGGTGGACAAGTTTTCAATGTGTTGAAAGAAGATGTCAAAGACGTAAGATCCCTTAAATTCTGGCTATTTCAACCATATCAAACTTATGGCACGTGGGTTGTTACCAAGTGATTTTCAAAAAGATGTTCTACCATGACGTGTTAAAGTAATATTGTTTTAATTCCAGAGTAAGAAAGAGATGACGCTAGACGTCCCCTATAGCACAGTCTTAAAATATTACTTTAAGACGTCATGGCAAGCCCCCAGATCATAAGATCTGTTTGTTTTGTTTGTCGGTTTTCTACACTAATAATATAAAAAAGTCAAATCTGTAAGTTTGTAAATTTAGATGTAGGTAGGTAGCTGTAACTGACCCCTGAACTGCCTCCGTGGTCGAGTGGTTTAGGCGTTCGCCTTGTGACTCGGTGGTCGTGGGTTCTATTCCATGGGAAGCATACTTTGTAAAGTTGTTTCCAGTTTGGTTAGGACATTGCAGGCTTCAATCGCCTGATTGACTGATAAAAAGATGGTTCCGTGCTACGGAAGGCACGTATAAGCTGATGGTCCCGGCCGTCAAACGGCGATCGTCAAACCATGTCAACCCTTGAGGTGGTTTAGAAACACTAGAGTGTGTGGGGTCGTTAGACCTTACTGTCCACACGATAAGAAGAATAAGACTGACCCCTGAAGTACCTGGACCGACACAAATATTTTCCAAATTATATGAAGAACCTGTGTTTACTTTGTTAACAGATCACAAAGTATATTGAGGAGTCTAGTACAGTCAGAAGAGTTCTGGTCGTCAACAGCAAGCTCCCAGCCGGCACCCACAAAGTGAAAGTTAGTACCTACGTACTTTTTTTTTTTTTTTTTAAAAAAAACGTTGCCCCACACTAGGAATTTCTCCTGTATCGTGGGTGCGTTTACAAACATTTAAACTCACATACACAAATACCCAGACCCGAAACAACTATCTGTAGGTCATAAAAATATTTGTTCCGTGCGGGAATCGAACCCGCGACACGCAGCGCAGCAGTCCAATCGCTCAGCCACTGCGCCAACCGTGTCGTCAAATACTTACTTACTTAAATGTTTACTTTAATACAGTACGAAAGGATTGTTTTATTTTAGGGATGGTTTGCGTTTATTTGTGTGTATGTGTGTGTGTAGGAAAGAGTGGTAATAGGCCTAGAATCAGACGGGATGCGATGCGATGATGACAGTACGGTGGTTCACACTAACCGATTTACGTTTCTAAGAAGAAACTGGCCAAATGCAAGTCGGACTTGCACATGAATGGTTCCGTACCATTGTAGTAGATATTGAGAGATTTTCCATATTATTTTAGCACCATAGACTTCTTATAGGGTTTCCTGTAATCTATAAGTGTTGAAGTAATTTCTGTACTTATTTTTTTCAAAACTTTTGCATTAAAATTTTTGAAATTTTTAAAATTTTTACTTAATTTTTTTAAGTTATCATCATCGTCAGCAGCATCATTCTATATCATCATATTTTAAGTTACATTGTATCATAAATTAAAATCATTTATTTGTTTAGATGAGGCACAGAAAGTTTTTGAACATAAAGTATGATTGATCAGTTTTATAGTTTTTTCTAGTGTATATTTTTTATCAGTATTAATATTTATAATGGTTATTTTTTCGTTTTCAGTTCAATGTCGATGACCTTACTGCCGACGTGCTGATTTCTCTAACCGGACGGGGTTCTAGGATCGGAGAAGTAACAGGTCCAAGTGGAAGCACACTATCAACGGAATCCATTGTCTCTGGCAAAAGTAAAATGGCGGTGCGTACATCATCATCTGCCTAGCCCTTTCCCAACTGTGTTAGGATCGGCTTCCAGTCTAACCGGATGCAGCTAAATATCAGTATTTTACATGGAGCGACTGCCTATCTGACCTCCACAACCCAGTTAACACTGATTAATACGATATCCTTTGGTAAGACTGGTTGTCAGGCTTTCAGGTCACTGACTACCCGTAACGTCTGCCAAAGATATATATATGGCAGCCGGTGCCAACAGCAACTCGGCATGTAATGGGTGGTCACCCATCCACAGACCCACCTAGGTAAGCGCGGCTTAACCTAAAGATCGACCCGAGTGGCATTGATTATTAAGCCACGATCTCCTCTTGGCGAAATGTAATACCTATCACATAATGTTTGCCTGGAGTCAGCACTCTTATCGCTGCTTGCTGATTGGCATACCCTTTTCTAAAAGATTTTCATTTCGTTTTTCTTTGTTCGTCGCTTCATCATCTGTTGGATTTTTCCCATTGGGTTACCTTATAGTCTAACCTTTTCACATAAGGCAATGGTACCTATGTGTTTTAGCCGGTTGGGGAAACACTGGAGCCAAGAGATCCGAATGCCCCTAGAATTTCGGGATTTAGCCAATCTATGGGGTAATCCCGTTTTGACAGTTCAAAAAAGTGTGTCAATTAATTTGTGTTGCCAACTACTTACCTTTGTTTTGATAAACACGTATGTCAACAGGTCAAGAAACTCCGTATCTCAACGCCTGGAGACTACGAGCTGGAAATCGAAGGCAGGGATGAAGTTCACATAATCATCGCCAAGAGTGACATCCACGTCTTTTAATCCGGATTTTCATATCCAATAATTTTGTGTTTCAATACACGCTAGAGAAAAGTTCAATGAAATAATACTGTTTTATAATTAAATTTTTATGTAATAAAGTTCATTCTAATTCAGTTTTCTTATTTATTTCATCCTACATAACACACAAATATTATAAACGCGATAGTTTGTAAGTATGGATGGATGGATGAATGTTTACTACTCTTTCACGCAAAAACTACTGAACGGATTTAAATACAATTTGGTACACAGATAGTTTATGACCTGGATTAACACACAGGATAGTTTTTAGTTTTTCCGTGGGCTAATTTTCGAGTTGAAGCGGGCGAAGCCGCTGGCAACACCTAGTTCCCTATATATTTTATACCCGTATGCACTAATTCATCTCATCATTACATCTTTTTGTGCTGGGCTATACCAGTATTTTGCTGAAATATTGGAGGCTATAGTTCCAACTTATTGATGTTTTCCAATAATACTAGATGTAAATATGTATAATGCTTGGCGATGATACAGACACACATCCCTAAATTACTGTATCGGAACAGCTTCATGAAGGGTCTGTACACACACAGACGGGAGATAAAAAACCTCTCCCTTTTTAAATCGATCAGATACACACAATATGACAAAACATTTTAACAAAAAATAAAACATTAAAGGTGAAAAATAAACTTAAGAAAAAAAATCCGCTTCTGAAGACGGTGGCAAAATCAAACAAAAGTCACCGACTTCAGAAGCAGATTTTTTTTCTAAAGTTATTTTTCACTTTTAATGTTTTAATTTTTGTTGAAGTCGGTTTTATTTTTTTAGTTTCTAGAACACCCTTATTTGGAAGTTTATTTAATAATTATAGTAGTCGCGAAATATTTAATCGCTGCCAAGTTATTTTTTTTTTATAATTTAATTAATTAATTTATTTAAACTTCATGCACACACGTGGTACATAGGCGGACATATGCCACGAGGCAAGGCAAGGCAATTGCAAACACTTAGTCACCTTTTAAGATATTAGTCGTTATAGAAAAAAATAAGTCATTAGGTATGTTCTCGGTTATTATAGTTGGTACGAGTATAAGTTATTTAGAAAATTGAGAGCATTCTCTTCCAGAGGCATCGTAAGACAAATCGTCACGTCTTCATGAAAAATGAAATTTACAAAATGACTGACCGTTTATGGCGATGAAAACTAAATAATTTAGTGTCTAGATATTATAATATTTAAGCCACAGACTGTCCTAAAAGCATTCACCTGGTCGTCAACTACCTCGGTCAGTTTGTAGATGGGTTGGCGATATACCTGGACTTTGTGAACTTACGTGACCATAATTGGAACAGGACTTCCGTGGAGTCGTTATTTCCGTTTTTATCAACTTTTGTCTATTGTTAAAGTTAGTCTAGCATGAACGTGTGGATTTTCAGTATGATGGAAATAGAAAAAAGTTATAGATTTCAAATAGAATAAAAAAAAAATTAAAATTGTTAGGTATTCTTTTAATTATGATGTCCTGATAAAAATCTTCTTTTTCTTTAAGATGCCTTTGTCATAGCTTTTTAACATTTATGGGTAACTTACAATGACTTTAGTAAGTAGGTAGGTACCTACTGTCTTATATGTTTGAACTTATTGACTTATTGGTATCTTGTCGAACCTACCATTTACCTTTTTTATGTTTAATTTATATCATTTTGTATTATTCTTAATTTATTCTTTTTTATTTTGTCGAGGTTTTGGTTCAGTATTTTGTCCGTTGCGAGACTAATGAATACGTTTTCTATCTCTCTAATTAAATTCTCAAAAAAATCCACAGACACCATCTCCACTCCTTTCCCTGCTGTCCATACTTCAAGTGGGTACTTAAATGGGGTTTTAGTAATGAGTTAGCGTGTCTAGACAGGCCCAGTACCTACGAACTATGTAAATTAGCACTAAGCCTGCCACCTCCCCTTAGTTGTCCTACCGTATTAAATTTTGAATTACTGTAGCTTATTTCAAATCATATTAATTTTAGAGAATTTGTGGGGTGTATTGTGCGCTCGGGTCGTTGCATGAGGGGGTGAAAAGGGTGCAATTTAGGAATGTGGGAATATAAATAATTGTGGCTTTGAATGTGAAAATTGCTTTTCGTCTGCTATTTTGTTGTGTCTGTTACTGTAGCTTCGCTGTCTTTGTTTTTGTGACATTCAAAAGTGCGTGTAATGGTCTTATTTAAATACATGCTTTGAGTTTGAGATAGATTTGTTTTTTTTGGTTCTATCAAATCTAATCTAAATATCCACGATTTATAATAGGAAAGTATAGTTGAATATTTTGATCTTTATTAATTTAATTCTGAAAAACCATGGTTAGACCTGCTGTCTTATATGGATCAGGGTATTAGGTCACACAAGGTATGAATGAAAGAAAACTGCATGTGGCTGAGATGAGAATGTAAAGGCCATCTTATGTACTCATTCCTTATTTGAATAAGACATGAGTGTGGCAACACTGGCTAGAAAGAAAATTATCATTATCTGCCTGTTCCCAGCAATATTGGTGCCGACTTCCAGTCTAACCGGATGCAACTGAATCCGTACTAATACTAAAATGTGATTTTAAGTTTGTTTGTTACGCTTTCACGCAAAAACTACTAAACCGATCATCATGAAACTATGAACACGTATTCTTCGGCAACCGGTGGATGCAAACGGCAGGCTGCCGTTCTTTATAGCGTTCTATGGGGAGGCCCTTGTCCAGCAGTGGACGTCTTATGGCTGATGATGATGATGAGGAAACTTTTTATGAAAAAAAATCCACGCGAACGAAGTCGCGGGCAACAGCTAGTATTTTATAATGCGCGACTGCCTATAATATCTAACCTCTGTGGAGGTGTGGAGGCCCAGGGAGTAATTGGGTAATACAAAATCCCTTCGTAAGACTGCTAGTCAGATTTTCAGGCTATTGACTACCCGTAATGAATAAAGACGTAAAATGCAGTCACAAAATAAAACTTCAAATAAACACACACCTCTACCGTTCTACAAGAAAGTTAAGTAATAAAATCAACGTGAATTGAAGTATTTTCATTTAGTTAAGAGCTTTCTTATGACAAGTCACGATTCAGCAGCCGTCAAATAAAACCATTATACTTGTTTGAAATAAAACTGCGATCGTATAAAACCGTGAAGCTGAAATACAGCTGAAAAGTAGCTTTTATAGTGGGAAATATTGCGGTTTTCAGTTCTTGAAAGAGTTATTTCAGTTTTAAGTGTAAATAAATTCAGATGATAAAAAAATGCTGTAAAGAACTGTGACTGTGTTTTAAAATTGTGCTAATGTAATGAAGCTAGTCAACATATAATCACGCCTGTAATCCCCGAAGGGTTAGGCAGAGGTGTACCTAATAGTACACCCACATTTCGCCAGTTATATTTAAGTCCCATGTAATAGGGGGCGAGCCTATTGCCATCAAACGGGCACAAATCCAGATTCCGTGGCTGTTACTGATAAATTCCTGATGGAAAAAGCCAATAACACTTTGTCCGACCCGGGAATCGAACCCAGGACCTCATGCTCAGCAGTCGCTCTTGCGACCACTAGACCAACGAGGCAAGCTAGTCAACATTTAATCACGCCTGTTAACCCCGAAGGGTTAAGCAGAGGTGTCTTTATTAGGTACACCTAGGTACAGGTGCATGGTGTACTATTATACACCCACATTTCGTCAGTTATGATTAAAGCCTCATGTAATACGTAGCAAGCAATAGCCTCACTCCATATTAAATGGGGCTATGAACCAGAAAACACAAAATCAGACTCCGTGGCTGCTACTAAACAAATACTACAGAAAATGCCAATAACAGTATGCTCGACCCGGGAATTGAACTCAGGACTTGTGACCACTCAACCAATGAGGCAGTCTAAAAATATTAGTGAATTGACAAGTCGAGCGAGGTTAACTGCCGTTAATAAGCTACATAGCCACATTATGTGCCTATGACATACCAAATGGTAACATTTGAAAGATTCTCGACGTGTTGACGTGCAATGGATTGTAAATCTTGAATCAATAGCAATAGAAGAAGACATAGAAGAGTTTATTTCTAGGAGGCAAATAAAATATTATGTTATAAGCAATATCCCGCCGACTGCGAGTGCAACGGAAATTGTGTCCCGACTCGATCACGTTTAGAGTTCCACAAACATGAACGTAGTTATTCAAATCAAATCATTTATTTGCATAGAATGTACAATACAATAATGTTGTTACAATTTTTAATATAGTGAGCCGGGTACATTCTGCCTGAGTCTAGGCACGCAAAATTAAACAAATAAATCAATAATTATCTCTATCAATAATATTGTTAGTAATACTCTCAAAAAAATAAAGAGAACGAGTACAATTCTAAATAGATAATATAACAAGTCCAGATAAGGCAAAAAAGTATGTTTTAAAAATGTCAATAATACGAGATTACTGGAATGTCACAAACAGGAATAAAAAATACATAAATAATCACAAAAAGAAGTTCAAATAAATTATTATATAACAAGTCGAGAGTAGATATTAAAAGATGTCAATATTTATGAATCTGTTGAAATGTCACACATAGGGTCATTCAAGAAGTCACTTACCGAATAATAACATTTATGTATCAAAAAATCTTGTTATATTTTGTAAACTCTACAGTTCATAGGCTTCCTTTTTTATAGTAATTTTAAAATTGAACGTGTATTGAATGTACAGAGATAAAAATCACATCACATTACACTAATATTATCACACTTCACACTATAATTATAAAGGCGAAAGTTTGTGTGTGAGTGTGTATGTTTGTTACTCTTTCACTTAAAAACTACTGAACGGATTTGGATACAAATTTGGTACACAGATAGTTTATAACCTGGATTAACACAGAGGATAGTTTTTATCCCGATTTTATCTTCCCGTGGAATAATTTTCGAGTTGTATTGGGCGAAGCCGCTGGCAACACCTAGTGACATAAAATCCTTTTTTCACTAGGTGTGTACTTTTTGAGTGTTCATCATCATCTGCTTAGCTTTTTTCCAACATCTAGTCTAAACGGAGCCAGCTGAATATCAGTAGTTTACATTATGGAACGACTCAATCATGGAGCGATGGATAGTGCTCTTTTAGGATTTAATAGGTATATTGTAATAACATGGTTTTGATATAAGCTTCGGTGACATACTCCATACCTGTTTTTTTTCAACGATTTAGCCAGAGCTATACAGGGTTTAACCAAACCCTTTACGAACCTGTCAACCAAGTATTTTGTACATCAAATAAAGCAAAAGTTATTGCTGGGAAGCGACTTCTTTTTTTGGCGTGAAAAATCACATTTTACGGTAAAATTCAATGCAGGACTCTTAAAACATTGTGCTGATGAATGCTTTGAATAGTAAACAGGTCATAGAGGTAACATGGAGGTAAAACTGGTTTAAAAAAAAAACTTGTGAAAAATTTTAAACTTTGACCGCCAATATCTCCGTAACTAAAAGGTTCCCATGTATGGTCTAGAACAAAAAATAATCGCAGTGACGGGGAAAACAAATGCCTTTGGGCTTCATTAAGGGTACTTTTACACCCTTTATTTATTGTAAAGGTAGGTATCTACATGTCACCAATATAAGGGTAGCGCAATAAATCTGATTGTTAACAGAGAAACATACATAGCAACTTTACCTGACCTTGCAATCTAACCTCCTGTTCAGCAGATGTGCTTGCCACCACTGTAAACTAACAAGTAACAAAAAATAATTAAACTTATTTCAAAAAAAATTCATCATCTCATTCCTACTACCCCCTGGCTTAAAACATCCCCCAAACAAAACGTTACAAGCTCGTGTCTCGTTTCACACAAAAACGTCAAACAATTGTTTGTTTCCCAAACAAATTACCGCGAGGACCCGCGTCACAGTTGTAATTGTCCAGCGCTGGGCGTGGGATAAAGAGAGGACATTAATCTTTCGACAAATTGTGCGAATGTGGAATGTTATCCTAAAGACATCGGTCGCGGGAAATGGTTTGTTCTATTTGTGTCTCGTGTAAATATAGAAATGAGTAGGTAGGTACAGGTAGTGAATGTTTTAATTATGAAATTCAAAATCAAAATAAAAAGTCATTTATTCAAACTAGGCTGATAATCAGCACTTTTCGAACGTCAAAATTTACTTTACTTTACTTATTTACAAGTGACAGTCCCCAAAACGCCCACCCTTAGACACTTCCTAGTGTTTTTGCTGGAAAGAAGAAGTGGCGGAACAAACTCCCCAGCAACACATCTGTCTGTTTGGTTAGAAGAACCAGACTCGATACAATAGAAAGGTGTAAGTTAATATTACGATTGACTACAGACACAAATCTTCTATCTATCTATCTATATCTATATCTTCTATACATATAATAAATCTGTAGAGAAATCGTTTTTGTACATCGAAAATATTAAAAAAAAAATTGTCAGGGTATTAAAGTATAACCAACAGAACACATTTCCAGCATTTTTGGAATTTTTGTCTGTTTGTCTGTTTATCTGTTTGTCTGTTTCGATGACTAAGCATCACGTCAAATTTACGAAACGAATGTAGGTAACTTTTATACATAAATATTGTGCGTAACTTGGGCTATTACTTAGTCTTTGTTTCATCGTAATCGGTGCTCTCTATCAAAAGATATATGAATTTATAGTTTTCAAGAAGAACTTATCGTTATGGTCAAGAATGAGACAAGCAACGACATCTATTGAACGAATATGGTACTTATTACTAAATGCCTTCACAAAATAACTTTAAAAAGGTTATGATAGCAAAAGGTACGTAGATATAAGTCTAAATGATGCTGCTTTCAAAATCTACATAGCCTAAACCTTATAGTGTTTGATCGCTCTTTTTTAGCAGTTTATCTTCGTCTTCGACAGATGGCGTTATTCATTTGATGTCATTTTCTGAACCGCGATGATATTCGTGAATAGTCAACAAATAAAAATTTACCAATTACACAGTATTAAAATACTATTTTTTTTTAAACTAAATTAAAATTAGATAAAACCCACGACATATTTTTTTATGTACCGTGTGGGAATCGAACCTGCGACACGCAGTGCTACTGTTAATCGTCCAGCCATTGCGCCAACCATGTCGTCATATAGATGTGGTGTGTTGTTAGCCCTATGTGTCGAGGCCGCGGTATCTCTTTCGAACAGCCCGCAGCCCCAACGGGTGTCGGTCCTTGGGGGCCCCTTCAATGTTGCTGACATCTCTTTGAGACGCGCGTGGAACACGAACGCGCCTCCATCGTCATAGGACGGACGAACGATTAACTAGCCCGTTACTCACCGTTCACAGGCCTGCGCCTACGGTGGCCGGAAGCCATCACGTGGCCCCCGATGCCCGGAGCGTCTCCCGCGGCGGCTGGGACGAGAGGATGTCTCCCTCTAACGTTCCGCCACCTCTTTCGCTAGCATTACTGCTTCGCAGAAGGAGGTGGCGGCCATTTCAGATTCGATGTCCCAGATTCGGTACAGGTACCCTCTCGAAACACCCTGTAATCCCCCCTTTTTTTTGTGGTTCGTAAATTATCAAATGACTCATCCCGCTCTGGGCGGAGCGGAAGAAAGTGTCAGACTTCTACTGACTAAAAACCACCCACGTTCCTTATTAGCCCTTTGTGTTTCGGGGCCGTGGTATCTCTTGCGGACAACCCTCAGCCCCGGCAGACGTCCCTTTGGGGCCCCTTAATTGTTGCTGACATAATAATATCTTTGAGGCGCGCGTGGAACACGAACGCGCCAACGACAATCTGTCTGCCTGTCGACTATAATGTACCTGTTTCAAATTTCTTCAAGATCCGTTCGGCCGTTCTGACGTGGTTGATTAACAAACACCCATCCATCTAAACTTTAGTATGAGACATAGTCAGTACTTTGCATTACTCTCTTCTTATTTTCTACAGCGTCAGTAAGTTAACGCAGGGCATTGATTAAATGTACTTTTATCTAAGCGACGCATTTTAGTTTCCGACAAGCACGCGAACGAAGTCGCGGGCACAGCTAGTCAGTAATAAAAATGGACATAATAATAACAACATAAAAAAAAAACATAACATGTCAGTAAACTAATTTTGGAGAAAGAACATAAATAACAAACATTATCTTGTGTTCATCTCAGCGACCAACTATACGTAACATTTGTTATTAAAAATTGGTTATTAAAAAGCGATTTAGGACTATCTTAAGATTGGTGTCAGCGTTAAACGTATTTTGTTGACAATTGCCTCTCATGTACAGAAAATAGTGTCTAACGTTCAATTTGAAATTTGGAAAGCCTTACATAACATAACATCACGCCTTTATTAACCGAAGAGTTAGGCAGAGGCTTAACAGTACACCCACATTTCACCAGTTATATCTTCGTCCCATGTAATAGGGGGCGAACCTTTTGCCATCCACCGGGTACAAATCTAGACTCCGTGGTTGCTACTGAGAAATTTCTGATGGAAAAACTCAATAACACTTTGCCCGACCCGGGAATCGAACCCAGGACCTCATGCTCAGCAGTCGCGCTTGTGACCACTAGACCAACGAGGCAGGTAATCTTTCATGACACAATAATCACTATCACTACATAGTATAAAACAAAGTCGCTTTCTCTGTCCCTATATCCCTATGTATGCTTAAATCTTTAAATCTCCGCAACGGATTTTGATGCGGTTTTTTTTAATAGATAGAGTTATTCAAGAGAAAGGTTTTAGTGTATAATTTAACCGACATACACGCGGGCGAAGCCACGGACATCAGTTAGTATAATAATAAATGACACAAAATCTGCTCACACATTATCATTGTTATTATTTGATTATATAATACTAATGATAACTATCACGTAATGATCACGTTGTCTGAAAAATAATGAATATTATTATTATCTAAATTTTCACATCTTCATACATTTTTAAGCCCGTATAATAAAATCTTGAAGCCTTCCGCTGCTCAGTGCTTGAAGCGCTTTAAACCGTACGTTTACAGCAATTAACTGCGCTTTGTCGGAAACTACCAACAGAAGGAAACTTAAAGTTAATAAAAACCAGCTTTTAGTAGGCTACTGGGTTTGTATTGTACAACGTTTCGACGTTGGGATATTTTTAGCTGTTCGACGTTGGAATATTGAATGACAGAGTAACAATGCTGTTTGGTTTCCTGTCCGTTCTTCTCCATATCAACGACTAGAGGACGTCACGCGGTTTCACCCGCATAGTTTTCGTTCCTGTGGAAATTTAGGGATAAAAAGTAGCTTAAGTCACCCGGGGATAGTGTAGCTTCCCTACGGTGCGCGGTGAATGAATTTTTTAAATCGGTCTTGTAGTTTTTAAGTTTATTTGTTGCATACGAAAATACACATCTTTCCTCTTTATAATATTCGCATAAATGAATGGGATAACTACACGTAACTGCAGCGTTACATAGTTTAATAGAAACAATGGTGTATTGAATTTAGTTAACTTGAACTGAGTTTTAGCCACGTCTTGAAAATTTTCATATCTATCTTCTATCTATATCTTCTATTCTATACATATAATAAATCTGTAGAGAAATCGTTTTTGTACATCGAAAATATTAAAAAAAAAATTGTCAGGGTATTAAAGTATAACCAACAGAACACATTTCCAGCATTTTTGGAATTTTTGTCTGTTTGTCTGTTTATCTGTTTGTCTGTTTCGATGACTAAGCATCACGTCAAATTTACGAAACGAATGTAGGTAACTTTTATACATAAATATTGTGCGTAACTTGGGCTATTACTTAGTCTTTGTTTCATCGTAATCGGTGCTCTCTATCAAAAGATATATGAATTTATAGTTTTCAAGAAGAACTTATCGTTATGGTCAAGAATGAGACAAGCAACGACATCTATTGAACGAATATGGTACTTATTACTAAATGCCTTCACAAAATAACTTTAAAAAAGTTATGATAGCAAAAGGTACGTAGATATAAGTCTAAATGATGCTGCTTTCAAAATCTACATAGCCTAAACCTTATAGTGTTTGATCGCTCTTTTTTAGCAGTTTATCTTCGTCTTCGACAGATGGCGTTATTCATTTGATGTCATTTTCTGAACCGCGATGATATTCGTGAATAGTCAACAAATAAAAATTTACCAATTACACAGTATTAAAATACTATTTTTTTTTAAACTAAATTAAAATTAGATAAAACCCACGACATATTTTTTTATGTACCGTGTGGGAATCGAACCTGCGACACGCAGTGCTACTGTTAATCGTCCAGCCATTGCGCCAACCATGTCGTCATATAGATGTGGTGTGTTGTTAGCCCTATGTGTCGAGGCCGCGGTATCTCTTTCGAACAGCCCGCAGCCCCAACGGGTGTCGGTCCTTGGGGGCCCCTTCAATGTTGCTGACATCTCTTTGAGACGCGCGTGGAACACGAACGCGCCTCCATCGTCATAGGACGGACGAACGATTAACTAGCCCGTTACTCACCGTTCACAGGCCTGCGCCTACGGTGGCCGGAAGCCATCACGTGGCCCCCGATGCCCGGAGCGTCTCCCGCGGCGGCTGGGACGAGAGGATGTCTCCCTCTAACGTTCCGCCACCTCTTTCGCTAGCATTACTGCTTCGCAGAAGGAGGTGGCGGCCATTTCAGATTCGATGTCCCAGATTCGGTACAGGTACCCTCTCGAAACACCCTGTAATCCCCCCTTTTTTTTGTGGTTCGTAAATTATCAAATGACTCATCCCGCTCTGGGCGGAGCGGAAGAAAGTGTCAGACTTCTACTGACTAAAAACCACCCACGTTCCTTATTAGCCCTTTGTGTTTCGGGGCCGTGGTATCTCTTGCGGACAACCCTCAGCCCCGGCAGACGTCCCTTTGGGGCCCCTTAATTGTTGCTGACATAATAATATCTTTGAGGCGCGCGTGGAACACGAACGCGCCAACGACAATCTGTCTGCCTGTCGACTATAATGTACCTGTTTCAAATTTCTTCAAGATCCGTTCGGCCGTTCTGACGTGGTTGATTAACAAACACCCATCCATCTAAACTTTAGTATGAGACATAGTCAGTACTTTGCATTACTCTCTTCTTATTTTCTACAGCGTCAGTAAGTTAACGCAGGGCATTGATTAAATGTACTTTTATCTAAGCGACGCATTTTAGTTTCCGACAAGCACGCGAACGAAGTCGCGGGCACAGCTAGTTAATAAATATAAACCATGAATGTATAATTGACAGTACGATTGGCGCAGTGACTGAGCGATTGACTGCTGTGCTGCGTGTCGCAGGTTCGATCCCCGCACGGAACATAAAATATATTTGTATGGCCTACAGATAGTTGTATATGTGTATCGGACCTGGGTGTTTGTGTATGTCAGTTTAAATGTTTGTAAACGCACCCATGATACAGGTGAAAATCCAAAGGCACAGTTTAAAAAAAAACTACCTAAGCGTGCACAGTGCAATCAAGCAGACATTCAGTAAGGTTGCTTATTTTTAAAATCTTGCAACTTTATGACTGGTTACATGAAAGTACACTTTGCACACTTACTAAATGTAACTCAGAGAGAGAAAACTTTAACTCAACAACAAAATATGTAAGTAATCGAAATAAAATTCTCTGCTCGTTGTTGTAGCAGTTCTGAAACCGCACTGTTCGGACACTCTCTAGAGGTTACTCAATAAAATGAAATCCACTATCGGACCACTCACTATTGCTAGAAACCTACGTATTGTAGGATACTGGTTTTAGCCTGTGGCTTTGCTCTTGTGCGGAGTTTGGAAATTATTTCCAGGAAAATTTGTACTGGAAATAAATAATTAGAAGTATCCAATACTAATTATAATAAAATATCAAATATTAAATTTTTTTTTTTTTTTATTTACATTTTTTTTTATTATTTTCCTATCTAATATTATTATTATTATTCCCTTTATTAACTTTTTAACAAATTTAGTACATTTTTAAACATTTCTATATCAAATAATATTAAAAAAAACATTTAAAAATATAAAAAATTTGTAGCCCACCGGTATCGGGAACAGGGTCCAAGCTACCGGCAGTCAGGGCTCCAGAGAAAGAAACCTCCTAACAATGCGAGCCGTGTCCAGTAGTACCGCTCTCTGCATCAAGCCCTTGATCCAGCTGCCCAACGAGAGTCTCCTCAGGTGTTGATCGAGGCTCTTGGCAATTAAGCCATTGGCTGTAACGACTATCAGCACAATGATCGCTGAGTCCACACTCCACATGTCAACAACCTCGCGAGCCAAGTCAAGATATTTGATTTGCTTATCTTTCTCGGCTTTCACGAGGTTCTCGTCATGCGGAACGGTTATGTCAACAATCATTGCGCGCCGCTCTGATCGATCCACCACCACTATATCAGGCTTATTAGCCATAATAGTCCTGTCATCATAGTATTTAAACGATAGACATCAGCAAGTACAAATAAATGGTGTCAATTCAATGGGCTTAAAAGTAAGTATGGGTGTGCCACAAGGTTCGATATTAGGTCCTTTTCTCTTTTTAGTATATATTAATGATCTACCCCATTTATTTAAAAACCAACCTGAAATGGTATTGTTTGCCGACGATACTTCTTTAATATTTAAGGTAAACAGACGTGCCACAAATCTTGATGACGTAAATAACGCCTTAGTGCAGGTTCATAATTGGTTCACCGTTAACAATTTAGTATTAAACTAGCTGTGCCCGCGACTTCGTTCGCGTGGTTGTCGAAAACTAAAATGCGTCGCTTAGATAAAAATACATTAAATCATTGCCCTGCGTTAACTAACTGACGCTGTAGAAAATAAGAAGAGGGTAATGCAAAGTACTGACTATGTCTAATACTAAAGTTTAGATAAAAGGATGTTTGTTAATCAAACACGTCAGAACAGCCGAACTGATCTTGAAGAAATTTGAAACGGGTGCATTATAGTCGACAGGCACTGTCGTTGGCGCTTCGTGGTCCACGCGCGCCTCAAAGAGATGTCGGCAACAAAGAAGGGGCTCCAAAGGGACGTCTGCCGGGGCTGAGGGTTGTCCGCAAGAGATACCACGGCCCCGAAGCACAAAGGGCTAAGAAGGAACATGGGTGGTTTTTAGTCAGTAGAAGACCGACACTTTCTTCCGCTCCGCCCAGAGCGGGATCAGTCATTTGATAATTTACGATCCACAAAAAAAAGGGGATTAGAGGCTGTTTCGAGAGGTACCTGCACCGAATCAGGCGGGAAGAAACGCCCGGATGCTTCCAATGTGAGGATCAACCGGAGGACACGGTGGAGCACACCGTGGAGGTCTGCTCTGCTTGGGCGGAGCCCCACTATGTTTTCGTAGCGGCGATTGGCGGCGGCCTCTCGCGTCCGGCCCTGGTGCAAGCCATGGTCCGGGGCGAGAGGGAATGGGACGCCGTCACCTCCTTCTACGAAGCAGTGATGCTAGCGAAAGAGGTGGCGGAACGTAAGTGGGAGACAACCTCTCGTCCCAGCCGCCGCGGGAGACGCTCCGAGCGTCGGGCGCCACGTGATGGCTTCCAGCCACCGTTGGCGCGGGCCTGTGCACGGTGAGTAACGGGCTAGTTAATCGTTCGTCCGTCCTATGACGATGGAGGCGCGTTCGAGTTCCACGCGCGCCTCAAAGAGATGTCAGCAACATTGAAGGGGGCAAGCACCGACGCCCGTCGGGGCTGCGGGTTGTTCGAAAGAGATACCGCGGCCTCGACACATAGGGCTAACACCACAGCACATCTATATGACGACATGGTTGGCGCAGTGGCTGGACGATTAACAGTAGCATTGCGTGTCGCAGGTTCGATTCCCACACGGTACAAAAAAAAATATGTCGTGGGTTTTATCTAATTTTAATTTAGTCTAAAAAAATAGTATTTTTATACTGTGTAATTGGTAAATTTTTATTTGTTGACTATTCACCAAACATGTTTCATAACACCGCGGTTTAGAAAATGGCATCAAATGAACAACGCCATCTGTCGAAGACGAAGATAAACTGCTAAAATTTAATGCATGAAGAGCGATCAAACACACTATTAGGGTTTAGGCTATGTAGATTTTGAAAGCAGCGCCATTTAGACCAATATCTACGAACCTTTTGCTATCATAACTTTTTTAAAGTTATCTTGTGAAGGCATTTATTAATAAGTACCATAAGTACCATATTCGTTCAATAGATGTCGTTGCTTGTCTCATTCTTGACCATAATGATAAGTTCTTCTTGAAAACTATAAATTCGTATATCTTTTGATAGAGAGCACCGATTACGATGAAACAAAGACTAAGTAATAGCCCAAGTTACGCACAATATTTATGTATAAAAGTTATCTACATTCGTTTCGTAAATTTGACGTGATGCTTAGTCATCGAAACAGACAAACAGACAAACAGATAAACAGACAAACAGACAAAAATTCCAAAAATGCTGGAAATGTGTTCTGTTGGTTATACTTTAATACCCTGACCATTTTTTTTTTAAATATTTTCGATGTACAAAAACGATTTTTCTACAGATTTATTATATGTATAGATGGGAAAAAAACGAAGTGCATAAGATTTGCTCTACCAAATGTCAAAAGTACTGATTGTGACATAGTATTGAATCAAGAGAAACTAGAATTTGTTGATGAAACTGTTTTCTTGGGGATAACGATTGACTCAAGGCTACAGTGGGGTCCGCATTTAACATCTCTTGCAGGACGGCTGAGTTCAGCAGCATATGCTGTTAGAAAAATCCGTCAATTTGATGACGTAGATACCGCGAGACTAGTCTATTTTAGCTATTTTCATAGTGTTATGTCATACGGTATTTTACTGTGGGGACGGGCTGCAGACATCGAGTCTATATTTATTCTGCAGAAAAGAGCCATTAGAGCCATATATGGTCTACGAAGGCGCGATTCTCTGAGAGAGCTGTTTATGGAAATTAACATCATGACAGTACCTTGTCAATACATCTATGAAAACATCATGTACGTTAGGAAAAATCTGCATTTATTTAGCAAAAGAGGGGATAGACACCACTATAATACGAGAAATAGGGACCAACTAGTTCAGCCAGGTTTCAGGCTGGCTAAAGTAGACTCATCTTTCATGGGGTACTGTTTAAAATGTTACAATAAAATACCCCCTCACATTCTTCAACTGAATGAGACGAAATTTAAATCTTGTATAAAACGCACACTATGTAGGCAAGCATACTATAAGTTGGGGGATTACATTGATGATAAACATGCTTGGCTCAATGCTGGTCCTGCTCCACAACCATAGGGCAAATAAATCGATAATCATGTGAAGTTATTGTAGTCGCTGCAGTAGATTGTAAAAATAGCACATGTGTGAGTACTATGTACCATAAAGCCACTTTTTACATTTCGTTATATATTTATATATTTTTTTTTAGTGACTGACTAGTGGCTGAGAGAATGTCATGCTCACTCAAAAGTCTCGCTGATGGTGGCGCGTGTGTCGGATCATTAAGCTCCCTTCAAAATGGTTGAGCTAAATGGTGCTGATCCATGCGTCATGTTCGTGAACGGGCGCTGTCAGTAGAGACTGGACATCTCTTAGTTGCCATGTTATATATTTTTTATTGGTTTATTGTAACGTTTATTCTGGACACTCTTAACTTGCACGTATTTTTGCATCGTTCTCACATATTTGTAAGATCTCAACATTCAGGCTAGCTAAAGTAGACTCATCTTTCATGGGGTACTCTTTAAAATGTTACAATAAAATACCCCCTCACATTCTTCAACTGAATGAGACGCACTTTAAATCCTGTAGAAAACGCACACTGTAGGCCAGCATATTATAAGTTGGGGGATTACTTTGATGATATAAATGCTTGGCTCACTATGCTGGGTCTGCTCCACAACGACCACAACCATAGGGGTAGATTAATTGATTATCATGTGAAGTTATTGAAGAGGCTGCAGAAGATTGTAAAAATATCTTTGCATTGTATAGATTCAATATTAATATTATATAATTGCATGGCACATGTGTGAGTACTATGTACTATAAAGCCACTTTTTACATTTTCACATTTGGTTACATTTTACTGACGTTGCCCTGGTGGCTGAGAGAATGTCATGCTCACTCAAATGTCTCGCTGATGGTGGCGCGTGTGTCGGATCATTTAGTTCCCTTCAAAATGGTTGAGTTGAATGGTGCTGATCCATGCGTCATGTTCGTGAACGGGCGCTGTCAGTGGAGACTGGTCATCTCTTAGTTGCCATGGTATAATTTTTTTTTATTTGTTTATTGTACCCTTTTACTCCGGACGCTCTTAACTTGCACGTCTTGCTACATAGTTCTCACATAATATACCATCCCAACATGAATGATGTAATGTACCAAGATTTTGTAACAATATTCTGACTTAAAAGAGTGTCCATGGAGTTTCTTGCCCGTTCTTCTCCATAGAGATCTACGCTAGGGAATGGGTAACTACAGTACTTTCACAAGTTATTATGCCTTGTGACTGTGACTGTAGCTTAGGAGTGCAATACGTCGTCCCGGGGGTTGCTGCGTCGGGTTGCGCGTCGCCGGATGTCTGCGGCGGCGAGTGCTGTGGGTGCGGGGGTGCGCGGCGGCGCATGCCGTGGCGGTGGGTGCGCGGGGCTCCGGGTCGCGGGCGGCGGTTGCGCGTTGCGACGTGCGTTCGTTGTTTCGTGATTTGGAGTCTCGTGCATTCGTTGTTGCGGTGTGCGTCGCTGCGTGCTTTCGTGCTCGCAGAGTTCGTTGTTGCGGGCATTCGGCGGCGTGTGGCTCGGCGTGGTGGCTTTCGGGATGACGTATTGCACTCGTAGTTTAGTTTTGTTTTATGAATTGTTCTTCTGACATTCAAAAGTGCCTGTAATGGTTTAATTGAAATAAATGCTTTGAGTTTGAGTTGAGTTTGAGTTTGAGTTTGTCAGTGATGATGGATTGATCCCAGTACAGTGTGATATCGCCATTTTCGAGAACTGGGTCGGGCACATACCTGTAGTACGGCACTTCCGATTCCACAAGGTTGTATTTTAGAGCAAGTTGCTGATGGATAATCCTGGCTACAAGGTTGTGTCTATGCAAGTATTCTCCGTTAGCCAGACGAGAACACCCGGAGATAATGTGACGGATTGATTCGCCCGGACGGTGGCATGCCCGACATATGTCAACCGTACCGTCCTTCACAATAAATCTCCGGTAGTTATTCGTCATCATAACTTCGTCCATAATTGCACAGACAAAACCTTCAGTTTCTCCGAAGAGTTCCCCGGAACGTAGCCAGGCTACGGACGCTAAGAAGTCTACATCAGGCCCGTGTAGGGCCCGGAAAAAGCGTGCGTGAAGCTCCTTACTCTGCCATACTTCCATGCGGTCGTTAGTGTCAAGAACTACAGGTTTGCGCCAGTTCTCTTTAGCCAAGGAGAGCGGGGTAAGGCCCTTGTCCACCGCGACAACGTCTCGATGCATCCCCACGTCGGCTTCCAGGAAATATTCCCTGAGACTGCATATCTCACGATTGTGGAGAGTCTTAGCATTTAAAAAGCCTCGACCTCCACACTTCCGTGGGATATACAGTCTCATAACCGAAGAACGTGGGTGATGCATTCGATATGCCGTCAACAATGTACGAACCCGCCTATCCAGGGCGTCTAGCTCTATTTGAGTCCATTTGAGTATGCCGAAAGAGTACATCAAAACCGGCATGACCCAACCGTTGAAGGCACGCACCTTATTTCCGCCTGATAAAAGACTATTAAATACTTTTCGCAGGCGGCCAAAGAAGCGCTCCCTCAACGATTGCTTCATGTCGGCAACGTTGATGCCCAGCGCTTCCGATATACCCAAATACTTATAGGTTTCGGTTGCTGAGAGGGATCTAAGATTTATGGAATCTGTGAGCTGGGTTCCCACAGACTCCACAATCCCCCCTCGCTTTACATGCATGACCGCACATTTGTCCACACCGAATTCCATCCTGATGGCGCTACTGAAAGCTTCAGTGACCTTCAGTAGCTCCATCAGTTGCAAATCGTTGGGGGCAAAAAGTTTCAGGTCATCCATGTAAAGGAGGTGAGATATAACTTGACCACCTCTCTTCAACTGATAGCCTAGACCTAAATCCTCCAGCAGCGTGCTAAGAGGATTCAAGGCTAAGCAGAACCAAAGAGGACTCAAACTGTCGCCCTGAAATATACCCCGCTCTATCCTTATCGGTTCACTATTCCTCTGGATTTGCCGACATCCTGGATAGCGAAGGACTGTCCTCCATTGCCCCATACACGACATCAGGGAGGTGCGCAGGGTTGCATCAATTTTATACAACTCTAGCACCCTCATGAGCCATGTATGTGGTACCGAGTCATAGGCCTTCTTATAGTCTATCCAACATGTCGACAGATCCTTTCGGCAACGGCGAACCTGCTGGCTAATGGCCATATCAATAAGGAGTAGCTCTTTAGTACCACGGGACCCGCTCCTACATCCATTTTGAGAAGTGGACATGATAGAATTGTCATTAATGTGTTTATTTTGGTTCTCAAAATGGATGTAAGAACTTTATAGACTGTCGGAAGACAAGTAATCGGTCTATAATTTTTGGGTTCCGCGGTACTACCTGATTTATAGAGCAGGTGGGTTATACCTGTTGTCAGGAATTCGGGTAGCGACCCTGACTCCAAGGCTGACTGGAAAAGGGTCGCCAGGCGAGCGTGCGACCTTGTGAACCATTTTATCCAGAAATTGTGCAGCCCGTCCGGCCCTGGAGATTTCCAGTTAGGCAACGGACGGACTGCACAAGTAACGTCTTGGGGGCTGATAGTGATTGCCCCCATTTCTGATACTGGATCGCACGCTCGCTCGACTTCTCGAGTCCATTCACCCTCAGTATGGCTGACAGGCACCGACCAGATGCTGCGCCAGAACGAACACATGGCGTCATCATCCGGCAGAAGCGTGTCAGCCACACCTTGGTCCGGTCGCTCCCAAGCCCTGTAAACCCACCTTTCATCGCTTTGGAATGTGCGATTCTGAGTGTATCGCTCCACCCGCCGCTTATACCTACGAATACGGCTTGCCCATGCATACACTTTCTGCTTCCAGAAGTCGATGCGCTCTGTGATACGGGACATGTAGTCTCGAGGACTGATATCAGTCCCTGCAAATGCCCGCCTCACAAAACGCATCACTCGAGGGCGACTGTTGCCCTCCCGGAAGCAGATTAGTTTGCCGATGAATGCTCTGGCCCCAGTAATGCGTCGTTCAATCCTGTACTGCCAAGCCGGTACAGCGAGTTTTGGTCGTGTAGCCCTGTCATCTGGAAATTTGACATGAGCTACACGACATGCCGTTACAGCCGCGCAATACAGGATTGAATGAGCATCAATAAGGTTTTCGCAATTGTCAAAATAACTTGACAACTGCGAATCCAGAGCAGCCACCAGTGCCCTATTTTTATTGTGCATGGGCAAACGAGGTAAACGCGGCCTAAGTTCGGGGGTCATGAAGCGATATTCCCGAACCACACCCTCCAAAGCACTCCTTATCTCCTCATTGCACTGGATACTTACATCAGTAACCACGTCATTACTCACATCGTTTTCGTGGTTAGATGTTGTGGTTGTAGCAGACTGTGATGGTACCACAGCCTGCGACGGTGTAGCAATGACATGGTTACTCTGCATTTCAGTTCGCAGGCGACCAAGTACTGTGTCATCCAACATACGATTACGCTGGATGACTCGCACCTGATGCGACAATCGTTGCGCCGACACGCTGACAACTGGTTCAAGCACCTGAAACAGAGAGAGCATCCGAACACGGTACGCGGTCAGGTTGTTTCCTCCCTCTGTAGCCCCATAATATGCGCGCATGACGTTCTCGTTTATGGTCTGAGTCCATCTCATGCGCGACACATTTCCACCGGCAGCGGGGACCCTGTTCGGGGCCGGTTGGCCTCGAGCTCCCAAGCCCGCTGGTGGCCGTCCTCTTCCTCGTCGTCCGCGCCGCGGTGGTGATAATGATGGTATCGACGACGGGGAGAAAAACTCGTCGCTGGAACTCGACGCAACTACAGCTACGGGTGACACGGCGTTCACGGATGTGGCGCGTCCCGGCGGCTGCGAGGCGGAGCTCAGCGACGAGCCCGGAGATGATGGGTGTGCCTGCTGCAGTCTTGCTCGGCGTCTGGTCAGCATTAGTGACTTTATTTTGACATTAATTTTCCGTAATGTGTGCTTTTCATTTTCGGTGGTACCTATATTTTCAGTCCAGTGAAAACGGTTCTTTTTTTTTTCATTGTTTGTTGATGGATGAGTGATTTCCAGGATTGATAGACCGGTTTTATTGAGGAAAATTGTAAAATTTTAAAATTAAAATCGGAGACAGAAAAAATATGCCATGTCACTTTGACACTCGAGCCACAGATTATTATTATTATTATTAATACCAAAAGATAATAGAGGACTTCGTGTCTCCCGTCGGGGCTGCGGGTTGTTCGCAAGAGATACCGCGGCCTCAACATGAAGGGCTAAGAAGGAACATGGGTGGTGTTTAGTCAGTTGAAGTCTGACACTCCCTTTCGCTCTGCCCAAGAGCGGGAGGGGTTATTTGATGATTTTCCACCCACCATAAAAATAAAAATAAAAGGACTTCGTGTCTAAACAATATCAGCCGGTCGGATCGATTTTCAGGTTAAGCCGCGCTTTCTGAGTTGGACCGTGGATGGGAGACCACCCATTACACAACAAATTTCCTCCGTGTCTCACTGCCAAAAGCATGATATCCTGTAATATGCCGTTAAGAGACTTTTTACAGCCAATAGGGATAGTAAGTTTTACTTAAGGTTATATTGTTACCCAGTAACAGTTGGTTTGTAGAGGCCAACTACTTGGACATCACATGACATTTTACACTTGACCAACTAGCTTGGAGGCTTCCAGTCCGACGGGATGCAGGTGAATACCAGTTCGTTATGTGAAGAGATTGTATAAAAAAATCTAACATAGCCGCATACAACACTGTACATAAATCAAACTTTTTCTCATTTAAAATTACATGTGTAAGCTCTAAAAAAAAATCGTGTAACATGAACTGTTTCATATTTATTCAGGAGACCTTGAAACTGAATTCCCGTTGGTAAAGTTAGATGTGGTTTTGGCTTTGCTCTGAGCCAGCGCCAGGAAAAAAAGCTGTGCGGTTACGGCAAAAAAGTTGACCTTCAACTGTTTAGGTACCTACCGAATTTCATTATGGCGAATTTACGAATTATAGCAAAGATGGGCTCGGGGCTGCGGGTTGTTCGAAACAGATAAAGCGGGCTTGGACACAAAGGGCTAAGAAGGTACATAAGTGGTTTTTAGTCATTAGAAGTCTGACACTCCTGCTCCACCCAGAGCGGGATGATTTGGATTTGATGATTTCCCACCATTCAAAAAAAAAATGGAAAGATGTCGTAACGAGCTTAATAAAAACAGGGGAAGGACAATTCGGATTCGCATACGAATAGTTCCATAACTCAACACTGAAAAAGGAGATTATTTGTACTTATAGAGACCGCATTTTGGTATTTTATTAGTTGTTTTTATATCCTTCATATACGCTGTAATGCGTTAGGTTGTTTGGTGGATTGCGTCTAGAAAATGGGAGTAATCATGCTTCTTCGTCAATTATTATCAGATAAAAGGAATAAAAGAAAATAATTGCAGTTTCACTGCAAATAGACGCTAAAAGAAAGGTGCGAAACGGACTCAACTAGAAAATAAGATAAAAGCCTCAAAAACAACCCCATAAAAGATTAAGATCAGAAGCCACCTTTGACATGAACCTTACAAACCATGGGGTTTTAATTACTGGCGTTAAAAACGGCGAAAAAGTCCCTGCACTTAATTTCGTGGAGCCATAATGAGAGCGGGAGAGTCGAGAGATCGTTTAGCCGCTTTTATACGGATCAAACCGGTGGGAACCGGAAAGATCCAGTTGAGATTTGTAAGAATAATTTGAAGGGAGTTCCGTTATGGCTGGTGGGAATAGATTATGGATGCTTTAAATGTTTACATAACATTACACCTGTAAAAGTGAAGGGTTAGGCAGAGTTGTACCTAATTAGGGCCACATTTCGTCATTTATTTTTAAGTTCCATACACCTACCTAATAGAGGGCGAGCTATTGTCATCGACCGGCCTCAAATCCAAACTCAGTGCCTGCTACTGAGAAATTCCTGACGGAAACATCAATGGCTTATTCCCGAGCCTTTGTACCACACAAACTAGTGGGTACATTTGGATGAAAGGTACACATTTGACGTGATTTACCCATAAACTACTTTTTATCCCGGTAGTAAAATCCCGTAGGAAAATCCTACTCCACGCGATCGAAGCTGCGGATAAAAAACTTGAGAGGTGTCAAGGGACACCCGGATAGAACGAAATTCGTTTTGATTAATTAGTGAACGAATTGTAATAAAATTTTATTATTTTTAAGTTATAATAATATTTTTTATTATTAACAAATAAAAAAGTAGGTAATATTAAATTAATCAGGAAATAAAAATCTATAGCAAAAAGTGTCGTTACAACTTTTGGTCTTAATTTTTTCCATCTAGCCCCCTTTCGCAACTCGCATGGAACTTCGTTCCAAAACTAGTTTCCGACATTCCCTAAATAGTAACCTAGTAGTTTCAATTAATTATAAAATCTAGTCTTACAAACTTACCTCCAACGTATAACAAGCACTATCTCCATGCAACAGCGTCTAGTTATACATTAACCGCTGTAATCCGGATCATACCGGTGCCATCTAGTTGGAGCAAGTTTCCCGGACGAGATTTGTAGGAATAAATTAAGATGAGTTCGCGAGGAGATAATGTTACTTCTGTGTTATATATTAGATAAGTCTTTTGGCTAGGAAATGCTGTTGGCAGTTCACAGAGTTTTAACCCAAAAAATAGGTAAAAAACCAACATTTATGATAACGTCATAACGGTTAGGTTATCCCCGAAGGGTAAGGCAGAGGTGTGGATACCCATACAAGGTGTAAAAAAATAACACAAGACCTCTCGTTTGGGCTCCCGGACCATAAAACTGAACAACTTTTCTCCTACGAGTTCCAGAAGTTCGCAAAAAAAAAACGAAAACTAAGGTTATGTATTTCCCCGTCGGGGTTGCGGGTCCCGTCAGGGCTGCGGGTTGTTCGCAAGAGATACCGCGGCCTCGACATGAAGGGCTAAGAAGGTTGAAGTGTAGCATGAGGCCTACATACCATCGTTGGGCAGACAATTCCAGATGAAAAATCCTTATAACAATTTACCTGTCCTGGGAATCAAACCCAGGACCATATTCACAGCAGTCGCGACCACTGACCAACGAAACAGTCATACTGTACGTCCCGTCGGGGCTGGGGGTTGTTCGAAAGAGATAGCGCGGCCGCGGCACAAGGGCTAAGAAGGAACATGGGTGGTTTTTAGTCAGTAGAAGTCTGACACTCCCTTCCCCTCTGCCCAATAGCGGGAGGGGTTATTTGATGATTTTCCACCCACCATAAAAAAAAGGTTATGTATTTCCAAAAACTATAGAACTAACGTTGTTCAGTACCATAGTCTGAGACACCGAACCTAACAGATAATTATTATTGCCTGTGTCCACTACCGCATTCGTACTTTTGTGCGCAAACACCGATTTGCATGAACAGTTATAAAGTTAACAGTAACTTTGTGTAGATACCAACACACCTCACAATTATGTCAATGCAGCCGCTGTAGCGCTTTTCAAAAGATTTTGCAGCATAACTCCAACACGTGTTTGGCTTTGTTCAGCGCTTAGGCTTTACTTTCTGTCAGCTGCAGTCTCGAATGACTTTGAAAGGCCGTGTTAAATTACTCTGCATACGGTCTTTGCCTAAATAATCTAGGGTTCTTCGTGCGTTTTCTGGTGTTTTGGTATATTTTTGTAACAAGAATTATTTTTATTATTTTAGTTCTGTGTTTTACCGCTTCCATGAATTGGTTGAAGTGTAGCATGAGGCCTACATACCATTGTTGGGCAGAAAATTCCAGATGAAAAATCCTAATAACAATTTACCTGTCCTAATCGAACCCAGGACCATATTCACAGCAGTCGCGACCACTGACCAACGAAGCAGTCATACTATACGTCCCGTCGGGGCTGGGGGTTGTTCGAAAGAGATAGCGCGGCCCCGGCACAAGGACTAAGAAGGAACATGGGTGAGAGTCAAAATGGCGGGTGTACCATGGCGAATCAAATTATACTACTTACCACAAAATGTACTTAAAATGTACTATTCTGTACCTAGTCACTCCCTTCCGCTCTGCCCAAGAGCGGGAGGAGTTATTTGACGATTTCCCACCACCCAAAAAAAAAAAAAGTAATACTATACGTTTTATATTTATCCGTCAGCTCTTTAAATACACTATCAGAAAAGAGGTTCCACTTACAAAAAGAAACAAACAGACATACTACATCACTCCCTCCCAAAATTTCCATTTATTACTCATTTGGGAATTAGAGGGTAAACACGCAATGCATCAGCTGTAAGTCAACACCCCTTAACTTAAGGGTGAGTCCTATATCTGCCTTGTAGTCGACTTTCAATTGACTTTTACGGCTTCCGAAGATATATGGCTGATAGTACTATCTTTTCTATCTTTTCTTTCTTTCTTTCCTAGAGCTATTAGGTTAGGTTGGGTCGGGAATTCGGGGAATGTGAATAACCCTTCGTTCGGGTGCTTTTCAGGGAATGTGAGTGCTTTCAGTTTTATTATATCTTTTACTTTTAAAAGTATTGCGCATGAAAAAGATTTTACGTTCACCTTTGAGTGTTAATATTGTGAAGTATATCGCTGAAAGATGAAAGCTTGTTTACTTATTCATTTTCAGTAATACAGGGTTCTAAGGTAAGCAGTATTTCTGTTATGATTTTCTGACAGCCGTTCTCTTGCTACGGATTTTTCTAAATAATATTCTAAATTAATACTGTTGTTGTTTGAATGAAAAAGAAACTTTTCGAACACAATTTATTTGAAACAACGGTAACCACAATTCATTCATAAATGATTACAATAATTGTTTTCTGTAAATAATTTTCAAAAGTTTAAAACCTAGATGAGGTGGATTTTTCCTGTCCCAATAATTTGAGAAGAAACACTGAAGAATTACTTTTTTTTGTTTTTTGGGTGGTGGGAAATCATGAAATAACCCCTCCCGCGCTTCTACTTGGAGTGTCAGACTTCTACTGACTAAAAACCACCCATGTTCCTTCTTAGCCCTTTATGTCGACGCCGCAGTATCTCTTGCGAACAACCCGCAGCCCCGACGTGACCAGTTTCTACCCTTATGCTTTAAATAATAAGGTTGAATAGTGGTTGACCCTCAGTGAACTCGGTACTACCTGTCTTTTTCCAGACATAAATGAAGTCGGTTAAAAATAGACAAACCAAAGAGTGTGTATCGAATGGCGGTAGTGTTTATTCAAACTATAGGTTAGGTTATATCTGATCACGTTCACTATGGATTGTGTCGGATTTTTCTATTTCTCATAGACCAAGCCGATAGTACCGATATTTAATCGTGATTTAAATACGATTGCTGAATTAAAATCTGAAGTTTAATTCTTCCAACTAATAAATTACCTATCTGAACGTCTGTTACTCTTTCACTGATTTGGATTTAATTTGGCATACCGATAGTTTATAACCACTATTATAACACAATAATTATTATACTTTTTATCCTGGTAGTACGATCCTTTCCGAAATAAGTCTCAATTTCCGAGTCTAAGCTAGTACTGAACAGTCTAAAATCGTTTGTAAAAAATCGACGTCTTGAATCAAGAAATAATGTGATTTTATCAGACTCTTTTCTTTGAGTGATAAAAGCCTTGCAACTAGTTTCTAGTCATCCCCAAGCTTAGAGCGTTAAACTGGACTTTACCTAGGTCATTCATTATCTGCGTAGTCTTTACGCAAATCTTCATTATCTTTAACCACTGATTAAATCTTTCGTTTCACCGATAGTGCAACTGGATCATCTAGTCACAACACACACACACACACACACGATGTATTTGCACCTGCTGAGGTGGGAGGCTGTGACTATTTGCATATTGTCTGGTATTTCATACATTTCAGCGGTGAAGGGTGTTGGAATCGAATATCTTTCGATGTTTTGTCGCCTCAAACAATAGGGATGTTAACTGACTAAAAAAAATATGATTCTAATTAGTCCGTCTGTTAGATTATCGAAAAATATTGGATACGTTTTTTTTGTTTTATCAAATCAATAAAAATTGACGAAGAAAAAACGCGTCAAAGATTTGAGTGGGGGGTCGTGACGTCACTCACCGGTAAAAAATGTCATACTAATGTCTTAGAATATGACGTCACACGAGTTTTCAAAGCACTGTATCGTCTTCATTGTTTGTTTACATGAGAAAAGAAAAAATTCCAACCAGTAGTTCCAGAGTTTACCCCGTTCAAACAAACAAACAAACTCTTCAGCTTTATAATATTAGTATAGATATAATTTATAACTGAATTGATATAAGTAATAATAATCAACAAGCATGTGATTTAAAATTCAATACTTATTGTAAAATTATTTTGTAAATGCATGGACTAAAAGGCTTTTTTATTTTAATTTTTATTTATTTATTTTTTGTTCTATCAAATCAATAAAAATTGACGAAGATAAAACGCGTCAAAGATTTGAGTGGGGGGTCGTGACGTCACTCACCGGTAAAGCATGTCATACTAATGTCTTAGACGTCACACAAGTTTTCAAAGCACTTTATCGTCTTCATTGTTTGTTTACGTGACAAAAGAAAAATACGTGTCCAATATTTTTTGGAAATCTATCTGACGGACTTATTAGATTTTTTTAGTTAACTACCCTATTGTAGGTATAGTCACTCGTATTACTCAATCACTCTTGCGTATCGTTTAACGAGAACGTGTATTTGTCTTTGGGGCGGTAAGAAAATAACTTCAACTTTTGTAAGCTTTTGTCATTATCGCTGACGTCCATTTGGTTGGATATTTCAGATATAGGAATACTGTTTGGCTAAAGACACTCCTTCCCATTTTAAAACTTGAATCAATCTTCTTCGTTAGTGTAAAGGTCGCAATCGATGGTCACGACTGCCAAGCATGAGGTTCTAGGTTCGATCCCCAGGTCGGACAAACAGTAATTGAGTTTATTCATCGGGAAATTCTCAGTACCAACCACGAAATCTGGAGTTACCCGGTTAATGGTAACTGGCTCGACCCTTATTAAATAAAACTTAAACATAACTAATTAAGAACACCTTTTTTTTTGGCGGGCGGAAAATGATCTCCCGTTCTTGGGCAGAGCGAAAGGCAGTGTCAGACTTCTACTGACTAAAAACACCCCTGTTCCTTCTTAGCCTTTCATGTCGAGGCCGCAGTATTTCTTGCCAACAACCCGCAGCCCCGACGGGGATTAAGTACAACTCTGCCTAACCCTTCAGTCCTACAGGCATGAATCTTTTTCATTGTGTTTCCATAATAAATGCATGTTACATTCGCACATAAGTACGTTGCACATAAGAATCATTGCGCTCTTGCACTGTTAAAAGGACGATGCATAATGTACAGAACTTTACGTAGGTAGGTCCATTATGCATCGTCCTTCTTGACACAGTATGCGTTATTTTCGTTATGATTATTTAGTTTAGCTTAAAGTACAGCATATAATTATGAATTGTGATCGTTAGCTTAGTTTTAATTAAATAGGGTCTTAGTAGCTTGTCGTTCAACGTCCTACAGCAGCCCGCTTTGTGATAAGGTTAGGTCATCTTGCCGCTTTGGTGTTTTTCACTCTGTTTTATGTATTACCTATGTAACATAACATCACGCCTGTAATCCCTGAGGGTTAAGACAGAGATGTTCCCATTACACCCGCATTTCGTCAGTTATGTTTTAGTCCCATGAATAGGGGGTGTGCCTATTGCCAGCAACCAGGCACAATTCCAGATACCGTGACTGCTACTAAGAAATTCTTTATGGTAAAACCCAATAACCGACCTGGGAATCAAACCAGAAAGTATTACCTATGTTTTATTTTCATTTCGAGCATTAACACATTATTTTTTCGGTTCTTTAAAATGAAAATCAAACCGCTACACCAATTTCGATGTCGTTTAACAGAGGTAGACCAGCAGGGCTATTGAGAATCTTTTTAAATATCATTGGCTATCATAGTGTTCATCGATTAACCGTCAAATGGTTATGGTTTACTTACATTTACTTTTAAGATTAAACAGATACATTTAGAGACAGATGCCAAACGATACAGCGTTTGACATCAGTCGCTTAATGCGAAACGCTTTATAAAACAAAATTGCAATCAATATTTTCAGTATCCTAGAATTATAAAAAACTCTACCTGTATACTTATTAGCTTGTTCGACTGTACTTGACAGTTAATCGATGGACACTATGAAAGCCACTGATATTTAAAAAGATACGCAAAAGCCCTGCAGAACCTGACTTAAGACACAGGATTGTTTTTATCCCAGTACGTTTCAGTGGACGTCTTCCCGACCAAAACGCGGGCGAAGTCACGAGCAATAGTGAATTCCTGTATAAATAGTACTAAGCCATAATTTCCTTAACAACAACAGTTTTTCTCAAAAACACTTTAGTAAACAAACTGCTAATTATAATGATAAAGCAGGCACCATTAGCTGTCGAACATTCCGGGCGTTATTTACTTAAACATTAAGGGAACTATTAGGTACATTCATCTTTGGTTGCGAACTAAGGACTCCCTAAGGGTAATACAAATTATTAACGAGTATATTAATGGTTCAAATTATGTGCTATTAAAATGGATAATAAGGTTTGCTGCCCTATTTTGAAAGATATTGTATGTTTTTAGATCAATTTTGACTAGAATTTTGCGGCTTTCAAGAATCATTCAGCGGATCACATTACGCAGTTGATCCCGGTCGTCATTCGCAGATCTCTGGCAGTCGTTACGGATAATCATCACGCCTGTAATCCCGAAGTGTTAGGCAGACGTGTATCTAATAGTTAACCAACATTTTGCCAGCCATGTTTAACCTTTCGTATGCCGTGTAATTAGACACAATTAAAAAGCCATTGTGTCTCGCGTAGATCCACGTTCACGTTCAGATTTGTTAGATCACTGCTTTTAAATAATCCACAGTCAGTATGGTTTCATAGGGTCTATTTATTACATGTTCAAAGATAACATAGCTTTTAATATAATTCGATAATATGTTTACAATTTGACAAACAAGATCATCGCCATTATCGTGTGTCTGCTAGCCTTGCTCTAATTAATTAATTAATTTGAAAGGTTAAGGCCCATGTAATAAGAGGCAAGCCTATTGCCATCTACCGGTCCATCCATCCAAACTCCGTGGGTGCTACTGAGAAATTTCTAATAACAAACACTTTTTCCAACCCAGAAATTGAACCCAGAACCTTATGCTCTGCAGTCGCACTTGCAATTACTCGCCAAAAACAGGCATAACAGTTTTTTTCGAAAATGTAATCAAGATTAGGTTCCCACTAACCTAAATTCACTCAAAAGTACCTCTAACAGATCGTACCCTTTCTTTGCACAAAACTTAGCATAACTTAGCACTAGAACACTTAATAACGCTAAGTGTCATAGCACTATAATTAGCAAAGCTTTTAAGTACTAAGCTGGCCAAGAATTTTAATACAAGCTTACAGTATGAGTTATGGCCGTAAGACAGAAGCTCTTATTATAATGGCTTAGATACATCATGACGTTTCGAAGAAATTAGGTACCTATGCTGCAGTAAAAGTATTTCATAACATAACATCACGGCAGTAATCCACGAAGAGTTATACAGAGTCTTTTCCTAACTATGTTGGGGTCGACTGCCAGTCTAACCGGATGCAGCTGAATACCAGTATTTTACATGGAGCGACTACCTATCTGACCTCCACAATCCAGTTAATACTGGGTAATATAATATTATATCCTTTGGTAAGACTGGTTGTTAGACTTTCAGGTCACTGACTACCTGTAACCTACCAGTACACTCATATTTCGCCAGTTACGTTTAAGTCCTATGTAATAGGGGCGATCCTATTGCCAACAACCGGGCAGAAATTCAGATTCCGTTGTATGCTTTTAAGAAACACCTAATGGAAAATCCTAATAACACTTTGCCACAACTGGGAATCGAAGTTATTTTCGTGTCGAGATTTGATTCTTTTGATAGGTAAGATAGAATAAGATAGGATGACAAAATAAATATCTCGTTAACTAATAATGAAAAGAATATTTGATTACCTCGTTGGTATAGTAAAACAGTTTGTAAAAGACTGTTTTATCTCTTTGTATTCTAAATAATGTATGATAACATAACGATATCATTCTTCTGCATAATTGTTGACCTTCAGCACTCCGCTAGATTAGTCCGGCTACGCAAATCATCATTTACGTATTCTGTAGTACATTCAAAGGCAACCACGTTCTTTCTTTCTATTCTTGTTCATGTACTAAAAAACACATAACCCAAAGCACTCACCACCTTTCGCTTTCCCTAACATGTTCATCCAGCTCACTGTCCATTTAACACTGCCCTTTAACTCAGCCATCTAAATAATTCCGCACTTTATCAGTTAAGACGTTACACTGACCCTTCGTGTCCCTTACTCGGCGCCCTTAGCTCCGTCGGGACGCTTAAAACACGAGTAGTGAGGCATCGGTTCCATCGCCAGCGATTTGAGAGACGCGAATTGAGCGAACAACTTCTTGAATAGCCGCGTACTGACTGAGCGCGCAGCCTCGCGAGGTATCCTCGGGCATATGCCACGCGACAAAATCATTTTAATTTTTTCATTGTTTTCTTAGAGTGAGGCACATCCTGACCGATCGCATGAATTGCCTCGCGCGCATGCCTCGCGAGGCTGTGCACTCAGTCAGTACGCGGCTATTCAAGTGTTTCGATGATAACCATACTTGAGTCAACTGAAACTGGGTTACGACCTTGTTGCATTAAATTAGTATCCGTTAGTTCTAGTAATTAACAAACAACTAGAACTTAAGAAACCGTATTAACTGCCCCATTGTTTGTGGTACTTAAGGTTAGGGTAGGCCCCACATGCGCCACAAAGAGATGTCACCTGCCGGGAGTGCGGGTTGTTCGAAAGAGATACCGCGGCCTCGACACAGAGGGCTAAGAAGGAAGTTGGGTGGTTTTTACTTAACCCACTAACACACTGGTCTCTCTTGTGAAGAACTTGTGGGTTCTTTAGTGAAAATGTATTCGATAGCTAAGTCGCTTCCTCGTTGATGTTGGGACAGGTGTAAAAAGGAATACAGACGGTCTTAGCACTAACGTAAATAGTAGGGACTCGGTTGTTTTAACTAAGAGGTTTTGAATGTTTTCATTACAAATGTAGAGTTTATAAAGAGTAAAGAGTCTTGTTGGGCTCATCTGCGTTGAGTGTTAAAGTGATGAACGTTACCAGCCACTTTTACCACCCACTTTATTTAAAGTAATGTGATGATGATCACCAAGTAATGCGCCTGCCTGGGTTCGAACCCACGACTTACTGTTCGTAAGTCGGGGCCGCAACCACTGGGCTACCACTGCTCACCACTGCTCTCAAAACGGTGAAGGAAAACATCGTGAGAAAATCGGCATGTCTTAGAACAAAAAATTCGAAGATATGTGACATCTACCAAACCGCACTGGGCCCGCGTGGTGGATTATAGCCCATCCCTCTCCTAGAGAGGAGGCCTGGGTTCCTGCAGTGGGAACATTATAGGCTGATGATGATGGTGATGATGAAGATCACAACATACCTGAGTGTAACACTGACTAGATCATGAAAACGATTGTAGTATTCACATACTGTTGGGATTAAAAAAAAGATTTCTGGGGATGAAAGACCCCGTCGGGGTTGCGGGTTGTTTGAAAGAGATACCGCGGCCTCGGCACACACAAAGGGATAAGAAGGAACATGGGTGGTTTTTTTTAGCCAGTAGAAGTCTGACACTCCCTACCGCTAGTAAACAAAAATTTTCACATAGACAAATCAAATCAAACTTTATTACACTCAGAAAAGAAAACGAAAAATTAAGAGAACTTTAGACCAGCAGAATCATAAATGTTTCTCCAGAAATCTATCTCGGGTAGTTTCTTTGCTGTCTTTGGTACCAATTTATAGCCAATATCAAAATAGCTGTTGTTCTTGCTGTAGTCATTCCAAATAGGATCACAGCACGGTGGAGTTGGGTTTCTGTAAATCGAATTATTATTATTTATTTATTTATCCATTAATAGTACACTTATATTCATATAACAAGTTGGTGCAAACATAAACATTAGAGTTTTACCAAATAAAATCAAAATGACATTACAGCAATATAATATCTATTAGATTGCGACAGTAAATGGTATTATTTCTAGTCAGATAATTCACTGATGAATATAAATTAATGATAAATTATATTTATTTCTGTAACACTATACTAGTATTTTTAAAATGGTAAGTTTTAATGTAGAAGGTAATCGTGAAACTGCTCATGCGATTTTAAAACATCTTTATTTTAGTGAGTAGAGGAGAAGAATTTATTTTTTGATTTTATATGAGTAAAGTGTATCCTAAACATCTCGTGTTTGCCCTCAAAAATGTAACAGGTCAGTAATTTTTGGCCGGCGTTGCTTATCTTGGGAATGTCACAAGAGGATGAAAATAATAAATAATTATACAAATAATAATTGATGATATTAATAAATACATACCCGTACTTGGCGAAATTCGTGTATAACCTACAAGTTTGGTTTATCATTTTATATGAACGGCCCTTTTTATCCAAAGCCAAATGGAATTTCGGTCCATAAAAAAGATATTGAAGGTCGTCCGAATGCGTTGCATTACGTAAACCATACTTGATACCGCTTTGACCAAAAACATTTCTCTCACTGAAGCAACTGAATTTATAGAAATAGGCCTTGTTACCAGTTTTAACCCACATCTCTAGAAATCTATGGATATTGTAGACATAGTTGAAGTAAGAATACAATTTAATAACTCCTTTAAAAGATCCTTCACATATTTTTTGATTCACAAAATAATGTCTCTGAACTTGATCTCCCAATTGTAAAACCTCCGTTGCGTTCTTTATGTTTGCTATTTTGTAAGGCACAAGAAATTCTTTATAAGACGGAAAGTATTTCAAAATAGGTTTCTTTTGAGTAATTGCTCTATAAATACCCTCTTCGGTAGTATAACCAAGGATAATATCGGCAATGTTCGTTTTATTCTCACTTAGTAATTTCTGTGGAGCTTCTAGCAAAAAATGTTGACCACCACAATCTTTTTCAACGATTGGTCTAAAGTTGAACAACTCGAGTACCTCCCTTCTCGGTCCTTCAGAATACAGTAACAATGGTTTTGCAGTTACCAGCTCTCTTACTGGTGCTTCTTTTAGGAACTTTATAGCTTCTTTTGGATCCTTAGTGTACAATCCTAACTGCTGAGTCAGTAGGAAAGCACGTCTCTTATGTTCAAATGGTATATCAAAATCTTTGAAAAATACACCACTGAGTGCTATCGCTCTTTTAAACAGCCCCCTTGACATTGGTGATAAAGTGTGCAAAGTTATTGCACCTCCTCCTGCACTTTGTCCAAACATCGTCACATTATCCGGATCTCCACCAAACTTAGCAATATTCCTTTTCACCCATTTCAATGCTGCTACCTGGTCTTTCAATCCAGCATTTCCGGGAGCTTCTTCTATGTCCAACGAAAGGAAGCCTAAAGTCCCTAATCTGAAGTTAATGGTGACAAGAACTACATCGTGATCTAGTAGAAAATCTGGTCCGAACTGGTTTGAGTTGCCTGAACCTGCTATGTAGAGACCTCCATGTATGAAGAACATTACTGGTAGACGTTTTTCAGGCTTAAGTTTAGGAGTATATACGTTTAGAAAGAGGCAGTCTTCATTGCTCTCAGGGACGTATTTGTCTGTTCCTATACTTATTTGGGGACAAATTGCGCGGTGGACCAGTGCACCTCGTAGTCCTTTCCATGGTATAGGGGGTTGTGGATCCTAGAAAAAAACGTGTAGCTTGGCAGTTAGATTAAAAATATCGTATCTACTATGTGCATGGGTGATGAAAACAGCTGGTTATGGATAAATACAATATTCTATGGGTATTTTGATGACCATGGCTCCCAAATCAACATGATGAACATGCTCACTCCAGCACTTGGCCTCTCTATTGCAAGCTATTCAACTCGATCGTCGGCTACATTTTTTTTTGGAGTGTGGGAAATCATCAAATTTCCTCCCGCTCTGGGCAGATCGGTAGGGAGTGTCAGGCTTCTAGTGACTAAAAACCACTTATGTTCCATCTTAGCCCTTTGTGTCGAGGCCGCGTTATCTCTTTCGAACAACCCACAGCCCCGACGGGATCGTCGACTACTCTCACCCTCCAACTAGCCCAAAGGCCGAGTAGCCTTTTATTCTGTTACCAGAATTTATTTTATTATTGGCACTTACTCTAAATCGAAGCTGTCCAACGGGTGGTGCAGCGTAAGGTATACCTTTGAAGCTGTAATACTTCCCGTTGCCAGTAGTTCTCTGTAATACTGCCCCCTTCAATATTCCTTGTTCTACTTGTACTTTAACAAACTCTGCATTGGTGTAACTCTGAAATTAAATTTACAAGCCTTTGTTTATGTTTAGGGAGTTTAAGAAACTGATTGTTGGCCGAGTGGACTGCCCCATCCAAAGGCACTGGGTAAAATTAGGAATAGGTTTATGTTAAATATAATTAAGTACTAACAACACTAACATAGCATGTAAGTACAGTCTGTTTATAACCACTAACTACGTATGGACTAAGGTCTGAAATAAAGATATTTTATTTATTTTAAGGACAGTCAGACTGTTTTGTTGGTCTATTAGTTGGAAACGCTAAAACACTCTTACTGTCCCGGTTACGATCTAGAAGTCGGCTTTTGTGCCCAGTTTTTGTCAGTAGCATAGCCTTTCATATTAAATGGGATGTAAATACAACGGGCGTTTGGTCGCACTTTAACTCACGTCTGCCTAAACCTTGGTGGAAACTAGGCGTAATGTTTTGTAAAGGTAGTCACAAGTAATTTATAATGTTATACTTTTGACAGTCACTTGATCACTTCTTAGAAAACACGTGAAGAGAGTTTAATGAATTACTAATCATAGTATTACAATAAAAAAAAAAAATCTTACCACAGCCAGAAAAAATAAAGGAGTCAGAAACATTTTTTTGTTTTAAATAAAAGAGAACATTTGAAAAGAAAGTAATTTGAAACACAATACAGAATAGTATTCAGTTAAATACATTAATAGACTGATAACATATTAACCTGTTTTTCAATGGTTTTATTAGAAATTCGTGATGCGACTCAATTTAAAATACATGTTCTTGTCACGAATTGAAATAAACTACCAACAAGCAAGTGAAATAAATAAAAGAAGGTACTGTCAGTGACAAAAGTGATTGTTGCCCCAAAATCTTATATACTAGCGGCACGGCCGGTTCCTGCTTCGCACGGGTAGGCATTTATTTATTAAATTTAAAGGTTTTAGCTTGTGTTCCTGTTCTGATTTTAAATTAAGCTACCTCAATAATTAAGACACAAGAAAACGACTATGTTTGTCAACTTTTGTTGCTGACTGTAGATATTTTTGTGTGTAACCGAATAAGTATTAATTAAGTCTAACCCAATTCGTGCATCAACCATTACTATTTTATTTAATTGATTAGCCTATCTAGTAATTCAGGATATCGTGAAGTATTTGAAAAAGGCCAAATCTCTTCACGTGATCATAGGGCTGGCCTTTTTCTGGTCATAAACTCTGCATTGCCATCGATCGAGGCAATACTTGGCAGTTTAGACAACGTGCTGTTTTTTTTCTGGGCATTTTTCCTGTTGATTGTGATACGGACGAATTTTTTGACGCCCTGTAATTGTTTTATCTTTTTGACACGTACATATTTTCATTACTATTTAATGGCTATTTTTATAGCCTGTAAATATGCAAAGTAAATAATAGTCCATTTACTGCCACTATTATTCTACTGGTTCTCTCATTTTCAGTAGGTACCAACCCAGAATGACATAAAGATAAAAAAAATGAAATTCATACAGCTCTCCAACCGATGAAAATTTAATTTATTTCCAAAAGCGAAGGCCATTTTAAGGGTTAAATAATACGCGCTTGATTACTAACGTAAAGTCAAAAGTGCAATTTATTTTAAAACGTTGCCCGTTCATGAGTAAAGGGGAAATTGAGTGTGAACTAATTTCAGTAATTTTGTGGAACGACTTTCGTTGTCCGACTTGCAAAGATAATTTTGGTTTTAATGATATTTTCTTTCTATAAAGTAATCATGGACTTTAGATGAATTTAAATGAATATGGAATAATATTTTATTCACTCATATAAGCTTCTTGGGGAAAATATTTATGAAAAAGAAAAGTGAAGGGATCTTAGTTTAAATCAATGATGCCTGAGTATTGATAGTCTAACAGTGTGATGTGTAAATTTGGAAATACTAATGTAGGTAGGTGTACATTGTTTCATGAGTTTAAACAGTTGACAAAACAAACGGCATTGCCGGTGTAAATGTGTAACGCAATTAACATGCCAATTTATCACGAGCATTCTTTTCACATAACGTAGGTGTACCTGTGTGAGGAATAATTTGAATGAGAAAGGAGTTAAATGCCACCGTGACTAAACGTCACGGTGAAGAATGGAAGAAGTAAATATAAAACGTCCACTCCAGGACATAGGAAGAAGGGGGGTTTTGCCATAATCGCCACGCTTGGCAGGCGGGTTGGCGATCGCAGTATGGTTGTTGCAAAGGCACAGAGAACGCTGCTGCCCATTCTCTGTTAAGTCTCCTAGTCGCCTCTTACGACACCCACGGGAAGATATGGGACTGCTACCGAGAAATTCCTGATGGAAAAACACAATAACAATTTTCCCGACCCAGTAATCGGACCCAGGACCTAGGACCCAGGACCAGGACCCACTAGACCCACAGTATAAACATACAGCAATGCAGATACATTTGATTAGCCCAAAACTTTGCCACTTCTACTTCTTCGTCTTTGGCAGCGCACAGGTCAACTAGGTCGTTTGTATTTGGGCTCCGTAGGCAGGATAGGAGTAGCGAATGTAAATTTTATTCAACGAAAACCTAAAATGAAATGTGGGTGTACTATTAAGTACACCTCTGCCTAACCCTTTGGGGATTACAGGCGTGATGTTATGTGTTATGTTATGTGTGAAAACCTAAAATCCACTTACCTTGCAGTGAATATATTTTATTAAATATTTTTTTAAAACGATGCACACTAGGAATTTCTCCAGTATCATGGGTGCGTTCACAAACATTTAAACTCACATACACAAATACCCAGAACCGAAAACAACTATCTGTAGGCCATACAAATATTTGTTCCGTGCGGGGATCGAACGCGCGACACGTAGCGCAACAATCCAATCGCTCAGCCACTACGCCAACCTTAGATAAACTAACTAAGTAAGATTACATCTTCTCCCGTCAGGGGCTGCGGGTTGTTTGAAAGAGATACCTCGGCCTCGGCGCAAGGGCTAAGAAGGAACATGGGTGGTTTTTAGTCAGTAGAAGTCTGACACTCCCTTTCGCTCTGCCCGGAGCGGGAAGGGTTATTATGATGATTTCCCACCCCCCAACAAAAAAAAGGTTACATCTTGTCCAGTTTAGAACTGCATCTCGTAAATATCCGTACCACTGCGCCAGTTTCCTTGTTATTGGGTTCCGAGAATAGCATGTAAGTATCCCGTTTTCCACTTAGTGGTTTAATTAGTAAGAAAGTTGAAGATTAAAGTTCTCCAGAGCTAAAGTTTTGTGTTGCGGCTGCGTCGATGGCTGCGGTACTTACATGCCTGACGTTTTGTGCGGAACTTCTTTAAGAGTTAAAATTGGACTAGTTTTTGCTCGCGGTTTCGTCCGCGTGGTTGTCAGAAATCATGTAACAGAAAAGAACTACATACCCATGTTTTCACGCAGGTCCTGAGAAGGTACTTACTAAACCTTTTTGGTGGGTGGAAAATCATCAAATAACCCCTCCCACTCTTGGACAGAGCGAAAGGGAGTGTCAAATTTCTACTGACTAAAAACATAGTCAGTGGCTATCATAGTGTCCATCGATTAACTGTCAAATAGTTATGGTTTGGTACAAAATGGAACCATTTGACAGTTAGTTGATGCACACTGTGATAGCCACTGGCATCTTAAAAAGATATGCAATAGCCCTACAGGTCGGGCCTTAGCCCGACCTGTAGGGCTATTGCATATCTTTTTAACAACACTTATGTTGTTAGGGTTTACTATCAGGAATTTCTCAGTAGCAGCCACGGAGTCGAGATTTGTGCCCAGTTGATGATATTAGGCTCGCCCCCTATTACACGGGTTTAAGCATGTCTGACGAACTGTGGTTGTACTATTACATATACCTCTAGCTAAACCTAACCCTTTGGGGATTACAGGCGTGATGTTATGTAAGGATAAAGAAAGTAGAAACCAACATAAAGATGTAGGTTCTACGAATAGTAACCGAGGTTTAATTGAGCTCATATTATTAGAAACTGGCTGACAATACTGTCACTTCTGTCGACTCTCCGTTATATACCCGGGTAATAATCTTGTGTATCCCTCATCAAGTCATCATGTTACTGACGTGTATGTAATTACGAATAAGGAACGTATATTTAGTTTCTTCGCTAATATTGGCAGATAGTAAACATTTACCAATATCATTTTACCATATTTATTACGGCTAAGTATAGCCAAAAATAACTACACAGAAGGTTCGAGTTATCCTTGACAAATCAATTGAAACGGGGTATACAGAAAATTGAATTTATTATAAAGTACAAAATAATTAGGGTATTTCTGAATCAAAAGATAAACCTGTTTTCTTCAACTCTATACGTGCCTAACCAATTAGATGTCTGTCAATACATGTTCTATTTTCGACCTTCGGGCTCAGTGCTGACTATTAAAGTTCCAATATATAATATAATCATTAATTTGTGCGTTGCTGACTATTTGTAAAACTATACGTCATCATCTGCTTAGCCTTTTTCCAACTATGTTGGGGTCGGCTTCCAGTCTAACCGGATTCAGCAGAATACCAGTATTTTACATGGAGCGACTGATAACTGACCTCCACAACCCAGTTACTACTGGATAATCCGTAGGTGGTCGTTAAACCATGTAGGTACCTATATAAAAAATAATAAACACTCAGCCTAGTTTGCATAAAAGCCTGATCGTGTGCAGACGAAATTCAAGCGCTCTAACACTTTAGAACTTGCAGCTGACAGCTCAAGCCTAAACAGCGAACAAAGTCAGCGCTTTATGCTTTGTTGTATCGAACCATGAAGTAAGTAACCCACAGAGCTAAGTTATGTTAGTCCCAACTATGTTAGGGTCGGCTTTTAATATAACCGGATCTGCTGGATACCAGCATTTAACATGGATCGACTACAAATCGGTCCTCCACAACCCAGTTAATACTGGGTAATAAAAAATCCCCTTGGTCAGACTGGTTGTCAGACTTTTGGGTCACTGGCTACCTGTAACGACTGTCAAAGATGTAAGGATATATTATAAATGCCAGACCGAGATTAATTAGATGTAAGCCACGGATGACACTCGGTATGTTATGGGTGCTCACATCCCTCAGATCAAATACCGGTTAAATCTGGAGATTGATCCTGTGGCTGTTAATATTTAGCCACGAACTCCTGTCTTTTAATCCTTTCTTAATTGGATCTGGATATACTCCTAACCTACTTTCTAAATGATGATGAACGTAGCTAAAAACCACAAAAACCATCAGCACCCTAAACTTAAAGCCCACAGCTCTAACGAAACACAAACTGAAATCCATGCTCCCAGTAATTCCACGTGACGGTTTAATCAATTCCGAAAGTTCGAACGTTGAAAATTCAATCGGGCTAAACAGAGCTTCAGTCAGCACTTTGTAACTGGTTGCTAACTTTCAACCTATCGACGAGTTTAGTGCAAGCGCGTATTAATTACTTGGCGATAGACTATAAATGAAACCCGTGCGTCCTCCGATTTTAATTTAAGAAGTAAAAAATGTCTGCCTGTTTCGAATATTTAGTACTTACTTTCTTCTTGGTGTAACCACAATAAACTTAGTATTATAATATTTCTTACTAAAATTAAACTGGCTAAGTGCGAGTCGGAGCTCACATAGCTTACCGAAGGACCAAAAAATGTAATAACAATATTCTAACCGCTCATTAATAGGTCAATTTACACTCAATAGTAACACAAATTTTTTTCATAGTAATTATGTGAATGTAAATTTAAACTACAATTTTTAATTCATTCTTCTGTTTTTTTTCATTTGTGATTTCACATCGCTATCGCAACGATACCCCCTAAAGGGAAAATGCAGACGTTTTTCTAGTTTAATCAGTCTAATAACGACTAAAGTAATTTAATTTTAAACTAATGTAAAAAAGAAACTGCAGGATACAATGTAAAGGAAGGAGAAAATTAATGAATGCAGTTCAATCCGGATCGAACTAGTATTATCCGGAGAAATTGCTGGACGTTGCACGGAATACCGGTTTATTAAAGGAAATTAGCTACTGCGGAGGAAATTGCTAACATAATCTGTGGAAATTGAAAATTTATTGTAGATGTTGCGTTTTGTGAAGACATTTTTATTATTAGTGTCGTAGAATTCAATAAGAAATTAGGATAAACTTTTGGAACACATCTGTATCCAATAGGAAGGTTGAAAATTTGTATGTATGCGGTGTCGATTAGATTACCTGAGTGGTTTTTTATAACATCACGCCTGTAATCCCGAAAGTATTAGGCAGAAGTGCTCCTAATAGAAGGACCATATTCCGCCAGTTACGTGCAAGTTCCATGTAGTAGGAGGCGAGCTTATTGGCACAAGTACAAACTCCGTGGCTACTGAAAAATTCATGCACACAAGTGCACTTATTTTTCTTTCACTCTCACAGTTTTACACCCTCAGAGATGGGAATTTTATTTTTTCGGCTAAGTTAGCACACTATCATAACATAATATTCTATTCGTGCCGCGAAGCCGAACACTCCGATGTACATCTCCCATCTACACTACACCACTACGGCGGAGGACATCGTGGAGTACGTGCGCCAGAAGACCAAGTACGTGGCGATAGTGCAGTTGCTTAAGTCGCACCGCAACGTCAACTTTAAGGCATTTGTGGTGCGAATACCGACATGTTACCTGGACCTCGTCTTGGAAGAGGACTTTTGGCCGCAGGGGGTGGTGTTCCGTCGCTTCCGCGGGTAAGTGCCACAGTGTCATAGTGCACAAGTGAAACTAATATAGTTTTAAGGTTCAATTTTTTTTTTTTTTTTTAAAGTTGCCCCACACTAGGAATTTCTTCTGTACCATGGGTGCGTTGTGCGTTCACAAACATATAAAGTCACATACACAAATACCAAGACCCGAAACAACTATCTGCAGGCCATACAAATATTTGTTCCGTGCGGGGATCGAACCTGCGACACGCAGCACAGCAGTCCAATTGCTTGGCCACTGCGCCAACCGTGCCGTCCGAATTTACTAACACAAGCTGTATTATTAGTATGTATATTTAGGTTAAGATTTATTTATGGGTCTTTGTTACCTGAAAATAAATAAATTCTATTCTATTCTACAACTAACTTCTTTAGCCAAACTTTTAGTACAAAAACCATACACACACCAAACCAAAACCTACACTTCAACACCCGACTACCATAATCCATCTTCGCCCACCATTTTCTCCTCAGACACATACCGTCCTCATGCATAAATCCGTCGCCCCATTATCCTACCCTGGCATCCTGGATCCGCCATAATCCCCCCGTTCCTTGTAATTACGTGCAGGTGAGGGTTGCTATTACCTACCTCTCGTCTAAACGCTTCCTGGCAACGGCATCCTTTAGGAAACGATTTGGTTCTAAGAGTACAAGTTGGGAAACAGATTTTTGAAATGCGAAGTGCGAATGTTGTGGTGTGATGGGTGGTGTGTAGTTTTTTTTGTAGGTACATTATAACATCAAGCCTATAATCCCTGCCAGAAGGGTTAATCAGGCACGTACCTAATGGTAACTAACACCCACATTTTGCCAGTTATTTTTAACCTCTCGCGTGTCAAAAGCACAGCATATGTACATGAAACAATGGATTTAATTGTGTCTATAAACTAGACATGCGATGGGTTAAGTTCCAGGTAATATAGGCCGAGTCTATTAGCCGTCAACCTGGCACAAATCCAGACACCGTGGCTGCTTTTAAGAAACGTCGGATGGAAAAATGTAATTACACTTTGGCCGACCGGGGGAATAAAACTCAGGAAGGACTTCATGCGTAGCAGTCGCGCTTGCAACTAGTGTAACGAGACAGTATCATAAATTACTACTAAAACTTTGTAGTTCTGTTCGACCTTCTAACTTCCCAAGTGAGGCGTTATTGCCAAACTAATGAAATGCAAAGCGAATGTCTACCTTTAATCAAACGGGAAACAGTAACTTAGATACCGATCAGTGGCCAATCGAGTATGCATTACTGCAAACTACATCCATTAGTGTTTACCTGAATATCCGATTATTCGTCACAGAATAAATAGTACTTACAGAAGGCCAGAACCGGCAGAAACAGTCGCGGTCACACACATAGAAAGAAAGAAAGAAAACATTATTTATTTGGCAAATGCCATAACTGCACACTTCAAATAGTAAAATAAAAGAACTTAAATCTAAACAGAACTCCACGTTGGTTTTTTTTTATATACGTGGACCGTAGTTAAACCAGAAAATTTATATGCTTCGGTAATGATTATGATTCTTAATTACCCTGGCAGTTGGTCCACAGAGAAGAATGAACTGTCTAATAACCGGTGAGTCCAAGTTTTTTTTATCTACATAACTTTGATTGTAACATTGGTCTTGCCACGCTTTGTAGTGAACTCTTATTGAGCATTTGTATAAAGTTTCCACTCTATGGTTACATCGGTCGGCCTGGATGGCATGAATAGCTTCAACTCTTTCCTACACTGAGATGACATGCCCCATCACTGAATTATTTTATAAACACGTTTGGTGTTGCATACAGTTGCTAATTTATAATTTTAAAATCAAAGATAACATATCTGTTATCTATGATACACGAAGTACTGCCTTGTTTGAAATAGCTCTATATTCCTTCTATAATCAAGCATTCGTATATTTCCGAAGATAAACGATGATCCTCGAAGCGCATACATTTTCTTAGAAATATACACGTGCGTATGGCGATCTCAAACAAATCGTCGTGTCGTCTTCGTTATAAAAGTGATTTTCTCCTACTGTGTTGATTACCGTTTTACATTATTTTGTAACATAGCATTTTGGAAGCCTACTACGAAATAGGTCTTTTCTTAAAGTAGAAACCAGTTTTTCCCAAGAAATAGCTTTTGAATTTTTCTGCGTTGTATACAATTTTTTGCTTGCGTGCGTACATTTTCGCTCGGTGTAGTGTTGAAGCGGTCTCTCTGTAACTATCTGTTCATCTACTATACATAATTATTCTATGTTAAGTACATGCATCCATGTCAGATTAGAACATATAAGAGGCTTACAGCTTGTGATGTACTAGGTTTAAGTTGAGCTTTGTATCAAAGTTTCGCCAATTATGATAGTCTTGTTGAGTTGAAAGGTTTATGTAAATCGGTAATTAAATAAGATTGAGGTGTCCAGCCCCCGTAGGTTGTTCGAAAGAGATACCGCGGGCTCGGCACTTGGGCTAAGAAGAAACATGGGTGGTTTTTAGTCAGTAGAAGTCTGACACTGTGATGATTTCCCACCCTCCAAAAAAAACCAAAACACACTGGACTACACTACATTATCTATTTACTTATACTTTTTCATAAAATTAATGAACTCAAAACCTCGTATCAAATGAATGTTCGTTCATTAATATTTATAATGATTAACGTAGCAAAAACTACATTGACTATAACAAATGAGAGCTCTTCAATTGGCGGCGAAACAAAGAGAATTCTAATGTAAACTCATTACTAGAAGTGGCTCAGAAGTTAGAACTAAACGATCTGTGGTTAGTTTGATGATGGTCTTTGTTTACAAAAAGTCCGTACATGACCTGTTTCTTTAGATACTTTTTATTCTTTTTGTTATGTTTTAAAAAAAAAAACGTTGCACCACACTATGAATTTCTGCTGTATCGTGGACATTTAAACTCACATACACAAATACCCAGACCCAAAACAATTATCTGTAAGTCATAAAAATATTTGTTCGCGACACGCAGCGCAGCAATCCATTGCTTGAGCCACTGCGCCAACCGTGCCGTCAAGTTATGAATTAATTTTCAGTTTAGGCCATGTGAAAGTCATGTTTTGCAATTTTAACATAACGCGTCCCGTAAACCGTGCTCAAACAATATTTTGAGAAATATCGTCACGAGCGACACACGAGTTACTCAAGTAATAAAAACACCAGTATTTTACACGAGAGGATTGTCTTTCTACCTAGCTACTGCATAACACGATACTTTCGGCTTTATGAATAATCGAAACTGTCAAAGATCTTGATCTTAATGGCAGCCTTTTCAACGCGCTTTTCCAAGCATTCATTTTTTTTTCGCCCAAGAGCGGGAGGGGTCTCCCGCTCTTGGGCAGAGCGAAAGGGAGTGTCAGATTTCTACTGGCTGAAAACCACCCATGTTCCTTCTTAGCCCTTCATGTCGAGGCCGCAGTATCTCTTGCGAACAACCCGAAGCCCCGACGGGCGTCGGCCCTTGCGTGTTGCTGACATCTCTTAGAGGCGCGCGTGGAACACGAACGCGCCGTCGACACGGCCTGTCGTCGTCATAAGACGGACAGACGGCGAGCTAGCCCATCACTCACCGTCCACAGGCCCGCGTCTACGGTGGCCGGAAGCCATCACGTGGTCTCCGACGCCCGGAGCGCCTCTCGCGGCGGCTGGGACGAGTGGTTCTCTCCCTCAGCACTAAGATCCCTCAGTTCACTGTAAAAATGAACGAATGTCACCAGTTTGAGTAAAATTTACAAAAAAAGTCTAAATAATCTAAGTCTAAGTAAATTTATTTAAAAAAGTCTTAAGCCTCTTCCAACCTCTCTACATCTACAACCTCGGCACCATTCGTTACCGGCAGGCAGTTCATTCCGGAACTAGCGCGAATTAGTTCCCGCCCGGCCACTGGTCACATGCGGCATTAAACTTACTACTTACTGTGGAACTTATTACACGGGGACCTCTTTATATGGATATTTTGTGGCTTGGGACTGATGCTGGAGACGGAAATGAAGAATAGGTTCATTTAAGGTAATTGCAGTTGTCTTAAAATAGGGTAGTTAACTAAAACAAATCTAATTAGTCCGTCAGATAGATTTCCAAAAAATATTGGACACGTATTTTTTCTTTTTTCACGTAAACAAACAATGAAGACGATACAGTGCTTTGAAAACTCGTGTGACGTCATATTCTAAGACATTAGTATGACATTTTTTACCGGTGAGTGACGTCACGACTCAAATCTATGACGCGTTTTTTCTTCGTCAATTTTTATTGATTTGATAGAAATAAAATATGTATCCAATATTTTTCGATAATCTAACAGAAGGACTAATTAGAATCATATTTTTTTTAGTCAGTAAACATCCCTATTGTAGTGTTTTTTTTTACAAAGATGTTATTGACGCTAATGCAATATATTATGACTTCGTGTGTGAATTAAATGAACAGTGGTAGCCACTGAGCTACCTCCGTGATTATTACCATTACATAATAGCATCGATATAGGTACTAGTGGACCAAACGGGCTCTATTTTGTATAATTTATTGCATTCATCACTGTTCAGGAAGGCATTGTGAAGTGGCATGTGGTGACATGGCCGCAAATAAAATACGACAATTTCTGGCACTGCGGGGAGGCAGTAATCTGGTGCCCCAGTGGTGGGAACCATCGGTTCAAATCATAACGCTTCAACAGCAACAACATCATCTGCTAAGCCTTTTTCCAACTATGTTTGGGATGGCTTTCAGTGTAACTAAATGCAGCTGAATACCAATAGTTTACATGGACCGACTGCCTAATTGACCTCCATAACCCACCTACTAGGTAGGCCCTTAGTAACTGGCTACAATGACTGAAACAAAATTTGTGCGTTTTCAGATTGTTTCATTTTCAAGGAGCTCCGTGACTGTTCTTATATCAAACAAAACATAAATTAATAATAATTATTATAAATAATAATTTTATTCAGTACCAACATAAAACTAACAAACAAACTCTTTTACAACAGACTATGCACGCATATTTCAGGAAAATATTTTAATAAGAAGATATAAACTGAGGCTGATCCCTATTCTGTTCTATATAAAAATAAAGCAAGAAAGCTACTTCGCGTCTCTCGCACGTTATTACAGACCAGGGATGTTAAGGATTTGAAATTTTGGATCTGGATACGGATATTATTTCGGTTTCGGATACGGTTACGGATATAATAATAATAATCAATTTTATTTTCGGGCAACAAGGCCCATAGATAAATACCTAAAAAAACACACAAACACTTCGGATTAACCGCTAGTTTTGAATAATTTCAATTAAGAATATTAGAATCCTACACCTACAATCCTACCTAGAACTAAAATTAAAAAACCTGCCTATTATGAAAATACTTCTAAAAAATATTTTGTAAAAATAATGAATAATAATGTAAATGCCTTTATACGAAACTGCTTACAAAACTTATTACGGATATTTTTTTATTTAAAAAATCTGACAGTTTCGGTTACGGTTACGGAGCTCCATAACCATCCCTATTACAGATGGGGTGTTATTATATTATGGACTGCATGCATAGGACGCTGGGGGTAGGAACTGGGTTTAAATAATTTCATTTTAGATGTAGGGGGTAGTTGGATTCCTTGGGAAGTTCTCGTCGCTTTCTTGATGATGAAGGTGTTTTGATGGAGTTTAATTTGATTGTCACTCCACCATACTACCTAGGGCTATCGTATTCATTATCATCATCAGCCTATAATGTTCCCACTGCAGATACTCAGGCTTCCTCTTTAGGAGAGGGATGGACTAAAATCCACCACGCGGGGGCAGTGTGGGTTGGTAGATGTCACATGTTTACGAATTTTTTGGTTAATGCTGGTTTTCTCACGATGGTTTCCTTCACCGTTTTGAGAGCAGCGGTGATGAAATAAATTACACAAAGTCATTCGCCTGCCTGGGTTCGAAAGCACGACTTACTGCTCGTAAGTCGGGGCCGCTACCATTGGGCCATCGCTGTTCTATCGTACTACTCTGTATTAATTGGGTTGTGGAGGTCAGACTGGCAGTTACTCCATAAAAAATACTGGTATTCAGCTACATAGGTTTGGCTGGAAGTCGACCCCAACATGATGATGATGATTTTATTGACACTGTAGTAAGTCAAGAGTTGGAACTGGTCACGTGTTATTTTTTAATTGGTATTCTGTTTGACCATTTTTTTTTATAGGGAGTGTCAGGCTTCTTCTGACTAAAAACCACCCATGTTCCTTCTTAGCCCTTCATGTCGAGGCCGCGGTATCTCTTGCGAACAACCCGCAGCCCCGACTGGATTCTGTTTGGCCTTGTCAACATAAACACTTCTCCAATAAACTGATATTCTCTGAAATTTTGTGGCTAAGTTTAGTCTATCTGTGTCTGGCTATATCTCTACCAATAACCAGCCACCTACGACTACTAACAGACTCGTTTCATCATCCGTAGTGATTACTAAGTAATACTTTGACTAAAAACTCAAAAATGTGAAAAGTAGCTTCAGAAGAAAAATGATCTTATGAAGTCGGTAAATGGGACCACTCTGAGAAAGTACTCTTCCAATAATTACGAACTGGGAAGTAAAGTCCATTTCACGAAAGAAGTCCCGCAGACGCAGCGCTGTATGTCGCGCGACATAATGTTGTTTCACAACTTTTGGCATCGTAAATAAACCTTATAACGCACTAATCCAATAATAAACTCACAAAATATCTACCACAACAAACGCACCTTGATAACATCGACAAACGACAACATGGCCGATCTGTTAAATTTAGTTCCACAATTGTCTGCGGGACTTCTTTCGTGAAATGGACTTTATACCATTTCAAAGGTATCGTATCTTCCCAGGTGGTCCCATGATCATCAAGTAAGGATCTGATGATGGGATCCTGGATAAATAGAGAGAACTCTTCAAATTTTATAGGCTCACTAGAAGCGGTTTGGGTAATTTTTGGAAGAGTACTTTCTCAAAGTCCCATTTATCGACTTCATAAGATAATTTTTCTTCTGAAGCTATTTTTCACTTTTTTGTGTTTCCAAATAGGGAAACATACATTAAAAAATAAAGGTTCCGACGAATTGAAAACCTCTTCTTTTTTCAAGTCGGTTAAAAATGTTGTGGCCACTTAAAAGTTCTAGCTATATCCATCAGTAAACTTACAAGATGGTAGATAAAAACAAGTTCTAAATTAAAACTGCCTTACATAGTTCGTTTTTCCTCATAAAGTCAAGGAATATCTTATTATTTATGCAGAGGACGTCACGAAATATATTAGCGTTGCTTCTCGGTAAAGAAGATTGCCCTCTGAACAGGCAGGCTGCAGCTAATCTCACTGCATGGAGGATTTAAATTGAAAAGCGGGTATTAGGGTTCCGAACTCTGTGAGAACGCTATTGGTATGACTCTGGTGTCTGTCTATCTGTATCTTTTGAACCGTAATACATAGATACTTGATTTTTCACCAAGTGTTTTACTGCCGGCCGTCGCTATAGTCACAAATACACATAACTATACATACGTAAATATTTTGTAAAAATATTCTGATTTAAAAGAGTGTCCATGGAGTTTCTTGCCGTTCTTCTCCATAGAAATCTACGCTAGGGAATGGGCAACTACAGTACTTTCACAAGTTATTGTGCCTTATGACTGTGACTGTAGCTTTGTTTTGTGACATTCAAAAGTGCTTGTAATGGTTAAATTGAAATAAATGCTTTGAATTTGAGTTTTAGTTTAACACAATAAACATAACATCAATAAAACGTCTGTAGTCCCCGAAGGACTACTACCTACGTTTCGACAGTTATACTTAAGTCCCATGTATAAGGGCAAGCCTATTGCCATCAATAGGGCACAAATTCAGACTCCGTGGCTGCTACTGTAAAATTCATAATGAAAAAACCTTACAATACTTTGGCCGACCAGCAGGGCTATTGCGCATCTTTTTAAATGTCAGTGGCTATCATAGTGTCAAATGGTCGATTAACTGTCAAATGGTTCCATTTTGTACCAAACCATAGCCATTTGACAGTTAATCGATGGGCACTATGATAGCCACTGACATTTAGAAAGATACGCAATAGCCCTGCTGGGAATCGTACCCCTACAAGAGCAAAGAAACAGTCTACCTTAAAAAACAAATACAGTTAAAACTAAAGTCTTTACGGAACCTTTCCTGCGCGATTCTAACTCGCACTTGGCCGGTTTTATTCAGCCAATCGGTTATCATGTGCATAGATTTGCGGTTGTATCGACATTTCTATAAAATGAAAGAATGAAAGAAGTTATTGATGCAAATCTTTTTATTCTGATAATAACGTAAAATGGTATTGCACACCGTTTTAGAGGGAGTTTGAAGTGTTTTCCTTCTTATTCGTTTATTGAATTGTAATTTAACTATCCACGCAAATTGAATTGTTATGTTATTTGATCAAAGTAAATATGAAACATACGCCATACACATTAACAACATTACAAAAATATTACATTAACATTATTACAAAGGCTCATTTTAGTCCCGCGTAATAGGTCCCCCTATTACTAATGGCGAAATGACGGTGTACTATTGGGTACATCTCTGCCTAACCCTTCGGGAATAGGGATGTTTCCTGACTAAAAATAATAAGATTCTGATTAGTCCGTCTTTTAGATTATCGAAAAATATTGGATACGTATTTTTTGCTTTATCAAATCAATCAAAATTGACGAACAACGCATCAAAGATTTGAGTGGGAGGTTGTGACGTCACTTACCGGTAAAAATCTATATCGCCTTCATTGTTTGTTTACGTGAAAAAATAAAAAATATGTGTTCAATATTTTTTGAAAATCTATCTGACTAACTAATTAGATTGTTTTTGTTAACTACCCTATTACTGGCGTGATGTTATGTATGACACATCCGTTCTTTTTCTAAATTACTAAAATTAAATGGCGAGCATAGTTTTCACACATTTTGCACAAGCGTGATGTCGAGATACAGTTTGTCGTGCTCTCATAGTGCACGTGCACTCGTTTTCACAGATCCGTGTTCATTAGGATTACCCAATGTTCCCACTGTTGAGACACGGGTCTTCTTTCTCTCTGTGAAAGAGAGCAGTCCGTGCACGTGGGCCTATCACGGGATCGTTGATGTCACATGTCTTCAATCAATGTCATCAACTTCCTGCTATGTGTCATTGTATTGTGGGTCGGCGCAGCACGTTTTCTTCTTCCATTCTCCCCAAGCACACTTTACGGCATCAATTAGAAAAAAAAAAAAAAAATTTTAAGACAATAATAAAGCAATAGGTACACATACAACACATAACAAATATTAAAAAAAAATACAAGAAAGGAAAATAAAACGAAAGTTGCACGTCGTGACTGCGACAAGCAGGTTACCACTCAGCAAGGTGCTGTGCTATGGGGACCCACAGCACAGCGCTGGTTTTCGGTGGTCACTCGTGAAAAAAAAAACGTACGAAAGTGAGCTCTTTCATAGGGCCTTATCATGGCACTAGCGGATTGCGAGCGTCTTCAAAGCGGAGCGGGCGCGCAGCGAATGCGTCGCGAACCTGCCGCGGCTGCTCAGCGAAGACGTCGCGGACGTGCGGCAACTTTGCAACGTGTTCATCGCGTGTTTGTAGTAATGAAGTAAATAGTATATATATATATTACGTGTTTGTAGTAATATAATTCGTTGCGCGTCCGCAATGAATTCGCTGCGCATGCGCGGCGTGTTCGTTGCGCGCCCGTTCCGCTTTGAAGACGCTCGCAATCCGCTAGTATGATAAGGCCCTTATTACTAGCATTCCACACACAATCCATCCATCTTTTCGATGGCCTCTTTTCGATGGCCTTTCTCTCCCACTCCATCGATCAACATTAATTTTCGATCAATGTGACGCTTACATATTCCTACTGCAGTTTACAGACTTAGTTAAAATCTAAGTAGCCACTTACGCCATGCCATCCAGTATATGAAGCCAGAACAAAATTAAACGCAATATCGCGGCCCAGCTACTACATAAACCATGATGGGCCGATGAACATTTAACACAGGCCTAACTTATTCAAAGTCCGGCCTGGGCTCCGAAGGCAATTTCACGAAGCTAATTGAGTACTGATCCCCTGACGAGCTAGCTGATTGAATGGAAAGGGGACCAAAGATGGCTTGTCAGTAAAGATGAGCGAGGGATGTGTGGAAAACTAATCAGTAACCTAATACGTGCCTGTTATCGTGGCTTAATAACTGCCGGTCGGGACGGTCTTTAAAATCTTTATGTCAGCTGTGCTTGGCTAGGTTGGTCCGTGAATGGGTACATAGGTACATACCGAGTTTCTTCCGTGCCTCGGAATGCATGCTAACTTGTTATTCTCCGCTGCCGTACATAAATCTTTGACAGTCGGTACAGGTAGTCTGAAAGTCTGACAGTCTTACCAAAGGGTATCGTATTAGCCCCTTCGCACATGGCGTCGTATCGTAAGCGTATCGTAGAACGCGGAACATGTTCAAACAAGTCCGCACACGAGGCGGTGTTGCAGCGTAAGTATGAGGTGTTGATTGTCATTACGATAGTCGTAGCGTACAGGCGTAAAAAAGGAAGCGACAAAAAAATATATTTTATAATGAATACTGCAAAAGTTATAGAATTTGTGAGCCTAATCAAAACATTTCGTTGCCTGTTATATAATCATTATTTCGTTGCCTGTTATATAATCATTCATCATCGTTCGTACTAGTTCACGTGCAGCAACAAACAATCTTTTCTTGTAATTATTTGCGATGTATGGATGGATCCAATGAGCACGTCGCTTTCTACTTCTAACGAAATCAAATAACAAGAAATCCTCTTCGTCTGAAGAGAAGGTTAGGTCATCAATAAATTCCCCAAACACATCTGGTACGCTTGACGCCATGATTTCAACTGAGATAAACACTCCGCGTCTCGTGCGCATAAGACAACTACGCCTACGACCTATGTGCGAAAAGCCTAACTCAGTGCTAACTGGGATGTGGACGTCAGATAGGCAGTCACTCAAGGTAACATACTGATTACTTTATTTGGTTGTAGAATACCACATTAAATTCTTGTCTAGAAGTTATTAATGACCATCATGTCAACATTGACCAAGAACAAAAAAAACAAAGAACCGATTTGGAGCAATATGAAGATGACTTATACGGTGCCAATCGGAAAGTACCTTTATTCTTTCAGACATTAAAAAGATTTTTTCAAATCCGTTTTTAAATGAGGGAGTTATGATTGTCAGGTAACGAACATAAAAACAACCGAACGGAATTTAGAAACTTCCTTTTTGAAGTCGGTTAAAAAACGCGTAACACACGGTTTACGTTCGATCCCACAGAGTTTCACAAATATACACATCTCTCGCACCGCTCCGCTCCCAACACAGATTGTATGGAGCGCCGCTAAGTGAACTGTTTTATCCGCCTCAACAGACAGATTGGAAGGTTTCTGCCATTCTGCTCATGTAGTCTGGGAAGTGGACCCTGAAAGGGTTGGATTGATAAGGGCTGGTAGCATGTGGCTGTACCTAATTGGTAATTTGATTTATAAAAAATGTCGATACGGATATTAAAATACTTTAGCTGGCATTATCTTTTTGGGAAATTTTGTGGGAATATTTTTTTGTCATGACTTTATAGATTGTGAGCTGTGAACTAAAAGTAGCTCGTGGTTAAAACTGCTCGGAACAATTTTCAGGATAAGCCGCGCTTGCCTAGTATGGTCTGAGGATGGGTGACCACCCATTACATACCCAGATTCCTTCGTTCATAGGAAAACATGCTAAGTCGTTGATACCGGCTGTCAAATGTAGATCTTTGACAGTCATTACAGGTAGTAATCACTGAGTCGAACGTCTATCAACATATCGCATTCATCATCAGCCTATAATGTTCCCACTGCAGGGATTCAGGCCTCCACTCTAGGAGAGGGATGGGCTATGATCCACCACGCGGGCCCAGTGCGGATTGGTAGACGTCACATGTCTTCGATTTTTTTTGGTTCTAAGACATGATTTCCTCACGATGTTTCCTTCACCGTTTTGAGAGCAGTGGTGATGACATAAATTACACAAAGTAATGCGCCTGACTGGGTTCGAACATACGACTCACTGTTCGCAAGTCGGGGCCGCTACTACTGAGCCACCACTGCTCTCAACATATCGCATTACCCAGTAATAATTGGGTATAAAATCTCATCTTCATCCAGTTAGACTGGAAGCCGACCCCAACATGGTTGCGACAGAAGGTCAGGCAGATGGGCCCGTCGGGGCTGCGGGTGTTCGCAAGAGATACCGCGGCCTCGACATGAAGGGCTAAGAAGGAACATGGGTGGTTTTTAGTCAGTAGAAGTCTGACACTCCCTGCCGCTCTGCCCAAGAGCGGGAGGGGTTATTTGATGATTTTAAACCCACCATAAAAAAAAAAAAAAAAAAGGTCAGGCAGATGGTGACCTCACTAGATTATTCGCGAAATAGCTTTTTGAATCCATATTTACAATAGTATACACGTAAAAATAATTGAACTTGTCTGTTATGTCACTCAATAACGGCTGAAATGATTAATACATAGTTTAGGATAGGTAATAGGTAGGTACATTCCTAAGGAATAATTTTCGAGCTTCAGTGTGTCGAAACCACAAGCAAGAGTTAATTAAATATAAACAGCATGGCAGTAACGCTAGTTTAAATATTACATCAGAAGCTCTTGAAACCTAGCCTAAGAAAAAGCCAAACTTTGTAGTTTGTTTTAAATAAGTAATGAATCTTGAGGCTTTTCTTTATTATTTTCAAGATACTTGGCCGTATAAACTTCTTTTAAAATATGCGGTAGTGCATAGAATATGAAAACAAAATTACAGTTTTTAAACAAAGGCTTTAGAAGGGGTTTTAATGTTAGTTATTCTTTATGTTTTCTATTTTATATTCCGTTTTCTTTATAGGTCACTCATAACCGAGCAATGACTTTTTCTAACCACACATAAAGTATTTTAAACCAGTCTTTATAAAACTGAGGAAGCCTTTTATCTCGCAGCTTTTTCCTTTGCCATAAACCTCAGTAAAAATACTGTACCCTTTTTTTGTTTTTTTTTTTGGCGGGTGGAAAATCATCGAATGAGCTCTTGGGTAGAGCGAAAGGGAGCGTCAGACTTCTACTGACTAAAAACCGCCCATGTTCCTTCTTAGCCCTTTATGTCGAGGCCGCGGTATCTCTTTCGAACAACCCGCAGCCCCGGCGGGAAATACTTTACCCTCCAGTGGGTTCATAATTACATAGAACTTAATTCCGCACGATGTTTTTCTTAATGATAAGTGAATTATTTGCTTGATTGTGGCTCACGACCTAGGTGATGTTATGTTATGTTCCCGTGGGATGGTTTCCGACCATTACGCAAGAGAAGCCGTGAGAAACAGCTAGTCACGTATAAGTCGGGGCCTTTATTACTACTCGGAACACCATACGGACTTGCTGCTGATATGGAGGGAAGTGGAAATTATGTTTTTTTCTTACTCCTCCTTTATTCTTTTCTGATTCATTTCGTTGCGGGATCCAAGACAGTTAAATCGTTTCCCTGGGACTTCGTCGGGCTTAATTGTCTCGGCGCTTTTCTTGTGGTCGCCACTGTTGATTCTGGCTAACAGGAGTTACAGTGGTTTGGGAATAGTGTGGCGGGCTTGTACCAATAACAAAAATAAAAAATACAGACTTATTGATATTTTACTTTATCCCATATAAAACTTTCTTCTTAGATCATTCTCCATTACCACCAAGTTGTGTTCCCCAACTTGTTAGGTCCCTGTACTCCAAACAAGTTCGAATCTTCGAAAGCAATCAGGACCAAACTAGCAACCACATTGGCACAAAAATCCACTTAGTAGCAGATTAGAAACAGAATCTGTCCTCAATCCCTAGAGAAATTAACATCCCGTGTAAATAGCTGGTTACTACTTACTGTAAACAAGACGTTAGGAAAGTAATCTTTATTGTTTCCGTATTTACGGATGCAGTTAAGAAAGTTCGAGAAATGTTTCCACTGATTGTAGAAGAGTATTTTTTAAGTTCTGCGCTTGGAGTTTTATAAGGAATTCAATTACGGTTCGTGAAACAGTCTCCGAGTAACTATCTTGGAGACTGTTTGAAGAAAAGAGTGGGTACAAAATAGTACGAGTAAATATAATTTATTTTGTGTGATTTTTGGCGACATCGTAATATTACATCTGTAATCCCTGCAGGGTTAGGCACAGATATAGATATATCTATGTTAGATACATAGCTATATTACGCATATCTCTTTCTTTGAGTATAATCTGTACCATGTTGCTTTAGAACTTTTTGAAATGCCACTACATGTTAATCATGCAAATACCCATACTCTCCTACTAGCACAAATAGCTGATACAAAAATTCTATACCATCCTAGAACGTTTAACCCCAGGCAGCCTGATTGATAATCCTCATCGTCAAAGCATGTCCTAATTACATAATTTAGTAAAACCATCATGCTTGGCTCACATAGCCACATAGCCGGCTCGGCATGCAACCTAATTGCTCGCTGTTCTATCACCAAGATATTAAATTCCTGCCTTTTAGCCTAGCTAGAAATATCGTGAAGCAATCCGTATGAGATGAGTAGCTGTATTTTTTTAGATTTTCATGTGTTAACATGCTGTAAAGATATTTGAGATGGCATTCATTAGGGATATACTGATTTGGGTTGGCGTTATTTGGGGGCTGAAATTATTTCGGGTTTACACAGTGGTACAGTCACAAACACAAAAATGTAAACACACAGTCACTTATAAAAGTGATTTTCTCCTACTGTTTTGATTGGTATCGTGTGTAGTTACGAACATAGTATTATCGAACTACTAGTCAGTTGTGACTGGTCACCTCTTAGCTGCCACGGCTTGTTTAAATTATTATTTTATCTTTGAATCGTCGTTTTTGACTTTACAGTGGACACTTATCATGCACATCTTGCTACATCGTTCTCACATAATATACCATCACAACATGAATGATGTAACTAAAGTTTTGTCACAATATTATGATTTAAAAGAGTGCCCATGGAGTTTCTTGCCGTTCTTCTCATGAGACCAACGCTTTGGAATGGGCAACTACAGTACACTCACAGTTATTATGCCTTGTGAGTGGGACTGTAGCTTAGTTGATTGGTTTATTTAACAATTGTTCGACTATTCAAATGTGCCTGTAACTGGCTTACTTGAAATAAATATTTTGATTTTGATTGATTTTGATTTCATAATAATTACGAAATAGGTCATATGTTAAAGTAGTTAGTGTTGTTTCACAAGAAAAATCTGGTTTTAATTTTGATGCGTGCACACATATTAGCGCTCATGACTACACACGGGTTACGTCAAGCTATATTTTTCCAGTATAATTTGGCCTCGCTTTGTAAGGATTTCCTGTAAAATGAGAGATCTGTACAAACTGTTTTTTTGTAGCTTTTTCAGTCGCCATGCGTACCTACAGTGATTCGGGCTATTGTTTTTGGTAATGGAGTTTGAATCTCTCTTCCCGTCATTCTCACCGTCTTCAAAATATGATCAGGTTTTTAGTGGCTAAAACAGAACCCTTTATAGATTAACCCGGTCCGTCTGTCTGTCTTTCCGTTCGTATTTATTTATGTAGGTACAGGAGTATTCTTGTCCTTTTCCTTCAACTCAGCACGTCTTCTTCCTTTCACATCTCTATTAACCGACATCTCAATAGTTATATCCTGTTTGGTCGAAGGTGTTTGGTCAGTTGAAGTGGCAATGGGCAGCCCACATCGCTCGAAGAACCGACAACCGATGGGGAAGGAAGGTTCTTGAATGGTGACCACGTACCGCAAGATGCAGCGTTGGTAGGCCTCCAACCAGGTGGATCGATGACATCGCGAGAGTCGCGGGCAACCGGTGGATGCAAACGGCAGGCTGCCGTTCTTTATGCCGTTCTATGGGGAAGGCCTTTGTCCAGCAGTGGACGTCTTATGGCTGATAATGATGATTGGTCGCCTCATCTTTCATACATAATATACATACCATTAGTATTTTAGTGGGGTGTACTATTAGGTACACCTCTGCCTAACCCTTCGGGGATTACAGGCGTGATGTTATGTTATGTAGTATTTTAGTCTGTCTGACTTATTCTCAACCGTTTTGACGACAAATATCACATTAATAAAATTAATTAATTATTGAAATGAATATTCTGCTACCAACTCGAATATATACCAAGCGATGCACCGCCATTTCAAGTCATATTACGTGAATACCATCATGATGTGATCCGAAGCAATTAGACGAGGAGCCCGCCCGCAATATCGAGCAACTAATAGTTTTACTAAAGTTATGCAACTAGGCCAGGAGAGGGTTACATGATAAACTCTATGTCGTAAACTTGAGATGCTGTCTAGGGAGAGAACTGAATTATTTATATTAGAATACCACCTGTTTGAGAGCCGTGATTTGAGGAGCTTGAGTGAGGAAAACTTGTTAATAAATAACTTGATTTTAGGTTGTGATTTTTTATTACTGTCCATCTTCCCGCATAGACTTGATGACTTGATTGTGTTGGTAAACAGAGTTCGTGTAGCAGAATTTTGTGTCATATTCACCTTTTTTTTAAAATAAAATCAAACTTTTAGTAAAAATGTTTACTAAAACGTGTATGTATGTAGGCTTTGCATGTTATAGTTTTTTATAAAACAACAGATTTTTTAAACCAACGAATTTGTTTCTCCTGAGTATCGTTAAAATGATGCATGTATTTGCCACTTTGTACTTGACTAAAATTATGTTTGAATTTTAAACAACTGTGCGGCTTCGTCTAGTTTTAAAGAGATCATTATCTTACTTCCCTTATCCCATGTCATTTGGGGTCGGCGCAACACGTTTTTTCTTCCATTCTGCCCTGTCAGTCGTCACGTTATCATTTATTCCTTTTTCCTTTATATCACTCCTCACACACTCCATACATCTTTTTTTGGTCTTCCCCTCCCTAAATTTAAAGAGTAGTTTTAAAAAATCTAGTTTTAATGATATACATAGGTTTTATTTTGAAGTGAAAAAACATAATTAATTTACTCGTTTCCTAACCAAAGTATGGTAAAAGTTTACCATGTAATATTTCTTTCACAATGTATTCTACCGTTCCTCGTACCTATTTGTATTTATCAAAAACATTTACAGCAACTTGTACATTTAACTTGCTTTACTGAACCAAAAACTACTTTTACACGACTATGTGGTGATTGTCTAACTAACTTCGCTGAACTTGCAACTTTTTCTTGGACGGTAACAACTAAGTTGGGTGAAGTTAGTCCCTCGGTTGGCTCTTGAACTACAAGTACAAGTGCTTGAAGTAAGGACTCTTTTTCTTTGTAAACACAGGGTGGGTAAATAATGGTGTTTTATGTAGTGTTCGTTTGGAACATGTTACATGACATGTTCAATAGTTAGGTAATTATATGTCTTTTTAGAACAACAATCTTTCTTCTTTCTTTTCTTTTAAAAAAAAAAACATTGCCCCTCGTCTCCGTGCCGTACCAACACTATCTTGAGTTTATTCGCAGATAGATGGGAGTCTCCAATGCTGCGTCATTGGATGAAACTCCATACTGTTTAATTTGTGTATTATGTCTACTAACACTAGCTTTTAAGATCATTGTTACTAACACTATGGGCGCTGCCCGAAATAAATGCTATTATTATTATTATAATAGAAATTTCTCCTGTGTCGTGGGTGCGTTTACAAATATTTAAACTCACATACACAAACACACCCAGACCCGAAACAACTATCTGTAGGCCATATAAATATTCATTTTCAACACACTTGCTCATAAAGTGGCTCTAATTTCACCGCAATTAGGCATATAATGACACCTGTAATCAAACTGTGAATTTTTCATTACCATTATTCACAAGTGAGTTATAGGTTTTTTTTTTAATTTTTTGGTTGAGTTGCTCTGTTCTTAAAAAAGTTTCGATACTAAAAAGATTGTGTTCAATACTACAAATAAATTAATGTACCTATTCCTTGCTCATTTCATGCAACTTCGAATTTAAATAGATAATTTCAACTTATACATACGTTTTTAATAAATAAAACTTTTGTTTTCTCTGTAATAAAAAAAACTTTAAATTCCTCATTTTGTACGTGACTGCAACACTATCCGCGGAAAGCCAAAAAAAAAATCTTAATCTTTTAGTCTATAGCCGATCGCCATTGTTAGATGCGCGCTCAGGATAATTTATTTATTTTTAATAGATAATTTCAACTTGTGTATACGTTTTCAATAAATAAAACTTTTGTTTTCTCTTTATTAAAAAAACTTTGAAATCCTCATTTTTTACGTGGCTAAAACACTATCCGCAAAAAGCAAAAAAAAAGAAACCTCATCCTTTTAGTCTATGGCCTATCGCCATTGTTAGATGCGTCATTTTAACTGTTAAAAACATGTTAGAAATGTTTTTTTTGTGTTATTTTCTTCACAAGTGTGTTGAAAAACGTCGTATGATACACGTGTGTATTGATGATTACCGTCCTCGGCTCTCTTAAGACCCTCACCTGGCAGCTCGGGCCTCAAAGGCGCCTCAGCGGTAATCACCAACGTTACACACTTATACCATAATGTACTATTATTTTATTGTTTTTATCTGATCAAGCTAAAACAAATAGTCGAATTGAGAACCTCCTCCCTGTCGGTTAAAATGTCATTTTCTCTTCAGATATCATAAGATTTCTGAAGAAAAAAAAATGTTGTCTCTATGCTGCTGCTATGTGTTATTAAGTGCCTTTCTGACCATGGTCTTGAGTTCGATACCCGAAATCTGAAATGTGGCTGTACCTGTTTTTTTCATTTTTATGGGCTTTCCAAGGCTACACCTCTGCCTAACCATTAGTCCTCGAAGGCGCGAAGGTTACTGGCGTTATGTTTAGGTTACATCTTTCATATTTGAGGAATAAATATTATGGTTTGACAGTGTTTGTATCATCATCAGCCTATTAATGATCCCACTGCTGGGACACAAGCCTCCTCTCTTTGACAGGGAATGGGCTATAATCTACCCCACGGGCCCAGTGTGGATTGGTGAATGTCACAAGTCGTCGATTTTTTGGTTCTAGGACATACCGTTTCCTTCACCGTTTTTGAGAGCAGTGGCGATGAAATAAAATACACAAAGTAATGCGCCTGCCTGGGTTCGCACCCACGATTTAATGTTCGTAAGTCGGGGCCGCCACCACCGGGCTACCGCTGGTCTTTTGTATAGAATGGATTTTTTGTATAGAAAACATTGATTCGGTATATATTAGTATTATTATTCTTCTTCAGAAAAAAGTAATTTGTCGAATGATAAATAATAGTACTAGCTCAGTTATTTTTTACTCTATTTTTTTTTCAACATATTGCGTCGAGTTGATATTGATATTGGCATAAATAAAAGAGCGATATCAAATTACAAAATAAAACTGTATTTAATGGAGTTTCCACAAATAAAACATTAAAACAACATGTCCAACTAAACGTGAGGACTTACTTAATTATACAATAATATTAAAAACAATACAATTATGTACTTAATACTTATTGCTAAGTTCCGTAGGTACTTAAATAAATGCAATAAATACATAGTTTGCCAATTGCAAAAATAAGCTTTTATAATGTGACTGTTCTTTTAAAATTGATTTACGGATTATTTGTTTTATTTTTCTTCTAAACGTAACGTAACTCTTACTGCCGCACTCAGAGATGTGTAATAATTACTTAAGCCGCCACTTAGAAAAGGTTTTGTATGTGAAATATTTACTAACTGCCGCACTCAGAGAGCTTAAATGATTACTTAGGCCATCACTTAGTAAAGGTTTTGACAGTTTTGCCATACAAAAGTATGTCAAATCTTTACTAAGTGACGGCTTAAGTAATCATTAAATATCTCTGAGCTGAGTACCGCAGTAAGTGATGGCTTAAGTAATTATTAAACGTGTCTGAGTGCGGAAGTTAGTATTGTTTGATGCAACCCTGACACTCAATAATTTATCATATTTTCTAGCAAATAATCCGTAAATATCTTAATTTTTAAATACATTCAAAACAAAGTATCTCCCTTCTTTGACACAAAATGACTAGAATGTTATGAGATTCAAAATACAGTCGATTCAATTAGTAATTATTGCACTGCCCGAAAGTCAGTCTTCTAATAAATATTAAAATTACTTTTTGACTGAAACTTAAGATATTATGAACTACACTTTGGCAGAGTGGGCACAGCGATGTTATAATTATTATTTATTTTTATTAATAAAAACGAAATAAATATTACATGAGAACAATCAGAAAATGCTATGGTATTTATACAATGTTTATAAAATTGATTTTGCTTACTTGAAACGTAGAATATTTCTTTTCACATTTAATTAACTTTTTAGCTTTTATTGTTATTTTCTTACAGTTATTCCGAAAAACGGATAACAATGACAATTAAATGACAAAACGAAAATTACCATCTAAAGAATTATCTAGTCATATTGTTGTCCGACTTTAGTATCGATAGATTTTCCAAAAAAGAATGTTACGTACTTACACAACAAAACAAAATTAACTAAATCGATCGAGCCTTTATCAAGTGATGCTCTGTCATAATGTTCTTTATAAATATATGTTTTATTATGCTGCAACTTTTGTTTTTTTTTTTGTAATATTTATATTTTCTACATCTCAAGTAAGTATTGTACTTCTAAAGTGACGGCCAAGTGGATTCTACGATACTACTAACGATTAGCTTGATTATAAAAGTCTATGACTAAATGTGTGTCTACCTTACATCGCGATAAATGGTACGATGATATTGAAAAATACGTTTTGATGATATGAGAACTATATGTCGGAGTTATTCACAGATTGGTCCTTACACTCAACTAATGGGAAATGGGAGTATTTTGTAATTAAATGAAAACTTTACCCCTTAGTTAATAAAATATACTTTTCGTCAACACATATTTTCATATTGATGAACGTGACAAGTTACAGATGAAAAATGTTATGTGTCAAGATTTTTATACATCCTGTAGCAATAAAAGTGCATCTTTGACCTTTAAGGGAGAGACCACATGTATCAAAGAGGAATCGGCTCGAGCCGGACAGACTGAGCTTTATATGCATGCAATAAAAGTGAATGGCCCGATTCCGATATGATATCATCAAATCGCTTCGTCTGTACTGTAACAAGGTAAATGATGTTTTGTTCATAAATAAATGGACTTCATGTGTCTATTTAGCATAGCATTTCGAACATTGTGGTCTCTTCCTGAATTGGAAATCATCAATAAACTTTAAAACTATAAAGTAGTAGATCCATTACTGGAATTCACAAAGAGGGGGTAATTCGGTACCATTGTCATAAGTAAGGGGTACACGAAATGCATATCTATCTACCAGGTTCCAAACATCAAGAACGAACGGTCTCCGAATCGAAAGATCCTAGGCTTTAACATTATATTTATCAACAATCCTATTGCTATCCGGCGAATCGTCGGCGAATTTTATTTCGTTTGACGAATCAGAGTTTTCGTCAGCGAACCTTATGTCGGCGAAATCATTTCTTTTTAGTGTGTCTGAATCTTTTTCTTTTGTCTCGTTCACTCTTTTCAAAGTCGACGTGTCGAAATCACTTCGGTTCTCTTTCCTGTGTACTCTCACAGGGGACCTTGTTAGTGTCAAGTCTTTCATTTGTATCGTCACGGGACTTTCCGCCTTCTTCTTCTTGTTTCTCTTTGACATTTTGGGCGAGTTTTGCAGGTCGCTTATGCTGAAGTTCAGCGGGTGTATTATGTTTCCCTTCTCCATGACTTTGCGGAATGATTTGATTGACTCGTTGGATCTATTGAGACGGTTGTCAGGGTTTCTCTTGAAGGAGCTGGATGATGGTCTGTCTTCAGGGGATTCTGTGTTGCTGCCGGGGTCTGGGTGGAGTTCCTTTGGAAGTATCTCCTGTGAAAGAACATCTTATGTGACTCTTGTATAGAAAACTTTGTTCTGTGGGTTAACATCCTACATTTTTTTAAAGTATGTCGTTTAGTATACTCTTAATATTAAGTTTGGCGCCTTCGGTATATTGCTTTCATAAGTATTTACCAAGTACTTATTGTTCCGAAAACACTGGGAAACATGATAATATCGTGCCCAGTGCGTCTTAATGCCTACCTACAAAATTAAAAAATAATTGAAGTTAGAGTACCAAACTGTAGCTAAGTTTTGAACCGAGTCATGATAGATTGCCATCGACAAACGTGGAAAAAGAAGCTATTTGGGATTATAAAATTAGAGAAACCCGACCATTTCTACACGTACCTCATAAATAGGTGCCTTATTCTCATCGATCTCCTTCAAAATGTCGCCTTCTTCAAGCGGTGGGATCCACACGAGGAAAGCAGGATCCATTCCCAAGTACGAGCCGGGAACTGAACCTGTGACAAATGACAATTCAGTTTCTTTTTAATTAATTTTAAAGGCGAACGGGGACTTTGAGTGTGTAGAAGTTTAGTTGGTTAGTTTTCTACTGAACCTTAAGTAGGTATCCCACTTTATATTTTAAGTACTCATTACATTGTGTGTCTGAGCAAGAAGTAAAAAGTTTAGCTACAAAGTTGTTTTAGAACTTACTTAGGTTTACGAACTTTTTTACGAGTCAAAATTATGAATTTACTAGCTGAGACCCGCGACCTTCGTTCGCGTGAAATGCTTATAAAATTACTACTAAAGCTTATAAAATTAGGTGATGATTTAAAAGACACGTGGCGCCAAGTATTCCCATAAGAATGTTATTATTGTTATAAAAATTAAAAGGTGTGCTACAGATCATCTCAACATCACAACTATCTCCAAGGAACGAAAAAATAATCAACTGCCCCTTACATACGGATCGAGTAGATTTCGAAATTTTAAATGACCCCAGCTTATAATTTTTTCACGATTTTGATTCCAGGGAACAAGTTTCAGTTTGGTGGTCTATAGCATAAGCCCTATACCCAGGCCCTAGGCACTAAAGGTTCTAAAGGGTGTAAAAGTACCCTTAACGCAAACGAAGGGCACTTGTTCTCCCCACCACTGCGATCATTGTTTTGTTCTAGACCATACCTGGGAAGCCCCTAGTTTCGGAGGTATTGGTGGTAAAAGTTCCAAATTTTTCACAACTATTTTTAAATTTACTAGTTTTTCAGGATATAACTTAACTTAAATTACCTCCATGACCCGTTTACTATTCAAAGCATCCACTAGCACAATGTTTTAAGCATGGACTTTTACCGTAAAATGTGATTTTTGGCCCAAAAAAAAAGTCGTTTCCCAGCAAAAAAAATTGCATAGTGGTACTTAGTTTTATGTACAGAACGGCTGTGTGATGGGTTAATTTACACCCTGTATACTATGACAATAGCCTTACAACAGTTACCGCTTTAAAGACAGTTGATACAGTAAAGACTTTACCCGCATTATTGACTTCATAATCGTAATAGTCGATCTCCATCTCGGGATGCGAAGTAAGACTGAGGTCTGACTTCAGCAGGCGACGGTTGCAAGACTCCTTGGTGTGCTTCGGGTTGTCACGGATCCTGGCTGCAGATACGCCGCTGAGAGCCGGTGAATACCAACCCTAAGGAGGTAAAATAAAATATATTTTTGTGTTTTTTTATCATCAAAACTTGACAGAAAGAGCTGCAGCAGTGAAGTTGTGCTTCATCATTTCAGACGAAAGACCACTGGTGGACATAGACCTGAAGTGTCGCCATATTGACCGGTCTCGTACGTCTTGCCTCCAGCGGATCCCCGCAACCTTCACCAGGACATCGGCCGACCTAGTGGGTGGCGGCGCGGTCACCACTCTAGATCGTTTCGTTCATTTCCGTGTGTGCATCAAGATGTCCGACGCATCCATCAGGACTTTGACCAATGTGTTGATTACCCGAAAGTCATATTCAGTTTATCTCGCGAACAAGAATGCGTAGACGCATTTTCCTTCAGTTTTACGATCAAAGAAATGTTGACAGTGACAGAATAAAGAAAATCCTTCCCATGTGTTCCTACTCCTCAAAATTCTCTAAAACAAGTTCTAGAACAACTTCACACGACCACTCACGTTAGTTAGAGTAGCCGCTGACGTGGAAGTGGAAGTGGACGCTCGGCTCTCGCTGCGGTCCTTCTCCCACATACTGTCCCTGTCCTTCTCGCTACAGCTGTCTCTCTCACTCGCACTGCTCGCGCTGGTACTCATCTCAACCACCAGTGACCCGGTTGTTGATTGGGGCGGTGAGGATACCTGAGTGAACGAATGGAAGATAATGCTTTTTTAATTGTATGAACAGAGAGTTAGAGCGAATGATGGAGTGGTTAGAATGAATTGGTGACTGCACTGGTCTATTAGTTGATGTTTAGAACTTGGCAGAAGTATTTACTCTATTGGATCGATACTTTGTAATACAGTCCGATGAGACAACATTGCGCCCCTTATAATTACTTGACTTGTTTTAAATTCAAAAGCGCCAACATTTTTGACAGTTTTTACGCAAAAATTGTTTGTTGGATAACGTAAAAAATTCTAGAATGAAAAGTTTTTTGTTTAAGGCACCAATTGTATTCCGTATTGACTGTTGGGGTTACCCCGTCGTAGACTGGATACCCCGGTAGTTGTTATAGGAAGATAGTTCAACCCAAACCACTGTTATTTCCAATAGTTTAATAGGGTAATAACTAAAAAATCTAATTAGTCCGTCGGATAGATTTCCAAAAAATATTGGACACGTATTTTTTCTTTTTTCACGTAAACAAACAATGAAGACGATACAGTGCTTTGAAAACTCGTGTGACGTCATATTCTAAGACATTAGTATGACATTTTTTTAACCCCCACTCAAATCTTTGACGCGTTTTATCTTCATCAATTTTTATTGATTTGATGAAATAAAAAATATGTATCCAATATTTTTCGATAATGTAACAGACGGACTAATTAAAGTCATATTTTCTTTAATTACGTATTATAAGTTACGTCTGTTTGGTTATCTGGGCCGCACTTGATGCAATGTTATTGATCGACCCGCCTGTGGCTGATTTTTAGTAACGACCGACTCTTTAGTAGAATATATAAATAAAGTACGGTTAGCGGAATAAATTACGTGCGCAGAAACGTATTTTTGCTGTATGAGCATTATTAGCTCGTATGTTGACAAATAATTAGTCATTTGTAGTAACTACATACATACGGTAGCATTGAGATTAGAGTTACTCAGGTACATATCAATCAACTATCAGTGTATTATTTCTTTTACTAATCTTTATCAAACACAACTTACCTGTGTTACAGTAACATTAGTCACAGACACAGTATGCGATCTCCTTAAAGGTGACGGCGGAATGTTGCCAGTAACAGGCGCGCTGCTGGATGACACGGTCTCTGGCGTGACGGTCGCTTGACTGGCAACACTGTCTGCACTTGCGACGCTCTCGTTGTCACCGGTATCGGCTTCGTTGTCACTGCCTGGGTCTTCTTCGTCCCTGAGAGAAGTTTTGGTGTTGTTTATATAATTATGACTTTAGAAGACTTTTTTTCATTTACAGACACCACCAGAGAACCAGTAAGTAACTGTTTGTACTGTCTATAAACCTAACCCAACAATAATACACTGACCGTAGTGAGTAGTCACATGCGACTGCTGAGCAGAGGGGTTCGACTCCCGAGAAAATGTCAGGTTTAGGTGTTATTGGGTTTTTTCATCAAGAATTTCTCAGTAGCAGCTGAATTCGTGCCAGCATGTGCCTTGTCTGGATTTGTGCCAGGTTGATGGCAATAGGCTCACCCCGTATTACATGAAACTTCAATATAACTTAACGGTGTACTTAAAGGTACACTCACCTCACCCTTTTTAAATATTTCTTAAAAAAGAAACGATAGATGTTTTATTTTTAAATTATTAATATTTCAGTCGCCGCAAGCATTACGTTCCAAAAATACGTAACCTTTCATTGAAGAATACTCGAAATCGTCAAAGAGAACCCTTCAATGGAGAGAGGAAAGAATAATTAATTAACAAACACTTGACGCTTTGGAAGTACGTTGTTAACTTCAAGTCTATTGTTCGAGCACGTATCGCATAACAAAATAAATGATGGCGCTACAATCAGGTACACTCCTTAGTTTTGTGCTGCTAATTACCACTATTGTTGTTTTTATTTTTGAAATTATTTTGATCTAAAATCAAGTTGCTCAAAACAGAAACTTCTCTGGAAATTAATTGTTACTCTCGTCGAAATTCATGAAAAAATACGCGACATATTGAAGTATACGTTATACTTCAACCGTAAGACGACCCACTGAGTCCCAGTTCGGTCCTGGTTTACAAATTGACAAATTGATCTCCTCCCCCTCTATCATACACAAATTAATTAGAATTTAAACTCTATTCACACTACAATTGCCACATCAACATAATATTTATCCCACTGGACTTGGGGTCGGTGCAGCATGCCTCTTCCATCCATATTTTTCTACTACTCGCTATCTCATAAGCTACCTACACCTCACATCCACATAATTATCTAAATCTGCTTACCTCTGCTCCACATTTTCAGAGCTCCTATCCGAATCCCTCAGCCGAGTGTGCCTGGTCTTCCCCGAAGGCAGCAGTCTTCTGAGGGACACGCCTCCACCGACCACTTCTGATAACAGAGTACTGCGGGAGCCTGTGGGAGCTCCACCCAGTTCTAGTGATGCTGAACATGCTGGAAAAAAAGTAATATCTTTAGCAAAGGCGTACGAGATAATTATGTATGACGTGCAAAGTAAATAAGTTATATATTTTTTTTTTAGGGGTCGGGAAATCATCAAATAACCCCTCCCGCTCTTGGGCAGAGCGGAAGGGAGTGTCAGACTTCTACTGACTAAAGACCACCCATGTTCCTACTTAGCACTTGCGCCGAGGCCGGGGTATCTCTTTCGAACAACCCGCAGTCCCGACGGGAAATAAGTTATATTTTACTTTCGTTTGGTTCACTTTACTTTATTTATTTTTTGTCTTTTCTTCTTTTTTCCTGTAAGTGACAATAACATCCTGAGAGTCGTGGCTGACGACACGAGAGCTCCTGTGATGCGGCATCTCATACGGAATCATTGTCCTCATGAAATGCCTCGTAAGTAGATGACACACTAAATGTAAATACTATCTTTGTTACTAATCCTAGTGTATAAGTTACTTATGTACTAACAAAAATGAATCCTATGTAGTCCCCAGGTTGTCCATAGTAAAACAATATTATTATTATTTACCCCACTTAAGGATTGTAAAATAGCTCAAGAAAACGGATCGAGTGTGCGATTTATAGATTCAGGAACGAAGCAGTTAGTTGACGGTGGAAAAATAATATCTGTCTTTTTTCGGTTACAGAGATCGAAAGCCTTCCTAAAGCCGCGCCAAAATACCCCTGCCAGCGTCTTCTGCATTCCCATATATTCTCCGTCATATTTTAAAGGTCATTGGTCTATATAAAACACTGGTATTGGTACAAAATACTGTCATTATCAGTCAGCCACTGTGCGATTATAGCGAAAAAAAGAGAATAAAGCGCTACTTTACGATACAATAATAACAACAGAAAAGTACCGTCACTATCAGTCAGTGATTCCTTGTCCGCCGCTCGCTGGTACGCCCTCGTCCTGTGCGCTGAATGCAGCGCTAAGCACAACGCTGCGAGTGCTGCAGCGGCTGCAAGCGCTACAGCGGCTTCACGCGCACCTCCACCTGTGCGCCACCACATGCCGCCACTCACGGAGGCCCAGGCGGCGGACGCATTGCGGATGGGCTCTGTTTAGAAATGACAAAGTGTTGTATTGTCTAGTGCCCAGCATTACCTGACCCCTCATATAAAGAAGAAGAGGAGAAATGGTATGAAAATAGGGGTCAGATACGGCTGGACACAGACGGTACAAGTCTAAAGCGTCAAACAGAAGAGCAGCACTTTGCTGTCGATAGAGGCAACTGCATTTGCCGTCGACACGTGGACAGCAAACGCCGATCTAGTTGCCTCTGTCGACAGCTGAAGTTGGCTCTCTTCACAGCAAAGTGCTGTTAAACCTAACCAGTTAGATATGCTTAGTAGTTCGATTGTTGTCAAACACGCGTGTCTGTCAGACTCGCATTTTGAAGCGTAGCCTGCAACTGTTGATAAAAACTATAATCTTCATGTTATACTGCGTCGTTGGTCGAGTAGTCGCAAGCGCGACTGCTAAGCATGAGGTCCTGGGTTCGATTCCCAGGTCGGGCAAAGTGTTATTGGGTTTTTCCAACAGGACTTTCTCAGTAACAGCTACGGAGTCTGGATTTGTGCCCGGTTAATGGCAATAGGCTCGCCCCCTATTACATAGGAATTATACATAACTGTCGAAATGTGGGTGTAACATTAGATATACCTCTGCCTAACCATTCGGGGATAACAGGCGTGATGTTATGTGTATGTGTGTGTCTTCATGTAATGTTGTTCTTAGCACAATTTTGTATGCATAAACATCCGGATTTAACACTTATATAGTGAGTCAGGCTGCTGATAAGCAATAGAGCCATTGGAGGCACGCCAGTCATAACCGACACGTGGTGAAACTTGACTGCAAGTATTTAAACGTATTTTTTTATTTAGTTTTCTTTATTTTTTCGAGACGTAAGTAAAGTGTTTCTCAGCTGGTATTCAGCTGGGGTCTGAATTTGTGCCCGGTTGATGGCAATAGGCTCGCCCCATATTACATGCGACTTAAACATAACTTTTGGCGAAATGTGGGTGTTGGTACCTACTCGTACACCTCTCCCTAATCCTCCGGGGATAATGCGTGATGCTATGTAGATGAGAAAGGCCTATGTTAACTAATGAAGTTCCAAAGGTTAATGAGTGTGTTTTCTAAAATTAACTTACCCATCTGCGAGGCGTGCGCTAGGAACCCGCCAGCACATCGGTCACTGGTGTCTGTGGACCGCAGCTCCACGAGGATGTGACGTCCACCAGCTATCTCCATCACACCACTACCGTCTGTAGTGGTCTCCACGTCACCAGAAGTCTAGATATAAACGAAAATTGTAAAAAATAAATAATATTGAAATTTTAAGACACTAGTGAGTTATCGACCATAGACAACACGAGAGTGAAGAATACCATTAGCTATAGTTTGTTCACAGTTATTAAAACGAATAAAAAAAATGCAAAAAGGAATACAAATAAGTTTTGTATGAGATAAAATCTTCCAGAAGGCTACGTTTCCGATATATGCTATCAAAATTGTGCATTAGGTGAAGATTGTAACTTTGGTAATGGCCTATGTATAAGAAAAGTGACATTCACATAGGTACTTATGTGAATTGATATCAACTATTGATTAACACAAGTTTAATCTGTGGCCACTATTTTGAAAATAAAATGGCGAAGGTGATCCAAGTCACCCTTCATATAAAAATCTTCCAACCCCTTATGACAGAACAATATGCCAGCTGAGGGTAAATACATACGAGGGAACTCTTGTTAGTCTTGTGTTTTTGACTTTAGTAATTGTTCTGTTTTATAACTTGTATTCAATTCATTTATATTATTTGTAATTTCTATTGATCGATAACTTAATTTTAATTTAATGATAATCCAAAATTATACATATTTGTACGCCGGAAACGTCAGAATATTCTGATCATTAATATACAAAACACATTCCAGCTTTGTACAATATTCGGACAAATGCATTCTATTCTTACATTAATTAAGAAACTGCAAAATTAGTGAACACTACATTCGTCATGCACCGATCCATGAGCACTTACCACAGCAGTACTGTCGGGTCCATCCCACGAGGCCAGCAGTGGAGACCCAAGTGAATCCCCATCTCTTGCCCGTAGCGACTGACCAGCGCACGGCAACCGTACCGATTCCATGCGCAGTCTGACTACTAGACCTTCTTCTGCCTGGGAAAATAAAATAACATCATCATCTGCCTAGCCTTTTTCCCAACTACGTTGGGGTTGGCTTCCAGTCTAACCGGATGCAGCTGAAAACCAGTATTTTACGTGGAGCGACTGCCTATCTGACCTCCACAACCCAGTTAATACTAGGTAATACGATACTTTTTGGTAACACTGGATGTCAATATATCAGGTCACTGACTACGTGTAACGACTGCCAAAGATCTATATATGGCAGCCGGGACCAACAGCTTAACGTGATTTCCGAGGCACAGAGGGAACTCGGTATGTCGGGCGGTCACCCATCCACAGACCGACCTAGGCAAGCATAGCTTTACCTAAAGATCGACCCGAGTGGCAGTTCTTATTAAGGCTTGTATTCACGCCAATGACCTTGTGCATACAAACTACCACTCTCGGTCGTAGATACGGACTTTAAACGGACGCATTTTTCATTTATTATAATTAAAATAATACATGTTTTTAAAAAGTAACAAAACCAAATTATTTTCCTTTGTATTTCAAAGCAGTAGATATTTTTTTATATTATTTTGTTAAAAAATGAAGGAGTAACATGGTTCCATTCAACGATTTGGAGGTGATTTTGTTAATTTTTTTTCTTATTATATGATACCGATACAAAAATTATGGCTAAACCAAATTACGTGTCATATCATGTAGATTACTAACAATTTTTCTCAGATGTAATTTCTCTGTAAGTGCCGGTGAAAAACTGCTTCATCTGCACGCTGTTTTTAAGCTTTTTCGAGAGAGGAGCCTTAAGCCACGAGCCCCTAAAGAAAATAACAAAATAAATTAAATGATGGTTGTTGCGGACTTTCAACGGAGCCAAAGAAAGAGGTAAGGCCAGGAAGAACTACTGTCTTCATGGTGTATCAGACAATTTTATTATCTTGCACCTCATGATGACTTCTATCTATTCATTATCATCTTCATCTGTCTAGCCTTTTCCCAACTATGTTAGGGTCGGCTTCCAGTCTAACAGGATGCAGCTGAATACCAGTATGTTACATGGAGCGACTGCCTATCTGACCTCCACAACCCAGTTAGTACTGGGTAATACGATACCCTTTGGTAAAACTGGTTATCAGACTTGCAGACCCACCTGTAACGACTGCCAAAGATCTAAATATGGCAACTGGGACCAATGGTATAACGTGTTGTCAGAGAGGTACAGGAAAAACTTGGTCTGTAGTGTTTGGTCAGGGTTACCCATCCACAGACATGATGGACAAGAGCAGTGGTGGCCCAGAGGTGGCGGCCTCGACTTACGAATAGTGAGCCATGGGTTCGAACCCAGTCAGGCGCATTACTTTGTGTAATTTATTACATCACCACTGCTCTCAAAACGGCGAAGGAAAACATCGTGAGGAAACCGGCATGTCTTAGAACCAAAAAATTCGAAGACTACTGACATCTATCAATTCGCACTGGGCCCATGTGGTAAATTATAGCCCATCCCTCTCCTAGAGAGGAGGCCTGAGTTGCTGCAGTGGGAACATTATAAGCTGATGATGATGATGATGATGATGGACTTACAATAGGAGAGCTCAACGCTCGACATTGTAATTATAATAACGATGACTCTGATTATTACCAAAAACCCACAATGTTATGTCGAAGTAAAATACAACAAAAGTAGACAAAATCTAAGCGATCTCGTTTCATAACAATCTGAACATTGATCTGCGAATAAACAGTAACTTTTAATTGAAATATAACTAGGGTATTTAAGTTCAACAGAAATCGTTCAACAATCCGGGAAAGGAGTCAATTTGAGATGAGGTAGATAAATGACGAAGCCGTAGATCGTGTTTATTGACCAAAGGTATGATGATAAAATCCCGTCGGGGCTGCGGGTTTTTCGAAAGAGATACCGCGGCCTCGGCGCTATGGCTAAGAAGGAACATGGGTGGTTTTTAGTCTGTAGAAGTCTGACACTCCCTATCACTCTGCCCGGAGCGGGAGGGGTTATTTGATAATTGGGGTGTGGGAACACCCCCAAAATAAAAAGGTAAGAAAAATATTGATTGTAGAAGAAAGCAGCTGATTGTCTATATATTTTGTATGGGAGTTCAGCTGTTCTGGGGCCTTGACTGAATCTTCGGTAACATATATTATTACATAGGAAATGTAGTTCGACTTAGGCTAGTGAAAAAGCTTGAACATATTAGATGGCGGTTTTTTAAACCGAACTTATAAGCAAGCAGAATGCTGCAGATTTCAGGAACCAATATTAATAACTTCCCTTAAAGTTTTAATCAGTAAAGATTAGAAACAATTTGGCTAGATTTTCTGGAACTGATAGAACATAAATTGAACCATTATATTATTTGTATTGTGGTGAGAGCTTGGCTCATGATGCATTTGCTTTGCCAACACGAATTCATTAGTAAAACAATTAACTGAGTAAATTAGAATGCTGTTGCCAATTTTGTATTAATTGTTGTTGATATTTGGTAAACTATATGCTGAATACCTTACTAACATAGTTTATTAGTTCCATTTGTTACTAACCATTATGGATTTCTGTAATCTGACATTGAAACAAATCAAATTAATTAAGTTATAATACTCGTATCAATATATATTAATGAAATATAAAACAATATTATCGTCTTTTCAATAGAATGTAGAATAGAGCAGTTCGTGTTTGTATAAGATGCAAAACATCCTCATCATGAAGAAAAAGCAACGGTTTGCAAGAATGCGGTTAAAATCACGAGCAATCGTCTGCAGAAAACTTTATTCGTATTAAATTACCAAAGTAAGGGATTTAGATTATTCCGATAGATTTATAAAAAACCATCAATCACCATTCAGGATTGGCCCTGACGCTGAAAATAGAGAGGATTGCAAAATAGAAAGCGAAACATTTGCTCTGAAATAAGGCGATACTGGGCTCGACGCGGAAATGGCCGATGAAGCAAGGATTTGACCGAGTGGTGGCCAAGCTTAGGCTAAAGTAACCAGGGCCGTCCTAAAGCTCGTTGGGTTGACGATATCGTCAAAGACGTGAACACACCTGGATAAAGGACGCACAGGACCGGAGTGTGGCGGAAAAAGTGGAGGCCTATACCCAGCAGTGGGTGATTCCGAGCTGATAATATTATGATGATGACAAAGACCAGACTAAAAATTCCAGTCAGCTGATGTATAATAAAAATAAATAAAATTAAATAAAAAAGCCTTTATTCTCTGACCGAAATATGTTTACATAAATGTAGTTCCTATTTAAAAAAAGTTAAATACAAAAAATGGAAACTAGTTAGTAAAATTAGCTAAAAAGTAACTTTATTCTATTGTAACATTAATAATATCATGTTAAGCAACCAGTTTGTTGGTCAGGTTGTCCTTCGACATAGGCCTCCCCTAGTTTCTTCCACTCATCTCTGTCCCGAGCTAATCTTCTCCATCCTTTTGGTAAACCATCACAGAAAGATGACAGCTAACGTACTACAGTCTCAAGTAAATAATATTTAGGAATGTTTCAAAGCCAAACAAAGTTCAAACTTCATTTTGCAAGCGGAGCTAAGCGAGAAATGTTTCAGTTTACCTCAGAATCAAACCTTACAGAATCTGAACTTTTGATTGAAGGCGCTAAGCACTTTGCAATTGGCGATTTGAACTTGCCGTAACAAGTTATTTCAAACTGCCCAAGTTTCTTTTGTAAGAGTCATGTTACAGTTAGTGACGTGAACTTTAAACAATAATTAATTATAGAATTGAGGGCTTCATTAATGGTATACAGTTCCTCCGTCGGGGCTGCAGGTTGTTCGCAAGAGATACCGCGGCCTCGACATAAAGGGCTAAGAAGGAACATGGGTGGTTTTTTGACAGTAGAAGTCTGACACTCCCTTTCGTTTTACCCAAGAGCGGGAGGGGTTTTCACATGATTTTCCACCCATCATAAAAAAAAAAAAAAAATGGTGTACAGTTCAGTTCGTTCCAAATTGCTTTGTGTACTAGCATTAAATTTGCTTGCGGTGCCGCTATTTTATTTCGACTTTAGGCACGAAAATGGAAAAATACTACAGCAACATAGAACAAAAAATACTACATTTACACTTTTACTTCACTTGTACGTACTAAACACAAATTCTTATAATATGTATATCGTGCCGTTAAAGTTATCCGCGACTTAAAACTGTATAGAAAAACCCGACAACAACCAACAACTATTGATCCCAAACAAAACACCCGTCTGGTCGGAGGAGGATCCCCTTGTTCTATAAGGAGATGAATACGTTTACTTATTTTATCTTATTTATTATTCTTCATGCCCCCTTTTTTTTTGGGGGGTGGAAAATCATCAAATAACCCCTCCCGCTCTTGGGCAGAGCGAAAGGGAGTGTCAGACTTCTACTGACTAAAAACCACCCATGCTTCTCCTTAGCCCTTCATGTCGAGGCCGCGGTATCCCTTGCGAACCACCCGCAGCCCCGACGGGATTCTTCATACCCTTTTTTTTTTTTTTTTTTGGGGGTGGGAAATCATCAAATAACCCCTCCCGCTCTTGGGCAGAGCGAAAGGGAGTGTCAGACTTCTACTGACTAAAAACCACCCATGTTCCTTCTTCGCCCTTCATGTCGAGGCCGCGGTATCCCTTGCGGACAACCCGCAGCCTCGACAGGATTCTTCATACCCTTAGAGCGACTTTGCTTCTTGTTGATTACATACTCCATAACACATAAAATTATGACAAGTTAAGAGATTTGCATGTTTTTAAAAACTACTTGTAACCTTTATCAATTTACCAGATCTTACTGCCGTACTCAGAGAGCTTTAATGATTACTTAGTCCATCACTTAGTAAAGGTTTTGACAGTTTTGTCATACATTATTATGTCGAACCTTTACTTAGTAACTGCTTAAGTAATCATTAAATATCTCTGAGTACCGCAGTTACTAAGATAAACTTACGCAACCATTTTGTTTAGTAATTCTACAACTAATCTCTTAGTTTTATTGTAGACAGATTTTTCTAAAGAATGGAGTTTTTTAAACTTTCAACAGGCTTTGTTTAACACTGAATGGTAGCTGTTAAAACTTCTAGAAGTTTCGCGAAGAATTTAGATTTATCGTTTTAAAGATCGTTTTGGACCTTTGTGTAGTTCGAGGTGCTTATGAAGAAGGCTAGACACTTTTATAGAGGTGCCTAAATTTGTATCTAGATTTTATTCTGATTAAAAGGAATAGTTTATTTTTAATCTTATTAATTGGTCCTTCTTCTTTTGTTCGGATCGATCACTTACATTGTGTCCGACAAGTACGTAGAAATCTAAACAGCTCTGTCGTTTGCTTTTGCTGTACTTATTGCATGTAAACTATCAATAAGATGGTTGATTGGGTAACCACCACACTCATCGACGACGCGTAATGAAGTTGTTAAGAAAGATCTGCAATAAAAAGCTAAAGATAAACTTAAAACAGCATTAAAGAAATACTAGAACAAGAAAAAATTCCGTAAACAAAGGCAAATTATATTTTCAATATGCGTCATCATCTGCCGGTTGCAGCTGAATACCAGTAATTTACATGTAGCTGCTTATCTGACCTCCAAACCTGCACGTAAGAAACTGGATATGTAATAGGTGATCACCCATCCACGAATCAACCTAGGCAAGGGTGGCTTAACCTGAAGGTCGACCCGAGTGACTGATATTATTTAGGCACGAGCTCCTTATAACCAATGTAGATAAAATATTTCAACCTACTACGGAATTCATTTAGCAGAGGCCTATAACTCAAAACAGCTAACTTTTAGAGCGCCTGACAAGTAATTTCGTTAAACCGGCACATTGTGAGTTAATTGCCGGTCGGCAGTAACTTGGACGTCCCGTAAACAGTATCCGGAACAATATTAGTTTGTTAAACCGGCAGCTATCGGCAAAGCGACCCTACTTCCAAAATTGAAGTTTTAATGACTTCACGGCGATACAAATTCAACTGTGCTTCGTTCAGATTTGGGACAGTTGTTGGGCTAATCTAGTTGAAGTATTGATGGGTTCTAGTTTGTTAAAATTAGTCTACGTAACACTGGTTAGTTTCCCTCTCTCGTCGCTTTATTTAATTCGACAGTTTTGCTGGTTCCTCAGTTTTGCTGATTGGACAGTTATGTAACATTGACAGTCGCGTCAACTCGGCAGTTTCCATTATTTGTCAGTTTCTTCGATTCGACAGTTTTATTCAATTCGTCAGTCGAAGTGTATGTCGGTATGAAATTCATAGATTTAAAAATAAGACAAAAATGTGTTAATATAAGCAAATGCAATAGAAAAAAGGTCTCTTACAAGATGAACGAACATATTACGTACCCAGTGTTACGTGGACTCCTGAATGCAGCATCAACCTACCGATAAAATAACTTTCCATAAAACAGTACACCAGGACTATTTTTGATGCATGTATGGAAAGATAATCGTGAGACGGGTAAGACTGTCTTTGAGGAAGTTTTTTAATAATAACTATGACGGGTAAAATCAACTTCATGGATACAATCATGTAACTAAACCGCCACCTTGTATGTAATAGTTAGGTAATTAGCTCATATTTGTAATAAGAACGAGATGAACTGCGAGTGGCCCTTACAAAAAAAAAAGGAGATCATATTAAAGCTCTATTTGGATAGTCCTAGGTATTTTTTGCTGCTCTCGTAATTATTATAGTGCTTTAAAACAAAAACATTTGCCTATAGCACTTGACTAACCCAATTTAACACAATCAAGTCCACTGTCCATATCAAACGCTCCCACAACGGTTACACATCTACGAAAACCGTAATAGACCGTCATGCGCTAAAGTGACAGCTTCATACAAGTTTGTTTATAACATTTGACAATATTTCGTAGTTCTGTGACCATGGGGTGCTTCCGGGGGTAAATACGTGAATTTAGGGTATAGGCACGTGTAATGGAGGCTCCGTTCAAGTACGACCTTTAAGTTCTGCTGTCACTACTTAGTGAAGTTGTTTCGTTATGTGATTTTCAACTTGAGCAGGAAATCACTTGTTCTATACATTTTCACTGTGAATACTTTTATCTTTTTAAATACAAATAATGAAGAATTTATACGTGTGAGTGTGATTGTGATGAATTTGATGATACACAAACAGTAACCAACATAATTATTGACGTAATTAGTTACTGTTTGTGTGTCGATATTCTTTCCTCCTTGTATACAAATAAACTTCAATTCCTACAAGATTATGTACAAGCTTTAACAAAACAAGCTACCATTCTCTAGAAAATGGTACTAAAAAATTCTGTAGTCTATGTGAAATTTCAGAGAGCGTGATGATTTTGCAAATGAAGTACTTTCACGAAGTTTCAAAACAAAAGTTTATTTAATGCAGATGGCAACTCAGTCCACAGACCGTATAACACCCGAGGGCCTTCTAAAGAAAGATGATGAAGTGAAAATGTTTGAAGAAATTGAACATTGACAGTGCCCGTAGGTTTCTTAAGTACAAATACTCCCTCAAAATACTCCGGAGGTAAAAATACTTCCATGGTACAAATTACCTGCCAGGTTGCGGAATTGAATCGATAGAGTCACCGCGGCCCTTGAAAGCAAAGGAAATTAGAAGGTGCACGGTTTTAGTCAGCAAGAGCCTGACACTCCCTTCTGCTCCGCCCAGATCGGGAGAAGTTAATAATGGTGCGTCTCGCTCTTTTAGGGGTGGGAACCCCTAAAAGAGCGAAGAGCCAGACGCACGGGACCGGTGAATATTGGATTGGAGGAGCACTTGGGGAGGCCTATGCTTAACAGCGAACGTCATGATGAAGCTGAAATGATGATAATGTTGTTCATCATCATTTCAGTCAAAAGACGTCCACTGCTGGACATAGGCCTCCCCCAGGTGTCGCCACGTTGACCGGTCCCGTGCGTATCCATTCAGTAGGACCCGCAACCTTCACCAAGTCATCGGTCCACCGATGCCTTCCAACGCAACGTCTTCCGATTCGCGGTCGCCACTCCAGAACTTTTCGGCCCCATCGGCCATTCGTTCTGCGAGCAATGTACCCTGTCCACTATCACTTAAGTTTGGCAATTTTTCGGGCTATGTCGATGTTATGCAGCGAAAAATAAAAAGTTGTAACCAACCTGAAGTAGCCAGAATGATCTAGAAGGACAGGCCCTTGCGGAGCCGGCCAGCAGCCTGGCAGCAGGTGCGAGGTGTAACACGCAGCCGCAACGACATCTGGCGCCGACCTCCGCAACCACCATGGACGAGTCTCCCGCCCACGGCCGCGCCGCACATTCACACGCTGCTAGTTCCACAGCTTGGCCCTAGGAACACCAAAACGTTTATTTTTAATTTTGGTACTATTATTTTATAGTCCCGGTCGATTTCAGTAACAGCATCTAATCTCAACGGAAATAGACAAGTACACAGGAGATATATTGGTGCACAAATGTGTGTTTAACCCTGAAGTTTCTTGCCAGGAAACGACCAACCCAAACCGTGCACCTTTTTCTCGACGATTTATAAGTGGCCGTTGTCAAAATGTTGCTAGGATTAATTTATACCATTTTTGAACACGTGCTTGCACCCGCGTTATTTTTTAACGTACACCCTCTCTTAATCCAATAGGACGGCAATCCAAGGAAAGAAGAAGAGCTAGAAGGTATTATTATTAGCATGATACAAAACGTCTTTTATCCAAGAGTCAATACAGACAGAACGGAAAAATCCTCGCGCAATTTTCTAGCTGCTTTACCGACCGTATTATTATTGCTTTAAGTAGAAAAATGTACGAAAATCAATCTTTGTGTTCCGTGGCTGCGGTATCTCCTTCGAACCACCCTCCGCCCCAGCAGGCGTCGGCCCTTACGGACTTCTTCATTGGTGCAGACATCAGACTTTGAGATGCGAGTGAAACACGAACGCGCCTGTCGTTATAAGACGGACCATGACCAGAAGCCATCTACGTGGCCAATGTGTCATCCCTTTTTTTGCAGGTTAGGAAATCATCAAATGACTACTCCCGCTCTGGGCAGAGCGGTAGAGTGTCAGATTTCTACTGACTCAAAACAACACATGTTACTTCTTAGCCCTTTGTGTTGAGGCCGCGGTATCTCTTTCGGACAACCCGCAGCCCCGACGGGAATGTCTCAATCCTTAAATTATTTTGAAAAGCTTTAATTAGGGTATAATTTCTGTAAAAATTCTGTAGTTATACCTGTCTTGTGTTGCCTGACCAACATGGTTATCAGCAATACTTAGATTTGCTTAGCTTTGGAAATAACTAACTGATATATTATCTTGAATCCGAATTGGTGCTAGTATCGTATGTCTGTCGGTGAAAGTTCGTTTTGCACGCCAAGCAAGTTCTGCTAAGTGAATTCTTCACTTTGATAGCTCTTGTAGCTGTAAATTATTAGTAGAGAAGGTATCTACAGGGTGAACAGTCAGTAATCAACTACGTATCAATTCAAATGAAAAAGGTGACTGGACAAATTCTGATGATTGTCTATGCGAGAGTAACTAAATGAACTACTTCCCAAATGGCCCCACTATTTAAAGCAGTAACGTCTGTATAAAAATTGTATCAGTGCAGATAAAAGACGATATTTAACATTGAATAATAAAAATATTTAATTAATAATTAGCAACATTTAATTAAACACTAAAAATAAAAACCTAAAACACATGAAACTCATTTAAATACGTACAATCACAAAGAACTTTAAAAATAATGTAAAACTAACAATAGTTGAAAGTAATATTTAGTCTGACGCTACCTTCGTTAACATTCTGTTCGACCGATACAAGCTCACTTTTGTCATGCGGGAATATCTGTATCTTACACAGTTTCACTTAGATCTTCCGTTGATTCACCTATAACCTGCATATGGTCACTTTCAATGTCTTCATGCAATATTTTTTGTTGTTCGCCCTCAATATCATCAGCGATATTTTTTCTAGAAATTATAGATTCTTGGCTACCAGTGCGTAACCTTGACTTTGAGTCAATGCCACTCAGTTTTTGTGTAGATAATTGAGATAAAGCTAAATCTGCCATCAATGATTTCCGCATCTCATCTCTGCTAAGAGCTAGCAACTTCGTTACGTCCATCAATTCACCCATACTTCCTTCAGACTCGGTCGTGGTAGTGCTATAACTTGAATGTAATGATGTAAATGAAGTCAAATTATCTTTATGTTTTGACAGGGAAATGTCAGTATCTACGGGTACCAGCTCAATACTTGGTTTAGTTTTCATACTTTCCTTTGATGATAATAGAGTGGAGGAGACTGACATACCGCCACGTTTATCTTCAAATGATATAAGTGAATCGGTTACTAACCCACCACTTCTTGCTTCAACCATTGTTTGCAATTTTCTGGAGGAAACTGGTTTAACGTCAAAACCAAGATCTCCTTTTTCATAGATATTGCTAAGTGAAATTAAGGATTCCGAAGATTCAGCTTGGGCTGCATCACGATATTGATTTATAACTCCAAGAATTCTTTTTAAAACGATTTCTCTTTCTAAGATTTTACGAGAAGGATCTAAAGTAGTCCAGTGATCCATTTTTAGTGCGGCTTGTACTACGAACGTCGATTCTTTGAGAATATTCTCAAACGTTTTACGTTCCCTCAGTAGTTCCAGTGTTTCATCAACGGGTTTATATTGTGTACCTAAAGTGGCCTGTAAGTTTTGCTCCAATACACGTACTTTTAGTGAGAGCTTTTCATTCGCTTTTGATAATCTCTGAATTTTTGTTTGCATTTTTTCAGTGTCGAACTGATTCTTATCATAAAGAGCTTTTTGTTTTCTTACATTTTCGAATTCTGCCGTCAATCGATCGATATTTTTAAGCTGTGCAATACTTTTATTAATTGCTTCATCTCGTTCTTCTTTAGCTACTTCCATTGCACAACGAGCAGCTCTCTCATCTTCTTTCAACTTTTCATTTTGATCAGCTACTTTTGCTTGCATCGTTAACAGATTATCTAATTGATTATTTAAAACAATATTTTCTTGAATTACCTTATGCGTAGACGCAGCAATCCTTAATTCGCTAGCATCTTGAAAATCTTGTGACAACTGTTCAAGTTTTCCTTCCATTTCTTTCTTCAACTTGTTTTTACCAATTACTAACTGTTTTTCAGTATCATATATTATTATTTTGTATTTGTTTTGTTGTTGTTCAAATGCATGCTCTTGTCTTTCGAACTTCTTCATTAGAACTTCTTTTATAGCACGTATCTCTTCAAGCGTGTTTAATTTACCAGATTGCAGTTTGTTTTCAGAAGTAAGCTGAACGCTCATTCGCGTGAAGTTATATTGTAATTCATCGACTTGTTCTTTGAACTCTGCTATTTGTATCACCCTTAATTCCTCTAAAGTTATAACTTTTTCTTTTAGTTTAGCATTTTCTACAATTTTCTCGTTGAGAGTTTTTTTTAAATATGCTATTATATCAGCCCTATCCTCATCGAGTATATCGTAATCCTTTTGTAATGCTTCATAGCTGATTTCATGGTCATTGACGGTTTGTCTAAGGTGAGCAAGTTTCCGATTGCAGTCCGCTAGCTGTTCGTCGTACAATGCTCTTTCAATTTCGGTAAATAAGTTAAGATTTGCTCTACTTTTACTTTCTGCCTTTGCTACCTTTGGTGACTTTGCTGCTTTTGGTGGCATGATAAATAACACAAATTAAGTCAGGCGAAGAAAACCTGTTTTATTTTGTATAGGTGCAGCGATTTATAAAATAATAGTTAATATCGAATAAAAAAATAGGTTGGTTGAATACTAGATGTTTGAGATGTAACAATAATACTATTTTCATCAATTTTGACGTTTGCTCAACCATAGTAAAATACTATTTATTTGGTTTAGTTTTTTTTTAATATTAAGAAGAAAACTGTTATTAAACCTTGTTTTCAGGTCCTGGATATATATTTTGGTCGGGAGTTTTAGCTTGATCCAATACAAAGAAGTTTAAGTTTTAAATCTTTCTGGATCAATAATAAGAATTATTAATAATGATGAGTGCAATGCATTTTAATAGCGAAATGACAATCATATTCAAAGATTCATAATAAACTAGCTGATGCCCGCAGCTTCACCCGGGTTGATGTCGATCAAAATATATATTAAAACCTTCCTCAAGAACCACTTTATTGCCCTGTGGGTACGAGTCTCGGGTTAAGGTGACACCAAGGATCTGAGTGGTATCATTAGTTACGGGCTGATTAAGAACTACATGCTCAGTCACTTGGGCTGCTCAAGGGAGGGTCGGGGAGGGCAGGCAGCAGGGTTTTGTGACAGGCCTCGACGGCGAGGATGGAATGACGGCTGTTTGTCTGTGCTTCTTGAGCGTTCTAGTTTCCGTGCTACTATTCTGGGTGGTAGTGTCATCGGGGTTGACGAGGGTGTCACGGTCGACGAAGTCGAAGAAGCGCTTAGAAAGGCCTGGTGTCAAGAGGCGCCACGTATTCCTAGAAATCCTCACCAGCCGTACGTTACACACCACGAAAGAGAATAGCATATCGTTGTTCCTCTATATCCCACGCTTGCTGGCTTGGTGGTGCTGGCTGACCAGGCTCACTCACCTTTCTGCCTTCGGATTGTGTGCGTTGTTTCTTACGTTAGTGATTTTACGCGACAACTTGGCTTTGATAAATTGTACACCGTTACTGTTATAACTTGTGACTTGCAATGGTTACCATGTATGATTCGGTCTGTTCGTCTGTTACAGACTGTCCTATCTGTCTGTCTGTCTGTAAAAGTTTGTTGTGTATCCTAAGTGAGCGTAAGAACGGGGTGTCCTGCTGCGTGAGCGACGAATACGACGCGACACGACGCGCCACAATACGTTGCAATGCGACGCGATGCTACACGCGACAAGTGTCCTACGTGATTTTGATCATTACATCTCGAATCATGGGGAAGCACATTACAATTTGCGGAGATCAACGCGTCTAAATCAACCATTTCGTAGTTCGTAGTGTCGCGTCTGGTCACCCTCAAAACAAGTTGGTGTGCCGATGATTTAATCGCGTCCATCGCGTTTACAGCGTCGCTTCGCGTTGTATTTGTCACTCTCGCAGGACACCCCGTAAGCTCTTCACATTGATAGCTCTTGAACAGTCAGTGATAAAATAATAATTCGAATTCAAGTATGTTTCTACTGAAGGGCTTGCATTTATTGAACATTTCTTTATTGAATAAAAACTCTTTATCTAGTTGCTTCCTCGCCGCCGCCGCCCGCCCGCGCCTCCTCGGTGGGCAAGGTGGCTGAAGCTGACAAAGGTCAATTTCATCCATATTTTTGGCAGATAATTTTTGGTGATTGCTTATGTGAAAGTAAATGAACTACTTTGCATATTAGTCCACTACCTCTAGCAATAATGTCTGTATAAAAGTTGTATCAACGCTGATCAATGACGATATTTAATATTAAATAATAAAAAAAGGATTAATAATTATTTTAGCAACTTTTAATAAAACACTTAAAACCAAACCCTAAAAAAATACTTGAATTACGCAAAACTCATTTAAATACATTATATTATAAAGTAATTTAAAAAGAACAACTGTAAAACAAAAATAATTAAAAAAAGACATTTTTATTCTGCACTAGCTTCCTTTTTGCTTCGTCTAGTTCAACCGTTACAGTTCACTTGTATCTTCCAGGGATTCACCTATAACCTGCACATGCTCACTTTCATCTTCTTTAATCAATGTTATGTGGTGTTCGCCCTCAATATCGTCAGACCTTTCAATTTTAGAGGTTATTGATTTTGTACTACCAGTGCGTAACCTTAACTTAGAATCTTGAGATAATGCTAAATCTACCTTCAATGATTTCGGCATCTCATCTCTGCAAAGAGCTATCAATTGCGATACATCAATCAAGTCATCCTCGCTACCTTCAGATTCCACCGCCATATTGCTATAACTGGAATGTAATGATCTAAATGAAGCCAAACTATCTTTAAGTTTTGACAGGGAAATGTCAGTATCTACGGGTACCAGCTCAATACTTGGTTTAGTTTTCATACTGTCCTTTGATGATAATAGAGTGGAGGAGACTGACATACCGCCACGTTTATCTTCAAATGATATAAGTGAATCGGTTATTAACCCACCACTTCTTGCTTCAACCATTGCTTGCAATTTTTTTAAGGAAACTGGTTTAACGTTAAAACCAAGATCTCCTTTTTCATAGATATTGCTAAGTGAAATTAAGGATTCCGTAGATTCAGCTTGGGCTGCATCACGATATTGATTTATAACTCCGAGAATTCTTTTTAAAACGATTTCTCTTTCTAAGATTTCACGAGAAGGATCCAAAGTAGTCCAGTGATCAATATTTAGTGCGGCTTGTACTGCGAACGTCGATTCTTTAAGAATATTCTCAAACGTTTTACGTTCCCTCAGTAGTTCCGCTGTTTCATCGACGGGTTTATAATGTGTACCTAAAGTGGCCTGTAAGTTTTGCTCCAATACACGTACTTTTAGTGATAGCTTTTCATTCGCTTTTGATAACTTCTGAATTGTTGCTTGCATTTTTTCAGTGTCGAACTGATTCTTATCATAAAGAGCTTCTTGTTTTTTTACATTTTCGAATTCTGCCGTTATTAGTTTGATATTTTTAAGCTGTGCCATACTTTTATTCATGGCTTTATCTCGTTCTTCTTTAGTTATTTCCATTGCACAACGAGCAGCTCTCTCGCCTTCTCTTAACTTTTCATTTTCCTCGGCTACTTTTGCCTGTGTCATCAACAGATTATCTAATTGATTATTTAAAACAATATTTTCTTGAATTACCTTATGCGTAGACGCAGCAATCCTTAATTCGCTAGCATCTTGAAAATCTTGTGACAACTGTTCAAGTTTTCCTTCCATTTCTTTCTTCAACTTGTTTTTACCAATTACTAACTGTTTTTCAGTATTGTAAATCATTATTTTGTATTTCTTTTGTTGGTCGTTAAATGCTTCCTCTTGTCTTTCGAACTTCTTCATTAGATCTTCTTTTAAAGCACGAAACTCTTCAAGCGTGTTTAATTTACCAGCTTGTAGTTTATTTTCAGAAGTAAGCTCATAACTCATTCGTGAGAAGTTCTTTTGTAATTCGTCGACCTTTTCTTGGAACTGTGCTATTCTTATCTCCCTTAATTCCTCTAAACTTCCTACTTTTTCTTTTAGTGTAACATATTCTTCATTTTTCACAATGAGAGTTTTTTTTAAATATGTTATAATGTCAGCCCTATCCTTATCGAGTGATTCGTAACTTTTTTGTAATGCTTCATAGTGGTTTTCATGGTCGTAGACAGTTTGTCTGAGACGACCAAGTGTCCGATTACAGTCCGCTAGCCGTTCTTCGTACAATGCTCTTTCAGCTTCGGTAAATAAGTTAAGATTCGCTCTACTTCTACTTGCTGCCTTTGCTGCCTTTGGTGGCATGTTAAACAACAGAAACTAACTCAGGGAAGTTAAACTTTTTTATTTGTGTAAGTGCAGCGATTTATAAAAAAAGTATATCACCAGGAAGTAAATCACAAATAAAAAATAAATTAACTAAAAGCTTTATGTAACAACAATACTATTATAACAAAATTCTAAACGAAAGAAAGACTTCAATTTTGACGTTTGACCTATCATAGAAAAATATTCTTTAATTGGTTGAGTATTTTTAAATATTAAGAAGAAAACTGTCATTGAAACTTCTCGAGTTAAAGTTACATTCAATACAAGAGTTTACAAATAAATAAATAAAATAAATAGTTATGTCGTAAGAATTCTTTAAAAAGGTTAAAAAAAGCAAAACGTTTTTGTTTTTAAAAACCCATGACGGTAAAAAAATGTTATTTATAAATGAATAAATTCAAATAAGTGAAAAAAGAACTAGGGAATTATCCCATCACTAGCGCTGCTTCAAAGCGACAATGGCGTCTGGTGAACGTAGGTATATTTTGATGTCTTATCTTCGCCAAAACCAGTCTTGGAATGAATACTACAAATATGAAGCTTAACTTTGGTACTATTTAATTCAGTAACATATTATTATGAAGAAAACGAAAAAAATCAAAAAAAACTTTTAAGTAAGTACCTGTTTTCTCAAATATCACATTATAAAATAGCACATCATCTATTTGTTGCCTAAACTATAGCAGCCGTCTATGTTACTTTTAGTAGAGGAGACGGTGAAAATCGACCTTCACTGCTCTGATAACCAGATTAGACGTACCTATTTCTTATCAAATATAATTTATAAACAAATATGCCTTTGATAACTTGCCTATCAAAAAGTGCTCATAGCTATTTTTAATCTAATCATTTTTTTTCATCACATTTACTCTTTTGATAACCGAATGATTTTTTGTATCATCAACAGATAGTTTTTAACACACAGAATATGCCTAGGTAGGTAGGCTTGCCTACTCATTTCTGTGTATGGCTACCTGGCAAGCTGTGAAAAGGTAAGTCAATATAGGTAACTACACCGATCTGCTAACCACGCGAAATTGATAATATATCAAAGGTTAGATATTTTAATTAAAAAACCAATCATACAGGCTTGCCTGCAAAAAATAAAATGTATGAGCAGTTTTTGATAGGCAAGTTATCATAGGCATATTTGTTTATAAATTATATTTGATAAGAAATACGTACCCTACTAGACCAAGTGCGCAATACTGAAATCCGTCGTCGCGTCGTACGAATGTGTTTGACGTCGGGGACAGGGCGATACAACTAAAGTGGAGTTGGGCAGGTCATCTGGCTAGACGCGGAGATGGCCGATGGAGTAAGATCCTGACCGAATGGTGGCCAAGGTTAGGCCAGAGAAACCAGGGCCGTCCAAAAGCGCGTTGGGTCGACGATATTATCAGGAGCGCGGGAAGCGGATGGATGAGGGACGCACAGAACAGAAAGGAGTGGCAGAAAAAGGGGAGGCCTATACCCAGCAGTGGGTGATTTCAGGCTGAAATGATGGTGATGAAGAAATACGTCTCATCTGGTTATCAGAGCGGTGAAGGTCCATCTTTACCGGCTCTTAGACCATTTGTCACTTTTCAGCGTCGTTGGCGTGTAAACGGTTAAGATTTATAATTGATTGGTTTCTAAAATGGCTCTGTGGCGTAACATTTCACATCAGTATTTTTATTGTGGATATTATAATGATTGCTTATGCCAGAGTAACTAAATGAACTACTTCCCATAAATTATAGTCTACTACCTATAGCAATAAAGTCTGTATAAAAATTGTCCAGTGCAGATCAAAAACAATATTTAATATTAAACAATAAAAATATGACTCTGAAGAACTTTTAATAAACACTTAAAATCAAAATTTTAAAAAATACTTGAAACACATGAAACTCATGTAAATACATTATATCACAAAGTACTTTAAAAAGAAAAACTGTAATACTAACAATAATTAAATGAAAATTTTATTCTGCACTAGTTTCCTTTTTTTCTTCGTCCTGTTCAACCATTACAAGTTCACTTGTATCATGCGTTGACTCATTTGTTTCCTGCACAATTTTACTTGTATCTTCCAGGGATTCACCTTTATCCTGCACGTGTTCAGTTTCATCTTCTTCAGTCAATGTTTTGTGGTTTCGTTGTTCGCCTTCAATATAACCAGATCCTTGTTGTACAGACGTTATAGATTCTTGGCTATCTCTGCCTAACCTTGACTTAGGTTTTGAGATTTTTCCGCTTACATTTTGCATGGATAATTGAGATAGAGCTAAATCTGCCATCAATGACTTCTGCATCTCAAATCTACTATGAGCTAGCAACTTGGATACGTTAGTCATGTCTTCCTCACTTTCTTCAGCCTCCACGGTGCTACTGGTATAACTTGAATGTAATGATGTAACAGTAAATGAAGCCACACTTTCTTTAGGTGTTGGTAGGGAAATTTCTTCATCTATGGGCACCAGCTCAATACTTGGAATAGTTTTTATACTTTCCTTTGAAATTGATGGAGGGGGGGAGACTAATGTAACGCCACCTTTACCGTCAAATGATGTAAGTGATGTTGTACGAACGCCACCAGCTGATTCACCCAGTACTTGCGATTTTCTGGACGGAACTGGTTTAACGTCAAAACCAAGATCTCCTTTTTCATAGATATTACTAAGTGAAATTAAGGATTCCATAGATTCAGCTCGAGCTGCATCACGATATTGATTAATAACTCCAAGAATTCTTTTAAGTACAATTTCTATGTCTACAATTTCACGAGAAGGATCCAAAGTAGTCCAGTGATCCATTTTTAGTGCCGCTTGTACAGCGAACGCTGCTTCTTTAAGAATATTCTTAAACGTTTTACGTTCCCTTAGAAGTTTCGCCGTTTCAACGACGGATTTATTTTGTTCACCCAGTGAGGCGTGCAAGTTTTGCTCCAATACACATACTTTAAGTGAGAGCTTTTCATTTGTTTTCAACATCCTCTGAATTTTTGCTTGCATTTTTTCAGTTTCGAACTGTTTCACATAAAAAGCTTTTTGTTTCTTCACATCTACGAATGCTGCCATTTGATCTATAACTTTAAGCTGCACAATACTGTTATTCATTGCTTTATCTCGTTCTTTTTCAGCTACTTCCATTGCACAACGACAAGCTCTCTCGTCTTCTCTAAACTGTTCATTTTGCTCGGCTACTTTTGCTTGCGTCATTAACAGACTATCTAATTGATTATTTAAAGCAATATTTTCTCGAATCACCCTGTGCGTAGACGCAGCAATTCTCAATTCGCTAGCATCTTGAAATTCTTGTGCCAACTGTAGAAGTCTTTCTTCCATTTCTTTCTTCAACTTGTCTTTACTAATTATTAATTGTTTTTCAGTATCATATATTATTCTTTTGTATTTCATTTCTTGGTCTTGAAATTCTTGCTCTTGTCTTTCGTACTTCTTCACTAGGTTTTCTCTTATAGCACGAAACTCTTCAAGTGTGTTTAATTTACCAGCTAATAGTTTATTTTCAGAAGTAAGTTGATCTTTAGTTCTTGTGAATTTCTTATCTAATTCATCGACAGTTTTTTCAAACTCTGCTGTTTCAAACACTTTTAATTCTTCTAAACTTCTGACCTTTTCTTTTAGTTCAGCATTTTCTTCACTTTTCACACCAAGAGTTTTTTTTAAATATGCTATAACCTCAGCCCTATCCTCGTCGAGTTGATCGTAAGCCTTTTGTAATGCTTCATTGCGAATTTCATAGTCGAGTGCTGATTGTGTGAGGCGAGTAACTTTTTGGTTGCAGTCTTTTATCTTTAGTTCATAAAACGCTCTTTCAACTTCAGAAAATGTGGCTTTTAGCTGATCTGCTGTAATAGCTCCCTTTGGTTTCTGTGGCCCCATTGTGTCATAAAATATTTTAATTTGTAAAATATATATTAATGAAACATAATAGCTGTACCAGGAATACTGAATTCAACAATTTAAAATAAAAGAGTTGACCCAGAGTAGAATACTTCAGTTGACTGTCTGTTTGACGTTATATCCTACCATGATGATATTCTTTTTGGCTATGATGTGCAAAAATTCGGCTGATATCATAATTAAGAAGGTAATCTTAATTAAAACCTTATTCTTTATTTCACGCTCTATCTACAATATCGTGGAATAATTTTCGAGTTGTAGCGGGCGAAACCGCTGGCTAAAAGAATCTAGGTTAGGGTTCTTATGTAGCCTGTACCAATAACAGGTGTACAGTCACGAGCAATAACATGTATACACCCGTAAAATTTCAAGCGTGAGTTTCTCGTAAAATAACGATTGCAACTTTGAAATAAGAGCTTCTTTATAATAATATGAGTTCCAAAATATTAGGTTCGTTCCGTAACATGAAATGAAATCAATAAAGTAGGCAAAAATCGCTTCTTAACGTAGCTAAGTGTATACATATTGGTGCTGCTGACTGTACACAACATTCTCATAAGTAAAATAAAGTTCTAAAATTGAAAAGTTTTTATTTTAAATAATCAAGGCAACACACAATAATCAAGATAACATAGCATTCAGTTAAAATAATAATGATTTACGTCTAATGTAACATTATTTTTTCGTTAAGAATTAAAAATAATTAATCTAAAGTTGTTATTTATTGTGATTAATAATAGATCTAGTAATCTTTCTGAGTATTTACACTCAGAAAACATAAAAAGGTGCCTCTCTTAATTACAGAAACAAACTTTCCTCATTACTAAAACAACCTCAAGACAATACAAGTGCTAGAATGCACACACGTTAAAACGTAAAAAAAAAAAAAAAAACAAAAAAAAACTTAAAACAAAAAATATAACACACGCTATTATCACACATAAATTACCAATAAAGTACTAAGAAAAAATGATATTAATAAAAGCCTATTATAAAAAATCTTAATAAATGTTATTTAAAATAATTGCGATTCAAATTACACTTATGCCAATAAACCCAAAAAGTAGTATAAAAAAATTAAAATGTAAAAACTCTCATTAAAACTTTTTTTGTTTTTTTAAGAGGCGTCCGTTTGACTCTTAATTTCATCAGCAGGATCTTTGTTCTCGCTCATACTCTGGCTTTGTGATAAGTCTGAATCTTTATCTTGATCACCTCTCTTAATTTCATCTGTTTCTACAAATACTGCTATTTGTTCTTCTTCACTTTCTCGTTCTTCGAGACTATCTAATTTTAACTGAGATTTCGTTTTATCTTCTTGCCCCATTTGTAAACTCATTTGTGACTGCATAGTGTACGCCAAGTCAGCCATTAAAGATTTTTTCAACTCAATTTTACTGGCGGCTAATTGAGCTTCAATATCCAGTTCTTTAAAATTTTCTTCCTCTTCAACCATTTCACTTTGTGCTGAGGGCACAAAAGTGTCAACACTGTCTGTTGCCATTATATCTGTTTTTGATATAGGAGGTATTACCTTGATACTGGGTATAGTTTTAATACTGCTGTGTGTTGAAGTATCCGACATAGAGGCAATTGTCGATACTTCTTTAGCTATAAAGGCATCCTTCGTAGCAGTAACAATAGCTGCGGTGGCAAGTTCTGCTACCGAAGTCTTCTTCAATTTTGGTTTAGGCACAAAACCAAGATCGCCTTCTTCGTAAATTCGGCTAAACGAACCTATTGTGCCAAGGGACTCAGAATGCTCAAGCTCACGGAACTGTGATACGATCTCAAGTAAATGTGACAGTAAAATATGCCTATCCATTACTTCTCGCTTATCATTCACTGACGCCCATTCGTCTAATTTTAATGCCGCTTGAACTGCAATCGCTGCTTCTTTCAGAACTTTCCTTAAATTATCTCGTTCTTTGGTAATTTTCACAGCATCCACGATGGCTTTGTTTTGGTCACTCAACCGGGTATGCAAATTTTGCTCTAGGACACGGACTTGCTGTGTGAGCTTTTCATTATCGTTAGTAAGTCTTTTTATATTCACCTGTAATGACTCAAAGTCGTAACTCCTTCTTTCAAATAAGGCTCTTTCTCGTTTGACGGACTCGTATGCAGCTGTTAGCTGCTCAATAACCTTAAGTTGTACAATGCTCTTGTTAATAGCCTTATCTCTTTCTTCTTCAGCTAACTCTTTGGAAACTTGTGCTGCTTTCATGCTTTCTTTGAAATTCTCGTTTTGTTGAGCTAATTTTCTTTGAGAGGATAGAATAGTTTCTAGTTCATTATTTATAGTTATATTTTCTCGAATAACTCTATGCGTTGATGCTGCCACTCTTAATTCGGTCGCATCTTGAAAATCTTGAGCAAGCTGTAGAAGTCGTGCTTCCATTTCTTTTTTTAAGTTGTCTTTACTAATAATAAACTTTTTCTCAGTGTTGTAGATTAGTCTCTTGTATTTCATTTCTTGATCTTGAAATTCTTGCTCTTGGTTTTCAAATTTTCTCATTAAATCATCACGTATGGCTCTAAATTCTTCTAACGTGTTAAGTTTTCCAGCTAGCAGCTTGTTCTCTGAAGTAAGTTGTTCTTTCATAATCATGAAGTCCTTTTCCAATTGTTTCGATGTTTCGTTAAACCGGTTGTTTTCAATCTCTCTAATTTCTTCAAGACCTTTGACTTTTTCTTTTAGTTCGTCGTTTTCTTCGTTCTTCATGGAGAGAGTCTTTTTTAGGTAAGCAATGATGTCAGCCCTATCTTCGTCTAACTTATCGTACGCCTTCTGCAGTTCATCAAGCCGTACTTCATATTCATCCACAGCGGTTCTGAGCCTTGCCACTTTCCGGTTACTATCAGCTAGCTGGAGTTCCAAAAATGTTTTTTCCACTTCGTTGAACGCTCCACCTTTCTCATCTTCTTTTTTACCCTTGTCTTTTTTAGGTGCCATTATTTAAATATATAGGAAATAAAATGAAACAAGAAAATAAAGTGAAATGTTATGTGTGTATATCTGGTAGGGTAAATTAAATCAATAAAACATGGTTGCTACGGTAGCCGTAACCAAGTTACAAGCTGTACTGTTTTTGAATAGGATTCGTACAACAAAGCCTTTTAGGCTTCGAAATCAATTAGGTCAAAGACTGGTCACTAAAAAGATAAGATGACGACGTTATTTTCAATGAACTATACAAAAAACGTACTCAAATACATTATAATTGGGTACATTTTTGTTTGTTTCATGTTTGGTTTGGATTTTTGACATCAAAGACACGGTCCCTTGGCAAAAGGACTTTTGCCTAAGGTGTTGATTTTTTAACATGTCACCAGTGCACCCTTGCGAAGTGTATGCGGGTTACTATTAAAAAATAACCCTCATTTGTTTCTGTAACATGGTGTCATGATGACATAACACAGCTAGTTAAGATAGCACTACACACGAGTTTCTGTAATTGATAATGCCGTAACTTTTACTGACAATTAGTGATAGTTTCATTAAAAAAAAGCAACTGTGCTCTATTGTAACTGTTGTTATTTTATTGTAAATGTGCCCCTTCTTATAAATAAACGATTATTATTAGTAATTGCAACCTCCATACTTGAAATACAGAACAGTGTAACCATTGAACATAAGATAACCTCTTATCTTTGGCATTATTTTTTGCTGGAAACCCTGAACTGCGTCGTTATGGATACCAAATAACAAAAGTGGCAACGCCGATATATGTCAGTCATTGTGTTTATAATAATTACTATATTATAATACTTCTGGTTCACACTTTCGATTAACGAAAGGTATTTACATGGCAGATGTGAGCGGCAACGCCGGGAGGGGACGCCCTAGAAAGCCATAAGTACACTGACCTTGTTGGTGATGTTCTACAGAAAGGACAGGTGCGTACTCGTAACCGGCGTGCGTGTATGACCAGATGTATGAATGTGGACGCGGCAAAAGAAGTATGTAAGGATCGTAGCAGGTGGCGTTCTGTGGTGAGTTTATGTATGATTTTCAAAATTCCCCATGAAGCCCTTACAAAAGCGTATTTATCATTACATCCTTATTAATTCTCTTGGATAGCAGGTAACACCTCACAAGTACCTATTACGATAGCTAGCAGCATTTTCTGTATTTCTATACATACGATTTTTAATTGGAATACAAATTCCAATTAAAAATCGTATGTGATATTTAATTGGAATACTACGTCCCACCTACCACTCATATATTGGAATGTCTTGCATCCAATGTAACATGGAATGAGCCCGCCATCTAGACTCCAGGCTGCTATTGAGAAAAGAGACACCGCGGCCCCGAAACACAAAGGGCTAAGAAGGAACATAGATAAGTTCTAGTCAGTACAAGTCTGACACTCCCTCCTACTCCACGCGGAGAGAGATTCCGATCTATTTGATGATTTCTATTCCATTTTCCTCGAAAAAAAAACCCTGCTACTAAGAAACGGGAAACTAAAATAAGTACGATAATTAAATAGCTACCACTTACCTCACAGAACTTAGCACCATACGCGGGGGGCGGGGAGTCACAGAAGCGGTGCCGACTGCGTGTCCGCGTCGAGCAATGCGCAGGTGCCGGGCACGCTGACCACGCAGACCACGCCCCCCAGCCACCCGCACCGCCATCTGCTGGAGAGAGAGATATGCAACTATGTTATTCAGGTTTATTCAATTTCAGTGTGCTATGGAATGAGCAATGTTTGGCCGCTATGGCCGAAAAATTCTGATTGCTAGACATTAGAGCTTCTGACTACACGTTACTATAAAAGGTCTTCTGTCTCATTGTCTCACAGTGAAAATCAACGACAACCAATATCAATTATAGGCTTCGGGAGGATCTAGAAATGTTAGGAATGGTTATCCATAGACCAACCTTTCTTAATCTCGAAGAGCGTTCCTTGCTGATAATATTATATAGACACAACCCATATATGCATTCCTGGCATAATGACTTACTTGGGAGCGGTAGTTTGGGCATATAGTCCATTCTGACATCAGCCATTGCTCCCGCGACTGCCTGTGAACCGAACAGAAAGCAATACTCCGTATTCCGCTCGGTAAACAAGTGCTAGTAGCCACGAGCCACTCTTTTGTTTTTTTGGAACGAAGTTCCACGCGCGTTGTGAAAGGGGGCTAGACGGAAAAAATTCTTACGAAAAGTTGTCACGACACTTTTTGCTATAGTAAGCTATTGTAAGCTGTGCGGCGTCGCATGTTTCTCTGTCTGTCTCTCTCTCTCTCTTATAGAAAGCAAGCCAGATTTTTACATTTTTTTGGACTCGAAATGATTTTTACACGTGTCCACATAGTTTAATCCATAGTTTAAGTCCACAAATTAAATCATTTTTATATTATGTTTCTCCCAGGTACGTCTGCTGCTGTTGTGGGCAAACAGTCCATTCTGACGTCAGCCACTGCACCTGTGACTGCCTGTGAAACGTAGATGAAGCAATACTCCGCAAGATTCTCGATGAACAAGTAGCAGTAGCCATGACCCCTCCTCGTTTAGTGTCTTACCTGAGAGCGGCAGTGTGGGCAAACAGTCCATTCTGACGTCAGCCACTGCACCTGTGACTGCCTGCGACACGTACACAAAGCAGTACTCCGGATACCGCTCGCTGAAGAGTCGGCAGTCAAACGATGCTGTGTGCTGACCTCTGTAACGAAGACGGTGTTATAAATAAACATTAGGTTTTTTTTGCTAACGTTAATTTTCAAGTGACAGTTGACAGATAGAGGTTGTTGACGTTTCTATTCCTATTTGGGACACATTATATTATTATAATAATTATTTGCTATTAAAATCAAAATCAAAAGTCATTTATTTAAACTAGGCTGATAATCAGCACTATTCGAACGTCAAAATTTACTTTACTTTACTTATTTACAAGTGACAGTCCCCAAAACGACCATCCTTCGACACTTCCTAGTGTTTTTGCTGGAAAGAAGAAGTGTCGGAACAAACTCCCAGCAACACATCTGTCTGTTTGGTTAGAAGAACCAGACTCGAAACAATAGTAAAGTGTAAGTTAATATTACGATTGACTACAATCAATAATAAAAAAGTATATAATAATAAAACATAAAAAAGACATAACATATCAGTAAATTTATACCTATTATACCTACATATATACTTATACACAATCAAAACCACAACAGTTTACTATAGTTAAATGTTACACAATCTAAATGAAAAATCTTGGTAAACATAGTAAAAATAAGTAAGTATTCGTACGAAATTGTGTAAAAGCAACAGCTCAACCAGACCGTAACCAAATCTAATGGGAAAATTTGCAGACATAGAATTTCACATAATATTATTTGAAATTGTTTTTGAAAGGTCAGTTGAAAATGAAAAAATAGCTAGATATTTTGACACCTTATTCCGCTGAATTTAAAACTACTAAAACAAAATCTTAATACGATAAGATAAGACTTACAAATTGCAGTACCTGAATGACATCATGTTTTTTTTGGTACCTAAATTTTCTGAAAACGAAACCTAACCCCCTGCATACTAAATTTCATGAAAATCGTGGAAGCCTATTTCGAGATTCAAGAGAGAATTTGCATTGCACCTTTTTCTACATACCCTACCTTCGACCATATTTAGACCCCCGAACTTTGCTGACATTAGCCAAAAATTTACACCGACGCCGACGACAGACGCGTTACGCCAATAGGTACGTAATGGCCACCAGGATATAAATTAAAACCATTAATTACTGTGATAAGGTGTTTATACCACATTAATTAAATCGATACCTACTGATTACCGAGGAAATTATGACTGTTTAAAAGTTGAATATAAGTACATTAAATATCTCATTAGCTAAAATAAGTAAATCGAATATCCCAAAGTAATGTGTCATGTTTCCGGCACTATTTCAGACAATTCTAATACAATAGTTTTGCCATTCATTTTCAAACTGTATTCGAGATCGATTAGTCAAGGAATTTTCAAAATGCGAATGTGGCACACCTACTTCATCATCATCATCCTATAATGTTCCCACTGCAGGGACTCAGGCTCCTCTCTGGAGAGGGATAGGCTATAATCCACCACGCACACCTACTTATTTCTATCAAATTAAACACAAATGCATAACACTTTCCACTATCTCATCTTAACTGTTTTATTGCCTTTATTTTAGTTTTTTGGTAATACAATTTAATGACATGGCTACTCATGATTATACGAGTTTGTGTTTATTCCTCTAATAAAATTGATCGTTTTAACTATTTTCCAATTGATTACTAAACCTTTCCAAACATCTAAATTATCAATAGGTACCTACTATAAGCTGCAGAATTGATCAAAACGGTAATCCGGGCAACATTTGTGTGGTCACATAAGCCGATTATTGTCACCGCAAATTAGAGCCCCATGTATATGTACCCACCTTCAGGCACAAGTGGCTATATGTCGTAGATATCTATAATTAATTAAACGCTCCAGAATTTAATGAGGATTCCTCGTGATATCCGTGGTTACAAATTAATATGCGATTTAAATTTATTAATGTAATAACATGAACATATAGTGAAATAAGTGATTTGGAGTCATATGGTTTGGGTACATGTTTCAGATTTCATAACTGTCTGCAGAATTGGAAAAGGTTTTCCAAAGTTTGCGAAATATCCCTTGGTCTTAATAAGACAACGTTTTCTATTCCACGGATAAGATTGGCCATCGCAACGCAATTGACCGCATTTTGCGTAAAAGTAAGCTCGATCCCATTGACTACTAAATCTGGTGGTAAATCTGGTGTTGTTCCATAAACTATTTGACACTTCGCGTCCTGTTTGCACTGCTTATTGCTCGTTGTAGAAACTGATGGACGCCACTGAAGGTGCTAAATTCGTAGCCAACTTCTGGTAATGATTTTCCACCCGCAAAAAAAAAAGAAAAGGTTTATATGTAGTACATTGCACCCAGGCAGGTCGTCAGTATTAAATACTCAACCTGTTATCAGGTGTCCAAAACTAAGATTGACTAATTTTATAAGTCTCACCTGCGAACTCGTCTCTCGGCGACATACCGCAGCCGATCAGCGTCTCGGCCGAAGACCCTGACCCTGTCAGCGCCCTCCAGCACGCACTCCGGGTACTGGAACAGCACCCTGACTCCATCGCCGCAGGGGAACACAGACCCTCCGTGCACGTTCAGTACGAATTGTTCTGACCAGTCCGCCTGAAGGAAACATGCAGAATTAAAAAAAAGTTCTTTCTGTTCTTCAACGATCTATGAGAAAACTGAGTGTAAAATATTGGATGGGAAAAGAAACTCTATGAGATAATTATTAAGAAAGAAATTAGGATTATGAAAACAACGTTTTTTTTTTCGTTTTTATCCTTACCGCATGTTATCGTACTGATTTGTTTGCGGACTAGACTGAAAAATGTGTAACAATGAAAAATGATTTTTTTTTTGTATCTTTGATTTTTTAGGCATTTCCCGATTACCTAGGAAATTTAATTTTTCGATCGATTCAGCTTGCCGTCAACTTTAAGTCAACCGGGTGTCCCTAACTGCCGCACTCAGAGAGCTTTAATGATTACTTAGGCCATCACTTAGTAAAGGTTTTGACAGTTTTGTCAAATCTTTACTTAGTGCCGGCTTAAGTAATCATTAAGTATCTCTGAGTACCGCAGTAAGACACTTTTTTATTTTTGTTATTTATTGATAGAAGCATTGTAAATTTGTTGTTGTTCGTGTTTTGTTGTTGTTTCTCGTGGAAACATTGTCTAAAACAAAGAATACCACAGAAATATTCGTTGCAAAAAGTAAATCGCAGTCACTTCGTGGCCAGTGGAAGTAAAAAGCATGATTACCTTCCTGCACTCCGCAGAAAGTGGTTTCACGCTAATGGACGCCACTTTATTGGTTAATGGCTTGGAAGAAATTCTCCTACTATCTTGGATTCTAGTTCAGTTTATAACGATTAAAAAGTTTAAGATAAGTATAATTGGAAATGATTTACTATGATGTTGCACGTCGGTATTTTAAGGCTCGACTACCTGACTTTCAGAACAATACTGTTTCAATACTTATTGCAAAAAAATATTATGATTAACTGTGGTTGTAACGAGCTAAATAACCATTGTAATTAAAAAAAACCACTCCAAAATATACATAATACAATACATGCTTATTATAAATTGGTTAACATTAATCTTCTCGAAAAAGGGCCTCAGACAGCATTGAAAAGTTAATGTCACATAAACATAAAACACACAATAAACTTGATAGTAATTATAATTTAAAATACCACATTCAAAAATAAACATTAAACACAAAGTTCCAAATTCAATTCAAAATCACTTTTAGAACTTCCAAAAATATTGTTGCCAACAGATAAAATTTTCACCATAAAAATGTTGCCGTCGCACAATAATGGAATACAGCACTTAAACCAGGACCCATTTATTACACATAAACTTTTATGTAGATTGTAACACTGAAGTTTGTGTAACGACCGCTGTGAAACATAATAATTTTCCTTCCATTCATCTTTATAACAAAAATGTAACGAACATTATTGTTAAAACGTTATTCGTCAATGGAGATCAAACGCAAATCCTGCTGAGTTAATTTAAGCCTGAGTTGGTAGGACAAAGACTTTGGAAAGTATATTTGAAACTTGAAATCAGAGAGATTTTTGTTAAAAGACTTTGATAGACGATGTTTGGTCGTGTTTGCGATCAATCAAGCGTAACCTTTTGACTTAAAATTAATTTGGTTATCGCGATCTTTATTTTACCTTTGGCAGCGACTTCAATGATTTAAATGAAAATCATTAATTGACAGTGTTCTATTCACGATAATTATCTTCAAAATTCAAGATTTTAGTTTTTAAAGGAAAAACATTAACAATATTGGAAATTCTAGTGACAATAACCTGGCATTTTTCTTTCTTTGGTGAACAACGCTTAACTTTAAAAAATCGTCACTCAGGTCCGTTTGCACCATAAACTACTAAATGCGTTTAACATCATCATCCTGCCTGCCCTTTTTTTTGGGGGGTGGAAAATCATCAAATAACCCCTCCCACTCTTGGGCAGAGCGAAAGGGAGTGTCAGACTTCTACTGACTAAAAACCACCCATGTTCCTTCTTAGCCCTTCATGTCGAGGCCGCGGTATCTCTTGCCAACAACCCGCAGCCCCGACGGGCGTTTACCTTACCCTTACCCTCTCCTCTACTAAATGCGTTTAACGCTTAACATAATTGAAATATGATTCTTTCTCAGACATCCAGAAACGATTCACCAAAAACAGAAAAAAAAAAAATATTTATAAATACATTTGTTTATTACTAAACATAGTTACCGGTTAGTGGTGGAAGCGAGCTCAAGTCAAAATTACTAAAGACGACTTTTAAAAATTCAAATTCAATATTCTAAAATATACCATGGCAGATTTACGTCTCACTAAAAGCTCCGTAGACAAGCTTCCATCGATATCTATCAAGAGTTCTCTTTCAGCTTGTTTGGCGGGAGTTATGTACGGTCTCCATACATCTCCCGCCAGGTGTTCAATAAAATATGAACAGGATATAGTCACCATAATGTTATGAAAGAATATGTGGACAAAAATAAAATTATTTGATAGAAAACATTGAGAGAAAATCTTAAATCCACTCACTGACGCTTGCACCAGTGACCCTGCAATTTGTACATGGCATAAAAACTAAAGCAAGATTTTTCATCTTCAAAATGAATTAATTTAAATCATAACATCTTGTCTGTTATCCCAGAAGGGATCAGAAGTCAATCTGACAGTACTTACACCAACATTTCACAAGATATGTCTAAGTCCCATGTAACAAGGGATGAGCTAAATGCCGTGAATCAAGCGCAATTTCAGACTCCGTGGTTGCTACTGAAATTCGTTATGGAAAAACCTAATAACACTTTTTATTTCAGTTTTACTGTATAATAACCCGAGCATTTTGATATTCGTTTCTACTGTTATTTAAAAAATCCGCGTTTTATTTACCATGTCCAAATCAATCCTTACAACAGATGAAATAGGACTATTACAATGGTAATGTACAAAGATATTTCGGGCAGAATTTTCACAAAGCTCAATATTTAGACAGTCCTTTCAACCTCCGAGTGCGTGGCTATCCTGTTAACCTGTGCCCCTGTAAATATTTATAGAGGTGTTCATTTGAAAAGGCTTTTTATGTGAGTGGAAGTCAGACGAGGCACCATTTTGATTGCCTCCAACAAACATTTTTCACAAATAATTAAAAACGTGGACTTTAAACGAAATCCTGAACATTAAACACAGACAAAGAGTTGTTTGATGTTACGAATTAAACGTCCCAATAAATATTAAGTTTATGGATATTTTTACCTTTGGGTCGCAATTATAGACCCAAGCACGGAAAGGTAGAATTTTACGGTGTGGTAAAACGGTTTTGTTATGAATTACGGTATTCTTTGCACATAAACTTATTTTGATTGCCTTTTAAATAAGAGCGGCGTGCGGTGAGTTGTGTGCTGTGAGCGGCGTGCCGCTTTGCACATTTCCTCTCCTCTGCGCTTTGCATATCTCCGCTCGTCTCCACTTTAGTGGAGTCCAGACCTTAGGCTTCATTCTGCGTTAAGGACAACGTTCTTTAACTCTCAGTTCACCAACATTGGCGGGGGGACATGCGTCAAGCGACACGCATATGTGTCACTTGCTTCTTTTACGTGAGTAACTGCCGCACTCAGAGAGCTTATTGATTACTTAGGCCATCACTTAGTAAAGGTTTTGACAGTTTTGTCATACACAAGTATGTCAAATCAAGTGACGGCTTAAGTAATCATCCGCAGTTAGTTCCATCGTGTTGCTAATCGCATGATTCGTAGCTTGGTCTAAGCTACTTATTCATATTTTTTCCACAGGTTTCCTGTAGCAAAACGCATGTTGCTTGAGCATGTAGTTTGTGGTCAAGCCGTAGGGTAATAAGTTAATACCCTCTATTTATCATTTACCCTACGGGGGGTAGGTTAATAGGGTATATGGTAATAGGTGGGTTTATTTGATTATACTTACTTTAATAAAAGCGGTGGCCAGATCCTGCGGCCCAGCCGCCGCGGCTGGCCTCAGTGTAAGTGCATAGTCCCCGGCCTGACCGAAGAGTTCACAACGCAGTGTCATCGTCCGACGACCTGGGAACCCGTGCATCTGCAAACAAAATACTTCAAATAATGTCTGTAAAGTTTTTAAAGTATAAATGTAGGTACTAGGCTGTTTTGGCGCGTACTAAAATATGTTAACTTTTCTTTTCAATTACAAAATGGACGAACTTGATGTTTTCCTTGAGAATTGGAGAGACGTTGCACAGAATCGTGACCGTTGGAAGGAATGGTGGGAGGCCTTTGCCTTTTGCTTTTTTTTTAGCAGTGGGACAATATAGGCTGGCTATAATATTTACAAAATAATCCATTACAAATGTTTATCGTTAGTGTTACCAGGATTCTAGAATCCGGAATCTTAGAGTCGAAAGATCGCTGTATGTATTACAGTTTTCTAAAAAGACAACTTTTTTGTATGGAAGGTAGAGACCTATCCTCTCAAACAGGACTCTCCTCTTCAAAATTCATCCAAGAATGCAATAGTATAGCAACAGAGTTTGAAAATTTGTGTTTTGGAAAAAACTGGTATTCCCAGTTCTCACGAAATAGACAGCCATTTATTTTTGTGCCAGTCTACGTTCTCATAAAAGTTGCCTTTACCGTCGCTTTTCAGGACACTCATACTGGCAGCCAACATCGCACCGTCACGCGGCAGTCGAAGGTTAGAAAGTTAAAAACAAGACTCACCTGTTCAGAATACAAAACATGTGCATGTGAGCTGGTATTCTTCCCATCACAGAGAACAGCTCCTCCACTGGAGTGGCCACAGTATAACAATTCCAGCCAAAAATCCGCACTCGACTCTATGGGAGTGCACACCACCCTGGGAAACTCCAGTATAGCCATCACCTGCCTCTCAGGGTACGTCTGTATCTGCTCTGGAGTCACATCCAAGTTCGCCGTCGGCCACATCACGTCGAACTTCCAAGACTTAACCACACTGTCGCCAGTCTCCATAAGACTGCCTTCGCTTACGTCTCTTTTAACTTTACTACCATCAAAATCACGTTTAGTATCTGTGAAGTTATCGTAGTCTGGCAAGTAAGGATCCTTTTCGGATATAAGTTCTAGGTAGTATGTGCCTCCTCTAGAGAAGTATCCACATGGTAGTGTCATGCGATTTTCGGCGTCAAGTGCTAGAGGCATGGTGGCTAGTAAGGCTCGGCCGTCATCGTCTTCTCGGGCGATGCGGACCTTGAGGCTGCCTCCGGAGGCACCGTGGACTCTTATGTGCACGTCCCCACCCAAGGCCACCAGCGTCGTTGGTATCTCCACCCATACTTGGTTGAGGTCGACACGGTCTTCACTGACGTATGGGTTGACGAAACTGGCGCCGCCTGGGGACAAACAAACTTATTGAAATAACAAAACATGGCACCTGCAATCCCTAAAAAGTTAAGCAGAAGTGTACCTAATGAATTAGGTACCCACATTTTGCGTCCTATGTAGTGATGACAATAGGCTCACCCCTTGGTGAGCCTATTGTCATCATTCGGGCACAAATCAGGACAACGTGGTTGCTACTGAGAATTCCCTAATAAAAAACCCAGTAACTTTGCTCGACCTGGGCAACTTAGGACCTCATGCCTCAACTTATTGAGATGTTTTGTCATTTGTCAAAGGAATAAAAAAAACTATGCATTTTTAACTTCCACGTCCATTTTTATTCAAACCAACCTGTGACCACCAAATGAAATCCAAGACTTATTCAACACGTAATCTCCTAAAAAAACGTAGTTTCGGCTTTAGTTTGTTAGCTACCTCTTACCGATGTAGTGCTAAGTCAAATAGAACCGAAAGCACTTAACGTTACTGTCACAGAGATAATCGGACTAACGTGGAAGCAAAGCTTGATAACGAGGGAAAGCAGCCAATTACTTCAGGTGCACTAATTGCAAACACAGGAGACTTTAAAAATACTAGTGTTTAGTTCAAAATATTTTTAGAAAGTTCAAATAAATAAAAATATTGATGTCCGTGACTGTACCAGCTCACAGTAATCACGTGAGTTACGTATCCGGATTATAAAATTAAGGTTACCCAATATCCCGTCGGGGCTGCGGGTTGTTCGCAAGAGATACCACGGCCTCGACATAAAGGGCTAAGAAGGAACATTGGTGGTTTTTAGTCAGTAGAAGTCTGACACTCCCTTTCGCCCAAGAGCGGGAGGGGTTATTTGATGATTTTCCACCCGCCAAAAAAAAAAATAAAGGTTACTCAATGCCTCCCAATTCAATCCAGTATTGTACCAGTGAACCACCCTATTACAACCCTTGGTGGAAGTTTTAGAAATGGTGACGCCACTGCCTAGTGCCTACCGTCTTCGTAAAATCTTCATTTACGATACTTACAAGCCAAGTCATACTTTCCGTGATTTCTACGTAGGTAGGTAAACGTTACCTACAAAAACGTTTAAAATTCAAAATGCATGAGGCGTGATACATCGTACATCACAATTTACATACATTTCGCAATTAAATGCAAATTGGGGGTTAACGCGGTACACCTACGGAAAGAGCTTTACCTCGTAGTATGTTTTAAACTTTAATTACTTTGTGTAAACGAATAACATTCATAATGAACTTGAACTAAGAGTGGTTTTAGGGTGGAAGTCTTACTAATCCTACCACCTACTATAATATCACTTCACTGTCACTACACATTACGAGTAAAAAACCAAGTTTTGTTGTTTTTTTTTGTTTTTTTAAGTACTCCGCCGCGTCTATCTGTCTGTCTCTTCGTGATAAACTTAAAAATACTGCACCGATTTTCATGCTGTTTTCACCAATGGATAGAGTGGTTTTTGAGAAAGGTTTTAGTGTATAAATTGTTTGCGGGCGTAGCCGCTGACATCAGTTAGTAATATTATAAATGCGAAAGTTTGTGAGGATGGGATTTTTGTAGATAACTCGATCCCACTTAATGGATTTGGATGAAGCTAGATAGTTTATAATCTGGATTAACATATAGGATACTTTTTATCCTGGTATTATGATCCCGTAACAACCAACTGTACGCGGGCGAAGCAGCAGGCATAAGATGGTAAACAATACTTTTTACGATTGTGAATTTAATTTCGTCTTGGAATGAACTGACAATGCGGCGATGTTGTAAATCTTTTTAAATGGACTTGGTGCTTTGAATTAAACGTAATTGTGTTTTGTTAAAGACTTTACGCTGGTCGAGTAATAAAACGGTGTGAAAAGTGGTTGCCAACTGTTTTAAATACCTAGCAGACGTGTTTAACTAGCTGTAGGGTGTAGTTTTAGGCTCACCTCTGCCTAAACCGTTCGGGGATTAAACGCGTGATGTTATGTTTCTATTATAGTCCGGTCAATTTAGATATGCAAGGGTAAAATAATTCCCCGAGATCTAAAAACATTTCACTATACATATACAAGACTGGTGTTCCGAACATACATGCCTCTCTGGTAAATTATTGTAACTTCAGTTCTCTATTTTGGTCTTATTTGACCGGACTATCAGTTAAATACCTACATCTTCCCAGATAAGGTAGGTATACCTACCAAAATGGATGTTCGTATACTTGTATTATCTGTTCGAGACTAATAGACTTGGATAAAAGTTTGGCAAATCACCCTGAAAGTTGGAACTTATGTGTATCTTTATAATGAAGGTTTTTTTTCTTCTTTTTGTGCTACACGTTTCCGAAATACTCAAAGTTTTAAGTTTCCAAGTTCTTTCAAAGTTTTAAAAGTCCATTCAATGACATCTTCAGAACAACTTTAGTAGCTTATATCTTGTACCGTATGGTATCGGTATGGTATGGTGTCGGACGTAAAGAATATCTTCCCGTGGGTATCGAAAGAGGCGACTAAAGGACTTCCCAGAAAATGGGCAGTAGCGTTCTCTGTGCCTTCGTAACAAGCACATTACGATCGTCAACCCGCCTGCCAAGCGTGGCGATTATGGCAAATCACCCCCTTCTGGGGGAGGCCTATGTCCAGCAGTGGACGTCTTATGGCTGAAATGATGATGATGATGATGATCTAGAAAACGGGACACTTTTATTCTTACCAGCTAATATAGGTATTAATAAATAAAAAAAACGTAAGTTAGGCAAGCCATTAAATTAGTACAACCATGTTTACAACCCTTTTGGATTGTGAAGGAAAAAAAAATATAATACCAAATTATATTTTTTTTATACATTAAAACAGAAGAACATCACCTGATCACATCCCTAAAACATCGGTAAGCCAAAATCACCTTCCATTCTTACGACCTCACCCGCAACAGAGTACCCGCACATTATTCAGAGGTATTTCCCTGGAGGAGGTCCCGATATGTAGCAGGATTCTGATTTATCTTGACACGGCCACGTTGATAGCCTATAACAAACCTGTAGATATTGTGGCCGGGTGAGATGGTACTGAAATTGGTGGCCCTTTGATATCTGTGACGCATGAAACTGTAGCTATCCTCATAATGGAAATGTTGTATTGATTGCTTTGACTTAAACTTGGATGGTTTTTGCTTGTTCCTACAGGTTAAATTCTGAAGGTGGCCACTACCGCAAAACACATCATTTACACGACTTTCAAGAAAAATACAATCAACGCAACCCAAAATAATTCTCTTTTTCGGTTAAACTTCGAAAATGATTTCTGAAAAATGTCGATTCTAAATAATTCTCGTAAACAGTTGTATAAAACAACCATCCCTTGTTGCATCAGGAGGTTAAATTTTTTCACAAAAGAGAATATGCTGAATTAGCATTTTCTCAGAATTACAAAGGTTAATTTAAAAAAAACTTTGGTTGTACTGGGTACACCTCTGCCTAACCCTTCGGGGATTACAGGCGTGATGGTATGTTATTCAAACTCACGCTCTTTTCCCATGGGGGCAGGCAGAAACCACAGAACGCCACCTGCTATGTTATTTGTGCTACTTTAAAATATCTATTTGCTAATTAAAGTAACCCCACTATCAAAACAGGTTTCCTAAAAGCTGCAGACTTCAATGGATAAGAAAACCTCAACTTAGTTCAGAATACTAAAATTCTTAACATTTTCCTGAATAAGAGACGTAATTGATGTCTTTAGCTTCTTCAACTACCAGCTTACATAGAACCCTTACCATTTAAATGTATCTTAGCAAAATGTATAAAACGCTACAAATTAAGGTTGAAAGTAAGGGACCAAACTAGAATGGGAAACTTGGTGTTTAGAATAAATCAAGATGTTTTAGTATATAATTATTTTCAGGTGAAATAAACTTGCTGTAAAAGAAAAACGACGTTTTATTAAAGATTCTTACGTGAACTGAACTGTGTTTAACTTAATAATGTTTTAACTATTTGATATTTTATTTTTGTGGCTGTCTTTACACCTTGTATTTTGAACTAGTTTTTAAACTCTGGTTTTGTAGGCGGCCTAATGAATTTTGAATATGATTTTTATTTTTTATTAAAAAAATAAACGTTGCCGTTGATTTTTTCCTGTATCGTGGGTGGTGCCTTCACAAACATAATTATAAAGTCACATACACAAATACAAAAAAATAAAAACATAAATTTCATAATTTCCCGAAACAATTATCTGCAGGCCATACAAATATTTGTTCCGTGCGGGGATCGAACCCGTGACACGCAGCACAGCAGTTCAATCGCTTAGCCACTGCGCCAACCGTGCGACGTTTTGTCATTACTACATGGATATAGGGGTGATCTTAGGAACTACTTATCCGATTCTGATAATTGTTTTACTAAAGTGAAGCTACTTGACTACATAGGGAGCGAATCTGCAGAAAAAAGCTGGTTACTAATAGAATTGAAACCATTACAACAAAATGATGAAAGTGGAGGGTGAGAGAAACCCTCTACAGTCCAAGTCTTGTAACTAACAATTCTATCAACAAAAGACCGCCTTTCCACTATAAATCTATAATGTATTTATATAACAAATGGTATCGAGGTCAACTACTGGATGGGCGGGACAGACACATTCATTTGTGTTGACAACCTACCACGGGCTGGTACAGTCCGTGCCCAGCATTATCTGACCCCTCACATAAAGAAATGGTTTAAGAAGAGGGGTCAGATAATGCTGGGTATTGATAGTACTATCGGTTCACTCGATAGCCTTGTTTCAACAATTGTGTCCAAGTAATTATATTGGGGGAATAACTTGTGTTTTTGGCTTAGGGACAGACAAAACGTATTGTAAAGGTATTAGGTACTTCAATTGACAAGTTAAGTAGATTGTATTCACATAAGTTAGTACCAAGTCCTTTGTACTACGGGCTGGTAATAATAACATTGTCTTCATTTGATTGCCTAGTGGGGAACAACAACTGAGGGGACCGATAGATTTGTAGTAACGAGAATTTTTGCCGGCAGACATGCTAGACAGTCGCTACCACGTCCAGACGACATATTTTTGGTAAGCTCAACCTCAAAGCATTTATTTCAATTAGACCATTACAGGCACAAATGTCAGAAAATCAAATTTTCATAAAACGAAGCTACAGTCACAGTCACAAGGCATAATAACCTGTGAAAGTACTGTAGTTTTCGACCGCTAGACGACCACTACATTTACGAGTATAGTACGAACATAAACTTTATTTTTTCGACTTTCTTAACTCGAAGTTTTTCAATACAGGAAGAAAACTTAAACTATTAACCTCTGAAAGCCCCAATCTCTTGTATTTAACTCCCATTTATTTTATTTTATTTTTATGAAGAGGAACAACAAACAGTTACATTATGAGAACTTATAGCTAGTTTAAAAATGTTTTCATTTTGATAATAATGCAACCCACAACGCTGTCCACGGGTTAACATAGTAATATAAAAAAAAAACAATAATCACCAGGGGCGAGAGAAAAAAAAAATATTAGAAAAAAAAAACAAATAATAAAAAGTACACAATTAGGCCAGATATAAGACAATAATGTGAAGATTGCATAGATTAATAGTAACTATATCTATTAATTTTTAAGAGCGTTGAAGACAAGACCTTTGAATTTTCCTATTGAGTTGTTGAAGATGATTTATTAAGAGATCCTAGAAATGTCTAATTTACGAGTTTCCAAGATATATGTAATTAACTTATAATGAGACACCTGGTTCCAGTGCCCTTGTTTGTGAAACGTAAGTAAGTACGTAAGTTTTCAGGTTACCTTTGGTTGGATACAAACGGGTTGGCACTATTATTCTTGTACATGGTCCATATAGGGTTGCCATCTCAAAAATTTGGCAACTAGGACAAGACGCGTGAAAACCTCGGATTTTAGAGCCCAGAACCCGGACATGTCAACAGGTTTTTTTAAACATAGTCAGAGTAATTGAGAACAGGATAGATTTTGAAGCAAAACAACCAAAAGTTCAGCTTTTCGTTTATTGTCGCAGCACATATTTTCACAGACTCACTTTTTAATGTTTTACAAAAAAAGTGAGTCTGTGAAAATATAAACATAAATTGAAGAGCAAAAAAAGGAAATGTAAATTTATCAGAAGAGTTTGGTAGCTGGTCGCCAACATTGGTGTATAAAATGTAAACTTAAAAATGATAAACTTTATAAAATCCACTATCGGCCCCCAAGGGCCGAGTGTGGACTATAGTTTGGGGCCGAGTGGACACTTTAATTATTAGAGGCCGAGGGGCGGAGAGTGGACTAAACCAAACCATCAGAATCTTATTACAGTTTATTACAAATTTTTAAACCCGTGCTACAAATGAAGCCCCGCCCGGACGCTCCCCGGATACCCTCTAAACTAGGACAAATCCGGGGAAACCCGAACGGATGGCAACCCTAGGTCCATATCATGTGTATGTGTATTCGGTTTGGATAGGCGAATTTGGTTTTAGGCAAAATAAACATAACATGACACCACGCCTGCAATTCCCGAAGCGTTAAGCAGTTACACCTTGTAACTAACAATACACTCATATTCCGCTAGTTATGTATAAGTCTCACGTAATAGGGGTGAGCTTATTGCCATCATCATCATCATCAGCACCCTTACCCCTATTCATCATCCGAGAAATCCCCAAAAAAACTTGTTCAAAAATAACCAGATCAAGAACCAAAACTTGTATGCAAAGCGAATTTAAATCAACGAAAACTTTTATCTCTCTGTAACTGCAGCTAAAATTGGGTCTTTCAAAACGAGCTTTACCACTACTAAAGATGTAAAACTCACAAAAACTTTTATCCACTATATTAGGATTTCTACGAACACATAGTAAGTAGGTAACCAAATACATTGATGGTTCAACTGCCACGTAGGTAACTACGACTGACTGCTGAACGTTGGATACTGTGTTCGCTTCTCAGGTGGGAAAAATGATTTTCAGATTACTGCTGATAATTTCGTAGTAGCAACCTGGATATTGGAAGTAATTGCTGGTATGATAGGTACCCGCCCGTAAGTCCTTTGCCAGGTCTCTGACCGGTCGTGTCGGATTGCTGACCCAACGGATTATGAAAGTGAAAGAAAAGCGGGTGTACCTGTGTCTATGCACAATCTTACGCACAATAATATCTGTTGCGTCAATAGCTGTAGTCTCAACTGAGATTTACAAGTCTTTTTTGTAGTTTGAGAAATCATCAAATGACTCCTCCCGCTCTGGGCAGAACGGTAAAGAGTGTCAGACTTCAACTGACTAAAATCCACTAATGTTCCTTCTTAGCCCTTTGTATCCTAGACCACGGTATCTCTTTCGAACAATGCAGTGACGTAGCCCCAAAATTTATTTGTCTGAAATTGGGACAGAAAGACTAATAGACAGGCTCAATGACCTCTTCAACGACGTGCTAAACACGTGGATACATTAAGTTATGAAAATCCAGTATAACCTGACCTAATTTTGTATAAGTTTCCTGTTCAATGTGAGTTCAGCACATACGGGTTTAGATGATCTGAGTGACATAACTCCTACCTGCTATGATGATGAGCCGCAGAAGCGCGGCTAGCGGCACGCGGCGCATGCTGCGTCACCGCCCCATCAAACCAGAGTCGCACGCGCCGCCTCGTCTGAAACAAACAAATAATATAACGTTATTTACCTTCAAGAGGATGTTTAAAAGTTGCGCCAGTTACAGAAAAGTTGAAAAGGGAATCGAATGTCGTGGTATGGACATGTTATGATGAGGGACGAATCGCATGTGACTAAAAAGGTTATGGATATAAAATGTTGATGGATGGATAGGGAGAGGAAGGCCAAAGAAAAGATGGATGGAGTGTGTGAGGAAAGATATGAAAGAGAAAGGAGTAAATGTCACCGTGACGTCTAACAGGGAAGAATGGAAAAAGAAAACGTGCGACCACAAATAGAATGAGAAAGGGCAGGAAGCTGATGACCTTCATTAAACTATTCCAATCATAACTGGCGAAATGCGGATGTCCTATAAGGTACACTTCTGGCTACCCTTCTCGAAATTACAGGCGTGATGGGATATATGTTAAACGATTCGGTGATAAAAGGTTTCTTTATGGATCAAAATATCTCGCATCTGAATTTATCTCAAAATACAGGTAGGTACACACTTTAGCTAAATTAGAACATTATTTTTAGGTAACTTAGAAGAAATGTTCACAAAATTAGTCTAGCTAAACTTTAATTTAACCTTTCCGAATCTGTTTAATGTAAAAGATTTATTAACACTTTAAGAAATACTAACACACAACGGATATTACAAAAGTCAAAGCCAACTTCAATCGAGAACAAGCAACGATAAAGCATCGAACAAACGGCGGCGTCAAACAACAAGAGTTAAAAACTCCCAACTCAAACTAAAACTCAGCTGTGGTTTAAAAAACTGAAAAACTTTAAAAAATATTCAGTTTCTACCCAACTTGCCACTCCAATGTGGACCCAACTTTATTTGAAAAATTCTCGTAACTCTACAGCCTTCAATGTTCTGCTTGGAAATAATAAAAAAGAAACTGCCTTTAAACAATGGTTCCGCTTGATATCGTTGTTCTTTATTTCGAAACTCCGAATGTATTCATTGAAGTTTGTGCTAACTTTGTCAGGAAATACTATTTTTTTATTTTTCTTTCATTAGAAGTCGTTATTTTTTTCTCTTCGTTAACAAGTAGGCTTTTTTAGGTGACGAACTTGCCTGTGTTATGGTAACCTGTTCTTTTTTTGCCAATGTGGATCGTGGTCGTATTAATTCTGCGTAAATCTCAGTTGTGTTGAGTGTTAAATAGTTATTCCAGTCACTTCTGTGTCAATAAAGAAACCACAGAAACTATTATAAGCATGATGATTATCCCTATGCATATCCAACGTATAACGTTACTAATCAGCCTTTTCTATAAATGGCACATTAATAAATGGTATTGAAAAAAAGAAGACGTGCTGCATCAACCCAAAATAAATTGATATAAGATCAAGAGTGGCTAGAGGCAAGAGGAAAAGTGGCTTCTGTTTCAAAGTCAAAATTAATAGAATTCATACAATAACCTACTGAGAATGGACGATCAGCAGGGCTATTGCGTATCTTTTTATATGTCAGTGGATATCATAGTGTCCATCGATTAGCTGTCAAATGGTTCAATTTTGTACCAAACCATAACCATTTGACAGTTAATCGATGGACACTATGATAGCCACTGACATTTAAAAAGATACGCATTAGCCCTGCAGGTAATATCAGATAATATCTAATGCGTTTGTTTAAAACGTACCTGCCTTTTAAGTATACAACAATTTATTCTATCTCCGAACTTAAAACCACTAATTAGTTTACATAACGTTGTACCTAGATAAAATCTTATCATAAACCATTGGAAGGTTTCTAAGTAAATCGTGTTTATTATTTCTGTGCGTGTTATAAGCAAAATATATAATTTAAATACAAAGTTTTTTTTAAGAAGACGCTTTCTGAAGAAATCATTACCTATATAAAGTAGAGCAGTAATTATATGTCCTGTATTTATGTTAAATGAGTTTCATGATAATAACGAATGAAAGTTTAAAATTTTATTATAGCTTCTTTCTCAAGAGTAACAAAACTTCCAAACATAAAAGTGCTACGATTTAATAACGGTCCAACTTCAGTACCCTGCGGGACCCCAAGACCTCGCCGTACAATTTTCGCTGTAACACCCGAGCGCAGTCTTTCAAAGCGTCGCGTCACTTTGATTATTCAACTCCGTCATCCTACTGTTTGACAAAAGAATTCCCATTGATTCCCTATTAATTCACAAAAGGGAAAAGTTTCTGATCAAAACATGAAAGATGGGGGTCTTCATGATTTTTCTGCCTTTGTAGTAGCTACGCCTGGTGGAACACAATCAGTGTAATTCGGAGTCATTGTTGCGTGAAGAATGATTCTGTACGATTCTATCTTCTCATTCATATGAGACTTTGTACACGTATTTGAATAATCAACGTGATTTCTAAGCGTAATAAGAGACGATTTTGAATACGTGTCATATGATTTTTGACACGTTTTTCCTTATAGGATTACTGACACTTTGATTTTTTCTGTTACTTTTAAAGCTTCTCTGTAGCACGTTTTTACAAAATATCTTTGCTTCTAATCAATGTTACTTCAATTTTACGAATGTTTATGTTACGCCAAGTTATAATCATAATGTCTTGTATTGTAACATTACTTTTTATCAAGAATTTCTTAGGCTCATTACAGAACAGAATCTAGATTTTTTGCATGAGTTTTTAAGTTGTTCTTCCAAAAGAAACCCTGCCTGAATTTTCGGTTACATGTTTGGCAACTAAATCACCAACGCAGTCTAATATGAAGTGCTACACTTTATCTTTATAACACAGTCATATCAACTTCCATTTAAAAAGTAGTTGTGTCGCGACATAGATAACCCATCATTTCCCATAGGTGCTGTAAGCACGAAATAAAACTTCAACGGTGAGAAAGAGTTGAATCTGACTTGCCTTTTGGGAATTTGTCTTTTACTGCACAAGTGCACATGGTTGTAAAATATAAATGGCGTTGTAGTGGTCCTGCCTGTGTACCTATGTGAGTTAAATTGGAAAAGACGGTAAAGAAATGTATTAAAATTAACAAGATCTGTGTTTGTACGTCCTGAGGCAGCATTTTTTTTTCGTCAGGGCTTATAATTCTTAAAATATCATTATAAGATTAATAAAATTATATTGGGGTCAGGAAATTAGTATTCGCCAAAGCTGATCTATATTGGTGAACATACACAATATCAGAACTATACAGAAACTGCATACCAATTCCGATAAGGCGGTAATTCGTAACGTGAACCAGTACAACATAATAACCTTGTTCTAGAATTTGTGTAACAAATAAGGATAAATTAAACAAAGCCACCACGACTGTAACATCTAATACATCATGCCATCAACCTTTACGACTCGCCATAACTAGTTATTACTTGATATTATTAAAACCGTGTATTACAACACTAAAGTCACGTACACACTTGTCACGTCTCGCATTTATGTTCCGGTACAGAGCGGCACTCACCGGTTCTAACCAGTTTTAACCGGAATTTTCCGGAAAATAAACGCCGCGTAGCTACGAGAGCTTCTTACATTTAATACAAGAGGAATTTCGTGAACGCAAAACGAGCAATTTAAATCAAGCAAGTAAATTTCACTGTTAATAATAGTTTTAATAAGACTCTTCGTGATAAAATTGAGGATTTTCTTAGGCGGCGTTCATTAAAAAATTCAAAGCCCGAGCTCGGCGTCGAGGTGAAAAAATAAAGTTGAATTTATGTTCGTGCTTTAGTTTAGTGATGGGAATGTGACAGATGATGCGGAAGAGTGTCGATTGTTTTGATGTTTTGTTTGGAAGGCTTGTTTTGTATGAATCTTTTTACTATTATAGATCTGGGCTAAAGATATGTGTAAGTAAAAAAATCCTTTTCCTGTGTGGAATTAGAGGTGATATTCACGTCTAACAGCATAGACACGGTAAATTAGCACAACATTAAAAAGCAGAGTATGGAACTGTTGGAAACCGAAACATGAGAGGTTTGCGATTCAACCATCACGAATCTCACTCCTTCACATCTGCCTAGATTTTTCTAAACTATGTTGGGGACGGTTTCCACTCAAACCAAGTGCAGTGCAACTATCTGACCTCCACAATCCAGTTAGTATTGAGTAATACTGGGTGTCAGACTTTCGTGTCACTGGCTACTTGTACCGACTGTCAAAGATTGGTTTTGGCTGTGTATTGTACAATATACAGCCGAAACCTAAGGCCGAAACCAACAGCATTCGAAGACTGGAAGGAACTAGATATATATATATATATAACTGGTGGTCACCCATCCGCGGACAAACCCAGACAAGAGCAGTTTAACCTGAAGACGGCGGTCCTTATAATTTAGCCACGAGTTCCTATACACCTACTTCACATCATCCTCTAAACAATATAAATAACACAAAACAAACAGCTCTGTTAAACAAACTCCTTCGTTAAAATATTCAGGGGCACGCGTACATCTCTTTAACTCAATTTCTTGAAGATTTTTTTTCACAAAAGTATTTGAGGCAAGGGCCCGGTGGCGCGATTAATAAATACTTTCTATAACAAGCTTAATCTCTGAGCACAAATTGGCTAAAACTGTACAAATTAGAAGAGGGAAAACGTATTTTTGTTAATGTAAAGAGTTTTTTGGAGTTTTGAAACAAAAAATGTGTAAACTTGAGAGGAAGTTTTTGTCTTCAAAATTTTCAGCTTGTTAGTGTTCGATTGTTGGGCACGTGTAATCGATCTTATCTTTTGAGCGTATCGATAACAAATTAAATTAGTTAATCCCAACATTTGGCGACGAGTTTGGTACTTTCAGTAGCGTTTATCGACTCCTGTGTGGCAAGAAACATGGTATTTATTAAATATTTATTAGTTTATTTTATTTTTTATATGTGTACTTATTAGTTTTAATTTAAGTATATACTTTTTTATTCTATTAAGGTTGACATTGTTTTTTTTTATTAGTTATTTTGTACCCTACCACAATGTTGTCTTGATTAACCCTAAGGTTGACTGGTAGAGAATGCCTTGTGGCATTAAGTCCGCCTATGTATCACTATTGTGCATAAAGTTTAAATAAATAAATAAATAAGAAACAGGATAGGCAAGACTCGATATCATGTGTTCCATCGTTTGTGGGGCAACAACTACACTCCAAACCAGAGTCGTCTATAAATTTCCACTTGAACAGGTTTTCCTTGCTTCGGTCAACCTGTGTCCAGACTCTTTTCTTCGGTCAACCTGTGTCCAGACTCTTTTCTTGAATGGCTTCCAGGTGGCAACTCGTGTCCAGGTAAGAAATCCGATTCCATATTCTAAATAAATAGGCAAACACATGATGAAAGATGCACTGACAGCCACAGATGGCTGCTTTGTTGATTTAGTGGTTGCCAGCAGTATTGATGAGCATATGGTGTTTCTGGGTTTTTCCATGAGATTCTATGGATTAGCAGCCTTTTCTTTTTTTTTTTTGGAGGGTGGGAAATCATCAAATGACTTCTCCCGCTCAGGGCAGAGCGGTAGGGAGTGTCAGATTTCTACTGACTAAAAACCACACGTGTTCCTTCTTACCCCTTTGTGTCTGGGGCCACGGTATCTCTTTCGATCAACCCCCACCCCCGACAGGGGTCGGCCCTTGCAGGCCTCTGCAATATTGCTGACATCTCTGTGAGGCGCGCGTATACCTCCGACTAATCCCTTTCTCTTCAGAGACTACAGGTACTTTATTATGTAAAGAAAAGTATAATAAAAATACGCAAATCGGGCGAAGCCGCAGCCATAAACTAGTACACCATGAACTCGTCCATACACCTAGAAGCTTCCAAACGTCGTTGAAAACAAAACACGTTCGCCAGCACGTCGTCATAGCAACACAACAAACGTTTGTTTCAACACATCACAAATACAAATGATCTCCTCTCATCCCGCGAGACGTGCAGGATTATCATTGACCGACCGCGCCGCTGAGCGAGGTACTGTACGGAGCAAACACCGAGTTATGAGGCTATGAGGTAAGCTGGTGGGTTAATGAGGTTTTATAGCAGATTAGTAGCTAGCTACGAAATAATGTGAGCGTTTATATGCTGGATGAAAGTTTATCCCCGGAGTTTTTACTTCAGGAATTTTTATTTTTTTACATTAGCTATAAGTCCATAGCTACACCGTCTTGTAAGTCGGACTTTTTAGTTCCAGGGTAAAAATACCTACACCTGTGGGTCGAGTAACATTGAAATCTGCTCATCCTCTTTTCATGCAGTCTGTCTATACGTGTGTACAGACGAATATTTATTTGGTAAATATTATGGATCATAATGGACAAGTTAGTATCGACTACTATTTATTAAAAAAAAATGGGTAAAATTTTCTTCTTTTAAAGTGGCATATTATTTTACTTACATGCTTAGCAGTTGCGAAACTTAGAAAAACTTTATTTTAATAATATCCCGCTACCTTAATATATGAAAAACTAAAACAAGACAAAAGTGAGTTAAAAATTTTCTTACCACATTTACCTCCGCACTAAATCACAAAATTTTAAACCGCATAAAACGTAGTAAAAGTTAAAATATTCAAACAATGCACGCTGTCGTAAATGACTCATTAGGAATGCAAACAGCACACCAAAATATTACAGCGCTCATATTTTTGGCTGCATTCGTTCACGACAGAAACATGGTTTTAATTACATTTTGATCCAATTTTGTTTACCTAATTATTGTGCTAAGCCCTAGGTTAGCGAGCAATCAATTTAATATTGGTATCGATAGCTAGGCCAATGAACTGGAAAGGAATCGCGAAATGATCGGATGCGAAATAAATGTAGGCGGGTTTATTGAAAAGATTCATAAAGGAACAAATCCGCCTATGTACCACTCTTGTATATGAAGTTTAAATAAATAAATAAACAAATAAGAACGTAAATTCGTATAGGAAAAAGGTGTAAGTTTTTATTTCAATAATATTATGTATGACACAGTCATTATTCCAAAATAAAGAAATATTATTATTATTATTTTTAAGAATATTTTAAGTAATGAGTTAATGATTGTCTAAGCTATTAAATGCGGCCGCATTCAATTCTTAAACATATTATATCTAAGTCACTGAAAAAAAAGAATTCTAGATCCAAAATCAATTCAAAAATTCTTTCAGGTGAAATACAGCTTACCATATCCCCAGAATATCATTAAAAACATGTTTGGTTGGCTGGTTAGCCAACTATGATAGAATAGAGAACGTACAAGTGAAATAACGTAGGATAATTCACTTTCATTATAAAAACCAGCAAGTTTCGTGGCCTAACGCCGTAAATTCCAGCGGAATTCCATCTAAAGCCTATGGCATTCGACAAATTGTTTTCGCCGGCCGCGTCAGTCACCCGTCGCGTCAGACTGACGGGGGTCACGGTACGTCATTGCTGGTCATTCTCGCGTCAAACTGACGGCTTATGGCGAGATGTGGTCATGATGGGTGAGGTCCATAGAAATGTGCTTATGGTTTATCACGGTTTTTAGTTAAATAAAAGAAAGGACAGGTGCGTAGTAGGTACTCATATTAAAGTGATTAAAGTGTCACCAGAGTTTAACTCAAGGTAAGTAAAAAGGGATCCCCGTCGGGGCTAGGGTCTCGTCGGGGCTGCGGGTTGTTCGAAAGAGATACCACGGCCTCGGCACAAGGGCTAAGAAGCAAAATGGATGATTTTTGGTCAGTAGAAGTCTGACACTCCCTACCGCTCTGGCCAGAGCGGGAGGAGTCATTTGTTGATTTCCCAACCCACAAAAAAAAAGGATTATAGTAGGTGGTTTCTGCCTACCTCAATGGGAAAAGGGTGTTAAAGAGCATTTGCTAAGCATGAGGTCCTGGGTTCGATTTCCGGGTCATAAGTGTTATTGAGTGTGGAATGTCTCAGTAGCAACCACAGAGTCCGGATTTGTGTGCGGATGATGGCAATATTCTCGCTCTTCATTACATGGGACTTACACAAAACTAACACGAAATGTGCGAATTACAGGCGTGATAAAAGTAAGTAGCTGTACCCACGACTGTCTTTTAAATCGGATGAACATGGTCAGAGATTATCTTCTACATCCTTACAAACATTATCTCTTTGTAATATGCCTTTTATCTCGATCAATTCAATTTCTAGCTGAGCGTTGGTAAGCTGCACCTAAGTTATAAGCTTTTCAACTTTTAAAGCCATCATCGTTTTATTTTCGTTAAGCGAAAGGAGCCCGTGGCTAGATAAGAACAGCCGCTCGGATCAATTTTCTGGTTAAGCCGAGCTTACCTTGGTTGGTCTGGGGATGAGTGACCATACCGAGTTTCCTCCGTGACTCAGATAGCACCTTAAACAGATGATCGGCTGTCATTTGTGGATTTTTGAAAGTTGTTGCAGTTAGGGAGTGGCCTGAAAGTCTGACAACCAGTCTTACCAAGCCGTTGTGTATTACCTAGTTTAACTGAGTTGAGGCAGTCGCTCCATGCTATCATTCATTCATTTATCATGTTTTACACATACATACATACATAAACTCACGCCCTTTTCCCGTGGGGGTAGGCAGAAACCACAGAACACCACTTGCTACAGTCCTTACATACTCCTTTTGCGTTTTCATCATCATCATCATCATCAACTGCCTTTTAATGTTCCCACTGCTGGGACACAGGACTCCTCTATTTGAGAGGGAATGGGCTATAATCTACCACGCGGGCCCAGTGCGGATTGGTAGATGTCATATCTTTGAATTTTTGATTCTAAGACATGCCGGTTTCCTCACGATGTTTTCTTTCACCGTTTTGAGAGCAGTGGTGATGAAATAAATTGCACAAAGTAATGTGCCTGCCTGGATTCGAACCCACGACCTACTGTTCGTAAGTCGGGGCCGCCACCACTGGGCCACCGCTGCTCTGCTTTTGCTTTTTTTATTTTATCTATCTTCCTCAATAGCCTGAAAATAAATTGATTGATTGATTAGTAATTAGCTGCAGCCGGTTTCACTGAAAACCGGCCCAACATAGATGGGACTATGCAGATGATAATCGTATTATTTTCTTTTGTAACTGCACCGTTTTTTATTCCAAAAGTAAACAATTACTTTATTTTGCTAGAAAATGCCAATTGGTACAATGTTTGGCTTCAATGGCATGAAATGCTGGTACTAGATACCTGCCACTCCACTGTTTGACTACAATCGAATGCGGGATTGTATGAACACATGAGTGATTTCAAATGCCAGCTTGATCTTGATTTGCTTTTCCCGTAACAACAAAAAAAGAGTCAAAAAATTTACACAAATCTTCCAAAAATACGAGTATCAACGCAAAAGCAACGTCAATAAATCCAATACAATCTACATACTTCCCGTTCCTCTCCATCTAGGATCTACTTACACATGCACCCCGATTGTTAAAGTCTTCGTGAAGCCGTAAACAATACCGGAATAAAAAACTGGAGGGAAGAGGCGTCTATCGTATTCGTAATATTCAATTATTCTTCCCCTAAAAGATTACCCGGCCGATTGCATGAGCCGCTTTCAAGAGCGGTCAGATATTTAGTTATGATAAAAGTATCTCCGTCGGGGCTGCGGGTTGTTCGCAAGAGATACCGGGGCCTCGACATGAAGGGCTAAGAAGGAACATGGGTGGTTTTTAGTCAGTAGAAGTCTGACACTCCGTTTCGCTCTGCCCAAGAGCGGGAGGGGTTATTTGATGATTTCCCACCCGCCCAAAAAAAAAAAAAAAGTATCTGGCAAGACGTTCGTAGCTTTTATGTAGTGGTTTGTGTTTTTTTATTATTTACCACTAAATTATCACTCTTGTGTAAAGGTGTTTTAAACAAAGTCATCATTTTATACAATTTCATAACATTTGTACAGCCGAGAATAGATTTTTAGTGAAATAAACAAGTCGTGACTTACTGAAACCCACATAGCTTGATTCGCAAAATCGCGTTTCTTGTTTTTACTTCGAGATAAAGTTCTTAAAAGGAGTTATAAGGAATCAGTAGCAAGAGTTTTCTTGGAAGCGAAAAGATAACGTTATTTCATTTTAAACCTAACACAATTTTCTCTGTTGCCAGTTCATGGAAATTCGAACCAGTCAACAACAACTAGCTACGTACAAAAACAAAACAATCAGATTGCGCCAAGTTTTATTCTAAATCTATTATATAAAATTTAAACAACGCTTACATCAAAAAAGTTTGGAGAAATCGGTACCAAACTGACTGTTGCAAGCCAAAGAAACCACGCCATAGTTTAATAGATCTTATCACTAGGAAGCCAGTTCCAACTTATAAATAAAGAAATAAATCAAGTTATTGACACACACAATTTAGAGAACATACATAGAAGAAAACAATTTCAAAGAGCTAGACAAAAATAGTAAATCAGTAGAAGAAGCCGTGGGCCCCAAACTAGGCACAGCCTGTATCTTGATGACCCAATATAGAGAATAAAGGCAGATAGAGTTGACGACTGATCAGCGTGACACAGCACAGCAGGACAAAGGTAATAATTAGTGAGAGTAGTGATTATAAATAATACGGATATAAAAGATAAACTAGGGAATAATCAATAAAGTGAATAATAAGAACCAAATAAAATCAATTAATTATTAAATAACTCATACAGAAAGAAATTTCCGATTTGATGAATTATTTAATCACAAATTAAAGAAAAAAACTGTCTACCCGCATTCAAGTAACCATATTTTTCTAGTAAACATAGGCCAGTACCAGATAAACAACATTACACTATCATAAACACTGTAAACGAAATATTTACCATACTTACATTTTGTTTCGAGCTCCCAATATTTTGGCGCTGTTACCAGCACCATGATCACGGATAACTAAAAAGTAAACATGGTAAATATCCTGTTTTCAATGTTTATGATAATGCAGTTTGTTTATCTGGTTTGTTAGTCACGCACAATGGCCCAATCAAGAGGCTAACTGCCGCACTCAGAGAGCTTTAATGATTACTAACTTAGGCCATCACTTAGTAAAGGTTTTGACAGTTTTGTCATACAAAATTATGTCAAACCTTTACTAAGTCACGGCTTAAGTAATCATTAAATATCTCTGAGTACCGCAGTAAGTGTGGACAAAAGCCCAGTTTAACTAACTTGTTAGTTACCGTGTCAGTTTAAAAACAGTTTGAAATTTTATTTCCATCTGTGTAAGTTGCTATGGATTAAACATTTCTGAGAAAAGAAAACGCCTCTTTAATGTTCCAACTCAACTATGCTTAATCAACTCATCGTTAAATGCTCGTACGCTAGTTACTGCTAACGAGGAGTGCTTTATCCTGGATCAGACGGTTTCCATCGATGTTCTGCCAATGATCCGCTGAGCCTCTTACTCGTTATTAACTTAAGTTTCAGTTCGTACAGCGCTTTGTGAAGTTTGTGAATGTAGAGTTAACAAGTCTTTGTGTGATTCTTAATTAGGAAGCATTGTGAGAACAGTAGAACTGTTGTGAAACTACATCTAATGATGATAAGAAAGTTTACAGGTTAAGTATTGATTTGAATAGGATTTTACAACCAATCCACCAGGACAGGTGCGTAGTACTCGTAACCGGCGTGCGTGTATGACCAGATGTATGAATGTGGACGAGGCAAAGGTTAGGGCTTCCAGCCACCGTAGATGCGGGCCTGTGGACGGTGAGTAATGGGCTAGCTCGCCGTCCGTCCGTCTTATGACGACGACAGGCCGTGTCGACGGCGCGTTCATGTTCCACGCGCGCCTCAAAGAAATGTCAGCAACATGGAAGGGGCCAACAAGTGCCGACGCCCGTCGGTGCTGCGGGTTGTTCGCAAGAGATATCGCATCCTCGACATCAAGGGCTAAGAAGGAACATGGGTGGTTATAAGTCCGTAGAAGTGTGACACTCCCTTTCGCTCTGCCCAAGAGTGGTAGGAGTCATTTGATGATTTTCCACCCGCCAAAAAAAAAGAAAAAGGCTGCGGGTTTTTCGAAAGAGATACCGGAACCTCGGCACAAAGGGCTAAGCAGGGCCATGGGTGGTTTTCAGTCAGTAGAAGTCTGAAACTCCCTTTCGCTCTGCCCAAGAGCGGAAGGAGTCATTTGATGATTTCCCATCTTTCAAAACAAAGGTTAAAAAAAAGGTTAAAGGTTAAAAATTTCCGAAGTAAAGCCACTTCTGTTGTTGACCGTACGTGTTCTTAATCCATACTCAAATAAGTCCTCCATAAAACTGTCTAAAACATACCCTTGCACTATCCAGGTTAATATCCTATTCTATCTCTAAAACAAACTTGCTTCACTGAGTAATATTTTGGTGCACCAACCCGTCAACCAGTTTAAAGTACGTGGGCTGTGCGTTATTGATGCTCCTGTGATGCCCTGAATAATGGCTGAACTTCTACCCGCCCTAGAGATGTGCCGCTGATTTGTGGATGCTATATCTCATAGAATGAAGTGCTGGTGCGAGGAAAGAGAGGGAGCGATGAATAATAAAAATGTGTGGGTAATTAAGCGGTGTTGGAAATACGTTGGGAAGTAATGTTTTCGCTCTTGATGTGCTGTTTCACTGTCCTTATCTGTTTTTTTTACAAAGATTTCAGGACGTTTATGTAGAATCTTTTCTTCATAAACGTTATGCAATAAAGTATAGAGCATTGAGTATGTAAAACTCGTTTTATGTGCCGCTGTTTCTACCCTACCTTTGTGCAAGAAGGCATGGTTCTATGAATATAATGTGTTTAGATAAAACTTCGCGCTGTTAATCGCATATGTTTTAAGATAACATTATTATGGACTTCATTACAATAGATTCAGTACTTATTCAGGAGAGTTTAGACAAAATAGGAGTGTTCAAAAATGGGTGTTTTATACCTATAAGGTATACAGACAATCATCATGCACCACCATAACACACCCATTTGTAACTCCTCAGGCACACTCCTACACACACACATACACACACGCACACGCTGTGCTCTTAGCAATGTATTGTATAGTTATTAAATTGTAAATCCATAATTGGCTGTAAGTTTAGTTTATATTTCTAAGATAAGATTTCAAAGAGCTGTGGATTTGTGTGAACAATAAATAAATTAACCCGAATACCCGAAACGTATACCAACTCCTTTTAGGTATTACAGGCGTTACATTATTTTACGTAATTGCAGAGGTCTAACCGTGAACTTATCCCTGCTCATTTGATAGATCTACAAATCGTGACCACTGCAATAAGTGCTTCCTCTGACGAAACTTTGGCAGTATCCCAAGACGGATACACAACAAACGGGATAGTAAATCGCTATCCGTCCATCACTTGCGCCGGGAACATAGATTGACCTACAGTTATTAACAAAGTTTATCATAGTTCAGGCTGAGCCATTTGTTTTGCTAAAGGATTCTCTTGATATGCTAGTTTCGTGTTCTTGTTTGAAGCTTCTGAGATTGGATTGTGAAGTTTTATGTTGTTACTTGAGTTAATTAAATTATTTAAATAAGTAGGCACTAAAGAGTTGATTAGAGGAACTGTGACATTAATTTTCTGTCTTTCTTTATCGTGCCTAACCTATATAACGGCGATGGGCCTAAAAAAAAAAACTATTTAGGATTAGTGCAACACGTTTTCTTCTTCCATACTCTTCTGTCAGACGTCATGGCATCATCATCATTTCAGCCGGAAGACGTCCACTACTGGACATAGGCCTCCTTCAAGTGTCACCACATTGACCGGTTCCTTGATGGCATCATTTACACGCATATTATCATTACGAAAGGTGTCTCATGAGATGACGAAAAATAGAGAAGTATGGAAGAGGAAGACATGCTGCGCCGACCACAAATGAATTGGGATAAGCGCAAGAGAATCATGCTTATCATTACAAAAAAAATCAGGGCTGTGTGTCTTGGATTCAGGCTCAAGACCCATAGCTTGGCAGTTCAGCGGTCACACCAGTACACTATCATTGCTTTAGACAAGTACTCGTACCTACACACAAGATAAAGGTAAACAATTTCTACGTACTGAATCAACATCCATTACACATCTCTCCATCCATTACAAGCAGAAAGTATACATAACAAGCCCACTAATTTCGCTAAATAGCTTTGAAGTACCCTGCCAAGCTCCACGTATTGCCACAAAAATTATACCGTGTGTACAGGGCCTAAGCAAACACATTCGCCTGCTGTTTTGTCTCCCAACATTTGGATGACCTCTAGGGATGTCGGATTTTGACCTTGGATGTATATTTTTGTGGGAATTATTTTCTCCTTGATGATATTCTGCTGAAATTTGTAAAACAGGCTTGACGATTTTACAGGAGAGACGGATTGTGAAAATATTACTAGCATTTATATTCTTGTTTTTTCCCGAATCAATCATAAATTTACTGAGATATAGAATTATAGCAGCACTACAAAATCACTACATAGTATAAAACAAAGTCGCTTTCTCTGTCCCTATGTCCTTATGTATGCTTAAATCTTTAAAACTACGTAACGGATTTTGAAGCGGTTTTTTTTAATAGATAGAGTGATTCAAGAGGAAGGTTTTAGTATATAATTTGACCGACATCCACGCGGGTGAAGCCGCGGGGATCAGCTAGTGTACTATAATGCCCCTTTGACAAAAAATGAAGAACAAACAAATCATATTCCTACGTCCTGAAGTTAAAGTTTTCCTGTCTGAGAATAGCCCACCAGACACAAAAACTGTCTGGTCCAAGGGTCCGGTCCCTTTTCTATGGGGGATAAAGAACTTTACATCTTATTTTTATGCCCCCAAAGTCTAACTTCAAACTAGCTTTAGCCCGTGGCTTCTCCATCGTGTAAATCAGAATATATTGCCACCAGAACGCATAACTGTGCGTCGTAAAATCCATTTATAATATGTGAAAAGAGTCTGCTGTCTGTATCACTTCAATGGCTTGGGTTTGTATCAGTACAATTAAGATCAATAGTAACTGTTTCTTGGGTTACTAAATTTTCCCGTCGGGGCTGCGGGTTGTTCGCAAGAGATACCGCGGCCTCGACATGGAGGGGTAAGAAGGAACATGGGTTATTTTTAGTCAGTAGAAGTCTGACACTCCCTTTCGCTCTGCCCACGAGCGGGAGGGGTCATTTGATGATTTCCACCCGCCAAAAAAAAAGACAAAAAAAAGGTTACTATCTTCCTGTCCTTGTACCATTCTATTTGGGGTCGGCGCAACACGTTTTCGTTTTCCATTCTGTCACTCGTCACGGCATCATTTACTTCTTTTTCTTACATATCATTCCTCACACAATCCATCCATCTTTTCTTTGGCCTTCCTCTCTTAAAAAACAAAAAACAGCTAACTTCTTAACCCCACAAACTATAACTAGGTACATCACTAGCATATCCCTGCAGGATGGTATAAAGAGGTCTCAGCCCTGCTTAGCCCTGAAGAGCGCTTAACGCGACCTCAGGCCGGGACCCGTCGGCTTATTTACATAAACATATGAATGGACGCTTACTTCAGGAATTAGGATACAATTTTGGTGGCTTGCCTTAATCCTGAGGACTGACAGTAGGTATATGTTCGTTATATACATGTGTAAGGAAGATAAGGCTCATGTATTTAAAGGCTATCGGCATTAAGTAAAATAATGCTTACATAACTGGCTAAATGTTTATAGTTGTATTTATACGGAATCTTCTGTCTTACCCTTCACCATATTTAGGCATGATGTTAGCTTAAGTTAAACTACATCAGTACGCCAGCGAAATTAGAAAGAAAGAAAGAAAAAGTGTTTATTTGTCTTGCTCACGATAATTTTTCCTCTGTTCTATCTAGTTTAAAAAATGATGTGCAGAAATGATTTCAATAACCTACTTACAAAAGATATATAATTTAATTGAGAAGCAAAGATTGGCTAGTATTGTATTTTAATATCTTAGACGATATTAAAACCATACACAAACTTCTACACAAACAAGATAATAATAACGATAATATACAAATTCAAATCCCAGTAATCGATCTTTACTCAAAAGACTTCTTTTGAGGTTCAACAATACATCGCACCATATTGTTATAATATACAAAAATACACCATAATATTATAAAGCAAGGCTTATCTATACAATGTAATAGTAAGTTATAGGAAAATCGAGGGAAAGCGATCCCAATATCTGCCCGAATACTTGTGACATGTGTCTTTCTGAAGAGTTGACAGGAGAATCAAAGAGATTGTATCCGGAACATTTCTGCGGACATATTTTTGGTCTTATTGACTATTTGCTGTCCTTGAAATGATAATACTTGGCATGTTACATGGAGTGACGTATTTTCTATTGTCGTTACCGACACAATGCTGAAAAAAGAAATATACAAAAATCTTGTGTCTCTAAAAAATTGTTTGTTTTTGCTTGATCACAATTATTTATATTTTGATTTTCGGTCTTAAAGTTTTTTTTTTTTGTAGCAGGTGTATTGTACCAGTCGGACAAAATCTAAGTCATAGATATGGAAGAGAATTTGAAGTTGCAGTTGCTGATACTGGATTGCCTTTACAAGTAGGTTTAACATTTTCAGAATTTCATAAAATTATTAACAAAAGATAATATTATTATGAGCCAGTCGGTCACTGTTAAGCAAATAATCATCCCGTTTTCGTCTGTCCATTAGGGACTTCTTTGTTTATAAATTACTATTTCTAAAAATTATTTGCTATAAAAGACCGAATACAATAACATACTTGGTAGTTATGTGTTTGAGCCGTTTGGGGTTGAAACACTGAGGCCTTGGGGTCCGAGTGCCCACTTAATATTTCAGGAAATTGCCAAGCGGTTGGTCGCCTCTTCACGTGACCAGAGAGCTGGAATATTTTTTGGGCAAAGAATTAGCATTGTCATCCAACGTAGGAATGCTGCCAGCCTTCTGGGCACTTTTCCTGTTGACAGCGGTGTGGACGAATTTTTTGTCGCCTTGTAATTCTTCCCTTTTTAATACTTGTATATATTTTGTTATAATTTTAGTTCTGTAAGGTATATTCGAAAACTTTCACAGTGAGCTGAAAACATTAACAAACAAAAAAAAATCAATAATGTAATAATAATATAATAATATTTATTATTAACAAGTTATTTCTCACAAACATCAGTGTAGCCCTGGCTCTTGTACTAGGAGTTCCTGTATCACAAGAGCTAGACCTCTCAATTGACAGAGAACATTTAAATAAACGACAGACAAAAAAGAGAAACATGATAGGTTTTATACATGCATTAAAAATTGTTTGCAATAAAAATATAAGAGACTAACTTCTTTCTTCTTCTTTTCGAATCGATGACTAAATTTTGTCCGACCAGTAAATAGCAAATGGACAGCTCTGTCATTTGCTTCATAATAATATATCCTATCTCTCAATAGCTTCCTAATTCCTTCAAACATGTTCTTAACCATTGATATAAAAACTAAAGATACGGTCGTCCGAACATTTGCTCGACACGTTCGCCATACAGAGAATCGGTGTAGTCTGCTCGTTAATGTAACCTTGTATAAGCGGCGTGGTATTTTCGAAGTATAAAGAACATAAATAAAGCTTTTAATAAAATTTACGACCGCACCCGAAGAGATCCGATCGTGGACTAGTTCACTTCGGCTTAGGAAAGACAATATTGGGACCACGTTCGAGGCGTCATTTTAACATGCCGTCCGCCCAGTCCTTACGCAGTAATAATATATAAGTCAATGTTCTTAACACAATCAATTAAGAAACACGAGTGTAATATCAGTAACCAAACTACGAATACTTCGCTCAGTGACGGTCGGTAAGTACGGTCAGTTGTTTATCAGTCGCAATGGGGACACTCCAGCTCAGCCCCTAATACTGTTTGTATTTAACTACCTTCTCGCCTGACTTAGCTTGTGTAGTTCGGGATTGAACAAATGTGTTGATTTATCGTGTGCTTCTTTGTAGGTCAATAGAGTTGTTTGTAAATGTCAAAGCCTAGTAGTTAATTTGTTAATATTGAGACAAAACTAAATCAGCAGACACCAATAGGTATCTGCTGTTGATTCTGTTTGTCTGTGTTATAATAATAACATTCAAAATTACTTTCATCAAGTTCTCTTTGCCTAGAACTAACTAATACCTAACTTATTGTAAAACTTGTAAAGCTATTTCTATCAATGTTGATGTTGGTGTAGTCAAAGGTACACAAATTATAAAAGTAATTACAACAGTTTCCTTTTAAATGAAATTCAGCTTTTTATCCATAGTTTTGAAACCGTTACCTACATAACATTATTAAGTTACTATTAAAAAAGGGTTCCCTGTTCGACAGAAAAAAAACTAGGGGTCAAATTAAAAGGTCAAAGAAAAAGCTCCCGGATAAAGCTAGTAGCTCGTATAAATAATAATTCATGAACATTTCGATTCCCAACAGAATCGTTGATTCTATGCAAGCGTCGTAAAACTTCGAATATCTCTTTAATATCCGCCTAATATTCGTCTTAGTCCTAAGTAATATCCGACCGGTGGAATAATGAATTAATATTCGGCCTCGGCCTACGCCGAAGACACAGATGCTGCTAATGCTAATACTATCATAATTTATTTAATAGGGATATTAAAATTAGTATTTAAATATTTGTAAGCCTAACTTAGCTTTCACTGAAAGTTAGGAATTAATTTTGAGAATGAATTTGAGCTAGTTTTAAATCTCAAGTTAGAATATTTAATTTTATGAGCTATTAGTAAAACTAGAACAATAAGCATAATAAAATGAAGTACTACAAACATTTTAAATATCAGTTTAAATTATAATTAGTCCATTAGCATATTTAATCACGATAAAATATTTCGAATTTTAATGTATGTCAAATAAAGCACACATTGTCCATTTCAATAAATTCAGCATTCGTTACAAAAAATCTTATTTCAGGCAATAAAATAAACAGCCCTAGGTAGTTTAGAAAGGAAAACTTGAAAAACTATCTCTGATTGGACCATCTCGTACAGCAGTTCAACTCTAATTTTGTGTGCAACAAAAATCTCGCGTCAAAGTCTCGTTACCAAGAAGTCGCAATCTTACAAACTCGAGATTGTAAGTCTGTGAAGTTTCTCGAAACTCGTTGAGTTTCCAACGATTCAATTCCCACACCTGTTTCTTTAATTTGAGTGCTAAATCGAAAATCTATAATGGTTCCGTGTGTCGAGAAATGCTTACAGTTTGTGGGATTTAAAGTTGCAAAAGTAGGACGTATTTTCGTTACCAGAAAGTTGGTAGAATAAAACGATAGAAGCGTTTTTGTGTTATCGGTTTTCAAATAGAGAACACTCACGCAATGGAGCATGGAATGGTCATGCTGACCGCGTCTATAAATGATGGTGCAGTCGAACAAGTTAACAAGTACACAGGTATCTTTATAATTCTAGTACACTGAAAATATAGATCGCAATTTTGTTTTATAAAGCGATTCGCATTCAGCGACTAATGTCAAACACTGTATCGTCACATCAGTCTCTAGATGTATCTGTATAATCTTTAAATTCAATTCATTTATTTGCTTCAGATATAATATCCATAACTTTGTTAGTAATTACATTTAAAATTATGTTAGTAAACAGATAAATTCATAAAGGACACATACAGACTATTACAGACAAATACACATACACATTTAAAGTAAATACAAGTTAGCTGGCTGTACAGGGTGTAAACGAACCCTTCATGCACTTACCCTTTATGCAATTTCATACCTATCGATCAAAACCGCTGCCCCTAAATATCTGTTATAAAGGGGTATCCCTGGAAGAAACTGACTCTGTTAAGTTTCTTGGGATAAATTTAGATAAATTTTGTTCATGGAAGAATCATATAAATGACATTTTGTGTTAAAATAAATAATTTTGTATACCCTTTAAGACGTATTAGCTGCGAGGTATCTAGAAATGCCGCATTAACGGCTTTCCATGGCTATATAACCTCCACTCTAAGGTATGGTGTTATCCTGTGGGGTCGTTGTGTGGAGATAGATCAAGCATTCGTTATGCAAAAAAAGTGTCTAAGAGCTATATTTGGGTTAAAACAAGTAGAGTCATGTCGTCCATTATTTAGGAAATATAAAATACTAACCCTACCGTGTATTTATATATTAGAATCCTGTATATTTGTTTTCAAACATAAGAGACTTTTCCAACAAGCGACAAACTACTATGCCCCACGATCTATGTATACTAATAAGTTGTTCAAACCGAGGACGAATCTCGCGCTTACAGGTAACAACAGCTATATTATGTGCATAAAACTCTTCAACAAAATACCAAATTCCATAAAAATGTTACCATTTTCTAGATTTAAAAATAATTTGACGAGGTTTTTAATTGAAAAATGCTTTTATAGTGTACATGAATTTTTGGATTATAAATTGTAAATTTTATTAATTGCAGGGTCATTTTAAATAATTTTATTATTGTATCGGTTATCAGTGTGTGACGAATCTCTCCCGTTGTTGACATTGTTGTTATTGACATTTATGCTTATTATTAATTTTTTTTCATTAATATTTGGACATTTAATTAATACTACAAATACAATTTTAATGGGATTATCTGTCTAATGACTGCATGAGTTTTTAGGTTTTATATTATTATTATAAGTGTTGAAAATTGACCGCTCATTTTAAATTAGTTTTGTTACCTATATTATTGTGTGGCGAATCACGCCCATTATTGAAATTAATATTATTGACATTTTTGATTATTACTTTATTGTTTTTTATGGTTATTTTGACATTTATACAATAATACAATTTTAATGCAATTATCTGCTTAATGACTGCATGATTATGATATTCAATTTAAATACTATAAAAATGTGTTACTTCTATATTTGCACGCCGAAATTAAAGGCAGAATAAGAGAGCAATTTTATATACTTTACCAACTTTCTGTACCTTATTTATGCAAATAAATGATTTTGATTTTTTTTTTTTTTTTTTTTTTTCACGCAACCAAGCATTCTGTACATCAAACTAAGTACCCCTACGCAAAAATTTTTGCTGGGAAATTACTTTTTTTTTGGGGTCAAAAATCACATTTTACGGTAAAACTCAAAGAAACACTCTTAAAACATTGTGCTAGTGGATGCTTTGAATAGTAAACGGGTCATGGAGGTAATTTAAGTAAAGTTAAAACCTGAAATACTAGTATTTACAAAAACAGCTGTGAAAAATTTGGAACTTTGACCCCCAATATCTCCGTAACTAGGAGGTTCCCAGGAGGTGGTCTAGAACAAAAAAATGGTCGCAGTGGTGGGGAGAACATATGCCCTTCGTTTGCGTTAAGGGTACTTTTACACCCTGTATACTTATTAGCTTGTTCGACTGTACTAATAAAGTTTGCGACGCCAAAATTGTATTTAACGCACAGCGTATCTCCCGGTTTTCCATTCAAAGCCATTTTAGTTTCTCCACGGCGTTCGAGAAAGCAAACGTACAGTATGTTTGATTTGAAAGATACACAAAAACAATGCTGCCATCCGCTGGTACCATCGGCCACCGAGGAGCTCGTGGCTTAATAAGAACTGCCACTCGGGTCGATCTTTAGGTAAAGCTGTGCTTGCCTAGGTCGGTCTGTGGATGGGTGACCGCCCGACATACCGAGTTTCCTCCGTGCCTCGGAAAGTACGTTAAGCTGTTGGTCCCGGCTGCCATATATAGATCTTTGGCAGTCGTTACAGGTAGTCAGTGACCTGAAATTCTGACATCCAGTCTTACCAAAGAGTATCGTATTACCTAGTATTAACTGGGTTGTGGAGGTCAGATAGGCAGTCGCTCCATGTAAAATACTGGTTGTCAGCTGCATCCGGTTAGACTGGAAGCGGACCCCATCATAGTTGGGAAAAGGCTAGGCAGATGATGATCTGTAATCAATCTTGGGTACATTACGCAGATGTGCTAAGTGACATTTGATAGTTGCGAGTGTGCTATCCAGCGAGAGTAACTACTCATAGGTGTAGTATATATTTACTGAGTTAAATAAAGAAATATAAAAATAATACAAAATCACACCGAGCAGTTCAAAAACAAACCCATTTATTTGAAAATTTGTACCCCTCAAAACTAGTCAGACCAACCGAAAAACCTAACTGAATTCCAACCGGCACCCGGCATTCTGCATGACAAACTTTTAAAGGATAAAATTACATATCTCCAAAGAATTCTAATGTATTCTAAACGAACAGTCGCATAGAAGGGAAACTTTTCAGACTAGCAATTTCAGTTGAGCTAGAATTTATATGTGTTGGTGGAAACTTTGGTACAAGTATGTGGGCCGAGATGCATGTTGTTTCTACACCGGAGACTTGAAGAATGGGTGCTGTGAGGCATTTACGTTAAATATAAAGGTATGTGATACTAACAAGTATGTGCATTGAAGTAACAGTATGCCACATTACTTCACACCTGAAATCCCAGAAGAATTAGAGGGAATTTAATAGTACACCCATTTTTCAGCCAGTTCTGTTGGAATCCTGTAAAGGGCGTACCTATTCAACAACAGGGCACAAGACCAGACACAATAAAACCTACTTAGCCCGACTTGGGAATCGCCAAGAAGTCATTATACAGGGTGTAAATCAACCCATCACACAGCCGTCAACCAAGCATTCTGTACATCAAAGTAAGTACCCCTACGCAAAAATGTATGCTGGGAAACGCCTTTTTTTTTAGTTAAAAATCACTTTTTACGGTAAAACTCAATGTAGCACTGTTAAAACATTGTGCTAGTGGATGTTTTGAATAGTAAACGGGTCATGGAGGTAATTTAAGTAAAGTTAAAACCTGAAAAACTAGTATTTACAAAAACAGCTGTGAAAAATTTGGAACTTTGACCCCTAGTATCTCCTCAACTAGGGGGTTCCAAGGTATGGTCTAGAACAAAAAAAAAATATCGCAGTGGTAGGGAGAACAAGTGCCTTTTGTTTGCGTTAAGGGTACTTTTACACCCTATATAATTTAATTGTACTGTTGACGAAGTAGCTTAGGATACTTTTAAGAAACACATAACCTTTAATCAATCTCGCTAGGAAACTTATTCGTGTTTGAAACGGATACAAAATAAGTTTATTGTCATTCCTGTATTTAAAAGAGTCTGTTATTTTTGTTTAAGAATGCATACACATAAATATATGAAATGAAATGGCGTTAAAAATGCTAAAAAGACATTCCAATGAAACAATATCAGTTACTTCATATTTATTTTATTCCAACCAATTATTGTTCAGGATAGTACCCATACAATTGATTGAAGTATTCCGGGTCATATGACTTCAATATGACACGGTGTATCAGAGTCGGATACTCGTACCGATACGACGGATACGTAAGCCGGTAGGACGGATACTTGATGACTATCGGTTCGCTGACAACGGGATATTCACCATAGTTAGCCTTCCATTCTATGCCTCTTGCTTCGGCGTGCGCGTAGATAATTGCCAGCACTAGTAGAAGCATTGATAACTTCATCTAGAAGTAAACAGAAAGGTTACAAGTCCGTTGAAGATTTTTTTTATTTGCTGCTTTGGGCAGTTCAAATATGCATCTTAGTCGATTATTAGAAATAAATATTTTGAGTTCAAGTTTCTTGAATGTTATTTAAAAACTGTATTGTAATGAATGCATTCAAAAATGCAACGGTACTTATCAAACACTTAAAAACTTATTGATGATAATATTATTGGTCTATGGACGAGACTGTGCCCAATAGGCTGGTAGCAATACCGTAGTCTGCTGTGACTGATGCTTCTAGAATAGGGATGTTTCCTGACAAAAAAAAATGATTATGTTAATTCCGTCAGTTTTTATCGAAAAATATTGGATACGTGTTTTTTGTTTTATTAAATTAATAAAAAATTACGAAGATAAAACGCATCAAAGATAATAAGATAAAAAATGTCATGCAATTTATGACGTAACACAAGTTTTTAGTTCTTCATTGTTGGTTTACTTGAAAAAAGAAAAATATGTGTCCAATATTTTTTGAAAATCTATCTGACGGACTACTTTGTTTTTTTTTGTCAACTACCCTATTGTACCTTTAGAAATCAAGTATAGCCTTACCTTTAAAACAATGTTAACTAACGGTGGAAAATTAAACTCTTTCAACGCGCAACAGAACACAAAATAACAGATTGTCATGTAAGCACTCGCTTTATATCTTTCATAGTCCATTAAATACCGTTTAAAATAGATTAATTGATTTTCCTAATTATTTAACCAATTCACTGATTTTAATAGGTTGGTTTGAGTCATATTACATAAGATATTATATATCTACCTGTGTATGTATATTTTTCATTCCTTTTTCCAAACTTCTCTAGTCTACGACGCTTCTCATGACCCAAGGGATAGCTTTTACCTTGGCCAGAGGCTAAGTGTTGCCACACAACAAGGCAATGCTGCCAGCGGCTGACAGCGTTGAGGAGCAGTTTTTTGATGCCCTTCTATAGTTTCTTGTTAATTTAAATAATAGTTTTTAATTAATGTACATAGTTAGTTTACCCTTATTATAAGAAGAAGTTCAAGTACATATACAGCTACCATTTGTACCACTTTATTTTTCAGAGTTAGTTACAACGTATTACGCCTGTATTTGTAGTTACCGAGGTTATGTTAAAATCCGGGTACAAATTCAGACTGCTGCTGCTACTGAGAATGTCCAGATAGAAAAACGTATGACGGTTATCGAACCAACCAACTTTTTCAGAGTTATCGGAAAAGAAACACCAGGCACATTATTTTTAAACATTATAAAAAATGGATGTGTTTGGTCTTTTATTTTATTACCAATTAAAAGTGGTTTAGTCTTATTTATCAATATTATCCGTCTTCTATAAAATTGACTTTAAGTAGACAAATATCTTATGCCACTGAATATTATTAGTTATTATACTATTTAACAACATAGTTGTAACAGCAATGTCTTCTTTTTTTTTTTTTTTTAAACGTTGCCCCACACTAGGAATTTTCTCTTGTATCGTGGGTGCGTTCACAAACATATAAAGTCACATACACAAATACCCAGACCCGAAACAACTATCTGCAGGCCATGCAAATATTTGTTCCGTGCAGGGATCGAACCCGCGACACGCAGCGCAGCAGTCCAATCGCTTAGCCACTGCGCCAACCGTGCCGTCATAAATTGTTTAAATATCCATCTGTGGATGTCTAAAAGGAATGACTTCTAGTTCTAATAGGAGTTAGCAACAAGATTTCCTTTCCGACACCGTCAAAGGATAAATAAATCAATCGACTTGACGGGAAAAATATTCTTGACTACTAAAAACCAGCTAAGATTACTAACCTGCTAGGAAGTATAACATTTTTCAAAAGAAGTCGCTACCCACTCTCCAAACACTATCTCTTGGATTACATGGGACGAAACTCATTATTCAGTGTAAAACCTTGCAGTACACTACACTACTAACAATCTCCGAGAAAAATCCGTGAGTAATCTCTACAAAAATAAGCCTTCAACTCTGAGCATAAACAAAGCATTCTGATCTTTATGCTGTGTTATAAATAAAGTAGAAATCCTATAATCTCTCTACCTTGCACTGAAACCAGGCGTAATGAGAACTTGAGACCAAGCAAATATTACGAAAGAGATCGTGTGAACATATTGTGGTGTCCTGCGCTGGGAAATTAATTAGAGATTGAGAACTCATTTTCACTTGCATTGTTGATACACGGTGGCTTAAGCCCTCTTTATTGTGAGTTGAGTGTTTGCATTGTTTATGGCAAAAGGATCACATGTGATCTGGAAATAATTCCGTCAACTTGTTTTTCTTGACGTGTCGATGAGACTCAAATTATTTATAGTATCAATAAATTTATAGTATAATTTATATCATTCCCACAAAACGGCACGGTAGTGGAAAATATGGAGAGAGTAGAGTGCCCATCTTCGATGGAGGCACCATGGCTTGTCTGCATAGAATAGCGCTGCCTCTGTGTCACTAATCTTATACGTACAGCAGCTGTACGTATAGATAGCAATGCAACGGCACCAGCATTCACCGCAGCAGCGAAATTGTTTTAGACCAGTATGATAACCACCTGCACAACTCTAAATATCGTCTCACTAACTCACATTTGCTTCGATTAAATCCTGCCAGGTGCAGGTGATTGTGCAGGATGGACAGGACAGAAGGTGGAGCATACTGCAGAGAGGCTCCACACTGGCATTTGTTTGGGATGGATCGACGATACCTGATTTGGCTATATCTACAGTTGTCAATTGGTTAAGAGTTTTCCAGTTTGGTCACTGCAGTCTGCTAAAACGTTGTCTCGTCAAAACCGACAAACATTATATTAATATGACAAAACAAATAACATCACGCCTGTAATCTCCGAAGGGTAGGGCAGACCTAACAGTATCTAATAGTAGTAGGGAATCAAACCAAGGAACTCAATGTGCGTGTGGTGTGAGGGCCCGTTTGTCAAAACTTTGTAAAAATGTGCTTAGGATTTAGTGAACATTCCCCAACAATTGTGAAAGTTGGAATCAGATTTTGTGAAAGTCATAATAAATAAATAAATAAAAATAAAAATAAAAATAAAAAAGCCTTATATTTCTTACTAAAAAAACTACAAAAACAAAACTTATTTCTAATTACACTTAAACTTAATTATACTAAACTTATTTTTAATAATTATGTTTAAACTTATTTCTTATATTTATAGATATATATTTTAAAATTAACTATTTATGTAAGAACCCCTCGTTCTCGAAGGTGAAGGCCTCCTCTAGAGATTTCCAAGTATCCCGGTCCCTAGCTGTCTCCATCCAATGTTTGCCAGCCGCTTGAATAATATCGTCAGTCCACCGAGCAGCTGGTCTACCTCTCTTTCTGGTGCCTGATGGACCCTTCCAGGATGTTATCCTGGCGGTCCATCTATTATCTGTTAGTCTGGCTATGTGACCAGCCCAACGCCACTTAAGCTTTTTGCTTTGAATCAGAGCGTCTATAACTTTCGTCTTCTTTCGAATTATACTATGGGGTATTTTTTGAATTCTTTTGATTTTTAACATGCTTCTTTCCATCCCTCTTTGACACGTCCTGATTTTTGTTATCGCTTGAGATGTGAATTTCCACGTTTGGCTAGCGTATGTTAATGATGGTAATATGCAGGTATCCATAACTTTTTGCTTGATTTTGATCGGCATGCCACTTTTCATAACTTCTTTTAAGCTCCAAAATTTTTTCCAAGCATTCGAAACTCTCCTTTCTATTTCTTGTTCATTTCTTTGCTTTTCAAATGATAATTGTTTACCCAAGTATACATAGGTGTCGACGTACTCCAGCGCTTCATTGTTTAAGTATACAGGGGACTTCAGAAAGTTTGTCATAATATTAGTTTTACTGCGATTAATTTCTAGTCCTACTTGCTGACTTGCGGCATGAAGATCGTTTAACATAGACTGCAACTCCATTTTACTCTCAGACAGCAACACGATGTCGTCAGCAAATCTCAAATGGCTTATATATTTATTGTTTATATTAAGGCCGACCCTTTCCCATTGTAGTTGTCCTATGACTCGTTGTAATACTGCTATAAATATAGTTGGGGAGATGGGATCACCCTGTCTTACTCCTCTTCTTATGGGTATAGAAGGTCCAGTTGTCTCTAGTCTAATTCTGCTGTTACAGTTTTCATATAGATATTGTAATACCTTCAAATATCCTGTTTCAATATTTTGCGATTCTAGAGACTCCCATATTGATCGATGATATAAAGTATCAAAAGCTTTTCGATAATCGATAAATCCAATGTAGAGCGGTCTTCGGAACTCTTGATATTTGTCTATTATCATTTCAATAGAGTGGATATGATCCACGAAAACGTTGTCTCGTCAAAACCGACAAACATTATATTAATATGACAAAACAAATAACATCACGCCTGTAATCTCCGAAGGGTAGGGCAGACCTAACAGTATCTAATAGTAGTAGGGAATCAAACCAAGGAACTCAATGTGCGTGTGGTGTGAGGGCCCGTTTGTCAAAACTTTGTAAAAATGTGCTTAGGATTTAGTGAACATTCCCCAACAATTGTGAAAGTTGGAATCAGATTTTGTGAAAGTCATATAAGCGAGTTATTGACTGTAAAGTTGGGCCCTCAGTTCTCACATAGAGGATTGAGGGCCCGCCTGTACCTGAAAAACTATGTACACTACAGAAAAAGTCTTTATGCCCAAATCTTACCTAATGCCGAACAAAATTTGTGAAAACAAGATATTATCGCAAAACACTGTCCTACTTTGTAAATCTTCGTTCAAAATGGGCCCTCAATCCTCATACACGTAAAAGTTTGTCACGCAAATAAAATGAATCCATTAACTTACAGCTACTGTTTGAAATCCTATTAGCTACTAAATAAATTGTGAAAATTTGTGAAAGCAAGAACAGATCACCACTTCTTGTTGTTTGAAAGTTAAGACCCTGATAAAAATCGGGCCCTCAGTCCTCCATTTTTTTGTATTCTTTTTGTTACTCCTAACGTATGAAAGATAAGCCAAATATAAAACTGTCTCTTTTTGTGAAAAAAATTGTGCAACAAATTGGTGTTATTTGTTACTAATAAGAATTACGATAAAACAACAAATTTTAACAGATACTGAAATCAGCAATTTTTCTATTGTGTACGCGTGTCATTGTGGCAGTCGCGGGTAGGGTGACAATAATTTCATTTTAGCTTTTTCTTTTTACTTGAAATAAATGTTTTATTGATTTTGATTTACCCTCATTTTTTCTCTTAATATTAATATATAAGAATAATATTAATATGAAATAAGCAGTACCTTTGTGCTCTACTATTTTTTTTTATGTTTTGTTTTTTCCTTTTTTTTGTATTTTGTGTGTACATAAATAGATAAATAAATAAATAAAAATAAATAAGACTGATTACCATAGTAACGAAAATAATATTATTGTAACAATCTTTGATATAATAAAAATACGATAATATTCCAGGTATTAATTATAAATCTTCACAGTAAGTTTGTTTTGATACAAGTGGTGATCTGTTCTTGCTTTCACAAATTTTCACAATTTATTTAGTAGCTAATAGGATTTCAAACAGTAGCTGTAAGTTAATGGATTCATTTTATTTGCGTGACAAACTTTTACGTGTATGAGGATTGAGGGCCCATTTTGAACGAAGATTTACAAAGTAGGACAGTGTTTTGCGATAATATCTTGTTTTCACAAATTTTGTTCGGCATTAGGTAAGATTTGGGCATAAAGACTTTTTCAGTAGTGTACATAGATTTTCAGGTACAGGCGGGCCCTCAATCCTCTATGTGAGAACTGAGGGCCCAACTTTACAGTCAATAACTCGCTTATATGACTTTCACAAAATCTGATTCCAACTTTCACAATTGTTGGGGAATGTTCACTAAATCCTAAGCACATTTTTACAGAGTTTTGACAAACGGGCCCTCACACCACACGCACATGGAACTCATGTTCAGCAGTCGCGCTTGCGATCACTAGACTAACGAGACATACACGTCAAACTCATACCCCTCCTTTTGAGCTTCGGCAAAAAAAGGCAATATAGAGTCGAACAAGCTAAAAACTATACAGGCAGCTAACTTGCATTTTTTTTTTTTTTTTTTTTTTAAAAACGTTGCCCCACACTAGGAATTTCTCCTGTATCGTGGGTGCGTTTACAAACATTCAGTCACATACACAAACACACCCAGACCCGAAACAACTATCTGTAGGCCATACAAATATTTGTTTCGTGCGGGGATCGAACCCGCGACACGCAGCGCAGCAGTCCAATCTCTCAGCCACTGGGCCAACCGTGCCGACTTTTAAGATTATACATATACATTTAGATACTGCTGTCAAACAATACAATGTTTGACATCATTCGCTTAAGGCGAAGCGCTTTAAAAAACAAATCTGCAATCAATATTTTCAGTGTACTACAATTATAAAGATTTCTGCCTTTATACTTATTGGCTTGTTCGACTATACATTATATCGGCTACTTCTAAATAGTGTAGTGGTAGTTTAGTAACCAACATTCGCGAACACATTTGTCTGTATCATTAGGGAATCCCTCTCAACGTCTAACCGAGAGGAATGGCAACTAAGTGCACCTCATTACTCTTTGATTTCGGGATGAATGTTCGAGTGGCTGTAGAACACGGGGATAACGCGAAATACGTCACTAATAGATACTGCTTTTACTGTTATCCAGTCATTTAGTAATAGAGCAGTAGGTAGGTTTGGAACATTCAGTTTCGAAACAAACTTTTACATCCCATTTCATTGAATGAAAGTGCTGAAGTGAATGAAGAATAGTGTAGTGAATGAAGAACGTGCAGGTTGAAGTGGGAGTGGGCAGGCCACGTCGCACGGATGCAACTAAAGATATGTACAAAGATCATCACAAACTAGATGCCTGAGGAAGGGCAGCATCGCGTCGTTGAGGTCGACCGCGGCGAAGGTGGTGTGACGATCTGATCATATTTGAGGTGCAAATGTGGCCAGATATCGTACCGCGTAGAGAGGTACAGAAGAAGAAAAGGGTTATCTTTGGCCAGCAGTGGGACACAATGTCTTTCAGGAATACAGGCATGATTTAATTTCAATCAAAACACAACAAACATTTTTTTAAATCTTTATTAAAATATAATATTTTTTAAAGTTCAATCATTTTGTGACTTCGTAGTCATAATGAAAAGGCACGTAACTCCGAAGAACATACGGAGAAGAAATAGTATACCCTGGTTTAACTATACGGTAAGGGTAATACGGGTATGGGTAACCCGGGTAAGGGTTACTTAACTTGTAGCTGTCAGAGTCAACATCAACAACTTTATACTTCTTTATGATAGGTGTGTCAAGTTTCAATCTTTCGAAAGACTCAATTAGAGGGTTGGGCTCAGGCTCGGTGACTAGGATCCGGTACCGACCGCTGGGGTCCCAGCGAACTTCGGCGTGGGCTACCGCGATCACGCATAAGGTAAGTAGAATCAGTTTCATCTGTCAAGTGAATGTCAATATTTTAGGAATGGGAAAAATTAATTTTATATTTAAAAAAAATAATCTAAAATTACTAGCTGTTGCCAGTAAATGATGATTTTTAGGTGAATGAAGAAAGAGTTTAATGTTTGTTTACGGTGTTTTCTTAAAATAATGCTTTGGTTTGTATATTTATTTTTGTCATAGAAATGTAAAAAAAGAGTTAACCTTTTTTTTTTTTTGGGGGGTTGGGAAATCATCAAATAACCCCTCCCGCTCTTGGGCAGAGCAAAAGGGAGTGTCAGACTTCTACTGACTAAAAACCACCCATGTTCCTTCCTAGCCCTTCATGCCGAGGCCGCGGTATCTCTTGCGAACAACCCGCAGCCCCGACGGGCGTCGGCCCTTGCCCATGTCAGCACCATGGAAGGGGCCCCTTCCATGGTGCTGACATCTTATTTATAAATTATAAAGAATTTGAATTATAAAGAGTTAACCTTAAGATTCGTAAAAAATCTTACGCCATTACTCACAGCTCTACAGATCTTTAAAAACCCCTCAAAACACTTTCATGCTCTCAAAAATTTAATTCAATCAAGAAACGTGTGCCTCAACGTAAATAAAAATCCATTCCGTGAAAACCTTTTAATTCTTTCGCAAGTAGAGATTAAGTATGGTCTGAGGAGAAAATTAAATTTAACTCAAGTGAGGTCTGAGTGAGAGCGGGACAATCATAATTAGACACACAGTACCCGGGCTTTTGGAGTACCCTCTGATGTTTAATTTGAATTTCGAATGAAGTCTTAATTCTTTATGGTAAGAAAGACTTAAGGTGAAACCTCCAGGGTAGCCCGCGAAATTCGAATTTTCTTACGTTTTTTGCAATTTGTAGGTTAGTTTCAGGTTATAATGTTGTAAAAAAAAAAACACTTTTAGCGCTTACCTTTGGAGTTAGTTCAAATTCAATCAGACACTATCACATTTTTAGTGCAACAGTTTATATAATACCAACTAATTGTTAATGCAATTATTTTATGTTTTTTAATGAAGTTATGCATAATAAGTAAAGGGCGTATGTACAGTCACGACCACCGATATGTTTAAACTAAGTAACTTTTATAAGTGATTTTCTTCTATTGTGCTGATTATCATTTTACATTTTCATGAATGTGTATTTTGGAAGCCATAGTTTTATGAAATAAGTCTTATCTTAAAATAGAAACTAGAAAATTGTTTTTAAATTTTGCTACCGTGTGTTTAAGTATTCGTGGTCATGACTGTACACCAGTTACTTTCCTTTAATTTAATTGAGAGCGATAACAGTAATTGAATGCATATTTAATGTGAAATGATTCGCTTATTAAAAAACGATTCTAAAGTGACCATAAAGTTATTATAAAAACAAAAAAATACTAATTTTGATTTGATTTTAATTGCCTCTATTAAGACGACTTTATGCTGTGATTAGATTTTCTCTTACCTATTTCAATACTCTCGTGAATAGTGGGAAACAACAATATATGCATCAAAAATGTTATAAGTGATTGTGTGATTAAAATTGAGAGAATATGAATCTTTTATTACTGTTAGTGTAATAAAAGACCGCGTTTGCCCAGCAGTGGGTTAATCCCACAGCTGGGCAAAGGCTCTCCCCATGACTTCCAAATCTATCGAACTTGGACTAATGTAGACCAGTGGTCGTTGGTTCTGCCAATCATTTATTGGAAAGAATGAAAATTAAGTTAATTTGGCATTAACTAGAATATAAAAAAGAAAAACAAAACCATTAACGCCAGCTGAGCTGAGGACCCTCAGCTCAGCATTATGCTAGATGGCAACATAGTGTGTACCTCATGACGCTGATTTTCAGCTGATGCTCGCTAGCAAACCAAAATATGTCGTAAAGCGAATCCGTCATAAAACGAACCAGTGAAAACGACAATCTCATTCCTGTCGTTAAAAACCTTTCAATTCAAATTCATAAATAGAATTCAAAGATGGCGTCTCATCAATTTGACGTGAAAACCCGCAGAGTTTCATATAAATCCCTCATGCTTATTCGCGTGGCTTCACCTGTGCTATAATTAATTGAAGCTTTTATAAACACCCCCTTCCTGGTCTAGCCTCCCCCTGCGGCTACCGGTGTGGTCTAAGGGAAGAGAGGAGAGATTTTCTCGGATTTAATTAACTTTTATGCTTGGAAACTTAGTGGTCACGGTCGTAAGTTGGTCCTTTGTTCCATAAGCCTCTACACGTGTACCTTTATGATTATTCTTTCATGGTTAAAGCTTTTGATAAGATAAACACATTTTCGTCCAAAGAAACATTTATATTAGTGCCACAAATTAACTATTGTTGTTTATTAAACTTTTAAACATTAAAGCTCCATGGGAAATAGTACGTTTATTTCCCATGGAGCAGGCAGAAACCACAGAACGCCACCATTTTTTTTTTTTATTTGGCGGGTGGAAAATCATCAAGTAACCCCTCCCGCTCTTGGGCAGAGCGAAAGGCAGAGTGTCAGACTTGTACTGACCAAAAACCACCCATGTTCCTTCTTAGCCCTTCATGTCGAGGCCACGGTATCTCTTGCGAACAACCCGCAACCCCGACGGGACAGAACGCCACCTGCTACCATCTTTACATACTACATTTTCCTCGTCCACCTCCTCACCAATAAGGTCAGTAAGGCCAGTGTACGTCCTTATCGGGCGTCCCTCCCGGCGGCGGCGTTCCGACTAGACGAGTAATGTGTTTGAAGGCTACTGCTCAACTTTTGACTTTTAGTTCTTAATTCTAGTCATAGATGTCGTTGCCGGTCTTTCTGTCAACTTATTGTTGTCGTTTTATTTCTAAGCTCTCGTTTCGCTTCTCCCTTGCACCATACACCTCAAGGATAAACTACTATGGCAGAATTGATGGCAAAATGCAACAGCCATTAACTTGGCAATAGCTTTCCTTCGCTATTGAATGACAAGAAAATACTTCCTACACCTGATGCTTTTCTTTCTACTCTATGGGGCTCGTGGTGTCTTGTTTTAGATGTCATTTCTTTAGTGGTTTTAGAATTGCATTAGCTTGGTTCACGTTTTTGAACAAGTAGTGGGTATGTCTTTTTTGATATTTTTACTCCTAAATGGATGTAATAATAATAAAAACCTTTATTAACAATCTTATAAATGTTACATTTCATCTTATATACTACTAACTAATATTAAACATGGATGTTTATGAAAGTAACTTAATTAAATGTTATTATTTGTACTAGACACCTGATTCGTGATTGTCTTGCTCTTTAGCATAGGCCTCCCCAAATATTCTCCTATATATAATATAATTTCTTTATTTTGGTTTTAGAATTGCATAAGCTTTGTTCACGTTTTGAACAAGTAGTGGGTACGTCTTTATTTGATATGTTTATTCCTAAATGGATGTAATAATAGTTCAAATAAATTTCATGCAATGGGAGAACGATTTCATTCTTTTTAATGCAGAAAATGGCATTTTTAACCGACTTCAAAAAAGGAGGAGGTTATATGTTCGTGTGTATGTATTTTTTTTTTATGTATGTTACCTGATTTCTCCTCCATTTGTGAACCGATTCTCAAAATTCTTTTTTTATTTGAAAGAGTATACTCCTGAGGTGGTCCCATTTAAATTTGGTGAAGATCTGATCCTGATCTTCGGAGATATACAATAGAACTCTTCAAAAAATAGACGGCAAATCTGTCGTGATTGCTGCAATCGCTTGGATGTTTATTGTTTACGCAACATCTTAACTTACCATCACGCCTGTATGCTCTGACGGGGTACGCAGATGTGTACAGGACGCCCAGATTTCGAGAGTTAGGTATGTTAAGTTCCATTTTATTGCGGATAAGCCTATTACCGTGACATGTATTGTTAACAACGTAAAATTAATGAATATCAAATATTTGTAAAGGATATTACAACTAAAAATGGAAAAATAAAAAAACTTTTTTGCAAAAAATAAAAGTCACCGACTTCAGAAGCTAAAGTTATTTTTCACTTTTTTGTGTTTTTGAAGTCGGTTTTATTTTTTGCAAAAAAGTTTTTTTTTGTCAGCTAACTGCAGTATTCTGTAGTTCAAACTTTCGCACCACCCATATTATAAGCAAGACTTAATAATAGTGATGGTATGCTTCCAAACAGCGATCATTTAAACTCAAATTCAAAGCATTTATCAAAATTAGACCATTACAGGTGTTTTCGAATATTAGAAAAAATAATAAAACGAACCTACAGACACGGTCACAAGGCATGATAGCTTGTGAAACTGTTATAGTTGCCCATTCTAAAGCGTATATGCCTATGTAGAAGAATAGGCAAGAAACTCCATGGATACTCTTTTAAATCAATGTAATATTTGTTACATGTCAGATTCATTTTAACTCAACGACACATTCGAAAAATCCTAACAACCATGTCAGACTGCATCTTGTCTTTATCAACCTAACAATAACAGTGACATTCTAGGGAGACTGTCTCAATCCGACATGATGTGTCAGAGGGAGCTGCACGTCCACTTCGGACACGTTACTGCGATGTCAGCCCCCGCGGCGCGCTGTGAGTCCATTTCATTTATTTTATTGATATTTTTGTCACTAGATGTCTAACGTTAGGGCTGGGGTATACTGTTGACAATAATAATTGTTTGTTTTATATGGTGAGTTGTGGGTCTGTGTTTGATCAGTTTAGTCCAGAAAGTGATTACGGCTTTGAATATGAAATTAATTAATAATAGCTTTGGCTTCAAACCGAAATATAAACTTTAAAGCGTATCGAAGGAGTTTCTTGCCGGTTCTTCTCTATAGGAAACGATCAACCCGAACCGTGACCTTTTCTCGACGTTTAATGAGTGTCCATGTACGCCTTTGAGAAATATAATATTTTTATTCTGCGTTTATAAAAGAAAATGCCAAAATTAATGAAAACTTTTAAATCTCCTTTTGGTTTTTTGCGATACTTGTTTTTTGGTTTCTAATGTCTAATACTATTTCCAACAGAATATTAAAGTAGCTACAAAAACAACAAGTTATGGCGTAATACAATGTCGTATTGTGTCCGCACCCTAATCTAGGGGAGTCTAGGGGAAAATTGGCAAAAGACAGAGGGTTGTTCAGGGGAGTTTGTTCAGGGTACAAATGGGGTACTTTGGTGCATTACCAATTCTCTTGCAATTTCCTCGGACTTGGTTTTGTTTTCGAATTACTGTCGCTGATGGTAGTTATTTTCCAGGTGGTGGCTATAGACGTTTAATGGGGAGTTTACTGTAATTCGCTCGGAGTTTCTTATCTATGTTAATACTTTGCGCCGCCGGGTAAATGTTACGCTGTCATTTTCTTAGCAGTTTTACGGTGACATGCGCTGAAACGCGCATAAAAAATATTTTCACAAACATGTTTTGCGCGCGTTTGTATTGTGCATGCCATAGTTGTATTCCTAAAAAACCTGAAATACCTATTTTGAAACTTTGACAGTCAATATTTTCGATACCAGAAAATAAAATTAATATTACTGAGAAAACCAGTGACTTTTAGCTTTTTAAACGACTTTTCACACAAACTTTGTAGCACCAGTGAAAAATTGCTGTAGAAAATAAGATTACGCACAATTGAAATCCATAATAATGGATCAACTTCCCCTTAAAAATATAGGAGGGGCACGAAAAACCTTTCAGCCCCGAGTGTTGAAATAAAAAGGATTTTAATAGACCCCAAAGTAATTTCTCTTCAATCATAAGTAAAAAGAAATCAATTTTCTTTTTTTTAAAATACATTGGGGATTGAATCCAAAATTCATACCTAAGTTGTAAAACAATATTGAGAATTCTCTTAGGGGATGAAGATTATAAATATTTTAAAGAAAATTGCCAATTTGTGATGTAAATGGATTATTAGCTTGGTTTGATGTTTAATTTCGATGTGTTTTTATAGATTTTGGCAACGTTAACTTAATCATTGATTACTTTTATAATAATTTGGAAAACGTTTATATTGGAGAAAACGACCAAAGATTAAAATGGCAAATGCAAATTTACAAAAAAAAACCAGCTGCTCCTTTATAGTAACTAGTCTTAAAGGGTTTATAATTATCTATAAGGCCTCATTTACGGACACGAGGGGGGCGTCGCGCGGCGCGTTGTGCGTTTTTAATTCAAACACATGACGATATATGAAAACGTTAACGATTTCAAATGTCGATTTTACGAGAAGCGAATTTCGCTCGTTAGTTTAAAATGCAGCGTTCGTTGCGGTGGACGCGCCTCTCAGTAAATAAATGAAAAAAGCTCAATACGAGCCTACTGCACGCGCCGCGCGACGCCCCGCGTCTCCGTAAACGAGCCTTAAGTACTATTGTTCTGCCCGTCGGAGCTGCGGGTTGTTCGCAAGAGATACCGCGGCCTCGACATGAAGGGCTAAGAAGGAACAAGGGTGGTTTTTAGTCAGTAGAAGTCTGACACTCTGATATGTATGTGAGCGGAATGAAACGACCGTCCGGTATAGTATTGGTTTATTTCATATTTCATTCCGCTCACATACATATCACACTCCCTTTCGCTCTGCCCAAGAGCGGGAGGGGTCATTTGATGATTTTCCACCCACTACACACACACACAAGTACTATTGTTCTGGGTGCAATATCCAGGTCGTGCAAAATGTTATTGGAATTTTCTATCAGTAATTTGTCAGTAGCAGCCATGGAGTCAAGCGCCAACAATGCGAGCAAAGCTGCGGGTATAAGCTTTGCTCGCATAATTCTATCAGACCCTGGGTACATATTAACAGCAACATAGTTTTTTTATCCCTAAACATCGAACCCGCAGTACAGTCTCAACCGAAAGTATTCAATCTACGGATTATTAATTATTTATTCCCTCACTCCCCTTTTACTCCTTTCCAGTGACGTCACTAATTCATCACAACCATCTGACGTGCTAAATTACAACCTTCATTTTTGCGAACGAACTGAAAAGGCAAGAGTTTTCTATATATATTTTTCGGGAGAAAAATCTCAATTTTTATTTACAGCGCTGCTTTGATGAAACTAATGTTTCGTTTTTGTTTATTTTAATGAAAAACGTCATGTCGTTGTTCATCAGTTTTGTAGATGGAAATAGAATTAGATTGGACATGAACTCAACACAACGACTGTATTTTTTTTTTTAAGCAATAAATTATTCTTTATTCTTTAACTGACGTATTATTTATTTTTATGATTTTTCAGCAACAAATTTATTGAATAGTATAGTAATTTCTCATTTATATATCAAAAAAGCTGTCTCGATGGTCTAGTGTGAGCGTGACAACTGAGCATGAGGTTCTGGGTTCGATTCCTGGGTCGGGCGAAGTGTTATTGGGTTTTTCCAGCAGGGAATTCTCAGTAGCAGCCACGGTGTCTGGATTTGTGCCCGGATGATGGTGATAAACTCCCCCTTATTACATGGGACTTAAACATAACTGACGAAATTTATATGGGTGTACCTACCATTTTTTTTTGTATTTATGGGGTGGGAAATCATCAAATAACTCCTCCCGCTCTGGGCAGAGCGTTAGGGAGTGTCAGACTTCTATTGACTAAAAACTACCCATGTTCCTTTTTAGCCCTTGTGCCGAGGTCGCGGTATCTTTTTCGAACAACCCGCAGCCCGGACGGGATGGATGTACCTACGACTAGATACACCTCTGTCAGTCTTTTCGGGGATTACAGGCGTGATATTATGGTATAATAGAAAAATGCTAGTCATAATCCTCATAGAAACACTATTATTCAGTCTATTTACCTGAAATACTAAAAATAATGAATTACAAGTAAAGAGAAACTTGTCGTAATTATAATACCCGCTTACTTAGAATGTCGTTTAATAACAATTATAACAGTTAAGCGTCTTCATAATACCTTTTACCTAATATCTGGTTCACAATAAATCAAATACATCAAGAATCAAACGTTTTGCTCAATTACCGCTCCGCTCAAAGCGTCTTCCTCACTAATCAGTTCACTTCCATTCTCTGAACGAATTACTTTTCCAGTACAGTCAGCGTCAGAAGTAGATTAACACTTCTCAAAGTTTCAAACCAAGTTTTTAATAAAAACTTGTTAGATATTACTCGTTACTGACAAGTTATTGAAGAGGAATGAATATTTTAAAGAATAATCTTCTGAAACATTAAAAATAATAACTGAGGTCCTGAACATCAAATAATTAAAAGTTCGAAATGTTAAACTACTTCTGTTGCTAACTGTCCAATACCAATTTTCTGGGACTTCCTCACTCCTTTGTCGTGTGATTGGCTGCCAGCTTCCGTGGCCATTTTGTTAATGTCTGTCTGCTAAACGGCCATGCCAGACTACGGAAGTAATTAAAATAGGAGGGAAATTGATTGATTTAGATTTTGCCGGTGAAAAATTAGTGTCCGCTTAAAGTAAATGGAAAACAAATAATGCAAATTACTATTATTTATTGCCTCGTTGGTCTAGTGGTCGCAACCACGACTGCTGAGCATGAGGTCCTGAGTTCGATTCCCGGGTCGGGCAAAGTGTTATTGGCTTTTTCCATCAGGAATTTATCAGTAACAGCTACGGAGTCTGGATTTGTGCCCGGTTAATGGCAATAGGCTCGCCCCCTATTACATGGGACTTAAACATAACTGGCGAAATGTGGGTGTACTATTAGGTACACCTCTGCCTAACCCTTCGGGGATTACAAGCGTGATGTTATGTTATGTTATGTTATTATTCAAATTACAATATTTTCAGCGGTAACTTTGTTAACATAACATCTCGCCTAAAAGGTTAGACAGAGGTGTACCTAATAGTATACCTACATTTCGCTAGTCCAATGTTATATTGTGATAAACCGGTCACAAATCCGAACTCCATGGCTGCTACTGAGAAATTCCTAGTGGTAAAACCCTGTTACAGTTTGCCCGACCTGGAAATCGAACCGTCATGCTCAACACATGTACTGACCAGCAGACCTATGAGCCAGTCGAGGCACTCTAACTGCGGTACTCAGAGATATTTAATGATTACTTAAGCTGTCACTTAGCAAAAATTTGACATATTTTTGTATGACAAAACTGTCAAAACCCTTACTAAGTGATGGCCTAAGTAATCATTAAAACTCTCTGAGTGCGGCAGTAAGTAAAATAGAACACATTACATTGAATTTAAATATATTTACCCATTTAATAGATATACGTAAATCTACACAGTAACAACCAATTTAAACCGGTATTCGGCTTAATTATACCTGTATTCAACCATATCAAATGTACACAATTCAATTTCTACAAAAGATTTTCCAAACTTCAAACATATTGTGTTTCACGAAAATTCTATGCAAAACCAAATTGTATACTACGCACTAGTAAGACTATTATTACTTAACAATGGGATACTTTAATTAGGTCGGTGTTATTCCAATTTAAGTCTTATTAACATTGTTTAAGATCCACTTAAAATTAAATTAGTATAACGCTATTATTCTCAACAATACAATGTTCCTACCAATTACGTGTTACTTGAAATTGAGTTTTATTACGTGTGATGAAAGCTCATTTTGTACCTAATAACGGTGAGTGTCAGAGGGTGAACAACGAGAAACACTTTTGTATTCACGTGTACCGTGAATAAGATAGCGAAACATGTTTTTGTCGTGATTGTACCATTCGTTACTGTACGGGTGCTATCAATACAGGGTGTATTTTGGGGTGTCCATGAAATACTCAAATTGAATTATTCTTCCAGGTTATAAATTTTTGCTCCTGTCTACACGCAACTTACAAATTTTCATTGTTTTTTTATTTTACACATAACACATAACATAAAATCACGCCTATAATCCCCGAAGGGTTAGGCAGAGGTGGATGTGGTGGTGGAGGTGGTGGTGGTGGTGGATTTTATTTTAATATTCTAAAATAATAGTACTTCGTCTTTAAACCAGCTTACATAATTTTGTTACTGTTTTTCAAGGAAGTAGTTGTTTCCAAAACATAAAACCGTGTAAAATCATAAAGGTAAAACAAATTCGTACGCAAATTCATTCTCAAACAAAATGAAAATCGCGAAAAGGTTATACTTTAATTTAACGATCACAAAAGACGTCTTTTTACCGTTCTTGGAACTGTTTCCTACATTATTATTATGCTTCGCGAACGAGCGAGAAAATTCTGGAAACTGCCGCGAGTTCCACTAACGTTAATTAGACGTTTTGATAATAATTAACGTATTTATTTGTTTATAGTCAAACTCATCGTGTTTAATTACGTTTTTGAAGCAATAAAAACAATGGATAATAAAAATAGTAGCCCACAGTCGAAAGTCGTTTTAGTCTACGGGGTATCGAGGCTTGGCCCGCGTGTATGTTCGAAGTTATGCCACAGGAACGTACTATCAGGATAGAAAAATACTACATGCCCTAACTCTTGTCATGGTCTACCAGTGAGAAAAGTTTTATTGAAATCAGTTCAGCCATTTCAGCTTAAATAGTAACAGACAAACAGAGTTAAGTTTGCATTAATTTACAATAATTATAAGTAAAGGCAAATGAACCTTTCTGCACTAATTGAAAAAACTACCCTTTAAATATCAATGTATTAACAATAAACTTATGGTATTTATAAAGCTTACAGGAATTCATAGAAAAATAACGAACAGGTACAACATAATACTCGTTACGCCGGGAGCGTTTTCCATTCAAATTTATTTATATAAAAGGAAAGTTAAAGGATTATTTATAACATTTGTTGGGATAAAAATCGTACTGCTATTGGAAATAATATTGTATGTAGGACACGGAATATTGAACTAGATACAGAGTAAAAAGTATAAACGTGATACAGTATGTTTGATTGGCCGACTTCAAAATACCAACATTTAGTACAAATCTCGTACTCTCAGACCACGGGGTGGAACCTTGGGTAATGCAACTTGTGACAAACCCAAAGCGTCTCTTGTTTCCCTCAGGTGAATACCATTGCTCAGGTCACGTGGAGGAGATTTGTGGTATTCTCTAAACCACTTTTTTTATTTATTTTCTATTTCATCAGCGCGGGCCCAGAGCGGATTGGCAGATGACACATGTCATCGAATTTTTTGGTTCTAAGACATGCCGGTTTCCTCACGATGTTTTCCTTTACCGTTTTGAGAGCTGTGGTGATGAAATAAATTACACACAGTAATGTGCCTGCCTGGGTTCGAACCCACGACTCACTGTTCGTAAGTCGGGGCCGCAACCACTGAGCCACCATTGCTCTTATTTTCTGTTTATAGAAAGTTAATATTATACCTAATGTATTTTCAAAACTGTATCTAAGAATATACACTCCTGCGGGTCGAACTAAATCTTTTAACATTTGAACAAACAAATTCACAGTCCTTGGCAACTAAACAAGTCAACACTGTAACAACAGACATTTAATACCATTAAGAAAACTTTTACCGCGAACTTTACGAGCGCAACGTCTCATCCATTTCATGGTCACCGTAACCTGAGTCAATGGAAAATCCAGCGCTGAATTATGAAGTCGTCGATCGATGTTGTCTACACGCAAACTGTTACATAATTAAAGGTTTTTTGTCTTGTTATTGCATTGTTATTTCATTAAATTTATAGGGTGAAACGTACATGGAAAATAAGCGATAAGAGTGCATTTTTTAACCTTTATTGTGTGTGTTTTGCAGTAAAGATTTTGATAGGAATCGTCTGAGCTTGTCTTTTGTTTAAAAATGATTAAACACGCAATTTTCCCTTTATAAACGTTTTTAAACTGCATAATTTCTAAACTTTATTGCTTACTATACACTCTGTGAAAGAATTCATACCGTAGTTTATAATTAATTACTAGCTTGGACTAGCGGCTTCTGCCACCGCGCCGTCGCTATTTCAATAAATTATCTTTATTAAACTAGCATAGTTATGCTATTCTGATTTATAAGCTACATAACTGCACAGTTTCATCAAAGTACGTTCAAAAGATTTGGTTAAAAAGTAACAAAAACAGCGCCAAAAATTTTCGAGAGTGAAATATAGCTTTTGCTATTTCGATTTTCTAACTCAAAGCATGCCAATCCCAAATCCTGGTTTTTGCGAATAAATACAGACACTGAACTCATTTGATTACAAAAAACAGGAAATGTGAAAGGTGAAAACAAATGTCTGACAACGATTTCGGGGAATAAAAAAAATAAAAAGACTAACGAGGATTCTAATATTAGAATCTGAAACACAGTTGTGGGTTTTCAAAAGATCAATTATTGCAAAGTTCGTTGAACCAAAGTTTCATTCCAATTTGCAAAAGGACTTATTTTAGCCTAAACAATAATAATTTTGGCTCGTGGTCACAATCGGTACTAAACTTAGAATGATAACTAAAGCCGCTACCTTGTTTCACAAAAATGTGATATCAGTACCACTGAAACGCCAAGAGAGTAGAAACACTACAAGTATATTAAAAAGAAGCCTAATAACTACATGATACGTAAAATTTGTCGCAAAATCAAATTAATTCGATGTGACGAGAAAAGTACATTTAGTGACAAATTGAGTGAGATCTCATTAGTAAAATTCGCTCTAGTAATCTACTCGGAAAACTACCAATATATTATAATAAATATAAGCCTATGCGTCACAGTATCTAGTTGGAAGACTACAATGAAAAAAACAGTTGTTATTTTTACTACAAGCTGCCAATGTGGCCACAAATCTTCAAGAGAAAGTGTCCATAAAAAAGTCGTAATATCTGGCCGGAATTTTTTCATCGCGCTGTCCCTTGAAGTGAGAAAATAAACTCAAATTTTCATCATGCTTGAAAAAAAAATACACTTCTTATTTTATTCCGATAAAATTATACTCAAAAAAATTATCCAGTGTTCTTAAAAAACAGACACAAGGAAAATTGGGAGGAGATGATAATGAACCATAAATTAAAACTTTACTCGGCCTCATAATAACTGACTGACCCAACGCTCGATCAAAATGAACATCAGGGGATTAAATTCTGTAAAAGAGCAAAGTTAGTAAAGCAATAAAAGAAGTTAAAGTGAATAAAAAATATTAACATTTCCTCCTAAAACCCGTAAATATGAGTTTGTGAGTTTTCGGGTTTAATCCCGTGAGTTTGTGTTAACGGCTATGGGTATGAAGTAACACGCGTCAGTCTGAACCCTTGTCTCTGCAAATAACAATAATATCCACCTAATAGCTATTATAACGATATTGTGAAATCTTTTTTTACCGTTTTTTGTTCCGCCTTTGTAGTTTTTGTTTGTAGGGGAAAAGTTTGAAACTATTTTCCTTGCGACTGTACTTTTTGTTTGAGCTTTTTTGTACAAACGGCTTTTCCGGCGTTGTTTTGCGAAACTATTGTGAGAAATTGAATTAACATTACATAAAACAGCTTTGTGTGAATAAATAAGATTTTTAAATTGAAAAAGAGGATTATGTTTGCAGATTTAAATACAATAGCTCCTTTAATAACTACCTATAATTAGGGAACCATACAGCACACACAGCTCACTAATTGATCAGGAACTGGATCTAGATCTGTTTTTTTTGTTTATTTTTGAGTAGCAATAAAGCTATGCTTAATTATTGCATATTTTTTTAAAGTTAGTGTATGTATGTTGACTTGCTGCACGCGTTGGTGTAAACTGTAAGTGCAGCTAGTCATTGTTTAAATAGATAAATAAAAACCAATAGTCACAGACTGCCCCGTTGGTCTGGTCGACTGCTGTGCATGAGGTACTGGGTTCGATTCTCAGGTGTTATTAGATTTTTACATCAGGAATTTCTCAGTAGCAGCGATGGAGTCTAGATTTGTGCCCGGTTGATGGCAATAGGCTCGCCCCCTATTACATGGAACTTAAACATAACTGGCGAAATGTGGGTGTACTATTAGGTACACCTCTTCCTAATCCTTTGGGGAAAACCGACGTGATATAATTATATTAGATTACCAAACTATAATATTAATTTCATGATTTATGAACACTATCATTCTCTAGCCCTCGTCCCAATTAATTTGGGGTCGGCGCAGCATGTCTTCTTCTTCCATACCTCTCTGTTTCTCGTCATCTCATGAGACACCTCTTTTCTTACCATATCATTCTTAGCAAAGTTCATCCACATATAAAACTGTTTTACATCCGTAACCACTCTAATTCAGGTTCAGTTGAAACCCAGCGTCGGGCACTAGTTGACTGAATCGAACCTTTTTGGCGCAGCCGTGAGGCACACAGTGGCACGTTTTGTTTAGTTTTAAGTCCTTTTTAGGGTTCCGTAGTCAACTAGGAACCCTTATAGTTTCGCCATGTCTGTCTGTCTGTCCGTCCTCGCTTAATCTCTGTGACCGTTAGCACTAGAAAGCTGAAATTTGGGACCAATATGTGTATCAATCACGCCGACAAAGTGCTAAAATAAAAATTGGAAAAAAATGTTTTATTAGGGTAGCCCCCCTATATGTAAAGTGGGAAGTGTTTTTTTTTTTAATTTTAACCCTAATGTGTGATATATTGTTGGAAAGGTATTTAAAAATGAATAGGGGTTTACTAAAATAATTTTTTGATAATGTCAATAATTTCGGAAATAATCGCTCCAAAAGTAAAAAACAAAGCGTCCCCCCCCCTCTAACTTTTGAACCATAAGTTTAGAAAATACGAAAAAAATCTGAAAAGTAGAACTTTATAAGGACTTTCTAGGAAAATTATTTTGAACTTGGATGGAAACAACAGATGGAAACTGCAGTTAACCAATATAATTTGGTCCCTGAATCGTATGAGCGCCTATACAATCCAGAGGTCAAGTTTCATTTGCCCGTATTTTTTTTTTTACTTCGTTTACATAATATTTTATTATCTACGGAACCCTACACTGAGCGTGGCCCGACACGCTCTTGGCCGGTTTTTTTATTTATAATTTTCAACATTGTGTGTACTTGTGGCATTTTGTTTCTTTCTTTCTTTCTTTCATCCATCGTTTCTTTGGTCTTTCTCTACTCCTATACCCATCCACATTCATATTAAAAACCTTCCGCACGACATTTTCCTCATTCCTTCGCATCTAATACCCATACCACGAAAACTATATTCCACACAACATTTCAGTCACCGGCGCCTCTTTCAGACTTCCTGAAATGAACAACAACTAAAAATACTTCAACCACTTAGTACATTATTGAAATTTCCAAGTACTATGCAGTACAAACAGCAATCCCGGCGAGACATCAATCCTGCATCTTGGCAATCGTGTTCGCTGCATATAAAGCAGCTGCAGAGCGCTTAAATTCGTCGCTTTCACGTAATACAGCTGCAAAACTATGTCACGTCATGGAATAAACGCCACTAATGTCTTTATTTAAGAAAGAAACTAGAGGAATACAGTAAAAAAATATGCTGGAAATTTTAAAATAATTTGCAGCGAGTGGCGTCAATTATGCCAGTTGCGTATTTTATTAATGTTGAAGAATATTGTAGGAACTAGGAAAAATTTAAATTTAGTGTAATCATGATGTTGGTACAGCACTGGAGCATGACGCGTCGAGGGTACCTAAATAGTCATCTTAACCCGGGTACATACTTACGCAATGTAACATGCAATGTAACAGAATTCCCATAGTGCTGTTTGCACGGAGCGCCAGTGCGGACGGGTTGTGTGTTTTTGTACTGTCTTCTGTTCGGGATCAGGTGCGAGTAGGTTTATGCTCGGTTCTTGCGCGGCCTGCGTCCACACTTATGAAAAGCTCCTATCATGTTACCTACCTTTGCATGTTACATTGTACCCGGCTTTAATGGTGGGGTGTGTTAGTTTAGAAAGAAACTGTCAAACAGGTAAGAGTGATAGATACCTAAAAAGTCGCAGTTTTTAAACTTATTTCTACGCCCACTCATCTCGATGGATCTTGGATACAAAACCATATTAAGCTTACCTCTAATTTTACGGGAAGCTTAAACACAAGGAGGTCAGGTTATACTGGATAAGAATAGCTTAATATGTCACCGTGTATATGCTTACATCTATTTAGTAGTTTTGACTAAGTAACGATAACCATAAAGATGGCCCATCCAAGACTTATCCTTGAGCCTTTATCAAGTAGGTATCTTTCCTCCGAATAGATACTAAAAGAAAACCACTAAAGCTTTATAGGAATTCTATTGAGACGGTAAAAGTCAGCTTAAGTAGACAAATAGCTCAGTATCTCACGGTTACTAAACTATCAATCAGTTAACGGTTCATTAGAGTGCAATTCGAATTTAATCCTGTGGGCCTGAAACGAGCGCGCGTGCTTAAGGTGAATGCTCCAACCACCCCGCGAAATTCAAATTTTCTTACGTTTTTTGTAATTTGCAGGTCAGTGTTAGTTTGTATGTTGATTAGAATATTAATTGCGGCTGTAAGACGTATGTACTTACAGAATTATAATCATCAAAATCATCAATACAAGCTTCCACGTTCATAAAGGTGCAAAAATGACTTTTTCTAGTTCCTGCACCTTTATGAACTTGGAGGCTTGTATTTATGATTTTGATGATTATATTTCTGTAACTACACACGTCTTACAGCCGCAATTAATATTCTAATCAACATACAAACTAACACTGACCTGCAAATTGCAAAAAACGTAAAAAAAATTGAATTTCGCGGGCTAGTTGGAGCATTCACATTAACGCGAACATTTGAATTTAATCCTGTGGGCCTGACACGAGCGCGCGGGCTTAATGCGAACGATTTCATTTTTGGTCATACATCACCGTCCAAAGAAACAGTTTGTGTCTTGGGTACAAGACCCTGGCTCCACCTGACGTTTCCAGTTTGTCACACGTAACCGCATTTTTAAGTTCTTAATTATTTTTCTTGAGTTCGAACCTATGACATGCACCACTGATTTGAAGGCTAGCTGAATTCTGAAAGACAGTAATTGTATTATTCATTGAATCATATTGTGCGGGCTGGGACCGTCTTATGTGGAAACATCAGTCTCATTGCTCCGGGCTGTGTCGTCTTCAAGACTTGTAACGAGAGGAATGTAATTTCATTTTTCTTTATCTTCAAGCTGCTTTTAAAATGATTGCTATTATTGGAATTTGTCTGTATAAGTTGCAATTATTTAACATGTTAACACAGAAATCTAGTCGAAATTGCGCTTTCAATACTAGTATGAAGCATTTTTTATTCGACGTTGATTATGGTTGTGTGTCTGTATAGCAATTTTATAGGTAGGTGTTACAAGACGTTTGGAATATTAAAGAAAATTATAAACCTAGATACTATTAGAAGAAGCATGATATCACTTGGTACTATTAAAATCAAAGAATGACAATTTAATTTAAGATATTTTGCATAAAGATTTAAAGTAATCTCGCAAACAAATGAATGAAAAATGGGGCCTACAATCAAAATTGTTTCAAAAAACATACATTATACTTTATACTTCGCAAATTGAAACTGTTAAAACGAACAAAAAAAATGCCGGAGGTTTATAAAAACTTTTTCTTTTTTTTCGACAAAGCGGAAAAGGAACGTCGGCAAAAGTTTCGGGCGACAACAAATTGTGTGCGGCTGTCTCGAAACTTCGACAATGCCGCGTCACTTAATGGCGAAGTGACAAAGGATTTGTCCCAAATGAGCAAAAATTATGGAGTTCGTAGTTAGTAAAATTATGTCGCTTTGTGTGTTTTATGACGTAACTTTTACTGTAGAATTAATTATTATATTGCAAAGGTGTTTATTAAGTCTCATATTATTTTCACAGTTATTTTTCAACCGATTCGGAGGTGTCTCGTAACTTGTACGACATCACTCTCTTTATTAATTTCTGCGTTTTGAACTTTATGTGGCCAAGCAAAACCACAGATATCAAAGCCTAAAAACTTTGCGAAGGTTATCTTTAAAAACATCTTCTGTTTGATACAAAAGTGTATTGCAAACACGGACAAAAAGTATCATCATCAGCCTTTAATGTTCCCACTGCAGGGACTCAGGCCTCCTCTCTAGGAGAGGGATGGGATCCACCACCCAGGCCCAGTGCGGGTTGGTAGATGTCACATGTCTTTGCATATTTTGGTTCTAAGACACGCCGGTTTCCTCACGATGTTTTCTTTCACCGTTTTGAGAGCAGTGGTGATGAAAGAAATTACACAAAGTAATGCGCCTGCCTGGGTTCGAACCCACGACTTACTGTTCGTAAGTCGAAGCCACCACCACCGCGCCACCGCTGCTCTCGGACAAAATGTATGGAACATCTGTATTTCTTAAAACAATTAACGTCGCGTGAGATGATATACATTGCACACCGAGTATTTTAAGTATGTGGGAACTTCTAATTTTACGTGTAACTATAGGGTGTAAAAGTATCCTTAACGCAAACGAAGGGTATTTGTTCTACCCACCACTGCGATATTTTTTTTGTTTTAGACCATACCTGGGAACCTCCTAGTTACGGAGATATTGGAGGTCAAAGTTCCAAATTTTTCACAGCGGTTTTTGTAAATACTAGTTTTTCAGATTTTAACTTTACTTAAATTACCTCCATGACCCGTTTACTATTCAAAGCATTCACTAGCACAATGTTTTAACAGTGCTAAATTGAGTTTTACCGTAAAATGTGATTTTGGACCCAAAAAAAGGGTCGTTTCCCAGCAAAAAAATTTCCGTAGGGGTACTTAGTTTGATGTACAGAATGCTTGGTTGACGGCTGTGGTCGACAATAATTAAAGGCAGTCATAATACTCCCGTCACTAAAATCCATTTCAGCATAACGGCAACCTAACAGCCAACCAAAGAGCGCCATAAAGATAACAAATCCCCTTTACGTTTTCCCGTACGGCAGTGATATCGGTTCCGGTTCGTGTACCAATAACGGAACGGGTTTAAAACACTCAGATAGTTACTGGTTTCTGCTTCACTGCGCCGGATCACTATTGACCTGTTTCGTCCGGGTGAAACTGATGACTGTTTCCAGAAGATAAGCTGCTTATTTCGGATTACCACAATGTTATGTTATGTTTTTTTCGCATTCGGAAACGTTATCGTTTTTTTTTGTGCGTTCGTGTTGGTTCAATGAATACAATTTAAGTTATACTTGTATCAAAATATTTTATGGTCATAAAGGAGAGTCTGGTAAAGATAAGCTGTCTTCAGCACTGAATTGCCAACGCATATCTGCCTCGGTGGGTTTCGGTCCTTTTTTAAAATGTTCTTCGACACTAGGAATTTATCCGGTAGCAAGGGTGCGTTTACATTAGACATTTAAACTTACATACATAAACAGCATCACAATACATCACATCACCATTTCCGTTCCATCGATGTTCACTGCTGGACATAGGAGACTGCTGGTCTCGGCGCTTTTCTTGTGGTCGCCACTGTTGATTCTGGCTAACAGGAGTTACAGTGGTTTGGGAATAGTGTGGCGGGCTTGCTGGACATAGGCCTCCCCATAGTGTCATCACATTGACGGGTATCCTACGTCACTTGGATCCAGCGGATCCTCACAACCTTCACCAGGTCATCGGAGGAGGCCTTCCAACGCAACTTTGACGTTTGATTAAGTTATTTATTACACCTTCGGTTTTCTTTTCTGATTAATTTTACTACGGGATCCAAGATAGTTAAATTGTTTCTCCGGGACCTCCTCCTTGACATTGTCTTGACGGTTTTCTCGCAGTGAATAGTACGAGTGGTTAGCTTTTCACAAAATGTTTCCTTTTTTTTTTGGCAGGTGGAAAATCATCAAAAAACCCCCCTCCCACGCTTGAGCGAAAGGGAGTGTCAGACTTCTACTGACTAAAAACCACCCATGTTTCTTCTTAGCCCTTGTGCCGAGGCCGCGGTATCTCTTTCGGACAACCCACAGCCCCGACGGGACAAAATGTTTCCTAAAGTTGGCTTAGCGTAGGGAGTTGTGTCAGTCAACTAAGATGCCAACTTTCACAAGTTATATTTTATTACTACCGTGGTCTATTGTATCTATGTTCACAAAGCAAATTGTCTTGAAAAATAGAGCTACTAACTGACGAAAACATTTTCAAAATTAACTGAAACCATGACAATTACTAACTTACTCAATCATTCTCTTCTAAGAAACAAATATAAGTAACAACCAATTCCCTGAAGCTCGTTTATTTACAATTTCGAAAAGGCTCAAACATTTTTCAGCCGAACAGTAATAAACAAAGACATATATCAACTTAATTAAAAACCAATCAGGAGGCGTAATGGGCAGTTCGTAATGGCTTTAAATTTTCGATACACTCACACCGACCGGATCATCATTAATGACCCTTACTAATTACTGTTTCGATCACAAATATCGTTTATAAACCATCATCTGCCAGCCTTTTCTCAACTATGTTGAGGTCGGCTTCCAGTCTAACCGAATGCAGCTGCATAACTAGTATTTTACATGGAGCGATTGCCTCTCTGACCTCCAAAACACAGTTAATACTAGGTAAAAAAACACAGGTAATACGATACCCTTTGGTAAGACTGGTTGTCATACTTTCAGGTCATGACTGACTACCTGTAACGAATGCCAAAGATCTATATATTATTATGGCAGCCGTGACCAACAGCTTAATGTGCTTTCCGAGGCACGGAGCAAACCCGGTATGTCGAGCGGTCACCCATCCACAGATCAACCTAGGCAAGCGCGGTTTAACCTAAAGATCAACCCGAGTGGCAGTTATTATTAAGCCACGAGCTAATCAATATCGTTTATAAACCATTGGCAGTAAATCCTGAGTACTCTGATAATTATTACAATCATTATTCTGTGTTAAATAATTAGAGACAATAGTGCAATAGGTCATTGTTTAAATAACATTAATTATCACCGAAAACGGGATATTTACCATGTTTACTGTACGTATAACAAACAGTAAACTTGGCGAATATCCCATCTTCAATGTTAATTATAATAATAATGTTTTGTGTTTGAATGAAGATCTTAAAATGTCATTACGCTTTGTTAATAACTGCAGTTGCATTTGGTACCATGTTGTACGATAGAAATACAAAAGCGACATCAGCGAAAATTAATTAACATAATAATCATTAAGATAACGTTAAACATTATGTCAAGTGTAAATTTTGTAGAGTACATCACTGCTTAACCATTAAAAACATACAAGCGTCATATTAAGTTAAATTCCAAACCTCACCCTTAATTGTAACTCCCCCAGTCACTCACTAATAATATTAATAACCTCCCCTAAGCTAAAACCATAAACACAAACTTCGCAAACCATCAAAAGTTAAAACTAAAAGAAGACTTAGAAACTTCGTCCCTTTAGCTGAACTGTATCGTACAAGTTTCCCATAAATCCGGTGTGGTTATGGGAGCGGCAAAAGGCGACATAACATAAAGGCATCACTACACTGCAGCCCAGCGCTAAGCTACACTCGCTTCAGTCTGGATGAAAATGTACTATTTGGCCACGTGAAAATGTAGGTACAACTACATGATCGAGAGATTGCTTAGAGCATCCTACGAGTCACCGCGATGTGACTGCCACGCCACGGCCCTCACGTGATAGAAACGAGTAACACACGCGCCCACGTGAGATATTTCGCGTCACGAGTCACATAATCCGAGATAGTGGACAGGGTTTACCTGTTTTTGGCAGATTGTAGTAGCAAGCTACGTCAGCACGTCAAGACGTGCTGGCATCTATACATATAGGTTCTTTGGGCGAGGGCAGCCGGGATGCGTATTGCCAAACTGTATGCTGACCCAGACCGGGGTTGCTCTGAGTTCGATCGCAGTTTGCCTTTGTAGTTGAAGAGCAAACTGTATACCTATTCAGAGAGTGTCTGAATCAAAATACATTTTGCTTTAAAATACTAGAGCAAAATACATACGAGTCCAGACGTCCAGCGTGATTGCGTGATTGAAAGATTGATAAGGACTCGATGAGTCCCTATAATGCACGTCACAGTAATGCACGTCAAGAAACTGCCGAATTAAATTGTACTCCATGACGCGCGCTCGCTTCGCTCGCATATTAAATAACACTAATATCTTCTGTCCCCGAAGTGCCGGGCCTCCGCCGGCCTCCTTCGTCGGCCTACGGCCCGGTGCCCATGCCGCCCTGAAACACGTTGTATAGTCAGTTACTGATATTCGCGTATCACAGTTTGCTTTACATACAAGCGAGCAAAGTGCATACAATCTCAGAGTGTTCTGAGCTCGTATGTTCTTTGCTCCAATTTGTTTGTGATTTCAATGAGCACGACGTAGTTCAGTACAGACTATGGGTGTCTGGGTCAGCATACAGTTTGGCAATACGCAGCCGGGATACGAATGCTCTGTAAGGTGGATTGCTTGGTGCTTAGAGATTTTCGCACTCAGCCACTGCGCGCTGGCACCTTCACTGTACAGAACGTTGTTTCGCTTCGCTACTCGAACGGCGTCTTGCTAGGCTCTATATATACGCATAAAAAATCACCTGTCAGTGCAAACATAGCCTATTACGAATCATGCCCGGCTTGGCCTCGACGATACGACTGTGGGGCAGACATAAAAATGAACCGCGTAGCTAATGTCTTCCGTACACATCCTACGTTGCAGTGGACCGCCGCCTTAATATAAGGGTAGGTACGGCACGACATAATATAGCACTCCTCTGATTGAAGTTATTGTCTCCATAAAAGTGAGTTGTTTTCCGGTCGATGACCCTGTGTGTTAGGTAAAGTGCTCGTTTTTAAGTAGGTTTAGTAGGAGGTTGTAGGTTGCCACACTTTTAGAAGATTGTGTAGAAATATCGTCCTGTTGTAACAACTCCTTTTTTATTGTTGCAGCTGTAAACATGTTTTCTGAGGATGTTCTTTAGGTTCTGTTTTGACTCCCAAAACAGCCTGCTGCCCTACACCAATAGGGTAGTTGTAAATCTAATTAGTCTGTCAGATGTATTTTCTAAAATATTGGACACATATTTTTTCACGTAAACGTAAACAATATAATTATGAAGACTATAAGTGGTGTGACGCCACAGTTTGGCACATTTTTAAACTAAAAGTGAAGTCATGATCTTTGATGCGTTTTATTTTCGTCTATCTTTATTAATTTGATCAAACAAAAAACACGTGTCCAATATTTTTCAATAATCAAACAGACGGACTAAACATAATCATATTATTTTTTGTCAGGAAATATCATTTTTTTATTATTTTTTAGATTATGTTAACAAACCAGAGTTGTTCTGTTGCCCGGATTATTAATTGCTAAGCAAATAATTATATGTTTGCGCACTATGGTTGTTAATTCAGCAGTATTTGAAAGGTAAGCAACAGCTGTTACAGGCTAAAAGTCAACATGGCCACAAATGTCATACCTGCAACATGACGTCGGCACCACGTCACAGCCAAGTCTTGACCTGTCAGACTGTTGGCAATGAGACCACATAATGGTGACGTAACTTATGCACATAATTGTGCGAACATGGTGTTGGACCGCGCCCAAGCATGCCACGGTCACTGCCGGTGACATATCGCATAATACCGCTAATGTACTGCCGGTGTTAGGGGTTTGACCTTAGTGGGTTTAGTTTGGAATAGGAAAATCCAGAGCTTAGAGTACTTACTCTATGGTATTTATATAGGCTAAAAGAACATCGTCGCATATATGGTTACTTTCTAAATTAGCTCACATGTCAGCGTCGTATAGTCCAAAAACTTTTAAAGAAACGATTTGAAGAAACTGTTTAAATAAAAACTTTTTCATACATTTTGCCCGTGTCTTAATATTTTAGAATATAGTTGTTGTAGATGAGTTAAAAATAAAGACAGTAATCTGTCTGACGGACTAATTAATTTTTTTATGTCAACTACCATATTACATTTTTTATTTCGTTTACACACAATTTTAAAGAGAAGTTAAAAAAAAATATCAAACAAAAACTTAAAACTAAACTAATTCAGCCACTCCCATGAGTCAATCACCAAATTCCACGCGGGTGCAGTCGCGGCTATAAGCTAATACTACCATATTTATACACCTATCTTACTTTGTTTATACATTGTATATTATATTTCTAATGTACTGTTTTTTTTCTGCAATGGAGCGCAGCATAATAGGTGTTAAGCGAACAGATCGCGTTAGAAGCACCACCCGCATGCGCTCCATAACTCAAATAGCTGATGTTGGAGAAAAAACAGCCAGGCTGAAGTGGGAGTGGGCAGGCCACGTAGCACGGATGCACCCAGAGAGATGGGCAAAGGTCGTCACACACTGGACGCCTGAGGCAGAACAGCGGCGTCGAGGTCGACCGCAGCGAAGGTGGCGTGACGATCTGATCATGTTTGCGGGGCTAACATGGCCAGAGATCGCACATGACAGAAAGGTATGGAAGGAGAAAGGGGAGGCCTTTGCTCAGCAATGGGACACAACGTAGCCTAACAAAAAAAAAAAAACTGTTTAAACACAATATTTATCAACATCTCGTAGCCATCTTGTTGTTTCAATCTATTTCACTAATGTTTATTAATAATGCCCAACTGTCACCAATATTCCAACAGTACCTGGAATCAAGTAATTACTGTGTTGATTACATTAACAAAAAAAAACGGAAGCTTTCTGTATTTATTTACAGAAAAACACGTAAAACGTTTCTAAATTAAGCAGTAGACAGCGGGATTTTACAAATGGGGAAGGAAGCAAGCGGAATTATAGTTAAGGACGAGGACGGTAATAACGTGTGCCATTCTAAGTGCTTGGGAACGGCAGTAATGACAGCCACCTGTATAGCAACACATGTCGCTAGCTGTATGAATATTTCAGAAACGTACTACTTACTACCTATATAGAGTGTAAAAGTACCCTAAACGCAAACGAAGGGCACTTGTTCTCCCCACCAATGCGATATTTTTTTTGTTCTAGACCATACCTGGGAACCCTCTAGTTACGGAGATATTGGGGGTTAAAGTTCCAAATTTTTTTACACGACTGCCCCAAAAAAAAGAGTGTTATGTTTTTAACGTTCATGTATGTATGTATGTATGTATGTATGTATGTATGTTTGTTTGTGAGTTTCTTTATTCCACCATAACTTCTAAACGCCTGAACCGATTTTGATGTATGTGGTATCGTTAGATTCATTGCGTCACCCCGGGTAACATAGGCTAAATAAATTATCAAAAAACGTAATAGGGTGGCCATGGTTTAGAAATAAAAAGAACTTTTAATTTGTTTTTATTGAAATTTCAATTAAAAATATAATCATCGTCCAGAACTTATTAAGTAGATTACAAAAATATACCACAGTAGTATTCAATACCTATTGCTTAGGTACTAGTAATACTACTCGACAAATGAAATGGTGACATTTTAAACCCGGGATTCGATACGAATAAACTACATATCAATAGATTCTCGGTAATGAAAGAAATAAAACTGGCTAGGTTACAACTCCCAAATCCATCTACTACGGCACCTAAATGGTTTTGAAATGCTCGCTTGAAATGCTCATGTACTTCTATTATTTAATTGTCCATCCAGGAAAAAAGTCCAACGCTTTATTATCATGGATAATCCTCATTGGGTAGCGCTTAATAAAACAGTTTGATAATAACTTCGTGTTTCAAAGATTTTTCATATTATGTAGTCCCTGTTAACGGAGAAGATAATATCAAGCGGCGCTAGCTACCACTCATTATGTTAACCTGTGACAGTGCACACAGTACACACAACATTGGACAGAAGCATAGTAATTTTAAAACAAGACGCCTGATACAGTTAAAAAGTTTCCTAATTTACGTGTCACTAAAATAACACACTAAAATAGTATCCATAAAAATTATCGATTTAGTATCGCATTATCCTTAGCGCGACATTGCTTTCCTGAAAAATAAACTAATATATCGTGCCATATTGGTTATAGGTGTGTGGTGTCGGACATAAAGAATAGCACCATCCCATATCTTCCCGTGGGTGTCGTAAGAGGCGACTAAGGGACTTACCAGAGAATGGGCAGCAGCGTTCAACTGCGCCTTCTTAACAACTATACTGCGATCGCCAACCCGCCTGCCAAGCGTGGCGATTATGGCAAATCCCCCCTTCTGGGGGAGGCCTATGTCCAGCAGTGGACGTCTTATGGCTTAAATGATTGGTTATAGGTCAAAATACCGATATATTATCACTAAAAGATATGAAATAAATAATTTAAAAAATTAAAAAACACGCCTGCCATGACGAAAAGTAAACTAAAAAATAAAAAACAAGTCAAACGAATTCAGTGATGAATGGGAGCAAGGTCCCGTAAATGTATTCGAAAATGGAAAACTGTAAACTAAAACTTTTATTGCAGGCGGGGGACAGTTCGGTGGAACAATTCTTTACAGGTCTCCCGACTGCAATGTTTTTCAGGTTATAACTTTACTTAAATTACCTCCATGACCCGTTTACTATTCAAAGCATAAGCAATGTTTTAACAATGCTACATTTAGGTTTCCCGTAAAATGTGATTTTGGACCCCAAAAAAAAAGTAAATTGCCGGCAAAAAATTTTGCGTAGGGGTACTTAGTTTGATGTACAGAATGCTTGGTTAACGGCTGAGTGATGGGTTGATTTACACCCTGTATAGTTAGTTAAATTGTAGATACACCTACTACATATATATAAAGACACTTAACAATGGGTAAATTTTATTTTCACAACGACTTCTGCGGGTCTGAAACGGCCACTTTAGCCGATCACAATAGGAAAATAAAACATACCAAACGAATTGAGAACCTCCTCCTTTTTGGGAAGTCGGTTAATAATAGGTAGGTATGTATTGCGTTAAAATAGGGATGTTAACTCACTAAAAAAATATAATTCTAATTAGTCCGTCTGTTAGAATAACGGAAAATATTGGATACGTATTTTTTGTTTTATCAAATTAATAAAAATTGACGAAGATAAAACGCGTCAAAGATTTGAGTAGGAAGTTGTGACGTCACTCACCGGTAAAAAATGTCATACTAGTGTCTTAGAATATGACGTCACACGAGTTTTCAAAGCACTGTATCGTCATCATTGTTTGTTTACGTGAAAAAAAAAATACGTGTCCAATTTTTTTGGAAATCTTTCTGACGGACTAATTAGATTTTTTTAGTTAACTACCCTATTCGTAAAATGGTCACAGATGCAGTTACTTTTATTATGAAGGGTCCATTTTATGAATTTTAACGCAATTCATATTATCAGCCTATTATGATCAACTAAAGTGGCCATTTTAGACTCCTTGGTCGAAACAAATTTTATTTAAATAAATAACAATGGGGATCATTGACACGAAGACGACTAACACCATTCAAAGTTCTCAGGTAAATAAAATAATATATTTCTGCGTGAATAACTTTTAAAGCTTCCTGTCAAACTCACATAATATCTAGTCGTTCTCTAAAGCCATCGAATGCAATCGATGTGGCCGAAATCGAATGAATGAATGAATGATTTATTTGCGAGAATATAGGTTTTTTACATAAGTACTTGATATCTACACTAATATTTTAAAGAGGAAAGATTTGTTTGTTTGTTTGTAACGAATAGGCTCCGAAACTACTAGACCGATTTCAAAAATTCTTTCACCGTTGGGAAGCTAAACTATCCCCGGGTGACATGGGCTATCTTTTATCCCTGTATTCCCACGGGAACGGGAACTACGCGGGTGAAACCGCGTGACGTCCGCTAGTACATAATAAATGGGTTTCACTATATTCGCTAGTTGGCTATATCGGCTAGATGACTTGTCTTCATCATCATCATCATCAGTTGTCCATAAGACGCAAGATATTAATAACTTTAATATTTACTTTGATAGAAATTTAAGAAAACCGCACGGAGAGAAGATTGGAAGACTATGGCGGAGACCTTTGCCCAGCTGTGGGCCAATATAGGTTAATAAAAAAAAAGAAGTTTCGAGAAAACTAGCTTTAAATGAAATAAAAAAGCTTAATCAACACAATCCCTATTAATTTAATTCCCCAAATGTTTCCACGTCTCTTGCAATAAATCAGTAACACAAAAAAAAAACCCCATATTGTGCAATAAAAATATTAAAAATTTCGTAGATTTATAATAAAATTTTGGCGCGAACACGGGCGTCGAATGAAAATATTGGCAGATGATAAAATGGCGAACCGTTTGGCAATCGGCCAGCGTGTAAAATGTAACGTAACGCCTGAATTTTACATGCATTATGTTACGTTTCGATATCTCGGGTATTTTTTTTGTTGCCTTCGCGGAAAAGGAGTTGAGAAAAAGGTTTATATTATTTCATTCGTTTACTTAAAAAAACATGACACTCCGTCCGGTCGGGTACAAAAAAAACTTGAGAGGTGTCAAGGAACACCCGGATGGAACGAAGTTATTGTTATTATTTTTTATTATGTAAAAAGAAATAAAAAAAATGTAGAAATGAAAATATCTGGCTTGCTTTCTATAAGAGAGAGAGAGACAGACAGAGAAACATGCGACGCCGCACAGCTTACAATAGCTTACTATAGCAAAAAAGTGTCGTGACAACTTTTCGTAAGAATTTTTTCCGTCTAGCCCCCTTTCACAACGCGCTATAAGGAACTTCGTTCCAATAATTATTACCTTCATGAACAGTAGACAATATTGACCAATCCTACTTCACTACATATTTTATAACAAAGTCCTCCGCTGCGTCTGTCTGTCTGTTCGTGATAAATTGAAAAACTACTGGACCGATTTTCATGCTGTTTTCACCAATGGATAGAGTGGAAAGTTTTAGTATAATTATAATTTGACGTGGGCGAAGTCGTGGGTATCAGCTTAATATTATAAATGCGAATGTTTTGTAGAACGTGTGGATGTTTCATGCCAAAACTACTGACCGAATTTAAACGAAATTCGGCAAACAGATGGCTTATAGTTTTTTTATTTATTTAAACACACACACACTATCATTACAGGCTAACCTAATAGAACAGTGTAGTTACATTATTACCACATAGAATACTTCTTATCCCGGTAGTATGATCCCGTAGGACAGTAATAATTATCGACCTCCACTCGGGCAGAGCTGCGGGTATAAACTAGTCAGTAATAAACACGTGGGGCGTCAGAAAATCAGCCCTCGTTATAAATAATAAAACTCAACACCGTTAACTAATGAACACACTCACAGCTCAGTATATACCTTAACCGAATAGCGCTGGAAACCAATGAAAAACCTGTCGTATTATTTATTTGCTTATTTTAGACCTAAGCAACGTATGACAGCAGTGGTGCACAGTGGTTGTGGCCCCGGCTCACGAACAGTGGGCACATTACTTTGTGTAATTTATTTCATCACCACTGCTCTCAAAACGGTGAATGAAAACACCGTGAGGAAACCGGCATGTCTTAGAACCAAAAAAATCGAAGACATGTGACATCTACCAACCCGCACTGGGCACGCGTGGTGGATTATAGCCCTTCCCTCTCCTAGAGAGGAGGCCTGAGTCCCTGCAGTGGGAACATTATAGGCTGATGATGAAGCAACGTATACTTTTCTAATTGACTTTAGTTAGCTCCGCAATTTCGCATAATACATTATGTTTACTGTAGGTCAGTGTAGGTCGTCATTATCTTTTCCCAAGTTCCCAAATATGTTGGGGTCGGCTTCCAGTGTAACCAAATGCAGATTTATAGGTACCAGTATTTTACATGAAGCAACTGCTTATCACAATAGCCGCAGAACCGATGACCGTTGGAGTAGACGTGTTCTTGAGTGGAGACCGCGAATCGGCAAGCGTAAGGTGGGACGCCCTCAGGCTCGGTGGAGCGATGATCTTCGCAGAGTGGCTGGTAACAACTGGATGGGAGTTGCCGAAAATCGAGTTAAGTGGCGCAAGATTAAAGAGGCCTATATCCAGCAGTGGATTGCAATAGACTGATGATGAACTGCTTATCTGACCTACGACTTTGATAATACGAGACCCATTGGTAATACTGGTTGTTAGGCTTTTGGGCCACTGACTACTTGTAACGACTGTTAAAGATGTACAAATGACAGCCGGACCCATCGGCTTAAGGGTGCTCTCTCGAAAATGCTTAAAAATAGCGTGCAGATGAAGCAGCTTTTCACCGGCACTTACAGAGAAATTACATCTGAGAAAAATTGTTAGTATTCTACATGATATGACACGTAATTTGGTTTAGCCATAATTTTTCTATCGGTATCACTTAATAAGAAAAAAAATCCACAAAATCACCTCCAAATCGTTGATTTGAACCATTTTACTCCTTCATTTTTTAACAAAACAATATAAAAAAAATATCTACTGCTTTGCAATACAAAGGAAAATAATTTGGTTTTGTTACTTTTTAAAAACATTCATTATTTTAATTATAATAAATTTAAATACGTCCATTTGAAGTCCGTGTCTACGATCGAGAGGGGTATTCTTGGCGTGAATATAAGCCTTAACACATGCTTTCCGAGCCACGTGGGAACCCATCCACATACCCAACCAGGCAAGGACGGCTTGACCTGTAGATCCGTGACCCGAGTGGCTGCTATTCCGAGCTATTTTGTAAAATGTAGGTACTTTTTTTTTATAACTGTCAGATTATGTTTTTTTAGGTTTCTTTGTTGATACATAATGCTCAATTCACGTCAAAATTAACATCGGTCATTCATCTGGAATTCCGGACCCTTTTCGAGAAAATTATACCCATTTTTATTTATTTACTGTACCTTTGTTAAATTAGAATTCTTTTGCAAATAATTTCTGATATTTGCCAAGTGATTTTCGTCTGTTTGACGATCCTTTTATAATCAAATACCTTTGGCAAACATTCCAACTTTTGTCAAACATAATGATTTCATGTATAGAGTGGGCTCTGCAAATAAGAGAACATTTGGCAAATATTATAAAGTTGCAAGCAGTTGTTTCCTTATTTCAGTTGTGTCAAAAGGAGTATTTTTTCCCAGCTTCAAATAGGATTTATCGCATTAAGAAGCAATAACAGAAAAACTAATAAGTACATAAACTACAAAAATAAAACCAGTAACTTAATAATTAGGCTAAAACCATTAACGTAATTTAAACTCTTTAACAAGACCGTCAAGATAAAAAGGAGAATACCCAAGTTCGTCCTGCAAAAAGGAGGCTTTAGTAGCACATTTTTCTTTTTTTCTTTGTTAAAAGAAAATGTCTTTGCTCAAGAGAGGTTTTACAAGCAATCCTATAAAGAGGCGTGAAGACGCCGTCCTGCATTTTCCTTAGTAAATTAAACGGGTGTCAACGTCTCTTGGAAACCGTGTCCGGTATTCGCCCGGAGAGTCCGGTATTTACTGTCGCGTACGGGCTGAGTGAAGAAAAATAATACAAATTCTTCTGTTTGAATTTATGATAATTATTTTATGAGGTCATGGTGAGAAAAGTTTACAAAAAAATGTTTATTTATTATTTATTTATTTTTCTCCATCTTGTTAGCAATAGTATATCCGATCTTCTCGTTCTGTAATGGCCTGTCGTAAACAATGTTTTATATTTATATAAATTCTTTGTATTTTCTTAGGAAAAGAAACTCGTTTTTATGACACTTCGTAATATTTAAATCTAAGAGCTCATTTTCTTTAAAAAAATACTGAAAGAACGAACTATACCACAATTATAAGCATTTTATTCTCCCCTTTTTAACTTCGCGCTTCTGCGTTCCTTTAATTTCAAATCCGATTTGCGAATTATTCTAAATGCTGCCGTCATTTTACACCAGCTAAATGTATTTGAAAATTCGTAGTAATAACATAAAATATCGTACGCTGATATGTAATTCCATCCTACTTCCTGATTGCCTTCCCGTCTGCCACCCCTCACGACCACCCATCCCTTGGACGGAAATCGTCGTTTTACACATTGATTAGCAATTTTATTTATTTAGCTACAATTTTCGTACTTATTTATAGATGTTTGGATATAAATGTATCATTGAAAATGGCTGGTGGAAGTAGTGCCGGGCATGGAGGGTTTTTAAAATGCTGCCCTAATTTTTGTTCATAGATTTGACATTTGTTACTAACAGTTATATTTCCGCAAAATATTTGTAATGTAACTACAACTAACTACTATTTTTTTAACATTAATCTTACATCAGACATAATCCGCAGTTTTTGTAGGTCGTAGTTGGAACGAATATTTGTTTTTTTTTTGCATGGAATGCTCCGCGGTTGCGCATTGCGCATAAAGAAAAGGTATATCTTTATTTATTTCGTTTAAATATAAATAAATAAACCTATGTTTTATTAGATTTTGCTCACATCGCACTTCGTAAAAAATCGACAGCTATCTCAATGGCTTGCCACAACAATGACAGCTATTGCGAATCCATCAAGTGCTGACTGACGTATACTACGTTGGAATAATTTATATAAAATGTGATGAAACTCACCCGATCTTAGCGCGTCTAGCAATGATTCTGTAACAAGAAAAACACAATTTTAGTTTTCAACGGTCACAGGGATCATTTGAATCGTGAACAACATCAAAAGCAGAGATTAGCTGGAAAATATTTCTGTAAAATGGCACACTGGAATTATTGTATTCAACTTTCAAGGAAGAAGAAGTCTAATAATGTGTTTTTTTTTCTTTTCAGAAACCACCAAAGTCATAAATTAATAAGTACTGTTCGCGTCAAATAACTGTGCCCCTCTGAAGTTGGCTACGAGTGGCTCAAAATTACGAACAAAACTGCAACTGCGCATGCGCGAGTCATGGGAGCGGGCATTATGGCATTATAAAACTATGTTTTCTTTTAAAAATATGTATTTATTTTGTTCAAATGATTTTCTACGTGACTGCACTTGCGCGATCTTTGCAAATTTCAGAGGGGCAAAGTTATTTGACGTGAACTATATCTATGTTGTATTGTAAGTTGAAACAAATTCATCACATCAAAACCATTCATTTCGTAGATAAGATAAATCAATGCGGGCACAAATAGAGAATCGAAAAGTGACTTTGAACTGAAAATGGAAGGAGTTATAAATCATAGATAACACCGACCAGTGATTCTAAAATGAGTGCTTTTCAGCGTAAATTCATAGCGTCTTGACAATAATTCGCGGTCACAATGTTATAATCACATTACGCGGAATGAATACGATACAATTTTGTTCTAAAACGAAACAGACAGGTACAGTCGACAAGTAAAGTTACGAGGGCGAAGTTCTATCTGAATGGTTGAGTCAAAGCTTTGTGTTGTTCAGAACTGTGAAGTAAAACGTCGTGAGTATGGCATGTTCTATAACGAAAAACTAAGAAGACATGTTGAGACATCCATCAACCTGCACTGGGCCCACGTGATGGATTTGGTATGTGTCCCAGCAGTGGCATCGTTACAGGCTGAGTACGCGTGCGTTGTTGAAAGAGTTAGTGAAAGAGCCGTGGTGGTGAACAGTTTGACTGTAAGTGTACAATTTTACATGATGTCTGCATCAAGTTTTTATGAATCACTTACTGCTGCACTCAGAGAGCTTTAATGATTACTTAGGCCATCACTTAGTAAAGGTTTTGACAGTTTTGTCATACAAAATAATGTCAAATCTTTAAGTGACGGCTTAAGTAATCATTAAATATCTCTGAGTACCGCAGTTAGTCTGTTATTGTGTATGAAGATTGTTATTTGTGATGTTCGTGGTTGCAACTGGTGTAGCTTCACAGTTGCAACCACGAACATCATCTCTTGTATCGATCTATCAAGCAAATTACGTTCATAAATACGTTTCCTTCCTTATATGATAGCAGAGTGTTGACATTACGGCTTTAATTTTATTTTCATTTCTTTCAATCGGAGATATCTGTAAGACCAACATCATATTCCTAGCCTTTTCTTTTCATAGGGCTTCCAGTCTTACCGGATGCCAGTATTTTACGTGGAACAACTACCTTTCTACCACATCCCAGTTAGTACTGGCTAATACGGTAGCCATTGGTAAGACTGAAGATCTGTAAGACCAATAAATTATAGAATTAACTTGTATGCCTTTCAAATCTTTTGCTGCCATCGTTACCGACGCTGTACTGACTGAGCCGTCAGTAAGCGTCTTTACTAAGAGTCGCGTCAAGATAAACAGCATCGCAATGCCGCCATCTTGACAAGCGGAAACATTAGCCGACATCTCGCGACAAATTATATGGAAATATACGGACACGTAAATTGGACGGCGCCGTTTATTTCAAGTAGAAGATTGTCACTGGTTCTTTGATTTAGTGCTCCCGAGCGTTTACATCTGAGTGAGCTCCTGGGTTTGGTATCCAGCTCGAGAAAACGACATTGAGTTTTTCCATAGCTGGATTCGTGCCCGGTTGTTGGCAATGGACTCACCCAAACAAGTCGTATGAAGAACTCTTTAAATGCCAACGCCAAATTAAGTAATACATAATTATGTAACTGTGTATACTTAAAAATAAATATTATGTATTTACAATGTGCACACAGTAACAGGCTATGACTAGAGCCATAATGTAAGAAACTTGTTACAAAAAAAATTAACGACCAATAAAAAAAAACTAACCGACGAGAAATGCCAGAAAGCCTTTAAATAAGCACCAAACTCCATATAAAAACCTTAAGGAATGTAAGTTACGAGGCAGTGCACATCGAATTAGAACCTTTTTTTATCGTGGTCGGTTCAAAACAAAAAAACTTGAGAGGTGTCAAGGAACACTCGGATGGAACGAAGTTATTGTTATTATTTTTTATTTAATAGAATTATAGAAATGAAAATATCTGGCTTCCTTTCTATAAGAGAGAGAGAGACAGACAGAGAAACATGCGACGCCGCACAGCTTACAATAGCTTACTATAGCAAAAAGTGTCGTGACAACTTTTCGTAAGAATTTTTTCCGTCTAGCCCCCTTTCACAACGCGATACGGAACTTCGTTCCAATAAATACGAGTATAACCTCGACGTCTCCTTACACAATACTCAACAGTACATTCCAAGAGGTCTTCCAAGTCGGTAAAGAGGACAGTAATGAGTTTGACGACAACCGGAACCGACAGAGCGCTTCAAGAGTACTTTATTAAAGACAATAACTTCTGTGTGTGGGCGCCTTTCATAGCAAGTCTTTATTGAACGGTAATATTATCTTTGAACAAAATGGCTGAGTATACAATGGAATTGTCTTTGAGATGGTCATGGAAATTAAATTAAGGTTGAAATGTTTCTTTGAACTCTGTGGAATTATTTTATTCTATTGTGGTCAATTTTTAAGGGTTTAATTATGAAAAGGTCACAAAGTTAGTACGATATAGGCCTAATTCACAAAGTTCGAGTAGCCACTACTTACCGAATAAATTAAGTCAGACGTAGGTGATGAAAGAGGCCCTTAATTATTCTTAATCTATTCTGGCATTTTTCAACTCGCAAAGGGCAATCGCACTAGATCGCGAAAAGTGGAAAGAGGGAAGAGATACCGCGGCCTCGACATAAAGGGCTAAGAAGGAACATGGGTGGTTTTTAGTCAGTAGAAGTCTGACACTCCCTTTCGCTCTGCCCAAGAGCGGGAGGGGTTATTTGATGATTTTCCACCCATCATAAAAAATAAAAAAGGGAAGGGAGGCCTTTGCCCTGCAGTGGGACAATATTATAGGCTTATAATAAAAAATAATAATAAAGGGCCATGTGTTTACATACTGCAATTTTATGAGATCTTAATTATTCTAAGTAAATATTGTTCTCGGAATTATATATTTTGTGTTTGTCAGTGCAGTCCGAAAAATGCGAGTATTTAATTATTTTTTTACATCCTTGATTTTTTATGTTAAAACATTCAGTGACAACAGTTATAATGTTTGCATTCAATTAATTAAAAATAATTGACTGCAAACATATTTACGAAATACAAATTCTACGACGCTATCAATATACTTGTCTGATATTATGCACTGCATATCAGGTTTGTGCTATTTCATTTAGTTTGAGCTTAAAATATAGGCCGCATGTATAATTAATTGATTAAAAAAACCGTATCAAAAGTCTCCAACCCAGAAAATTTTCGCCACCATGTGTTACCTACTCCCAACCTAACCAAAAAAACTGTTGAACAGAACGACTGTAAAGTCCATTTTACGAAAGAAGTCCCGCAGACGCAGCGCTGTATGTCGCGCGACATAATGTTGTTTCACAACTTTTGGCATCGTAAATAAACCTTATAACGCACTAATCCAATAATAAACTCACAAAATATCTACCACAACAAACGCACCTTGATAACATCGACAAACGACAACATGGCCGATCTGTTAAATTTAGTTCCACAATTGTCCGCGGGACTTCTTTCGTGAAATGGACTTTAAGGCTCCTCTCTCGAAAAAGCTTAAAAACAGCGTGCAGATGAAGCAGTTTTTCACCGGCACTTACAGAGAAATTACATCTGAGAAAAATTGTTAGTAATCTACATGATATGACACGTAATTTGGTTTAGCCATAATTTTTGTATCGGTATCGCATAATAAGAAAAAAAATCCACAAAATCACCTCCAAATCGTTGAATGGAACCATTTTACTCCTTCATTTTTTAACAAAATAATATAAAAAAAATATCTACTGCTTTGAAATACAAAGGAAAATAACTTGGTTTTGTTACTTTTTAAAAACATGTATTATTTTAATTATAATAAATTAAAAATGCGTCCGTTCAAAGTCCGTATCTACGACCGAGAGGGGCAGTTTGTATGCACAAGGTCATTGGCGTGAATACAAGCCTTAAGCATTTGTGTTGCACGGCTATGCACGAACCGATCTAGCGAATAAACCAGACATAGTACACGAACAAGCCAATAAGTATACAGTCAGCTAACTTGCATTTACTTTACATTACTTTTACCCATACCTAGTCGATGTTCCACACATTCGAACGAAGCGCTTTGCTAAGTCCTTTATTATGCGCACAGCCAAGGAGTGGAACTCCCTGCCTGCGTCGGTTTTCCCGAGTTCATAATTATAACCCCAATCTATTTAAGTCGCGAGTAAATGGGCTTCTTCTGGGTAAGCTCGTTCCATCGTCGACCTCATCTTTGCCCTTAAGGTAAGATTGAGGTCAAGAGCAAGCCCATTCCAAATAAAATAAAAAAACTTTTAAGATTATTCAAATACATTAATTTACTGCCGTACTTAGAGATACTTACTTAATTATTACTTAAGCCGTCACTTAGTAAAGGTTTGACATACAAAACCTTCACTAAAGTGTCAAAATCTTTACTAAGTGATTCCATAAGTAATCATTAAACATCTCTGAGTGCGGGAGTTAGAGGCTGATGTGAAATGCTCGCTTAATGCGAAACGCTTCAAATAACATTGCAATCAATATTTGCCGTGTACTAGAATAATAAAGTTTTCTGCCTGTATTTTAACTTGTTCGACTGTACTACATGTTTGTGACACGCCAAATCACCGATGTTTTAGCTCTGCGTAGCGTGCAAACATGTCTACCGTGAACCACCACACGTAGAACACACAAAAACATCACGCATGGGATTTCCGACGGGTTAGGTACAGATTACGTGTTTATTTTGTACGTATAGGGGCGAAACTGACATGGTTTTGACGTCGAAATAAACGAATTGAAATTACCCGCTGCGGGGTATATATTTCTAGGAATATTGCATCACTGGCCTGTTTTAATGGTGGTAAGCCGTACTTTGCTTATTAATATTGCTCCTTTGGCGTAAAAGGTTGTCACACAGGCTGCTGGATTGAAAATACAGACATCTCTAATGCCATAGGGAATTGCTAATGTGGTGCCGACGTTAGTTTTTGGTTGCTGTGTCGGTCTGTATCATTCGTCTGCTGAGCAAATTATTTCTTATATGTCTATCAGCTCTTTAGATCCAGGCCTAACAGCCATTGAGTTGTCAACGTCGACGTTTTTATAAACTTAACTAACTTTTTAAAAACACTAAACTAATATATTAGCTACGTTAAGACTATAATAAGGATACTTTTTCCATTACCAAGTCTTGTGCCTTGCTGAAAGCAATAAGCTCGCCACTCATTACATTGAACTTAAACACAGGCTAAACGTAGGTAGCTCGCCGTCCGTCCGTCTTATGACGACGACAGGCCGTGTCGACGGCGCGTTCGTGTTCCACGCGCGCCTCAATGAAATGTCAGCAACATGGAAGGGCCCCTTCCATGTTGCTGACATCTCATTGAGGCGCAAGGGCCGACGCCCGTCGGAGCTGCGGGTTGTTCGCAAGAGATACTGCGGCCTCGACATAAAGGTCTAAGAAGGAACATGGGTGGTTTTTAGTACTGACTTCTACTGAGAAGTCTGACACTCCCTTTAGCTCTGCCCAAGAGCGGGATTATTTGATGATTTTCCACACGCCAAAAAACAAACAAGTTAAACGTAGGTACAACATTTGTACTTTTAACTAATCCTTCAAAGATCGCAGGCGTAATATTAGGTATCTTTTAAAGCGATATAATTTGAAACATGTTCAGAAGTATTTGGTATACAGCCAGCTAACTTACATTTACTTTTCAAGAAGAAGACATGCTGTGCCGACCCCAAATTAAATTAGGATAAGGGTAAGAGAATGATGATTACACAGATACATTAAAGGACTGATGTCAAACGATACAGCGTTAAAAATTAGTCTCTTACTGCGGTACTCAGAGATATTTAATGATTACTTAAGCCGTTACTAAGTAAAGGTTTGACATAATAATGTATGACAAAACTGTCAAAACCTTCACTAAGTGATGATCTAAGTAATCATTAAAGCTCTCTGAGTGCGGCAGTTCATCTCAAACACTTTATAAAACCAAATTGCAATCAATATTGCCAGTGTACTCGAATTATAAATATTTCTGCTTGTATACCAAACAGCTTGTTCGACTGTACGTAACTGAGCTTCAACTTGTGACATTCACTTGAGTATTACAAGTCTGTAATGAATGTCTAGCAATTAGTGTCATTCACATTCAGGTTTAGTCCTCAGCTCATAACAGGCGATGTGCCTTCCAACTTACTAGTATATTAGTACCAATTTATTATGGTTGAGAGAATTACTAAGATATTAACATGCCAATTTGCTGTCTTGAACGTTACCACCAGTCATGTAGGGATAATAGACTTCCAAATTATGGACGTAGCGCTCGTTGTTACTGAAACAGGTAGTGAATGTACACTAATTTACCCCAGGGCTGATAAAATTTTAGTTTCTTTAAATCAAGTTAATTCATTCATTCTTAATTCTCCTGCCCGTATCCCAATTTATTTGGGGTCGGCGCAACTTGTCTTCTTTTTCCATACTTCCCTATTTCTCGTCATCTCAGCAGTCACCTCTTATCTAGCCATATCATCAAGTTAATATTAGTATTAAACCGTTCCAGTTGGAGCACTTATAATAATCTGATTAAAGTACACCCATTCGCAATGTTTACCACATTGCGAATGGGTGTACTTTGAAACGTAGTCATGTAATGCAAAGGAACAGTCAAATTTTATTCAGGTATCCAGCCAACATATTTTATCTTTCTCCTCACTGTTTATCAAATATTAATTTTAATGTAACAATGTAACAGTTATATAAGAGCGATGTTAAAGACTCGATACATTATTGTTTAATCATGGTTGTAAGTAAAAAGCTTAACATTTGAAACATAGACAGAGAATTACAAAGAAAGCGATGATAGCTACAAAAGTTCATAAATATGTCGCAGCAATTAAGTTTTTTTTTTCGGACAAGCCCACCATTACTCCCAAACCACTGTAACTCCTGAAAGCCAGAATCAACAGTGGTGACCACCAAAAAAGCGCCGAGACAATGAAACTCGACGAAGTCAATATCATACTGCATGATTTTCAAATATTTTAGTACCTAATAATTGTAATCCTCAGCTAGATTTGCAAACCATATTTGTACGCCTCCTGGCATGAAAAAGCACTCTGTTAATCAAACATTAAGATCTGTACTTTTTTACCTATGTTAATCAAATATGATTTGATTTGAAGTCCCAGAGAAACGATTTAACTGTCTTGGATCCCGCAACGAAATTAATCAGAAAAGAATAGCGGATCAACAACACACAACTTATTTGTTTGACTGTACCATTTCCATTACTATTTGCTCTGCCACATCCAGCCACGTCCGACATCTTAGTACACGAGTGTACTTCAAATTCATTAAGAGCATAGATGATGAGTGCCAGCTAAGACCAGATTAAATTCAACTACGTGAGCCAGAATGAACGTGCTTTGTTCACGGTGTGACGTCATGCCTGTGACGTCAGAGGGAGATTGAAGTGTGTGAGAGTTACGTCATTATGCTATGTGTGTATTGTGGTCTTTGTTGGTTATTGAATTGTAATCAGAAGAAATGTGGGAATTTGGAGTATTTTGTAATTTTTTGTGTCCTAATTTTTGACAGTTAGGTTGCAATGTGATGCGCTTAAGAGTGTAAAAATGTAGAACAGGATTTCGTCTGCTTTTAAGTCTTTACAGTACACAATCATGTTTGCGTTATACAAGGATCACTTCGAAAAAAAATTTGCCTTTGCTAGTAAAAGGAGAGCAGTGGTGGCCCAGTGGTTCCGGCCCCGACTTACGAACAGTGAGTCGTGGATGCGAACCCGGGCAGGCACATTACTTTGTGTAATTTATTTCATCACCACTGCTCTCAAAACGGTGAAGGAAAACATCGTGAGGAAACCGGCATGTCTTAGAACCAAAAATTTGAAGATAATTATGTGACATCTGCCAATCCGCACTGGGCACGCGTGGTGGATCCCATCCCTCTCCTAGAGAGGTTATGATTATGATTATGATTATTAGGAATTTGACTACTACCGCCCTGAAATGAGAGAGCAACGAGTAAAATAATTGTAAATAAGAATATTTATCGTCTAAAATTAGCTTCATAATTGTCCATTGTTGCTTCGACAGAATAACTTGTCAATCATCGTAATCAGAAACATCCAACATTGTCAATTGTATTCGCTAGCTTCTAACTTTGCCATTACCTTACAGCAAGCATTTATTTTAATGTAAACAAAACGTGATTTGACTTCTACACTTTGGCACCAATCGTTAATTTGCCTTTTAGTAGTTAAGCAGTTCAGTAGGTACATTTGGCATCTATTTAGACCCCAATTATTTTAAGTGCCAAGTCGACTTGCATGAACAATGAAGTTGGCTACTATTTCGCATTTAGTTTTTGCATACAACGGGTCCGAAAAACGTTCATAAGTCTAGAATATTTTTTGGCTTGCTTGGTCAGGAGCTTATGCAATGAAAAAACCGGCCAAGTGCGAGTTGTCTGGCACAGGAAGGGTTCCTTAGTACGGTCAGCATCAGAAGTAGCTTAACATTTCGGAATTGTAATTATTTGATGTACAGGACTCCAGCTGTTATTTTTAATGTTTCAGAACATTATTCTTTTAAATATTCCTTACTATTCAATAATTTGTTAGTAACGACACAGTAACGAGTAATATCTAACAAGTTTTTATTTAAAAACCTGCTTTGTAACTTTAAGTAGTGTTCAGCTACTTCTGCTGCTGACCGTACGAGAACCCAAAGGGGGTTCTCTCTCTTTTTTCTCTCTCTCTCTTCGTTCAATTTTTTGTTATTGTATCTGTGATATCAACTGCATACCCATCGGAAGATAGAAGGACAGGCGGGGAGCTTAGTTATGGGGTCCCGTTGGTTACCTTTCGGGTACGGAAACATAAAAAGGGTTCACAAAGAGAAGAGTGACATCATGGAATGATTATGCAATTTTAAGTATAAATGAGCGACACAATACTATACACAGGCCAGTATCTACGAAATAAAAGAGATCATGGCTTGTAATACGGAGCAATAACGAAAATGTCATGAGGAAAGTTTTGAGTAAAAATGTGGATTTCCATAAGACTAGAGGACGATGAATGTTGGATGCACTGTGTAAAGGTTATTATGACTAGAAAGAATAAACTTATTACCACAAAATGGAAAAAAAACGTCTGATATTGTAATTCCCGAAACGTAGTAGGAGTTACACGGATATTCGGCTCGGCAATTTCGATTCGGCGGCATTTATTGAACAATAAAGCCGACCCGAAGTAACACTCATATTGGACGATCATTTGTCACATGACAGTCGTCGATATTCGTTCTGCGAAGCCGGTTTTGCAGCCCATTTTAATGTACCAAATCATGCCGACCCAAAAATGTATAACATTCATAACGCGAATAAAACTGAACCACGTGTAAAACTGTCACATTCCTTTTTTAAACTCGTTCGCTAGCATTTTCAGTACAATCTGAATTCAACGCTTAAGGTCAGCACACACACAAATTAGATAAGCAAAGGTCCACAAACCTAAATCCAGTAGGTACCTCTAATTGAATATGCTTGCCCCAAAGGCCTAGGGGTCAAAGTGTCATGGCGGAACATTTTATCTCTGTTGGTCCCAAATTTATTAATATTGCAAAACCTCGAGAGGATAAAACGTTTAATTTATTGTTAATTAAAAATATGTTTTGTTGAGTGTGAACTAATTTGTTGAATAAGTAATTATTTTTCATTGTTGAAATTATGCGATTTAAATTTTATTTTTGCTTTGTGTCTGGGTTTTGAATTAGGATCGTCAGAGTAGCTGAATAAACTAGTACCTACTTATACATTTACTAATGCCAACTTGTAGTTTCGTGTTTTCTCTAGTTTTCTTGGCAAACAACTAATGGATTTTTTTTTATTTCCAGATCTAAGTTACATTATATAGGTTTCCCTATCAGGATTTTCTTATTTCATCTGAGTTCTAATGTAAATAAAGCTTATTAAACCTGCATTCTTTCATATTTACTTACTCAAGCTTTTTTGTTTTGATGAAAAACCGTGGTGGTACCTACTCCACCGAAGCGGAGAGGAGACTAGAGAAGATTCTTTGTTAAAACTCTTCGTCTCCACTCAGCTTTAGTGGAAACAGTTGAGCAAAGAGGAGAGGAGATGTCTCATAAATGTTAGGCCTAGTTTCGGAGCAGAGCGGAGAGGAAATGTGCGTAAATCGACCAATCACATTAGTCAAGATTTACAGCTGGTCTTTCGCCCTCCCTGTGATTGGTCGAATTTGGGCATCCCCTCTGCGCTCTGCTCGTCTCCGGTTTGGTGAAAACCGGGCCTTATGGCCTGGGGCGGACGAGAAGAGACGTGAGTGCCGTGCGAAGAGTGGTGTGCTGTGAGTGGTGTGCTGTTGGTGGCGTTCGGTGAGCAGGGTGCCGTGTGCTGTGTCCAGCGTGCAGTGACTGATGTGCCATTTATTTTTGGAGGCTGGGATATTATTAGGTGACTTACAAGCTGCCCCGGCGGGCGTCGGCCCTTGCAATGTTACTGATATCTCTTTGAAGCGCACGTGGGACACGAACGCGGGGTCGACCGATGTTTCTTGTGCGGTGTATAGAGAGCGTTGTGTTGTGAGAAGGTGTGCGGCGAGTAATGGTCTGTGAGCGGCGTGCCGCAGCGGAGAGGAGCGAAGATGTGCACTCCGCTCCTCTCCGCTGCATATCTCCGCCTTCGGTAGAAACACCTTAACTTTTACGCAACTCCCCTTCTCTCCACTTCGCACATCTCCACTTGTCTCCGATATGGTGGAGTTCGGGCCAGGGTGCTTATAAATTATCTGTAAAATTGATGTCGACCCAGTTCATCGCTAAACGCGTGTTTAGGACCTATATTTAATTATGATTATTTACACAACACAATACTCATCAATTATTATTTATACTGAAAACGGGATATTTACTCATCAATTATCCTCTCTATTATAACAGCGTCGATCGTCATGAAACTAAAACAGCCAACTAATTACGACAGCCTTTACTAACTTGTTTATAACTGTACTGTAAACATGTTTTGTTCGCTGTCAGTATAATTAATTTGAGAAGAGATAACTTGATGGTAGGTATACTACGTTCGTGATTACCTTTCCAAATATGTAAGCAAATATTATTATTATTACATGAAAAAAAAACCCTTTTATTAGCTTATGCTCGTCAACTTCACACACACTTAAGTTAAGTTAGTTATTACGTTATTTTGTTGTTACTAACACTATGGACACTTATCTGAAATAAAGAGTTTGAATTTGAATTTGATTTAATGTATAATTCAATAATAATAATTCTCCTAGTCATTTTAGAATTTAATTCACATCACCGTAAAGTTGATATTCGATTAACTCAAAACAACATCAATCGGGAATCGAGACTTGATAAGACTTAACCTGCAGCAGCCCCTTGTTTGGTTTTGGATTAGTGGCGTAGATTTGTTTGGTAAGCGAGTTAAGGTTTGATGCTTGTTTTATCGCCAAAGATAAAGGAGATTAAGGGTGTGAAGAAACCCCGTCGGGGCTGCGGGTTGTTCGCAAGAGATACCGCGGCCTCGACATAAAGGGCTAAGAAGGAACATGGGTGGTTTTTAGTCAGTAGAAGTCTGACACTCCCTTTCGCTCTGCCCAAGAGTGGGAGGGGTTATTGGATTTTTCCACCCGCCAAAAAAAACGAACATGTTACATAATTCAGAAGAAAAAAAAATGAAAACGTGTTTATTTGGAACATTTAGTCAAATTCAGTACATTTTACTTCTGCCAAACTGCAGAGCAGTTTGTTGGCAGACGTAGCTCCCACAATACTCTCAATATTATCGTATGTACGTTCACTTTTCCATCAACATAATAAAGTTACAAAAAGAATCTGACCGCCCAAAGTATTTTGCAGTAAGCAAAATACTTTTACAAAACAAACATATTAAACTATTAATATTAAATTTTAAATTACAAAATAATTGCTGAGGTTTTGACTAAAGTTAAACAAAAGATAGGATTGAACCGAGATGCTTACGTGTTTGTGTGATTTCACGACAGGGAAAGCTTCCTCAGTACATTTATTCAAATTTTTTCAGCTGTGTCGGTTGTCATTGAAGTGCAGAAGAACTGGTCACGATGCTGAAATCTGTCATCACGATGAGGTGGCTTTGTGGCTGCGAATTACGATCACGATCAGCTTCGGAAGGTACAACATAGGATTTGATGAAATGTATCCCTCTCAGTCATCATGAAAACGATAACAAGGTTATCTAACTCCCCGTCGGGGCTGCGGGTTGTTTGCAAGAGATACCGCGGCCTCGACATGAAGGGCTAAGAAGGAACATGGGTGGTTTTAAGTCAGTAGAACTCCCTTTCGCTCTGCCCAAGAGCGGGAGGGGTTATTTGATGATTTTCCACACGCCAAAAAAAAAAAAAAGGTTATTTAACTCGGAATGAGTGATTACGCAATCAATATTCGATAAAATTTAACGTCTATCGCGTCTAAAAGCAGTATCAACTGCTATCAACGCACCTCATAGATTTCGCGTTACACAGCCACCGGAATCTGTTCTTATCTACATTACACGATCAGTCACCAACAGGCACCTGTCTATCGGTTGACAAAATGTTACCGATCCCTGTTTTAGCGTCGGTTAAAAATATCCAACATCTAACGTCAAAGATGTAGTAAAGTTCTTATGAGACGGAGTTTTATAGTTTCTGCTTACCCGCAAAGAAAATAGGCGTGCCATTATACCTCTGTATCTCATCACTCGTCATCATCAGCCCAATTTTTTTTCAACTCTGTTGGCATCGGCTTCGAGTCTAACCTCAGAAAGTTTTGGTTAGATAGCTCCCTCCATGTAAACAATTGCCAGATTTTTACATAGACCGACTGCGTTCCTAGCCTCCACAATCCAACGGCTGAACAAAACGATACCTTTTACCTGGCCTGGCCTGGCCTTGGCCTGCTGACTTCTGTAACGACTGTCAAAGTTCCATAAGCGACAGCCGGGACCAACAGGTTAACGTTTTATCTGAACAATGAAGATGTCTCGGTATGTAAAAAATGGTCAGCCATCCACGGGACGACCTTAAAAACTTCGACCTTGCTAAACCTCAAAGTCGAATTTATAGCAAAATTAAAAAATTATAGTTGACAAAAAAATCTAATTAGTCCGTCAGATTTCCAAAAAATATTGGACACGTATTTTTTCTTTTCTCGCGTAAACAATAAATGAAGACAGTGCAGATACAGTGCTTCGAAAAATCGCACGACGTCACAGTTTGATATTTTTTTTACCAGATAGTGACGTCACCAGCCTCAACTCACGATCTTTGACAAGTTTTATTTACGTCTATTTTTATTAGTTTGATAAAATAAAAAACACGTTTCCAATATTTTTCGATAATCTTTCAGACGGACTAAACATAATCATATTCTTTTAGTCTGTCAATTACCCTATTGAAACCAATCTGCAATAGGGTTACAGTACAGAAGGGCTGTACATTTAAGGGTCCTTCTACCCTATACTTTAATTGGCTGACGAATATTCTGGAACATATCCCAATAAGGGATGGTAGCAATAAATCAACCTAGCCTATCGCAGCCTGCCAAAGACCCTCAGTAGATTAATCAATCACCAAGCTAACGTGTGACTCCGTCAATGATAAAAAGTGACCTAATTAGTTAGAATTCTCGTTGAAGGTAAATTATAAATGAGCTATTTTTATATTGTGTGTTTCGTTTGGTCAGTATTATTAAATAAGTTAAGAATTCCTTTTATCATAGGCAGTAATAAATAGTTATTCCTTTAAATCTCGGTATTTATTTTTTTTAACAAATGTTGCCCTTTTTTTTTTGTTTTTGGGGGTGGGAAATCATCAAATAACCCCTCCCGCTCTTGGGCAGAGTGAAAGGGAGTGTCAGACTTCTACTGACTAAAAACCACCCATGTTCCTTCTTCGCCCTTCATGTCGAGGCCGCGGTATCCCTTGCGGACAACCCGCAGCCTCGACAGGCAACAAATGTTGCCCTACACTAGGAATTTCTCCTGTATCGTGGGTGCGTTCACAAACATTTAAACTCACATACACAAATACTATAATATTTGTACCGTGCGGGGATCGAAACCGCGACACGTAGCGCAGCAATCCAATCGCTCAGCCCCTGCGCCAACCGTGCCGTCTAAAACTATATATATAAAACTTGTTTTGACGAATCTCCGAATTGAGTTTGACGGAGTTTTGCATACTGATACATTAGTAAGCCAAAAAGGTATATTTGGATTCGTAAAGGTAGGTCCAGCAAACATCATCATGTGAAAGACGCATGCAGAAAGACATACACAAAACAAACAAACAAACATACAAACATTTCAGTAAAGCGAACAAAAAAAAATTAAATTTCTTATAAGCATCTCGGAAAGCACGTTAAGCTGTTGGTCTCGGCTACCATAATATAGATCTTTGGCAGTCGTTACAGGTAGTCAGTGACCTGAAATTCTGACATCCAGTCTTACCAAAGAGTACCGTATTACCTAGTATTAACTGGGTTGTGGAGGTCGGATAGGCAGTCGCTCCATGTAAAATACTGGTATTCAGCTGCATCCGGTTAGACTGGAAGCCAACCCTAACATAGTTGGGAAAAGGCTAGGCAGATGATGATGATGACTTACATTAGTAAGCCAAAAAGGTATATTTGGATTCGTAAAGATAGGTCGAGCAAACATCATCATGTGAAAGACGTATGCAGAAAGACATACAAACATTTCAGGAAAGCGAAAATAAACGGACAGTTTCTAATAAACAATTCACCAGTAACAATGTCCTAGTAGGAATTCCAAACCAAATCGAGACTATCACGATTTCATTTATTCCTCAAATCTATATAATACTAAGATCAGTTGATAACACCAGCCGAGTCTAATCGACTGCTAAACGATTGTTACCGATCCCTAGATTGAGTATCGATAAAAAAATCGTTCTTTCATTGGGCATCCGGTAATCTGAAGCTGCGAATTTTGTTGAGCTACTTCGGATATTTGAGGTTCGTTTTAAACCGGTTTCTTATTCAAGATCGGGGGGAGGTTTTGAAATGTCAACTGTCAAGTGATTAGGTAGATTGTTATTGTAAGATGTGCAAGTAATTGCTATGAAAACACAACAACTAGGGTAGTATTGAAGGATATAAGGATGTTATTGAACTCGAATGGCAGTGACGGCGTCGCCTGTTGGTTATATTTGTCAAATTGTTTTGAGAATATCACTAGATATTATGAAACCAAGTCCTCCACCGCGTCTGTCTGTCTGTTCGCGATAAACTCCAAACCTGCTGCACCAATTTTCATGCTGTTTTCACCAATGGATATTTGGTTCTCTAGGAAAGTTTTAGTACATAATTTGACCGACATCCATGCGGGTGAAGCTGTGGGCATCAGCTAGTAACACTATAACATCACACCTCGTAATCCCTAAAGGGTTAGACACAGTTGTATCTAACAAGCACACCCACATTTCGTCAGTTATGTTTAAGTCCCATGCAAATTCTGCACGTAATTTCACAAACTACAATTATTTTTAAAATACTTTCCAGCGTTCGTTCCGCATCTAAATTAACGTATATTTCAGGGCATATACCCGCTATACCAATAAGTATTTATATTTAACGCTTTTGTGCAACGTCGAGTCGTGCAGACTTCCGACCACGCCGGAACATGTCGCCTCAGGCCAGGAGTGCGCCGCGGCGATGCGAGCCAGATGTTGCGACAAAACGTACTCATAAAATTGCATTTTACAACGAAATATGTAGTAACTAACTACTTATACTTTTCATTGCTTTAGATACATTTTAAAATAATATTCTTAAAACCGAGACTAATATGAAAACGGTGATGGAAAACATTGTGGAGGAAACCACCATGTCTTAGAACCAAAAATTTGAAGACATGTGACACCTACCAAACCGCACTGGGCCCGCGTGGTGGAATATACCCCATTCCCTCTCGTAGAGAGATGGCCTGTGTCCCACCAGTGGGAACATTATAGGCTGATGATGATGACGAGACTAAGGGTATAAGAGTAGAGGACCAAATAAACGATGTATGGACTGTGTAAGGAATGATATGGCAAGAAAGGAGGTGTCGGATGAGATGACGTGTAATAGCGAAGTATGGATGAGGAAGACATGCTGCGCCGACCCCAAATGAATTGGGATAAGGACAAGATAATGAAAATCATAAAACCCAGTTTGAATTAAGTACCCGCAATAGAAAATAAATCGAAAGTTCTTCAGCTAGATACTAAATGTAAAGTCGAAGTATATACTGCGCCGTGTAATGGGTCAATCACAAGTCATACAGGCACAGCCTTTGAAATTAACTCCTATGAACCGCTTTCCACCGTTATGTTGTCTTATTTAACCCAAAGGTTGACTGGTAGAGAATGTCTTGTACATTGCACCATTGTACATACATGAAATTTAAATAAAAGTTAAATAACCTCGACCAATATCTGAGCATACTTAGGAAGCCATGCACAAAATTCACTGGCTAAAGTTTAAGCAAATCATTGCACTGCATTGTCCATGCGTACACACGGCATCCACTTATCTACTAACGACGACTCTGCAATGGTCACGAGAAAAAAGCCAATAATATGTTGAAATCCATAAGCTCACAACGAACAACCACTTACATATTTTCCCACCGGGTACTGACGTACCTAAGCATTACTAAGGCCGACTGATTCCTTTGTTCGTCAGTTAATATCCTCGCTGAAGCCAGGTTTGTTCAATCTGAAGTTCCTCTGAAGAAATACCTTGGATTAGTAGTGAAATGGAAAACTCTCGTTTGATGTTAGTCGTATGAGTGAGGTTTGAAGAACGGTGATATATGAGGTAGAAGTGGGTATAAGGTCGTGATTCTGTTTTGTGTTGAGGAATTGGTATTACGGAAGTAATACGCGGTGTTTTTTATGAAATACTCGCTTTTGTTTGTACGGAAGTTAAGTAACCCACGAGATGGTTTTAAATGTAGCCCGGACGGTCAAGTGGATAAGATACTCGGGGATAATGTAGCTTGTGACCCGGTGGTCGTAGGTTCCATTCCCACGAGAAGCATAAGGTACTTTGTTAAGTTCTTTCCAGTTTGGTTAGGACATGCAGGCTTGGCTTTTTCTCAGGATTGGGAAAATTATAATAATCATTCATGCTGTAACCATGTGCGATCCTTACATGTTCTTTTTGCCAATTCACGATCATACATCTAGTCATACACGCTTGACGCACAAAATCGTCAGTAGAAGGTTTATTATTATTTATCTTTAGTGCAGCGAACCGAAATTCTAATCAACAAATACGCAATTCCAGTAACCTACATTTATATGAAAATACTCCACACGTTTTTCGCAACTTTTTCGATTTCCGAGAACAAAAAAAAAGTTTCAATTTTCCCATTTCACGGAACCAGGTGTTTACAACTGGAATAAACTGTTAAAGCTTCGAAGTTTGAAACGGGGAAATGAATTAAAAAGTAAAATAATCCGTTTATGTTTTGATGTCTCCTTCAGAAATGCTCCAGACATCAAAGACAGACTTTCTGTAAGCTGGAATAATATATCAATGATGGAAAAAATTGAAGTATATGTAGGAGCTCTTCTGGTTAAGCCGCGCTGGTCGAGGCTGGTCCGTGGATGTGTCCATTACCTACATACCGAGTTTCCTTGATTTGAATACAATGCTAAATAAACAAGTAGTACATTCAACCCTGACAAAAGAGAGTAGATTTTATAAATACAAGCCCTGACTTTATAGAAAAATGAAAACATTTTAAATATTTTATCTCCTAATATTATAACCACACTTCAATAACTATATAATGCTTACATAATTATTATGTCGCTGTAATTTCTCGACGCAAGCCAAAGTTTCATGCATCGCAATAAGTTAATAACGACATTCCATACATAAACCATATGCAAGTCATCATCTGCCTAGCCTTTTCCCAACTATGTTAGGATCGGCTTCCAGTCTAACCAGATGTAGCGGAATACCAGTATTTTACATGGAGCGACTGCCTATCTGACCTCCACAACCCAGTTAATACTAGGTAATACGATACTCTTTGGTAAGACTGACACTGACTACCTGTAACGACTGCCAAAGATCTATATATGGCAACCGAGACCAACAGCTTAACGTGCTTTCCGAGGCACGGAGGAAACTCGGTATGTCGGGCGGTCACCCATCCACAGACCGACCTAGGCAAGCACAGCTTTACCTAAAGATCGACCCGAGTGGCAGTTCTTATTAAGCCACGAGCTTCTCCCAAAACTCCCTTATAAACCATATGCAAGTAAAGACACATTATGATTAACTTTTTATATGCTAGATTTCCCTGCACGAAGAACATGAAATTTTAATGCAAATTAAAATGTACTTAACTAGTTAAATATTCATGACTTGTTAAAAGCTGGTTAATAATTAATATTATCATTATGTTTTTCAGAAGAGCCCGCGGCAACTCCGCTTGAAAAGTTTTTAATTTACCGCGTTGACAAGGCTATCCCACACTGTTTTCTTGGAAAAAAATGAGGTCATGAATTCATGATGAAGTGCAACAATGAAGAAGGCGGCATGCTTTTAGTTCCGACTACGGCCACGCGTCAAAAGAAGCTTAAATCATTAGGTATACATTGTTGTCCGTCAAAAAGGTAAACACTCGTTGTGTGAAAATTATCTTATCACATTGCAATATATGGCACGTTGATCTATCGACGGCACGGTTGGCGCAGTGGCTAAGCGATTGGACTGCTGCGCTGCGTGTCGCGGGTTCGATCCCCGCACGGAACAAATATTTGTATGGCCTGCAGATAGTTGTTTCGGGTCTGGGTATTTGTGTATGTGACTTTATATATGTTTGTGAACGCACTCACGATACAGGAGAAAATCCTAGTGTGGGGCAACGTTGTTTTTTAAATATAAAAAAAATAAAATAAATATATCAGTCTCAAGAGGTACTCGTATCTTAGTGCCCAGTATTAACTGGGTTGTGGAGGTCATACATATATATAAAGATAGGCAATCGCGCCTTGTGAAATACTGGTATTCTGTATCCGTTTAGACTAGACGCAGACTCCAATTTAGTTGGGAAAAAGCTTGGCAGTTTGATGATTGCAATTAATCAGTAGTTTCTACCTACCCACAATGGGGACAAAGCATTTGTTATAATAAAAAAGAGACTGATTTGAGTTATTAGACTCTAATCCACAAACCAGTAGGGCTATTACATATCTATTTAAATGTCAGTGGCTATCATAGTGTCCATCAATTAACTGTCAAATGGTTCCATTTTGTACCAAACCATAACCATTTGACAGATAATCGATGGACACTATGATAGCCACTGACATTTAAAAAGATACGCAATAGGCCTGCAGATCGACGAAGAGATCCAGAAGCCAAGTTCTCTCACTTTAACCCACATAAAGGTCTACGACAAAATTCCCAACTACATTAACAACCATAATGAACCCTGTAAAAACTCTCAAACTCTAAATTGAAACTTGCCTACTTTAAGTTATAGTTCAAAGTTGCAACTTAAATTCAACTTAGAGCAAGGCGTCTCAGCTCCGTAGTAAACGACATTTTAACCTTGCGCATTATAATGTAGGAGTTATAATGAGTGTTATAGTTTCTCGGAGATGAGGGTAGCGGGGAAGGGTTTCTGGTAGAGGGGGGGGGGGAGGATTATCTTGTTATGTAGGATAGTGAAGGTAACACGTGTTTGGGTGACAGCGGGAGAGGTATTAAGTGTTGGGTGAAAACTTTGTAGTGGCGGTTTTAAAGTCAGTTTGTGAACTACTAGGTACAGTTACGAACACTAATATGTGTATAATACACGAAGCTACTTTTAAAAGTAATTTTCTCTTGCCTGTATTGAGTTTAAATAAATAAATAAATAAATAAATAAATTGCTTACGTAATAAATAAAAATAATAGTAAGTATATTAAACAATAATTAATATTTTTAAGAGTAATTGATTCACAATGTTAGTCAAGAAATACATGTAAAAACTCGTAATTTGACTTATTAAACGCTGAGCGTTCTTCCTCCTCTCTCCTACTGTTGATCTATGCTGTGCCCGACAGGGTCCATAATTGAGACTGATGTAACTGTTTCTCTACCAACTGTATACATTATGGTACGCAATAAAGATTTGAGATTTGATTTGATTTGAGTAACACTTTACTTTTTTTTCATGAAACAAGTATTTTGGAAACTATTATAAATTAGGTCTCACTTCAAAGTAGAGCCGTTATATCATTGTTTAATTCTGATACATAGGTACTCGTAGGTTGGACAATTGGACATGTAATCAAAAGAGATGAATGCTTGAAATAATTTCCCCAACGAACTGTAGGTATAGTTGAAAAATAAAATCTTGATAGCTTGCCTAGTTATGTAAGAATTCGATATGGAAAAATAACAGAAAAACCCGCAATATTAGAATACAGTTTAACCCAGAAAAGGAGAACTCTAAGTAAACAACACAGCTGTACGTTTTTTGAAGCTTGTGTTTTCTACGACTTGCAAAAGAATACCACAATAGTCAAGTGTATACACCCTACAAATCAAATACACACACTACAATAAACTAGTTTTCTTTTTCACACACACACGACTTGTACTTTTCAGTGTTGTAAGATCCTCAAAACCCCACAAGGTTCTGAAAGGCCTAAGAGGCGACACGCTTAGCTTGAAAGTGCTGTAAAACAAAAGGCGCACGCTACCAACAGTAATAGCTTCTTTTCACCCAACATCGGATACCGTCAGCAAAAAACTTCAAGTTAATTAAAGTTTCAAAAGTTCGGATCAATTCGCTGACACCGTCCTATGAATCGAACTGAGTTTCTGCTTTATCGTGTGGATAATTTTGTTTTTCGAGTTTCTTGGAGTTGACGCTCGGGTTCACTTTTTGGATGATTAGAAGACTCTGGTTTTTGTATTATACTTTCATATTATTGGGTTTTTCCATAAACGCAGACCAAAGTAAGACATCTATATCTATCTATCTATACATATAATAAATCTGTAGAGAAATCGTTTTTGTACATCGAAAATATTAAAAAAAAAAATTGCCAGGGTATTAAAGTATAACCAACAGAATACATTTCCAGCATTTTTGGAATTTTTGTCTGTTTGTCTGTTTCGATGACTAAGCATCACGTCAAATTTACGAAACGAATGTAGGTAACTTTTATACATAAATATTGTGCGTAACTTGGGCTATTACTTAGTCTTTGTTTCATCGTAATCGGTGCTCTCTATCAAAAGATATATGAATTTATAGTTTTCAAGAAGAACTTATCATTATGGTCAAGAATGAGACAAGCAACGACATCTATTGAACGAATATGGTACTTATTACTAAATGCCTTCACAAGATAACTTTAAAAAAGTTATGATTGCAAAAGGTACGTAGATATAAGTCTAAATGACGCTGTTTTCAAAATCTACATAGCCTAAACCTTTTAGTGTTTGATCGCTCTTTTTTAGCAGTTTATCTTCGTCTTCGACAGATGGCGTTATTCATTTGATGTCATTTTCTGAACCGCGGTGATAGTAAACATACACACATTATGTTTCGTGAATAGTCAACAAATAAAAATTTACCAATTACACAGTATTAAAATACAATTTTTTTTAAAACTAAATTAAAATTAGATAAAACCCACGACATATTTTTTTTTGTACCGTGTGGGAATCGAACCTGCGACACGCAGTGCTACTGTTAATCGTCCAGCCATTGCGCCAACCATGTCGTCATAGATGTGGTGTGTTGTTAGCCCTATGTGTCGAGGCCGCGGTATCTCTTTCGAACAACCCGCAGCCCCAACGGGCGTCGGTCCTTCAATGTTGCTATGTCAGCAATCTTTGAGACGCGCGTGGAACACGAACGCGCCTCCATCGTCATAGGACGGACGAACGATTAACTAGCCCGTTACTCACCGTTCACAGGCCCGCGCCTACGGTGGCTGGAAGCCATCACGTGGCTCCCGACGCCCGGAGCGCTTCCCGCGGCGGCTGGGACGAGAGGTTCTCTCCCTCTCACGTTCCACCACCTCCTTCGCTAGCATCACTGCTTCGCAGAAGGAGGCGACGGCGTCCCATTCCTCCTCGCCCCGGACCATGGCTTGCACCAGGGCCGGACGCGAGAGGTCGCCGCCGCCGATCGCCGCTACGAGAACACGGCGGGGTCCCTTTGGGGCCCCTTAGTTGTTGCTGACATATCTTTGAGGCGCGCGTGGAACACGAACGCGCCAACGACAGTCTGTCTGCCTGTCGACTATAATGTACCTGTTTCAAATTTCTTCAAGATCCGATCGGCCGTTCTGACGTGGTTGATTAACAAACACCCATCCATCTAAACTTTAGTATTAGACATAGCCAGTACTTTGCATTATTCTCTTTTTATTTTCTACAGCGTCAGTAAGTTAACGCAGGGCATTATCCAAGCGACGCATTTTAGTTTCCGACAAGCACGCGAACGAAGTCGCGGGCACAGCTAGTGTTTAATAAAAGCATCATTGAATGTATGGTTGATTAATCGTCGCTATTAATGATTTAACTTTAGACAGCGTTTATGAATAAAAAACTAAATTTTAAGGACGTTTAGTATTATTTTATTCATTACATAAACCGAGGCAGAAATCACAGAACGTCACCTGCTGTGATTATCCAAAATGTAAGTTTCTATTTATTTATAGATTCTTAGGAAAACTAAATCTACGTTAACAACTTACAATAAAACAACCACTTTTGCCAGTAACAAGTTTCCATAAATAAAAGTATTTCTAGCTACATTAGCTTTTCTTACCTCCATTATGCTAAGTTTTCCTTACAATTTCCAACTACCTTCATTTCTCACCTGAAGCCTTTTTCCTGACGCTACGTTTAAGAAAAGCGCAGGTTGAATGCAGGGTACACTTCGTCCTTGCACCACATTCTTTCAGCTTAAGTAAGCTATATAATTTGCAAACTGTACATATAAGTAAGGAACCAGTTTTTAAAGCAGCGAGTGTATTTTTGTATAAATTAATTGATTTTATGCAATGAGAATAATGACAGATGATTAGAGAAAACATCGCTATTTATCACTTTGAATTGTGGGTATTTAAGACTTAACAGTGAATGGAAGAACAGAATATCGTTAATATTTTTTTCAGCAAATTAACATCTAATTGTGTCCTGAATTCGTATTTTTATTTAATATGCGGCAAATTACATCATATTTACATAATGATACATGATAAAAATACTTTTCGTCCTGTTGTTTAATTTCTCTGAAGTGAATTGGAAAACTCAGATTTATTCACGTGGGCATTTGTCAATACAGTTCTGGGCTTCATAACACCCTCACCTCGCCTCGCATCGGCTGCAATAGAAAAGTTTTCACACGTGTATCAAAATGTACTACATCAAATACTTCTCCACAGCATGTAAAGCCAAGTCAGAGGCCCATGAGCGGCATAAAAAACTCAGACACCAGAATAGGCACTAACCACAGGACAAAGAAGAAGAATCCGCTTCCGCTTCCCGCTCTCAGTCACACCTCCACACAACACGCCACGGGTAATTAAACTTCTTGAATTCTTGATTTATGTGCGAAAGAAAATTTTATTTCCTCCTCCCTAGCTTTTAGCCGAGTGAATTAAATTCAGGAGCAAATTCAGGAGCGGAAATAAATGGTGTGTTTATGCACTGTGAGTATGTGAGAAAAGATTGCTGTTATTTACTGCTGTACTTGCACTGATTTCGGTTTGAGATTGAGAGAAAAGAAATGGGGGCGTTTCAGTTCTTGGTTTTATAAAATTTTCATTAAATACTTATTCATGGTACTGCACCGTTTTAGAGAGCTTTTCAAATAGAAGAACTAGTTTTTTGATCGCGATAACGCTCGCAATGAGGTCGGAAACTATGTAGCTAGGGAGCTGGCGAGCATTTAAGTATATGATTTGCTCGTACTTCGTATTGATAGGCATTAAAGTTCGGATCAATACGACAAAATTTTCTTAAGGAATTAAGGTCCTATGTTGCTGCGTTTTTTAGCTACAGGGCTTTGAATCTGTCAAAAAAAAAATCTGTACTAAATCATTTGCTCGTGTCTGCCTCTGGGGTTAGTGGTCAATATCATTTTGATAACGAAGAAAATCTATGAGGCAGACATCCAGGGCTCTGCATTATCTCAGGAGGTAGATATAAAAATGTAAAATAAAAAAGCTCTACTAAATCATTTGCTCGTGTCTGCCTCTGGGGTTAGTAGTCAATACCATTTTGATAACGAAGAAAATCTATGAGGCAGACATCCAGGGCTCTGCATTATCACAGGAGGTAGATATAAAAATGTAAAATAAAAAAGCTCTACTAAATCAATTGCTCGTAACTTTAATTAGGTCAAATCGATTTATTAGAACCCCCTTGAATACAAAAAAAAATTGGCAGACAATTTACTTACTGACTTTAACCATTACAGCTCGTTGAAGTCTGCGAATTTCAGGAAAAGCGGGTATTACGGCTAATTAATACGGATATCTCCGTCATTAATGAACCGATTTTCAATTTTTTTTTGTATTCAAAAGAGTATACTCCCGAAATGGTCCCATTGTCACCAAGTCAGGATCTGATAATGGGATCCCAGGGAAATCGAGGACAACTCTCAAATTTTATAGGCTCCTGTTACGTTTTCCATATATTTTTCCAAAGCTGTTCATTTAATTGCGTCTGATAATCATAATCTCATGTGGATGCGCTGATGATGGAAGGTACAACTACTCCTCAATAGTTACGAGATAAAAGCAATAATAAGGGAATCTTGAAGGTTGAGGGTTTGGTTTCTTGGTTAAATGTCAAATGCATAGTAAATATTTGTATAGGATACCTATTACAACTTAAAATGGAAAAATAAAAAAAACCTTTTTTTTTAAAAAACCGACTTCAAAAACACAAAAAAAAATAAAAAATAAACTTCAGATGAAAAATCAACTTCTGAAGTCGGTAGCAAAAAAAAACGAGACAAACAAACAAATGTCACTGACGATTTTTTTTATTATACGCGTATTAAAATAAAGTCGAGAACGCAATGATTCAACTATCTTTCTTGATAAAGTCACTCGTCGTCGTCGCGTCGTTGTGCGTTGTCTTTATCCATAACGTTCCGCGCTAAATTGTAGTCGGTTGCGCGTTCGTCGTGTAGGTACAATAGCGACTGTATTACCAGTTGTCAATGCTGTCGTTTGACGAACGACACCAGTTGCAACGACGACCGTTTTCTGCAACCGTTTTCGTCGTCGGGAAAACATTTGGGTTTCGTCCGTCAAAAATTCGACAACGACCCACCACTAGAATGTACTGTAGTTGCCCATTCCCGAGCGGAGATCTCTATGGAGAAGAACGGGCAAGAAACTCCATGGACACTCTTTTAAATCAGAATATTGTTACAAAACCTTGGTTACATCATTCATGTTGAGATGGTATATTATGTGAGAACGATGTAGCAAGATGTGCACAACAAAAGTGTCCACAGTAACGTCAAAAACGACGATTCAAAAACAAAATAATAATTCAAACAAGCCGAGGCAGCTAAGAGGTGTTCCCAAACATCTTTAAAAATCTGTGTACATAATACAAATTTTAATACGTATGTATGCATGTGTGCAGCTGCGACGAGACCGACCGCCCTACACTAGCGTCTTATGTTTCGATGGTAGTGTCATCTTTAGTAACTGTGTGCGAACGTACAAAAAACCCGTGGTTTCAAAGCCTTGGGCATAGTACACACAGGGTACTTTGAATCGCACGTTTTGCTAACGCGCATTTCGCTTTTCAAGGTATTAAACCAGCGCTTACACACTGGAATCATTAAACAAAGATTAAAAAGAAAATATATTCAAATGGTCTGCCTTCGGAATATCAGTGGCCTGGGTGTCTGCCTCATTCATGTTCTCTTTTTTATAAGCAATATGAACAACGGTCAAAGAAGCAGACACGAGCAAATGATATAGCACAGTTTTTTTTGACGACATTTTTGAAGCGCTGTTAATTGAAAACGCAGCGCTACGATGGTGGCAGACTATTTTTCTAAGGTTGTTCATAGGGTTTTTAAACGAACACTGCAAGTCTGCCAAGCGTGCATTTCATATATTTTTTTTAAATCATAAAAAAATCTTTAAAAATTCATAACTTCAAAAGTCAGAGTCCTAGACGTCTGCCTTTTCGATTTTTTTCATTTTGACAAGGTTCCTAAACATCAGCCTTAGAGGCAGACACGAGCAAATGATATAGGATACCTATTTTTTTTAACATTTTTAAAGGGCTGTCAATTGACAACGCAGCGCTACCATGGTGGCAGACGCGGCTCTTAATATTTCTTATCGTATAATTAACGCTATTAATAAAGTCTGCCACACGAGCAAAATATAGATTTTTTGTTCGCCAGCACCCTAGCTAATGCTGTGGGTTGATTTAAAGAGATACCGCGGCCCCGGATACAAAAGGACTAAGAAGGAACATGGGTGATTTTTAGTCAGAAGAAATCTGACACTCCCTTCCACTAGGCCCGGAGCGGGAAGAGTCATTTGATGATTCCCAAAAAAAAAAAAAAAGTATGGAAACTATCCCGACAACGTTCTTCCGAGATAAAAAAAATATTATGTTTCCTAACCTGATCAGACACAAAGCATTTATTGCTTTTAACAAATTTACAATTAAGTAGGAACTCGAAGAACATATATCACATAAAGCAGTTGAATTTCGTCCTGAAAAATGTGTTACCTAGAATATTTTTTTTACATCTTACACTACAGATGCTGCTTCCACACACGATATTAAACTATGACCTTTATAATCACATATTTTTCCATATTCTTCACATATTTTCAAGAGTCTCCTTTCTTTATTATAAAACCTTATGCCTTCACTATAAACCTGCCTACTTCAAGACACTTCACATCGCCTCTATCATAGAAAATGAAACCTTATCCTAAAAATCTTTAAGTTCTAAATAGGCAGGTCAACATTTTCTTGCAAAAGTTAGGTCGCAAGGGTTGTGGAGGAAAGCCTCAGTCACCACATTCCTCCCAAGTGGATGGCGGATGGATCCCAAACACGTATAAAATCCACTATTAATCCCAACGGTGTTATAGCTATAATGTGTATCCCTCCACCTCAGGGCAATATTAGCTCTGTTTTACATTTTAACTGCTTCGTTTGGTTGGGTACAAGACGGACCCACGGGCAATTATAGCCTATGGGAAGATTATACAGGATGTGGAAAGGATTCGTTCGTGATTTTAGATACGAGTAGGTACTAATTGCGGTACTTATTGTGAATAGAGTCGAAAAATAGAATACATAAACAGTGAAGATGATTGTATGAATTCTTTTATTGATGAACAAGCATCGGGGCTGAGCAGTGGTGACTCAGTGCTAGCGGCCCCGACTTACGAACAGTGAGTCGTGGGATCGAACCGAATCAGGCGCATTACTTTGTGTAATTTATTTCATCACCACTGCTCTCAAAACGGTGAAGGAAAACATGGTCAGAAAACCGGCATGTCTTACAACCAAAAAATTCGAAGACATGTGATATCTACCAATCCGCACTGGGCCCGCGTGGTGGATCATAGCCCATCCCTCTCCTAGAAAGGAGGCTGGAGTCCCTGCAGTGGGAACATTATAGGCTGATGATGATCGGGGCCAAAATGGACCTTCTTTTTTTTTTTTTTAATAATAATAATAATGTTTTATTTAAAGAAACTTAGACATAACTAACAAAATATTTCAACAGGCTAGTTTAAAACAGTATAAGTGGTGCAATCATCTGTAGCCGAACTAGGCAGAGCCTGTATTTCGGCTATCAGCGCCAAAAAAGGATTAGTCCTCCAAAAATCACAATTTGACCTAATTCAATAAAAGCAACTGCATTAAATATTTATTTCTACACCAATAGGTTTTTTAGTTAAAATCCGTACCAATCAGTACGTTCAAGTGAGCACATGAGTTTTACTTGCTTAAAATAAACGTATACAAAGTTCTGACGTTTTTCTCACGTAAATGGTTTATTTTCAATCGTCAATCGAAATGGTAGGTTATGAGCAACCAGTTAATTGTCAACACGCACCGTTAAAAAACCAGACTTTCTGCCGCACTCAGAGAGCTTTAATGATTACTTAGGCCATCACTTAGTAAAGGTTTTGACAGTTTTGTCATACAAAAGTATGTCAAATCTTTACTAAGTGACGGTTTAAGTAATCATTAAATATCTCTGCGTACCGCAGTTAGTGTTATATATAACGAATTACACAAATATTGAAATTAAGATCAATTTTGAAGACAAGATGAACGAAGTGTCTATCACTTTGTTAGTTTAATCAAAATAAATCAGAACTTCGGATTGATATTAATTTTATTGGAAACAAATTAATTAAGGCGCTGATTTCACGAAGGGCAAATGGATATCTCATCATACTATTTTAACAAATACGTTATATCTCAATTATCCTGCCTGCCTGTGGCTCCATCTACACGTAGATAGTTAATCATACACAGGGTACATACCTACAATCCGGTAAAAACGTTTGCAGTAACCCAGGTCATGGTATGCTTACGAGACAAAAATAGTAGCCGTTTGGCAGTTTCAGTCTGAAAACGTTACGAAGACAAATAGAGAGATAGATCTATAAAAATAAATAAAATTGAAGTATCTGTTTATAATTTCAAAATAACAGCTTTCTGCTGGTAGAAGATGCATATTGTCTGTCTGTTTGTTCCGGCTAATCCCCGAAATGACTGGACCGATTTTGACGGAATTTTAATAAGAAGATAGCCAGTACTATAAAGAGTAAGTAAAGCTACTTTTATTTAAAAAAAAAGATCAGGGTACAAAACAATAAAACCCTAGAAATTGTTACCAAAATCCGACTCAAATAAGGAAATAAGATTTTTATAATAATAGCACGCGAACGAAGGTCATGGAGTAGAGTTAGTTTATAATATAAATAAATATAATATATATATGTTAATTTGAAATGTTTTTTTGTAAATGTAACAGTGTACTCATTGTTGAGGAGCCAAATTAAATAAATAAATAAATAAATATTATAGTATGGAAACAAAACATCTTGAAACTTCAAAGACAAAAGTGATGTTCTCATGACGTCATAGCCAGCAATAGGAACTTCTAGAACAGTGAGTGAGGGAGATATGAACACGTTTGATGTACAAAGACTGGCTGCAAATAAAAGCGCAAGTTTGGCACAAAGTGCGGCTGTAGTGCCAATCTGTCTGCGTCCACTCCATTAGATAAGGAAGTTGTGCTCACAAGTCTAGGAGAGCGTTCAACTTAAATCTGGTGTTTTCCAAATATTGTGTGTTGGCAAAATAGCAGATAATATAATACCGAAAAGTTGACTGGTAGAAGACCGCCAATGTACCACTATTGTTCACACAAATAAATATATAATATAGTTTTTAGGAAAACATTTACAGAAGCGCCACAATTTAAAAACTGCCGTTTTTTACTCTCAACTTTCGTTTTTTTTAGAATCATAATATTATAGTACTGTTTTCAGTGTTTCGTTGATTTTTATTTTATTTTAAATTGAGGTCAATTAAGCGCTAAATTCAAGATAAAAGTCCATTAGGGCCGTGAATTTTTAAGCTTAATTTAAGTTTGTTTTGTCTTCGACTGAGCCTGAATTGACAAACAACACTAAGAGAGCACTTTGAGTGAGGCTGTACCTATTTTTAGTCTGTCGTCGCCTGAAAGGAGACAGGCTAATTGGTCCCGTCTTAAGTGACGAATTAAGGGTCATTATTGTTTAATTACATGGTCACCTGAATACACTTAAGCAAATGATTATTGGAAAAACGTTTAGTTTTGTAGTCCCAAAAAAAACTACAAAAATCAAGACAAATAAGATAGCCTGCCATGGCTGCGGGTTGTTCGAAAGAATTACCGCGGCCCCAGAACACAAAGGGCTAAAAAAGAACATGGGTGGTATTTCACTTTCGCTCCAACCAGAGCGGGAAGCGTCATTAATATGATGATTTCCCACAGACCAAAAAAAAGGTAACATGTAATGCCCGAAGGTCGCCTGTAATGCTCGAAGGGATAGGCAGAGATATAGGTACCTACAGTCAAGCCACATTCTGCCTATCTCTCGTCGTTAGGCATTAAAGAATTCTTAAAGGAAAAATCCAATAATATTTTACTCTTAAAAAATCTCCGAAAAGATCCAAAAACCGCTGACGGCAAAAAAAGCGCTGCAGCACAGACAAAAAACAGCGCAACTCCGACTTTTTCAAACAGAACCTAACAAAGGCTTTTTGCAAACAAATGGTCAAGTCGCTACTGCGACACGGCGACATAGCGACAATCTGTCTCCCACTCCATTAGTTAGATCCGGTCGGATCCGACGAGACTGACAAATTAAAAGGCCCAATCTGGTGCCTAGATTGGATCAGGTGACCTGTTCTGTGATGTAGAGGTTTGTTGGAACGTGATTTAGAATTTTTCGAACGTAGGTATTTCTCTGGAATAAACTGGAAAAAGAATACTGAATGCTGATCAAGAGCGAACAATAGTTTTGTGTAATGGCTACTCCATGCCTTTGACTGTATTTTGGGGACTGCTATACTTATTATTAAATGACGGAGCTTTTATAGGGATGTCCATTTATTTACCTTTGTTGAGTGTCCATGGAGTTTCTAGTTCGTTTTACATCAATAAAGTTTCACATTTTGTAACATGTATCCACATTTTTATTAACTGATCGACTCTTTCACAGGTTAACATTACCTAGAAGAAATAAATGTTTGAGTTTGTGTATCAACCTCCTACGGTCATATTACCCGATGAACTGATGTAGGTATGTCTGCTACTATCTGATCTACCCTTTGACCATCCCGTAGAACGTGTGTTTAATTATGACCACAAAATCCGCTCACGTTGCGGCTTCAACTATCGGTCATTTGCATGCTCAAATCAAAGGCTTTTGACAGTTCAACCGCGTTATAATTTACCAATGAATTATACTGAATACTAATTAAATTTAGCTTTTAGAGCTATTCATAGGAAATGCCGTTGGTTTTGTTTCGTTTGGATACGGAAATTCAAATATTGATGATACAGCAAAAATCAATCACATTAAAAAGCATGTGATTTTTAAAAAAATATATCAGTACTTTGAAGTATAGCACGATCTAACGAAAGATTCACAATGATAACTGATACATGGCACTCTCAACACAATATAATCCTTTGTTTAGACGAAGGCTGCAAGAACTACTTAAAATATTATGTCTGGGTCAACTCAAAACTCACTCTCGAACGGCTTGAGCAAGACTTAAATTGCGGCGTGACAGATGTGAAATATTATATATGGACATGATTCTCATGCGTTGGTAAACTTTGGATTCTTTAACCATACTGGGGCCTGACCTAGTTAACCCCGGAAAACCTACTCAAGTAGAGGAATTAAATAAAACATTTGTGATTGTTCCTAAATTACCCCTTTATAATTCTTTCCTGAACTGTAAATGTGGTGTTGTGTACCAGAATGATGATGAGATGATGTAACCAAGATTTTTGTTATAATATTTTGATTTAAAAGAGTGTCCATGGAGTTTCTTGCCCATTCTTCTCCACAGAGGTCCACGCTTTGAAATTGGCAACTTTGACTTGGGTACTTTCACAAGTTATTATGACTTGTGACTTTGTGAGTGTAGCTTCGCTTTGCTTGTTTTTCTGACTTTCAAATGTGCCTGTAATGGTCTAATTGTTATAAATGCTTTGAGTTTGACAATGATGTTCTAACTACATTTAGATCATAATATCATAAAGAGTGCTCACAGAAACATTACAACAAAAGAGCCATTGCCACTCCGATGGTATAATAAAGGACGTCACACAATGGCGACCGCGGGCGGTGACGCGGCTCGGAACACGTCCAATCCACTAATTGTTATTCAAAAACAATTCAGTTTGCGCACTTACTGCCACAAATAAATATACTATATATGTAGCTATTTTCATTGTTTTATTTTTTAACGAGTTGTATTCTAGCATCATCTGCCTAGCCTTTTCCCAATAGGGTAGACGACAAAAAAAAAAATTAGTCCATCAGATAGGTTTTTAAAAAATATTGGCTTCATATTTTTTCTTTTTTCACGTTAACAAAAATGAAAATGATACAGTGCTTCGAAAACTCTTATGAGTAAATTCGTTCAGTAAATTGTTTACCTAAAAGTGACGTTCTTCGTTATTTTTTATTAATTTGATAAAACAAAAAACACGTATCCAATTTTCGATAATCCAACTGACGGACTAAACAGAATCATATCTTTTTTAGTTAGTCGACATCCCTATTATGTTGGGGTCGGCTTTCAGTATAAACAAAATACCAGTATTTTTAATGAAGTGACTCCTATCTGACCTCCTGAACCAAGTTACTACTGGGTAATACCTACTGGAATGACTGGTTGACTTTCAAGCTGACTACCTTCAAATACTACCAATGATCTATTATCGCATCCTGGACCTACGGCTTAACGTGCTTTTAGCGGCATGGTGGAGGAACTTGTTATACAGGGTGTAAACGAACCCTTCACGCATCCGTCAACCAAGCATTCTGTACATCAAACTAAGTACCCTTTTTTTTTTTTTTTTTTGGGGGTGGGAAATCATCAAATAACCCCTCCCGCTCTTGGGCAGAGCGAAAGGGAGTGTCAGACTTCTACTGACTAAAAACCACCCATGTTCCTTCTTCGCCCTTCATGTCGAGGCCGCGGTATCCCTTGCGGACAACCCGCAGCCAAACTAAGTACCCTTACGCAAAAATTTTTGCTGGGAAATGACTTTTTTTTTTGGGGTCAAAAATCACATTTTACGATAAAACTCAAAGTACCACTCTTAAAACATTGTGCTAGTGGATGCTTTAAATAGTAAACGGGTCATGGAGGTAATTTAAGTAAAGTTATAACCTGAAATACTAGTATTTACAAAAACAGCTGTGAAAAATTTGGAACTTTGACCCCCAATATCTCCGTAGCTAGGAGGTTCCCAGGTATGGTCTAGAACAAAAAAATGATCGCAGTGGTGGGGAGAACAAGTGCCCTTCGTTTGCGTTAAGGGTGCTTTTACACCCTATATAATGGGTGGTCACCCATCCAAGGAAGCAAGCGCGGCTTAACGTAAATAATATTATCAACACGAGTGACTATTATTATTAAGCCACGAGCTAGTTGTATTCTAGCGTTTAATGGAATTATATACATAGGTATAATGGTTGCGGTATTACGTGGTAAGTCAAGCTCATGTTTCTGTTTTTCGGTAAAGCTGTTTCACAAAGCATCGTCTAGTAGTTTTTATCAAAGAACTAGTAAGTGCAAACATTTTGGTGAGGTATTCCATGAAGCACACCCAAACGAAGCACACCCAGACGAAGCACACCTAAAGTATTCCACTTAGCACACCCATAGGTGGGCTTCAAATAAAAAAATAAAATAATTAATTTCCTATTCCACGAAGCACACCTACGAATATGACTCGCATAGTGCGGGGACTAAAAATGTCGATAGAAGAAAATATTTAAAGACTAACTTAATATCTAACATCTTTCAGTTTCATTATAATAATGTGATACAATACTTGTAATTTTCATAATGTTCATATATAAATCCCATAGATAAGACGTATACATGATGCGCTAATAGACAACGCGTGCACCCGCTACTGCATTCCCGAGCCAACCCGAATTTAGTCAAGCGTTTCCGGAACTTGTTTACATGCTTAGTTCTCATTACACTATCGCAACGTCACAGGCTGAGTGTATGCAATTGTGCGGCGGTCTTGTTGTTGTTATTTTTTCTGTTTTTCGTTTCGCAATTTATTCAAACAAAATAATGGAGCCAGCAAGATTTATAAGAACGGTAATGCTTTGTGGCGGTGTATTAAAAAAGGGTGTAATGGCTTACTCACATTAAGTAACTTGGAAGAAGTTGAAAATAAAACTAATAATTATACAGAGTCTCATTACTCTGAAATAAATAAAATTTTCAATAAAAACAAAGCCATAAATCTGGCAAAACTTTTAGATTGCTTCCAAAAAAATTGCAATAATTATGCCGAAATTAGAGTAAAAATGGGTGTTTCAAATCATCAAAAATATGCTGAATTAAAAAATAATATAATCGAAAACACAATAAAAGATTATAAAAATGGCTTATTTTCAGTTGGACATTGTCTAGATAAATTAAGATTCTAATAAAACAATAATTTATTTAATTGATAAGTTTAGATACTAAATTGCCCATTTCTTCAAGATTATTTAAGAATCTTAAAGATTGTTATTTGTGATTTTAAACGGTCTGTGATTTTGCAAAAAAAACTATAGTATTTTTATTATTAGTTAAAAGGTGGCTATAAGAAAACTTCAACATAGATCTCTTTAGAAAACTATATTTACAATGTTTTTGATATTTGTCCAAGTTTTTATTGGATAATTATGAAACAATCTGTGATTTTAAATAGTAAGATTACAAAAATGACAAATATTGTGTCACATTATTATAATGAAACTGAATGATGTTAGAAATTTAAGTTAGTCTTTTAAATAATAAATATTTTCTTCTATCGACATTTTTATTTCTTAGTCCCCGCACTATGCGAGTGATATTCGTAGGTGTGCTTCGTGGAATAGGAAATTAATTATTTAATTTTTTTATTTGAAGCCCACCTATGGGTGTGCTAAGTGGAATACTTTAGGTGTGCTTCGTCAGGGTGTGCTTTGTTTGGGTGTGCTTCATGGAATACCTCATTTTGGTTTGTGAGTGTACTGGCATTCAGGTGAAACTTCATGGCACAAATAAAAACTAACTAACCAGCTTAGTTAGCGTAGCTTTTGGCTTAGCTTAAAATTCGTTTTTTGTGTTCTGTTCAATCTATGTATTACAAAATAAGATGGTAACATTGTAAAACGGTTTCACACTCTAACTTACGGCATGCAAAAAGTAAAGGAAATATTATTATCTACTCAATTATACAATCAAATACCAAAAAAAAACACAATAAAATAATGAATTAAAATACAGACACGTCATATTGTTAACGGAAATACCCTTTTATTTTTTAAAGGTTCAAATTTAAATTGTCTGCAGTTTTATTGCATTTGTTATCACTTTTTAATTGTTTTGCACTGGCTTTAGTTAAAATACTTCATTTGAATTCATTTTTTATTGTCTTCGTTTGCCAAATATAATAACACAGTACTGTCCCAATTCAAAACTAACTCTTTAATTAAATATCAGCCGCTGTCAATATCAATAAAATTTTATGAAAAGCTGCCGAAATAAATTGTTTATGCGTGATAGTAGGAAATCAGTTTATTTGTATACAATACGCCGAACCATTTGTTGGGGATCAAACGGGGGCAAACGGGATTAGGGCTGCCCCTAACTTTGATGTTTTGGCCAAAAACGTATTGTAGTCAACTTGTTGCTATTTCTTGAGGTTTTTTCCTGTTTTTATACATCGTTGATTTTGTCGAGGGGTTCCATGTATGTTATAGTCCGTTCAAGATGAGGACAACCCTTTGCTTATTGTGGGTATATTTAATGACTATTACGAAGGTTTATGTAACGGGAAAATCAATGGTACTTAGAGGTTCGCTAATAAAGTAGACAAAGTACAAAACGATATCCGTCGCAGTTTCAAAGTCAACCATATACGAGAGAAACTTACTGGGAGCAGTCTCAGATGGTAAGCTTATGTGATGAACTAGGTATTGTTACTTGGTTTACAAGAATGCCGAAGTACCTATAGGAAGAAGAGGGGCCCAACCCGATAACCCAGAGCAAATTGTCGTTGCGCCAACAAATTAGGAGAGCTGATCCCACCGAAAGTGAAATAGAGCTAAGTAGAAAAAGAACACTTAAGGTTTGCTGATTAAAATAACCATAAATATCTTCTACTTTCTGCTTTTTGGCTTCGTACGGGACTAATTTTAAAACTAATTTAAGTATGTCCTAATTTTTAATGTTTCTCTTATGTTTACTTTTTTATTTTTTTGTCAAATTGCTTTGCCCTGTGTGAAACCAATAAATACCTTTTCTTTCTTTTTTCTTTCCTTTTTTGTGAGTCAAAAAGAATAGATGATATTTTTCCTTACATGGGACTTAAAGGTATTTGGTGAAATGTGTGTGTATGTACTATAAGATTCCCTGCGCCTAAGCATTCGGAAATTACAGTGGTTTCATAGGAATATTTATTTGCTCAAACGTTACTAAAGTCATCATCATGAGACAGCCCTTAACCCAGCTAGCCCGGCCCGTTTGCCACCGTATTGGGTGCGCAATGAAAATATTTCCAGAGCCCTTTTTGACTTTCAAATTGAATCGTCCGAAGCACGAAGACTTACGAATCAATTTGATACTTTATTTGTGATCTGTCTTACGATGTTACGATTTGGGTCCGATTACCCGTTAACTGGAGGGTAGATTGTTTTATTTACATTTTGGTTGATTCTCCCTTCGTTAATTAATTTGATATTGCGAACTGTGATTTTAATTCTGTTTATTTAGCGAGTTTGATGAAAGCGATGATCCTTTTTAGTTTAAACTGAAAGTTAACTACAAATAACACTATTAATAACAGTATTTAGTGTTTGTATTTACGTTTGATGGTTGCACAGTTATTAGTATGTAATTGGTATCACTTGGATTATTTATAATATTGGTTTTAGTGATTGTAAATTAATCCAAAATGATGTGAGTAGGGACTAGTTTTATTCCACAGCTTTGATTATGATAAATTCGATTTTTTGTAGATTATTGTTGTTGGTTTCAGGTCTATCTCTACACGTAATTCCATCCAAATCGTCTTAGCCATTTCAGTGTGGGGGGAGTAACAAACATGCCTGCCGGGGCTGTGGATGCGGGTTGTTCGAAAGAGAAACCCCGGCCCCGGACACAAAGGGTTAAGAAGGAACATGGGCGGTTTAAGTCAGTAGAAGTCTGACACTCTCTTCCGTTCCGTGCAGAGCGGGAGGAGTCATCTGATGATTTCTCAAACTCCAAAAAAAAGGGGAGTATCACACATTTTCCAACATTACTGCATCGTGTCCCTGCCTATGTGTCTCACGTAACGTCATTCATAACTCAATTACCTCCAAAATCCCCACACGATTAAAACAGGCTCCCAAATTCATAGCATAATTAGAACCTTATATTCATAACATGAAGTTATATCGGGTTTATGAAAACGCTAACATTGTCCAGCGGACAATCTCTGTTTGATTTCTACTTCTCGGATATTAGATCGTAAATGTGACTCATTTTATGTGAAATATGGGTTATTTGAGTATGGAAGCAAGAGGGTTTTATGACTGTGTCGACTTTTGGATCCGTCCCTACTAAATTAGTATTTAATGATCCCAAACTGTCCGTAGTTTCATAGGCGAGTGATACGTTATCTTTAACGCTGAAAACGGAATATTTATTTATTTTATTTTATTATTTTAGGAAAACAGCTAGGTAGACACAATAGTTAGGTTTATAAAAACAATATGGCCAATTACAAGTTTTCACAAGTAGTTATACAATATTTAAATAAAGTAAAAACAAAAAGACAGTGATAAGGATTAGTAAACATTATATAAAACAAAATAATGAAAAAGAACACTGATATTACCATGTTTGTTATTTTGCTTGGAGTTCCCGATATTTAGTTTTTTAATTATGACTAGTTAATGCCCTCGGCTTCGTCCGCGTTGAGTTCGGAAATTGCTTACGGGATTGTAATCGGAATATGAGCATATTATATGCAATTTTTTTTCAGACTATAATTTATTTCTGTGCCAATTTTATCCTGTGGTTCTGGCGTAATTGAGTAACAGCCATCCATTCATCCAGAATTTCGCAATTATAATAGTAGTAAGATTTCATAATAGTTTTTGCTGCGATAACTGTAAACCTTCTAAGCTTAACTTTACTTTAAAATAAATAAAGTTTAAGATTAAAAGGGATACAGTATACACCCCTATGCAGCATATATATATACAAAACTTGTTTTTCGGTGTTTTGGTGAATCCAATTCGCACATGGCAGTTTTTATATTTCTACAACGGCATTCATATTTTATTTTACAAGTTTCTTTTTTATTTTATTTGACGAAAATGGTAACTTTCTAAGCGTTATCATTGAACAGGAATACGTCCCAGACGTGTCTCGCATAATGAATCGATTCAAATCGAGACAAACGCTTCGGTGAGCGGAAGCCATTAAATTGTGCATATTTTGTGACGTAGGTATTTTTATTTGAAGTTCTATATTATAAATGCGAAAGTTTGTGAGGATGTATGTATGGATGGATGGATGTTTGTTACTCTTTTACGCTAAAACCACAGAACCGATTTGAATGTAATTTGGCACACAGATAGTTTATAACCTGGATTAACACATAGGATAGTTTTTATCACGATTTTATCTTTCCGTGGGATAATTTTCGAGTTGTAGCGGGTGAAGCCGCTGGCAACAACTAGTTATAGATATTTTATTGCAGTCAGTGACGAAGAGCGGCTTATTTGACCACCACAAGCAAGTACTAGGTAATGCGATACCCCTTGGTGAGTTGGTTATTAGACTGGTTGTTAGAATTTCGCGTCACTGACTACCTGTAACGACTGGCAAAGATCTACTTATATGACAGCCAGGACCAATAACATAACATCCTCTTCGAGGTACAGAAGAAACTTGGTATGGTACGGCTATGCTATGGGTATTTTTTTTTTTTTTTTAATTGGGACAAGCCCGCCACACTATTCCCAAACCACTGTAACTCCTGTTAGCCAGAATCAACAGTGGCGACCACAAGAAAAGCGCCGAGACAATGAAGCTCGACGAAGTCCCAGGGAAACGATTTAACTGTCTTGGATCCCGCAACGAAATTAATCAGAAAAGAATAGCGGAGGAGTAGGAAAAACATAATTTCCACTTCCCTCCATATCAGCAGGAGACAGAACAGAACAAGGCCAATAGGCATACAGGGACGTATACAACTGGGATAGGCCCAGTTGCCTAGCACCACGGATATTATTGTCATTAATATTACTGGGTCCTAAGTTGTGAGCTGTTATATTTGATTCCAATAATAGGTATGACAAAAATGCTTGAACGCACGGAAATTTGTTCTAGTTTCTACAAGGTCCGTATAGTAAATAACTCCGGATGTAACCCGTACACTATTTAACATAATATTACGTTCATTCTGCCAAAGACTACACTCCCATAAAATGTGATGTGCAGATTGTTCAAATTCGCAGTCAGATGTAGAACATTGACAAAAAGGTGAGTCAACAAGCTTGAAGGAAAACAATTTACTCTTAAAGTTACCATGACCTGTGAGAAATTGGGCAACACAGTGATCCACCTCCAGCCATGTCCTGGCCAGCCGCTCACGAACGGATGGAAAGAACTGATGGAGGTGTCGGCCTTTGATGGAATTATCCCACCTACATTGCCATTCGGACAAAAGTTCCTCCCAGACGTCAGCCTGTGGCTTAAGTAATCTAGCTATTTTAGCACGGTCGCGTTGCGTTAAAAAGTCTGCGTCTGCGGTCTCTCGTGCGCAGTAGTACATTGAAGCACGACGTTGCACTTCAAGATCGACTGGAAGTACCCCTGCCAGTACCGGTAAGGCTTCAGTACTAACCGTCCTATATGCTTTACACAAGAAAATTAAGGCCAACCGCTGGCTTTGAAGCAATTTACGTCGTACCGCTCCTATGGAGGCCCTATCGGCCCAAACTGGTGCCCCGTAGCACATACACCCCAAGTAAGTAGCCCCATAGATCGTCTTTAGAGTTAAAAATGACAAACCCCACGTAGATTTGGATATTCTCGTTAGGGCATAAAAGTTTTTTTTAGCTTTTTCACCGACGGTTTTTATGTGTTCAATAAATGAAAAATTCCTCTCCAAGACAAACCCAAGGTAGCACACGGACTCCTTCTTTTTCACGGGGACGTTTTTAAATTTAATACTAGGCCATGATTTAAGATTACCTTTTAAAAGAAGTTGATAAGTTTTGTGTGGTGCAAAGGTCAGACGGTTACGATCGCCCCACTGGGATATTAATTTTAGGCAAGTATCTGCCAAATTTTCGAGTCCAGCCCGAGTACTTGACTGAATGAGCAGCAGGCCGTCGTCCGCGTAACCGGTTAATGAACACCGGTTAAGCTATGGGTAGTCACCCATTCACGTTCCAACCTAGGTAAGCGCTGCTTAAGCTGGATATTGACCCCCCCAAGCGGTTGTTATGTAGCCACGAGCACCTATGTGAGTGTCGCAAAGAGATTCATCATCAGCCAATAATGTTCCCACTGCAGGGACTCAGGCCTCATCTCTAGGAGAGGGATGGGCTATAGTCCACCACGCGTGCATTGCAGGCATATCTTCGAATTATTTGGTTCTAAGACATGGTTTTCCTCACGATGTTTTCCTTCACCGTTTTGAGAGCAGTGGTGATGAAATAAATAACACAAAGTGATGCGCCTGCTTGTGTTCAAACCCACGACCCACTGATCGTAAGTCGGGGCTGCCACCACTGCTCTTAAAAGATTATCGGATGAAAAAGCGAAGATAACAAATCTTGATAAAAGTGACAATACCAAAAAAGAACCTCCAAAGATTTAGTAACAACCATTTATTTTGGTTAATACAAAATAAAAATATAAGTACCTACCTGCTCCAGGTGTCCAAGGGAATGATTAATGTCTGAAACTTAATTGAGTGAAAGAGAAAAATTACGATTCACTCGGACTATTACCGTGATTTATTTTTATTTAAGAAAAAGTTTCTTTTGCGAAAAATTAAGTTGTATTTTCTTTACTGGAACCACAAATCATTGATCATTTCCATTTGGTAGCGCATTTAATAATACTTTGTTTTTCTCTTGATAGTGTGTGTGTGTGTGTGTGTGCCATATATAGATCTTTGGCAGTCGTTACAGGTGAGTGACCTGAAATTCTGACGTCCAGTCTTATCAAAGAGTATCGTATTACCTAGTATTAACTGGGTTGTGAAGGTCAGATAGGCAGTCGCTCCTTGTAAAATACTGGTATTCAGCTGCATCTGGTTAGACTGGATGCCGACCCTAACAAAGTTGGGAAAAAGACTAGGCAGATGATGATGATGAGTGTACGATAGAAAATTACATAGGTACCATTAAATAGTCTATAGCTAAAACAACAAGGCACAAGGCTGTTTGCTGAGATTGTGCAGGACCGGCTCGGAGAGGAGAGCAGATTTTGATCACGTTTAAAACAGATCTTTGATTCATTGTAATAAGATTTATTTTTACATGTCACTACGCTCAAGACCAGAAGAACTAATTGCCTCTCAAGAACAAAAGAAGTGACTTTCAAAACTCTGTTTATCTTATATCTTATCTTATCACACTAATATTATAAAGGCGAAAGTTTGTGAATGTGTATGTTTGTTACTCTTTCACGCAAAAACCACTGAACGGATTTGGATCAAATTTGGTACACAGATAGTTTATAACAGGTTATAAACTTTATTAACACATAGTTTTTGATTTTGCCGAAGCCGCTGGAAGCAGCTAGTACGTGATAGACAGCTGCTCCTCAAAGTCAAAGTCAAAGTATTTATTTGCATGTTTTTTGGTGATGTGTGGTCTTACAGTCTGTAATGTTCCTCTCCGAGCCGGTCTGTGTGAATGGACCCTTAGTATCCCTCGGAGGATTTTTTCAACAAGAATCTTGTTCTACAGTTCCAGGTCAAATGTGGACGTGTGTGTGGCTGATCGTGGGTATTACCCAGGTCATCACGCCAGTGTCATTGTCTTAAAGGTCAGCCGCAACACCTTCTGGCTATGTCTGGGCTTCACTTAGTGTCATATTTGACACACACAGATCTTAAAGTGTAGAGTCTGTAGTGTGACATTTAAATTATTGCAAGCACGAGGAAGCCTTCAAACAAACAAACTTAATAGTACTATGCACTAGGAAAACCAGTACCAAAAGCGTAAAAACAAATCAATTCTAGCACTTTCCTCATTACCAATGCCGCGGAAAATATTCCACAAAGACACGTATGCGTAAAAATAAAGGTTATGTGACGTCACGACATGCGAGCATACACGTAAGGCCTCGTTCACGGCTTTGGGCGATGCAACTTGGGACTAGACTTACATCACGTGCATCGCGCGTGGATTTCGTCGCTCCGCAAGAAGCGGTACTTTGCCTTGTGGTATGTTATAGAGGAGAGCGTCCGGTTCAGGCCTCATTGTAGTAATAATATATGACGAAATGAAAATCAACGTCGCTAAGCAGACCGTTGCTAGTTTTTGCCCATTTTCGAAAACTTAAATGGCCTGCCCAAATGTCTGCTGTCTGAAACTTTTTCACGCCCTACGATAACTATGTGAGTAGTCACATAGTTATCAAGCTTTCATGCTGAATTCTCTTACTTAAAAGCCCTCCTCACTCTAACCAATGCTGTCAATAATGACTATGTCTTTCATTGACTTTTTTTTCATTGGACTACGCATGATGTTTAAACGTGTAGATTGTGGCCACGCGGTAAGGTTCCAAAAAGGAAGTATTTACTTAGAGAGCCTTCTAGAAATACGGAATGTGACCTTTAACGACGTGCGGGAAAATCGTGATTAGGTTGAGAAGTCCATTTTGTGACTAACCTACAGATTGGTTTGAGGGACTTGTATTTTTGTTTGAATTGTATATTGATCCAGTAGTCACAACGATAACGATACTTGATTTCAAGGGTCCCCCTTGAAATCAAGTGCAACAAGTGTTATGAACTTTTTCCTTCAGAAGTGCTTCTTGCCCGGTTGGTGGCAATAGGCTCGGCATGTATTGCATTTCAGGCGTGTTTTTTTTATTATTCACGTTTTACAATATTTTTTTTCAGATCTTTACTGATAGATATCGTGAGGAAACCAGCATGACTTTTCGTTTTTTTTTGGCGGGTAGAAAATCATCAAATGACTCCTGCCGCTCTGGGCAGACAGGTAGGGAGTGTCAGACTTCTACCGGCTAAAAACCACCCATGTTCCTTCTTAGCCCTTGTGCCGAGGCCGCGGTATCTCTTGCGAACATCCCGCAGCCCCGACGGAAACCAGCATGCTTTAGAGATATTTCTCGACGGCATGTAATGTCAAGTCAGAGGTCCATCGGCAGCATAAAAACTCTAAACGCAGGTTAGGCAACTAATCACACGATAAAGAATGCCTCGCCCAAGCTAAATATTTACTGAGTATAATAGGGTAGTTAACAGAAAAAATCTAATTAGCACGTCAGATGGATTTCTTTCTATTTTTTCTTTTTTCACGTAAACAAACAATGAAGACGATACAGTGCTTTAAAAACTCGTGTGACGTCATATTCTAAGACATTAGTATGACATTTTTTACCGGTGAGTGACGTCACAACCCCCCACTCAAATTTTTGATGCGTTTTATCTTCGTCAATTTTGATTGATTCGATAAAACAAAAAATACGTAGCCAATATTTTCTTTAGTCAGGAAACATCCCTATTATACGACTACTAAAACTTTTAACGCTAGCAGTTAGCCTCCCAAATCTACATCCACCGTGGTTATTAATTTCTACCTCATTCGCCATTGCAGTCAGAATAATTACATCAAACTTCAACCGTAACCACAAAACAGACTATCAAATATGAAAATGTAATAATTTCGACGATAATTGCACTGACTCTAATTTGATTCATTAGTTCTTTGTTCTATGTCGTCCGTTTCACACATCACAGAATTAATATGACAGCCATGACGTTATCAGGCACCCTAATACAAGCCTCGATAGCCAAAAAGGGGTAACTCAATAACTTTGTATAAGGTGGACGAACTATAACTTGTTAATAATGAAAATATAATATCTTGTTTTGTACTAAATAAGAGAATCCTATTCGCACTTTAAACTAAAGGCATTTATTTCAAAAAGTCCAGTTACCTATACATGCACTTTTTGATTTACAAAATACTATATAAAAAAAGAAGCAGATGTGAAAGGTCTGTAAATGCCCTTTCCAAATAAGGATAGTGTGCTGTAGTGTATCATTTTATCTGTATCATATTAACTCAAAAAATGTATATAATTATTTCCTCTAAACATAAATGTTTTGAGTTACCTCTATTTGGCTTACGGCGCATAATATTACCTAAGTTTAGAAACATTGTCCACGCGTTCGCTAAATTGTAATAAATCAAGGGTAATGTATGCAAATTGTAAACGACGAGCAATCATCCCCAATTTGTGTCCCCACTACTCCCCACTGTCCGGCGAGCAGTGATTTTAAACTAGTTTGGAATAGTTTGAAGTTGACAGGAGAGAAACATGGTTGTCGAACTTTCACTGACTACCTGTAACGACTGCCCAAGATCTATAAATAGCAGCCGGGTCAATGGTTTACCGTGCTTTCCACCCATCCACGGATTCACCTAGGTAAGCACGGCTTAACCAAAAGATTGACCCGAGCGGCCATTTTTATTAAACCACGAACTCCTGCTCTTATAACAAAATAATCAATTACAAAAATAAATTGAAACCGAAATGGCCTGTTTGTATATATGATACCAGGAAAAGCATATAAATTGTATCCAATTGAAAATGTCCGAAACATTCCCTATTGAACCCCCAGCACTTTTAGAAGCACCCTATGGAACAAATAAACAAGAGATTTCCACTTCCATCCAGAATTCGTCGAACGTCATGATTTAATACCTAACTGAACATCCCTTTATTTAACATTAAAAAACACAATTAAAAGTTTTGATCAAAAAACACGAAATAACAAAACTGATTTATTAGCCCCAAATGGATTCATCATAAAATTAGGAATGCGGGAGTCGAAAACAAATACAATCGCATTCGTATTTCGTCGAGTTTTCCAATTTGTTAGAAAAAAAAATCGTCAGTGTTAAAAGCTATTTTCGAATAATTTCATCGCATACAGTTTTTATTCATTAATTATTAAAAGTATTCAATCTGGTTACTCAAAACTCGAGCTCACAGTAAATGTAAAAAGTCCTTGTTAAAAGTAACAGGATTTCCCTTTGTGACCTTTTTCTGTGAATTTGTACAAGTAAGTAGATTTCTGAGTTAATTCTCTTTTTTACTACTATCAAGTAAACACCTATCCTGTTATGTTTATCCGCAGTTGTTTTTGTATCCATCTATGCTTTAATTCTACTTTTCTTTCACTAATATTAAAAAGAAGAAAAGTGAGAAAATTTGTGCGATTTAAACGCAGGTTTTAATCTTCTAATTGAAGTCTATTTTCATACAAGTATACTGTCTTCACCAATGCCAAAAGAATAGACCGCCACGTGAGTGAAGCCGCAGGCACAGCAAAAAAGTAAATTCAGCAATATTATATTCGTCGAATAAAATATTGTCAAACGGTACCGCGTTGTACGAATTTGACTCCGTAATTAAACGTCAACTGCCATCATGTCATTTTGATAAAAACAAAGATCACATGAAAACGTCTACCTACAAAAAACCTCCGTTTATTCAACTTGTTAAAGCAGATATCATACGCAGACAATCTCTAACATACAAGTATAATTGTACATGGCGCTTTGGCGCGTGGCCGTAATCGGAACTACAATCGCCATTTTGCTTTGATAAACACAATTTCCCACACAATTTCTTAAATGTTGCTCTTCTGACATATCATTCAAGGGGAATTACTTCTTTCAACAATTTTGTTAAACTACAGTAACTAAAGCAAAAATATTACTAGTCATATCAACGCAGACTTTTCGCGCCATGTGCCAGACGCCATGTTCCCGCGTAATTAAACGTCAAGCAACCATTTTGCGTATAAACATGCATGAGGGAATCGGCGCGTCGCGTTGCCTCGAAAATGTTTTTACGCCTTTTTATATTTATTCGTGGATGCGAATCAAATATTAATTCAGGATCCCTTTGAAGTTTATGATGTTTGAACGCATTATGAATTAATTTAGAATTTGGATTGTAGAATTTGGTACCATTAAATAAAATAAATAAAGGTCGATGAACAAGGACTTATTATGACCTAAAACCAATGACTTTCAGAAGTTCACATTGTGTCTTCATTTGAAGATAGAATAAAATATTCTATTGGCTAGACACAAACAAAATATCTATAACCATTCCTTGAAATTCATTGACTGGAAAAAGCTACCCCGATACAATTACACTATTGAACACATCTGGCAAAATATCTTCACATTACTTTAATATTTGGGCTAGACACACGAACACAAATATCTTCCAGTGGATTGGAAATATGGAGCCGTAAAACCCTTGTATTATCCAGGATTTGGCACTCCGAAGGTAATTCGTTATCCCGCACATTAATTTATTTGGAACTCTTGGAAGCTTAAATAAAATCACCAAAATCCTTTGTATAGAAATTTCCATACCACCGAAGAATTATATTCTTTATGACTTTATGCAATCCTTATTATAAATACGAACGTCTCTGTCTGTCGGTCTATTTGGCACGATTTCACCTAATGAGGACATAATATACTGGTCAGAGGGTCGTCTTAAGCTTTTTATATTACCTACCCAGTATGTCTCCGAAGGATAATCTCCGAATTCGGCGCGAATGAAGCTGCAAGAAAAAACTACCTAATCATAATGTAACAAACAACCAACAACCACTATCTAAAACTCTTGACGTACACAATACAAAAACAATAGCCCAAATGAATCACTGTTTTCTAATTCGGTCACGCATGTTGCCAGTAGCATTGGCACCTGATGCCAACTAACGCCATAATTGACTGCCAAGGAAATGTGCACCATGCATAATACATGTCATACATTGGAAGTTACAGTAATGGGGGCTATTGTACAACTTTGCCGGACGACTGGTTGTTGTGTGGCAGTTGTGTTACAGTTGCATAAAGTTTTGGGTGATGAATAGGATACAATGATAGGGTTTGAAACATGAACTGGTGATATATAAATTGTTCTAGAAATACAGTGTGTTAGAAATATGTTCTATTCGTAAAAAAATAAATGAAAACCTAATCAAACAATAAAGTAACAGATTATGATCAAAATGTATAAGGTATAATGGGTAAGTAATGAAGAATCGTGTTTAATTTTCATTAAATTCAAGGACTTTCAAAATGATTTATTTTAATATGAAACGTAATTGAAAATAGTATCCCATTTCAATATACGTCAATACAACTTAGTACTAGGCTTTATTCAATTTACTTTGCTAGTTTTCAACTGACACAGATATCATCGTTTAATAACTCATACAAATTAATAAGACTAAGAAAAGAGGCAACATAAGAACAATTTCTCGTTGTAACAACCACCTGCTAATCGCAATTTGCATAATACAGATACTATACAATTCTGCCCTCGGCACCTTAATAACGTCAGCCTACTGGCAATACAGTCCTTTCGGGCGGTGATTACACGAGCCGACGCATTATCCCCACAACCTGCCAAATATTCACAATTAGACACAAAAGAAAGCAGTTTACCCCCACATTCATGAATATTGATAAAACAATACTTTTGTTAAGTAAACAGTATGCAAATCACGTTCGCACAATGACGAGTCCTAATCGTAGGTTACACAACCAACGATGGTCGATTACGAGGCCAATGTCACGATCCACTCGGCCAGAATATCGATCACTGAGCTCAGATGACACATCCGGTGCTCGCGGAAACTTGGAAAAAGGGAAAATATATGTATATAAGCGTAGCGCGGTGTGACCACAGCATCATTCGTCTTCAGTCAGTCGAAGTAATCAGTTCAACATGAAATCTTTTGTGTGTGTACTTCTGCTCGCAGCTGTGGTGGCAGCCGAACCTCCTCGGTACAGACTCAGGTTCCAGAGACAGGAACTCGACTCTGGTGCCGATAGCGTGGCAGTTGCAGCCCAAAACGGAGATGCCCCTTACCCTGCGGCTGGCTTCAGACCCGCACAACCATTCAACTTGCCCCAGGAAGTGTCTCCTCCCTCAACTTCATACGGCGTTCCTGACGACAGCTACGGTGCTCCTCTGAAGACTTACACAGCTCCTCAATCTCAATATGGTGCCCCAGACACACAGTACGGTGTACCTGACAATGAGGGAGTAGAAGCTACCACTGAACAACAGAAGGAGGAAGTTAATGAGCAAGAAGAGAATGCTGAAGCTGAGAAGGCAAACCTTGAAGATGCGTCTAAGGATACTGAAGTAGTGAGTGCTCAAGGTGTATATTATGTGCTGCTGCCGAATGCCCAACTCCAGAGAGTGCAGTTCCAGACACAGAACGATGCGAGGAACATGGCGTACACTGCCCGTCTTCAGTACAAGGATGAAGACCGCGCCCCAGTGTACGTATACACAGCAGTGCCCCAATACCAGTCCGCGGCTTACGTACAATTATTCTAATTCCGGACCCTTTCAACCAACGTTACCCCCAAACGGATGCAATTTAGATTTGCGAGGATTATACCAGATCCGATACAGAGATACGGAAAATACCGTTTTTCAAACGAATTTATTGTTCAATGTCGTTACCCCGATATTTATACTGAATCGTTTTCAGTACGGTAAATGGTAATAACCACCAGATATATTTTTATGTAATTTATTCAGGGATGTTGTAAATAAATGTCTTTGTTTTACATAATTTGATGTGTTTTGTCTATTTTATGAGTGCTGTAGTTGAAAGGTTGATGTGATAGTGTTTTTGAGGTAAAATCGAAATAATTTGCATAACAACTGTTTTGGTAGACTATGGAGAATTTCTTTTCTTAATACCTTAAAACAACAATTTGAAAGTTTTTTGTCTTTTAGTCTTTCAATATTTATGAAGAATTCTGAAGTAGAGCTTCCTTAAGTTACCCAAAATTGAACATAATCAAATTCAGAAGATTACAGAAAAAACATCTGCGCAATACATCCATTAATATTGTGTCTCTCATCAAGTCATCACTCAAAGGTTCAATATTAAAAGGACCTTTACCGGTGCAACGAAAGCTGAATTTAATTATCAATATTTAATTTCACTCCATTCAATGATATTAATTAATTAACACTACCCACCCTGTCAAGAGGCAATCAATAAAGCGAAAATTTATAGCTGCATTCATTATGAGAAAAAGGACAAGATTTATTTTATGAAGACACTTTTATGAAAGAACACTTTAAAATGATTAAAATGTAATTTATCTATGAAGGCACATCACTTTTCTCGTCAAGATTATTTCAGCAAAAGACTGGTGTTGACAAATTATAATTGGGTTCGGTTGATGGTAATAGGTAGTTCTCCACCGAATTGGACTTAAACATTTCTGACGGAATGTGCAAATAGGGCGTGTGTATGTACATTCCATCAATACAAGTTTTTTTACAGTTACAAACTCAACGGTAGCACACAATTACATCGTTAAACCAAGTCAAACTCTCAAAGGAACAAACAAAAATGTTGACAACGCTTTCGACGGATTACCATAACAAATGATGTCCCGATTTGGTAATTACGAACCGTTTTACTTACAGACCTACCACCGTTCGTTGGGCCACAGTTACGTCAAAAAAATGCATAATATTTGCAACTGGTTATTGTTACAGCGAAAGAGGCAAAAATGTTAGTTTTAGAACTAGGTATATGGGTTAGGTCTTTTGTTGTGGGATTCAATTGTTTCCGAAATATTGCTTATTTTGGCACAACCTGTGGATTGCTAACTTTCGTACCTCTATTCTTGGAAATGGCGTTACAAAACCGAAATAGTCGGAACTACAATTTTGTGATTTTTTTACGGAAATCACAAAATTGTAGTTCCGACTATTTCGGTACTAAACAGTGTCCAATAGAAACAAGAGGCAGAATACCAATGACAGAAAACAATATTGGTACCTATATTTTATATGTACATATTTCAATCAAATATAAAACATACCTGTACGTCCGTTTTTATTCTAGAAAAAAAGTATCTGTACTAGTAGTATGCTTTAATTTTACATATTAGCAATACATGTCATAGTTATATGCTTATCACCAACAAAATGAACCTTAACAATAACTGGCGTAACTACAAAATCCAGCAGTGATTATCTACCATGGTAAAACCCAATAATCGACCATTAATGTCCTTAAATTCTCCCATTTTAACATCAACATAATACTTGCCAACTTTGAAATTATATGAACAATAGCCTCGTTCCTCAATCCATCACAATTCAATATGCCGCATGTCGACAGTATTGAGCAGGGTCTATACAGACATGTTACCACATGTCTGTGGTTTCCTGAAATCCGATGTGATGTCTTGTACTGTATAATTGATCTAAGCGTCGGTTTCGGCTCCACGGCTAGAGATGTACTGATGTACGACGAATAGACAATATGACATGTTAAAAGTTTAAGTCGAAGGTTAATTCCGTACAAAATAATTCTAAAACAGTGGAGCGTTGAAATTATACGTCTGTTTTATAACAGACGTATAATTAACAAAAAATTTATAATAATTAATGATTAAAAAATTAATTAATAATAAAAATAAATAATAATGTATGTATGTATGTATGTGTGTGTGTGTTATTAATTATTATTATTTTATTATTATAATTTTTTTTTATTTGTCTTTTTATTTATTTTTTTCTTATAAAAAAAATTGTGATTTAAAGATTTTGTAGATATACCTGTAATTTAGTATGAAATTAGCAGATTTTTAAAGTTATTTGGTTAAGTTTTATGTTATAAAAAAATCTGTTAATTAATCAATCAGAATTATTTAATTAGCGTTTTCATTATTAAATCATCATCATACTTGTATTCATGTAAATTGTTTCAATAGCCAAAGTGGCAGATACACTCCTTATTTCTATCCCCATGACGTCACCGCTTTCGTCACGCCAGCATTCAATTCTTTGATTATCAATCCATAAATGAAGTTTGCCGCTTCACAACGCACTGCCATTGGACAGTTCGTAGAAACAAAGTTAATTTTAAATGGTGGTCGTGTAAATTAGGGAATCTAATTATACTAGTTTTGAACACTCATACCACCTATTTTACTAGTATTACTTCAGGGTGGAAATAAAATGGAGCTACTGGAGGTCTAGCGCCGTCTCTTTCCTGCACTGAAGTATTCGTAGACCACCAACAAGCACATAAGCAAGCTGAAGTGCCAATAAATCGGCCGTATCAACCACAGAACCGAAAACTGTTGAGGTGGACATGTTCATGAGTGGAGACCGTGAATCGACAAGCGTGAGGCAGGAAGCCACTGGACTAGTGGGGACGACGATCTAAGCAGTGTGTCTGCTGGTCGGTTCGTCAGTCACGGAATATAGCAAAATTAGGGACGCACAAGACCGGGAAATGTGGAAGCAAAAAGGGACGGCCTAATACCCAGCAGTGGGTGATTCCGGACTGATATGATGATGATGGTGGCTGATAAGAGTTGCCGATAATCGCGTTTAATAGCTTGCGATTGAACATACCTATATCCTACAGTGGACTGCTGTTGTCTGGTGATTTTGGAGCAGTTACCAAAGAAGCAATTAAATTCATATTTTATAAGAAGGTGAATCAACAATCTGTTTAATTGCCACTAAAGTGTCTTCACTAAAGATTATACCAATTAGAGGTTGTTAGTTCAACTTACTTAAAACCATTTTAAGGAGGCTGTTAGAAGAAGTATGGTTGAAGAATTTATTTTCTCAAAAAGAAATTACAATTATTTCACTTACTTGAGAACAATTTGGAACTTAAAAATATGGTAAAACATAAAACTTTGACATACAAACTAAGTATGTAATATTTTTCTTCAAAACAAAATCATTATTACACATAAAACATAGTATATAAATTACATTTTGCTAAAACATCCAAGAGAAGAAGTTACTAAAACAAACGATTTTCGTAGAAGTTTTTCTTGTTAACAAAGATTATCTCTTGTTTAAAGTAATTAATGAAACAGCTTCGCTTATATTGCTAGAGTCCGATATCATTTAAAATAGTTTTAAGTAAGACTAAATTGGGAAACGTAGTTATTATTTTATTTGAACAATTTAATACTCTATAGGAATCTGAAACAAAATGACTAGAATTTTCGATACAAAAGTAAGCGCGAAGCACTACCCTAGCAAGACGCCACGGAATAGCAATGTTCTTGAATGAAACAATATTATACATAGAATCAAGAGTTGCTCTACGCTTTAAGAATTATATTTCTACAATGCGCAAATTATTTGTGGTGTACGTATAATTTACTATTAATTACACTAAGGGGAGGCCTGTGTCCAGCAGTGGACGTCTTTCGCTGAAATGATGATGATGATGATAATTTCCTTATACCACTTCTGGTAACTTTTATAGTTACTGGAAAAGCACTGGCGATTTACGAGTACAGGTTTAAAAACAACAGATATGGGTGTACCTATGCATTTAAAGATAATGTTTAAAATATTGGACATTTACGTAAAAAATGCTTTTTATTTGTTTTAATCTTCGAAACAATCAAAAACTTTGTACTTGTCTAAAAGCCAAATCAGAACAAAGAGGCTTTTAACAAACAAATAAAATTTTAAGTTTTCAACAAATGAATTAGAATTGGTTACTAAAACTTAGATTCGATCGCAAGACTAATTTCCACTTGGAGATTTAAAAGTTTCTAACTTCAAACTATCCGAACTTGTATAAATTGAAGCTTAGCTAAGCATGTCCATTATAAATCATCTTTGCTCTTCATTTATTTATTATGGTAAAGCTTTTAAAAAAGAGCATAAACTTGTTCACCTTTAGAACCTTCTACTGTTTGTAAAAGTTTTTCAACAGAACAAGATGGCGATTCAATTTTACAAGTGTAAAACATTTGTAAACCTCCTCGACCTGAGTCTGAGGCATGTTTCGCGGAGCAGTCCACACACTCATCCCTTCCGAGGAGTATCCTCGACTACCCTCAACATGCCGACGCCGGGAATATGTAAGCTTGTTCAAACATGATTGATTGCGTTTAGATTTACCATTCGTCCGGATATTTCTGGACATGTCCGGCATTTTGTACACCCGTCCGGACTTTTTACTTAGTATCATCATCCACAGCCCGAATTCACCCACAGCTGGGTATAGGCTTGTCTTTTGTTGTGCCAATCTCCTCGGTCCTGTGCCAGCCTCATCAAGTTTTGTTTTACTTGGTATAGCCTTACATAATCACCCTATCATTTTCGCACTGTTGGGATATAAGTAAGTGGCCCACTTACGTAGAATCATTATAATATAAATCATCATCATCATATTCCTGCCCATGTACAATTCTACTCGGGGTCGCTGCAACACTTTTCTTCTTCCATTCTCACCTGTCAGATTTCCAGGCACCATCTGCTCCTTTCTCTTTCATATCATTCCTCTCACAATCGATTCATCTCTTCTTTGGTTCGTTTTTTGCAGATGTCCGAATTTAAGAGGAAACGTCCACTTTGTATCAGGACATTTCAAATTTCGAAATGGTAACCCTAATTGCGTCCGAATTTGAACGTATCTCGGTATGTTTGTTTACTGGTACCGTTCCATTTTAATTACGCTTTCGTGGCAATTTAGGTTATGTGGGTCGCTGTTATTGGGGGCAATTATTATACGTTTGACTGTAAGAGGAGTGAGCGAGAGATTTTACTGTTTGGCTGATTACCCACCATCAGGTACCACAAGGTAAAGGAAGGACTTGATATCCCAAAACGGTTTCAAAAATACTTAAACTTAATTGAAATATTATAAAAGACGAAATGATTCACGAAGTGTAAGTCTATCTTTTCTTTCTTTTTCTTTTTCTTTAAAAAAAAAACGTTGCCCCACACTAGGAATTTCTCCTGTTTCGTGGGTGCGTTCACAAACATATAAAGTCACATACGCTAATACCCATCTGTGTCTATCTTCTATTTATCTATACTAATACTAATATACTAATACTAATAATATTATAAAGAAGTAAAGTTTGTGTGTTTGTATATTTGTTAAATTGTAAGGGGTAATCTCGGGATCTACTGAACCGATTTCAAAAATTCTTTCACCGTTGCACATAGGGGTATTTGATACTAAAATATGGCCAAAAATATTTTTTAAACTTTTCTCAGCAAAATTGTTATCAAAATTAGATTGACATTAAATAAAAACACAAAAGAAGACAGACTTATACATTTTAATAAAAGCATACTCAATACAAAATCTACTTTAATCACTTTCACGATATTCATCATTTTCCGAATTTTCCTCGTCCAGAATACCTCCGCTTTCACTCCAAATTCCACAGGGTGCAGCAGTTCAATAGTTTCACTACAAAACGGTTGAGTTTTTTTCTTGGCAATGTACGTATGCAGGAAAGATAAGAATCCGAGCTTAAAAGTAAAAAAAAACATTAAAAAAAAAACGCTCTGTTTCCGCAACATTTTTGTTCATTATTAACTTTCCAGATTATCCCTGATTACGATTCTGTTACTTTTTCTAATCGGACTAGTCCGGAAATATAAGAAAGTTACTCATTTATTACGCTATTTCGATATTTTTTCCATAATTTTTACTGTTTCTAATTTAAGCCACAAAAAAGATTCAAAAGATATAAACATTAGTAAAACAATGTATAAAATAAGCTCAATCAATAACACTTAATTTTTTTGTTATATCACTGCGTAAAGCTTGATTTTTTAAGGCGCCAAGAACAAAACGTGCTCTCTAGACAATAGCTATGTTCCGACTGACGCTACTGATCAATTACTAACTCTGGCGCATTGAGATGGCCGCCATAACGTGCACAATGTATTATACTATTCTACGAAATAATAATATTGTTATAATAGCAAACTTCAAAATCTGATTATTGGCCATGTTTTAGTATCAAATACCCCTATGTGCGTTGGGAAGCTACACTATCCCCGGGTGACATAGGCTACTTTTTATCCCTGTATTCCCACGGGAACGGGAACTACGCGGGTGAAACCGCGTGACGTCCGCTAGTTTATAATATACAGACGTCAGTCCATCAAGCAACCCAAAACTCTAATTTTCCCAATCAACCCTTAACCTTTCGTATGCCGTGTAATTAGACACAATTAAAAAGCCATTGTGTCTCGCGTGGATCTACGTTCCGGCATACGAAAGGTTAAACCTTTAAACTTTAGCGATAAAGTTGAAAATGGGATAGTACGGTTGAGAACTGGAGTTCCTAGAGCTAGGCATCTATACCTATAACCCTCAACCTATTATGGGATATACCTCTTGTGGCATAACAGGTGCAATGTTATGTTACGTATTGTAGGCAAACATTAGGAGCAATTACCACGTAGACAAATGATCTAAAACACATTGACATTCATTACATCATTAATGCATCGGAGGTTATAAAAACCTTGTTCGTGGAAAAATGAAAGTAAAAACGGATAGTGCTTAGTCTGCGCAGATAAAAGCAGGTAGAAAATAAAAAGGTATTTTCTCAGCTTTAACAACTACAGCAAGCCACTACAGCTACGCTATGAATGTCTAAACGGATTTAATTGAAGAAAGTCAAGGAATCTATTATTTCGATTTACAGCGAAGAATGGGTAACTACAGTACTTTCACAGGTTATTATTATTTATTTGTTGATGACATGCAATTCCACTGTTACAGCTCGTCTGTGTATCCAAAGCACAGAATAGGACATTAATTTCCTAACGTCCTGTAGGTTGAGGGTTACTGTACTGTACTAAGAAATAGCTTATTATGGACACCACAACCACATACGCTATTTGTAGATAACACAATTCTGTGGTCATTCTGTTCATCTCCAACAAGGAACGATGACTTTCAATCGAAGACTTGAAAATTCATCAGTAGAAAAATATGGGATTTTTTTTCACAAAGCATTTTAATACACAAATATGAATTCCATCAAAACATAGAATCATGCCTGCATACTTAGGGGATTAGGCGGAGGTGTAACTGCATTTCGTCAGTTACATTATATTGCCATCAAACGGTCACACACATCAAACAGGCAGATGATAATGATATTATCTGGCTAGCCTTTCCTCAACTATGTTGAGTAGGGCTTCCAGCCTAACCCGATGCAGCTGAACGTCAGTATTTTATATGGATTGCCTGCCTATCCGACCTCCACAACCCAGTTAGTACTGGGTAATACGATACTCTTATAACAAACAGCCACATATTCAGGCAGCTAATAGGAAATTCCTGAAATATAACTTGTAGTATTCACAATGTATAGTGTTGACAGTACTTATAAGTACCCTAAACTTCTAAGCAGTCTTAAAGCTAATCAGAATTCTGAACCAATCTCTAAAGCCATCAAAGAGCGACTCATCAATGATTAAAAGTTATAAAACGTTTGAGACATGAAGTTTTTAGCTGAAAGCGACTTATAGTGCAGTTTAACTACTTGTTTTATACGACTCCACATACATGGTCTATAAATGTACGGGTTTAGTTCGCTAAACCAGTCTAGGATTTAGGCAAAGACTTTTGTTGTAATACCATCTGGCTGTCTATCGTGTAAAAAGTGTTTTGATTCCAATGTTTAGAAATCGACACATGAAATTTTAACATTGGAATGCATCATTGGAATTTAACATTGAAATATGTACCACGTATGACATTATGTTGGGTAAAGAAAGACGTTCACTATTGGACATAGGACCACCCCAAGTGTCACCACATTGACCGGTCCCGTGCGTCTCGCATCCAGCGAAACCCCGCAACCTTCAAAAGGTCACTCCAGAACTTGTCGGTACTATCGGCCATCTGTTCTGCTAGCAATGTGCCCTGCTCACTACCACTTAAGTTTGGCAAGTTAGATGGTTTTCTAGCCTCGCCCTTTATATCTTCTGATTTGACGCAAGGCATCTCCGAGTATAACTATTGTCTTTTGGGTGACTTTGAGCTTTCTGATAAGATGGAATTGTGAACGACAACGTTTCGGTTCCGTATGTAATTGATTTTCGTCTTAAGATACTGCGGTAACTTGAGCAACTACTAAATCTGTTTCTACATAATAATATAACCTATTGCTCATAATTTCCTCTAAACCAAACAATAAACTACATATTCTAATAAACTCATCATTATTACATCAAACCCGAAACCGACACAGATTTAATTGATCACATTACAAACATGATTGTAACTAGTATATCCGATATCCGTGTTAGTTAATATATATATCAACCGTTGCCAATACAGTTACTCGATAATTGCTGATTGTAATTAATTTTGTATCTATTAAGCTCTGATTAATTACAGGTACCTACTGGTTTAGCAAACAGGACTGATAATTATTAACATGCGTTCTGACTATTGAATCATGAAGTGAATCAAGCATGTAAGTAAATTAACTAGGTCTGTACTGCCACGTTTTATTAAAGCCTTTGTATTTTAATATTACTTTCATGTGGGAAAGAGATGAAACTATGCAGAACATTATTGCTGCATCTCTTTTTCACACTGAAGAAAGATTAAAATTGTATTGAAAAACCAAGATGGCGACTATAGTTCCTTTTATTCACCAAAACATCCATATACAAATGAGTTATTTTCCACGGCAATAAGCTATTTTTCGTGAATTTAAGATGGGTCAAAAAAATCGTTTTTGGTGCAGTACGGTGAATTGAACGATTACTATGCTTCTTATGTACCAGAGATTGGCGAGAGGTATGTAAGTAGGTGATACCTATATTATCCACATGTTACTTTATAAAAGTTGAGGCAAATAAACTATATACCTATTCCGGTCTCTCACTAACAAACCGTGCCAACGACAGGCTAACAGCATTTCCAATGCATTACTTCAATAGTTCCAGAAAACTAAACATTAGTAAAGAAATCTACTCTCTCAATCTCCGTCAAGACGTAATCGACCGCGCCGGTTCACATTACCACCCCCTGTACAGTCTACCCCGCTCGTCTGACGAAGATATAAAACTGTCGGCAGTTAATAAACTAGACTTCTACTCTCATACGTAGCTCCTTGGAAACTATCAACTAAGTTCGTTTAGTTATACAACTCACTTTAACTTTGATTTAGTTGTAGGACGTGAGAGTGAACGCAGACAGGAACATTTTTGTGTCTTTATGTCGCCTCTGCTGTCAAAACGGTGATTTAATACATCATTATCATCGGGATCACCTTAAAGTTCAAGTGAATCGATTTCTTTTATGCAAGCGTGCTACACCCTAGGATGAATCGTCGTTTTACATCAACCCGAGAGGCGGCTATGAGATAAAAAAAAACATTACAAAGTTTACATTAAAAAGTTTATGTCTCAGAAAAATCAACTTGACATTTTTTTTTTGTCATTTGACACACGCGCATTCGCGCAAGCGCCCTGCGCCGTTTGTTTTATGAAGGTCCCGTGGTGCCGCGAGTTTAAATTTTTTTACCCATCCCTAAAAAAAAGCACAACGCAGCTAAAGAAGTTTTTACTTCAAAAAAACTACAACCACCACTTAAAACTTTTTTTTTTTTTTGGGGGGTGGGAAATCATCAAATAACCCCTCCCGCTCTTGGGCAGAGCGAAAGAGAGTGTCAGACTTCTACTGACTAAAAACCACCCATGTTCCTTCTTCGCCCTTCATGTCGAGGCCGCGGTATCCCTTGCGGACAACCCGCAGCCTCGACAGGACCACTTCAAACCTTCATTCACAAACTTCTATGAAAACATAATATTGAACTCCGGGAAGAGAAAAACACACTGTCACAATATAGCCTGTCAGATTTTTTGACAGCAAAACTTGGGATAAGTATAATCTTTGAGCTAGAGTTTTCATTTTGTTGAACGCATCGCATAAGAAGAATACTATCTATGTTCCCGGATGCTAAAGCCCGTACCCGTATATCGGTACTAACACCGTTTACCATGACGAAAGAAGACAAGAAGAAATGTGCTTATGTGTCTGATTTTATCATATTAGAGTGTAAGTTATTTTCGGTGCGTTTTTAGGGAGCCTGGTTTTAGCAGTTGCGCTCCAGATAGTCACCAGTGGGTGTCTGACTCTTGTTTGTATTTTTCCATTGTGCTTGCAACCTCCTACCCTAGCTAATGAGCCCCAAAACAGGCAACCGTTGCGACCAAACGCAGTTGTTTCTGTAGACAACTTAACTTGGCTTTGTCGACAGAAGCAACGTAAACGTTTGCCGTCGACGAAAGTGCTGTTCGTTTATATGTACGCCCGAGTTACATGCACCCTTGCTTCACTTTTCGAGTAACTGCTGCGGTTCTAAGTTTAATAATAGGGTAGTTAACAAAAAAAATCGAATTAGTCCGTCAGATAAATTTACAAAAAATATTGGACACGTATTTTTTCTTTTTTCACGTACACAAACAATGAAGACGATAGTGCTTTGAAAACTCGTGTGACGTCATATTCTAAGACATTAGTATGACATTTTTTACCGGTGAGTGACGTCACAAACCCCAACTTAAATCTTTGACGCGTTTTATCTTCGTAAAATACGTAGGTATCCAATTTTTTCGATAATCCAACAGGCGGACTAATTAGAATCATATTTTTTTTAGTCAGAAAACATCCCTATTGTATGTTCCTCTTCTTCAGGTATTGCCGTAGCCATCGGCGCCTTCTCAGTTCTCTTCTGTGTATGGAGCCCTGAAGATTCGACAAACGACTACGGCAAACTAGTTCGCATTATGTACTTGTACGACTCCAAAGGCTGCGGCTACAATTTTGCGCCGACACAGAAAATCACTGACCTTCATTTGAGCAATGAAACCCATCGCATGAATGTGCTGCCCATCAAGTGGTTGCCGGCGATAACCCCTGTAACTACTCGTTTGTCTGCGAAGTTTAGGGAGTAAGTATTTATTTACCACTACTAGGGATGTTTACTGACTAACAGCCCCCCCCCCCCCCTATGCCGCCCTGTGCCTCCCTGTGTGCCTATTGGCCTTGTTCTGTTCTGTCTCCTGCTGATATGGAAGGAAGTGGAAATTATGTTTTTCCTACTCCTCCGCTATTATTTTCTGATTAATTTCGTTGCGGGATCCAAGACAGTTTAATCGTTTCTCTGGGACTTCGTCGGACAACATTGTCTCGGCGCTTTTCTTGTGGTCGCCACTGTTGATTCTGGCTTACAGGAGTTAGTGGTTTGGGAATAGTGTGGCGGTCTTGACTAAAAAATATTTATGATTCTGTTTAGTCCGTATATCCGCCTGTAATGTCTCATTGACCAATAAAACATATCTTTTGTCACTCAGATTACACAGATCAGGGTATATTGTAGGCGTATAGCGGGAACACGTGCGCTCTCGCTTACCGCTGCTAAACCGACTGTCATTTCAATGCTCTATGCATACACTACAATACTATTTTACTTTCTTTTGCAGTAACGTGATCAAAAGCCTTATTCTCCACGTCATATGGTTCACTTTGAGTATTACTTTTCAAATCGTAATCTTAAACAGCAGCGACTATCGCACGTCAAAGTTCACACTTGCCGTTTTCTTCTATGGCTGTGTATTCATGATGTGCTTTGACACGACCATGGCAATTATCTACATCACTCATATCAAGCAAAGTTTAACCAAAGGCATGGTTTTGAGGTATAGTGGATGGAGTAACGAGTTAAAACTACAGTCGTATGACGACTTTGCTGGGTGGCTTCCAATAGCGGCCTCTGTATGCTGGCTGAGAGGTATCGTATTCTACATCATGAATCTGTACTTCTGTAGAATACTATCGTTGATCAGACAAAAAGTTGTGAGGAGAGAAATATTTAAGGAGAAGCTAAGTTCTGAACAGTATGATCCTATTCCTGAACCTACACAAGTTGAAACAGCTACCTGTAATGTTCTTGTGTACCGGATTGGGGAGACAAGACCGCAAGTTTAACGGATATTTATTTATGTCAGGTCAAGTCTACATAAAATATTACTAATACTTTTCTGAATTGACAGAATTAAAAAAAAACTTAGAAAGAAATGTCTTTTATTTTATTATCAGGACGAGCAAGCACTTTTTTCCCAAAGGTCGTTCAGTAACGAGAAATGAAATGAAGCGGTTATGAAAGAATTCAATTTCAAACAGTGGTAGAGGGGACGCTATTAAATTTTTCATTATCACATCGGCGGGAGACGTTCCCCATTAATTCTGAACTTTACCTGTAATCAAAACATGGACCAGACCCGTTTTACTGACAGCAAATTGGTACGCGGCCCTCTTGAAATTTGTTTGCTCTCTAGATTGTCTCGGAAACGTTTTGTAACGAGTTTGAGTGCGCCCTTGAATTGGAAAGGGTTTGTGTCATTTAATTACTGTCGCAATAATAACCCGGAATTATGGGATCATTAGAATTTTGGAGCATGGTCGCAATTCTATGCCAGAGTAAGTGTGCTTCTGATATTAAATTATTGTTTTATTTTCTTAGTTTATCGCAGAGTCACGTAGAATAACCTTTTTATAGATTATTGACATTTTATACATTGGAACAATACTTTTTGTTGTCATTGTTTTATTTCTTTTTTTCTTATTAGTCTGATTGGTAGATGAAACTTCCCATTATTATAAATATAAAAGTTTGTGATTATGGGTTAATGTGTGGGTGAATGTATGTTTGACACACTTGTAGTGTAACCTAAATGAATACACATGATACTTTTATCTGGACAGTACGAAGAGGCATTAGAGAATATCTTAATAATTTAATGAAGAAAAAACAAACTTTTCACTATATTATGAAACAACATCTGTACAAATGAAAAAGGTAACCCTAGAGAAGGCAAATAATGGTAATAATGGTATTTACTTAAAAAGTTAAACTCCTCTTATTACAGCACTAAAATAAGACGGATTTAAAGAAAAACGTCCAATAATCATTTTAATGCCAACTTTTTAATCTATTTATTTGGTTTGGATTTAATAATCTAATTCTCTATCACCTATATTGATGAACTCAAAAAAGAAAACCAATTTTCTTGTTTTTGATCTAAATTTTGTTTCCATGTTCATGAAAGTTCTCTATACCTACCGAAATCCAGGAGGGCGAAGCCGCGGGCATTGATATAAAAACTAAAGATACGGTCGTCCGAACATTTGTTGTCTGCTCGTTAACTTAACCTTGTATAAGAGGCGTGGTATTTTCAAGGTATAAAGAACATAAATAAAGCTTTTAATAAAATTTACGACCGCACCCGAAGAGAGCCGATTGTGGACTAGTTCACTTCGGCTAAGGAAAGACCGTTTAAGACCAAGTTCGAGGCGTCATTGTAACATGCGGTCCGCCCAGTCCTTACGCAGTAATATATAAGTTAATGGCCGCGGGCATAAGCTAGTACTACTTATCATCACACATTCACACTATAATACAATCACACTAATATTATAAAGGCGAAAGTTTGTGTGTGAGTGTGTTTGTTTGTTACTCTTTCACGCAAAAACTACTGAACGGATTTGGATAAAATTTGGTACACAGATAGTTTATAACCTGGATTAACACATAAGATAGTTTTTATCCCGATTTTATCTTCCCGTGGGATAATTTTCAAGTTGTAGCGGTGAAACCGCTGGCAACAGCTAGTAATATTATAAACGCAAAAGTTCGTGAGGATCGGTGGATGTTTGTTACTCTTTCACGCAAAAACTACTGAACGCAGTAGAATGAAATTTTGCACACAGATAGTTTATAACCTAAATTACTACATAAAATAATTTTTATACCGGTAGTATGGCCCCGTGGGATTATTATCCGACTCCACTCATAAGCATGTATCGTATAAAAGTAGGGGGCATAATACGATAACAACTATGAGCACCACCGTATTTTGAACTTTAGTCCCTCTCAACACTGATGTTTTCAGCACTTCTAGCCGTCGTGATGAGCTGGATGACCTTGGACTGCAAATTCGAGCCAAACTCGTCAGAGCTTCACGAGGCCACGCTGATGAAGATCCTGTATCTCTACGACCCTGAGGCCTGTGGGAGGATCCACTTATACAACCTGACTGCCAGCATCAAATACGAGAGGATTTTCACCAGCGTCATGTGGCCTATCACCAACCATGTCGCTGCTAGATTTAGAACGTAAGTAGAAGCATTGATTTCTTTTAGAGCAAGATCCCAGAGCCTTCAGACATTACTTATTTTCTCAGAAATAAAATGTATGGGATAATGTAGTCTGAATATTTCATATATAAAATCAAGACAAAGAATGTAAGTAAAGAGAATATTACTTTACCAGACTTTAGCACCTGGTACCTTTTTTTTTTTTGGCGGGTGGAAAATCATCAAATAACCCCTCCCGCTCTTGGGCAGAGCGAAAGGGAGTGTCAGACTTCTACTGACTAAAAACCACCCATGTTCCTTCTTAGCCCTTTATGTCGAGGCCGCGGTATGTCTTGCGAACAACCCGCAGCCCCGACGGGACCCGCAGCCCCGACGGGAGCACCTGGTACCTGAGAACTGGTCACTCTGCCAAGCTAGGTATGGATACACGCAAAGTACATACTAACACATGTATTGTTAATTTTTGACCACTTTTTTTGTCTTTTCTTGGTTTCTTTCTTCCAAATTTGTAGAATAAATTAGGTTTGGCTCAGTTTTAATCACTCGAAAAAGATTCCTTTATAGAGTTACATGCAGATAACCTAATGTTTATTTCTTTGTTACAGCTCCATCCAATTATGGTTATCTCTCCACTTGATCTGGCTGCTGTTTTCCATCATTAATGTGACGCAAGGGAAACGGTCCTGCAGCTTCTACGCCACCTTACTACCCTTCACCATCACTGGGATCGCTCTACTCATTACGGACATGATCAACGCTATCATATTTCTTATTGATGCGAGGTATACCTTTAGTGAAGGTACGTACTTCCTGATTTAATGTTTGCGACTTGTATTAAGAATAACCGTTGATGATTTTTCAGAGTGTAAAAAATACCCATACTTCTATTACCCGACTGCGGTGAAATCCAAAAGGAGGGTTATGTGTTTGACGTGTATGTATGTCCGTTTCTTTGTTCTCTCATAACTCCTAAACGGATAAAGGGATTTGAATAAAAATATACATCGTTAGATTCGTCTTGATGGCGCGAGTGTCACTGGCTACATTAAAATTAAAAAACAAAGAAAAATTGAGGATTTTGGGGGACATATCGCGGAGTTCAAAAAAATGTTTTTTTTTTTAGTACCATCGAGTATGGTATCAAAATTAAGGGTTTTAAAAGGAGATTACAAAAAATATATAACACTTATATGTTTAAAAGATATTCAAAGTGACAAATCCCATAGACAAACACAAAAGTTAAATCGTCTGCGAAGAATTTTACGCGACCAAGGAGAAAACAAACACAAAATAAATAAAAAGTTGGATTTTTTTTTCTTTACTGTCCAATAAATAAAGAAATAAGAAGGTAACTTACCTCACCATCTGTTCCTTTTTACGGCTGCTTTTTATCACACACCACACATTACCCACACACACCACACCACACACACACACCACACCACACGCCACATTATCTCAATATCTTAGGGTTTATAACCATAAACGCTAACGACTACAGGTCTACCGGTTAACTGATACGGTTAAACTATAGAACGACGTTCGCCCAACAGTCCTGAATACCGCTACATGCCCGACTCTTAGTAATTGATGCCCACTCCAGAGATAGCCCGCTTTGAATCCCCGGCTAGGTTTAATCTGGCCGCGTTGACACGCCAACTGTCTATTCACTTCACTGCGGTGGTACGGGCCTATATTCAATACACATTTCAGCCTTTGATTAGGGATATGGGCTTTATTTGTCACTGTTACGAAAGGGAACCAGCCAGTTTTACAGGCCTCGTCGGCATTTAAAGTTTACTACTGCACATACCATCACTATAGCGTTGAAATTCATGTTGGGTATATAAAAACACTAGATTTCCCGAGATTTCGTCCACGTGGTATACAGTCTGAGCCTTCCTCGATAAATGAACTATCTAAAACAAAAATATTTTTTCAATCCAATCAGTAGTTTCTGAGATTAGTGCGTTCAATAGGAATAGTTGGTCGCTGAGTTGAACACAAGACAATGTTTGTTTGTTATTTATGTTCTTTCTCCAAAATTAGTTTACTGACATGTTATGTCTTTTTTATGTTTTTATTATTATATACATTTTTATTTTTGACTTGTGTCTGTAATCAATCGTAATATTAAGTTACACCTTTCTATTGTATCGAGTCTGGTTCTTCTAACCAAACAGACAGATGTGTTGCTGGGGAGTTTGTTCCGCCACTTCTTCTTTCCAGCAAAAAACACTAGGAAGTGTCGAAGGGTGGGCGTTTTGGGGGACTGTCACTTGTAAATGAGTAAAGTAAAGTAAAGTAAATTTTGACGTTCGAAAAGTGCTGATTATCAGCCTAGTTTGAATAAATGACTTTTGATTTTGATTTTGATTTTGAATCAAACAGACTATAATACTAGTATTGATAAGTAAGTCTGTCTATTTACTAGTTACTTTATATCACCTTAGATCGGCTGAACGGAATTAGCTGGAATTTTGCACGCATGTAAAGTAGACAATGATCTGGGACTTGACGTGGTGGTGGTACAGATAGTCGTATTACTGATACGTAGAGGGATATTTCCTGACAAAAAAATAAAAATCTGTTTAGTCCCTAAGATAGATTATTGAAAAATATTGGATACATGTTTTTTGTTTTATCGAATTAATAAAAATTGACAAAGATAAAACGCGTCAAAGATCATGAGTGGGGGCTTTTGACGCCACTGTCTGGTAAAAATATATTGCAAAACCGTCACACGAGTTTTTGAAAGACAGTTTTTATTTGTTTACTTCACGTAAACAGAGACTGTCGTCTTCATTTTTTGTATAAAAGAAAAAAGAAAAAATATGTATCCAATATTTTTTGGAAATCTATCTGACGAACTAATTAGATTTTATTTGTCGACTACCCTATTTTCGACATCCTCGTGGGTGAAGCAGCGGCCAAAAGATAGGATAAAATAAAATAAAAAAATATGCTTTAAGTCATGACCAGTTAAAGTTAAGTTTAGTCAAAAAGGACAACTGAGAACTGCCGGGCATTGTCTTCAATTATGCTTTCGCCACCTGATTTTGATTTTGATATGTAACGTTTGCCGTTTGCTCCACAGCCGCAATTCTTCGTTATCTAGCGACGCAAGGCCAAGTCCGCGCCATAAGCAAGAAACCGCTCATGCCAGAGATGGGGAACGCTGGCGAGGACACGTCCTGGATCGCTGTACTCCTGGCATACAGCAGCATGAGAGGCATCGTCCAGTGGGTTATCAACTTCTGGATTGTGAAGGACAATTATTTAGAGGGCTTGCAACGCTACCGTAAGATTTTCCAATGTTAAAATTAGTGCTTTTGGAATTATGTTACAATCTGGCGTTACTTTGGAGAAATCTATGACAATAAAATGTCGTAAAGTATTTAGTTTCATCCCTTAAAATCTACATTTTTAACGGTGCCTTATTCTGTATCCAACCTTGTATTATTTTTTTACACATTTAATTTTTTAAATAATTAAGATTTATTGTTCGTCTAGGATAAGATAACATGACAAAGTTTCTTAATCTAGTTAGTAGGTGCTGTGTTGCTTCCTAGATAGGTCAGAATTACTGGTGTTTAGAAGAAACAGTTCCGATCCCCGTCATAAATGGCACGTGTTAAATATATTGTGGTATAATAATAATCATTAAATTCAGAATCTATCAATCATTATCAGTCTACTGCAATTCACTGCTGAAAATAGGCCATCTCAATAGGGTAGTTAACAAAAAAATGTAATTAGTCCGTCAGATAGATTACCAAAAAATATTGGATACGTATTTTTTCTTTTTTAACCGACTTCAAAAAAGGAGGAGGTTCTATGTTCGTGTGTATGTATTTTTTTATTTTTTTATTTTATGTATGTTACCTGATTTCTCCTCAATTTGTGAACCGATTCTTAAAATTCTTTTTTTATTTGAAAGAATATACTCCTGAGGTGGTCCCATTTAAATTTGGTGAAGATCTGATCCTGATCTTCGGAGATATACAATAGAACTCTTCAAAAATAGACGGCAAATCTGTCGTGATTGCTGCAATCGCTTGGATGTTTATTGTTTTGAAAAGGTATACTTCCCAAGTGGTCCCATTATCATCAAGTCAGGATCTGATGATGGGATCCTGGAGAAATCGAGAGAACTGTTCAAATGTTGTAGGCACACTTGAAGTGATTTTGTAAGTTTTTGAAAGAGTGCCTTCTCGGAGTGATCCCATTTAAATTTGGCGAATATCTGATAAAGAACTTAGGAGATAGGCAACAGAACTCCTCAATAAATGATAGCAAATGGACTGGGATTGCTGAAATCTCATGTCTGTCTATTGTTTACACCAGTTCATAACATTACATCACGCCGGTACGCTGTGAAGGGGTTAGCATATGTGAACCACTAAAAAGTGTAAAATAAAAACTTTTTAACAAAAAATAAAACCGACTTCAACAAAAAATAAAACACAAAAAAGTGAAAAATAAACTTCAGAAGAAAAATCAGTTTCTGAAGTCGGTGGCAAAAAAAAAAAATCAAACAAATAAAAGTCACCGACTTCAGAAACTGATTTTTCTTCTGAAGTTTATTTTTCACTTTTTTGTGTTTTATTTTTTGTTGAAGTCGGTTTTATTTTTTTTCACGTAAACAAACAATGAAGACGATACAGTGCTTTGAAAACTCGTGTGACGTCATATTCCAAGACATTAGTATGACATTTTTTCGGTGAGTGACGTCACAAACCCCCACTCAAATCTTTGACGCGCTTTAACTTCGTAAATTTTTATTGATTTGATAAAACAAAAAATACGTATCCAATATTTTTCGATAATCTAACAGACGGACTAATTAGAATCATATTTTTTTAGTCAAGAAACATCACTATTGATCTCTACTCAACAGGATTCTCAGCAATTCTCATTCAGTCATTAGATGGCAAATTTATTATGCTAATTTATTTTAATCCACTTCGGCATTTCTATTCGGTTTAATTTTATTTCCATATGTATGGTTTGCACTCATTGTAACACAGAAAATGCTAAAGCGGCCGGCCGGAATATTTTTAATTGAAGTGTATTTTAGTTTAAAATACACTTCATATTTATTCTGCAAACCGCCAGTCTGCAGCATTCAGTGCTGGCTTCTCTGTTTCCCGGTCATTATAATCTGGGTCTCTTCAATGTTCGAGTGAATCGGTTTTTTCTAAGCAAGCTAGCTCCACCCAAGACCGTATCTTTGATTCATATCAGGCGAGTTACAGCTAAACGCAAGCCTATTTTGTAAAAAAGCTCTCCGTGTCTCCCAGTAGTGGCAACTTTAGGCCAATTATTTTTCTGCTTGAAACCAGCTCAAAGATGAGCATTAAAATAATAAGCCATGTACCCATAGATAACGCTAAAGGAAGTCTGTGAATTCTCCATAACCACTTAGTATATTATAAAGCCCATAATTCATAAGCATTATGCTCAAGGGACTCTCCTAAGTTCCGAAGTTAGGATCTCAAGTTGGTCATCCGTTTTAACGTTTATTAGTTAACTACTAAACCCTGGAACTTTGCGTTCGTGGAAATTAACCCAACCTATAATCATAATCATCGAAATACTTAGCGATTTAGTAAAAACGTTTAGGCTACTTTAAAATCCCGAATTTCCAAGAACGGCTATGAACCAAAAATTTTGATTCGAAATTCAAATCGTTTTGCAATCCTTAATGTACATTTTCAAGTGATAGGTGAAATAATTTTAGACACAGTTATATATGGACCCTGTCGGGCACAGCCAATTTGTATGTAAGTAGAGAAAGGAAGAGCGGTTTGCTTCTTTTATTATTAAGTTGGTATTATTTGGCTAGGTCACATCTAGGTCGTTTATAAATAAGACACTCTCGCTATGTTTATGTTCCAGCAGTGGGAACATTAAAGACTGATAATGATAAAGTGATTTCTGCAATTAATAATCTCAACAATGCTATTTTTTTTATTTTCAGGTCAAAAACGTGTACCAAAGCGAAGAACGCGAGTGAAAAGTTCGTCATCATTAAATTAAATTTGAAGAGACTAACAAGAACAATCCATAGGCTCCTAGCACACGGCGTATTTTAAACGCGCGCGACGACGCGCAGGCGAAGCGCGTACACGCGCTTAAAACGAGATTTGAACGCGACCTTGTAACCTAAGCAACGGGGCGATCGTGAAACGTGCGTCTACGCGCTTGCAACTGCCAACTACTTGCAACCCTTTGTACGCGCTTCAAACGAGTTTCAAACGCGCTTCACACGCGCGTTTGTATCTCTCAAAAAGCAAAAATCGACATCTACAGCGCCGTGTGCTAAGGGCCTTAATGTTGTTGGTGTGTGATTAAGTTGCTATATATAAAAGGTAATAAAACTCAACATATATGTAGTTTTATTAATTGTCTTTATATGTGATGGTTTATATATGGTCGTTGCTATGATAACACAATAATTGTAGAGGTTTAGTACAAAATAGGGGATGACACTGAAGTCTAATTTAATAAGGGGTAAGCTCATTGCTAACAACCGGGCAAGAATACAGTATCCGGTCTTTTACCGAGAAATTCCTGATGGAAAACCCGAAGAACACTTTGCCCAACCTGGAACACCGTAGACCTCATGCTCAGTAGTAACAGTAGGTACCTTTTTCTTTTTGAGGATGGTAAATCATCAAATGACTCGTCCCGCTCTGGGCGGAGTGGAAGGAAGAGTCAGATTTCGACTGACTAAAAACCACCCATGTTCCTTCTTAGCTCTTTGTGCGGTATCTCTTTCGAACAACCCGTAGCCCCGACAGTCGACGACTCTTGCAGGCCCCTGCAATGTTGCTGACATCTCGTTGAGGCGCGTGGAACACGAACGCGCCGTGGACACGGCCTGTTTATTTAAAAATATCTCGTAAAACCAACATACACCTTGACCTTGAAAAAAGCAGGAAAAACAATAAGCTCAAGGAAAATGTTTCCTTATCGCAGATTTCACACCTCGACACAGAATTTCCTTATACCCACCAAAAAGAAACCCCATAACACAGTCCTTTATACCCCAAGAACTTATTTGGCATGCAAACGATGTGTTTAGTTCAGGCCCTTTGTCCAAGTGTCCACAGAGTCACTGATGTGCCAGATAACATGGGGTCATGTTGACCGCTCCGGCAACAGGTGGGTTATGTCATATCCTTTTTATGGTGGTCTGTGAATGGACGGTCAGTGCCCACATTAAAGGTTTTGGGGTTATTGTGTTACGTGCTGGCTTTGGTGAATAAAGAAGTTCTGCCTTATTTACGATGGCAAAATTAACTCATATACACAACTAGCGTACGTCACGCGGTTTCACCCGCGTAGTTCCCGTTTCCGTGGGAATATTGTGAGAAAGCGGCATTCTGCGAAAGCGACATTATGCGAAAGAGACATTTTGTTACCAGTAGACATTTTGCGACTGAGCCCATATTTCTACTATGAGCTGTAAACTACATTAAGCCGAATTTGACAAATGAAACGCAATCAGCAAATGTAAACCACGATGATCAGTGTCACTTTTGCTAAGAAATACTGACCCTGTTAGATCCAGCGAAGTTTAGATATGTTGATCGGGATCAGTTTCTTTTATTAAAATTGACACTCACGTTACTCGCAAAGTTTACTTATGCTGAACCTGAACTTACTGGAAAATTTCGGTATGAGATTGGTCCTGTCTAACATTCGAACTTTCAAGTGCTCGTAAAGAACTGCGAAAGTATTAAAAATTGTATTACTGATCCCTCAGTAATACGATTTTTATGACGCGAAATACACAAAATAAAATTTGTACCCACAAGCTATCCACACAGGCACTAGCTTAAAATATTCACTCATTATACTTAACACAACCAAGAACACTAAAATCGAAATTCTCCTACTGACAAAAACAGTTTCCTCGTTTTAAGGGCAAACACTCACACAAACAGCTTTAGCAAATGAATGCCAGCGGATGAATGCGGGCAGAGCAATTAAAATCCTTCTCCATTATAAATGACATAATTATTGCGGAGATTCCAACGTTTAACGCCACCTCTTAATGAATGGAGCTGAGCTAAGATTTGAATGTATAGATTCACCCAGCTGGGTTTAAAAATGTTTACGTTTTGGCTTCGGTGACATTTGAATAATATGTCTTCTCTTGCTCATGCTGTAAAATAATCTCAATTGTTTTATATCGCGCGGAGCGGCGTTGAGCGTCCGCGAGTGATCCGCCGGACAGCGCAGACGCGCAGCATCGCGTGAGAATTGACTGAATAGGATAGTTAATAAAAAAAATCTAACTAGTCTGTCAGATAGATTTCCAAAAATATTGGACACGTATTTTTTCTTTTTTCACGTAAACAAACAATGAAGACGATACAGTGCTTTGAAAACTCGTGTGACGTCATATTCTAAGACATTAGTATGACATTTTTTACTGGTGAGTGACGTCACAACCCCCCACTGAAATCTTTGACGCGTTTTATCTTCGTCAATTTTTATTGATTTTATAAAATTAAAAATATGTATCCAATATTTTTCGATAATCTAACAGACGGACTAATTAGAATCATATTTTTTTAGTCTCTAAACATCCCTATTGTTTTAATTTTTTTTTAATTTCTTTTCTTTTTGTCCTTATAATAATCACGTTAATAGAAGTCCCTGTGTCATGTGATAGGTACTCATACCCTAAATAAATAAACGAGAGAGGAGAAGAAGCACTCCATGTGTATTACTGGGATTCAGGTGCATCTGGTTAGACTGGAAACCGACCCCAACATAGGCAGATGTTGACCCCCTTTTTTTTGGCGGGTGGAAAATCATCAAATAACCCCTTCCGCTCTTGGGCAGAACGGAAGGGAATGCCAGACTTCTACTGACTAAAAACCACACACATGTTCCTTCTTAGCCCTTGCGCCGAGGCCGCGGTATCTCTTTCGAACAACCCGCAGCCCCGACGAGAGATGTTGACCCCTAATAGTTAAACCTCATATTATCATTTCTACTTAGCACAAAAAAGATTTCCTTCCTCTTAAACCGTTCACAAATAACATAGCCTGCAAAATCTTTTCCCAATATCCCCTAGACATTCCTAAAGGTTACGACGGGTAAGCAGAACGGTCAATTTTACTCGTAAGACTTGGGTAAACGGCCAGTAACGGCTTTTTACGACGTACTTTACTAAAGCCGCTGATTCCTAGTCTAGACAAATAGTAAACTAACATACTGACTAACTTTATCAGCCTAGTACGACATAGCGTTTTCCTACCCAACCCATTTGTACCACTTGCCGAAAATCTTCCACCTGGACACGAGTTGCCATGGCTGACCTGGAAGTCTCTAAATAGACTCCGGACACAGGTAGGCAGAAGCAAGAAAAACCTGCTCAGGTGGAGATTCATAGACGACTGCCCTGGAGTGTAAATGTGGTGTTGCCCCACAAACTATGGGGCACTTGATATTGTGAGGTTACTGGTCTGAAAGTGCCAAACTCGTCGCCGAATTTTGGGCCGACTCAATTAAAATTTTCATCGACACTATAGGAAGAAGAAGCCTAGTACTGGCCCACAGGAGAGTAACAGTTATTTCGCAGACAAGGCTTTGATAATGATCACCACAAAGTTTAAGTAACCAAACTCAAGATAGATGGCCATTTTAAACTAATAATAATTGTGATTTATGGTGATTGCTAAACAATAACAGCCGCATGGGTCGAACTTCAAGATTAAGCCACGCTTACGAAGGTCGGTCCGTAGATGGGTGACCATCAATTACATACCGAGTTTTCACTGTGCCTCTGAGAACACGAGATCTGCAAATAATAATCTTTACAGAAAGTCAGAGGCCCAAAAGTTTGAGACAATGAGTCTTACCAAGGGTTACCGTAATCCGTTAGGGGCTGCGGGATGTTCGCAAGAGATACCGCGGCCTCGACATGAAGGGCTAAGAAGGAACATGTTCCTTGACACTCCTTTTCGCTCTGCCCAAGAGCGGGAGGGGTTATTCGATGATTTTCCACTCACCAAAAAAAAAAAGGTTTACTAGTGATGACAGCCAAAATAAAATTGGAAGATAGTCAAGCATTGATAAACTTAAACCGCCTTATTACAAAAGGTAATTGGTACCTGGTTTAACTTAGACTTGGTTTATCTCGCATGACGTCTCACTTCAATAGTATTCAAAAGAAAGTGATAGCAGCATGAGAAGAATGATAGGTAAGAAGTGGGGCCTATCCCCCAAAATTATACTTTGGCTTTACTGTGCGGTAATCCGACCCATGATCACCTACGGGGCAGTGGTCTGGTGGCCCCGCACCAAATTAATAACAGCCATAAGCAAGCTGCAACGAATGCAAAGGCTCGCCTGCATGGCGATCACAGGCTGCATGAGGACAACTCCGACCGCAGCCCTCGAAGCCATACTGGGGCTTCCGCCGCTCCACCTGTTCATTCAGCAGGAAGCAACGATGACGGCGGTGCGCCTCAATACGCTACAACTCTGGGGTAAGAAGTACACGCAGCATACTGCGGCACTAGAGGGACTCCAAAGCGAATTCCCCCTGGTGAAAGCTGTAAATGATCGAGTACCCAAACAGTACGTATTCGATAAGAAATACAAAATCCAACTCCATGAGGATCACCGCTGCGAGGGACTTAGCCCTGCAGAAGTGCGGATCTTCACGGATGGATCCAAAACAGGTACTGGCACTGGAGCCGGAGTCTTCTCGGAGGACCTCAATATCCACTTAGCCGTACCTTTGGGGGCCCACAACACTGTCTTTCAGGCAGAATGCATGGGTATCACCCTGGCGGCATCAGCCATCTTGGCTCGGGAGGTAAAGGATCACTCTATCCGTATACTTTCTGACAGCATGGCGGTGCTGCTGGCATTAAGGAGCCACACGGTCAATTCCGGGCTGATACACGAGTGCCACCAACGCCTGAACCAGGTAGGTAACCTAAACAATATAACCATTCAATGGATTAAAGGACATAGCGACTCCCGAGGCAACGATGCAGCGGACGAGCTCGCTCGAAGGGGCTCAAGCATGGCAGCGGTGGGACCAGAACCCATCGTGCCGCTCCCTTTCGGTTATCTTCGCACGCTGGTAAGGAAACGTACCAGGGAACTTCACGCGAAGCTGTGGCTAGACCACGGCGAGTGCAGGCAGGCCAAGGAGGCGCTTCCCGCCATCGACGCCCGCCTCACCAAACAAGCGCTCCGGCTAACTAAGCTGCAGCTACGCACAGTGACGGCCGCCATCACTGGACACGGTACTTTTAACAAGCACCTCTTTGTTATAGGAGTCACAGATAGTCCTCTGTGTCGAGCCTGCATGGAGGAAGAAGAAACAGCAGCCCACGTGCTCCTGCACTGTACGGGTGTTGCCCCATACAGGGCCAAGTACTTCGGTAACCCAGGTACTCTCCGCGAGATTGCCAGTAACACCAAGGGGTTGCTGGCTTTTCTCGGGGAGCTGGGGTGGATCGAATAAGATTCCCACCCGCACGCAAAATACACGCTCAGGGCGTGGAGTTGCGGACACTAGCCCGATGCATCTAATCTAATCTAATCTAAGTCTAAGTTAAACCAGGTACCAATTACCTTTTGTAATAAGGCGGAAATTGTTCGTTCCATAGATATGCCCCTAAACGTGTGCATGAGAGGTGAGGCTTTATCAACTGAGTTTATAAAATAGATTTCAATTTTCCCTGATTTTCCTTACAAAGCTCTGTCATGCATTAAATACTAGTACCGAAGCTAGAAGCTCACAGCCATGCATAAGACACTCATGACCCAATTCTTTAGGTTGATTCACGAAATCCGCTGGGAATATTGTCACCTGCCTCCCGTGTGTATCTTTCATACGTAGTAAGCAACTGAGAAAATGTTAAACAAACTCGCAACAAGATTATATATACGGAGATTGGGGAAAAAGGGAAGCGATCTAAGTATGAATAGATTATAATGAATGGCTGTGATTGGATTTTTCTTGCCATTTAAAAGCTGCTCTGTTGCCGTTTTCGTGATCATCAAGAAGATTTTATTTCATTTTGACCGCGTTTTCGGTTGTGTATAGTGTAACTATGTATATCAGGAAAGTGAGACCTGGCTGAAATAGAAATACTATGTCCTAAATCAGGTCGTGTTCTGCTTATGTGCCAAATTTCAGCGAAATCAGCTCAGCTGTTTAGATGGTAACAGACAGAGTTATGTTCGCATAAATTAAAGAAAACTAGTATGGATTGTCAAGTAATTTTAAGAATAATGATTTCAGTAATTTTCTTGAAAATCATATTATTATTGTTCTAGAAGACGATTTCTTCTAGTCATATATCTTGCCTCTATAACTTTAATGAACAATGCAATTGAATTTCACTTACTTATGCTGCGATACAATGAATAAAAACTTTAATTCATGTCTCTGAACAGTTATTGAGTGTCGTTATAGTGAAGGCAATCAAATTATTCCAAAAAATGTTGCATCAGTGAAAAGTGATTGGCGAAGTGCTGTCGGCATTACAATGTAAATGGTTATGAAGAGGATAAAAACAATTGCTGCAGCATGAAATAACCACTATTTAACTTTTGGTTTTAAACTTTTTTATTAAAAGCTTTCAGTAAATATTAATCCTTTCCCCGTGATGAATACAAATGAAAGATTCACTTTATGATTAACACTTTTATTTATAATATTATTATAACTTTACAACATCACAAATTAAGGTCGGAACACTAGAAGAGGTGCAGGGTTGCGGAGCTGAACCCTCGCAGAATACTTCATGTTCTGGACATCATTCTCCGTCACAAACTCCACTTTCTGCAGCTGTCCATTGGGAAGCAAGACGAAGTAGGTCCCTACACTCTTCTGCACTTCGACTGGACCTTCCAACCTTTCAGCTTGAGGGTTGTCAGTGGTTGGAACTTCGGTAGAATCGGGAACTCCATAGGTGTTCTCAGGCACGCCATAGCTGGTAGCTGGTGGCGTCTTCGGTAGTTCGAAGGCTTGTCCTTCAGGTTTCCATCCCGAAGCAGGATATCCAGCATCAGGAGCTCCGTATTGATCAGCAGGTGCCTCAGGCTGTTCGTTGGGTAGCGTAAACGGTTCTCCTGCAGGTTTCCACCCTGATGCTGGGTAAGGTCCAGATGGTTCGGTTGTTGCTTCCGTTGGTGAGTCAGTGGTGGTCGGAGCTAGCTCTTGGCGCTGGAATCTGAACCTCGCTGGTCTGAAGCGAGGCAGCTCAGCTAGAGCTCCGATCACAACACAAGACAGGACTAGGAACTTCATGATTGAAGATGAGCAGTTGAATGATGCTGTTCGTCATATCCCAGACCAATTTATACTATGTTGATAAGTTTATGGAGCTTTGTTGTATCATAAATGGTGTGATAAGGACGGTATGGAGGATATTCGGCGATCACAATTCTGATCACGTCGCGCTTGACTGACATTGACCTGATGACGGCGTCCGAATGACATCAATAACTGATTAGAACGTGTAGCTAATTAATTAAGTGATAATTAATGCAGGGTTTTAGGCGTTACCTTGTAATGCTATCGTGATTAATATTTCATTTCTATCAAGGATAGGTACTGTTAAGTGTTAATTAGTATTGAGAAAGATTGCTCCTGTAAAAGTAGAATCAATTGCTTAGAATTACTACAAAAGCTAGATCAAATCAAATCATAATCACAATTTTTCAAGTACGAGTACTTGAATAAATCTTTCGACTCACGTTCCTTAAACTTTTTGATATCTTTTATCTCTCATGTATAATATTTATTTATTTCCGGTACACATTAAGGTTCTGTTTTCTCGACAAAAGTAAGGTAAACTGGTTGTAATATAAAGCCTATATTTTTAACAAGACCAAACAAGCTGCCGATTGTAATCGTGGAGAGCACGGCTCACAGCTGGAGGACCATTGTGGAAAATAAAAACGCCATTTCCTCCTCATTTTTTAAAAATGTTTAATGTTTTTTTCTCTTCTCTTGGTTTTTGTTCAGAGAATTGTATCTACCACACAATGCACGTGCATATTTATGAATTATTTTGTGTGTTAGGTGCTTTTTAATTTTGGGAATGGAAACATTTGACTCTCTGCGAATAATTAATAGTCATTGCTATTAACAATAATCACATGCGTTTGTGTGAGTTTGTGTTTTTTTTTTTTGTTTATACTGTTGCTGATAGCCTGTGTCATCCCACAGCTGGGGTCAGCATGACTTCCTCGATCCAGGGCCAATGTGGACAACTGAACTGTTTGTTGGTTCTGTCCAGCTCGCCCCACCTGGCACGTCGCCTTCTGGCTGTGCCAGGACTCTTTGTTTCACATAATTGTTTATATTTATATTTACCTAATGTAAGGCATATAAATAAAACTACCTACTTACTTATAATACAATAATATATTGACTGACTGAACTGAAACAGATCGCCTTCAAGATACAAACTAACTAAGTGATATGAGACTTAATGGTAACTTACACATCTGTGTAAACTAGCTATTTTGAGCTGTATAGTATTTCAAAACTTGTGTATAGCCTGTGTACACTTTTTGCCTTACCTACTTCAGTAACATATCATAATATCCCCATTTCCATTTTTTTTTAATTATAATTGACATGAAATCAGCTCTAAAACATCAAAAACTGATAATAAATTAACAAACTAATTAAAAATGCACACAGCACAAGTCCAACCAACACATACCGACATGATTATGACATGTAACATAACAAAGCAACCATGGCCAAAGAATTAAGATCGTAAACCAATACAAACGGTAATGAAACAATGTCGAATGTCGTTTAACAACACGTTTATTTGACGCGACATGAATACTGAATCAGTTTTATAGACTACAGTGTGATCGATCAGGTGAATGCAGTTTTTGGCAGTATAAAAATAAATTTATAAACCCCCAATTGTTGTACTTTAAAATAATTAAGACGTTTAAAAAGATGGCTTGTGTATGAGCCACAAAATTAATAGTATAAAATAAAATTGTCTTTGAGGGATATAAATAAGGTCATGGGTCATACTTATACACAATTTTGATTTTGCTAACTTTTCTCGTTGAACGTATTTGTTTCAGTACATTTTTTTTTTTTTTTTAATAACCTTTCCGTCCCACTGTTGAGCTTAACCCTCCCCCAATTTCAGCCACGTCCTTTCTCGTGCTTCCTCAAACCCTCGTGGTACGCATTCAGATCGTCTTGCCACCTCTTTCTGGACCGCCTCGGCGACGCGCGCCCTCCATCTTCCAGCAACCATTGTGTGGAGCCTCTTGCCCAGCGGTCATACATGCGGCTGACGTGACCCACCCAATCCAATTATCACTTAATTTCATTTTAAATAGAACTCAAACTTATTTTTAGAAAGATTTGGTACTCACCCGCCTGTGGCTGAGGTCTCCTTATATAATCTGTAAAAAATGAAAATTACGTTAGAATTAATTAGTTTTTTAATTGGTCCCAAAATTAATTCGGATATTTTCAATCAATTTAATCTGTTTATTTACAAAAACCTTGGGCCTCGCAAACATTAAATGGTTTCACGATGATTTCCATGTTTTTTTTTATAAGTTCAAATGTCCTACCATGACGTCGTAAAGCAGGATTGTATTATTCTTATTCCAGTGTGGGAAGCTACAGAACTATACAGGGTGTCTAAGCTAGACAGGGTGCTTTGAGACGTCATGGTAACCCCACAGATCAGATAGGCAGTCGTTCCATGTAAAATATTGGTAGGTTTTCAGCTACATCTGGTTAAACTGGAAGCCTACCTCAACATAGTTGGGAAAAGGCCCGGAAGAATAATATGATGAATAAGTTCCTTTTGTCTTTACACAATGTTGCTGTTAATATTTATACAAATGGCTGTGATACAAATGCAAACATTTGTTGTAAGTATAAATAGTAAGACAGTCTTTATATCTTTTTTTGGGAGGTGGGAAATCGTCAAATAACCCCTCCCGCTCTGATCATTTATCAACTTTAGCATAAGATAAAATTTTGGAGCAGCAATCACCAAAAAATATAAGTAATCATAAATTGGAACGAAAGCTGCTGAAAGCAATTAACTGCAAAAAATATATTAATTATTGGTCAAGTTTTCCTTACTAAAACGGCGTTTGATCATTTTTGCCAATAAAATACTTATTATAAGTACTTACATAAGAAAATGGTTTTTAAGCTATGTATTTATAGATTAGTAAATATTTTTTAAAGCTACGATTATTCGTTTGATTCCCGTGGTAATCAAATTGAAGTTGATTGATCTTTACTATTTAACTTTCTTATTTTACTGCTCTTTCTGAAATTGTTAATGTAAATTTTCTCAAAAATATCAAAGCGTATATTTTAATAAGACCATTACAGGCGCTTATCATCATCATCGTCCTCATCTCAGCCGAAAGTCCTCCACTGCTGGACATAGGCGTCCCCTAAGTGTCGCCACATTCCCGTCGGGGCTGCGGGTTGTTCGCAAGAGATACCGCGGCCTCGACATAAAGGGCTAAGAAGGAACATGGGTGGTTTTTAGTCAGTAGAAGTCTGACACTCCCTTCCGCTCTGCCCAAGAGCGGGAGGGGTTATTTGATGATTTTCCACCCACCATAAAAAAAAAGTGTCGCCACATTGACGGGTCCCGTGCGTCTCGCATCCCCGCAACCTTCACCAGGTCATCCAGGTCATCTATATATGTAATAAAATCTAAGCTACAGTCACAAGGTAACTTGTGAAAGTAAGTACTGTATAGTTGCCCATTACATAACGCACACACACCTCTATAGAGAAGAATGGGCAAGGAACTCCATGGACATTCTTTTAAATCATGAGAAAATGTTGTGCTCTTAGTTTTTTTATAAAATTATTATTAGCAGTAAACCAATCACGACCCGCAGTTGGGTGTTGTTTACAACGTCAAGACTTATGGGCTTAAGTTCTGAGTCTCATCATCCCATATTTAAACTATCTCTATTTTAATTCCTACCAACATCAACGTTGTTAAAATTCGCCACCAAATACAGTGTTGTCTTCATATTCGAAGTTTATGTATCGATAAAACAGAGCATCGCCCTGACGTTTGCCATTCTCCGACACTACACCGACTTCGGTACGTGAAATTTCAAAATACATAACCCCTGTACACGATGCAACAAAATTTGTGTATACAGGGTGCTGTCTATTGCAGTTACCCCGGCTTCGCCATCGATAGCGCCTGTATAATGCAAGATATATGGTTTTACTGTATCCCTGAGGCAACCCTCTGCTATTTACGTCTGAGCCAAATAGAATTGAGAATGAGTTGAAGTCTTCGCTAGCCAGTGGCCACCACCCCTTACTAACAGCACTCTTGGGCATTGAGATGTTAAAAATGTATTTACACTTTAGCTCTTGATCGACGAAATCGTTACTGGCGCATAGTCTAGTAACAGTGCTCAGAGCTACGTCTTTTTTATGTGAATTTATTTGGAACTAGTTATGTCCCCGAGGCCTTCGTTGTTTATGTAAATAAAATTAAAACACTTTATTTCAGACCTTGATCCATATGATATGGGTAATACACACTACTTATTAAGCTATGTCAGTACATTGTACATTTCAAATTTTTATTAGTAAAATGTCAAGTAAATTCTTTAATATCGAAGAAAAATGTAGTATTATTTCATTATTATAAACTTCATATAAACAAAAGCAGAAAACAACAGAGGATTTACCCCACATCAAAACTATCTTCTAAAATGTTGTTATTTTAAGTAGCAAACAACTAAATAATAATACTGTTACAACAAAATTAACTGGCGAACTCCATCCGTTGCCCAAACCAAACTATTTAATTAGCCGTTCAATCAAAATGTTTCATAAATTAATGCTTGCCTACGAGTCACCGGTCAGCCCAACTTAGTTTTAATGTAGGCCCTTTTAGTTTCCTAAACCGAGCTCTAAAAGCCCTCGAGGGAGACAGTTTCTAAAGGATAAAGTACCTCAAAACATTTGGGAATTGAATTTTAGCCTGGGAGACGTATTACGTTGCGTTTAAGAGACGTCTGACTCTTCAATCTGCTTTTTGCAAATATTGTTGTTATTCATTTTGAAAGTTAATTTATTTGAGGCAGTTACTTTTTTTATGTTTCTATGATAGAGCATTGTAAAACCCAGGGACCATACTTAGCCTGTGGACGGTGAGTGATGGGCTAGCTCGCCGTCCGTCCGTCTTATGACGACGACGGGCCGTGTCGACGGCGCGTTCGTGTTCCACGCGCGCCTTAAGGCTTGTATTCACGCCAATGACCTTGTGCATACAAACTACTCCTCTCGGTCGTAGATACGGACTTTAAACGGACGCATTTTTCATTTATTATAATTAAAATAATACATGTTTTTAAAAAGTAACAAAACCAAATTATTTTCCTTTGTATTTCAAAGCAGTAGATATTCTTTTATATTATTTTGTTAAAAAATGATGGAGTGAAATGGTTCCATTTAACGATTTGGAGGTGATTTTGTGGATTTTTTTTCTTATTATGTGATACCGATACAAAAATTATGGCTAAACCAAATTACGTGTCATATCATGTAGATTACTAACAATTTTTCTCAGATGTAATTTCTCTGTAAGTGCCGGTGAAAAACTGCTTCATCTGCACGCTGTTTTTAAGCTTTTTCGAGAGAGGAGCCATAAAGATATGTCAGCAACATGGGACCCTTCCATGTTGCTGACATCTCTTTTAGGCGCGCGCGCAAGGGCTGACGCCCGTCGGGGCTGTGGGTTGTTCGCAAGGAACATGGGTGGTTTTTAATCAGTAGAAGTCTGACACTCCCTTTCGCTCTGCCCAAGAGCGGGAGGGGGGTTATTTAATTATTTTCCACCCGCCAAAAAAAAAATATGACACAGTCCCCTAAAACGCAGAAAGAAGAAATGAGCAAGAAACTCCTCAGCAACATAACTGTCTGAACAATTTATAAAAGAAATAGATCTGTCATAAATTTACAACATACTATACTGCTCTTATCCATTTTCATGCACCTTCAAATCCGAATCCTCTCCACAAACTGCAGATATTGAAGTCTGTTTATCGACGACACAGCAGCTATTGGAAACTGTAATCGTATGAACTCAAATGGAAAATTGGATGGGATCTGTCGTACCAGTGGCATATCCAGTTAGAAGCTTCAATGACATGCCTTTGCAGGCTTTGCACTCGAAATTTGATCCCATTTCACAGCTTTCCTCGTGTTCTCGTGTTAAATTTCAGCTTGGAACAGTAATTGGAGTAGTGACTTTTCAATTTGTCCACTTATTTTCTTGCTGAATTCGGGGAGATAGTTTTGTGTCACTGTGATTTTAAGGCGAATGCAGAAACTGGGTTTAATTCTGTCATTTGACAGCTCTAATTGTCTGTTGTTTCTTTCCCCTAGTTTTTAAGTTTATCTTTGCTAGGTTTGCATACAACCACTACCAATTTATCTTTCTTCCTGGTCAGTGATATGCGATCGACAATTTATTATTTATAGGTGGCTAAATAATAACTGCCACTCGGGGCGACCTTTAGGTTAAACCGCGCTCCTGCATGAATGGCGCGCGGAGGCGCTACACCGGGGGGTCACTCCGTTGCCGCGGCAAATTACTGCGCAGCGGACAGACTTCTGGTGCGATCTCATGGCGGCATGGAGAGAGCGACTGTCGCAACCCCGTGCAGGGCACGCCACGACAGTGGCGGTAAGTCCCCTCTTTGAGGAGTGGCTTGAGAGGCGCCACGGTGCCCTCACCTTCCGTCTGACGCAGGTCCTCACCGGGCACGGTTGTTTCGGGAGGTACCTGCACTGAATCAGGCGGTAGGAAACGTCCGGATGTCACCATTGTGAGGATTGGCCGGAAGACACGGTGGAGCACACCGTGGAGGTCTGCCCCGGTTGGGCGGAGCTCCACCGTGTCCTCGTAGCGGCGATCGGCGGCGGTGACCTCTCGCGTCCGGCCCTGGTGCAAGCCATGGTCCGGGCCGAGGAGGAATGGGACGCCGCCATCACCCATTCTATCTATAACCTCTCATTTCTTATGTTAATAAAACTTGAAATCAAACAAATTACATTTAATCTAGCTAACAAAATAATAAAGTTAAATGAAACCGGCAATGATTTACAGCTATATGCCTACGTCATGGAAGCATAACGTCTTGCAGATTACGAGTCGTCGTCGGTTCGTCACAAAGCGGGATGCGGGAATTAATCCCGCAAATTGTCGCCACCTGGCATCGCAATCGTCACATTTTCGCCACAAAATAACTCATACCGTGACATTGGAACGATAATATCAAGAAAAATATTTCGTGTTTATTTTTCCCGGGATTCATGAAAGTGGATTTTGTTTTTGGGTGAGGGATGCTTATTGGTGTTTTATATACAAAAGGTCCTTCCTGAGAAAATATTTGCTTTTGTTAGGGTACGCCAAGGCATTAAAGACTAAGGAGTAGCGACTCTACATTACCCCACGGTTAAGCTACCTCTATCTTTATCGGTGAATAACTTTTTTCCCCAATCATTCACACATTTACTCCTAGACAATAAAATTATGTACTTTAACGCTCTTTTATTTGATATAATATATTATATGAAATGAAAGAGCGTTAAAAATACAAAAAAGAAAGTTGTACAAGGGTGGGGCCCGTCGCGGCTGCGGGTTGTTCGCAAGAGATACCGCGGCCTCGACATGAAGGGCTAAGAAAGAACATGGGTGCTTTTTAGTTAGTAGAAGTCTGACACTCCCTTTCGCTCTGCCCAAGTGCAGGAGGGGTTATTTGATGATTTTCCACCCGCCCAAAAAAATAAAATAAAAAATGGTGGGGTCCATACAAATTTTCCCATTGTTCTTTGTTTTATAAAATACTACAGAATTTCGAATAAATCAACTGGTGAGTAGGATTATTATCTTATTACGAAAATTTGTGAGGGTTCATCATATAATAATGTACATAGGTACATAATCGCATTGAATCCTTTGTGCCCATTTATAATGAGCAGATAACGAAACCGAACATTGTTACAGCGGTAATGGATTTGGATTAACAGTAATAAAGTAACATTAATTAATAGATAACTGAAATACAATTCATATTATGCATAATTGAATAATAATGAGGCATGCATGTGTGTGAAAGATGATTTGACTAATAAATTAAAAATTTTAAAAACCGACTCAATTATTCTTGCGAAGCTTACCCATATGGTATTAATCTATATCTAAATAAATATGATTGTAAGAAAGAACGGATATTCAATATAGAATACTTGTGCCCTTTACTCTATATAGTTTAAACAAATATCTTAGAAGACATCGCAATGTAAAAATATCCGTGCGACTAAATAATTACGCGCACGGCAGTCATTCGCTGAGAAGCAATAAATATTAAACATTAGTTCTCCACTTTTACTCCCTTTAAATAAAACTTGGTCACCAAAAAATTAATTTTCAATATTAAAGTTAATTTTACAATCCCTTTCATTTCTTGCTACCCATATTGAGGGAGTTTTTTAAAAAAAACGGCATTTGCTGGGGGCCATCTTGGATTTGAAATTTGTCATAGTGTATAGTATTCTACTAATCAAGCCCTTTTATTTGATACCCATATTGATAAAGTTGTGAAAAAATATGTAATCCGCCATTTTGTGGCGGCGGCCATCTTGGACCGATTTTCATCAAACATAGCAAAGAACACTCTCGACTAATTCACCTTTCGAACAAAAAAACATAATCAAGATCGGTTCATGCGTTCGGGAGCTACGATGCCAGAGACAGACACACACACACAGACACGTCAAACTTATAACACACTATTTTGTGTCGGGGATTAAAAACCAAGGTCTAATGATATGACGAGTCATTGAAAAGTATGGAAGAAGAACACATTTTCCTCCGACCCCAAATAAACGACTGACGAAAATAGTGTTTTTTAGACTGACTGGTGTGTGCTGACAGTTTTATGGCTTCAATAGAAATAAAAATACAATGTTTGCAAACTGCGGAACTCGTTCACTTTACATTGTACGAAAAACCAGTGTACTACAATATTTTATGTGCATCTGGATTGAGGGCCCATTTTTTTAAACCTTGCCAAACGAAATAAGACTCATAGGGAAATTAGTTAAAAATAGTTAAAACTTAAAGCATAGGGCCACGAATTTCTTAAACGGCTACCCAGTAGATAGCCAGCACCGCTACCGTCATTGTTCTGGCTAATCATTTTACCAGGGAGTAGATAAATAGGTAGGTACATAGTTTTGAATTAACAAGATTTAGACAATAATTGCTGACCATTACCTTTTACAGTTTGTCTCGAAATCGCTCTGGGAAGTAATTTTATTAAATGTTTTGATTGTTTCGTTTATCTTATGAATGTTGATTAAGAGGCGTTTTAGTGAATGTATCTGTCGTGTTATAAATTGTAACTGGAATTTCAAGGAAGATGTTCAAGCTATTAGACATGACATGTGATCCTTACATGTGCCAAAATTCTCGATATTCTTCGCCTTATGATTTTCTATGAAAATATTGATGTGCATCTGGATTGAGGGCCCATTTTTTTAAACCTTGCCAAACGAAATAAGACTCATAGGGAAATTAGTTAAAAATAGTTAAAACTTAAAGCATAGGGCCACGAATTTCTTAAACGTGAATTAAAAATGTTATGATTAAATAACTTGGGCCCTCAATCCAGACGCGTGCATAAAGTGGCATAGCCTAAATCTCAGTAAGTCCTATCTCTGGGTTCATAATTTTTATTCAGGAATTTAGTTAAGAATTTCTTAAAGATTTTAAGAAATTCCCAAATCTATAGAATGTGACATTACAGATTTATGGCGGTATTTCTAGGGCCCTCAGTTCAAATGTGTCTGTACTGAGGAATCTGCAAAACATGGATTTATCTGAAGAAATACATAAATGCGACTTTAACATGTTTTACTTAGATACTTAGGTGAATTAGTTAAAAAGAAATAATGACAGAAAAGTTAATTGTTACGTAGTAAATGAAAGTCAAATTTTACTAAAACGTCTGAACTGAGAGCCCAACATTTTCGGCTTTATTGACTAGGCTCAACCTCATAGATTAACGCAAATTAGAATAAGATTTTTAACTATTTTTTAATTAAATTTTAACATATCGTCCGTTCTTCTAAATATCATACTTTAAGAGAGAATTGATTTTCTTAAAATCTTTCTGGGAATTTCTTAAAATCTTTAAGAAATTCCTAACTAAATTCCTGAATAAAAATTATGAACCCAAAGATAGGACTTACTGAGATTTAGGCTATGCCACTTTATGCACGCGTCTGGATTGAGGGCCCAAGTTATTTAATCATAACATTTTTAATTCACGTTTAAGAAATTCGTGGCCCTATGCTTTAAGTTTTAACTATTTTTAACTAATTTCCCTATGAGTCTTATTTCGTTTGGCAAGGTTTAAAAAAATGGGCCCTCAATCCAGATGCACATCAATATTTTCATAGAAAATCATAAGGCGAAGAATATCGAGAATTTTGGCACATGTAAGGATCACATGTCATGTCTAATAGCTTGAACATCTTCCTTGAAATTCCAGTTACAATTTATAACACGACAGATACATTCACTAAAACGCCTCTTAATCAACATTCATAAGATAAACGAAACAATCAAAACATTTAATAAAATTACTTCCCAGAGCGATTTCGAGACAAACTGTAAAAGGTAATGGTCAGCAATTATTGTCTAAATCTTGTTAATTCAAAACTATGTACCTACCTATTTATCTACTCCCTGGTAAAATGATTAGCCAGAACAATGACGGTAGCGGTGCTGGCTATCTACTGGGTAGCCAGCATTCTTCTGTATGGATATCATCTGTGTTTCTTCTGTGGATGTATATTTTAAATATTTCTGTTCTGGGTCCTAGTGCCCACAGCCTTTTTAAGGAAATATCTAAACGCCTTGTTGACGCTTCCTCTGACCCAAGGGCTGGCTTTTTCTTTGGCCAGAGGCTAAGCGTTGTCATACAACGTGGCAACGCTGCCAGTCTCTTGGGCACTTTAGGAGCTTTGAGGAGGAGTTTTTCGATGCTTTTTTGTAGTTAGTTTGTATTTAGTTTAGTTTATATATTTTGTTGTTATGTTTATTTATTTATTTTATTTTATTTTGTTCGGGTGGCTTACAGCTAACAATACATAAATTAATAATGAAATGTTACACGACAAGCCATTTACAAGCCTCCACAGATGGCAGTAAACTAATGTTGCTTAGACTAATGAATAAGCATACTTAATACACTCTTAAAAATAAAAAAATAAAAACACAATATAAACTATTGATTAACTAAGCCTAATATAAATAGCTAAACTTAGTATACTTATAAATAATATAAAATTAGGTACCTGCATAGGCAGGAAAGCAAACGTACATACTAAAATTCACCAACAGTGATGCGTTAGTATAGTCATATTCAGAAATGATAAAAAAATGATATAACACCAATCTATAATAAAAATTTCTAATCGTGAAGACAAAAAAAAAAAAAAAAAAAATATTTCATTAAAGTGCCACTTGAAGAAGCATTGTTACGAGAAAATGAACTCTATATCAGGGGCTAAGTTAAAGTTCCATGCCTATTTGCTTTGACCCTACGGAAAGGTAAGCTTTCTGTGGCTGTCCTTGACTTTGACAGAGGTCACTAGTCCCCTCACAGCCTTCACAGGATATTGAAAATTTATCGTTCTAAAGGGTTAACATAAATTCTGAATATATGGCACGTGTAGACAACAGTAGGATTGTGTTTTGTGAATAATACCATCTTGTTTTTGGTGGATAAACCAAAGGTTTATTTGTGACCTTTGCCTACAAATCAGAGGTTTGTGTATATTGGAAAATAAGTACCTACATGAACAGTTTTTGTTTTTAAATGGGCTTACTCTAGACCACAATCTTGCCCTAAGGGTAGACGATTGAACGAGCTTACCCAGAAAATACCTATTTACTCGCGACTTAAATAGATTTATATTTTGGAACGAAGTTCCTTATCGCGCGTTGTGAAATGGGGCTAGACGGAAAAAATTCTTACGAAAAGTTGTCACGACACTTTTTGCTATAGTAAGCTATTGTAAGCTGTGCGGCGTCGCATGTTTCTCTGTATGTCTCTCTCTCTCTTATAGAAAGCTAGCCAGATATTTTCATTTCTACATTTTTTTTTTTTTTTTTTTGTTCGAATCGTTCGAATGTGTGCGACAAGGTATGGGTGATAACCTGCAGTACGTCTACTCGTCTAGTCTCCCGATGGAAGAAGGGATGGGAGTTTCTATAAACAAACTTCAATAGAAGATTGAATACTTATAAAATAACTAGCTGTTCCCGGCATGCGTTGCAATGCCCTTTTTCCTACCTACTACCTGCCTGTGTACCAACTACCTACCTACCTACTACCTCCTACCCTACCTACCTACTACCCTACCTACCTACTACCCTACCTACCTACTACCCTACCTACCTACTACCCTACCTACTTACTACCCTACCTACTACTCTACCGACTACCCTACCTACTCTACTATCCTACTTACTACCCTACCTACTACCCTGCCTACCTACCTTCCACTTTCTCACCTTTTAAACCTTCCCTGGACTTCCACGAATAATTCAACACTATAATTAGCCAAATCGGTCCAGCCGTTCTCGAGTTAACTAACGAACAGCTATTCATTTTTAAATAATATAGCTGTACCCCGCGTGCGTTGCAATGCCCTTTTACCTGCCTACGTACCAACTACCTACCACCTACCTATTACCTACCTACCTACATACTACTAATTTCTCACCTTCTCTGGACTGCCACAAATGTTTCAAAACCAAAATTAGACAAATCGGTCTAGCCGGTCTCTAGTTTTAGCGCGACTAACTAACAGCAATTAATTTTTATATTATACGCAAACACCATTTGAAAAATCATTTTTCTATTGGGAAAGAAACAGTAATTATTTGTGATTATTGTGATAATGTCGTATGGTCTGTTTGAAGTTGTCATTCGTTGACTGAACAACTGAACGTCACTCAATTGTTTTGCCTTCCCGGAACCTCTCCACTAACACTTGAACTTTATAGTACGGTATTAAAGCTCAAATTGATTTGACGTTTTAGTTAGAAAACGTTTGTATGGGAAAAAGAAAAGGGCTGTTTTAAGGGCTTTTCCGGCCATTATTCGAATTTTTCTCGCCGTAAAAACCATCCTTGAACTTCAACGAACATTTAAAAAAAAAAATCAGCCAAATCGGTCAAGCCGTTTTCATGCCAAGTCGTGACAACGAAAAACGGGTTTCATTTTTATATATATAGAAGATAGAAGATAGAAGATATGTGGAATTGTCTGTATTTATTCCGTTAGGCTCGCATATTATGTGGGCAGAAGAGTTTCCTGCTATGAAAACACACAGGGTGCGATTTACTGTGTTTATTAAAGTAACATCATAATCTGCCTAGCTTCTTTCTCAACTATGGGTCGGCTTCCAATCTTACCAGATGCAGCTGAATACCAGTATTTTACATGGAGCGCTGCCTACTATATAGACCGTCACAACCCAGTTAATACTGTGTAATACGGAAAAACTTTTAAACGCCTGTTTAAAAAACTTTTTTTAAATTAACAAATCACTTGAAATTACAATTTAATACAATAACACGGGACACAACGAACCAGGTACAGTTCCGGAACATTGAAATGCAACATTCACACGAACAAACACTTCAAACCAATGAATGATGATGTAGGTACCTAACAATGCATACGAAACATGCTCCCTGAATCATCTTGGTCCTTAAGAGTAGGTGCGAGCCTCAAAACCAGATAATATGAAAGCAGATCACTCGCATCAAAGAGCACGCATTAGTAAATTAAAATGCTGACGAAAGGGATACGCCAAAAGGAAAATAACGTTCGTATCCCTTTGTTACTCATGTTTCTGAGTATGTACTTTCACAATAATATCTTTTGGTATATGGTAATGTGTTGTGTTTGTTGGGATATAATAACAAGGATGGGGTTTTAGATATTGTTGATTTGATCTAATAACTATTTGAGGAAGTGGATGACAGCATGATGAGTAGCAAGAGAGAATGATTAAGAAAACGTGTGGCGTCTATTCTTGAGGCAGAGGAGTGAAGAAATACAATGCAAACCTTTTTTTTTTTTGGAGTGTGGGATATCATCAAATGACTCCTCCCGCTCTGAGCAGAGCGGTAGGGAGTGTCAGACTTCTACTGACTAAAAACCACCCATGTTCCTTCTTAGCCCTCTGTGTCGAGGCCGCCGTATCTCTTTCGAACCACCCGCAGCCCCATGCAATGCAAATACCGATTCTATGTTAATGTTGATAATTCTAGGATGTCTAGGTCCACACTGAGTATCTCATAACCAAATTGTTTCCAAAAGTTTATTGTTGCGTTGACGTGATTCAGGAAACTGTATGAAGCGAAAAACCTTCGCTAACTAAGCAATAAAAAATTAAGTAACAATCGTTTGAAAAAATAAAATACTGAAATTAGGACAGAATCCAAAACGAAACGTAGGAAACTATTGAAAAGCTTTGTGTTTGTAAAAGGTTTTCAAAAACAATCAAAAGATTGACGCAACCTTTGTACAAACTAACGTTTCACCGTTTAAATTTAATAGGCAATAGCTCTAGAACAAAGGATTTTCAGCAGTTTTAAAAAATGGCTCGTCAATTGCAATTTCAATTTATTAAAAGTGTTGGTTTTGTGTTACTCTTTTCTATGTATTTAGGTAAATCAACAAAATGACTGTCATCAAATAACTCCTGTAAAATTACTCTTAAAGGCATTGATATAAAAACTAAAGATACGGTCGTCCGAACATTTGCTCGACGCGTTCGCCATACAGAGAATTGGTGTAGTCTGCTCGTTAACGTAACCTTGTATAAGCGGTGTGGCATTTCCGAGGTATAAAGAACATAAATAAAGCTTTTAATAAAATTTACGACCGCACCCGAAGAGAGCCGATCGTGGACTAGTTCACTTCGGCTTAGGAAAGACCTTATTGGGAACACGTTTGTGGCGTCATTTTAACATGCCGTCCGCCCAGTCCTTACGCAGTAATATATAAGTCAATGCTGCAAAGGGATATTTTTTTTGTTCTAGACCATACCTGAGAAACTTCTAGTTACAGAGACGTTAGGGTTAATAGTTTTAACAGTATTCAATCCACCCATCATCACAATGTTTTGGGTGCGTAACACTGAGAGAGCAGTGGTGGCCCAGTGGTTGCGGGCCCGACTTACGAACAGTCGACATCGACATGAAGGGCTAAGAAGGAACATGGGTGGTTTTTAGTCAGTAGAAGTCTGACACTCCCTTTCGTTCTGCCCAAGAGCGGGAGGGGTTATTTGATATTTTCCACCCGCCAAAAAAAAAAGGCTGGCGCATTACTTTGTATAATTTATTTCATTACCACTGCTCTCAAAAACGGCGAAGGAAAACATCGTGAGAAATCGAAGATATGTGACATTTTCCAACCCGTACTAGGCCTGGTGGATTATAAGCCCATCCCTCTCCTAGAGAAGAGGCGTGAGTCCCTGCAGTGGGAAAATTATAGGATGATGATGATGACATTGAGCTCTACCGTAAAACATGATTTTTCATCCCAAGAGAAGTCACTTCCAAGCAATCTTTTTGAGCAATGACCTCGTTTATACCTCGTTTAAATAATCATACACATTATGTAAATACATTTTTGTATTCGATTCCCAATAAATGATTGTCGAGTAAAACAAAACATGACTTTTTCTTCTAGCAACCCGAGTTGTCCTCGGAGAGAACAAAATAAAAGTTATAGTGGTCCCGTAGGAGTGTAGAAGAAAAACTAGAGCAATTTTATGCGACATTTGTAAGCTTGATCTCAGGTGTGATACACTAAGGTACTATGACCTTCTACAGAAGAATAATAGAGCAACTTAGAATCATCGTAAATAAAAATTACCCTGTAGCTTTGCCCTTGAAGAACTGTGTCTAAATAATAAAAATATGTAAAAGTAACTTGTGCCAGCGGTTTCGCCCGCGTGGAGTTCGATAATTGTCCCACGGGATCATACTACCGGGATAAGAAGTATCCTATGTGGTAATCCAGGTTATAAACTATCTGTGTTCTAAATTTCATCCACATCCATTCTATAGTTTTTGCGTTAAAGAGTAATAAACATCCATCCATACATCCTCACAAACTTTCGCATTTATAATATTAATAGGATAGGATAGTAGGATGTGACTGAATAATAACAGATCAATCTTCTGGTTAAGCCGCAATAGCCTAGGTTGGTCCATGAATGGGTAACCATCCATTACATACCAAATCTCCTTTCCGTGCCTCCGAAAGCAAGTTAAGTGGTTAGCCCCGGCTGTCATGTATATGTTACCGGCCAAACCCGATTTCAGGACAAACCAGTTTTGCCTAGGCAAAACTAGTTCGTCCTATACACGATCGGATGAACTGGTATAGCCTAGGCCAAACTAGTTCATCCTAAGACCAATAGGACAAATCAGTTTAGGCTAGGCCAAACTAGTTCATCCTAATATAAGCACGCACACACCCAGGATAAACTGGTATGGCCTTGTCTAAACATTTTAGAATACCTGGAAAGGCAAAATAAATTGGTATTTTATTAAATTTTAATTATGATTGGTAAAATAAGATACTCCGTAATTGGAAAATAATCTTATTTATTAAAATATTATATTTTGTCGTTAAAACTAATGGTACTAACAATTATGGTACCTAATACAAACAATTACAGTATCAATTATTATTACTTCACTTCGAGCTGTCAAAATCTTAATATACCTACTAATTGGAATCAAGTAAACTGAACAAAAAATACTCTGTAATTGGAAAATAATCATACTTATTAAAATTATTAAGATTTGTCCTTAAAACTAATGGATAATTGGTAATACAAACAATCATAGAATCGATTATTATAAGGGTATAATTTAGACGGCCACCAAAAATATTTTTAAGACTCTAAGCCTAGGCACCAAATAAAATTTTTGGTTCCTAAAATGGATCAACGGTCACCAAATTCTATCCAACTAAAGATTAATATTACTACCAATTTTTAGGGGCGGCATGGGCACCGGGCCGTAGGCCGACGAAGGAGGCCGGCGGAGGCCCGGCACTTCGGGAACAGAAGATATTAGTGTTATTTAATATGCGAGCGAAGCGAGCGCGCGTTGAAAAAGCTTTTGCTTTAGGCGACGTACGTTCGACGTATTTGGTGACCATTAATCCATTTTGGTAACCGTTTTTTGGTTGCGAAATAGTTTAAAACTAGTTTATCCTGGGTGTGTGCGTGCTTATATTAGGATGAACTAGTTTGGCCTAGCCTAAACTGATTTATCCTATTGGTCTTAGGATGAACTAGTTTGGCCTAGGCTATACCAGTTCATCCGATCGTGTATAGGACGAACTAGTTTAGCCTAGGCAAAACTAGTTTGTCCTGAAATCGGGTTTGGCCGGTAACATATATATCTTTAACAGCCATTACAGGTCAGTGGTCTGACAACCAGTCTTACTAAGGGGTATCGTATTACACAGTACTAACTGGGTTTAAAAAAAAAAAAAAAAAAAGTACTAACTGGGTTGTGGAGGTCAGATAGCCAGGCGCTCCATGTAAAATACTAGTATTCAGCTGCATCCTGTTAGACTGGAAGCCGACCCCAATGGAGTTTGGAAAAGGCTAAGCAGCTGACGATGATGATTTGATAAGCATTTGGAGAGTAAAAAAGTGGCTTTAAGCTACCTACAATTTATTCAGATAAAAGCAAGCCCTGAAAAACATTATTTATTCCAGAAATTAATCAGCAGACAAAGTTTTACAAGTTTATTTAGAGTTGAACCATGTCCGAAGAGAAGCGATTAATTATAATGGGTTCCGTCGAAGCGTAGTGAAATCTCGTTATAACTAACGTTGGTAAGCACAGCGTTATTCTGGATATTCCCATTACTATGCTAAAACGACGGTCAGCAGAGAGTATGGTCTAAGTTAAAGGCGACGAATTCATGAAGGCGGTTTAGACTTTTGTAAGTTTAGAGAAGGAAAAAACGAGAACGATAACGTGAAAAATGTAGTAATTGTGTCGCTGTCTCTGTTGCAAATAAATATGTTTTCTTTATTTCTGTTAACAAAAGAAAAAGATTAAAAAAAACGATAATCTGTACTCAATGGACTACCTCGTCAGCCTAGTGGTCGCAAGTACGACTGCTGAGCATGAGGTTCTGGGTTCGATTCCCATTTCGGGCAAAGTGTTACTGAGCTTTTCCATCAATAAATTCTCAGAAGTGGCCACGGAGTTTGAACTTGTGCCCTGTTGATGGCAATAGGCTCGCCCCCTATTACATGGGAATAGTATATAACTGGCAATTTGTGAGCGTAGGTACGAGTAATATTTAGGACGCCTCTGGTGAACCATTCTGGGGATTACATGCGTGTATAATTTAAATTTTTCCTTTCCCTCTCTCCGTTCACCGCCAGTCCGCCACCATTTGGAGTGGTGTGACTTACGCCGAATAACAAGCGAGTGTCGCCTGTTTCATTAGCAGTACCTACCGTTACTTCAAAATTGTCTCACCCCTCTTAGCGTGTATTGTAAAACGCGTGCGTGTAGCTCGTGGCCAGAAGTTAAAAGTTTATGGAGTTCCGCTTATCAGGGCATTCTCCGCTACAGCTTATGCTTCAAACCACCCAACATCGTAGTCGTCAGGGCTCCACAGCAATTAGACAGCATTTTAATGGTACAACGGAATAAGATATTTCTAGAATTATTGCAAAGTTTACCTATCCAGCCCTCGTGATGATACCCAATCGTCTTTATTTCTTTTCTTGGGGGATGAAATATAAATGTATTGAATCGCGGGTAGTTGAAGAAATAGTTTCAGTCGGGTTTTCTGATATTTTTTTTAAATGTCAAACCGTGAAGGCCACAAGGAAATGGCCGTGAAGTTTTAGGATTAAGTCTGCATTTAAATATTTGTTTACAAGTTTTCATAAAATAGCAATACAGAATAGAATTTTTTTATGGCTGATTCGTTGTAGCGCGTTCTTGGAAGATCAAGCAGCCTTTGCCTCGAAACAGAACAGTTTTAACTTGATTAGAAATAAAAATAAATCCACCGATTCTAGATTCTATTTCCCAGCTCCATAGTTTTGTAACCATCACCTACAGTTGGGAACGGATCGTTTAGTAGCCTCATAAACACCATAATTATTATAAAAGGCGACTGTATGAGGATATGGATACCTACGGTGCCACCGGTGCGGTGTACCAGAGGTGCCGACCTCTAAAGGTAAGGCGAGCGACATAATATCTACACATCTATCTCTCTAAATAGGGTCACTGGCCATATCTTTATAATTCCCAATAAATTGGCTACAAAGCACACACATAATAATTAAAGCGCGCTTTTCATCACAGCGCGTAATCCAGGGCAAACCAGGGTCGAGGAATCGCAGCCTTCTTTGATAAAGGTTCGTTTTATCAATATCACTGCGTCACCAAGCGACGAGCATCGAGCATCCATATTTTTGGCGCTGTCATAAAGCTCAGATTTAGATTAATTAGAAAATTTCTGAGGGATGATACACACGTGTAAGGGTCGGAGCAGCTGTTTATGATTTATGCAAAATCATGGTCGATTCCGTAGTAAAATTTGATCAGTTTCAGTACTACGAATACTTGCCCCTTTTTTCTGGGGAAATCATCAAATAACCCCTCCCGCTCTTGGGCAGGGCGAAAGGGAGTGTCAGACTTCTAATGGCTAAAAACCACCCATGTTCCTTCTTAGCCCTTTATGTATCTCTTACGAACAACCCGCAGCGTACTACTCGCCCCTAAAGTGGGTATTGCCTACACTAATACAACAATAATATGTAGATAAACGTTCGCGAAAATCCGATCGGCTCTACTCCATTTGTGGTGAGCCAACTTAAACTTGTTTCAGTCATGGTAGATGACAGAGTTTGAGGTTCGGCGCGAGCCGAATGAACGCCGAATTGTGTAGGTTTTAATAGTTTCAATTCGACATTTTGTTTTAATGAAACTGAAACCGATTCAGGATACCGAATCGAATATCCTGAATCGGTGTGTAGCATACCTTATTCCAGTTACGGTTCCTAAGCAACAGATTGTATTTAATCCTGTGTTAGAATTGGCCCGACTTAATTCACTAATTCTATCTAATCTCAAGATCAACTTGACTAATGGTTAAAACAAGAAACCTTTACCTCGAGCCTCAGAACACGGCCAGTAATATTTTACTTCCAAATAACATTCTTGGTGATAAACAGTAACAACATAAACACCCCAGGGCACCAATAAATTATTCAACGAAAAATAAACACCAATTACGTAAGAAAACTCGATGAAAACCCGACATTAAAATTAATGAAACGGGACAAAACCTCGGCAAAACATCCATTCGATATAAAATGTCCTTTTTTGAATTTATGTTAGAATTAATTGCATGGTGGCGGCATCTTATATCAAAATGATGTATTATTTCCCTCAGGTGGTGGCCCTGCCTAACAAATCCTGCAATGTCTGCAGGATGGCTCATTACCATAGGTAAGTGAAGGCATTTGAATTATTTGCTTAGATGTTACCCCTATCTCTGTGAAGGGAAACGGAAGCACCTACATACCAGTAGGTTTTGTAAGTTTGTGTATCTGAAACAACAATATAACTTACTAAATTAAATATCGTTTTGTCTGCATTAAATTTTGTTAAATAAATAATTTAAGCTGAATCAGAAAGAGGTGGTGAGACGATAGGGCACGCCACGATAGTGGCGGTAAGTCCCCTCTTCGAGGAGTGGCTGGAGAGGCGCCACGGCGCCCTCACCTTCCGTCTGACGCAGGTACTCACCGGACACGGTTGTTTCGGGAGGTACCTGCACCGAATCAGGCGGAAGGAAACGCCCGGATGCCACCATTGCGAGGATCGGCCGGAGGACACGGTGGAGCACACTGTGGAGGTGTGTCCCGCTTGGGCGGAGCCCCGCCGTGTTCTCGTAGCGGCGATCGGCGGCGGCGACCTCTCGCGTCCGGCCCTGGTGCAAGCCATGGTCCGGGGCGAGGAGGAATGTGACGCCGTCGCCTCCTTATGCGAAGCAGTGATGCTAGCGAAGGAGGTGGCGGAACGCGAGAGGGAGAGAATCTCTCGTCCCAGCCGCCGCGGGAGGCGTTCCGGGCGTCGGGGGCTACGTGATGGCTTCCGGCCACCGTAGACGCGGGCCTGTGGACGGTGAGTGATGGGCTAGCTCGCCGTCCGTCCGTCTTATGACGACGACAGGCCGTGTCGACGGCGCGTTCGTGTTCCACGCGCGCCTCAAAGAGATGTCAGCAACATGGAAGGGGCCCGCAAGGGCCGACGCCTGTCGAGGCTGCGGGTTGTTCGCAAGGGTTACCGCGGCCTCGACATGAAGGGCGAAGAAGGAACATGGGTGGGTTTTAGTCAATAGAAGTCTGACACTTCCTTTCGCTTTGCCCAAGAGCGGGAGGGGTTATTTGATGATTTCCTTGATTTCCAAAGGTGGTGAGATGATCTGGACGGTCAAGCGAGGACTGGTTTGAGTCCGAGAAGATACGAGAAAAGAGCACAATATGTAATGTATTTGGGGAGGTCTTTGCGCAGCAATGGGTCACCACAGGTTTTTAAAAACATATATACTTTTGTTACTCCCTTTGTTTCAAAGTACCTATAGCAAAATAAACTAACCATTTACTTATGCATAGTAAAACAAACCAACCATTTGAATACATTATGTATACGTATGTGAAGACATCCACATGAGAACCAAGGTTACCGACGTAGCCCGAAAAATCGCCAGACTTAAGTGGTTATGGGCAGGGCACATTGCTCACAGAATGGATGGCCAATGAGGCCGAAAATATCCGGAGTGGCGACCGCGAACCCGAAGACGTTTCGTTGGAAGCCCTCCCACTAGGTGGACGGATGACCTGGTGAAGGTTATGGGGATCCGCTGGATGCGAGACGCACGGGACCGGAAACACTTAGGGGAGGCCTATGTCCAGCAGTGGACGTCTGTTGATTGAAATGATGATGATGATGATGTTCAGATACCAGTGTACTTATTGTCATGGTAAAACTCCGATTTTCTGAATTCTCTCATAAATTCATACAGAGGAGACCTGTATCCCAGGCAAAGGTAACATTATAGCTTGATTACGCTGGCGGTCATTCTTTCTCTATACTAAAAGCCAAGAATTCTCCTACATCGGAAAAATAAACGAATTTTCAGCAAAATATCAATTTCATATATTGGTTCACTGATTACATATCCCTTTGTGTATTGTACTCGATGACCTTGTTTGTCCCTTCGACAGAGGTCCTCGGTCCCTCGGTGCGCCCTTCGTTTAACGGGGATTTATTACTATTTGTTAACATACGCATAAATTGTAGAAGTACGAATACGTGAAAACCATTTCAGCATTGCTTTGCTAGCTATTTCGCAAACCTGTACACGAAATTATTAAAACAACAGATCATTTTGTTTTGTCCTTGATGTAACGAGAAAGAAAACTGAGACGCACTTCAAATTGAGTTGCATTTAACTTTAGCTGCTTACAAATTTAATAAAATTGTCGGTATTCATGTAACACTGTATACGTATAATATACACTATTATATTTGCGATGATTTTAGAGGATTAATGAATGCCTATTAGTTAAAGCAGTGGTGGCCCCACTGGGCAAAACTAAAGAAGAAAACTGTCATATGTTTTTTTTAATAGTAAACTAGATTTCAGATTTGCAATCCACCCTACTTTATTATTATTATGAGCCTATACTGTCCCACTGCAGGGCAAAGGCCTCCCTTCCCTCCTTCCACTTTTTGCGATCCAGTGCGACAGTAGACCAATCCTTAGAGAAAGAGTCCAGCTCATCCCGCCATCTCCTTTTGGGCCTGCCGCGTTGTCGTTTCTTGCTTTGTGGTATCCACTGAGTGGTAACTTTTGCCCATTGCTCCTCCGACGCCCTACTTTAATAAGGGTTTATTATGGTCTCTTTCAATATTACTTATAACTATAAAGTCACAAGTTTTTGGCGACTTGCATGGCATATAATGCAACGAATTATTAAGTAACATGACATCATTATGTACATTTCACGGTCTCATTACTAAAATACCGATAATTCGTAAACTTCTGGTAAATTCGATGGGGCATCGCATGTTACTGTATTCCATAGCAACTAGCCACACAATTCTACACTTGTGCAAAGATGATTCAACACGAACAAATTGGTATTTTTGCAACAATGTCTCTGTAAAAATTTGAATATTCAACGTCTCTAAATTATCACCGAGAGGGTGTAATGTAATTTAAGGGTGTGTTCAGTCCCCGTCAGGGCGGCGGGTTGTTCGAAAGAGATACCGCGATCTCGGCACAAGGGCTAAGAAGTAACATGGGTGGTTTTTAGTCAGTAGAAGTCTGACACTCCCTTCCGCTCAGCCCAGACCGGGAGGACTAATTTGATAATTTCCTAAGCTCCAAAAAAAAAAAAGAGCGTCATCACTATCACTAGGTACATAGTATAAAACATTGTGGCGGCACGGTTGGCGCAGTGGCTAAGCGTTTGGGCTGCTGCGCTCCGTGTCGCGGGTTCGATCCCCGCACGGAACAAATATTTGTATGGCCTGCAGATAGTTGTTTCGGGTCTGGGTATTTGTGTATGTGACTTTATATGTTTGTGAACGCACCCACGATACAGGAGAAATTCCTAGTGTGGGGCAACGTTTTTTTTTAAAAAAAAAAAAAAAAAAAAAAGAAATTTCTTATGAAATAAGCAGTACCTTTGTGCTCTACTATTTTTTTTTATGTTTTGTTTTTTCCTTTTTTTTTTGTATTTTGTGTGTACATAAATAGATAAATAAATAAATAAATAAATAAAAAAAAAAAAAGCCGCTTTCTCTGTCCCTATATCCCTATGTATGCTTAAATCTTTAAAACTACGCAACGGATTTTGAAGCGGTTTTTTTTAATAGATAGAGTGATTCAAGAGGAAGGTTTTAGTATATAATTTGACCGACATCCACGCGGGTGAAGCCGCGGGCATCAGCTAGTACACTATAATGTTCACCTCTGTTTAACACTTTGGGGATAACAGGCGTGGATGTGTTGAAATTTGTGATTGATGAAAGATGTGATGATTTGACTTCGTCCACCGTCTGTGTTTCTACGTGAGAACTTTCGGAAACAGGCAAAAATCATGTATTTTAAGAGAATGTCGAAAGATTAATGGTGTGCCGTAATATTGAGCTTAATTTATTTACTAGTAGTGTCCAGAAATAAAATAAAAAGTTCAGTAACTTCTTCTTTGAAGCCTTAACCTTGCTGTAATGTGTTTTTTTTATTTTGTTTATTATCCTCAGTTATGTCTATGTTTAGTTCTCACGCTGTTTTTTTTGTTTGTTCGTTTTTGTTGTGTCTAGATTAATTCTCACGCTGTTTATACAGGATGACTTTATCTGGGTCCGTCAATGCAAATTCGCTTATAAAGGCGATCATTTACTGCTTATTATTATACCTTTTTTTTTTGGCGGGTGGAAAATCATCGAATAACTCCTCCCGCTCTTGGGCAGAGTGGAAGGGAGTGTCAGACTTCTACTGACTAAAAACCACCCATGTTCCTTCTTAGCCCTTGCGCCGAGGCCGCGGTATCTCTTTCGAACAACTCGCAGCCCCGACGGGCATTATTATTAGACCTTCACTTACTAAAGTTTTATAGTTGAGGAGATAATTTTGTATATTTTAATATTGTATTGAGATTTTTCCAAAATTTGAGTTTTTTTTCATTATTTTAGTCCTATTTATTATTTCAGATCGAATTTGATCGTTTGTTTTTTAGTTTTTGAGTGTAGTATCTTATATTTAACCGAATTATAATCTTTCAGGCTATTAAGTTGACATGATGATGGAAGGTATATAATAATAATAATAATAATAATATTATGGAAGGTAAATCTCATTAACCGACTTTAAAAAAAAGAAGGTTCTCAAATTCTTCGGAATCTTTTTTTTATGTATGGAAAGGTCTCATAATTAGCTAATGAGTTTTTTTTTTGTGCAAATTTGCTCAGGCGGGTCCAGATCCAGTCACCCTGTATATATACCGTATCTTCAATTTTATGCATAAGTTTATGTAAGTGGACACTTGTAATTGGCCCTCTTCTACATATTAGTTCTGACTATTCAAATGTATTAGCTGTAAGTTTTCTTAAAATGAATAAAACTAAAATAAATACTGCTCAGTTTAGTTTGGTTCAAAACTATAATTACGTGCACCCGATTCGCTCTTAGCCAGTTTTATTCATTATCAATTTGACAAATATTCTGAAACTGAGAAGTAAACATAGTTTTTTGATTTTTCAGTTCTTTCCAGATGTCCAAATACCCGCCAAATGTACCTATATTAGACAAATTTTCAGTATAAAAAACGTTACAGGTATTTCTCATAGCATTGTCACCATCGCTGATCGTTCCGGTGGGCTAAAATGAATTATATTCTAACATTCTGCATCGCTGCATTTTGGTAAGTGCCATATGTCATTATTTTTTAAATCTATCATTTCTATTTTTTTATTCTATTTTTTTCAACCTATTTTTTTATTGTCTATGTTTCTACATTCTTTGAGACAAGAGTATCTTCTTTTTTTATTAATTCCTAATTCGTGAAAGATGTCTTGTGCTGGGTTTGCATCAAATGGCTGTACATTCAACATGACATCACGCCTGTAATGATTTCGTAAGGGTGTACAGGGGCAAGCCTATAGCCCTTAAACGGGCACAAAGTCCGACTTTGGGACTGCTACTGAGAAATTCCTGATGGAAAACCTAATATCACTTTATCCAACCTGGGACTCGACACCAGAACGTCGAAACTCGCGCATACGACCACTCGATTAACCTTTTCATTATTTGTTTATTTATTTATATATTTATTTATACATTTACTTATTTATTTATTTATTTATCTATTTATTTAATTATTAATTTACTAATTTATTTATTTTATGAAAGCTTACAGTCTAATAACTTGCTTACGTAGTATTATTCTGCATTTTTTCAGCCAGAAGAATTTACGTGTGTAACGTGGCACGTAATTGAAAAATCGATGTCTCTTCTACCTTTTTTTTTTTGGCGTGGGAAATCATCAAATAACCCCTCCCGCTCTTGGGCAGAGCGGAAGGGAGTGTCAGACTTCTACTGACTAAAAACCACCCATGTTCCTGCTTAGCCCTTGCGCCGAGGCCGCTGTATCTCTTTCAAACAACCCGCAGCCATGTCTCTTCAACCCTGTATGTTATAGATTTACAAGTAAAACGCCAACGTTTAAGTTAACCTGCAGTCAGAAATACCATGTTCTAATTGTATCCACTAAATACTTTTTACAGGGCGATACAAACAATCTCTTGCGATGACCCCATAGTATCAGTTCAGCAAGGACAGCTCCGTGGTAAACTACAGGACGCTATCACTGGTGACTTTAAATATTACAGTTTCGAGAACATTCCCTATATCGAAGCACCCATCGGTCCGCTCAGATTTAAGGTAAAATCCAATAGCTTATTATCTAATATTTATCACGCTTGACTAGCAGCACACATACTCATTACTCATTTTAATTCTATGGCATCATTGGCGATCTAGTAGTAACAACTTCCAAATTAACTTGGGATAAAAAATGAGTCATTGCTGTACTACTAATAAATAACTCTTTATAACACAAGATTTATTATAAAAACACTAACATATAAAAAAAACTAATATAGTTGATTTTATGTTCCATCGTTCATTTACAGGCGCCTGAAAAGCCAAAGGCATGGGAAGGAATAAGAGACGCTACCGCATTGGGGCCCATGTGTCCACAATACAACCCCTTATCGTTGATATTAAACACCGGGAGTGAGGACTGTGTAACCTGTAACGTGTATACTCCTAATTTGACAGGAAACTTATCCGTGATTGTCTTCATTTCCGGGTTTGCACACTTCTTTGATGGAGACTATGTTGGTCTATATGGTCCTGATTTTCTGGTCAAAGATACTGTATTAGTGACATTCCAATACCGAAAGGACATTTTCGGATTTCTTGATCTCGGCACACCAGACGTACACGGAAATGCTGGTCTGAAAGACCAGCTTGCACTATTGAGATGGGTGCGAGATAATATTGCAAACTTTGGAGGCAATCCGGGCAAAGTCACACTGGCTGGGATTAGTTCTGGATCAGCTTCAATTTCTCATCACATGATGTCGCCACTGTCCAGTGGTTTATTCCACAGAGCTATTATGTTGAGTGGTGTACCTTCTTGCGACGCTATATATCCATACCAAGTTCAGGAAAAATCATATATTGTTGGCAAAGAGTTTGGTATTGAGACTGAAGACGCGGATGAGTACCTAACTGCCCTTCAACAGGTCCCTTACGAGAGATTGATAAATCAGAGTTATCATTTGTCTACAAAAGACAGAAGAAATCAGGTATTCAAAAAGATGACGACATATGTGCCGGTTGTTGAATCAGATTATGGTCAAGAGAGGTTTATAACGAAGGATTTCATTACTATTTCGAATAGTGTTCTCGTGAACAAGGTCCCAGTCATAATAGGATCCTGTAACAAAGAAGGTCTTATTGTAGTTAATCAAGACGCAGACTACTTAATAGATCGCTACGCCCAAGACGAAGAACTGTTCGTTCCAAATAAAATACTGTACGAAGCAGATAAATATGACGTCCCCAGCATAGTTAGTAAAATCAAAAAGTACTATTTCGGTGACAAGGCTATTAGTATTGAAAATATCAAGGAATTTGTTCAATGCAACGGTTTTTCGGGTATGAAATATAGTGTGCTTAAATCCGCTAGAGAGTTCTCCGAGTTAGTTGATACATACGTGTTTGAGTTCAGCAGTACTTCAAGTAGAAATATATATGGTCTAGAAGGTCTTAAATACGGCATTGAGGGAGCATCACACGGGGACATGATCGCATACTTGTTTGACCTTAAACCACTGAACATGTCTGTAGACGTCAATAGTGTGGAGTATTCAATGATAAAGCAACTAGTGGACACTGTCATATACTTCGCTGACACTGGGTATGTATGCATTAGTACTATCGAAAAAAACATTACAAAAAAAATTACTTGATGAAATCTTACTCTAATTTAAAGTTGGTTCGTGTACTATACACCTGTAGGTGTTAAGATTATCATTATTAAAGGTAGCCTATATTGTCCCACTGCTGGGACAAAGCCTTCCTTAATTCCTCCCAACGGTCACGATTCCGTCCAACTTCTTCTGTGCAACTCGGTGTATTAATAATGTATGTAATAATTATTTTGATATGTTGCAGCCGTCCGACACCAATTAATGAAGATTGGCCTGCATTTACAAAAGAAAGCTGGAAATATCTCGAGTTCACGGACACAAGGACGGTGAAGGAACGCCCTAATGATGAAGAGTTACAGTTCTGGGATAGTATCTTTGACGAGAAACAATCAAGCTAAAGTACCTAGGCCCAATTTCACCAACGCCTGTTAAATTGAATATCATGTCAAGTATTTTTGCTGACTCTGTTCCTCAGTTAAACAGATCGTCAAATCGTAACGGGCATTTAATATCTCACAGACAATGGTGAAACTGGCTCTAAGTGTGCATTTGATATTATCTAAAGACAAACTGAAGCTTATTATCACGAAAAATGCTGGAAATAATATTTGCTACCATTTACAAAAAGTAACTGCGACAAGACTTTAAGTACACATTTCATGATGTTTTATAGGATTAATAGAATAATACTAACATATTATCTACATATTGTGTTCTATAATAATATTCACTTGTATTTTTAAGTCTATCAAAATTAACCAGTTTAGAATTTGCTATATTTTTTGTACTATGGCTTTTTTAAGATTTTGAAATAAATAAAAACAATATTAAAATGATTTTCTTTAAACCCGTACCAGAAACTGGTAACGCATTAACAAATATATTCATGCGTTAGGCGCGTTCCTCTTCAATTTGTGGTTTGGATTTTAAAATCCTTGGTTTCTCTAATATAAAATGGTTTGTTCTCATGAGAGTTAGTAACTTGGTACAAAATAAAAACGGTTCAATTTAAGGGTTTATAGTGAATCTATACAAAGCAAGGTTGAGAAGCGAATGTGTTAGTTTTTGATGAAGAACCTAACAGCTAACGTTCCTCGTGAGGATTTCGAGAATCTTCGTGGACTGCTCCTATTGGTGCTTCCTCGACGACATCCCTCTAGGTCCCCTCATTGGCTGTCCGAAGATGATGAGCCAATTTTGAGTCATGACGTATATGTAGGTGGGTTCCCCAAATAATTAAGCGCCTACGGTTTTTGTGATAGCAGTCAGCACACCCTCAACATCTTGCGTGAACAGTGGTAATAAAATAAATCATTCAACAATTCATTCATCATCATCTACATCGTCCTGCGTCAAAAACTTTAATAAGTAGTTGTCATAATTATGATATTGTATTTTTGGTTTGAAAACAGTAACAATGTAACAAAAAATCAAGTTAGTACTCAAACTTCAAACTTTCAAGCCTTCGACTGGCGCCAATACCAGTGGGTCGCCTTCGACTGTACAGCGCACTTTTAACTTAGACATGTTTGATATTATGTAATTGAATAACAACTCTCGCTCTTAAAACCGAACCCAGGCTGGCGCCTTTTTTTGTTGGGTGGGAAATCATCAAATAACCCCTCCCGATCAGGGCAGAGCGAACGGGAGTGTCAGACTTCTACTGACTAAAAACCACCCATGTTCTCTTGCGAACAACCCGCAGCCCCGACGGGCGTCGGCCCTTGCGGGCCCCTTCCATGGTGCTGACATCTCTTTGAGGCGCGCGTGGAACACGAACGCGCCATCGACACGGCCTGTCGTCGTCATAACACGGACGGACGGCGAGCTAGCCCATCACTCACCGTCCACAGGCCCGCGTCTACGGTGCCCGGAAGCCATCACGTGGCCCCCGACGCCCGGAGCGCCTCCCGAGGCGGCTGGGACGAGAGGTTCTCTCCCTCTCACATTCCGCCACCTCCTTCGCCAACATCACTGCTTCGCAGAAGGAGGCGACAGCGTCCCATTCCTCCTCGCCCCGGACCATGGCTTGCACCAGGGTCGGGCGCGAGAGGTCGCCGCCGCCGATCGCCGATCAGCCAATCCCTCACTTAGAGAGGAGGTCTGAATCCCTGCAGTGGGAACTTTATAGGCTGATGATGATGATGATATCTCACTCACTGACGCTCCTTGTGTATTTATCTAGAGTTGGACGATTTGTTTGTCAGTAGTACATTATGACGTTCTTCTTCTTAGCGTGTCGATGGCTTTCTATTCGATCAAATCGTTTTGGCCCAAAATTCAGCTATGTGAATTCCACTCGCTGATGCAGCCATAAAGTCGTCAAGTGTGCAGGTGTCAGGGCATGCAGCGCAAGATGAAAGGTGGGACATTATCTGTGGAGATACGCCGCATGCACACTTGAGGTCTGAGCCGTCAATGAACCCCCATCTGAAGAGATGATCTTTGCTACGGCCGACCTGGGTTCGGAGTCTATTTAGAAATTTCCAAGTCGGCAACGGCAAAGCATGTCCAGGTGGAAGGCTTTCAGACGGCTTGATGAAGCCATCACTTAAGCAGCTCCAAATGGCGTTTAACTTTTTTCACTCGACAACGGTACTTGTGTCCTTAACAAACCTTCAAATTCAAACCTTCTTCTAATAAGTTTTAAATGTTATAATAGATAATCGGAAAAACCACCAAAAAGTGAAAAATAAACTTCAGAAGAAAAATCAGCTTCTGAAGTCGGTGACATTCAAATTGTTTCTTTGATTTCGTTTTTTGTCACCGACTTCAGAAGCTGATTTTTCTTCTGAAGTTTATTTTTCACTTTTTGGTGTTTTTGAAGTCGGTTGTTTTTTTTGCAAAAAAGTTTTTTTTATTTTTTCATTTTTAGTTGTAGTCCTATACAAAATAGTATTTACTATGCATTTAACGTCCAACCAAGAAACCTAACCCTTAACCTTCAAGATTCCCTTATTATTGCTTTCAACTCCAAACCGTTGAAGATTAGTGCCTTCCATCATCAGCTTGTCAACATGAAGTGATGACAGGTAGATGCGAATACTGGAATAGCGTCAGTAAAAGCACGAAACAAATAGTACGTGCCTACTAAAGAGTTGTGCCTTCCTTCATCAGCTCAGCGTCATGTCATCTCATCGCATCATCGCATGTCGTGGTAATAGGTTTTATTTATCCCCAATAAATGGAACATTACATAATATCTTACTGTCCAAATCTGGGTGTACACATCTACGTACCCCCTCAGATCATACAGGCGTGATGTTACGTCATGATGTCGTATAAACAATAAACATCCAAGCGATTGCAGCAATCACGACAGATTTGCCGTCTATTTTTGAAGAGTTCTATTGTATATCTCCGAAGATCAGGATCAGATCTTCACCAAATTTAAATGGGACCACCTCAGGAGTATACTCTTTCAAATAAAAAAAGAATTTTGAGAATCGGTTCACAAATGGAGGAGAAATCAGGTAACATACATAAAAAAAAAAAAAATACATACACACGAACATAGAACTTTCTCCTTTTTTGAAGTCGGTTAAAAATATTGGATACGTGTTATTTGTTTTAACAAATTAATAAAGATTGACGAAGATAAACCGCGTCAAAGATCATGAGTGGGGGTTGTGACCTCATTTGTAGGTAAAAAATGTACTAACATGTGACGTTATCGAAGAGTTCACAAGTTTTCGAAGCACTGTATCGTTTTAATTTTTTGTTTATGTGAAAAAAGAAGAAATAGGTGTTCAATATTTTTGGAAATCTATATGACGGATTAATTAGTTTTTTTTGTCCGATCCTCTATTATTTCTTAATTACCGACGCTATTTTGTAACGAATGATATCGTTAAATACATAGTTAATTTTAAATAACCACAAACTTTTCCTACATGGGATTTTTTTTGACGCCAAAACAAAAAGTGATGCTCTTGTATACACTTGGCAAGACACGCGCAACTTCGTCTGAGTCACATAATTTAGCTTATAACCTTCCTTAGGATTAATCAATTCCAACCAGTAGGCCCTGAGATTAACGCGCTCAACAAAACAAACTCTTCAACTTTATAATATTAGTAAAATAAAGTAAAGATGGGTGCCAAAATATTCGTTTCGTAAGGTAAAATTAAATCAAAATAGTAGGTGAATATTGCTTCTAAACGTTGCTAGTTGCTACAAACATATTGCCTGCCGGGGCTGAAGGTTGCTTGAAAGAGATACCGCGGCCACGGGCACAAAGGGCCAAGAAGTGGTTTTCAGTCAGTAGAAGTGTGACACTCCCTTCCGCTCCGCCCAGAGCGGGAGGAATCATTTGATGATTTCCCAGCCTCCGAAAAAAAAGGTGTATATATATTGGTGCCACATGGGTGCTGCTGACTTAAACCCATTTCACTACAGGTATTCGGAACCAAATGACTAAATTAAGACCAAATAAGATCTTATCTATCAAATAAGAACTATGACGTATAAATAAACCAGTTGTTACACATCAACCTTCGAAATTGCCATTGTTATAAATTCATATTACTTTGCGTATGTTCATGATAATTAAAATTCACAATCCCATTATTTATTCTGCTTAAAATATATATTTGCTGTTTAAAAATTTAATGTAGCACATTTGGCGAACTGAAGATTATACTTTGGTATTGGTAATCGTACTACTATAATATTATGAAAACAAAAGTTTGTGAGGATGTATAGATATTTATTACTGATACACACAAAAACGGTCAAACAGATTTTGATGCAATTTGCCACATAGATCTAACTCAAACTCAAAGCATTATTTCAATTGGACCATTACAAGCACTTTTAAATATCAGCTAAGTAAAAAAAGCGAAGCTACACACAGGGCATGATAACTTGTGAAGGTGCTGAAGTTGCCCATTCCAAAGCGTAGATCTCTATGGAGAAGAATGAGCAAGAAACTCCATGGACACTCTTTTAAATCATTCTGTTGTACTTTATAACCTAGATTAACATATAGGGTGTAAAAGTACCCTTAACGCAAACGAATGGCACTTGTTCTCCCCACCACTGCGATCATTTTTTTGTTCAAGATCTCCGTAACTAGGAGGTTCCCAGGTATGGCCTGGGAACCTCCTAGTTACGGAGATATTGGGTGTCAAAGTTCCAAATTTTTCACAGCTGTTTTTGTAAATACTAGTATTTCAGGTTTTAAGTTTACTTAAATTATCTCCATGACCCGTTTACTATTCAAAGCATCCACTAGCACAATGTTTTAAGAGTGCTACTTTGAGTTTTACCGTAAAATGTGATTTTTGACCCCAAAAAAAGTCATTTCCCAGCAAAAATTTTTGCGTAGGGGTACTTGGTTTGATGTACAGAATGCTTGGTTGTCGTATGCGTGAAGGGTTCGTCTACATCCTGTATAGGAATATAGGATGCTTTTTATCCAAGTAGTGCAATCCTGTGAGATAATTACCGAACTCATCACGGGCGAAGCCGCGGTCATAAGCTAGTCATTAATATATCTTCAAGTGTTATTTCATTTTAAGTTACTCGTGAATATTCGCATTCCACTTGTGTTTGGCCATGATTGGTATAAAAAAGATATTTAACAATTTATCACATCAGACGGCTGTAGTTTAGTGAAGACTTGTCCAACTGTCACATCATCCACGATGGGGGTTATTGCGTCCTTTACCATACTTATTATCTGGTAAGTTTTAAAATCATTTTTTTTCTAAACCATTTGTGCTTGTACTTTTTGAAGTAACCTAGTGACTCATACAAGCCTTACAAATCCAGCTACCAAAAAAGTACCAGGATTGGCATAATAAAAATTAATAACGATGATTGTTGAATTTGTTGAATTTTTCTGCAGTAGTTAGAAACGGTAAATAATGGTAGTTGTTCAAAAATTTTAAGTATGAATGTAGATGGCTATAAGAGTAGAGGGTCTTCCTCTACTCTTATAGCCAAGAATAAAGAGACGATAGATGGACTGTGCCAAAGATGATGTGGCCAAAATAGAGGTGACTGCTGAAATGAAGAGTAATAGAAAAGTATGAAAGAAGAAGACATGCTGCGCTGACCACAAATAAATTGGGATAAGGGCAGTAGAATGATGATGATGATGAATCTGCAGTAGTAATGTTGTTTACTCTCGTATTTTTATTTTACTTTTCTTTTTTTTTTGGAGAATATGAAATCATCAAATGAGGAGTCATTTGATGATTTCCCACTCCCTCCCGCTCATGTTCCTTCTTAGCCCTTTGCATCGAGGCCGCGGTATCTCGTTCGAACAACCCGCAGGCCCGACGGGAATTTCGATTATTTAATTTGCCTTACACCATTATTTATACAGTATTCTACAAAGGATTTCCTGCGACGATATCATAGTAAATGTAACCCAAGGACAGTTGCGTGGCGAACTTGTTACCACGGTGACCGGTGAATCTAAGTACTTCAGCTTCAGAGGAGTTCCCTATGCCAAGCCTCCCATCGGTAACCTCAGGTTTAAGGTAAGAAGAAACCAGTAAAATTCATAGTGCATAGTGTTCTGGATTCGATTCCCGGTGCGTGCAAAGTTTCATTGGGTATTTGGCAATTGGCTCGCCTCCTAATACATGGGACGTAAACATAATCAGCGAAATGTAGATGTTTTAGGTACACCTCTGCCTAACCTGTTTTGGATGGCTGGCTATTTAACATAGTATATCTATCTATATATATAAAAATGAAACCCGTTTTCCGTTGTCACGACTTGGCATGAAAACGGCTTGACCGATTTGGCTGATTTTTTTTTTAAATGTTCGTTAAAGTTCAAGGATGGTTCTTACGGCGAGAAAAATTCGAATAATGGCCGGAAAAGCCCTAAAAACAGCCCTTTTCTTTTTCCCATACAAACGTTTTCTAACTAAAACGTCAAATCAATTTGATCTTTAATACCGTACCTATAAAGTTCAAGTGTTAGTGGAGAGGTTCCGGGAAGGCAAAACAATTGAGTGACGTTCAGTTGTTCAGTCAACGAATGACAACTTCAAACAGACCATACGACATTATCACAATAATCACAAATAATTACTGTTTCTTTCCCAATAGAAAAACGATTTTTCAAATGGTGTTTGCGTATAATATAAAAATTAATTGCTGTTCGTTAGTCTCGCTAAAACTCGAGAACGGCTGGACCGATTTGGCTAATTATAGTGTTGAATTATTCGTGGAAGTCCAGGGAAGGTTTTAAAGGTGAGAAAGTGGTAGGTAGGTAGGCAGGGTAGTAGGTAGAGTAGTAGGTAGGGTAGTAAGTAGGATAGTAGAGTAGGTAGGGTAGTCGGTAGAGTAGTAGGTAGGGTAGTAAGTAGGTAGGGTAGTAAGTAGGTAGGGTAGTAGGTAGGTCGGGTAGTAGGTAGGTAGGTAGGTAGGTAGGGTAGTAGGTAGGTAGGTAGGGTAGTAGGTAGGTAGGGTAAGTAGGTAGGTAGGGTAGTCGGTAGGTAGGGTAGTAGGTAGGTAGGGTAGTAGGTAGGTAGGGTAGTAGGTAGGTTGGGTAGGAGGTAGTAGGTACGTAGGTACTTGGTACACAGGCAGGTAGTAGGTAGGAAAAAGGGCATTGCAACGCATGCCGGGAACAGCTAGTCTATCTATCTATATATATAAAAATGAAACCCGTTTTCCGTTGTCACGACTTGGCATGAAAACGGCTTGACCGATTTGGCTGATTTTTTTTTTTAAATGTTCGTTGAAGTTCAAGGATGGTTTTTACGGCGAGAAAAATTCGAATAATGGCCGGAAAAGCCCTAAAAACAGCCCTTTTCTTTTTCCCATACAAACGTTTTCTAACTAAAACGTCAAATCAATTTGAGCTTTAATACCGTACTATAAAGTTCAAGTGTTAGTGGAGAGGTTCCGGGAAGGCAAAACAATTGAGTGACGTTCAGTTGTTCAGTCAACGAATGACAACTTCAAACAGACCATACGACATTATCACAATAATCACAAATAATTACTGTTTCTTTCCCAATAGAAAAACGATTTTTCAAATGGTGTTTGCGTATAATATAAAAATTAATTGCTGTTAGTTAGTCGCGCTAAAACTAGAGATTGGCTAGACCGATTTGTCTAATTTTGGTTTTGAAACATTTGTGGCAGTCCAGAGAGGGTGAGAAATTAGTAGTATGTACGTAGGCAGGTAAAAGGGCATTGCAACGCACGCGGGGTACAGCTATATTATATAAAAATGAATAGCTGTTCGTTAGTCTCGCTAAAACTCGAGAACGGCTGGACCGATTTGGCTAATTATAGTGTTGAATTATTTGTCCAGAAAGAAGTGTGAAGTCCAGGGAAGGTTTAAAAGGTGAGAAAGTGGTAGGTAGGTAGGCAAGGTAGGTAGAGTAGTAGGTAGGGTAGTAAGTAGGATAGTAGAATAGGTAGGGTAGTCGGTAGAGTAGTAGGTAGGGTAGTAAGTAGGTAGGGTAGCAGGTAGGTCGGGTAGTAGGTAGGTCGGGTAGTAGGTAGGTAGGGTAGTAGGTAGGTAGGGTAGTAGGTAGGTAGGTAGGGTAGTAGGTAGGTAGGTAGGGTAGTAGGTAGGTAGGGTAGGAGGTAGTAGGTAGGTAGGTAGTTGGTACACAGGCAGGTAGAAGGTAGGAAAAAGGGCATTGCAACGCATGCCGGGAACAGCTAGTGTTAAATAAATTCAGACTAGAAACTCATGCTTAATAGTTGCGTCTAAGACCAATTGGCCAACATACATTTTCAGTGTCTTAATATAAACTTAGTGTAAATGTAATTATTGTATGTATTCTATTTATTTATTTTACTTTTTAAATTGTTTTTGTTATTAATGTGATGTAATTATTATTATTGTTTTTTTCTGCTTATCTAGTGACACTCATTATCATATTCTCAGTTGTTAATGTAAATTTTTTTTTGTCTGTTTCAACACATATTGTAGCAGTTTATTGTCCCTGAATAATGAAATAAAATAAAATTGTTTGTTGCGTCAAAACAACTTGTAACTATACATTTTCTTACAGGCTCCACAAGCGCCTGAGCCGTGGGAAGGCATAAGGAATGCCACCGCGCACGGTGCCGTCTGCCCTCAAAAAGACCTCCTCAACAACGTCTACATCCCCGGCAGTGAAGACTGCCTGTTCCTCAATGTATACACTCCCACTCTAACACCTAAAACACCTCTACCAGTCATGGCTTTCATTCACGGAGGAGGCTTCAAATTTGGTTCCGGAAATGTTGATATCTACGGTCCCGATTTTCTGGTCGCCAAAGACGTAATAGTAATCACAATGAACTACAGGCTAGACACATTAGGATTCCTTTGTTTGGGCTCAGCAGAAGTACCTGGAAATGCTGGTTTAAAAGACACAGTGCTTGCATTAAAGTGGATAAAGGAAAATGTTGCAAGCTTCGGAGGTAACCCCAGTAATATCACCCTTTTTGGAGAAAGTGCTGGTGCGTCTGCTGTTGGTTATCACCTGGTTTCACCGATGTCAAAAGGCTTATTCCAAAGAGCCATATTAGAAAGTGGTGTACCCAGTATGGACTGTTTTATTCCATACAAACCTGTGGAAAGAGCATTTATGCTCGGAAGAACTTTGAATATGACAACGGATAACGCCACTGAGCTTCTTGCTTACCTCCAAGGACTCCCAGTTGAAGTATTACTTAACAGAACCTCGTTTATATTTGCATCAGAAGAGATTACTCATGTCATTTTTAAGTTCACCCCATTCACTCCCGTCATCGAAGAAGATTACGGACAAGACGAAAAGTTTATTTGCGAAGATCCGTTTGATACGCTCGATCGCGGCAATGTTAACACTGTAGATACTATGTTTAGTTACAACACGTATGAGACGCTGCTCATGCTTCCATACTATGTGAACGATACTTATCGCTACATTCAACGATACCGAAAGTATCTCGAGATGCTGGTCCCTAGTAAAATACTCATCAAAGAGGACACCAACGACATTTGGGCTTTGGCGAATAAAATTAAAGATTTTTATTTTGCCAATAAAACAATAAGCGTTGAGAATATGCCCGAGTTTATCAGCTATTCCAGCTTTGCCAGTTTGGTGTACGATGTGCATAGATTTATTAGAAGATGGCCAAAAGTTGGTAACGTGTATTTGTTCAAATTTGAAAGTTATTCAAGCAGGAACGTCTACGGTCTACCGGGCGCCGCCTATGGTTTGATTGGCTCTTCCCACTTTGACGACTTGTTTTACGTGTTTGACCCGAAGGCACTGAATTTCACTTTGACGATCGGTAGCAGAGAATACGCATTGGTGCAGCAAATGGCTAACATCTTCACTAACTTCGCAAAATATGGGTAAGTAATGTTATACATTTTATGTATCAATTTAACCCTGTCAATGTACCTAAGTGCAGTTGAGTTCATGTGACAATGCTGGAATGCAATTTTGATTATCCAGTATTTAACTGCAATTTGATTAGATGGATAGGTGTCCCCAGCAGCCTTCAGAGAATTTGCAAGATTGCTTTGATAACTCGCCACTATTTAAGTCCTTAAAGTTATTAACGTGTTGCTTAGTGTTAGCGTAACCTTAAATTCGATTTACGCCTTTTCCCTGCTAGTCAAACCAAAAAATAATACTGATACTGTTAGCCTGCGTCATCCCAAAGCTGGGCAAAGGCCTCTCGCCACCCCCGTCGGGGCTGCGGGTTGTTCGCAAGAGACATGAAGGGCTAAGAAGGAACATGGGTGGTTTTTAGTCAGTAGAAGTCTGACACTCCCTTTCGCTCTGCCCAAGAGCGGGAGGAGTTATTTGATGATTTCCCACCCCCCCCAAAAAAAAAAAAGGCTCTCGCCATGTCTTCCAGTTGTTTCAATCCTGGGCTAATATTATATAAACCACTGGTTGTTTTATCCACGACGACTTCTGCCTGTGTTAGGGCTCCAGCGCACAGACCTTAGAAAAATTACGATATAATTCTCTTTCACAGAAACCCGACCCCCGACTGCTCACTGGGAGTGACTTGGCCTCAGTTTGATACGACTAGCATGACATATGTGAGTGTCGCCGACAATCTGACTGTTGGTTACGCACCTGATGAAAAAGACATCCAGTTCTGGAAGGGAATCCTCGAATGCGCTGGCATCAAATTCTAGAACAAAATAATAAACTACCAGCTTTTCCCCACAGCTTGTTTTGGTCAAGACAAAGACAAAGACATTTATTCGTAGGATACGGTATTCAAAAAGTTGTTACAGAAATGATATGGTTCTTGACATATCCACCGCTAGACGCGGCATACGAATATTTACATAATTGATACTAAAGTTAATATTTTAGTATCATAATTTTAGTTAATTTTTGTACACACATACCTAACACTAAATTACATACCTATACTCTAATTAAACATACATTCTAATAAAAACATACCAACATTAAATTACATACCTATACCTACTCCAATGAAACTTACATTCTAATTAAAATTGTCGATAATTGTCCCACGGGAATGTTTTAAATATAGCCTAAGACACTCGATGTAATAAAGATTCACATCAGTGCAACAATTTCAGATTCAGTTGATTCAGATATTACCTTCTACAACCTCACAAACTTTACTTCTTTAAAATATTAGTATAGAAAAAGCTAATCTCGGCAATGAACCTGTACTCCAGTAGCACATCTCAAGTCTTTCATAGTTCAAGTGCTGTCAGAACCAAATGTTAAACTTTTCAAACATTGTTTGTTTTTGTTAGGTACTGTAATAAGTTTAGTTTAGCGTCCGTTTCTAACTTATAATTAGTAATATTGACATTGAAGAATAATATACTAACATAGTTATAAGTATGATTTACTAACAATGTATGGATTATTGTATGAGTCTGATAATAAATGAATAATAATAATAAGGCTTAGTCGAAAAACTTGTCTTTCATTGAATTGTCAAAAATACATTTCGAGTTAGGTCCTTACTGCTGTACACAGAGATATCTAATGATTACTTAAGTCGACACTTTATAGTTTGACGTACAAAACCTACACTACAGTGTCTAACTGCCGCACTCAGAGAGCTTTAATGATTACTTAGGCCATCACTTAGTAAAGGTTTTGACAGTTTTGTTATAGGTACAAAAGTATGTCAAACCTTTACTTAGTGACGGCTTAAGTAATCATTAAATATCTCTGAGTACCGCAGTAAATCTTTACTAAGTGATTAAACGTCTCTGAGTGCGGCAGTTAGTGTGATTTTTTATACATATTTGATAGCGTTAACGAAAATCATAATTTCTGCTTAAAAATAAACTATCGCCTTTTAGTGATAACATTGGGAAATACTAATATTTCATAGAAGTAGATGATTTGATATTTGCAAACATAACTATGTAGTTTTTTATCGATCACGTCATCACTTGAAGCTGTTGTATAACTTAAGAATGAGCTAGCTTATTAATCATAAAAAAATCAAAAGTCATTTATTGAAATAATACTAATAATAAACACTTTATGAACGTCAAAGTACAAGAGACATTCAATTTTTTTTTTTGGCGAGTGGAAAATCATCAAATAACCCCTCCCACTCTTGGGCAGAGCGAAAGGGGGTGTCAGACTTCTACTGACTAAAAACCACCCATGTTCCTTCTTAGCCCTTGCGCCGAGGCTGCGGTATCTCTTTCGAACAACCCGCAATCCCGACGGGTCCTCATATACGAGGCGCCCTTTTATCTTATGGTTCTGAGATTCACAAACTTGGTTCTCGCATGGGGCGGTTGGATCTAGGAACTCATTCAGAAGGCAGTACTGTACTCCTCGATATGGCTCGCATTGAGGGAGTTCCTAGGTCTGGAGTCCTATATATATCGGTAACTTGGACCCTGCGACCGATACCGGTGAATGTCTTTAAAAAACCAGAAGTTACTATCATTACGTACATTCATTGAAGGTACGAACACAATAGACGCCTCCAATTTACCAAAGAAAGCAAAATCGCCAATATTTGAGAAAAAAAGAAATCTTCATGAAATAGTATTTAATATTTATCGCTGATAACAAAACAATAAAATTTAGTAACTACTAACGAATCTGTGTTTTATTTACCAAAATATATGGCACACATGCACGAAGTCCGCGTGGCGCATTATAGTCCATTCCCTCACAAAGAGAAGAGACCTGCGTCTCAGCATTGTCATAGATACATTTCAATTGGTTAAATACCTACTGCTTCAAGAGCTGATGGGTCAAACTTATCAGTGTACCATTTTATTAACCAAGGAAGAATCTCTGAAAGAGCCACAATATACGCAATCAGCAGGTAGTTTCATTATACGTCTCATCTTACTTTTACTATTATACATAAACGAGAATGTTTGCCAGGTTGGATAAATGTTTATAAACTTCTGAACGGATTTTGAAAAATCTTTACTCTAATATAGTTTAAAGGTACTTGCAAAATAAAGAGAAAAGGAAATTATTTATGACTTATCAACAGCTCACGTCAAACACCAACTAAAAGAAACGTTGGTAACTAATCCTTTATGGTCTAAGAGCCGGTGACGATGGACCTTCACCGCTCTGATAACCAGATGAAACGTATTTCTTATCAAATATAATTTTTAAACAAATATGCCTACGATAACTTGCCTATCAAAAAGTACTCACAGCAATTTTTTTAGCTATTTTTAGCAGGCAAGCCTATTTTGTAGTTAAAATATCTAACCTTTGATTTAAATTTCGATTGGTTAGCAGATCGGTGTAGTTACCTATATTGACTTACCTGTTCACAGCTACACAGAAATGAGTAGACAAGCCTACTTAGGCATATTCTGTGTGTTAAAACTATCAGTTGAGATAAATTCATTCAGTTATCAAAAGAGTGAAGGTGATTGTTAAATATGCAGGTAGGGTAAGGACGGACAACCATCAAATGCGCTAGTCAATGACACACTAACCTTTATTAGTAAAAACGCAGCGCCGCAGCCGCGGTACGCTACACATCTACAATACATAAATAACAGTGATGAATGAAAATTGATTAAAATTAATTTAATAAAAATGTTTATGAGCACTTTTTGATAGGCAAGTTATCAAATGCATATTTGTTTCTTTATTGTATTTGATAGGAAATACGACTCATCTGGTTATCAGAGCGGTGAAAGTCGATCTTCACCATCTCCTCTACTATTAGATGACTAAATTATAAGATAAGGTTAATTAATATGTACATATTTTGTTCTCTACCATGTATCCAGTTACCAAGGCATTATGTTCAAGTATAAGTACTCATCGGAGTACGACACTGCTAGACATTATTGATTGAGGATATTTGAATAACTGGTACAATACTTTCAATGCCAAAGAATGAAGTCATTGTGAAAAATAAATGTGAAAAGCGAAAACTGTTGTACAACAATATTGTTACAGGTATTATAGGTAAATATGAAAACTGAAAAATAATTGTAAATATTTTTTGTAATAAATGTGCATGGGGAAAAAAATACAGAACGTATTTTAGAATTATACGAATCCCACTAAAAACAAAACTTGTAAAGAAAGTCAAGTCGTGCACCTCAGAATTTCTGCCGTAAAAAGTAGTGAGATTCATGTAATACCAAGTCAGTTACGGCACGGTTGGCGCAGTGGCTGAGAGATTGGACTGCTGCGCTGCGTGTCGCGGGTTCGATCCCCGCACGGAATCAATATTTGTATTGTCTACAGATAGTTGTTTCGGGTCTGGGTGTGTTTGTGTATGTGAGTTAAACAGAGTGCAGGAAGTATGACGTAAAACTCCTTTACAGACAGACATCGGGACAGGTGAAGTTAAATAAAAGCTTTTAATATAAAATATTTTTACCTATATTTTGTACACAGATTTACCTATCTACGCCTATTATTCCATTATTATTATACATATACAGGTACACTAATTCATTCACTGAAAATGTAACTTTAACTTTGTAATCCTATACAGTTACATGGGATTACAAAGTTATTTATGCAGTTAGTGTATCTAGAAAACTGAACTAAAATTGCATTTGTTTTTAGTTCTTCCTTGATTTATACACTAAATACTAACTAGAAGTGCCTTAGACTTTTGATGATCGGTCAGTAAGTCAGTCAGTCAAGTCAGGCTTCTAATTTTATCCACAACGAAGTTATAGGAGGTCGCAAATGGCCTGAATTGTTTCGAGAAAAGGATGATACGGCCGTTTGGCAGCTATATTAGCTATTGCTCGACTTGGCAGGGGGCACTGCCGTGCCCCCAGATAGAAAAACGAACCATTTTTTTTCTTCGGCTTAAAGGAAAAAGAAAACTTAAAAAAAATCATATAGAAAAAAAAAACATAAAAAAAAAAAGTTTTTTTAAATGTTTTTTTTTTCTATATGATTTTTTTTAAGTTTTCTTTTTCCTTTTTGTCGTTGTTAGGTGGCACGCAAGCAGGTGGCTGTCCTGATGGTAAGCATTAATTGCAGTGACGAAGCGTCAATAATACAAAAACGCAAGCCGGAGAAAAAAAAAATGCAATTTTTTAGTGTTTTTGTATCTCTTTTTTTTGTAATTTTTTTTTCAAATCTTTTCATAAATGACAGGGTAAGGAGGTAAACATATAACCGAATCGAGAACCTCCTCCTTTTCTTGAAATCGGTCAAAAAGGAGATTATGCATACCTTCCACAATTCCCTACCTCATTATATGATATGTAACTACGACGACGACGTATGAGTAAACCATCCACCCACCTACTTCATCGCAGATGAATAATAAAGTAACTTAAATTACTGCTCATTTTACTTGTCTTAAAACATCTTTATTTGTAGAAAAACACATACAGTGTTACAAATACAAACAAAGATGTTTTTCATACGTGTAGAAAGACAAGTGAAACTGTTGTGTATCTAACTAGGGAGGTACTTACGAAGGAAACGAACGAGTGTAAGGTACAAAGGCTAGTTTAACACTGTACATAAGTGGTCAACCGACAATGATAACAATTAGAACATGTGGGTAGGAGGTCGGCAGATATGCATCAGAAACACTATCGGACAATTTATTCGATTGGACGATTAATACAATCTGGGTGCTAATGAAACCGGCATCATTTTAATAGCATTAAATAAAAAAAAATAAAAAAGCCTTTAATTCTACCATAAATAAAAACAGAACGTATTACAAACTTGATTCAAAGCATTTTTAATAGCATTATTCGCTTCTAAAAATCGACATTGGCTTCTAAATAACTAAGTCAGCCACAATTAACGAGCGTCTAAATATTACTATCTTAGCCATTAGTTATCTTCTATCTGAGCCACTCTAAATATAACGCAGCATGATGGTTGTTTTTTAGCATCTAAATTGTAACATGCATTCAAACAGAATATTAACATTTGGCATCAGAAAAGATATTCTATAGCTTCTAATTTTTTAACTCAGTATGTTTAAAATGTAACTCATCCTCAATTAATTCATCGTCAAAAAAATTCTAAAATTGACATTAAATAGTAAATGGCCACTTATAGTACGTAGAAACTACTGTCGTGACATCGAAAGGCTTAAATATCGAAGTTCAGAGTATCGGGAGAATCGCTGCAAAACTTTATTTTTATCGGACAATTAGACAATGGTGAAACATTTCTCCGAGCAACTCGGAAGTAGCGCTCGCCGGCCGCTGCCGAGGCACCGCTCGCTACGCCCGCTCGGCTCGTGCGCGTTTGGTCATAGTTTTAACCTACCCTAACCTATTTCCCTCAGTTTAAAATGACAAATCATACAATGTGCCTGGGACTAGTCAATTAGACAATGATAAAAACATTTCTATAACTAGTAGGTATTTTTATCGTAAATATAATAATCTTAATGTGTTATAAAAGTTGACATTTTGAACTTGGGTATAACCATTTCAGGTATTTTCATGCTTGATATTCAAATATGCACCCGAAACAATTGCAATACTAACGACAAAAATACACGTGACTAACTCGACAGTACATGAATCGAATGGCGCTCTCTGATTGGAGCAAATGGCCGGTCACTGTCGTCTTATGCGCTCGCGCTTAGTCTTGCAGTTGCTATTATCATAAAAGAATATGATGTATTATTTTACATGCTAAGTTATAATAAATGATATTGTCTATGGTCGCTTCAATTTTATTTTTTGAGGACCTAATGTTGAGGCTATGTAACGTAAAATGGTGATGAGATATAAATTCCGTAGCTGAGTTGGTAAAGTAGGTGGCTATGGATAAATAAGAAGGAAAAGTTACGATAATTGATGATCTTTACTTGACGCTCTCTGTAAGAGATTTAGTTAGCATTGTAAAAAAGACGAATTAGTTTATTAGAGACTATCTCATTTTCCCGTGGCTTAGTTATAAAATTAGAAATTTACAATAAAAAAATCTGTGGCTCGACTTATTATTTCCCATACAAAATTACTTTTCCTATTAAAATCTGCGGTAATTATATGATATTTTGACTCGATAATTAAAGCATCAATCTAAATTAAATTATGTAAACTCAATCAAGAGTAATAAAAACAAACGAACAACAAGCTCTTACTAAATCGACAATTCCAAAATTCGAGGTAGGGAAGCAACAATTTAAAAGCATATTTATATATCGCTAGTTTGAACCACCAAGAACCCCGCCTCACCATGTGCATCTGGATTGAGGGCCCATTTTTTTAAACCTTGCCAAACGAAATAAGACTCATAGGGAAATTACTTAAAAATAGTTAAAACTTAAAGCATAGGGCCACGAATTTCTTAAACGTGAATTAAAAATGTTATGATTAAATAACTTGGGCCCTCAATCCAGACGCGTGCATAAAGTGGCATAGCCTAAATCTCAGTAAGTCCTATCTTTGGGTTCATAATTTTTATTCAGGAATTTAGTTAAGAATTTCTTAAAGATTTTAAGAAATTCCCAAATCTGTAGAATGTGACATTACAGATTTATGGCGGTATTTCTAGGGCCCTCAGTTCAAATGTGTCTGTACTGAGGAATCTGCAAAACATGGATTTATCTGAAGAAATACATAAATGCGACTTTAACATGTTTTACTTAGATACTTAGGTGAATTAGTTAAAAAGAAATAATGACAGAAAAGTTAATTGTTACGTAGTAAATGAAAGTCAAATTTTACTAAAACGTCTGAACTGAGAGCCCAACATTTTCGGCTTTATTGACTAGGCTCAACCTCATAGATTAACGCAAATTAGAATAAGATTTTTAACTATTTTTTAATTAAATTTTAACAAATCGTCCGTTCTTCTAAATATCATACTTTAAGAGATAATTGATTTTCTTCTTTTTTATAAGGGAAAAATTTGCAGGGTGACCATAATGATCATAGTTAGTACCAGTACATTTTGTAAAGCGCAGTCGAAAAGTCGTAATATTTGCAGCTAAACGTATTATATATGTACCTACAGTTTACAATTTTCTTTTCTTTATTTGTATTACTATTCTTATAATGTGATGTTAGTCCTTATTGTCCTTAAGGTACTATTATGGGCCTAGTTGCCTAAAGCAAATAAAAAAATAACATTTATTCAGCTTTACCAGTGTTTGCATAAAATGAAAGAAGAAAAAAAAATCTTTTATATGTATATTCACCGATTACTCGAACACCCCTGAACCGATATAGAAAATTCTTTTTTGGTTGAAAAGGAGATATCCCAAGGACCACCCTTGGGATATCTCCTTTTCAACAAAAAAAGAATTTGACCATGATAAGAAAATCAGGATCTGATGATTGCACCCCAGAGAAATCGAGGGCAACCCTCACATTGTATAGGCACTTATTACGTGTTTAGTGCTTTTTCTAAAGTTTTTCAAGTATTCGCACATAGCAGTCATTACTTCATGTTGATGAAGGTATAACTCCTCAACGGTTAGGAGTTGGAGGATAATTCTTTAACAAAATATAATGGGAACGTATAAATAGTTGTATTCTTTTAGGTTATCTAGGTGAGCTGATTATGGAAGGTACTCTCCTCAACGATTAGGAGTTGAAAGCAATAATAAGGAAATCTTGAAGGTTAAGGGTTAGGTTTCTAGTTTGAATGTTAAATGAATAGTAAATGTTTGTATAGGAAAAGGACAAAAAAACCGACTTAAAAAACATAAAAAAGTAAAAAACACAAAATTGAATAACACAAAAAGTGAAAAACAAAAAAGTAAAAAAAAGCTTCAGAAGAAAAATCAGCGTCTGAAGTCGGTGGCAAAAAAATTTAATCAAACAAACAAAATATGATTTTTCTTAAAGAAGTTAATTTTTTACTTATTTGTATTTTTCGATTTTGTGTTTCTCATTTTTTATGTTTTTGAAGTCGGTTTTTTTTTTTGCAAAAAAGTTTTTTAATAACTAAGATACAATTTCCGAAATCACAAAAATCATTAAATAATGCTTAGGTAAATTTAATTGTTTTATTTTAAACTGTCAGATCTTTTCTAGATCAATCTTGAAAATGTACCGGTACTAACTATGATCATTATGGTCACGCTACAAATTTTTCTCTTACATAAAAGAAGAAAATCAATTTTCTCTTAAAGTATGATATTTAGAAGAACGGACGATATGTTAAAATTTAATTAAAAAATAGTTAAAAATCTTATTCTAATTTGCGTTAATCTATGAGGTTGAGCCTAGTCAATAAAGCCGAAAATGTTGGGCTCTCAGTTCAGACGTTTTAGTAAAATTTGACTTTCATTTACTACGTAACAATTAACTTTTCTGTCATTATTTCTTTTTAACTAATTCACCTAAGTATCTAAGTAAAACATGTTAAAGTCGCATCTAAGTATTTCTTCAGATAAATCCATGTTTTGCAGATTCCTCAGCACAGACACATTTGAACTGAGGGCCCTAGAAATACCGCCATAAATCTGTAATGTCACATTCTACAGATTTGGGAATTTCTTAAAATCTTTAAGAAATTCTTAACTAAATTCCTGAATAAAAATTATGAACCCAAAGATAGGACTTACTGAGATTTAGGCTATGCCACTTTATGCACGCGTCTGGATTGAGGGCCCAAGTTATTTAATCATAACATTTTTAATTCACGTTTAAGAAATTCGTGGCCCTATGCTTTAAGTTTTAACTATTTTTAAGTAATTTCCCTATGAGTCTTATTTCGTTTGGCAAGGTTTAAAAAAATGGGCCCTCAATCCAGATGCACATGCCTCACCACCGTTTTGGTAATTGACATACAATCGAATAAACGACTCTCATTATTCGATTCTATTCGGATAAACAGAAAGTCGAATGGTTCTACAGTCTCTTAAAATTAAAATGTCTTATTGATACAAGTGGCTGTCCTGTTCAAATATTTAATACCTTAAATAAAATGAAGAAAGCCACACAATAGGATAGTCTCATATAAAAAGGAGTTTCAACATTCGGTAGCCACAGTTTCCGGCTGACAGATAACCCTGCTGTGAGCATCTGTAAGCGGCAAGATGAGACTACTGGCTACTTTTGCGGTACTTATTGTATGGTAAGTTAAAAACATATCTTATTTTTATTATTTTTACTATTATTTATACTGAAAACGGGAAAAAAAAAATAATAAAAAAATATTATTTTTGTTTTTTTTATGATTTTTTTACTAGGAATTGACCTACAGGCTTCCTTTTTTTACCAACTTCTTTACACCCACCGCCATATTAAATGGCTGGTCGCGAAAACTAAACAATTAAAGTTTATCTAGAAAATGTTCGAAGGCTTCAGTCCACCGACACTCACACTCACTACCTACTCACTTCGCACTCACTCAACTGATAAACGATATCAACTAACAGAAACACATGTCATTATATTCAGTTAATATTTATTTATTGTCATATTTCTTTAGTCTGATTGTTGATTGTCAATCAGATAGTTTGTGTTGACAATCTTTTTTTTTACTATATTTTTTAATACTTATTTTCTGTCTCATCATCATTCTCTTACCCTTATCCCAATTTATTTGGGGTCAGCGCAGCATGTCTTCCTCTATTTTTCGTCATCTCATGAGACACCTCCTTTCTTACCATATCATTCTTAACACAGTCCATCCATCGTTTCTTTGGTCTTCCTCTACTCGTATATCCTTCCACATTCATATTCAAAATCTTCCTCACGACATTTTCCTCATTCCTCCGCATCACATGCCTATACCACGACAACCGATTTCCACACAACTTTTCAGTCACCGGCACCACTTTCAGACTTTCTCTTATGTACTCATTTCTTATTTTATCCATTCGCGTAACACCGCACATCCCCCTAAGCATTCTCATCTCAGCCACATGTAAATGCCTTTCATTCATCCCTTTTGTGACCCAACACTCTGATCCATACAAGACAGCAGGTCTAACCATTGTTTTATAAATCTTCCCCTTTAGTTTAAGGGGAAAGCGGGAGCCGCAGATTGTTTCCGTGACCTGCCGCCATTTCATCCATCCCGTGTTAATTCTGTGCTTAACACTACGGTCTATTTCGCCATCGCTTTGCACGAGTGAACCGAGATACCAAAAGTCGGAGCAGACCGGAAGAAACGCGCCATCTAGCGCTATGACTCCAGGGCTGGAGAGACCGCCGAAATCGCAGAACATGTATTCGGATTTAGTTCTGTTTTTCAAGCCAACATTCTCCAGCTTCTGTTGCCACTTCTCCAATCTACTCTGGATCTCAGGTCCATCTTCACCGACTAGAACAATGTCGTCGGCAAAAAGCATGCACCAGAGTGCCTCTTCCTGTGTGTCCGATGTCAAAGCATCCATAACAACAGGAAGAGGTACGGACTCAAAGCAAGCCTACAGCCACATTGAACTCTTCTGTGTTGCCAGCAGCTTATTTTTTGTCTGTACCTACTAAATTCGGCATCAATGTGCTGTTCGACTGTTTAAACCGACCCCAACATAGTTGGGAACAGACTAGGCAGATGATGACTATTAGACGGCTCTGGAGCACCCTCGAATTGAAGTCTTTTTAAGAAACTACTTATTTTTGTGAACAGTTCGTTTGCGAACGAAGAGCATAATATCAGATAAAGATAAAACCTTTTAAGTGTTTTAATTTTGTGTAATGTTATATTTTATCTTGTTTTCTCTGTGTTTTTAGTTTTTGCTTTGTATGATTTTACGAAAGACACCATGAAAATTTCAAATAAATGTTATATAGGTACTTATTGGTATTTAAAAGCTACTTTACTTTTAAAAGCTGTAAATCTGTCGGCAAAGGGCAATTAATAGAAATGTATGACTAACTAACGGCATGTGTTTGTTCCCAGTACAATACATAACATCGCCTGTGATGACGACGGGCCCCTAGTTGAAGTAGAACAGGGCCAAATGCGTGGTGTGAAACAGAAAACCGTCGTCGAAAACTACGATTACTACAGCTTCAAAGGGATCCCGTACGCCAAACCACCCATTGGCAGCCTTAGGTTCAAGGTCAGTTCCAACTTGACCAATAAACCAACTTTCCAAGTTCACTAATGAAACGGATCGCGATCAGCACATCTAAACCACGTTCAAAAACTATCAGTATTAAAATTTCATAGTGACACTCTTATGGCGGCACGGTTGGCGCAGTGGCTCAAGCAGTTAACTGCTGCGCTACTTGTCGATTTAATCCCCGCATGGAACAAATATTTGTATGGCCTACAGATAGTTAGTTATTTCGAGTCTGGGTATTTGTGTATGTGAGTTTAAATGTCTGTGAACGCACCCACGATACAGGAGAAATACCCAGTGTAGTAAGAAAACGTTGCCCCAACGTTTTCTTTAAAGAAACAAAAAGACAGTTTAGATGTGCTAATCGCGTTTAGTCTAACTGCTAGACTTGACCCAAGGGCTTTTTCACGATATCAAATAAAATGCGTTTTGCAAGACTCCAAAATGATTGTTCTACAGGACCCGGAAGAACCTGAGAAATGGGACGGAGTGCTAGATGCCACCAAACATGGAAGCGTGAGTCCACAGTATAACCCAATAACTGCAACTTACACTAACGGGAGCGAAGACTGCTTGTTCCTCAATGTTTACAGCCGTAACTTAAACCCTGAGACACCAATTCCAGTATTGTTTTATATTCACGGTGGTGCTTACATATTTGGCTCCGGGAATACAGATATGTATGGACCCGATTACTTTCTTGAAAAAGATATGATAGTAGTCACAATCAACTACAGATTAGCCGCTTTTGGATTCCTCAGCATAGGCAATGCAGAGGTTCCCGGTAATGCTGCATTAAAAGACCAAGTTCTAGCACTAAAGTGGGTGCAAAAGAATATCGCAAAGTTTGGTGGAGATCCTAACAGGGTTACTATTTTTGGAAGCACTGCCGGTGGACATTCAGTTACTCTACACATGCTATCGCCGATGTCAAAGGGACTTTTCCAAAGAGCTATTGCAATGAGTGGTTCAATGTTTTGTGATTTTGCAGTTACTTACAAACCACAGCGAAGAGCACAGATTTTTGGTTTGTTAAACAAATGTACAGAATATGAAAACTCCACAGAACTTCTAACTTGCCTTCAAGCAGTACAAGCGAATGAATTTTATAAAATACATCCTCAGGTTCTGACTACTGAACCAATTACCGATGTTTTATTTAAAATGCAAGATTTCGCACCAGTGATCGAAAAGAAGACCGGAAACAACTTCCTTACGGAAGACTACCACACAATGCTGGCGAATGGAAACGTAAACAAGGAGGTCGACTTCATGATCGGCTACGGTAACGGTGAGGCTGTGCTTCTAATAGATCTTTACTACGCTGAATACATAGAACTATATAACAGATGGGCAGAACTGTTTGCACCGAGTGAACATCTAACCAAAAGTACTCCAGACACAAACTTGGAGGTGGCTCGTCGAGTTAAGAAGTTCTATTTTGGGGACAAACCTGTAACTGTTGATAACATAGGTTCATTTGAGAAATACGCCAGCAGTGCCAGCATAGGATATCACGCCCAGAGATTCGTCAATAAATGGGCCGGATTGGGAAGCAATACTTATTTCTTCAAGGCCGACTTCTTTACAAACTGGAACTACTATGGTCAACTAGGCTCCAAATATGGAATTAATAAAACGGCGCATTTTGATTTGGATTACTATTCGTTTTTACCTTATGCCTTGAACTGGACCGTGGACAAAGATAGTTTGGAATATCAGCTATCGCAGCAATTTGTTACAGCCATTGTCAACTTTGCCAAATATGGGTAAGTATTTTATCTGCAAGCACATTACTTTAAACTCTATTTCTTCATGTTTATGTGGCAACATGATTGGAACTTTATTGCTACATTGTAGTTAGTGTAATGTTACCTGGTCTTCCGTGAAAAAGAATTGTCGGTCCAGGTTCGTTACCAGGGCAGCTTAACAGCAAAATGTTGCTACCGATGTCCAGACATCTGTTCATCATCATCATCATCACGATGGTTAACTGTAATCAACTAACTAATCCTATCTTTTACGACAAGGATTAAACCTTTCGTACAGGAAAGGTTAGGGGACCTGTCTGCTAATAATGCTAACACGCCAGTGGAAATGTGCCTTGTAAATGCGAACGTTTGTGAGGACGGATGAATGTTAATTAATCTTTCACGTAAAAACGATTGAACGGATTTGACACAGATAATTTATAACCTGGATAAATAGATTTTTTTGTTTCCGATACGATTTCGTGGGACAACTACTGAACTATACGCGGCCGAAGCTAGTATTTAATATAACTCTCAGCAACTCATACCATTATTTTCAGTAATCCAAGTACCGATGACTTGAAATGGCCTGCCTACACTCCTTGTAATAAAACTTTCGTGACGTTTACCAACGATGGCCCGGTGGTAGGTAACGGGCCGGATGAAGAAGAAAACACTTTCTGGGAGGGAATCTTCGACTACGCTAAAATACCATTTTAGTTGGACAACGAAAATGGTATTTTGCTTATTTCATACATTTACTTAGATCTAAAATAAATTGTGGCTACTACAACATCTTTTTCTATAACCAATTATCTGTCCATACAAATCTGTATCGCGAGAACTAAGTAAATGTATGAACTATAAGCAAAATGTACTGCCAGCCACTATTTTAGCTCACAGCACTGCGTTGCTCCTTCACAAAATATTTTCGCTAAAATTGTCAAGATGTTATTACATTTGTTCAGTCCATAATACAATTATTTCGTTGTTGCAATACATTTCTTGTTACGTAAATAATTCTTGTTCCATCAATTATTGACAAATTTTGTTTTATGTTGCATGAAGCAAAATATTTGTCATTTGAAACAAATAAAGTAATGAGATATAATTTAATTGAAGTTTTTTTTTAAATTGTGAATAAAAATGCGCACAAGTATTACTCGCTGATATTGAAATTGCTGTTAGTGAAAGATTTTTCTAAAATTTATGATTAGTAAGTATTACTAAATTAAAAAGCTAGGTTTTATTTTCCCGTAACAAATTATCTGGTGTTTTGGTGATCCAACTCGTGATAGACCAATATAATGAGTAAAACATTATTTTCTTGGGTCAATGCCAACCAAAGAGAATGTATGTCTCTGGAACTTGTTAAAAGTCAGGATAAATTATTTTTTTACGGGAAACTGGACTCGCTGGTGGTCTAGTTGTCACTAGTGTGACTACTGAACAACAGATCCAGCGTTCGATTCCCGCATCGTGCAAAGTATTATTGGATTTTCCCATCAGAAATTTCTCACTGACAAAATATGGGTGGTTTTATTATGTACACTTCTGCCTAACCCTTCGAGGATTACAGGCGTGATGTTAGAGTCACTTGAACGACATAATATTAAGCAGGTCCGTGGGAGTTATTGAAATTCTCGGGGTCTGCCCCAACTGGCCAGCTACTGATGAGAACGGTCGCTACAATTGAGTTAAGTTTTAATTATTTTATTAGTTGCTTTGTGCCATTTTTTTTTTATTCGGCTGGAGACTTAAAAAAAATACAGTTTTCTTTTACTAAATCGTTCCTCGGTGAGACGATAGCCCGTGAACCATCTTAATAGCTGCCTCTACCTCGTAAATATTCAAGGCCAGGGTACACTATAGCATATAACTATTTCCGCAGCGCCCAAGGTTGGAGAAAAAAAAACCTCACTCCAACTTTGAGCAACTGTTCCGGAAAATCATAACCCATATTTTAGATAAAGTGAACTCGACTCCTGTCGAGGCTGCGGGTTGTCCGCAAGGGATACCGAGGCCTCGACATGAAGGGCGAAGAAGGAACATGGGTGGTTTTTAGTCAGTAGAAGTCTGACACTCCCTTTCGCTCTGCCCAAGAGCGGGAGGGGTTATTTGATGATTTCCCACCCCCCAAAAAAAAAAAAAAAAAAGATAAAGTGAACTCTGGTGGTAATGGTAGTAGTAGTGCGTAATAAAACGTATTGCCTTGACCCCAAGTAACATGGGACAAGGTCAGTAAGATGATGGTGATGATGAGCACCAGTAGTGTTTATTATACAGGGTGTAACTCGTGTGACGTCATTTTCTAAGACATTAGTTTGACATTTTTTACCGGTGAGTGACGTCAGAGCCCCCCACAAAAATCTTTAAAGCGTTTTATCTTCGTCAATTTTTATTGATTTGATAAAACAAGAAATACTTATCCAATATTTTTCGATAATCTAACAGACGGACTAATTAGAATCATATTTTGTTTAGTCAGTAAACATCACTATTAAGTACATTCGTCTCAGATAAACACAGCGATTCAAAAAAAAAAGTAGTTTCATCGCTATATTAGAAAAAAGAATTTTGTAAATCGGTCCGCGAACAAGCATAAAAAAAAATACGGTCGAATTGAGAAACCTCCTCCTTTTTTGAAGTTGGTTAAAAATAAGTCTACGGACTTATTTTTAATCAACTTCATAAAAGGAGACAGACCAGGAACAACTATCTGTAGGTCATACAAAAATTCGTTCCGTGTGGGGATCGAACCCGCAACACGCAGCGCAGCAGTCCATTGCTTGAGCCACTGCGCCAACCGTGCCGTGCGCTAATCGATAGGCGAAAGATTAAAGAAAGTCATAGAAAAAAAACTTGAGAGGTGTCAAGGAACACCCGGATGGAACGAAGTTATTGTTATTATTTTTTATTATGTAAAAAAAATAATAATTTAGAAATGAAAATATCTGGCTTGCTTTCTATAAGAGAGAGAGAGACAGACAGAAAACATGCGACGCCGCACAGCTTACAATAGCTTACTATAGCAAAAAGTGTCGTGACAACTTTTCGTAAGAATTTTTTCCGTCTAGCCCCCTTTCACAACGCGCGATAAGGAACTTCGTTCCAATAAATAGCGTGGGGACCAGCAAGTTATTCATTTGAATTGACGTTACTGTGTACATTTGGATCGATTATTTTCGATGTTAATGTTACCACAGGTGAAAGTTGTACAATTAATACTCATTTAATTCAAATTGTAATGTAAAAAGCCTTGAAAGTAACAAAAGATCGGAAATAATTTATAATGAAGCAAATATTACTTCCACCTTATTGAAAGTAAATGGCAAAGACCGTATGAACAGATGTTTTTAAATTTTAATAACACCTTATATAAACATACGTTGTTATATGCTGTGCTTATATGTAAAACGAACTATATATTTAACATTAATTCCATATAGCTTTGCCCAAACTAGAACAAAATCCCAACAAAAAAACCGATATTTCCCGATATCCATCACCAAGTCATCCACCAGTGGGGGAAAGCGATACAACGTTAATTAATAATTCTCACTTTCCTCCAAAATCCAGCCTAGCCTTTTCCCAACTACGTTGGGGTCGGCTTCCAGTCTAACCGGATGCAGTTGAATACTAGTATTTACATGGAGCGACTGCCTATCAATACAAACTTTTTGGTAAGACTAGTTGTCAGACTTTCAGGTCACTGGCTACCTGTAACAACTACCAAAGAATTATACAGGGTGTAAACGAACCCTTCACGCATCCGACAACCAAGCATTCTGTACATCAAACCAAGTAACCCTACACAAAAATTTTTGCTGGGAAATGACTTTTTTTTTGGGGTCAAAAATCACATTTTACGGTAAAACTCAAAGTAGCACTCTTAAAACATTGTGCTACTGGATGTTTTGAGTAGTAAACGGGTCATGGAGGTAATTTAAGTAAAGTTAAAACCTGAAATACTAGTATTTAAAAAAAACAGCTGTGAAAAATTTGGAACTTTGACCCCCAATATCTCCACAACTAGGAGGTTCCCAGGTATGGTCTAGAACAAAAAAATGACCGCAGTGGTGAGGAGAACAAAAGCACCCTACTTTTACACCCTTTATATGGCTACCGGGACCAGCTGCTTAACGCGCTTTCCGAGGCACGGAGGAAACTCGGTACCTATAATAATGGGTGGTCATCCATCCACAGACCAACCTAGGCAAGCGTGGCTTAACCTAAAATCAACCCGAGTGGCAGTTATTATTAGGCAAGTTGTATCCAAATATACGACTATATAGGGAAAATGTGTGTTAGTTCAAAAATATCAATAATTTTATCAATACGCCACAATCAAAACATTATAAGTCTTATCACTATGATGGATGACATGTGTATTTATTTACATATTCATGAACGATGACTCGACAGAAATACACGAGTCATGGTTACCTCACATGTTACGTATTTAGACATCGAATAGTGCAGATCATTTTCTGACTAGCGTGATTGTCGTATTTGTATAATGGGCTTATTTGTAGGATGATTATCAAAATACTTTAGTCTACTACGGAACGGCGACCGTGCCTGTCCAGCTGTAAACAAATTGTGAATGTGAAACTAGTGGTTTTATATTTTCGAGTACCTACGGTAAGGTTAGTACATTTATTGTTTAGTTTGTTAAGTGAAAATTCATCGTAAATGTAGACCCATCCAGTTTGGGGGGAATCTGTCGAGGTAGTTTGCTAAATTCTAAATTGTTTCTTCGCTAAATGCGGCGGCGAATGCAGTTAAAACGCACGTACATCGATAAAAATTGTGATAAAAACATAGGTACCTACGTAATTTATCACCATTTAATGTTTGTGATATAATATTATTATATCAGTGCTTGACATAAATAATGATTGGCAAAACTTGATTTTCTATTAACAACCTGCAACATTTTATCTTCGTTATCGAATCGTACGTAAAAGTTAACAAATAAAACAGACAAACAGTACGCGTAAGTTAACAAATAGTACGCTCTGATAGCCACAAAAAGGTGCAGTGTTTGTAAGCACTTTGTTTTATCCTTACAGTTCAAAATTGAGCGGCAATGCCAACAATCAAATTGGAACAGGGATGGTTGTCTGGAGTAGTTGTGAATACGGTCACGGGTGATGGCAAGTACTATAGCTTCAAGGGAATTCCCTACGCTCAACCACCGGTGGGCAAACTGAGATTCAAGGTGAGTTATAATGTTGTGGTTATAATTATGTTATTATAATCTGTACGGGATATAAACAGAAACAAAGTATTCCACGAGTGGATGCTCGATGAGTTATCGAAAAGGTGCGGTCAACGTTGCACCGGGGCTGCGGGTTGTTCGAAAGAGAAACCGCGGCCCCGGAACATAAAGGGATGACCCTTTCCGCTTATGAATACCGACCCAAAAAAAAAATTAAAACTTCCCATTGATTTTATACCTGCTTAACCATTACATTTACAAAGAACTATTAAATCCACAAAGGGATCGCCAGAGGTGCACCTAATATAGTCACCCGCATTTCGCGAGTTACGTTTTAGCCTATTGCCATCAATCAGGCACAAATCCAGGCTCTGTGGCTGCTACTTAGAAATTCCTAGCGGAAAACCGAATAATACTTTGCCCGCCCCGGGAACCTTATGTTTAGCAGTCACCCTTGCGACCACAAGACCAACGAGGGAGTCAAATACCATGCACTAATGGAAAAGATAAATGAAGCAATTGATTGAAACCTTGTTAGAACAGGGTAGTTTATTAATACTAAAAATAGTAATAAAGTTTTTTAATACTAAAAAAAATTTGATTCTGTTTAGTCCGTCCCTGTTAAATTATTAAAAAATATTGACGAAGATAAAACGTGTCGAAGATCGTGACGTCACTTTCTGGTAAAAAATGTACCTACCAAACAGTGACGTCGCGCGTCGCACGACTTTTCGAAGCACTGTGTCGTCTTCATTTAGTGTTTACGTGAAAAAAGAAAAAATACGTGTCCAATATTTTTTGGAAATCTATCCGACAGACTAATTAGATTTTTTTGTCAACTACCCTATATTAACAGATCACAAAAAGCTTTTCATTTCTAATGAAAAATATATTATTTTCCAGGCTCCGCAACCACCTCTTCCGTGGGAAGGAATAAAGAAAGCGACAGAACACGGTCCCAAATGTATTCAGAAGTCAAACGGAGTCGAAGTAGGAAGCGAAGACTGCCTGTACCTAAACGTGTACAGTCCAGAAATCAAGCCAGCCGCTCCATTGCCAGTAATGGTGTTCATCCACGGTGGAGGCTATAAAGTTGGCTCTGGTAACGACGAAAACTATGGACCAGATTTTCTCGTATCCCACGGAGTAGTACTTGTAACATTTAACTACAGATTAGAAGCACTTGGTTTCTTATGCCTAGACACCGAGGAAGTCCCTGGAAACGCTGGATTAAAGGACCAAGTTGCAGCTTTGAGATGGGTACGGGATAATATTGCAAACTTTGGTGGAGATCCCAACAATGTCACAGTCTTTGGTGAAAGCGCTGGTGGATCATCTACTTGCTTCCACGTTATCTCACCTATGTCTAAAGGCCTTTTTAAGAAAGCAATTTCAATGAGTGGCACGCCTTCTTGCGATTGGTCTGTCTCATTTGCACCACAAAAACGTGCCTTCATACTTGCCAAAGATTTAGGATTTGAAACTAATGACACTACTGAACTTCTAGAATTCTTACAAAGCGTTCCAGCAGAAAAACTTATTGATACAAATCCAGTTGTGTTATCATTTGAAGAACGTAACAATAACCTAATTAAGTTTTATCACTTTACTCCGGTTGTAGAAAAAGATTTTGGCAAGGAACAATTTATAACAGAAGATTCCTTCGAGTCCTTGAAGAATAAAAGATTAAGTGATGTAGATTTCTTTATTGGATATACTAGTGACGAAGCTTCCTTTATGATCCCTTTGTTCGAACAGTCAATCCTACAAGATTACAACCGTTATCCAGAACTGTTGGTTCCGAGAAAGATCCTAAACGAAAGCACACCGGAGATTATTTTAGGAGTATCTAAGATGATTCAAGATTATTATTTTAAAGGGAAACCTATTACAGCTGATTTGATGAAAGAATTTGTAACCTATGCTAGTCATGCTTACTTCATCTATGACGTCAATAGGTTCCTTTTACGTTTACCGAAAGTAGGTAATGGTCGCAGATATGTCTACAAATTCTCGTCTTACTCGGGTAGGAACTTCTACGGAAGTAATGGACCGAAGTACGGGATCGAAGGCGCTTCCCATTTAGATGATCTCATGTATTTATTTAACGCTAACCAACATAACTTGAAGCTGGAGAAAAACACTAAGGAGTACGACCTGGTCAACTTAGTTTGTACTGTGTTTACCAACTTCGCTAAGTTTGGGTGAGTTATTGAACTTTTATAATATTTTAAAAGCGGAACAGTTTATTTTTATTTTAAAGCGATTCAGTTAATTTTGTATCATAGTTACATGGTATGGTAAATGGTTCGTGAATATTTTTGTCACTAATCCATCAAAATCTAAAGGAAGTCTTAACAGCGACAACGGATAGTTCATTTATTTCGTTCATTTAATCGGATAGAATTTCAATAAGGTGTAATATTCAATAGAATAACATATTGAATATGGCACCTTTTAGTATCTAGCCCAAAATATTTACCTTATACATTTTAAACCCAGATCTCTCTGTCCACAGCAACCCAACACCTGACTCTTCTCTTGGTACGGTCTGGCCGGAATACGACAACGCTCTCAAAGACTACGTGGAAATAAAAGACAACCTAACTATTAAAAGTGCACCTGAAACTGCAGATCTGGAGTTCTGGCAGCGCGTCTTTGAATATGCTGGACTGGAATTTTAAGACATTATTTTCCATTTTTATTAATTTTAAGAAAAAGCTGATTTATTTTCTTTTAATCAATAGCCGCAAGAAATTACAAGATAATAAAATTCATACTCGTCTATTGTATTTGTTTTTTTTTTATTGATTCCTCATTCATGTTGCAAAATCAAAGAGAATAAAAGACCTTGGACGCTATAATAATGGATACAAATACAGACTTGAGTTGAAAGCACTGACTGGACAGTTTCACTCAAATCTGTGTAGTTCTTTCTTCAAAAGACCATCTCAGACACTAATCTGCTTGGAGTTCATATGACTTGACCAAGATTATTTCTGGAATTTAAAAGAGACTGTGATCACCTATTTTGGTTTTTGCTGCTTTTTCTCAGAAAAGACGCGTACTAATCTAGTTCTAGAGCAACCTAATGAGACTCACAAAAGTGATTTAAAACCAATTTAGAAGTAATTAAATAACTCATAAGAGTTTGAGTAAAAGCTTTGAGTATGATTGTTAATGGCTATAAGAGTCGAGGAAATCCCAAGAAACAAAGTCGACTGTGTGAAGGATGAAATCACTACATAGTACATATAAAACAAAGTCGCTTTCTCTGTCCCTATATCCCTATGTATGCTTAAATCTTTAAAACTACGCAACGGATTTTGAAGCGGTTTTCTTTAATAGATAGAGTGATTCAAGAGGAAGGTTAGTATTAGTAGTTAGTATATAATTGTATATAATTTGACCGACATCCACGCGGGTGAAGCCGCGGGCATCAGCTAGTACTGTATAAATGGCTAGAAAAAGAGGTATCTGACAATATAAAAAGTAAAAGAGAAGACATGCTACGCCGATACTAGATAAATTGGCATTAGGGTAAAACAATCATGAAAAAGATAGAGAAACTATGTAAAACTTGAGATGGAATGACGAGAAACAGAGAAGTGTGGAAGAAGAAGACATGCTGTGCCGACCCCAAATGAATTGGGACAAGGGCAAGAGAATGATGATGATGTACAACTTCTGTGGGGGCTTAAAATCATGTATTTAAAATACGTGGTAACCATTTCTGTGTAGATGTTCCTACCACCTTGTATAATATGGAAATAAAAAGAGATAAAGAGAAAGAAAAACAAAAGAAAGAAACAGTAGATTATGCACCGAGGGGCTAAAGTTGTGTCTTATGTCACGGGCGTCATATTGAATCTCGAGCGTATAAGAGTTTAACTCACGAGCGAAGCGAGGGAGTTAATACAAGAATCCTGAATGCAGCGAGGGATTCAAGCTAGCCCAAGGCAAAGACACCTTTAGCCCAGAGGAGGATACTCTACTTTTTACACCTACTGTGAGAAAATAATAGCCATAGTACGAAAAACAAAGTATTTATTAAATAAACAAACAGTAAGAATAACATATTTAGAACTAGTTAGTTATATGCACTTACATATTAATTGAAGTTAATGGTAACATTTGAGACAGATTTTGTAGGAAATTGAGAATATCATCCACGCGTAGTAAGGGTATCGAGAATAGCTTTCCTCTTTCTGGTACCAAAGGGTGTGCTATACTGCCAATTTAGCTGAGCATATGAGATTCCAAATTCAAATCACATTATTGACCAGCGGGTCATAATGAAATCCAGTACAACATTATTGACCGGCTGTGCCCCCGGCCACTAATGACTCACTTTAAGTTAAAGTTGCTTGACATATAATTTGACATTTTCGAGCAGGTGGTGTGAAATAGTAGATTATGCACCGAGGGGCTAAAGTTGCGTCTTATGTCACGGGCGTCATATTGAATCTCGAGCGCAATGGAGGATTCGGGATTTAACTCCCGAGCGCAGGGAGGGAGTCAAGAGTTTAACTCACGAGCGAAGCGAGGGAGTTAATACAAGAATCCTGAATACAGCGAGGGATTCAAGCTAGCCCAAGGCAAAGACACCTTTAGCCCAGAGGAGGATACTCTACTTTTTACACCTACTGTGAGAAAATAATAGCCATAGTACGAAAAACAAAGTATTTATTAAATAAACAAACAGTAAGAATAACATATTTAGAACTAGTTAGTTATATGCACTTACATATTAATTGAAGTTAATGGTAACATTTGAGACAGATTTTGTAGGAAATCGAGTGAGAAAAATTAATTTATATCCTTTAACGAATCAGGGCCATTACTTGATACATTATCTACAATTTTATCTTCAGAAAACTTGATAGTTTCGTTCTTCGATCTTATAGTAAAACTGAGCATCATCATCATCAGCCTATTAATAATCCCACTGCTGGGACACAGGCCATAGCTTCGAGGGGGAATGGGCTATGATCTACCACGTGGGCCCGGTGCGGAATCGAAATTGAATTGTTGGTTCTAGGACATGCCGGTTTATTTATTATTTATTTATTTAAACTTCATGCACAAAAGTGGTACATAGGCGGACTTAATGCCACAAGGCATTCTCTACCAGTCAACCTTAGGGTCAAATAGGACAGCACTGTGGGTTTCCTCACGATATTTTCCTTGACCGTTTTTGAGAACAGGTGGTGATAAAATAAATTACACAAAGTAATGCGCCTGCCGGAGTTCGAACCCACGACTGCCACCACCACCGCCACCGCTGCTCTGTGAGCAAAAAGAGCAGAATGTAAGTAGTGTGTTATTGGGGGTTCTGCATCACTTCACTTGCTCTCGCTTCGCTCGAAGCGCGTGATGCAGAACGCCCCAATAACACACTAATCTGATTCTGGTCTGATTTACAATACAGGTTGAATATTTTTTTTGTTTCATTCAACTACTATTGTATTGAAAGTGAATAAAATTCACTGTTGATGCTGCGATGCAGAGCGCTCAAAATGCTTAAATAATTATGTAGGATTTTTGCATTGATTCAAGCGCCTGGTGATTTTTTTCATCACTTGCTCTCGCATGCGCTCGTGAGCGCGTTAAGCAGAACGCTCTAATAATAATAAAATTTTGTCTCAAACCAGACATTAATCTACACACAACGTCTAGCGTCTTGCTGCACGCGTAGTATGGCGATTCTATCTCTATTCTACCAAGAATAGACAAAGCTTTTTCCATACAATTTGACATTAAATTTGGCTACAATCTGTCATTTTGTCGATTCTTCCGTCGACAAAACCCGTTTCTACGGTGGCATGCTAGGCGGGCTGGTGTGCGGGAATTCTGGTTTCATCGTTTTCTCTAAAGCTGTTCAGTAATCTGTAGCATATTCATTTCATACTGGGCTCTAAGAGAATCTTTATTTGCTTTAGTTAAGTTTATAACTTTTTCACAGCCATCAAATGAAAACATAATAACATTGAAGAAATTATAATCATGCATCAGCGGTCCGCAGAAACGTGTAATGACATCCATCCGTTTGTCTCTTTCCATGTGTGGAGCGCACTACAGCGCTCAATACATATATTAGCAATCGCACAAGTTAATGTCATCGGTGCTTAGATACGAGTACGCATTGCATCGCTCTATGTATTGAGCGCTACAGCGTGCAATATATTAGCAACCATGCAAGTTAATGTCATCGGTGCCTTGTATACGGATAGAAATCCAGAAAAAGGATTGAACCCAAGATCTAGTACTTAACAGATATTATTGAGACAGAGTTGTTGATTATAATATAAAATAATGTAAAAAATCATAAAAATCAAAAGGAACAAATATTCATTTTTGTTCTGTGCGGGAATCGAACCCGCAAAAACACTTTTGACGCATTCGTTAAGGCATCTATTAAACCTACTATTTACATTGTGATGTAGCACTCTTAGCCAATGCACCAAATGTGTCTCTATAGATGTGGCAAAATATTGGACCACTTTGCCCGATGGTTACTAAACTTAATATTTAATTTATTAAGTTTTTTTTGGGACTACAAACATAATGTAACACAGCAATTTTCTAATTCCAGTGCAACAAAAAATTATAGATAAGACCTTTTGCTATGCACTTCAATAGTTCCAGTTGTTCTAAAATAGATCTAATTTTTACAAGCTTAAAGTTCATATTGCTTACGAAACAACGAAACGGCGATCGCGAGTAGACAGTGTGGCGGCAAGACGCTTCGTAAAATAACATTAGATAAACATATTTGAGAGTTATAGCGGGAACAGTGGTGGTCTAGTGGTAACGATTGCGACTCACAAGTTGCAGGTCGCGGGTTCGAACCTAGGCTAGCGCTTTACTTTGTGTGAATTATTTCACCACCACTGTTCTCTGTGAGAGAAACCTATGTGCCAGTAGTGGGAAAAAAAAATGATAAATTGAAATCTAATAGTTAATTATAAATCATATTAGCCTATTTGACCTATGGATCTGGATCAACCATGATCCGCTCATGTTAGCATGTGGGCGTATTGATATAACCACATTTTTAATGACGACCAGACGGTTCTTTTACAGTCTTAAGACGCGGAAAACTTTGCTTGCGAGATGTAGGATTTCATGTTTTTAGTTCATCCGACGTGTCATAGATGGTGGAGCTTATACTTTTTGTAATTACACTAAATTCTGAATGTTTAATTTCCCAACGCTCTTGCCATCTCTTTCCATTAATATTAAAAATGAGCAGGATAGCTATATCTAACACAGCCTTTATTTTTTCTAAAAGGAGGAGCTTTTATGCTCTCCTGTTATTTTATTTGTTTTCATTAGTTTCATGTGATTTGGTTACAAGTATGAAAACTATTTTTGGTATCTATTAAAACAGCCATAATAATGCTAATTTGTATTAAAAATAGAAAAAAAATAATCACCTTATTTATTCAGATTTATTATTTTCTCTGTTCACGATTACTTTTCAAATTTCCAAAATATGGATGTTTCAAAATTTTTATTAATATCGTTGTCGTAATATGAAAGTCAATTTATAATGGCAATTAATTAGGTTAGTACTATAAACCATTTTAAATTAAGCTGCTTCAAGCATTTAGTGTTACTTGCGAGTACATATCATTACCTTATAAAAATTTCGTCTCGAATATCAGCGACAGAGCGTCGTCGAGATAGTATTGCTCCCAAATTGGTCTGGTAAGACTATGTTTACATTGAAGTGTCTAATTTTAACATACGATAATTAAAACTAAGTCCTACACTAGATGGCTATAGAGCTTAATTTAAAACAAATAAATTCATCGTCCTAGCTTGAAAATTAAAATCAATATAAAAAGTAATACTCTGATCGCGACTTTATAATCTCGGTCTATAAATATAGGTGCTTGAGGTGTTTTGCAACACATCATAGACATCATTTAGTGTGCAAATATCTTCCGCAACAAGTATGTAAGTATAACATTTTTTTTTTACAACTTACTACCCTTTCAATGAATTGATGGTAAATTGTAGTAATCGAAAGTTAAGTCTAGAGTTCGAGTCCCAATTTTAAGTATTGTTTATTTACGGGTTTAATTACCTACTAATAACTCAAGGACGTAAAATCTTCGGTTCGACTCCAAGATAATATAATTTAATGTGTTAATTGTTTTCTTTCTTAAGTTCCCTGTAGCCCATCGACATCAGTGTGACTGTCGAATACAAAGTTTTGGCTTCGATTCCCCAGATGTAATTAAAATGCATTATTGAGTTATTTTACTTGCTTCTCCTCGTGCAGTGGTTTAATAATCGTTACTACTATTGCACAATATGAAGTATTAATATCGACTCATCGTCGACGTCGTTCTAAACCAGTCTTTCTCAAAGTGGGCGATAGCGCCCCCTTGTGGGCGTTGGAAACCTAGAGGGGGGCATTGAGGGACCCAGAAAAAATTGAGGGGCGTTGGCGAGGTTTAGGGGGGCGATGGTTGATTTGCAATTTCATTTACTTTATATTTTAAAATTCACTAAAGTTTATTATATTCGTATAAGATTTGATATGAATCTTCAACTTCAAGGTGATGACTTGAACTTAATAAAAACAAAAAATGGACACAATATTTACTATGGATTTAACATTCAACCAAGAAACTTAACCCTTAACCTTCAAGATTCCCTTATTATTGCTTTCAACTCCTAACCGTTGAGGACTGAGGAGTAGTACCTTCCATTATCAGCTAACCTAGGAAACCTGAAAGAATATAACCATATACGTCCCCATAATATTTTACTAAAGAATTATCCTCCAACTCCTAACCGTTGAGGAGTTATACCTTCCACCGTCAGCTCATCAACATGAAGTGATTACTGCTAGATGCGAATACTTGAAAAGCGATTGTTGCCCTTAATTTCTCAGGGTTTCCATCATCAGATCCTGACTTGGTGACAATGGGACCACCTCGGGAGTATACTCATTCGAATACAAAAAGAATTTTGAAAATCGGTTCATAAATGACGGAGATATCCGTGAACAAACATAAAAAAAACATACAGACGAATTGAGAACCTCCTCCTTTTTGGAAGACGGTTAAAAATCAAATTCAAAAATGGCTACCAAGAATTTTGGCTACAAAAGTCAATCTCGCAGACTTGTACCCTGGATTGTGGTCGATCGTTCAAAGATTTTTGATAGCATTCCCGTCGTGATATTTGTGTGAACGTGGATTTAGCGCTGTGACAACGCTGCTTACTAAAAAAAAAAATCGTTTGCATGTTTCAACCTGACATCAACAAACTCATTCAAAATCATCAAATTCATCCATCTCATTAGATTAGTTTTAAAACTAATATTGATTAGGTAGGTATCTATAGTACATATTTGTTTGTTTTAATTTGATTAACAGGAGTGTAAAAAAAATAGGGGGCGCTGAAAAATAATTAATTTTCAAAGGGGGCGGTAAAAAAAATAAGTTTGATAATCTCTGTTCTAAACCCAAATAACGACTTATTCAATTTACGTTTTCTATAGCCCAGTCAACATCATCGTAACTGTAGAAAGCAAAGTTTTTGGGATCACTTCCAGATCTAATTAAAACGTGTTATTGAGCTATTTAACTTGCTATGCTACTAATAATGTACAACATGAAACATTGATTAAATTTTATAAGCATCGATAATAATTCAAGGATTGATTTCTAGTAAGAGAAAATTCTTATAGAGGTTCTTCTATTTCTTTGTCTATCCTTTTAGGAATCGCTCATTTTATTATTTCTTACCCGCTATTTCTTTTTATTTTAGGGCGACATTTGTGAATCCATTTGAATCCGATGTAGAGTCGCATCCCAGCGAGCCCTCTACATCGTTTAAATCAAAGAAAAAATCTTCAAAGCCAAAAATCAAAGTGGCTAAAGGCAAATCGAAGAAAGTAGCTGTTCCATCTGTAAAAGAGTTATTTGCTAGTGACTCGGATTCCGAAACAGATACTTCGCCAAAAGAGCCTAAAAAATTGAAGCGCAATCGTGTGGCTGATTCCTCGGTGAGTACACACACACACACACACACACACACACACACACACACACGGGTTTGGTCCTAGGACATGTCGGCTTCCTTCACCGTTTTAAAAGCAGTGGCAACGAAATAATTTACACAAAGTAAAGTGGCACCTGGGTTCGAAACAGGTCGCGATCGTTACCATGGAGTCACCACTGCTCTCCTCTCCTCCTCTCAAATATGTTTATGTATCTAATGTTATTTAATGAAATAATTTAGACAAAGTAAAGCGCAGGCGCCTGGGTTCGAACCCCATGACCTACAACTTGTAAGACGCCGTCATTACCACGGGACCACCACTGCACTCCTCGCCTCCTCTCAAGTATGTTTATCTAATATTATTATATAACAATGTTTACAGGAGGAAGAGGGAGATCTTGAACCGGTGAGGGCAACTGCACTGCGATCGTCCCTGTCCAGAAGAACAGCTTCTGGAAACTCCTACCAACAGGACTTAACACGGAGCGGTGATTATTATATCGAGCTTCGCATTTATAACCATAAGGACGCTGCAAAATTCGGAAAGGATCGATGGAAGCAAGCGCTCCTCACGTATAGGGCCTTTGTATACTCCGATTCAGCGACTTGGCGGGCCACTAATAATCTTGTATCTGCAGCGAAAGCAGAATTTAAGGGTGTGCAGCCTGTCCTATATCCAAATAATGTTATTTGAAGGAATAAAATAATATTATTGGGATACCTATTTTACTCTTATACTCTTCTTTTTTACTTGCATTAAAATATTAAGTACATAATATTAAATGTAACCCATAAAATTATGATATACTCGTAGGTGCTTATTACATATTATTTTCATTATAATAACTTGTGATTTACTTACAGGAAGCTCAAATATATGAAAATTTCATATATTTGAGAAATTTTTAATATTTAATATTAAAAATTTAAATACTCGATACTAAGAAAACTCGATACTAAAAAACTCGATACTAAGAAAACTCGATACTAAGAATACTCGATACTAAGAAAACTCGATACTAAGAAAACTCGATACTAAGAATACTCGATACTAAGAAAACTCGATACTAAGAAAACTCGATACTAAGAATACTCGATACTAAGAAAACTCCTTATTACATATTATTTTCATTATATTAACTTGTGATTTACTTACAGGAAGCTCAAATATATGAAAATTTCATATATTTGAGAAATTTTTAATATTTAATATTAAAAATTTAAATACTCGATACTAAGAAAAACTCGATACTAAGAAAACTCGATACAAAGAATACTCGATACTAAGAAAACTCGATACTAAGAAAACTCGATACTAAGAATACTCGATACAAAGAATACTCGATTCTGAGAAAATTCAACACTGATAATACTCGATACTTTTTAATAATAATAAAATTCAACATATTGGTCATAATTCGTTTACATTTCATCCACTTTAAAATTCGAATTTAATAATAAATTTACAGGAAATTAATATCAGAAATCTGCAATATTTAGATAAGTACTTTAAGATAGTTTTTTTTTGTAATTATAAATATTTAAATATGTTTTTCTGTGAAGTCTGTAACGTTTCAGTACCGAAATATTCTACACACAAAAAAACTAATATACACAAATCGAATTGCTTATTACAGACACGTTTTGATAATGTTTATTTAATAGCAACGGCTTTTAGAAATCGGATTATCAGTTATAGAGTGAATCCTAGAATAGCTAACATTTCACTTGAATTATTTTTAACGCAAATTTCTGAAACGGTTTGCTACCTTATCAAAGACCAGGTGAAAAAACATAAGTCGGTAAAAGTTAATTTTGAACTATTTGTTTGGTATATATTACCAAAAAATTATGAAAAATCTTTAAAGTCATTTAACACAAAGTATAATGTAGTATTGCAAAACACAGATATTTTGTTCCTATATAAATCATTTTGTGATAAACTTATTTGTAAATGTTCCGAATTTGAACTGTCCGAGTCAGGCTGGACAATTGAGTCTATCAGTCATTTAGAAATTAACATCGTAAAATATAATCCTTTGCGAGGTGGTTCTTATTTACCATTGCCTAAACGTATAGCCAATACTAAATCGTGCCTAAACATACAAAATAAAGACCGGCATTGTTTTCTTTGGTGTATTGTAGCTGATATGTTTCCGTCAAAGACCAATCCAAACAGAACTTCTTCATATCCACATTATTCCGACTTATTTAATATTTCTGACATGAGTTTTCCCCCCAGTTTCAATGACATTAAGCGCTTTGAAATAAACAATTCTAATATCAGCATTAATATATATGGTTTAGATAATAATGGTGCAGTTACAGGTCCATTATATAAAACAACATCACATCGTTTATACCATGTCAATTTGCTTTACATTACCAACAATAGAAAGAGTCATTTCTGTTTAATTAAAAGCTTTGCAAAACTTGTGCACAACCAACTGACTCAACATAAAAGTAAAATATTTTTATGTGATGAATGTTTTATTTACTTTCACACTGAAGAGAAATTGTCTTGTCACGAATGTGCTGGAATACAAACCATATTACCTGAGAGGGGTACTGAAATAAGTTTCACAAATTATGAAAGAACTCAAGCAGTACCAATAGTGATATATGGTGATTTTGAAAGTTTATTGCGTGAATATTCTGACAAACATAAATCCACATATGTAGAAAATATTCAAGTTCATGAGGCTACCTGTTTTGCGTACTATATTTGTTGTAATTCAAATCCCGAATTAAATGATTTTGTATCTTACCGAGGGCCTGATTGTGCCAAAAAATTTGTCAAATCTTTGACTAATGATGTAAAACGATTATCTGAAGTATTATTAGAGAGTAAAAATATGATAACACTAACTGAGGATGAGCAAATATCTTTTATTAACAGCACTGAGTGCCATATTTGTAAAAATACGTTTTCGGGTAATGATAATATTGTTAAAGACCATGATCACTTTACTGGAAAATACAGAGGACCTGCGCATGACTCATGCAATTTAAATGCAAAGCAATGCACTTTTATACCAATAGTGTTTCATAACTTGTCCGGTTATGACAGTCATTTATTTATAAATGAACTTTCAAAGATAAACGGTCGAATTCATCTCATACCGAGAACTAAAGAGAAATATATTTCATTCACTAAATTCATAAACATCAACGCAACAAATGTTGTACAATTGAAATTTATTGACTCGTTTAGTTTTTTAAGCTCAAGTATGGAAAAATTGGTTAAGACTATGAACCCCGGAGATTTCATACATTTAAAATCTTTTTATAACAATAATACTTTATTTGAAATCGTTCGAAGAAAAGGCGTATATTGTTACGATTACATAGATTCCAGGGCAAGATATGATGAGGATAAATTACCAGAACCATCAAAATTTTTTAACAAACTTACATCTGAATCTATATCTGATGAAGACTATGAGCATGCTTTAAATGTTTGGAAAACTTTTGGTATAAAAAATTTGGGTGAATATACCGATTTGTATCTTAAATGCGATGTTTTACTTCTGTGCGATGTTTTTGAAAAATTTAGGAAAATGAGTTTAAATAACTATGGTCTGGATCCTTGCTATTACGTTTCATCACCATCCTTAAGTTGGGATGCCATGTTATTGTATACTAAAATCAAGTTAGAACTAGTGTCTGACGTAGAAATATATCAAATGATAGAGAAAGGTATAAGAGGAGGACTTGCTCAATGTTCGCTCAGATATGCTAAGGCAAATAATGAATATCTTACCGACTATAATAGTGAAGAACCTGATAGTTTTCTAATTTACCTGGATTGTGTTAATTTATATGGATATGCTATGATGCAAAAGCTTCCAGTAGGAGGATTTAGGTTTCTCCTTGAGAATGAAATATTAAATTTTGATGTTATGAGCTTATCATCTGATTCTGATATTGGATTTATATTAGAAGTAGATCTTCATTACCCTGACAACTTGCATGATAACCATTCCGATTTACCATTTGCGCCTGAAAAATTTGTCCCGTTCTTTAGTCGAAATGCTAAACTTATTGCTAATCTTTTCGATAAACATAGATATGTTATTCACTATATTCATTTAAAGGAATGCTTAAATAATGGTTTGCAACTGTTAAAAATATATCGAATATTAGCATTTAACCAAAATAATTTCTTAGAATCATATATTTCCTTAAATACTAGGTTGAGGCAAAATGCAACTTCTGATTTTGAAAGAGATTTTTTTAAAAAACAAAATAATTCTATATTTGGAAAAACCATAGAGAATAAAAGAAAACAAGTTGATGTTAAGCTCGTAAATATATGGAGAGACAATTCTAATCAAACTAAAAAGTTTTACGGGGCTGAAAAATATGTTAGCGCGCCTAATTTCAATAACTTTTCTGTTATTTCAGAATCTCTTGTGTCAATTCAAATGAATCAAACAAAAATTGTTTTAGATCGCCCAATCTATGTTGGATTCAGTATTTTAGAAATTGCAAAATGTCACTTATATAAATTCCACTATTCAGTCATGAAAAAAATTTATGAAAATAAATTAAAGCTTTGTTATACAGATACCGACAGTCTGCTATATTTAATACAGACAAAGGATTTTTACGAAGACTTAAAAGTACATTTAAAATATTTTGATACTAGCAACTTTGAAAAAGATAATATATTTAATATACCAAAGGTAAATGTGAAAAAACCAGGCTACTTCAAAGATGAGATGGGTGGCAAAATTATTTCAGAATTTGTAGGTTTAGGAGCAAAATTATACTGTATAGATTCTAAAATTTCCACGTTAAAGAAAGCTAAAGGTGTTAAGAAATGCATTACCAAAAAACTGAATATAGAAAAATATAAAAAGGTTTTACTGAACAATGAAATACTCAGAGATGATATGTGTATTATTAAGTCTAAGCATCATAGAATATTTACTCAAAAGATAAATAAAGTAATTTTGTCAAACAGAGATGATAAACGACAAATAATGGATGATAAGATAACAACTTTACCATGGGGTCATTTTAAAACAATATTTTAAATGAAAACAAATTATTGATGTATAAGGATACTATTTAGTGCATATGTTTGAGCATTTGTTATAATTTTATGTTCCTAACTTGAATTGTTAGTTTGTAGTTTACTTATAATTATATTTAAGTGACATAAATAATTGTTGTACTAATACATGATAATAAAATAAATATAATTATAGAAATAATGTTTGTTTAACTTTACCCTTACTCTTTACAAATCGCAGTCAAAAGGTCCAGACGCCTGCACATCAAGCTATCCGAATCCGAAACTGTCAAATTTTCCCAATCAACCTTGAGCCTTATGCTTTAGCGATAAAGTTGAAAATCTACTAAAGTAATTTGGCAGATTTTAGTAGCTTGATATGGTAACGTCTGCGCCTATATCCCAAAAAGGAAAAGTAATAAAACAGCTATATTGATATTATTAAGAGTTAGTTTTTTATTTTTTTTAAACATTTCCACATCATTTAAATTACTACAATTTTTTTGCTTAAATATTACAATTATAATTAACCCAATAATCTAAGTATTAAAGTTACATATTAAAAGTATTTAACTCATAAACACACACTTCCATGTTCACAATCTCAAAACAAACTTCATATTACACATTAATTACAGCTTGTTACTTATTTTTTTCACTATTTTACCGACTAGATGCTCAGTTTCATCTAAAATATCATCATAATCATCATTCACAAGGTACTGGATGCTTACGTCAGCACTATCAGCAACATTATCGTCAATTTCACAATATTGTTTAGTGTCTTTATCACATCTGGTTAGATCATATATTTGTATTTTTATTAAATGATGAGGTTTTCCTGTCTCCTTCCGAATGACATAAGATGAAGGCTGTTTATGATACTTTCTTATGGTCTTCTTATTAATAATACATTTCTTTCTTTTAAGGTCTTTAGTTTCCACTTTCTCCTCTTCCTTTTTTTTATTTAAATACTCCTGATGTGCTAGTTCTGCTTCAGTGGTGTAAAAAGTTTCCCTGTCTTCCGCATAAAGAAATGGATTTCCAAGAGCGTAGGGGTCATCTGAACAAAGATTATTCGTTTCCTGTAATAAATTAAAATAATTATAACATAAAGTAAATTCAAGATGCTTTAAATAACGATAAATTAAAATGAATACGCACCGCAAAAAAAGCACTCTCCACAGGAGTGTACGATGGGGAGGTAGACATAATTCTGTAAAAAGGAAAAATAAAGGTTATACATAAATTCTAATCACTAAGTATTGGAACATCATAATTATAGGAATACCTACTTACCTTGAAAATATAATTAAATTGTAATTCAGTTGTATAGGTCCTACTTATTGGAACAATAGTAGTAAACTGAACTATGTGCCTGTTTTGGTTTAAGTCGTGGGTGAAGTGCTAGTTAAACATACAAAAATTATTAAATGCACGATGTGTAACACGAGTCATTACCTAGTTCATTTTTATACATACGTATCTTTAATCTCCTGCGGTGACATGTTTAGACTTGTCACTGCAGGAACGTTTAGGATAGCTCAAGATAAAGTATACATGTATATAAATGTTACGTAATAATTAAATTTACTTATTGCAAACCTACTCAAAAAAAAAATATTTTAATCAATTTACTATCTGATTTTAGGCATATCACCTCTTGTTTCACTTGCTGGCGTCTATAAAAGGATCTGAACTATTCAGTTAACGATAGTGGTAGACTAGGAGCCAATCTGGCTGTTTGGTTGGTCCCCAGCTACCACTGATAAATCTTATTATGCACCAGTATATAATATATATTTAGAAGGATGGTAGTTTTCGGAAGTAGTAGGCAAGATGAAGTTGATCAAACAACCCATATCCCTGAATGTGAAAAATATAAATTATAATGACTTTAGTTGTCAGATCAGACACAGCGCTTTATTGCCTAATACGATTCGTTGTATAATATGTGGACCTTCGAATTGTGGTAAAACAAACGTTATGATCAGTTTACTGCTGCATGAAAATGGGCTTAAATTTAAAAATCTTTATCTTTACTCGAAAACTACTTTCCAGCCAAAATATCGTTTTTTAAGTGAAGTATTAAAAAGAGTACCTCAGATACAGTTCAATGAGTTCAATGACGACAAAGCTGTTATAGCTCCGAATGAAGCTTTATCAAATTCTGTATTTATTTTTGATGATGTTGTGTGTGAAAATCAAATAAACATTCGGAATTATTTTTCTATGGGAAGACATAAGCAAATTGACTGCTTTTACTTATCGCAAACCTACTCGAAAATTCCGAAACAGTTGTTGCGTGATAATGCTAATTTTCTTATAATATTTAAACAAGATGATGTGAACTTAAAACATATCTATGAAGAACATGTAAATTCTGATCTACTGTGGAATAAGTTTAAAGAAATTTGCAAAACTGTTTGGAGTAACCCTTATAATTTTCTACTTATTAACAAAGAGTCGCCATTAAACAATGGACGGTATAGACAGAATTTTGATATTTTTTTAAACTTTGAATGAAGGTTCATACTTAAATATGAATTACACACATAAATGTTATTAGTATTAATTCTTTCTTAGCTGAATACAGTTGTTATTTTTATTGAAAGATGGAGAAAAATATTAAAATCGAATTAGTGAAGTCTGCCGAGTCCATAAAAAACAAAATAAAACAAATGAAAAATCAGGAACATGTAATGAACTTGTCACTTGATAAAATGCTAAAATCTGTCACAGATCCTCTAAAAACTCTAGTTCATTCTAATAGATCTGCAGAAAAAATGAATAAAATTGAAAATACAACTTTAAATAACTCTGAAGGAATCGAATCCGATGAAAATAATACTAGCTCATCTACAAAGATCGAAGACTATTACGATGCAAATCTAAATTCTGCCCAATTCGTTGAAGAAAATGCTAAAAAGGAATTAATAGATAATTTAGAAATATCGTTAGAGGGTGATGATATCTTTGGTATTTATGATGGTGTTAGTATACCATTTGGAATTAGAAGTGAAAACAAAACTTTATTGATGGGTAATTCGGTGGTATCATTTTCTAAAATCGATAGTTTGAATAACGATACTATCATTTTAATTAAAATCGGCAACAAAGCTTACAATTTAACGGCTGGTCTAAAAGAACTTTTACTTCGAAGAAAACCTGATTTAAAGTTAATATCGAACGAAGATAAACTTGTCTATAAGGATATGTTACATTATACAAATGCACATAAAAGAGATTTTAATCCTAAAGGTCAAATAAGAGGTGACAAAGGTATAAAATATTGTAAAATAATCAAACCCCTATTTTCTGAATCGTCAAACGATGATAAACTTCCTCACACTAAACTTGGTGGAAACTTGCCAACCCTAAAAAAATACAAAAACAACACCGACTTGGTATATTGGGATGATCCTAACGAATTAGTCGAGAGATTGAAACTATTAGTAGCTTCAAGAGATGCTGGCAATACGAACCATGATAATGAAATTTTATCAATAATTGAAGAATTAAAAGAAGCCGGCATAATTAAAGAATAAATAGTCGTAATAATATGCTTTACATTCAGTATTATACATGAATTCAAGACAAATGTACTGAATTCTGAACATGGGCAAAGCCGATGTGGTAAACGAAATTCATAAAAATGTAAGGATAAACTTTCCTCGAAGACATGTTATTTTGAAAGATATAGACGACCTGTGGCAAGCAGATTTAATTGATGTGCAATCAATTTCAAAAGAAAATAAAAATTGTAGATTTATTCTTGCTGTTATTGATACATTTTCAAAGTACGCTTGGGCCTTTCCTCTGAAAACTAAAACCAAAGATGATGTGTGCAACTGTTTCAAAATTTTCCTAGCTATAGGACGTGTTCCTAAAAATCTGCAAACAGATAATGGGACAGAATTTTATAATAATAAATTCCAAAAGCTTATGAAGACTAATCAAATTAATCACTATTCAACATTCTCAACAAAAAAGGCTTCGATAGTTGAACGATTTATCAGAACATTGAAATCTAAACTTTATAAGGAATTCAGTTTAAAAGGCAACTATAATTGGGTAGATAATACCCTTAATGATGTTATTTACAAATACAATCACACTTACCATCGGACAATTGATGAAATCCCCGCTAACGTGGATAACAGTAATAAACAACGAATATTAGAAAGATACTTAAGGTTGGTAAAAAATGATAGTATAAGAAGCAAGTTTAAAGTAGATGATTATGTACGTATCAGTAAGTACAAAGGAACATTTGAAAAAGGATATACCCCTAACTGGTCAACGGAAATATTTAAAATTAGAAAAATACAAAATACAACTCCTATCACCTACTTAATTGAAGATACAATCAGAGGTCAGCCTATTTTAGGAGCATTTTATGCGCAAGAGCTTCAAAAGACAAAACATCATAATGTTTATCTAGTCGAGAAAGTTCTTAAAAGAAAAGGAAACAGGGTTTTAGTAAAATGGCTGGGTTTGTCTTCTGCCGAAAACAGTTGGATTGATAAATCGAATATAGTATTATAAATAAAAAAAAAAAACTCAGAAGTTAGTCATTTGATTGATGAAGCGTGTAAGTATTTATTATAGCGCTCGATTCAGTTTTATTAGTCTTATGATGTGTATTGGAGAGAGTAGTCTTCTCAATTGGCTTATAAACAATTTACCATTTGAATTACACTTACCCGGATACAATTATTGCGGCCCTGGTACAAAATTAATTAAAAGGCTTGCAAATAGAGATAAAGGTATTAATAAATTAGACGAATATTGCAAAGAACACGATATTGCCTATCACAAATCATCAAACTTAAAGGATCGTCACAAAGCTGATTTAATTTTGTTAAAAAGGGCAAAAGAGCGAGCACTTGCCTCGGATGCGAGTGTATGCGAAAAAATCATGGCACGTTTAGTAAGCAAGGCAATGTCTGCCAAAATTAAAACTGGCTGTGGCATAAAAATAAGCAACAAAAAGCGCTCTCGGAAAGTTACATCGGGAAAAGGGTTAAAAAATAAATTTAAAAATATTGTTAGTACAACGAAAAGACGCTTTAAAAAATTAAAGCCAAAATGCAAAAAGGTGGCGATAGAATTAGCTATGGCGGCCGCCAGAGAATTAGCTGACGATTCATCCATTAAACTTCCTCGGGTTATTCCTATACCGAAAAGTGGTGGTGTATTACCTTTGATTCCTATTTTTGCTGGATTATCGGCGGTGGGAGCATTAGCAGGCGGTGCAGCTGGTATTGCCAAAACTATAAATGAATTCAAGATAGCTAAAAAGCAATTGACTGAATCGAAGAGACACAATGAAAAAATGGAAGCTCTTTGCATTGGAAAAGGTTTACACCTTAAACCGCATAAACATGGGCTTGGAATTTTTATATCAAAAGAAAAAAACTAAGATATCGGCTACCCAAACGAGCCTTAACTAACTTTGACATTTTGAAGTATGGAAATAATATTCCTTATTTTCGAGGTGTATTTATGAGAGATGAGCTCCCTAAACAACCTTTTAAAAAAGAGTGTGGAGTTGTTAATTTAGATAGTTCTAAAAATCCAGGTTCTCATTGGGTAGCCTATGCAAAAAACAACGATTACATTGAATATTTTGATAGTTATGGAAATCTTAAACCATCGAAGGAGTTTATAAAATACTTAGGTGCTAAAGTACACTATAATTATGATAATATACAGCGCGACCATCCTTACAATTGCGGACACCTATGTTTACATTTTTTAAAGAATTTTTGGTGTAGTCAAGGAATAAAATGAACAGGATGTCTTAAAAGTGTTCAGTCTACTAGCATGTCTATAACGGTAACCATCTCTGGAAATAAATCAGAATTGGAGACATTCTTTCAACCACCTCTGTATTTATCTGGTCAATATGAGTGTGGTTTGTTATATTTTTCAGTATTAAATTCAATACCAAATGAGCGTATTAATAACGACATTATTCCGGTGATCAGAATCGAATGTGATCTTGTACACGGCTCATACTCTAACGGGTTACCAACTCATATAATTCATGAATTTGTAACTAATACTGCTACAGGTCATCGAATCATAGAAATACCGCGAAACCCTATTTACTTTCCAGTGAACAAAAATACTATTACATCGATATCTATTAAGATAGTTGATCAATTTGGGTTCTGTATTAACTTTAGAGAAGAACATAAAAATATTGAACTTCGCCTTCATATAAGAAAAATAAAATGATATTATATTATAAAAACCCCGCAGTTAACAAAAATCGTCCTATTTCTTGTACAACCACTAAGGTACAAAGACGTGAGAAAAAAGTTATAAAATTAACTAGAGCAAATAAAGATTTTCTTAAAGCTCTAGGTTTAAAAGTATGAATATGCTACAGATTACTGAATTACCGCACTTCGATACTTCGATTGAAAGTTATGAAATCCATTCATACAATCCCTACAACAACAGCTTTAGAGAAAACGACGAAATCAGAATTCCCATACACCAGCAAGACGTATATGTGTTGCCATCAGCCAGCTCAATTTACGTTGAAGGGCAAGCAAAGTTCTTCGGTAAAGATGGAAACCCTGTTAAGAAAGCTATTACGTTCAGTAACAACCCTGTTATGTTTTTGTTCCAAGATATCAGATACGAAATAAATGGTATAGAAATAGATCGCATTAAAAATTCGGGAATAACATCGACAATAAAGTCATACGTTTCAATGAATGATGGAGAAAATAAAGTCGCTGCCTTATGGGGTTGGAACATGGATGGATTTAAAAGCGATGGTTATTTTAGTGCTATTGTTCCTCTTAATAAGATTTTAGGATTTGCTGAGGATTACAATAAAATTGTAATAAATTGTAAACATGAACTTATTCTGAATAGAAGTAACTCTAACTTAAATAGTTTTATAGTAACTGACGATGTTGCACATTTTCAAATAGATATGCAAAAAGTGCAATGGCGGGTGCCCCATATAAAAGTATCAGATCGGGAACGGCTGACGCTTCTTAAACATTTAGAAAGAGACAAGCCTATTCAGATAGCCTTTCGAAATTGGGATTTATACGAGTATCCTTTGCTCCCTAAAACTACAAAACATTGCTGGTCTGTTAAGACTGCCTCACAATTAGAGAAACCTCGGTATGTAATTTTTTGCTTGCAAACCAGTAGAAAAAATAGTAAAACCAAAGACAGTTCTCTTTTCGATCACTGTGGGGTTACTAACGTAACTTTGTTTTTGAATTCACAATATTATCCTTACGAGCCTCTATGCTTAAATTTTTCCGAGAACAAATACAGTATATTATATGAAATGTATGTGAAATTTCGTCAGTCGTATTACAACTGTCCTGCAGATCCCTTGCTTGACTTAACCGGTTTCAAGGAGAAGGCTCCTCTCTTTATCATAGACTGTTCAAGGCAAAACGATAGTTTGAAAACAGGTCCTGTAGATGTGCGTTTGGAGATTGAATGTTCAGCACCAATACCAGATAACACGACTGGATATTGTTTAATTATTAACGATCGACTTGTGGAATACAAACCTTTGAGTAACATAGTGCGCAGGTTATCATGAATGCCATTGTAGATGTTCAAGGTTTCAAAACAGAATCAAATGTATTTGTCACTAAAGAAATTGCTATATTATGTAAAAATAAAATTCAGGTGTTTTTAATTAAACCGCCATTTCCATTTTGCGGTTTGACGGAGCCAGAAAAACGACAAGTTCGTTGGATTGAACGTAATAGGAAGATATACTGGGGTGAAGGATTTATGTCTTATGCAAATTATCAGAATTTGATTGAAAATATTTTAAAAGATAAATGTGTTTACACCAAAGGTATAGAAAAAGTATTATGGTTAAAAGATATTTCAAATAATAATAATGTAAATAATTTAGAAGATAAAGATTGTCCTAGTTTGTTAAGCTTGTACAAAAAATATGAAGATTGCCATGATTTGTATAGTTGTATTTATCATGATTCAATATGTGCTTTAAAAAATGTTTTATGTTTAAATAGATGGTGCATAGATAATACAATTTTGGTATAAATCTTTTCTTGTTTAATTTTATGATTACAGTTTCCTATCCCTCCCCAAACCCCTAAATGTTAATCTTTATAAGTTGCTAGCAACAACTATGACAGACTCATTATGCTTTTATAATTATCTGCAGCAAGAAGTAGAGAGTGAGTAAACCGAACATGTCTCAAAATAAATACAATCCGCGCTATGACATGTATAACACGTATAAAATGCGTGAATTTTCATTTAATCATTATTGGGCAACGGTTGATTCGAGGAGAAGATTAGTGATGGAAATGGCTGACGCTGGATTTTTTTATTGTGGAAATAGTGTAAATGATAAAGCAGCTTGTTTCTCATGTGGGGGTGTTATAGAAGATTGGGAGATTTACGATGATCCTTGGTTGCAGCATGTTCAAAACTTTCCTGATTGCTTTTATTTAAATGCTGTGAAAGGAAAATATTACATCGACAAATCAAGATGTCTTTATAGAAAAGAAACAAAAATATAAAACTATTAGTTAAAATTGATACATCTACAAAAAAACCATAAAATAAAAAAAAAACAAAAAAAAGAGACTCGTGAAGGATTTGAACCTCCGACCTCCGTTTCTCCGAACGTATTCGACGACGCTCTTACCAAACTGAGCTAACGAGTCTCATTGATACCCCTCTAAAACAATGATCGCTATCGCCAATATGACGTCATGATTATTCACCCTTTAAACAGCATCAGCAAATGCGAGTGAAGAGCTAATATTTACTCAAGATATGACTGGTCAGAAAAATATTGAACACTAGTTCACCAAACCATCAAAAATATTCAACCTGTATTGTAAATCAGACCATGGACGTATTAGTGTGTTATTGGGGCGTTTTGCATCACGCGCTTCGAGCGAAGCGAGAGCAAGTGAAGTGATGCAGAACCCCCAATAACACACTACTAATGTATTTAAATAACTTTCATGAGTGACAGACGATGAACATAGGGCGTGGAGCGTATGGCTAAAATTTAGCCATATTTAATATAGCACATGCCGCATACAGCCGCATGGTTCAATATTTATGGATAAGCAGCGCTTGCCAGGGTTGGTCAGTGGATGAGTGGCCAAGTGTCCATCCGTGACATACCCGCCCCATGTTTCCTACGGGGGAAGCTAGCTAGATTCCAATGTTCAATCCCACGAAGGGAGGCCCCCTTTACAGGCCGATATCAATTTATATCTGTTTGTATTTACTAGTAACTACGCGCAATCCTTTGTGACTTAGTGACCTATCGCATTCGGCCCTGGTTCAGGCCAAGGTCTGAGGCGAGAGGGGATGGGACCCCGTCACCTCCTTTTGCGAAGCAGTGATGCTAGCGGTGGAAGTGGCGGAACGTGAGAGGGAGAGAACCTCTCGTCCCAGACACCGCGGGAAACGCTCCAGACGTTGGCTTTCAGCCATTGTAGGCGCGGGCCTGTGCATAGTGATTAATGGGCCTGCTCACCGTCCATTCGTCTTATGGTGACAGGCCGTGTCTACGGCGCATTCATGCCCCACGCCTCAAAGAGATGTCAGCAACATTGAAGGGGCTCGCAAGGGCCGACGCCTGCAGGGGCTGCGGATAATTCGAAAGAGATACCGCGCTTCAGCACTAAGGGTTAAGAAGGAAAATGGTTGGTTTTTGGTTAGTAGAAGTTTGCCACTCCGTTCCGCTCCGCCCAGAGCGGGTGGAGTCATTTAATTTTGATGTTTTCACAGCCATCAAAATAAAACCTACAGCGGTTCACTGCAAGTCGTATGCCTCCAGAATCGCACTATCAGTACCAAAGATAATAATAGTTTTATTTATATTTCTATGATCAGTAGATCAGTAGCAGCATTCTAAATGTAAAATTAACTGACCGCACAAAAAACACCACACTGCGCTCCAGAACGCAAATTGCCGACGTAGCTTATAAAGCTGCGAGACTGAAATGGGACTGGGCAGGCCATGTCTGCCGGATGCCGCCGCAGCTGTGGAACCGAATATCGCAAGACTGGAGCCCTGACACAGCTAGACGGGGTCGCGGTAGACCGAGGAGAAGATGGCGGGACGCCTTGGATGGCTTCCTCAACAACTGGCGAGAAGAAGCACACCATCGTAAGAAGTGGAAGGAATGGGGGGAGGCCTCTGCTCAGGAGTGGGACAATACGGGCTAAATAAAAAAAATATTAAAAAATCAGTACCCTGCGGAGTATGGATTATGTATTTAGTGTTTATTTCATTAGAATTCAGTTTACTATTATTTTACTCACGTTGTTTGTCCGGCCAGTTTGATTCAAAATTAACTTAGTCTTATGGCTAATTAATCACACGATCATTAAGTCATGTCCCAGATATATATCTAATGACGACAATCATGAAATGTAGGTATAGATAGCAAATTTGATATCCTTATTTAAAAAAATATAACTAATTATTATTACTCAATTTTTAATCACAGATTTTAGATTACCTCTACAGAACGCAGATCATTGTATCGCGTCTTTTCGTTATCTTAGAAAACATTGCTTTAAATACAGTTGTACGGCAATTAGTAAATAAGTAGAAATCTGTTTACTGCGCCCGCCAGTAGACGGTCCTAAGCTTGTAAAGAGTACTGTAACTTCGAGTGCTTAAAACAAGGTAAGAATGTTTGTCATATTTACCATATTAAATCACAAAAAATAATGAAATTATGTGATTGTTTAAAAGTTTGTGCAAAAATATTTACTTGGCATCCATACATAATCATCATTGTCTTTCTCCCCTTTTGCCACGTTACTTGAGCTCAATGCAAAACGTTTTCTTTCACCAGTTATCCGTCACTTTTTCATTTACCCCTTTTTCTTGTATTTCTCACAGAAGGAATTCATCTTTTCTGTAGTTTTCCTTTCGATCTCCAAAATCTTAATGCATACATTTTAAAAACTTTCCACAAATGTTCGTGAAAACGCTAATCTCCAAAACTCCCCGATTTCAATGAAATTTTGTGGTTGGGTCCACCTCGTTATATAAATTGGATAGTTTTGGGCCCAAGCGAAGCATGGCGAGACTGCCAATTGTTTAGTAAAATGTCATCTATCGCATTAGCAGACTTTTTTTTAACTGGTTTACTTGTTGTGCACAGTCAGAACGAATAAAAAAAACTAGCGTGACTTAACTAACAGTTTTTATTGGGACCTGCGTGAAGCGATGGATAATTGATGCTGACTTGCCATGTTTCATATGTCGTTTATAATGATATCCATAAAAAAAATACAAATTCATCTTTCGTATCTGTTCCAAACTATATACAAACCAGTCAGCTATATAATACGACCGCAGTGGTAAGATTTCACTTGTGAAGTCCACATCGTGTTTTAGAGGTACCATAAAATTAACATTCATATTATCTGTCGAAAGAGATTGGATCCTGCAACACAGTTTATCCTAGTGCGGGATTTAGTGTCACTCCTTTATATTGTAAACCTTTTTAAGAATCAATAAAATTTATTATTATTAACAAAAATTCACAATTTTCTATCATACGTTAGTTATTATTGCGATTTTATATCCACATTTTAATTCAGCCTATTTTGAACAGATTTCAGTGACAATGGTAGAAGTCAAAGTGCAACAAGGATTGCTGTCTGGAGCAGTGGTGGACACTGTCACAGGGGATAGGAAGTACTACAGCTTCAAAGGCATCCCTTACGCTGAGCCACCGGTGGGCAAACTGAGATTTAAGGTAAGTTTCTCTTCAATCAGTAACTCTATTAACGACACGTGCAAGAACCATAAATATGACATTTATTTATAATTTACTTGCTCTGAATTTTAATACATTTTTTTATTTTGTCAGGCTCCGCAACCACCTCTACCTTGGGAAGGAGTACGACAAGCGACAGAGCATGGCCCTGTATGCCCACACAAGTGCATATTTACCAACAGTTTTATAAAAGGAAATGAAGACTGCTTGTACCTAAACGTATACAGCCCAGAAATCAAGCCAGCTTCTCCATTGCCAGTCATGATGTTCATCCACGGTGGGGGTTTTAAAAGTGGCTGCGGTAACGATGACGAATATGGACCAGATTTCCTTGTAAATCATGGCGTAGTACTTGTTACTATTAACTACAGATTAGAAGCACTTGGTTTCCTGTGCTTAGACACTGAAGACGTTCCTGGAAATGCTGCGTTGAAGGATCAAGTTGCAGCTTTGCGATGGATACGAGATAATATTGCAAGCTTTGGTGGAGATCCCAACAATGTCACAGTTTTTGGTGAAAGCGCTGGCGGTTCATCTACTAGCCTCCACATTATCTCGCCTATGTCTAAAGGTCTATTTAAGAGAGCTATCCCAATGAGTGGGGTAGGGAACTGCGATTGGTCTACTCCATTCCTACCTCAAAAGCGAGCATTTTTACTTGGTAAAGAGTTAGGCTTCGAAACTGATGACCCTAATGAACTTCTAGATTTCTTGCAAAGTCTTCCAGTGGAGAAGGTGATAGACACATTTCCAGTGGTGTTATCTTTTGAAGAAATGAAAGTCAACCATTTAATAAAGTTGTATCACTATGGTCCAGTAATAGAAAAAGATTTTGGCAAAGAACATTTTTTGACAGAGGATCCTTTGGAGGCATTGAAGAATAAAAGAATAAACGATGTAGATATTCTTATCGGACATACCAGTGAAGAAACCTTATATGGAATCCATGTTTTTGAACAGGAACTTCTGGAACGTGCCAACCGATATCCCGAATTTGTCGTACCAAGAAAGATCCTAATGAAAACTACCCCGGAAAAAGTTTTAGAAATATCGAAGAGGATTCACGAATTTTATTTTAAGGGAAAACCTGTCACCACCGATTTGATGAAAGAATTTGTAACTTTTGAAAGCCATGTGAGTTTCGTCTACGATATTAACAGATTCGTCTCCTATCTGCCGAAGATTGGGAATAGTCGAAGATTTCTGTACAGATTCTCTTGTGTCTCAAATAGAAATGTGTACGGGAGCCTAGGACGGAAGTACGGGATCAAAGGAGCTTCCCATTTGGATGACTTGATGTATCTGTTTCACCCAAACAACATTAAGTTCAACCCGTTAAACCTTGACGTGAAGGTCCAAAAAAAGACAAGAGAGTATGACCTGATTACATTAGTGTGTACTGTGTTTACCAACTTCGCCAAATATGGGTGAGTAATTAATTTCTAAAATACTTTTTCTGTACCATTATTAACATGATTCTAAGTAGTACTTGGTGTTATATTTGTTTGACTTACAAACTCTTTGTTGGTCCCTACATCGAGTAAATGTTACCTATTAAAAAGTAAGGCATTATCTTGTTTATTACTTATCATCATCACTACAATATAAAACAAAGTCGCTATCGCTGTCTATCCGTCTATATGTACGCTTAAATCTTTAAAACTACGCAACGAATTTTGAAGTGGTTTTTTTAACAGATAGAGTGATTCATGAGGAAGGTTTTAGTATATAATTTGACCGACATCCACGCGGGTGAAGCCGCGGGCATCAGCTAGTATCGTATAAAATAAGGTGTCCTATGAACATTCGTGTGCTTTATTGAAATAAATTAATGAATCTCTCTGTTTACAGTAACCCAACCCCTGATGACTCACTTGGTACAATCTGGCCGGAATACAATAACTGGACCAAATCCTACGTGGATATAGGAGACACCTTGACTCGTCAAACTGCACCCATTCCTGAAGCCCTAGCATTCTGGAGGAGCATATACGAATATGCTGGACTGGAATTTTAAGATGAAGATCTTCTTGCTTGAACTAATTATTATTATTTATAAGACATATCAATTATTATTACGTTTATTTGATAAAAGCTATACCTTCAAATCACAAGGTCACAGACACTGTTTTAAATTAAGACTTGTGTAACGATTTAATAAATATTATGAGGGTTACTTTTTATGTAATTTGGTTATGTTTTTCTAACCAGTTTTTATTGAAACGCTTGAAATAAAATTAACACACTCATACTCGATTATTTTTTTTCAAATAGAAATATTTGCTTCCTTGAAATAAAATTCAAAATATATTTTGTGACAAGGGTGACAAATGCCTCCCCAAGACTAGTAAATCTTCTGATGCAAAGCAAAGTTAGAACTTTGTTAGCATAGCTTACTGATTGTTATACCATAAATATCAGTTGCGAAATAACTTAATAATCAAAGTAATACACTATTATAACACACAACATCACACCTATATTCTCCGAAGGGTTCGGCAGAGGTGTACCTAATAGTACACCCACATTTCGCCAGTTATGTTTAAGTCCCATATATATATAGGGTGCGAGCCTATTGCCATCAATCAGGCTCAAATCCAGACAACGTGACTACTACTGAAACATTCCTGATAGAAAAACCCAATAACACTAGAGTGTAGTGTTATTGTGTTTATTTTTATTTTATTTAGTTTATTACTTATGTATTGCCTCGTTGGTCTAGTCACTAGACCAACGAGGCAATACATAAGTAATCTTCACAAATGTAAAGACGACGCACATTTAGATAAATTATGAAGAATTAATAACAAAGATAAAATATAGGTAAATGTGGTGTCACATCTGCGTACCCGCTCAGATCATACAGGCGTGATGTTACGTCATGATGTTGTATAAACAATAAACATCCAAGCGATTGCAGCAATCACGACAGATTTGCCGTCTATTTTTGAAGAGTTCTATTGTATATCTCCGAAGATCAGGATCAGATCTTCACCAAATTTAAATGGGACCACCTCAGGAGTATACTCTTTCAAATAAAAAAAGAATTTTGAGAATCGGTTCACAAATGGAGGAGAAATCAGGTAACATACATAAAAAAAAAAAAAAAAAAAATACATACACACGAACATATTAACCTCCTCCTTTTTTGAAGTCGGTTAAAAAGTACTCTTAACGCAAACGAATGGCACTTGTTCTCCCCACCACTGCGATCATTTTTTTTGTTCTAGACCATACCTGGGAACCTCCTAGTTACGGATATTGTGGGTCAACGTTCCAAATTTTTAACAGCTGTTTTTGTGCATACTAGTTTTTCAGGTTATAACTTTACCCGTTTACTATACAAAGCATCCACTAGCACAATGTTTTAACAATGCTACATTGAGTTTTACCGTAAAATGTGATTTTTGACCCAAAAAAAAGAGTCATTTGCCAGAAAAAAAAATTGCGTAGGGGTACTTAGTTTGATTGATGTTTGACAGCTGTGTGATGAGTTGACTTACACCCTGTATAGGTAAAATAATGTTAGACCTGTATCACAGGCTGTAGGAGCTCAAACAGTATGATATATTTAGGACGGCAGGAAAAATGGAAATGAAAATGTAGGTGTTACAGTGGAATGGGATTCTACAGGGTGTAAACGAACCCTTCACGAATCCGTCAGTCAAACACTATGTACTTGTACAACAAACTAAGTACTCCTACGCAAAAATGATTGCTGGGAAACGACTTTTTTTGAGGCCACATTGCCACGATAAATGGCAATGAATTCTTTGACCTCCAGCCAGCGCTCGGCGAGAAATTTCCTTAAAATAACCTCCTCCTTTTCGGAAGTCGGTTAAAAAAGGGACGCACTCGGTCCCCATGACCCATGTATAAATGAAATGATGTGTGAATTTGTGTAGGTAAAATAATATTGTCTGTTAAAGTACACGTACAGTACATTATACATACTTACGGGCCTTCTTACGACTTCGTAACTCGTAACACTATCGTGACTGTCCGAATACTTTCGGTCTCAGACCTAGACCATGAGCTCAACACGCAACCAATTAAGCAAGTCACAGTTAAATAAGGACGATAATATTAACACGTAACATAGATACTGTATTTATATCATTATCAAATGACAATGACTTCGATATTTCTTTTTTTGTAAATCAATGAACACACAAAAATAAATGATGTGATAAAAAACTCAAGTCACTGTTGAACAGTCAATCAATATGTACTACGATTTTCGTCTGTTAATGCAGATCTTTGTTTACTGATAGTATCAGTCGTTTATCTGACATAACTAAGCTTTATATAGAGTTGTTTGCGATTATTCAATAAGTGTACAAACCAGTCTTGTTTGCCACACGCGCCAGTACCCGGTCCACCTCGGTACGAACACGGCGTCTGACTCTCACTACTTGTAAATAACGTGACATCACTTCGAGTACCTACTTAGTAACACGGTAAGATTATTTATTCATTTAAGATTTGGTCCCACCATTGCATAAGGGCTGAAAAAAGTTAACTGTGAGTAGGAATTAATTTCTAGTTACATGTTGTACTTAAATTAAATAAAAAAACACCTTACACCTGTAGGTTATTGTATCACGTAATATTGACAAAACAAATCAACTACTCAGTAAGTAAAATCATTGAATAGTTATCGATTTATGTTAATTTTATTTAGTACTTGATTGGCATCATTTTCGTTTACCGAATTTATTTTCCATTTTAACATTTTCTATCCTCGCAATTATTTAAAAAGAGATTACTGTTTCCATAACAGGTATCAGGTATTAAAGATAATCCGGTTAGACTCGAAGCCGAGCCCAACATAGTTAGGATAAAAGGTTAGGCTAATGAATGAATGTTACAAAGACACTGTCATTACATTAGAACATCGCATATTTCACGCGCGTGTTCGTTTTGGTGAATCTTAAAAACCAGCAAGTGTCAGTCGGTTTATTAATTACTTTTTTTTTATTTATTTCTTTTTTTTTATTATTATCGATAGGGGTTCCGTACGATTTCAATAACTAAGATTTACACAACAGTAATATAGAATGTGCTCCGAAAGAAACTGAACGTAAACATAAGAAAATGTTCTTATATATTATTTCAGTATACAATGGTAGAAGTCAAAGTACAACAAGGATGGTTGTCTGGAGCAGTATTGGAGACTGTCACAGGTGATGGCAAGTACTACAGCTTCAAAGGCATCCCCTATGCTCAACCACCGCTGGGCAAACTGAGATTCAAGGTAAGATGCAATATTTGTCTCTAAAAACAAAAATTTAATAAACGAAAGTGATACGTATCATCATGCAAGAGTAAGTAACGGAACGCAAGTCTTGTCTATCGAACTTAAACAAGCGATTCAATTAAAGGATGAAATTCTGAACCAATCATTAAATAACATTAACAAGCAATCCTTAAAAAATGTTTTACAATTCTAATTCTAAACCTTTACGAGGACACAAATAGAACAAAGTGTCAACACGTAGGTATTTTATTTTTCATTTACATTTTTATAGCTGTCTGTAGTACGACAGTCCGACTAGTTGTTGGCATTGAGAAAACAATTATATTGCTGAGACGAGACGTTTGTTGTAATTATCCTACAATGTTTCTACTAGAATTTGCAAATCCTTGTATCCACTAGTCAATGACTTCTATTTTTCCAGGCACCTCAGCCTCCTCTTCCATGGGAAGGTACACGGCAAGCTACAGAACACGGCTCTACCTGCCCTCAGAAGTGCATATTCACAAATGATGTTTTACTTGGAAGCGAAGACTGTTTGTATTTGAATGTATACAGCCCAGACATAATGCCTGCCTCACCATTACCAGTTATGGTGTTCATCCATGGAGGAGGGTATAAAAGCGGCTCTGGTAATGATAATAACTACGGGCCAGATTTCTTAGTTCCTCACGGCGTAATACTTGTAACTATTAACTACAGATTAGAAGCACTTGGTTTCTTGTGCCTGGACACCGAAGAAGTTCCTGGTAACGCTGGAATGAAGGACCAAGTGGCTGCTTTGAGATGGGTTCGGGATAATATTGCAAGCTTCGGTGGAGATCCAAAAAATGTCACAGTTTTTGGAGAAAGCGCTGGCGGTGCGTCCACTAGTCTACATGTTATCTCACCTATGTCAAAGGGTCTGTTCCAGAGAGCTATCCCAATGAGTGGTGTACCTTTTTGCGATTGGTCGATGTCATTTGTACCACAAAAGCGCGCATTCATGCTTGGCAAAGATCTTGGCTTTGAAACCAATGACCCTAATGAGCTTCTAGAATTTCTACAAAGTGTTCCAGCTGAAAAATTAATACACACAAATCCAGTTGTGTTATCTTTTGAAGAATTCAACAACAATATCCTTAAGTTCTACCATTTCACCCCAGTTGTTGAAAAAGATTTTGGACAAGAAACTTTCTTGACAGAAGATCCTATGGAGGCCTTGAAAAATAAAAGGATAAATGATGTAGACGTGTTCATTGGACATACTAATGAAGAGGCCGCAATTGGAATTCCAATGTTTGAGCAATCAGTGCTGAAGCATTACAACCGATATCCGGAATTGTTGGTCCCAAGGAAGATCTTAATGAAGAGTAATCCGGAGACAGTTTTAGAAGTATCGAAGAGAATACAAGAATATTACTTTAAAGGGCAACCTCTGAAAGTGGAAGCTATGAGAGATTTCATAACCTACGCTAACCATGCGTGTTTCGTCTATGACGTCGATAGATTTGTTACTCGTTTGCCGAAGGTTGGTAAAGGCCGAAGATATTTGTATAGGTTCTCTTGCTTCTCTGGTAGAAACGTCTACGCCAGCGGTGGACTGAAGTACGGGATTCAAGGAGCTGGACATTTGGACGACTTGATGTACTTGTTAAATGCAAATGCACAAAATTTGAAGGTTGAGAAAAATACTAAAGAGTACAAACTGATTAATTTCGTGTGTACGCTGTTCACCAACTTCGCCAAATATGGGTGAGTAATGATAAGATAAGTTTGTGTTTATTCTTTGTAATGTTTTTATCAGTTGATAGAAGATTTATTCTTATCGTACTAAGATAAAATACTTATATAAGACCTTATCAAATATTCGAATCGAACAAGCCAACACAAAGCTTTGATAAAAATAGAATTTTAGTGGCCTTCAGAATACCTGCACGCAATTTCCGATTTAATTTTATTGCACACTCATTTTGGTGGCCTGTTTCGTTTAAAACCCAAGAAAGTCAGTTCAAGATTGGCTAAGGGTTGCACCTCATATAGCACCCAATAGTGTCAGCTATGCGGTCAGCAGCACTCAGTTTCTCGCTAAGGATTAAGAACAATGGAAAAATTATTAAGTGCTGCTAGATGTAGTGCAACCCTTAAATTGAAAAACATATTAAACTTAACTAACTTAACTGGCTATTCAGCTGCATTCAGTTAGACTGGAACCCAAAACCAACATAGTTGGAAAAAGGCAGATGATTATATAAAAACTTAACGAGATGACTAAAAAGACCTTGCAACTAGGCAAAAATAATAACACTTCTTTTTGTGTAGAAGTAGCCAAAGCTGGAACTCAATTTATATGCCTTATATTCACTCTCGTTTCGATAGATAAGATTTTAAACCCTGATTTATTTGTTTACAGTAACCCAACGCCTGACGCCTCTCTTGGTGTAGTCTGGCCGGAATACAACACCTCGACCAAACCCTACGTGGAGATAGGAGACACCCTAACATCCAAGACGAATCCTGAACCTGAAGCTCTGGCTTTCTGGAAGAGCATCTTTGATTACGCTGGTGTAGAATATTAAGAAATAGTGAAATCAGTCGGTGTCCACTACTACCTGACCGCTTGCTTGCCCTGTTCTTCTTTAAAAGAGGGGTGTAGTATTGCAGGGCATTAACTGTACTGTATTTTTGAATAATATTATGTATTTTCTCAGATAAAAGACTGTGTTGGTTTTATGTATTCAAGTCACAAGAACTGTCGTAAAAATTAAAAGTTTGAGAATCAGTGCCCAACGGGACAATGAGATGATGTCTAAGAATACCTAAATAAATAATTAGGTAACACTAGACATAGACGTGGCCATTTATTTGTAAACGTCGTAAATAGGACTCAGGTTTGCCCGCTTTGAATTAACACATTTTTGTAATATTGTATTTCTTTAAGAGTTAAAAATAAATATTATTATACGAAGTACCATTATTTTGTTCTTTTTCCGTAAGTTTTATAGTTAGATAAAGTTTTTGACCGCCCACGAGCCACTAACCACGAGCCATTTTAATGATTTTGATTAAAGTTGCAATTTGGCGAAGTTGCAAGTTCCGTTTACGGGAAAAATCAATGTAGCTAAGTATCAAATCTGGCAAAATAGTTTTTCTCTATTTTCACGCGAGCAGAGTTCGGTCCAACGCGGCAACGTACTGACAATCTAATTAGTGTCATCATCATCATCAGCCTATAATATTCCCACTGCAGGGACTCAGGCCTCCTCTCTAGGAGAGGGATGGGCTATAAACCAACATGCGCACCCAGTGCAGGTTGGTAGATGTCACATGTCTTCGATATTTTTTGATTCTAAGACATGCCGGCCATGCCATTTACTCACGATGTTTTCCTGCACCGTTTTTGGAGCAGTGGTGATGAAATTAATTATTCAAAGTAATGTGCCTGCCTGGGTTCGAAACCACGACTTACTGTTCGTAAGTCGGCCCGTAACCAATGGGCCACCACTGCTCAGTCGGGGCCGCAACCATTATGTGTACCAATTAAATAATAGGTAAACAATAATAGTCTGATAAACAAACTTATATCAAACCTAACAGTACTAACTGTAGTGTAAAACTGTGTGTGTAAAACTGTGTGTGTAAAACTGTGTGTATAAAACTGTGTGTGTAAAACACTGGTATTCGCCCCCCTCAAGCTAATCAGCGTTGGAGGGGTCATTTCGCTTGGTCCGGGGCGAGGAGGAATGGGACGCCGTCGCCTCCTTCTGCGAAGCAGTGATGCTAGCGAAGGAGGTGGCGGAACGTGAGAGGGAGAGAACCTCTCGTCCCAGCCGCCGCGGGAGGCGCTCCGGGCGTCGGGGGCCACGTGATGGCTTCCGGCCACCGTAGACGTGGGCCTGTGGACGGTGAGTGATGGGTAAGCTCGCCGTCCGTCCGTCTTATGACGACGACAGGCCGTGTCGACGGCGCGTTCGTGTTCCACGCGCGCCTCAAAGAGATGTCAGCAACATGGAAGGGGCCCGCAAGGGCCGACGCCTGTCAAGGCTGCGGGTTGTCCGCAAGGGATACCGAGGCCTCGACATGAAGGGCGAAGAAGGAACATGGGTGGTTTTTAGTCAGTAGAAGTCTGACACTCCCTTTCGCTCTGCCCAAGAGCGGGAGGGGTTATTTAATGATTTCCCACCCCCCAAAAAAAAAAAAAAAAAAAAAGGGGGTCATTTCGCTATTTCCTCACAGAGGTTAACGACCTGAGCATGTGCTAGGTCTTGCATCACGATGATCTCACTAGTGAATGTAAAATTTGTGTAAGTATATCAAGTTGTTTACTACGCCTGTGCCCCACCTCGACGGACAAGGACACCGTCAGCACAGAATACATAATAGTACTGCCCGTCAGTCGGTTTTTGAACAGCGTGATATTGTTACTTCAATTACAGTGAGTAAATTTTGTTTACTTGTTCATTCTTTTAACACCATAATACTAAACATTTGAGTGAAGTTAGTGTGAAACTGTGAATTGTTTTGTGATGTTGATAGATGGTTGACTCATCAAGAACTAAGTTATTCATTCTTATGATGTAGACTGCAACATAAAACGTAACATAATTAGCCTTTAATGTTCCCACAGATGGGACACCACAAACAGATTACGGATTGGTAGATGTCACTTATCTTCGATTTTTGGTTCTAGGACGCAAAAACGTTTATAATTAATATGATGCGTTGTGGTGATCCTACTCATAAAGTCATAACCTATGGAAAACTGACTTCAATTGAAACTGAGAGAACAATTTATAGCATAAAACCAACGCCAAATTATATTATGTATATTACATCCAATCCAATTTCAGCCATATTATAATCTACGCTACAATGTTTATTATTGAGTACCATTGCGTTTAAGTGAAAGTCAAACGATTTATTTTAATTAACATAACAAACATCACGCCTGTACTCCCCGAAGAGTTAGACAGAGGTGTTCCTAATAGTAACTACACCCACATTTCGCCAGTTAGGTTTGAATCCCATTTATTTTAATTAATCCGTCACAAAGTGGCTTTGTATGTCAAAATTCACAGGGTAATACAAAGAATTTAATGGAGTTTACCGCTGATATCATGATGAACAATGTTTCAGTGCTAAGTGATCATGGCTGAAGTCAAAGTGCAACAAGGATGGTTGTGTGGAGAAGTATTAGAGACCGTCACAGGAGACGGCAAGTACTACAGCTTCAAAGGCATCCCCTACGCTCAACCACCGGTGGGCAAACTGAGGTTCAAGGTAAGCATCAAAGCCTTATGATTGGTGATAGGGATGAAACACCCCCGTCGGGGCTGCGGGTTGTTCGCAAGAGATACCGCGGCCTCGACATGAAGGGCTAAGAAAGAACATGGGTGGTTTTAGTCACAGAACAGATAAAAGAGGTTTTTATCTGTTCTGTGGTTTTAGTCAGTAGTCTGACACTCCCTTCCGCTCTGCCCAAGAGCGGGAGGGGTTATTTGATGATTTTCCACCCACCATAACAAAAAAAAAAGGGATGAAACACTGGGTTATCTCATTGAATACTTTAAACTCGGTTTAGTACTTTTTAGCGACGTATATACGTTAACGGTAAAAATGTATGGAATAGCTGATATTTTTATATAATAAACGATGCCTGAAAACGTTACATTTTGACTCTGTTACCGTTTTCGCATCGGTAACCCTGCCACCCTAGATATCCCCTATACGACACACAGGATTTTATTTTATATTGTATGCCTTTGTGGAATGTGCCAAATATACATAATTATTTACGTCTTTCACATTTGTAGAAACGCTGTATTTTATATTAATTGTTACATAAGTCAACAAGTATCTTGTGAAATTATGACTTGCTAGCTCATACGGCATGACGGATCCAATTATGTGAGGATTGGACAGACAGATGGTCATGCATAGCAGGCATAACATTTTTTCGGTGCATTGAGATTTGCCTCCTCCAAACCGGTTTCATTGAAATCCAAAAGCATACTTGCCTTTTTTTATGGACGGAGGTATTATGATGACATAAGTGAGTCACTGTAAACAGCCCAAAATATTATCTCATTCACGTTTTATGGTAGTCTCAGAACTTGTTGATATTAGGAATTACTCGCAAATCCATAACTCATCATCTGCCTAGCCTTTTCCCAACTATGTCGGGGTCGGCTTCCAGTCTAACCGGATGCAGCTGAATACCAGTATTTTACATGAACCGACTGCTCATCTGACCTCCACAACCCACTCTTTAGTAAGACTGGATGTCAGAATTTCAGGTCACTGACTACCTGTAACGACTGCCAAAGATCTATATATGGCAGCCGGGACCAACAGCTTAACGTGCTTTCCGAGGCACAGAGGAAACTCGGTATGTCGAACGGTCACCCATCCACAGGGCGACCTAGGCAAGCACAGCTTTACCTAAAGATCGACCCGACTGGCAGTTCTTATTAAGTTCTTACGAGCTCCTCCATAAATCGCAAATTCATAACTAATCATCAAATATTATGTTTCCAGGCACCACAACCAGCTCTCCCATGGGAAGGAATACGAAAAGCTTCAGAACATGGACCCAAATGCCCTCAGAAATGCATATTCACAGACGTTGTTGATCTAGGAAACGAAGACTGCTTGTACCTCAATGTGTACAGCCCAGATATCATGCCAGTTAAACCATTGCCAGTTATGGTGTTCATTCACGGAGGCGGCTTCAAGAGTGATTCTGGTAACGACGAAAACTATGGACCTGATTTTCTCGTTTCACATGGAGTAGTTCTTGTAACATTTAACTACAGATTAGAAGCACTTGGTTTCCTGTGCCTAGACACCAAAGAAGTCCCTGGAAACGCTGGATTAAAGGACCAAGTTGCTGCCTTGCGATGGGTGCGGGGTAATATTGCAAGCTTTGGCGGAGATCCCAAAAATGTCACAGTTTTTGGTGAAAGCGCTGGTGGTTCATCCACTTGCCTCCATATTATCTCACCTATGTCTAAGGGTCTATTCAAGAAAGCTGCTTCATTGAGTGGAGTACCATTCAACGATTGGTCGTTATCATTTGTATCCCAAAAGCGGGCTTTCGTGCTTGGCAAAGATCTGGGTTTTGAGACAAATGACCCCAATGAGCTTCTAAACTTCTTACAAAGTGTTCCTGTGGAAAAACTTATAGGCACAAATCCAATAGTATTCTCTTTTGAACAGTTCAACAATAATATACTGAAACTGTTCCATTTCACTCCAGTTGTAGAAAAAGATTTTGGTCAGGAACAATTTTTGACAGAAGATCCTTTGGAAGCATTGAAAAATAAGAGAATAAACGATGTAGATGTACTCATAGGATACACAACTGTCGAAGCCGCAGCTGACATTCCTAAAATGGAAGAATCAATCTTACAACAGTCCAATCGATACCCTGAGCTGTTGGTGCCAAGGAAGATCCTAATAAAATCCAATCCGGAAACAATTTTAGAAGTATCGAAGAGGATACACGAATATTATTTCAAAGGGAAACCTCTTACGGATGCAGTTATGAAAGATTTTGTAACTTATGCTACTCACGCGTATTTTACCTACGACATAAACAGATTTATTTCACATCTGCCGAAGGTTGGTGATGGTCGACGGTTCATGTACAAGTTTGCTTGTGTATCAGATAGGAACGTGTACGTGAGACCTGGTTTGAAGTACGGTATCACAGGAGCTGCCCATTTGGATGACTTGATGTATTTGTTTCATGCAAATTCTCATAATTTGAAGGTTGAGAGAAATACCAAAGAGTTTGAGCTGATTAATTTAGTGTGTACATTATTTACCAACTTCGCAAAATATGGGTAAGTGATTAATCGGTTTCGTATATATTTATATCTCTGTTTTTTTATCAGTAGATAATAATTATTATCAAATCAAATTATAACCGGCTATCCACTGCTAATACGAAACTCCAATTACCTAACATACGTTACGTATTATAAACTACTGCAAACTTGTTTATTGCTATCACGTCATGTCTAAATAGATAGTATATTATAGGCCACGACATGAATGTTTTTTTCCATTACCAAAATAACCGAAAATGTTCCGGAAATCAAGTATGATTTTGCACCCGCACGATTAATTTGTAGTTTAAAGAGTATCGTATTACCTAGTATTAACTGGGTTGTGGAGGTCAGATAGGCAGTCGCTCCACGTAAAATACTGGTACTCAGCTGCATCCGATTAGACTGGAAGCCGACCCCAACATAGTTGTGAAAAAGGCTAGGCAGATGACGATCAATTTGTAGTTTAAATTATTTTTTACAGGAACCCAACGCCTGACTCCTCTCTTGGTACAATATGGCCTGAATACAACAACTCCACTAAAGGCTACGTGGAGATAGGAGACACCCTGAATGCGAAGACAGCACCTGACGCGGAAGCCCTGGATTTCTGGAAGAGCATCTTTGAATACGCTGGACTGGAATTTTAAGGCATTATTTTGTAAGACTGTCTCGTTGGTGTAGTGGTCGCCAACGCGACTGCTGAGTTTGGGTTCTGGGTTTGATTCCCGGGTCGGAAAAATTCTCAGTAGCAGCCAGGTTGATGGCAATAGGCTCGCCCCCGGGAGTGGACTGGGACTTAAACATAACTGGCGGAATATGGGTGTATTATGTTCATGGTACTGCCAACTCATGTGGAATCACAGGCGTGATGTTGTGTTGTTATTTTGTAAGATAGAAAGGCTGAGATGATCTTAGTTCTTTTAAAAAAGCCTTTAAATGACGAGAATTTTTGGACACTTGATTAAGAACAATCATACCAACCTACTCGTATATGACAAGGTGTAATGTATAGTCACGGTCACCTGCTTAATTGCATGGACAATTCCGAATTATAATCGTGTGATGCGAGAAATGACGTCACCTTACGATACTAGTTTCAACTATAGGTTTATAGGAAAATAGACACTAAAGTGTCCTTGCAATTGTGCAGGTGACTGTACGTATGTGTTTGTGTGTGATGGATGTGATGTAAGTGATAAGGAATAAATAAATAAAACAGTTTTATCGCAATAATGATTTCAATTTGCTGATCATTCTCCTTATCTCGCTATCGACGATGCCAAAACAAAAGTTATGATAGTAATACAAAATAGCAATTCAATTTGTAGACATTTGTGAAATAATTGACAGTAGAAAACATTAATATCACGAGTATTTGTTTTTTTAGAGGTGGAGAACTTTAATATTTAAATAAAAGAACAAAAACGCTTTTATAATATTCATTCAATTGGCGCTGTTTGACAGATCATAAATTATGCTACTTTATGTCTGAAACTTGTACCTTTATTTTTTTTTGGGAATATTGAAGTGTTTACTCTAGAAATTATAATATAAATACTAATTTAAAAAAAAAACTTTCAGGATCAGAATATTGACAGTTTATCATGAAAGTAGTCTGACCTTATTACCGAGGATTTAGTAATTGGCAACACTTATCACAAAGACCGTGAACCAATATTGACCTGCAAATACAATTTCAATATTTGCAGAGGATCTGTTTGTATAGCAGTAGGAGCGGATCCAGGATTAGAATTATGTGCCTAACTGATCAAATAGAAACCTTTGACCCTCTATGTCTACCTAGAATAATTATGGAACATAGAATTCTGAAAAGTGAATATTTTTTTTAGCTTCGGCCTGTTCGATACTGGACCACGTAAACGGTTATTGCGTTTTACATTTGGAGTTTCTTGGTTGTAGCTCATAGTCCGGTATCGGCATATACATTTGTATATCGGCATTTGTGATTGATATGCTCGCCACACCGGAAAATTATAACCGAACTGTGAGTATAACATCCCTCTGTCTACCTCTTCGGTGGATTAAGGTATACAGAGTGTAAAAGTACCCTTAACGCAAACGATAGGCACTTGTTTTCCCCACCACTGCGATCAAGTTTTTGTTCTAGACCATACCTGGGAACCTCCTAGTTACGAAGATATTGGGGGTCAAAGTTCCAATTTTTTCACAGCTGTTTTTGTAAATACCAGTTTTTCAGGTTATAACTTTACTTAAATTACCTCCATGACCCGTTTACTATTCAAAGCATCCACTAGCACAATGTTTTAACAGTGCAACATTGAGTTTTACCAGAAAATGTGATTTTTGTCCCAAAAAAAAAATCGTTTTCCAGCAAACAATTTTGCGTAGGAGTACTTTGTTTGATGTACAGAATGCTTGGTTGACGGCTGTGTGATGGATGATTTACACCCTGTATAATGTAAAATGTACACTTATATGTGTTTAAATAGTGAAATTGGCTTCAGTCGTTCTATTTAAAAGAAATAAAATAATATATTCTATTGAAAGAAGTCGATAAACATCTAGCGCGATATACAGCGACAATATTATAAGCAGGTCACACTCAGGTAAACTAAAATCCATAAACAAGGTACTAGTACTCATCTGTCAAAATATCACGTGCTAAACTATTGGTTATTTGTTTAAAAATAAACCGTATGCTTATTCCATTTAATTTCGTGAAGGAAAACACGGTCAAAAGCCTGGTAATTATATAATAACCAAAAGCGCAACTAGTCAACTTACTTGTTATAACTGTTCAAGTGTCACAGGCGCTTAATACGCAATTGGGGACAATTTTGTATTAAGCGCCTATGACACAGCCATACAGATGGTGCAAACCCGCAGTAAGCACCATTAACATGAATACAAAATAAATATAGGGGGTTTTATGTATTAATTTGATATACGAAAGAAGCAAGAAATCGAAAGAATTGTAGGATTACATTGGCACCCCCGTCGGGGCTGCGGGTTGTTCGAAAGAGATACCGCGGCCTCGGCACAAGGGCTAAGAAGGAACATGGGTGGTTTTTAGTCAGTAGAAATCTGACACTCCCTCCAGCTCTGCCCAAGAGCGGGAGGGGTTATTTGATGATTTCCCACGCTAAACGTTTATTAAAAACGTTTGCTTTGAACTAGCATGACTATACAAAGTGTTTTGATTCTTATCTTAATAGCCTCTTGTTTTTGTTTGCCGGTGAAGATGGACCTTCACCGCTCTGATAACCAGAGGAGACGTATTTCTTATCAAATATAATTTATAAACAATTATGCCTATGATAAAGTGCTCATAGCAATTTTTTTTTTATCTAGTTTTTGCAGGCAAGCCTATAATGATTGGTTATGTAATTACAATTTCTAACCTTTGATATCAATTTCGATTGGTTAGCAGATCGGTGTAGTTACCTATATTGACTTACCTGTTCACAGCTTGCTAGGTAGCCAGGTAGATACACAGAAAGTAGTAGGCAAGCCTACCTAGGCATATTCTGTGTGTTAAAATCTATCAGAACTATATTGAGATAAAATTCATTCGGTTATCAAATAAAAAGAGTGAAGGTGATGAAAGAAAATTGATAGAAATTAATTAAATTAAAAATAGCTATGAGCACTTTTTGAGTTATCAAAGTCGTTAGTTATCAAGTTATCAAAGGCATTTTGTTTATAAATTATATTTGATAAGAAATACGTCTCATCTGGTTTTCAGAGTGGTGAAGGTCGATCTTCACCGTCTCCTCTACTATTATAACCTTGTCACATTATATTTATAGCCACAAATATTTACAAACAAAATGATAATTATTAGTTTAATTTGCTGGTCCATCTATTAAAAAAATGTGCTCGATCTTTTAAATAGACAAAAAAGATATCATAATATATTCATAATCATACAACATAAAATTCCGTAGGTAGTGATTTATATTCAAAATCTGATTTACGAGTTTAAACAAACACTTCTAAATGCTATAAATAAAACACTTTAGAAACTGGTCAACAAGGACATTAGATTTGGAGAAGAAAAAAAAACAACGCTTACTAAACGTGTTTGTTTTCTAGAACAGTCACAAGGTGATTTTATATAACACAACATGTTGTCCCCGAAGTGTTGGCAGAGGCATAATAGTAAGTGGTGGTGGGTGGCCCATGTAATAGGGGGCGAGCCTATTGCCATCAATCGGGCAAATTCCGTTTGACAAACTCAATAACAATGATCTATTTGACCCTAAGGTTGACTGGTAGAGAATGCCTTGTGGCATTAAGTCCGCCTATGTACCACGTTTGTGCATGAAATTTAAATAAATAAATAATAAATGACATTGTGCCCGACCCGGGATTCGAACCCAGGACCTCATGCTCAGCAGTCTCGAAAGTACCCACTAGACCAACGAGTTAGTCAGTCAGAGAAGAATACAAATGTGTAAAATAACGATAAACTAAGTCTTAAATAAGGAAATTGATTTTTTTATCAACCCAAAGCTTGTAGTTTGTTTAACTTGTTTACTTTCGAGAGCCGTCTTAATGTTTTGAAGCGTTTCCCTGTTCTTTTATGACATCAATTTACACAGCCTGTCAGTAAAACCAAAAAGTTACGTATTATTTAGTAATTTATACAGCTGTCAAAACACGAAGTATATGAGTACAGTAGCTAATTAAGACAACAAAGGCAGCTGTTTCTTAATGTTTTAATTTTCATAAGAATTAGGTAAAGATACAACAGCTTGTAACATACTCAAATATAGGTGAATGTCAACATCAATATTTATGTTATTTCGTTTGAATAGGCACAATAAGCTAATATTGGACATATTACAGTATTTATTCATGAAGGCGAATACAGATAGACATTGAATACTGTTAAATACAAAGTGTCCCACGGCTATATGCCACACGCAAGGAAATATTGCTTATAGGAAATGATACTGAAAGAATACTTAGTTTTGATTTTAAAAATAATTAAAACTGTGTTTAAAATATATTGATTAATAGCCTGTCTAAACCACGAATCGAACCCGCCAATAATGTGAAAAAAAAAACAAATGAATTTTATGATACGGTTCAAAAGGGTTAATATTAATTATATGAATATTTTCTTCCTAAATAACTTACCATCTTAAATACAAGGAATTAACAAATCAATTAATGAATTTAACATTTTATTAGGGAGATGTGTGGTGTGACGCGAATGGATAAAATAAAGAATGAGTATATAAGAGGAAGTCTGAAAGTGGCGCCGGTGAATGAAAAGTTGTGTGGTAATCGATTGTCGTGGTATGGATGCGAAGGAATGAAGAAAATGTTGTGAGGAAAATGTTGAGTATGAATGTAAATGGCTATAAGAGTAGAGGAAGACCAAAGAAACGATGGATGGACTGTGTGAAGGTTGACATGGCTAGAAAGGAGGTGACTGCTGACATGACGAGTAATAGAGAAGTATGGAAGAAGAAGACATGTTGCGCCGACCCCAAATAAATTGGGATAAGGGCAGGAGAATGATGATGAACATTTTATCAAAATTTTTGTTCAGTAGGAAAATAAATGGAGACGCATATTTTTTATAGAGTATCACTGGACATATCCTCACGACCGTATAATGTCCCATCATTACCTGCTTAGCCTTTTCCCTTGAATGTTAGACTCGTCTTCTAATCTAACCGGATGCAGCTGAATACCAGTATTTTACAAGGAGCAACCGCTGCCTTCTGTCTTCCTAAGTCCAGTAACCGGGTAATATGGTACGTCTTAGTACACCAATGACTGTCTGTCAAAGATCCACTAAACTTTTAGCCGGAAGCAACGGCTTAGAGGGCTGTTCGAGCTAGAAAGAAAACTCGATAAGTATTAGGGTAGTCAACTAAAAAAATCTAATTAGTCCATCAGATAGATTTTCAAAAAATATTGGTTACGTATTTTTTCTTTTTTAACGTAAACAAACAATGAAGACGATACAGTGCTTTGAAAACTCGTGTGACGTCATATTCTAAGACATTAGTATGTTATTTTTCACCGGTGAGTGACGTCACAACCCCCCTCTGAAATATTTGACGCGTTTTATCTTCGTAAATTTTTATTGATTTGATAAAATAAAAAAATACGTATCCGATATTTTTCGAAAATCTAACAGACGGACTAATTAGAATCCTATTTTTTTTAGTCAGTAAACATCCCTATTGTTGGTCGTCCAACCACGGACCGACATTTAGAAGCGCTCCTTAACCTTGAAAATTGGCCAATGCGGCTGTTATGAGCCAAGGGCTAAATGATGTCTTAAGCACTTAATAAACTGCTCAAAACAACTCCTGTCTAATCAGCTATCATCAATTTCACATAAAGGACACGTACAAAGTCGCAAGTTTAAGAGCCTGTTAATTTACTTGGCAGATTATATCATACGAATTCTGTTCCATTTTTGAAGTTATTCAGTACGTACATCGCGAAATAGCCCTCAAATTGTATCGATACACTGACGAAATGTAACATTGTTAAACCAGCCTTCGTAGATTTTTGACTGTAGTTCCGAGTATTCAGAAAGACCGACAGGCAGTCGCAACCCAAAGGGTATCTTGTTATCCAGCAACGAGCTCTGGAAGTAAGACTGTCTCATGGAAAATACTGACATTCAGATGCATCTGGTTAGATTGGAAATTCATTTTGACTCACTCCGAAATAACTGGAAAAAGGTTGGTAAGAATATAAGATGATGGCTAGTTTTTTAGTCTTTCTGTGACATGAATTCGCATATAATGTACTACTGGTAGACAGGTTGGACATAAATGTTACAATCGATTCAACTAACAAGTAAGATACTCATATTTACTACTAGCTGTGCCCGCGACTTCGTTCGCGCGCTTGTCGGAAACTAAAATGCGTCGCTTAGATAAAAGTACATTAAATCATTGCCCTGCGTTAACTTACTGCCGCTGTAGAAAATAAGAAGAGGGTAATGCAAAGTAGTGACTATGTCTAATACTAAAGTTTAGATAGATGGGTGTCCACCCATCTATCTAAAGATAGATGGGTGTTTGTTAATCAACCACGTCAGAACGGCCGAACAGATCTTAAAGAAATTTGAAACAGGTACATTATAGTCGACAGGTACTGTCGTTGGCGCGTTCGTGTTCCACGCGCGCCTCAAAGATATGTCAGCAACAATTAAGGGATCCTTTGGGGCCCCATAATTGTTGCTGCCGTTCGTCTGCCGGGGCTGACGGTTGTCCGCAAGAGATACCATGGCCCCGAAACACAAAGAGCTAAGAAGAAACGGGTGGTTTTTAGTCAGTAGAAGTCTGACACTTTCTTCCGCTCCGCCCAGAGCGGGATGAGTCATTTGATAATTTACGAACCACAAAAAAGGGGGGATTAGAGGCTGTTTCGAGAGGTACCTGTACCGAATCTGGGACATCGAATCTGAAGTGGAACGCCGTCACCTCCTTCTGCGAAGCAGTAATGCTAGCGAGAGAGGTGAACGTAAGAGGGACACAACCCCTCTTCCCAGCCGCCGCGGGAGACGCTCCGGGCATCGGGGGCCACGTGATGGCTTCCGGCCACCGTAGGCGCGGGCCTGTGAACGATGAGTAACGGGCTAGTTAATCGTTCGTCCGTCCTATGACGATGGAGGCGCGTTCGTGTTCCACGCGCGTCTCAAAGGGATGTCATCAACATTGAAGGGGCCCCCAAGGACCGACGCCCGTCGGGGCTGCGGGTTGTTCGAAAGAAATACCGCGGCCTCGACACATAGGGCTAACAACACACCACATCTATTAAAGACATGTTTGGTGCAGTGGCTGGACGATTAACAGTAGCACTGCGTGTCGCAGGTTCGATTCCCACGTGGTACCAAAAAAATATGTCGTAGGTTTTATCTAATTTTAATTTAGTTAAAAAAAAAAATAGTATTTTTATACTGTGTAATTGGTAAATCTTTATTTGTTGACTATTCACGAAACATATGTTTATTTAATAACACCGTGGTTCAGAAAATGACATCAAATGAATAACGCCATCTGTCGAAGACGAAGATAAACTGCTAAAAAGAGCGATCAAACACACTATAGGGTTTAGGCTATGAAGATTTTGAAAGCAGCGTCATTTAGAATAATATCTACGTACCTTTTGCTATCATAACTTATTTAAAGTTATCTTGTGAAGGCATTTATTAATAAGTACCATATTCGTGAATAGATGTCGTTGCTTGTCTCATTCTTGACCATAATGATAAGTTCTTCTTGAAAACTATAAATGCATATATCTTTTGATAGAGAGCACCGATTACGATGAAACAAAGACTAAGTAATAGCCCAAGTTACGCACAATATTTATGTATAAAAGTTACCTACATTCGTTTTGTAAATTTGACGTGATGCTTAGTCATCGAAACAGACAAACAGATAAACAGACAAAAATTCTAAAAATGCTGGAAATGTGTTCTGTTGGTTATACTTTAATACCCTGACAATTTTTTTTTAAATATTTTCGATGTACAAAAAAGATTTTTCTACAGATTTATTATATGTATAGATTTCTGGTATGCTAAACGTACATAACAATGTTTTAGTCAAATTACTCTTTCATCACCTTAAAGACACTCAGATGCAACATTGTACTAAAAATGAAGATTGACCAAGTCATCGTAGTGTAGATGGATTTATCATGAAAAGAATCACTAGTGACTGTCTACAATGGTCATTACTTCAAAGTTAAACACTTTTTAATGACAACATTTAAGCAAATAATTATTAAAATTGATGTTTGTAACAAACAACAGTGTTTCTTAAAAAATTCTGCGCTTCGGACATACACCGCAACATATAAGTACACCTGTTTGAAGAGCTATTAGAGAGGCGGATCATAATAGGGCTCATAATAAGTATCTATGTAAATGCTAATCTTCCAAATACCTCAACTTCATACCTGCAGTATAAATACCAGCTCTTGTTCACTCCACAACGGACGCGGACGATTCGTATCGATTCGTGACGGTGATAAATGAAATCAATATTTCAAACCTTCATAACAATAATTTGATTTCATCTAAAATTATATTAATTTTGATAAGATATTAGAATGATTATGTATACCTACATAAGGCAGTCGAGGCCACTTAAGAAACTCATGCTCGAGACAGCGGTATATTAGTAACGAGAGGCTATAAATCTAAACAATTCGGAAATAAACGATTTCAAGTTCAAGCACTTTTTTTTTGGTGACTTCGTAAACTATTTATGGAAAGACAACCGGATTTCGAGCCAGTTCAAAATATTTTGTCAAGCTAGTAAGTTGAGCTTAGAAGTGTGCTGACGATGGTGCAAGTGAGAGTGAGTGAGGGGTTGTTGGACGGAGATCTAGTGACAAACGAGTACGGCGGCAAGTACTACAGCTTCAAGGGCATCCCATATGCACAACCTCCCATAGGAGACCTAAGGTTTAAGGTAAGAGAGTTCAAGTTCATAGTTCCGTTATCCAATGACATATTGATTGACGTACAATGCCTACCAAAATGGTTGACTATATTAAATCAATATCGTGCCTAAACTGATGTGCCAAATATTTTGTGTTTGCAAAAAGTGCTCTTTCAGAACGTTTTCCATTTTTATTTCAGGCTCCACAACCAATTAAACCATGGCAAGGTGTACGCAAGGCGCACGAATTTGGTCCAGTCTGCTACCAATACAACTCAACCAACCCTGGTCTTGGTAACATGAGTGAGGACTGCCTGTTCATCAATGTATATACACCAGAAGTTAAGCCTACCAAACCGCTTCCTGTTATGGTTTGGATTCATGGAGGAGGATTCGTCTGGGGCAGCGGTAATGATGACCTTTACGGCCCAGAATACCTCATTAGACATGGAGTCGTTCTTGTCACGTTTAACTACAGACTTGAGGTCCTAGGTTTCCTCTGCCTTGACACCGAAGACGTACCTGGTAACGCTGGCATGAAGGACCAAGTGTTAGCACTCAAATGGGTGAAGAAAAATATTGTTAACTTTGGAGGAAATCCTGAAAACATAACGATTTTTGGCGAAAGTGCTGGAGCCGGCAGTGTCTCCTACCATTTAGTATCACCGATGTCTAAGGGCCTCTTCAATCGAGCAATTCCTCAGAGTGGAGCACTTACATGTTTTTGGGCTAAAGCGTTCGAACCACGAGAAAATGCATTGCTTTTAGCCAAAAAGTTAGGATTCGAATCAGAAGACGACAAAGAGCTTTACGAATTCTTTAAAAATCAACCTCTCAACGCTCTTGTTGATTTAAATCTACAGGTAACACTAGCACAAAAATCGTATGAAATCCATTTTGGCCCAACAAGTGAAAAAAATTTTGGAAAAGAACGTTTCTTCTATGGTGATGTCGCTGACGCAATAAAAAACAACACACATGAAGGTGTGGATATCATGGCCGGGTACACTCAAGACGAAGGACTGATATCAATAGCCCTCGGTGGTCCTTTGGAAGATATAGTTGCTAAAGCCAAACGTTACCCTGAAGTATTTGCTCCCAAGGTTATCACGAACCACTGCAATGTAACCGATCAACTAAAAGCTGCAAGGAAGATACGGAAATTCTATTTCAAAGATGATGATGTATCAATGAAAAATTATGTTCAAATGATGAAGTTTTTAAGCAGGGACATGTTCGCACATGGAGTGATGCTGTCAGCTAAACTGAATTCAAGGAAGAATAAAGTGTACTTTTACAAGTTCACTTGTCAATCTGTGAGGAACTGTTTCAACCGTGTGTTTGAAGTCGAACATCTGACTAAAGATATGTCTGTAGTGTCCCATTGTGATGACCTGACATATCTCTTCCCTGTTCAACTGTTCAGTAAGAAAGTTGATAAAACATCTGAGGCTTTCAAATTGATCGAAAACGTTACTAAACTTTGGACGAATTTCGCCAAATACGGGTTAGTAACAACTTACTCGTATTTTATTGATGTATCTTATTATATAAACTCATGCATTTTTTCTGGTTGGTTTTATCACGATGTTTTTTTCACCAAAGCAAGTATCATCTTGACATGCATTTTATGAAAAGCTGTTTAGATCAGAAAAACCATAGACACAATTTTTTTCAAATTATAATTTGATTTCAAAAATGCTAGTAGGTGTATCAAACGTGCTTTCCTATTCTGAATGATGGCCTTAACACAATGTATAATATTTTAAAAATATAAACTAAAGTAAGTATTTAAATTATTTCCAGAAACCCAACCCCAGATGACAGCCTTGGAGTGAAATGGAAGCCATACACCTTGGCTGCACAGGATTACTTGGACATTGGCAATCAGCTGGTTGCCGGCCAATCACCGGACAAGGAAGAAAACGACTTGTGGGAAAGTGTTTTTCAAGAGTATTTGCCTAAATATAGTACGTCTCAATAAATAGACTATTGTTTTTTTTTACCATTCCTTTGGATAAAAAGAAAAAATATCAAATCTTCGTCATAGCAAATTATTCCTAAGGTTAGTAAACCAATATTTGATTGTAAATTGTAATGTATTTCGTTTACAGATTTATGCTACTTAGTTTTATTGATTTTTTTTTATTTTTTTTTATTTTGGTGTTAAGATTTATTTGATAGTTTAATAATGTTCCTATAAACTAGAACTACCAGTGGTTTCATTTATTGTCGTATTGACGGCACCACCCTGTATAATTTGACTGACATCCACGCGGGTGAAGCCGCGGGCATCAGCTAGTGAATAATAAAATAACCAGAGAAAATAGTCTTTTAGGTTGGTATTTTATTAAATATATTGAAGTGACAGTGTAACTGCGTTGTACTTCTAAAATACGCAACGGACTTTGATGTGGTTTTCATTATCATCATCTTTCTGACCTTGTACCATGTTCCTTGGGGTCGGCGCAGCACGGGTTTTCCTTACATTCTTCTCTGTCAACCGTCACTTGCGGTTTCCATCATTAGTTAGTGAATTTATCTCGGAAAATTCATGTGAATTTGAATCCATATTATGGATTTACAATAAAATGTCGATATTTTTTCAAGTAATAAAATCCGTGCAACTCAAAAGCGCCTAACTAGTTTTCATTTATAAAACATCGAGCTTCTGCCGCTGTAAAATTTCCACGTGTATTAACAAACTACAAAATCCGTGTTTTACTCAGATATAGTCCCGTTTTTAGTTTTGTTTGACACGTTACACCTCGCCAATTAGTCCTTTGACCGATTCTATTTATATTGATGTACTACATGACTGATTCACTGTTTGCCCAGAGCTACAAATTAGCGTGTCGGTAAAAAAGTAGTATACCTACGTCTGGCTAACCGGTTACTATGTTTTGCAGATTTATTTCGTCGTAAACTACATTCTTGCTGTTTTATGAGGTACCAAATATTAGTTGTAAAAGGTATTAATTAGAGCATGTCTGCTCAAGTGGGAAAGATTTATTGGTAGACCGGTAGACGCCATCTCGAAAATAGGGTACCTATTGTTTTGAAATAATAAGTCGGTCGATACGTTTTGGGAAAAGCTTTTAGATTTTTTTTGGTAAATGATAAAACGTTAGAAACTTTTTGCGACGCGGACTATTTTCTAAAATAAACATTAACTACATCCATTTAAGAGTAATCGTTCTTGTCACGTACATACTCGTATATCTACACATTATCATTACGGAAATTACACATCAATTTATGAGTATAATCAGTTCAAAAAATAATGTTTGCATTCTGCCTCACCAAAAAAGCGTTAACTTTGCGAAGGTTAAATTAGTTCACTTATTTTTTTAAATTTAAGGGTTTCAAATCACGTGACGAAACCATGCTGCACCATCCCAAAATAAATAGGGATAAAGGCAGCAGAATGATGATGATGCAATGAAGATAGTGGTTCAAGTCTTTAGGACGGCATTCAATTTTAATTGCAAGACCGTCTCATTTCTACTTTAAAACCCTTATATCTTAGCAAATACCTAGGTATATTTACAGCTTATTCAAACTTGCTAATGCATGGAAAACACTATCTCAGTTACCCCCTCCACTCCTCAAAAGACTGTAGCCATTAAAAACGTTTGCCTACAAAGGCTAACACAGAGAATAGTCCCCGAAATTCTATGTGCACGATAATAACAGACTACAAGTAAAGTACATAAATTATTCATCAGAAACCTTTGAGACGTGCACGATACCGTCTGAAGCAAAGCGTTTTAAATTTAAAGCAGCCATGATACTAGCTGAGATTTTGTGACGATAATTCTTGCAGGACATCGGGTTTAGGGTAGAATGGATAGGAATTGTAGTAAAGGAAGATAGGCAATTCGTTGTTAGCTTCGTAGCTATTGTGAACTCTTTAATTTTACACAGAAACCACAGAACGCCACTTGCTACGGTCCTTTTGCCTCGTCCACATTCGTATATCTGGTCATACACGCACGCCGGTTATGAGTACTACGCACCTGTCCTTTTCCCCTTTAATTTTGTTGATAATAATTGGGAGTAGCGTGAGCAGGAAACGAGCAAGAATAAGTCACTAGAAGCAGAAAAAGTGTTTTTTCGTTTCGCACAAGACATAACAAAATTATATACGAAAAAAAAAACAACATAAAATTAAATTAAAAATAAGCAAAACGAATTTGAAACTGGAATTGCGTTAAATTCGATTTTTGGATTGAGTTTTGTTTTTTTTAGCAATAACTAGTTATATTAGCTATGCTATTACCTTGAGTATTTTTGAAATAGTTTAGGAAAAGTTCGTATTCAACAGTGCGCATACGGTGTGTGTGTATGTATACGGCGTTGACTGATAATAATTATGATCATGGTCTTGCCACCTCTATAATCGTGGAGAATTTAGTTCCTGAGAGCATTCCAGAAAGGTGCCTCGTCGAATCCATTAAATAATCGTTTCGATCGAAGCCTTTCTCTAATTCCCAATTCTATGCTAAAACAATAGTTTTAAAAACCCAAGGCCAAAATGGCTACAGCTTTTTAAATCCACAAACTTCCAAAGCACTAAAAGAACAAAAAAATATAACAAAAAAACACCAATCTATTTGGTTAACACCCACTTTAATTTGTACACATCGCTACGGTCTAGCAGTATCTTTGGTCGTAAACCGGTAATATCGCGGCAGCATAATAACTTGGGGTGGCAGAACAATTTACTCTGTTTACACTGTAAACGAGTATCAGGGGTGAAGGGGTGGGGGGGGCATAGATAAACCGGCAACATTCTAGCTTAATAGACGGTAGACGGATGGCCTTAAATTTCCAGCACTAAATTAAACGGGGTTTAATGAAAAATGTGACAACTTTGTTTGGTCGGAATAATGGCCACGGCTTTTGAATACATGTACATAACTTAACATCATGCCTGTAATAGTCGAAGGATTAGGCAGAAGTGTTCCTAATAGCACACTCACATTTCGCACAGTTACGTTTAAGTTCAATGGACCGGGCACAAATCCGGACTCCGTGCTGATGGTAAAACCTAAAAACCCTTTGTCCGAAGCCCGGCATCGAACACCTCGTGCTCAGCTCAGCAGTCGCAGTCGCGACGACTTGACCAACGGGGAAATCGAATGAATAAACATAATCTCCCTTTTTTTTTGGCGGGTGGAAAATCATCAAATAGTCCCACGCTACTACGCTATCACTATATCGACATGGACACAAATCCCAACTGCAGGCCGCTACTGAGAAATTCTTGACGAAAACACAAATATAACACCGCTTTTTTTTTGGGGTGGTGGGTAATCATCAAATAACCCCTCCCGCTCTGAAGCAGTGCGAAAGGGAGTGTCAGACTTCTAATGACTAAAAACCACCCATGTTCCTTCTTAGCACTTGCGCCGAGGCCGCGGTATCTCTTTCGTACTACCCGGAATCCCGACAGGATACATAAACTTCTTAGAATTAGAAAGGAAGTGTACTAGAAGTATTAATTACATACACAGTTACCTAAAGGTGTTAAATAGAGGATAAAATGCGTATGATTGTTCGTTAAATAAGTTTCTGTAAGATTAATGTCATTACAATTTAACGAAAATAATGATGTCATCGTGGTTATTTTAAGCTTGTTTTCTAGTGAAATACAATCTTGTTAGAAATACCATCAATAAATCAATTGCTAGGCTCACGTTTGACCACTGGGCAACGATGAGGTCACTGTGTATAATATTATGTCTATTATTAATTCTCTACAAATTAATAAAAATAAAAGGTCTGTTTGTATATCAAAATAACAGCTTTTTACTGAATGCTTTTGAAAGCATAAACGGTTACGTATAACAAAAAACCGTTTTTTTTTTGTCCGTCTGTCTGTTTGTTCCGATTGATCTCCGAAATGGCTGGACCTGGAGGAGTATTGACGAGACTTCTACAGGCAGATACCTGATGTTATAAGGAACATATTGAAATCTTTAAAGTAGCTTTTCATAGCAAATTAATAATTTTTAATGCTATTATCGCATATTTTCTTTTCATTACAAAATAACTGTTTTATAAAATCGAACAACTTCTTTTATTTTATTTGCTAATTTTAAAAATAAGCACTTTTAACTAATTGCTACGTGTATATTCAATGTTTCATTATTTACTCAAATAATAATTACACGCAGACTGTGAATAAACACAGTACCTAGTTTATTTATATAAGTGAATCAACATTTGAATAAACGATATTAGTATCGTTATTCTAGAGGTATTCGTGTCTTCGTTACAATTATTCAATACCAGCTTTTGGCCGTGGCTTCGCTAGTGTTTTGGGATTAAGTTACATGGAGCGACTGCCTATCTGACCTGTACAGTGTACGTATTACCCAGCTAGACTGGGTAATACAATACCCCTCGGTAGGACTGGTTGTCAGACTTTCAGGTATCTGACTATCTGTAACGTCTATTAAATATCTACAAATGGCAGCCAGAACCAACGGCTTAACGTGCTTTCCGAGGCACGGAGGAAACTCGGTATGTAAAAGAACACCCATCCACTAAGCAACCTAGGTAACCACGGCTTAACCTAAAGATCGACCCGGCCGGCCGGTTGCTATCTTATTTAACCAAGAGCTCCTCTTCGGCTCAAAATTGAACAGACATTTACCAACTGGTTCTACTATCGACATTTTGAATACAAACCTTTCAACCGTTCTTTGTACTTCAAAAGAAAATAAGTCCTATTCCCAAATTGGAGATTCTTAAGAAATTCTAGAATTCTTACTATGATTTTAAGTAGCGTTACACAAAGAAATCTTGAGTGAATCAAATCATACAACACAAGCAGGTATTGTGACAAAGCAATTCGATTCTTTGTCTACAATGTCGGATACATTCACGTGCGCGCGAGGGAGCATGAGAAAATTGGCGATATAGAAACAGAAGCTATCTGAGTATCTAAGCACTATAATTCAACTGGACTGGACAAGTACGAGAGCAATTTCCGTGAACGAACGGAACGACACCATGATGCAATGGAATAAGAAATTGTGTTTGAATTAAGAGTTTTTGCATTTATTTTTATCTACGTACTAGCTGTTCCCGGCATGCCTTGCAATGCCCTTTTTTGTACCTACTTACCTACCTACCTACTACCTATACCTACCTTCTACTCTCCCCGCGCCCGCGCTAAGAGATAGACGTGTATCATTGTCGCTAAGCTTTAAATATTGTTATAATTGGTAAAAATAGTATAATCCTACCTAGCTGTACTCCGAAATAAGTATAAAAGTGTTATATAACACGCAGTGCTAACGTTTTTTACCGAAACAATCACTAAAATTGTCAATAAACAAAAAATCTGCCAAACAAAGTGAAACTAAAAAGTGTAATATCGTCAAACAATAAGTGCAAATAACAGTGAGTTAAAGAAAAGAAAAAATCAACACACCCCCAACAAGTCAAATCTAATCAAATATTTCGACAAATAAGCTCACGTATTTTGTCAACAATTGAACGTGAGCCGTGGCTCGGTGGCTTTTGCCATAGACTGCTGCGCATCAAGGCGGACGTTCTAACCCCAGTAGCTGCAAAACTTTTCGTAAGTTTTTAAAACATCTTCGGCGAGTACTTTACTAATTCACAACATGACGTCACACAGTAGAACGTCACCGGGACCGGCTAGTTCGGCGCCTAATCTATTAGTAATAGACGACACTCCCAAGAATGTGACTTGCCGTTACAAACGTAAATGGACTGGCGATAATCAACAAGAATTGCTGGACGCATTGGATGAAATGAAAGCGTTGCTATCTAAATCCATAGCTGACCACAACCAAAAACTTATCTCGCTGCAAGATACAGTTATAGAAATTAAGAAACAAAACGAAGAACTCAACAAAAATGTACAATTTATGTCTGAAAAATACGACGAAATGAAAGACAAACTTTTGTCTCTAGAGATTGAACGCAAAGAAAACCACAACTACATAAATCAGCTAGAAATCAAGCTAGAAACACTTGAGAAAAATGCTCGTTCCGGTAGCTTAGAAGTGCGTAATATCCCTAAAAAACCAGCCGAATCCAAAAGAGACCTTGTAAAGATTGTGGGAAGTATAGGAAATTGCCTGAAATCACCTATTCTACCGTCGGACATTAGAGATATCTTTCGAATTAACGCAAAAGGCCCGTCTAACAACACCATCATTGTCGAATTAACATCCGTGCTTAAAAAGGAGGACGTAATCAACTCACTCAAATCATACAGGAAGGAGCACCATCAAGTACCAACGACAACTCAAATTAATATTGACGGTCCCACCCAGCCAGTCTATATCTCCGAAAATCTAACAACCAAAGGAAAGCGCCTATATGCCCTAGCTCGTGATTTCGCTAAATCTCACGATTATAAATATTGTTGGACTGCACACGGATGTGTCTACATTCGGAAGAAAGAAGGTGACCAACGATGAGGAGAGTCTAACATTTCTGCTAAAACAGACATGACTGATTTCAGTCATATTAATATCACCTAATTTTGTAATTCTTGATGCTTTTTTATGTAAACTTGATCAAAGCGTTCTTTATATACCCGTCAAATACTTTGTAATAATAACTCCTATAACCCACCAATACCCACACTACAGAATTCACCACACAATTCACACAATCTACACTATTATACAACACTCTACCTGTTCAAAACAAACATTATACAATCTTTCTAAACCTACTGATCATTCAATCCGTAAATTAAGTTGCCGTAAAAGTTCACCAAATACTCAAATACCTATATATCTCCCAAAGTATCTGACTTATCCAAGATTTCTAGCTGGTCTGATTATTGAAATTGTCACCCGCGTTTCTATTTTCAGAATTCAACTCTGACAGTATTATTATAAATGACGAAATAGAAGGTAGCGGTGATATCGAGTGTACTGTTTTAGATGACCCCTCTACCTGTAAAATGCTAATTAATCCCTCCCTCTCCAAAAAAACATTGACAATTCTCGCTGTGAACATTCGTAGCGTCAAGAAAAATTTTGATGCTTTAATGCTTTTTCTTACTAACATTGACATTGTTATTGACTGTATAGTGTTGACAGAATGTTGGATTGACTCTAGCTCGAATATTAGTCATATTGACAACTATACTCCGTATCATACCACATGCAGCCTTAACCAAAACGATGGTGTCATAGTATACGTTAGGGAATGTTTTAATAATGTGCAAGCTCAAGAGCCGGAAGTGACAGATGGTAATTGTCTTGTTATAAACATGGACAATTTTACGCTCATTGCCTCATACAGACCTCCATGTTACACCAATCCGGCAAACTACATTACCTCGGTCAACGAACTGCTCACTAATATTCATTCCGAAAATATAATTATTGCTGGTGATATTAATATTAACATTCTTCCGGATAAGATTACTGGCCACGCTGCTGAATACATCACTATGCTAGCTACCCATGATCTCAGACAAGGTGTTGACAAGCCTACCAGACAAGGCAACTGCCTTGATCATTTTATGGTCAAAACGCATAAGCTTGTCAAAACCTTCATATTTGACCCACTGACAGATCATAGTCCCATTCTGTTGCACATTGAAGACATTCATCTATCTAAAAAAACGACTGAGCATTATAGAACAACTATTAATTATAAACAATTAGAGACTGATCTAGACAATATTGTATGGGATGACTATTATCACTCGCAAAATGTGAATGTAACCGCTGAGTTCTTAGTCAATATGCTGCGAGAAGTAATTACAAAAAATACAGTGAAGACCAAACTATCAAAAAAAAAGAACCCGCTTAAACCATGGATTACAGTTGGTATAGTGAGATGTATACGGAAAAGGGACAAAATGCATCAAAAAGTAAAGAATTCGCCAAATGACGAAGTACTCCGACAACAGTACATTAGATATAGAAATACTTGCAACAATATGACAGAAACATTAAAGCGCTCTTACTACGAAAGGGAGTTACTAAAAACTGAAAATAACATTAAAAAAACCTGGAATATAATTAAGGACATGTGCAACATAAAGAAAGGCACTAGCCGAGCAACTGAGTTGTTGCAGATCAAATCAAACCCCCAAGACTCTCTTAATGAAGTTAACCGATACTTCACATCAATTGGTGAAGACTTAGCAAATGTAACTCTAAGTAAACTCAAGCAGGATGAAGGAACTCTAGCAACACAAGCCAGGAAATCGTATGGTTTCCTACATTCGATGACATTATCCCCCACGGACGAATACGAAGTCATCCAGGTGATATCCGGTCTTAAATACGGCACTGCTTCTGGTCTAGACAATATTCCCGCTAACATTCTAAAAAAATATAAATTTAAACTTGCATCTCCAATAACACACCTCTGTAATATAAGTTTCTCAAGCGGTGCTTTTCCAGACACGTTTAGGAAAGCGGCCGTCACTCCTATTTTTAAGGCCGGTGACAAGGGTCTCGTTGGCAACTACCGCCCCATCTCTGTACTTAGCACACTGACAAAAATTCTAGAAAAACTTGCAAACAAGAGACTAGTTAGCTATCTGGAGACAAATAATATACTTTCGTCAAATCAATTCGGTTTTAGAGCGAAGCTGTCCACTAATGACGCGATTCTAAAAATAACTGGCAACATGTCCAAGTATATAGATAAGGGAGAAAAATGTATCGGTGTTTTCCTCGACCTTCAGAAAGCATTTGATACTGTCTCGATCCCTATTCTAATAAGCAGACTAGAAAACATCGGAATTAGGGGATTGCCACAGGAATGGCTAATAAGTTATTTATCAGGAAGAAGTCAATGCGTTCGCCTTGATAATATGACTAGCGATGAAGCTTCCTGTTCATATGGAGTTCCCCAGGGAAGTACGATTGCTCCAACCCTATTCCTGGTGTACATCAACGAACTGTGCAATTTCACAATCAATAAAGCTGATGTCATAATGTTTGCCGACGACACAGTTCTTCTGTTCCACGAAAAGTCATGGAAAGATCTGGAAACAGTCTGTGAATCGGGTCTTTCCAAAGTAACAGCTTGGCTGGAAGATAGTCTGCTTTCATTAAATACCTCTAAGACAAAATACATATGTTTTAGTAAGACTAGAGCAGGAAGCCCCAAGAACTTCAAAATTAGCAGCCACACGTTTCCTTGCAATAGGCATACCAACAACTTTTCATCCTGCACGTGCCCCAAGCTAGACAGAGTGAACTCCATAAAATATCTAGGAGTAATCGTTGACGAAAACCTTAAATGGACCCAACATATCTCTGTAACGGCCAAAAGAGTGCGCAAGTTAATTCATATTTTTAAAACCCTGAGACATGTTGCTAGTGTAAAACTTCTGTTGCAAATATATAAAGCTTTATGCCATTGTGTCTTGGGATACGCTATTTGCGCTTGGGGTGGGACTGGGAAGACCCATATGATCGAGCTGGAGCGGGCTCAGCGTGCCGTCCTAAAAGTACTTCTGTCGCTGAAATACCGGACGCCCACGATCGAGGTATACGAAAAAGCCAAAGTACTTAGCGTCCGCAAGCAATTTCTCTACGAATGCCTGCGAAGATACCACCGACACGCCATTCCGAGTCTGCCTATCTCATCCAAGAGGATTGACAGGTGCCCAGTTGAAGGTACCAAGAGCGTCTTCGCTAGCAAACATTATACTTATATTGCCCCACGCCTTTACAACAAAATCGGCCATGAAAGGGGTATAAAACAACTTAAAAAACTAAATAACTTCCAATTCAAAAAAACTATTATTGACTGGCTCGAAAATTATGATTATGTCGAATCCGAAAATCTTTTTAACAGCATTACATAAGACCCTGTCAGATCCTTACACCCATCACACATACATACACTCACAAACACACACATACACACTCATCTCAGTTACGCACACTTTACACAGAACGCATTGGTCCCAAATCTAATTGATTTTGTAAAATGTGTACTCCCATGTTATTATTACTTTTTATAACTTTTATTTTCTTTCTTTATTTTTTATTGTTTAATTAAATGCATGCTTATAACCTATAATGTATCACAGTTTTGTCTATCGCCTACTTATTATGTTCTCTGTAAATTGAGAGGCCTGGCTCTTGTGATACAGGAACTCCTAGTACAGGAGCCAGAGCTACACTGATGTTTGAGAGTAATAATTTGTCAATAAAGATTTTATTATTTTATTATTTATTATTATTATTATTACTACCTACCTACCTACTACTTACGTAAGAACCATCCTCGTACTTAAAGGATTATTCTAAAAAAACAATTAGCGAAATTGGTTCAGCTGTTCTCGAGATATACGCTTAGCAACACATTCAGCGATTCATTTTTATATAGATTTGACTGTCTGCTGTTTTCCTAAAAGAACGTATTTATTTTTTAATTTACAGTTAATATTTTATCAAAATTATTTGTCCATCAGTTTTAGTCATTTGTCCTTCAGTTTTACCTTTAAAAAATACATGAAAACATAAATTGAGGAAAAACTTATTTTTGAAGTCGATTAAAATTATAGACAGCGCGAAAATAAGTTTTTCTTATTAAATTAAAAAAATAAAGTTATTGTGACTAATTAATGAAAAAGTGCTTTTGTAATTAAGTTTGTTTATTTGGCACGAAAACAATTAAGTTATAGTACATACAAAGGTCTTAATTTATGAAAATTAATATAACTTAAAATTGTAATTAAATTCGTGATTGACTTGTAATCTGGCTGTGTAGGACGATATTTAAGGAGATTGAGTAATTACTAACAGCTCTGTTAAATAAACAACTACTATTAATAAGTATACAGAAAAAAAAACGGGCAATAGCGACAGTCTATCATTAACTTCTATACACGATGGGAACTCGTAGTGAACAAATTGTATGTTATAATAAGTTCTGCGGATATTGTGATTAAATAATATCCGGCACACGTGTAACGGGCCAAGGTTAAGCAATGTTTGCCTAGATCGCGATCGGTCAGTTGTCATCATTACACACATGACATTACAGAAATATGGCACGTGGGCCTTTAATAAAATAAAAAAATAAAATGTGTTTATTTCAGACTCCATAATCCATATTTTATTAGTATAGTAGTTAATATAGATAGTGGATTGTATAAGAACTTTATATAGAACTAGCTGATGCCCGCGTCTTCACCCGCGTGGTCGTCGGTCAAATTATATACTAAAACCTTCCTCTTGAATCAAGGGCGGATCCAGGGGGGGGCACGGGGGCACGTGCCCCCCCCCCCCCTAGATGGTTATGGAGTTTCCATCACAGTACATACTTATTAGCCAAATCGAATTAACAGAGCAATATAACAGAAAAATAGGATTTTTTTCTGGAGGGGGGGCACATGTAGTCTAGTAAATAAGTGCTTTTTGGAAAAAAAATCTCCGCATCCGAAACATATGAATATTAAAAATGTAACCAAAAAGCTCTTGTTGACTAGACTACATGTGCCCCCCCCCGAAAAGAAATCCTGGATCCGCCCCTGTCTTGAATCATTCTATCTATTAAAAAAATCGCTTCAAAATCCGTTGCGTAGTTTTAAAGATTTAAGCATACATAGGGACGGACAGACAGCGACTATGTTTTATACTATGTAGTGATACTGGTATTCATCTGCATTCGGTTAGACTGGAAGCTGACCCCAACATAGTTGGGAACAAACTGAACAAATGACGATCACTAATAGGTTCATCCACATGGGCATGTCCGTGGTTACACTCATATCTACGTCCCCATTTTCCAATACATTTTGTTAGACGCCTTTCATACATCCTCACAACAGCATTCCACAACATTATAAAGTGAAAATGCAGTATCACCGCAGCCACCAGCTAAAGTATGTTAATAAGGCTTGCATAACAGTAAAGGGATATTCAAATCCCCAGAGTGTCTCACATGAGTAGGGTGACCACGCATCCAGATTTGTATAGACATGACCTTCTCTTGGAAAATCCAGAAACTGGTCTTTTATGACCTTGAGATTTGTCCGCGGAATTTTAGAAACATATTTATTTGAGAAAAAAACCGTTTTGAAAATGAAAGTAAAAAATAAAAATACAGAATGTATAATGTCCGGACTTTTTTACAAAAAGTCTGCCATTTTGTCCGGAATTATCACATTGAACCCCCTAGCAAGTAGTAACCCTACCCCTAAGCCACAAGAGCAGGTACATCGTAAACCTCGTGATATTACGTCACAACACACCACGATCCTTTTGACGACTACCCTCTATATTAAAAGTGTAAAACTGAAATATTCTAACATTGTTCCGGAGGTAATATTTTGTGAGGTAAATAAAGGAAGCTTGTTTACTTTGCTGTCGTGTGGGAAAGTTGTTTAGTTTTTAAAAGTTTGGAGTGACCAATTTTTTGGTAACGGTGATGAAATATAGAGTAGCTATTATGTTGTTAAGTCATTGTATTATTTCACAGAACATTTTACGTGCATGGATCGAATTGCTCGTTTCCTACGGAGAAGAACCGGCACGAAACTCCTCGGTATCTCTCAAAGTCTCGGTAGCCGTGTGTAGCTGAAAGTAGAAACAAAAGGAGAAATACTCAAGAGAAGGTATTCAAAACCTTGACGTGATCACTACCCCAGCTGTCTCTCTGTTATTGCTAAAAGACTCACCGTTATTCGTTTTGCAGAAGAAGAAGTTGATCTAGACCTAAAACAAATGTAAGAATTCATTCATTAGCTTTACTTGCAATAGGGATGTTTACTGACTTAAAATAATATGATTCTAATTAGTCCGTCTGTTAGATTATCGAAAAATATTGGATACGTATTTTTTGTTTCATCAAATCAATAAAAATTGACGAAGATAAAACGCGTCAAAGATTTGAGTGGGGGGTCGGGACGTCACTCACCGGTAAAAAATTTCATACTAATGTCTTAGAATATGACGTCACACGAGTTTTCAAAGCACTGTATCGTCTTCATTGTTTGTTTACGTGAAAAAATAAAAAATACGTGTCCAATATTTTTTGAAAATCTATCTGACGGACTAATTAGATTTTTTCTGTTAACTACCCTATTATTCTCAGTAAATATTTAGCTTGGGCGAGACATTCTTTAAAAAATCTATTAGTCAATAGATTTTTTTAGTTAACTACCCTATTAGATAATAGTAGGTCTCATGTTGATATCCAATACTGAAAACCTATCGTTAACAGGTTTAAACAGGGACAAGTGAAAAGAACCTTTGCTGCTCTGCAGACATTCTATAATAATGTAATAAAATAATGGTTACCAATACAATACAATTTTCAATGGCGCTTTCAGGAAACGGCAAGTTATCTTGGAAAAATAAATATTACGGTGTTCAAGTACTTCCCGATTAAACCTACCACAAAAAAACTGATACAGCAATTAACGACTTTAAGCCACCCTCGGTAACATAAGTAAGTACATAAATATACGATGAACAAAGGAATCAAAGCACCGCCCCACCACATGCGGCCGTCAACGAATATCAAATTAATTTATAGTGGTTGGGGACCGCCCAACGCTAATCATGTTTTAAAATGACAACCACGACCACGTGTACCTACTTTGGGAAAGCTATAGATATAGTCAATGTAACATCACGCCTGTAATCCCCGAAGGGTTAGGCATAGGTGTACCTAATAGTGCACTCACATTTCGTCAGTTTTGTTTAAGTCCCATGTAATAGGGGGCGGGCCTATTGTCATCAACCGTGGCTAATACTGAGAAGTTCCTGATGGAAAATTCCAACAATACTTTGCCCGACAAGGGAATCGAACCCAGGACCTCATGCTCAGCAGTCGCGCTTGCGACCACTATACCAACAAGTCAGTCACTTTGATTTATTCGAACTTGTTTTCACTATATCACTTTTGCCAACCATTTAAATTATACCTTATTAAAACTTCACTAAAGATCAAACTATCTCAAATAGCGTTTTCAATTTGTTTCGAATTTCTGCAACAATTTCCAACAGGAACCAAAATATTACATAATGTGTATGTATGTATACTCCTGTTTTCTCTGCGCCTATTATCACAACTTTAACAACCAACTTTGCCCACAATGTAGACGCTAATTTCAGAATGACGTAACTCAGAAGTACATGAAACTGTCATGAAAACCATTTACTTACATGCAAAATTAAACTGTAACCGAATGGAGTCAAGATTCCTAATGGCAAAGCAAGATGAAACTGTCATGAAAACCATTTACTTGTATGCAAAATTAAACTGTAACCGAATGGAATCACGATTCCTAATGGTAAAGCTAGTAATACAGCAACTAATGTTAGAGGACAATGTAATGTATGTCACTTACGGATGTCCCATTGTTGTATGAACTTGAATGCTTAAACAGCCTTGGTACTCGTATTATGTTGTCGCAAGTAATAATGGCCGATGTTGACAGTAATTGTTGGTTAGTCTGAGTTGTCCTTGTCAGTGTGAAGAGTTTATCAAAATAAGGATAGGAATGGCAGTAACTTAAACTGTACGACTTCATTACTGTAGATGAGTAAGCATATTGAATTTAACTGTAGCATTTGCCTTGAAACTGAACTTGCCTGTTCCGTATAGTGTCGGACGTAAAGAATAACACCATACCATATCTTCCCGTGGGTGTCGTAAGAGGCGACTAATGGACTTACCAGAGAATGGGCAGCAGTGTTCTCTGTGCCTTTGTAACAACCATACTGCGATCGCCAACCCGCCTGCCAAGCGTGACGATTATGGCAAATCCCCCCCTTCTGGGGGAGGCCTATGTCCAGCAGTGGACGTCTTATGGCTGAAATGATTTGCCTTGAAAATGTAATGTTGTGTGAACAACAATGTCAGAGTTTCATTATCTTTTAGAAGTATATGCTAACTCCACTATCAACAGTTTTAAAACAAGTCGTCATGCGTAAATGAATGGCGGTAGATATGGGTCGTCAGAAACCAGAAACAGATCCCGAACCAGTCTTTTTTTTTTGCGGGTGGAAAATCATCAAATAACCCCTCCCGCTCTTAGGCAGAGCGAAAGGGAGTGTCAGACTTCTACTGACTAAAAACCGCCCATGTTCCTTCTTAGCCCTTCATGTCGCAGCACGGGTTCCCGAACCAGTCTTACTAACGTCTTACGCATAGTAAGACTGATGAAGAAGTGACGGTAAAGACGGTGAAGCAGTCAGATATGCTGGTGCTACGTGTAAAATTGGATCCAGCATCCGATAGCCATCTCCAAAATAGTTGAGAAAACCTTACGCAGATGATGATTACTTACAAAGTACAGAACCTATGAATGCAATTTAAATGCAACAAAGTCATGACCTGACCGAGAGGCACACTTCTACTTATTTTCAACAGCATCAATACTTTGAACTTTCCCTCGGGTTAGAGCACACAGCAATATCGCCTGCATTTCGTGCCATTCGAAAACATCTAATATTCCAAGCTCCCGCTGCAAAGACAACAAACAAACACGAACTGTATTCCATTTGCAACGTTATTCCAAGGTATTATTAAAGGTTCCTAATGTTATTTCATAGCACTTGAAATCACGGTGGGGAAGCGCTGCAGAGTGTTCCCTATCAGAAACACACCCTATGTTTCGGTTCATAGATAAAAATTAATGGAGTGTTTTATTTTTTTATTGCGCTCGGCGATATGCCATTCTTTCTAATGAGGTTGCCGTGATAAAAAGTCGATGGCAGCATTTTAATGGGGATTATATTTTGAGGGTGTGAGGTGATTTTAATCGGGATTCAATATAATCCACTTAATATAATAAACTCACGCTTTTTTCCTATGGGGATAGGCAGAAACCACAGAATGCCAACTACTACGATCCTTGCATACTTCTTTTGCCTCGTCCATGCTCATAATATGGCATGCCCTCCCGAAATTTCCATACTTAAATATGAATTAGAATGGAGTAAACGCGATAAAACTTCAATGATACACATACTTTTCCTAATTATCACAGAGTTCAAAGACCTTATTTTATGCAAAGTCAACTAAACTATTTTTTGAAGTTGGACCCCTAACATAGTTTCAACATGTTCATTTTATCTCTTCGTTGCAATCTCCCTCTCAATTCGAGCTCGCTTCACTTGTTGCCACCCTCTTTTCGACCGACAGTCTTCGTGCCAGAATCAATACCGTCATTGTATCATATTTTAATGAGTTCATAGCCAATAGAGATACGGACGGAACAGCGATTTTAGTATTTTGTTCGTTCTTTATAACATCTGAAGCAAGTTATCAATCATATAATATTCATATCAATATCAATCGCACAATCTACACCATTGTGTGGAGTTCCTCATCATTACAGACGGATTTTAAAACCTTCAGTGCGTTACTGAACCACTGCTGCAAGATTTCGGCTTGGTCTGTCACCTTGCAACAATGTTTCTGTTTTTTGGTTTTATCTTTGTAAATGTATTTAAATATATTACTAACATAGTTTGTGAGTAGGTACGTAGGTTGTTTGTAGGTAGGTTGTTTATAAGTAGGTATTGTAATGAGTACTAACCACAGAACAGATTTTTATCTGTTCTGTGGTACTAACACTATAACTGTAACTGCGGTACTCAGAGCTGATATTTAATGATTATTTAAACCGTCACTTAGTAAAGGTTTGACATACTTTTGTATGACAAAACTGTCAAAACCTTTACTAAGTGATGGCCTAAGTAATCATTAAAGATCTCTGAGTGCGGCAGTTACTGTCGTACTCAGAGATATTTAATGATTACTTAAGCCGTCGATTTGCCATACAAAACCTTCAATAAAGTGACAAATCTTTACTAAGTAATTGGCTTAAGTAATTATTAAACTTCTCTGAGTGCGGCAGTTATTGCTCGAAATTAATGATTAAATTAAAATTGGGATGTGATGAAAATTCGTAAAGAAATTCCTTTCTTTTCCCGATGCGAATACCACTGGACACACCGCTCGTACCAAACAGGAATTTATCTTCCTAAATTCATTAAATATTCAACAACAAAAACTCAAGTCATCGACACCCAACCAATCTTAATAAAGGTGGTAAAGAGCACAAAGAATGTCCACCAACCAAGCCGGGGATCTGGGGTATGCCAGAATATAGCAGGGTGCGATATCCCGTGAAATATTGAGAGGGTCATCGCTCAGCGGTTCTCAAACTATCGCCGATAAAAATTCTCGCGGCGATAGACTCGTGTCATATTATCGTTTTGGGATCCTTTTCGATGATGTTTGCATGTGACATGTGTGTGAAATGGTTTTGTACTGTAGGGTGAATTGACTGTAAAAGTGGCAAAGGTTCAACTATGGACTAAAGGATTCCGACACTTGTTTCGGGTTTTAGTGAAATTGAAACATATTTATATTATTTATTTATTTATTTTATTTTAAAGAAAGCTTACAGACTAACAACAGTTATAAATACCATGCATAAGTAGGGACATTTGCTAATTACAAGCTTCCACATGTATAAAACTAACTAGTTTCAAGTTACTTGCGTTGACCAATCAGCGATTTGAATAATTTAAAGTATATACCAGGTATACAAAAAGAAAAGAAAACAACGAGAAAGTAAAGTACAATAATGATTGAAATTGACATGATCACTCATGTCAATTTAAAATAAAAAAACTTGAGAGGTGTCAAGGAACACCCGGATGGAACGAAGTTATTGTTATTATTTTTGTAAAAAAAAAAAAAAAATGTAGAAATGAAAATATCTGGCTTGCTTTCTATAAGAGAGAGAGAGACAGACAGAGAAACATGCGACGCCGCACAGCTTACAATAGCTTACTATATAGCAAAAAGTGTCGTGACAACTTTTCGTAAGAATTTTTTCCGTCTAGCCCCCTTTCACAACGCGCGATAAGGAACTTCGTTCCAATAAAAACTTATATAATGTAAGTAAAGTCAAGTCAAGTTATCATCTGACTTGTTGTATCCCAACAGTGTCAGCTTCCAATCTAACTAAATGCAGCTGAAAACCAGTATTTTACAAGGAGGGACTGACTTTCTGACCTCCACAACCCAGTTACGACTGGGTAAATCGATACCCCTTGTAAGACTGGTTGTCAGACTTTCGAGCCACTAACTACCGACTGTCAGGGACGTACCTACAATGTATAATGGCAGCCGGGACCAACGGCTTGACGTGTTTTCCGAGGCACGGAGGAAACTCGGTATGAAATGGGTGGTCACCCATCCTACAAAACAACCTACGCAAGCGCGGCTTAAACTGAAGAATGATGTGAGCAGCTAGTATTTTTTGACAAACATCTATCTATCGGAATAAATTAGCTACAAAGATCATTTAAAAATAGCCACTGCTTTTGTAGTGTAAAAATAAAATAGTACGAAAATAAAAGAATATGACGGTCAAGTGTCTAATAACAAACAGTTACAAAATAAAAAGACCAACATATGGCAGACCTAAATTCTACACAAAATATCCAGCTAAACAGTCGGCCTGGAAATAATCTGCCGAGTCTGTCCGGAATACATGAACCGACACAACAAGGACAAAACTAATATTTAAACACATGACCCCATGTTAATTTAGGCACGACAATGAATGTACGGTCAGCAACAGAAGTAGCCTAACATTTCGGAAATTTAATTATTTGATGTACAGGACTCCAGCTATTATTTTTAACGTTTTAGAAGATTATTCTTTAAAATATTCCTTGCTCTTCAACAACTTGTTAGTAACGAGTAATATCTAACAAGTTTTTATTAAATAACCTGCTTGGAAACTTTGAGTAGTGTTAATCTACTTCTGATGCTGACTGTACATTCTCCTCGGGATAAACAAATATGGCGGAGGCTGCCAAATAAACTAGGACTCGTTCCTAAATACGTATGTAACCTACTTGGAAAACAGGTAATTTGTCAGTTTCTACATCTCTATATTTTTATGTTAATGGGTTTTAATACGGTACTGTCTGTTTATGTTACATGTGAATGCTTTCACGGATAAATGTGATGAGACTATAACAGTAAAATATTCATCATGTGCCTAACCTTTTCCCAACTATGTTGGGGTCAGCTTCCAGTCTAACCAGCAGCTGAATACCAGTATTTTACATGGAGCGACTGCCTATCTGACCTCCACAACCCAGTTAATATTGGGTAATACGATACCCTTTGGTAAGACTGGTTTCAGGTATTCAGTAACCTGAAAGTCTGACACTTTCAGGTCACTGAATACCTGTAACGACTGCCAAAGATCTATATAATATGGCAGCCATGACCAACCGCTTTTTTTTGGTGGGTGGAAAATCATCAAATAACCCCTCCCGCTCTTGGGCAGAGCGAAAGGGAGTGCCGCTTACCGAGGCAGGGAGGAAACTCGGTATGTGTAGGTGACCACCCAGGTCACCCATCCACAAACCAACCTAGGCAAGCGTGGTTTAACCTTAAGATCGACCCGAGTGGCAGTTATTATTAGGCCACGAGCTCCTCCACTACAAAATATTGTAGACTAAATTATTGAAAAGGTATACAACATTCACGTTATTTTCACGTTTTTTGTCACGTTGTTTTGTGTGTCTCTGCCAACTCTGAACTCTAAAAAACGGTGAAGGAAAACATCGTGAGGAAACCGGCATGTCCTAGAACCTAAAATTCGAAGACTCGTGTCATCTACCAATAATACAAGGCTGTCTGAACAGTTTCTCTCAGAAATACCAACTGTATTTATGTTTTACTGTCCCTGAATTTCCAACTGGACTCGGTTCTAGCACATGTTCTCGTTAGTATGTACGTAGTTTGTTAGTATTTGGTAGAAACATTTCTGCTGTCAACACGGAGGCAGTTACTCTCTCTACAGCAGTAAACCTAATATTTCCTAGAACAATTATTCTGGCAATGCATTCAAAAGAGGTAAATTTGACGACAAAAAGAAGTCTTCCTGAACAATACAAGCTTAGGTAGTCCCGTAAAAAGTTAAGGCTCATATTTTCAGATTCCCCCAGCCGTACATCTTTGACATTCCTTACAGGTAGTCAGTGGCCCGGAAGCCGAATCACCATTTTAACCAAGAGATAAAATATTAGCCAGGACTAACATGACCACAACAATATGGAAAAGGCTAGGCAAGAATCAACAACAAATTAAAATAACAGAACATCACAGTTAATCAACATTCTTGCGACGGGAATGTTCGCAACACAGCTCAGCAAACATCGATTGGATTCGATCTCATTGCGGTCGCCAGCTATCTGAGTACCTCTCCATGATTTATTTAGTTTCCCTGATCTGCAGTCTATAAATTATGAATGTGGACGTGAATGCAAATTTAGTATGATTTATAGGAGAGAGGTAATGAAATGAATATCTAAAATCTAGGGTCATAGAATATAAACTATGTTTGGATTTGGAAACATTAGATGTGGCCATAAGAAGGTACAGGCAAGTTGGTTGCAGTAATTAATTACATAGTAATAAAAATTACACACTTACAAAAGAAATAGCACTTTTAATAGATTCTTCCAAAACCCTAATTGACCTAACTTGGTTTTTACGTACGTACAGACGTAAAAACCAAGTTAAATGATGGTAAATCATAATTTCAAACAAATCACTATATCTGGAACTTACACTCAAAACATTGTTAACAAAAGTCCTGATGATGATCCTAACATTAACAATCCAAAATTTAATTAAAACTCAACAAAACAATAACAAGACGCCACTTCAACAGTCTCGGCAGAAAATCTAAAATATAAACAAAGCTACAGCCATGTTTCTCTTTATAACTCATTTCTTCAAGCGTTTCCTTTTCTGAAAACTGTGGGAAACTTGTCACTAACAGAAGGCTGTTGTAATTAAATTTTAATCCTCGACGAACTATTGTCTGAGACAAAACCAACAAAGATGAGGGAATGAAAGTTGGGGCGAAGCGGCAGCTCGCGAGTTCGACAGAGTTATATGGTACTGTAAGGATGCTGGCATGTTGATGAGCTTAACGAGTTGGGAAATTAGCTGAGGACAAATTGACATTCTGACAGAAGAACAAAGTTCCCAACTAGCACACTAGTGGAAATAGCAGCCTATTTTGCATCTTTTAGCTGTACAGTAGCGCTTTATGGGTTCAGACAGTGGTTTTAAGTTCTACTATTGCTTTCGTATCTGCTCATAGCTGTAAATATCACTAGGGGTAGCAGAAACTGAACCAAATGCCACTCTAGGTTTTATAAGAGTTCATTTTACAACCCATTTGCCGTCTATAGCTTTAGAAGAGAGTTAAAACATGTATGTTAAAGCTTAAAGCGGCAAAAAAGCTTCTATTGCTGCTGCTGTACGCTTCGGAACTGCATAAAGACATTGATTTCAGACTTTTTAACGGAACTGTATAAAAGATATATTTATCACTGTTCTGCCACTGATAGTTTCATTGCAGAAGTGATTTGTACTTTTGCGCAGACTTAAGTAGGATGATCGACTGTTTTACTAATAGCGACATTAAGGCTTCACAATAGAAACAGGAGAGTAATGGACATTGCCTACTCATTTGGATACATTCTGCTATGTTTATTGGAGAAATCACATTTTATAAAATATTTGAGCCAGTTCAAAAGAAATATGGATCTGAAAGCATGGAAGTTCAAATAAAGAACTGGTGGATATCGCAAGAAAGTACGGAGAGTTTATTAGAATATGCAGAAATTAAAAAAGGCAACTATGTGTGAGAATTCTGTTATTGAAATATTAAATAACACGTAAGTTTTTTTTAACTCAATTACGTGAGAGTAATTTAGGTTTTATTTTTAGAACTCTATTCATTTAATTTATTCTTTAAGGGATTCATTGGAAACAAACAAAAATAATGCGCCAAGTTCGAGTTCAACAAACACAAGCGAGGGTCCCGTAGATTTTGTTTAAATGTAAACTTGTGGTCACTCGATATGAATCGGATTTATATTTTGTTCCTTTACTACACACATTATAATGAGTACAATCGAATCGCCTCTTGTATAATTGTATTGGTGAATTGAAATAAAAAAATATTTGAGATAAAATCAACTTGTTTTATTGGCAAATTGGCCCATAATTGACATTATTAAATAAGGTAAATTCTAAAACAACAACAGTATAAACAATATTTGCACAAAGACAAATTTAACTAAATCCGTGTATCTTAGCATGTTGCTGTGATTATCTTTGTTTCTGCCAATCTCTATGTTGCCGGGTCAGCTTCATCCAAGTTTCACCTACGGTGGCAGCGTAGCATTTTCTTTTCCATTCTTTGGACTAAAACTCGCCAAACTCCTGTCATTTCCATTGACTACCACTTTCGGACCTGCCTGGGTTTCCAGCTCAAGCCGGTAAGATGCAAAGTTCTTGTTTATTTTGTTGTTCATTATAAGTTTGGATTATTTTGAAAGGCATTCTGAAAACATGGTAAGACATAGTAAGTGTTGACAAACAATTGAAAGAGCGAATAATATAGAAGCAGCTACAAACGATCATCGTATTTTAGGGTTTTCAACGAGTTCTACGGATCTCTAAACAAATAACCATTAGTGTGGTTCGATATCTGCAGTAAGTACGAAATAAAAGTGATTGTAAAGACTTGAACTGCATTAGTGGAACAGGTATTACTTGGACCTTCAGAAGAGTGAAACATACCGCTTTGACGCGCAGAGAAGAAGTATTAAGGCTGAAGTTGCAAGTTAAAGCTGCTTCTCATAGACGCCATGTTTACAAGACAATTATTTATCATTACTTGAGAAATTTATAGGTTTTTATCACAATTTGTAGTAAAATATAACTTAATATAGAACCAGCAACTTACTAAACACAAATGTAGTCAAGTATGTAATTTCAATATCGTGTAGTATGTGATTTAATAATATTTATGTAATAATATTTTACATATTTTACGATATTCTGAGGTAATTATTGAGGCGCGTTAAAAATACTCCAATAATATCAAGTATATGCACGATAAACTGATCTGCGTTTTTAGCCACTTGCATATAATACAAAATATAGCTCAAAAACACTTACCTTCACTTCACTTATTACCTATTTGTATTCAGTAATGTCTGACTCAGGAACAACAGATATATTTAATAAATGAGAGACAAGGTGAATGATCAGTGATCCTTTATTCGTTCAGTTAAACCTGTCATTCATTCAATAAGCGCCACAAGAGCTTTAGTGTGGTGTTAATTATTAGTTGCAGCTCCTGTAGCATTTTTATGCCACTATTATGAAGTTCTAATGGAACTGTAGATTGCAAAAAGTTGTGCCCCTTTGGCTGCAAAGCAGCTGCACAAGGTCTGCAGTGCACGCTCTGGCGCTTGAGCTTGGCGCCTTTGGGAATAATCGGATTAGCTCCAAAGCTCTTAAGCAACAGTTTGTGCTAGTTGGGTTGTCTTTATAGCTCACAGAATAAGTAAGCTGAACTGGCATTGGGCCGGCCATATTCAGATGTATTTTTGAGCGGAGATTTTTGAATAGCCATGAATGTCCCATTGCTGAGCAGACCTCTACCATTTCTGCCTGTTTATCTAATCTACTAATTATATCACAATTATTAAGTACCTCCTAAGATATAAGATAAAACTATTTTCAGGAATAGAGACTCCTCTTCATCATAAAATATAACTAATTGGCAAATAGGTTTCGTGTTAATTTTAAATTACTCTACCTTCCATTAGCGAGACAAACAAAAATGTTCACCTAGTTCTTTGATCTTAAATAATCGAATTAATTAAAATAAGTACTAAGATCGCCTATTCCGTAGGGACTCAAGTAGCTACTTTATTATTTTAGCTAGTTTTCCATTTGATCAAATTGTGTAATATACATGAACTTTCAAACTATAAACAATATCTACCAGTGTAAACAGAGGAACAACATACAAGGAATCAAAAAAAAATGCGTCAACGCTCTGGCAGCATTGCCACGTTGGTTGACAATGATGATTATTTGGCCAAAAAAATAGCTAGTTAGTTAATTAGCCCTGCTTGCCATGGCCTTTACTATTCCAATATTATTAGCCCTGTTTTTAGAAGAAAAGATGGATGGATTGTGTGAGGAATGATATGAATGAGAAAGGAATAAAAATGCCACCTTGACGTGTAACAGGGAAGAATGGAAGAAGAAAACGTGTTGCGCCGACCCCAAATAGAATGGGATAAGGACAGGAAGATGATGATTTTTTCTTTTATTGACCAACCAACAATTGTTTACACTGTAAATATTTAAAGTAATTATCTACCTTAATCTTAGGTTAGTGTAACGAGCTCTTATTCCGTGTTCGCTTGGTTGGTGATTGGCTTACTTATTTTGTGTGATCGCTTACCCTCAAATTTGTTAATTTTTAATATGAACGTAGCTCCCTGTACGCTCAAACATTATTTTTTAAATTTAGTTTCTCATTAAGTGAATTATTGTTAATTCTTGATGAGGAATAATAAAGTTCTTAAACCATATATTATATTGTAGGACCGCGTGCCTTACAAACACATTAGGTGTGCCACATACTATTAAATTATAGAGAACTAACCGGGATGTAGGGTGATAGATAGATAGTCGCTCCATGTAATACTGGTACTCAGCTGCGTTCGGCTAGAATGGAAGCCGACCCCAACATGGGAAAAGGCTAGGCAGATGATGACATAGTATAAAATGAATAATATAACATTCCGATCCCCAAAACTTCACCCGCCGCTTCTGCCACCCTGGTATTACCTGAAGCAGTAGAGTAGCAGCGATCTTGTAATCAATATACTTATCTCAAAGTTAAAGTGTACGGAACACTGTAGATGTATGTAAAACTTGATCTTCCTTCAAAGTTATTTCAGTATTAATACCCGGTTCTCAGTAGAGATGAATTTATGTCTAAAGGAATTATCTCGTACAAATACGGTTTATAATCTGCCTAGCCTTTTCTTAACTATGTTGGGGTCGGCTTCCGGGCCGGATGCAGCTGAATACCAGTATTTTACATAGAGCGACTGCCTATCTGACCTCCACAACCCAGTTAATACTAGGTATACGATACCCTTTGGTAAGACTGGTTGTCAGACTTTCAGGTCACTGACTACCTGTAACCACTGCCAGAGATCTAATATGGCAGCCGGGACCAACAGCTTAACGTGCTTTCCGAGGCACGGAGGTAACTCGGTATGTAATGGGCGGTCACCCATTCACAGACCAACCTAGGTAAGCGCGGCTTAACCTAAAGATCGACCGGAGTGGCAGTTATTATTAAATACGAGCTCCTCGTACAAATACGGTTAAAATGGTAAAATGTCAAAGTAAAAGATCAATTGAAATTGAGGTCAAAGTATTAGAGAAAAACGAAAAATAGTGGCTGGCTTAATGATAATTGTGGTTATAGATCAGTTAGTTTTATTCTTATTTTACGTTCTGTGATACAATTGAACTTTGTGAACTGTGTTTTGCTATTAACTATTATGCAACAATTCAATATTCATAGGTAAAGGTTAACCCAATTTTTGCAACCTAACAAAAAACAGTTTAGTTGACTGCACGCAAATTAACACATAAAACTTTGAGCACCACTCACCTCTGCACCGTAGGTTATTCCGTAGCCATTTTGCAATACATTGTTTGTTCAATTTATACCCCCCAGTTCTCTAGAGATGCGTTATTCTATTGTTGCACCCGCGAAACTACACTTCAACCTTATCACGAAACAACAGAGTTCTATCTTCCTTGAAACACAGATAAGTGTTATAGTTGTTCGTTGTTTAGACATCTTGAGGAAATGGTACGTTTTCGGCACTTAGGAGTCAACGAACTTTGCATAGGGCAGTCAACACTCGAATGTAACTTGAAATAACTTTCCTATTTGATGAAAAAACTTCGAAATCGTAAAGTTGGCGTAAAATCCGCAATATAACTTATTTGTCCCTGATTTAACGAACGAAAATTGTTTTGGTAAAGTTTAAATGGTAGTCAGGTGCGATTTTATGCTGTATTCTCAGATTGAGTAATTCATTTATTTTTGAGTTTAAGTACATCAAATCATCGAGAAAACTACAAAATACAAAAAGTGTTCTAGTTTCATATATTTATAGCATTCCAATCATAATTCAAGCCAGTTAGCTCCAGAGAAGAATGGCAGTTAAAAAAAACAAATATCAAAAAGTCTTTAATCAAAACGACCATAATTAGGCTTGTAATCAATAAAGCCAAGGTTCTTGTTTCATTTGGTGTATTATAAACTGTATAATAATATGTGGGTTAATTTTAAGGACTTGCTTTTGTGTAAATTATATCGAATTACCAAGTTAAGAAGTTATTGCCACATCCGCAACACAATAGGAATTTTGACAAAGGGTTTCCTCAATCGGTTGCTCATACTTCAGAAATCAAAATACCATTATTACGCACGAAGGACTTCTGCCTTTATCTAAGTTGCCAATTAAAGCAACTTTTTACAAATCAATTTAGTCGGAGTAGAAACCCATTTGTGCGAACAAACTTTTAATGGTCGAATTTATGTAATCCATCCATTTATTCACAAACTACTTAGTCAGCACTAATCTACTAACAAAATACAATGAATAATTTAAGTTTCGTCGAAGTTAAATAATTGTAGCTCAACTTCACAGACTTCATTACGAATGGCCGCGTTTGGCATTTTGGCTGGAATTTAATATTAATTGGTAAACGCATGGTCTGTTGAGGTGCATCGACGGACGGCGAGGGGTGACGGGGGCGAGGGGGGTTTTAAATATTGAAACATTCCACATTTAAATGTATTCAACCGACCCTGAAGTAAAGAGCTTTAAGGAAAACATACGAATGAATATATTGCGTTCCAAAACGTTCCAATATTAATTATAAATCATTTTTATCGTTAATTTAACCATAATTAATTAAAAACTATTTGATAAACTAACAAGAAACTATAAAAGGGCATCAAAAAACTCCTGCTCAACGCTGTGAACTGGTAACCTGCCAAAGAGACTGGCGACATTGACAGGCAGTATGGCACTTAGCCTCTGGCCAAGGTAAAAGCCAGCCCTTGGGCCACGAGAAGCGTAAACCAGGTGTTTTATGTATTCCTATTCACTTGTTTATAAGTTAATTTGACGGCACGGTTGGCGCAGTGGCTGAGCGATTGGACTGCTGCGCTGGGTGTCGCGGAATCGATTCAAGCACGGAACTAATATTTGTATGGCCTACAAATAGTTGTTTCGGGTCTGGGTGTGTTTGTGTATGTGAGTTTAAATGTTTGTAAACGCAACCACGATACCGGAGAAATTCCTAGTGTGGCAACGTTTTCAAAAAAAAAAAAAAAAAACTCATATTTTAACAGCATGAACAGAGTAACAGAATTGTGCAAAGACAGCTGACGTATTTTAAAACAGGAATTTCTTCAAGAGAAAAAACAATGGAATCTATGCACTTGAACATATAGTAACTCCGGGTTACATAAATAACACACAAAACAGTTATTAATAACAAACCCGACACTGTTTATTGAGTAAACATTGATCAGTCGTACATTGCGATACCAATTTATTTTTTGCAACTAAAACAATAAATACGGAACATTGTTTATTGTGCAAACATATTGTAATATTTATTTAAATAGGTATCTTGTTAGCTGGCTGACTACCGGGGTAATAAATGGATCCACGATAAGGACAGGTGATCATTTCTTGGATTTTTTTTGTGGAATCTATGGAGAAGCAGAACATGGAGTATTTGTGGCGACTGCTGTAGATGAGGTCCTGGATTAGATTTCTTGGTCGGGCAAAGTGATATTGAGTTTTTCCATCAGTTATTTCTCAGTAGCAGCCACGGAGTCTGGATTTGTGCCCGGTTGATGGCAATAGACTCGCCCCTAATTACATTATGGGACTTAAACATAACTGGTGAAATGTGGTTACACCTCTGCTTAACCCTTCGGGGATTAATTAATGTTATGTTATGTTTTTGGTTGTTGTTTGTTGTGTTGTTGTTGTTTGTTGTTTTGTTGTTGTTGTTGTTGTGTTATGTTGTTCTGTTACTAACACAAACTGTATTATTAGTATGTACTCGTATATTTAGGGTATTTATCTGTGGGTTTTTGTTACCTGAAAATAAATCAATTCTATTCTATGAAATATTTTTAATCGTCGAAATGTGACTAGCCAATATTCAGTTTTGGTACGGACAAATTGTGTACACTTCTCACGTCCGTATTGGCTTGAACCTTCACATTGAATTCAGTTCGATGATCTAGTTCATCGCTTAATAAAAACTGTTACTCGGGTCCGTGGATGGGGGACCACGGACCACCAATTACATACCGAGTTTCCACCGTGTCTCGGAAAACACGTTAAACCAGGCTGCCATACAAAGACTTGGCAGTCGTTACAGGTAGCCAGTGGCCTGAAAGTCTGACAACCAGTCTTACCAGTGCTATGTGGGTTGTGGAGGTCACATAGGCAGTCGCTCCATGTAAAATACAGGTTTCCAGTTGCATCCGGTTAGACTAAAAACCGACCCCAACCAACATAGTTAGGAAAAAGCTGGGCAGATGAAAATCCGAGAAGATTTCGAGCGGTCCTGTTCAAAACGAACCAAACAATATTTTTTCACAGCATTATTTCTACGGGTTTATGCAAGAATAACGATCGTCGAGGACATCGCTAAATAAACAGTACCTATTTCATTTCACTATCCATTAATAAGCACCAAAAAGTGTAGTAACAAGATTAAATTTTCAGATGCAATTCGTGCTGCAAACTAGCCGTGTGTTCCACGTTGTAATAATAAATAGAAAATTTGTTTTGAAAAGTTTTGTGAAAGAAGTGTAATTTTGTATGGTGCTTTTGCTGTGTTTATAATGTTTCCTCGGTAGAGAAACCGGTTTCTTCTCTGTGAAAGGGACAAAACAACATCACGCCTGGAATCCCAATGGTTAGGCAGAGGTACACCTAAGTTTCGCCAGTTATTTTTTTCTTTAAAAAAAAAACGTTACTACTAGGAATTTCTTCTGTGTTGTGGGTGCGTTTACAAACATTTAAACCTACATACACAAACACCCAGACCCAGAAAAACTATCTGTAGGCCATACAAATAATAGTTCCGTGCGCAGCGCAGCAGTCCAATCGCTCAGCCACTAAGCGCAGTGCCTTGCATCTTGCCGTCAAAGTAGTTATGTTTAAGTCCTATGTAATAGGGGGCTAACCTTTTGTTTTGGGACACTATTCCCAAACCACTGTAACTCCTGTAAGCCTGAATCAACAGTGGCGACCACAAGAAAAGCGCCGAGACAATGAAGCCCGACGAAGTCTCAGAGAAACGATTTAACTGTCTTGGATCCCGCAACGAAAATAATCAGAAAAGAATAGCGGAGGAGTAAACATAATGTCGACTTCCCTCCATATCATCAGGAGACAGAAAAGAACAAGGCCAATAGGCACACAGGGACGTATACAACTGGGATAAGCCCAGTTGCCTAGTACCACGGATATTATTGTCATTAATATTACTGGGTCCTAAGTTGTGAGCTGTTATATTTGATTCCAATAATAGGTAGCGAGCCTATTGCCATCAAGCGGGCACAAATATAGACACCATCGCTGCTACTGAGAAATTCCGAATGGAAAAACCGAATAACACTTTGCCCGACCCGGGAATCGAACTTCATGCTCAGCAGTCGCACTTACGACCATTTGACCAACGAAGTAGACCTCCTTGAGGTTTATGCAAATAAACTCAACCTATTCCGATATTTGATCATAATACACCTATTTCCAATTTCAGATCTATTCCGGGTTCATTTATAAAAAATACTGTCAACGATTAATTGCTTCCTTGTTAGTCGAACTGACAACAACCCGCATGTGTAACTTACCGTGTACACAACACAAGTTTGGCTCATAAACACATGTCGAGCTGCCGCCGACATAAGCTAACCGCACCGACTCTGTTACAGGAAAACTCCGGAAAAATAAAGTAAATAAGTAAAACAGTGGTCGCGTGGCACCCTAATTAGCCGTTTGCTTCAACTTCGTAAGGAGAGTGTGTTCTGTAAGGTCGCATTCACGACCTCGAGTAACGCGACTCGTGGCGCAATTTGTGTCAAGCGACAAGTTCGTGTAACCAGTGAATATCGTCGCGGTTATTTCGTGCAAAGCTGTTGCGACTGAAAAGACTTTTCTCAATATTAGCTTTTAAACTGACATGGTCACTAAAACTATCATTAATACTGAACATGAAATATCCCGTTTTCTAACTAATATTGAGAAACAAATTCGATTTTTTTATTTATTTAGACTTATATTATGGGGAACGTGAATCACACAGTGAGGTCCGCCACCAGTTTCATTTGGCTTGCCTTTATAATCTACTACTCCTTATGACGTTAAGATTTCTGATCAGTCTGCTCGCCCTATCTAGCCGTATTGTTGGCCCCAACGGCATCCCCACCCACTCACATTTTCACTTATAAATCGGTCACACGCGTGTCGCTTGATCGATAATCCAGTGGCCAAGGCATAACAAGTAAATACATAAACATGTAGACGTAATACATACGTGGGACATTCGATTAGTAGTCGATACGGTATCGTGGTAGTGTATCCTCTTCCCCCGGACCGCCGTAAGGTGCAGACGTATAAAATACCTGTTTCTGTTTTAAAATAAATCAAATAAATCCAATTTACGTAAATTAAATTCAGTGCATAAAATAGGAGCGCAGAAGTGTAGAAGAGGTGTCCTCTGTTAATACAGAGTAAGCGGGTCGACAATACGCCATATCCCCACTGACATCTACTCCTGGTACCAGAAACACAGCCGGAGATCACCTTCGACCAATTAACGCCAGTGCCGCGACGACTCATCCTTCGGGTAAGGCCCATAAATTACTATTGGAAGACTACCTGCGCACGCGCCTCCTCACCGAACTTATTAGCAACGCCCACTGCCCAATCAAAGGTTAAGCTCCTCCTTCCGGGCCTAGCGTAAAACAATCATCTAACTTATCAGGACTTATTATACCCTAGTAACATGTTCACATCGCAAATGAATAAGTCGCTGTCGGATCCTAATGTGAGTGAAGGGGGCACTGTTACGCCACCTAACAACTATGTTGCCATCCGAAATAAAAGGATGAGAGAGGAAGACTTGCCTTCGGAATTCTGTAAATTTAAGGAAGAGATGAGGGAATTATTTTCATCATTTCTGGCCACTCAGAAAAGTGAACTTTTGGTGATAAACACAAATTTAAAGGAAATCCAGCAAACTAATACTAGCATTGAAACTAGCGTAGCCCGTCTGTCCAGTCAACACGAAGAGTTTCTTAAGAAAATTGAATCCCTAGAGCTACAAGTCAAAAAAGATCGAGAGTATATAACTATATTGGAAGAAAGAGTGGAAGATCTACAAAGAAGCTCACAAAAAACCTGTATAGAACTCAAGAACGTTCCCAGAAAACCCCAAGAATCCAGAGGTGACCTTATAAATATGGTTTTATCCCTCTCTAAGAGTATTAACGGAAACTTGGACGTGAAAGATGTAAAGGACATTCATAGAATCCAGAGCAAGAATGTCGGGGTTAAAAACACCCCCATTATTGTCGAGCTTGGTTCATCAATAATAAAAACCGATTTTCTACAGAAAGCTAAAACTCACAATATAAAGAATAAAATAAAGCTCCAGGCTAAACATCTTGGTTTCACTAACAGTGAGGACACCCCCGTGTTTATATCGGAACACCTTACTGCTAAAGGAAACCGTTTATACTTCTTGGCGCGGGACCTAGCAAAAACAAAGCAATACAAATTCTGCTGGACCTCATTCGGACGTGTCTTCGTGAAACGTGATGAAAGCTCTCGGGCCATCATTATCAAGAGCGAAACTCAGGTACATCACTTAATGCAAGAACTGTGACTAATTGATGTAAATGCCTATACTAATTTGCCACTGTTCATTCTTTTCCTTTTTACTAGTAACCTATCTTTTTACCTTTTTATATCGTTAAATGTGTCAAACACCAGGATAATCTCTAAAATGTACCCATTCAAGCACGTTCAATACTACGCAAATGTAATAAAATGTGATTTTCAAACAACACACACATTACACTCCACAACACTCACACTAACAATTTATCTAACTCTTATTACTCACTCACATCTACACAGGTCACACACACTCTCGATTATAATTAAATATTATTTACAAGTAGCCTTTCAGTGTTTCTTCACTACCGTAAATTGTACGAAGCACCACTTGTGTTATAGATGCGCTAATGGATAACAACCTCAACTCTATACGGGAACTAGATGACATTGAAATTTCGAAGGCAGCTATTGTCAACATTGAAGAGTTGCATAATTACTTACAACATGATAACTTTAACCTATCAGTATTAACCCAAAATATCAGGAGTGTCTATTCTAACTTTGAAGACTTACAGTTAAACTTATCACAAATAAAATATAACATAGACGTGTTGATGTTAACGGAGTGCAGGCTTAATTATCACAGACAACTACCAGTGCTCGAAAACTACACTTCGTACTATACAAAAAATCAGCTCAATCAAAATGACGGTGTGGTAGCATACGTTCGAGATGGGCACCTAGCCGAGGTAACTGAAATCAATATATCGCATGCGTCAGCTATCCAGGTATCCATTTCTGACTATACCATCATAGGCATCTACCGTTCACCCTCCAACCACTGTGCTGATAATTTTATTAATTCTTTGAATCTTCATCTTGACTCTATTAAGACACATAAAAATATTATAATTGTGGGGGATATCAACATTAATTTAATAATCAAGAATTCTGAAACATCACAACAGCGCGGTAACAGATTAAACTATTTAAATATGTTAGCCGCGCATGGCCTATTACCAGGACACTGTCTACCTACCAGAGAACAAAGTTGTTTAGACCACGCACTTATAAAAATAGACAAAACATTTAGCTCGGCATTTGTGGGAGTTATTAATACCTCAATCACTGATCATGCAATGGTATTAACAAACATTACTCGACCACTGAAAATTAGAAAGTCCGCTAAAACCAAAACAGTAATTGATTTTGATAATGCCTACACTAATTTGATAAGTACTGACATTTTATTTTTTGGTACGTGTAATGACCCTGAGATCATAGCTTATAAATTCATAGATGTAATAAAGTCCTCACTACTATCTAATACTACAACTAAGATAGTCCCAAATAGTATGCGGGTAATCAAGCCTTGGATGACTGCTGGTCTACTTCGATGTATTAATCTCCGTAATAAAATGCAAGTGCAAACCAAGAAAGATTCCTATAATATTATTCTAAAAATTACTTTCCGACGCTATCGTAACTTTTGTACAAATTTAATAAAGAAACTAAAAAGAAAATCTCAAAGAGAACAAATAACTAAGTCAATAAACAAACCAAAACAGCTCTGGCAAAAAATAAACGAAATTACACAATTTAAAACTCCTAAAACAGATAATTCTAATCTTCTTAAGATCACACCCCACCCTCTCGATTCTTTAAACCGTATTAATCAGTTCTTCGTTACAATCGGTAAAACATTGGCGGAAGAGATAATTAAAAAATCCAACCTTACTACTGGCTCTTCATCATACCTAAGAAGTGAACAGCATACTACATCATTCGTACTGCTTGACACTGACCCGCAGGAAGTGGATGGCATACTCATGGGTCTCGATTCTGAAAGCTCACCGGGCTGGGACGGTATACCTACTACATTTTTGAAAATTTCTAGAGACTTTGTCGTCCCTTTAATTAGCCAACTAGTTAACCTGAGCTTTAAAACCGGGATTTTTCCTGAAGCTTTTAAGCGATCTATGGTCACACCTGTGCACAAGGGAGGGGACCGGAGCGATGTCAATAACTATCGCCCCATATCGGTTATATCATGCATCTCAAAAATCTTTGAAAAATTACTGAATAACAGACTGATTGGTTACCTTAATAAAAATAACATTTTATCTTCAGCGCAGTATGGGTTCAGAAGGGGTCTATCTACACAAGACGCTGTTAAGGCATTAACTGGCGATATAGTTAACAATGTAGATAAAGGTCTGAAATGCCTCACAGTATTTTTAGACCTTAAAAAGGCATTCGACACCGTTTCTGTCCCCATTCTTCTGCACAGACTCGAAACAATCGGTATAAGGGGTACGGCTCTCTCCCTTTTTGGAAGTTATTTATCTAATCGAAAACAGCAGGTTAGGGTTGGAAACATGACAAGTGATGAAAAAACGGTATGTTTTGGAGTACCTCAGGGAAGTGTGCTCGCCCCGACGCTGTTCCTGATTTACATAAATGAGTTGTGTAATATCAGGAACAGCGGCGGACGAGTTTACTCATATGCAGATGACACAGCAGTTGTTTTCGCCGGTGACTCTTGGGCTACTGTACATGCTTCAGCGGAACGCGGATTAGCGCTAATAGCAAGCTGGTTAAACGCTAATCTGTTAACCCTTAACGTATCTAAAACAAACTTCATCTGTTTTACTCCAAACCAGAGGACACAGCCTGGTGCTGAGTTTGGAATCGTGATCCATGAGTGTGCAAACTCTCATGATACATGTAACTGTCAAAGCATACAGCAAGTTAGATTTACGAAGTATCTTGGTATAACAGTTGACCAAAGACTGTCTTGGCACACCCACATTGAAAATACCATGGCCAGGGTCAGAAAACTTATATGGATTTTTAAAACGCTGCGACATGTGATGCCGTCATTGTTACTAAACAAAATCTATACTGCTCTGGCACAAACGGTCATCACATACTGTATACCGATCTGGGGAGGGGCTACTAAGACTAAGTTTCTAGACCTAGAAAGGGCTCAACGGTCTCTCATTAAAGTCATGTATTTCAAACCCTTTCGATATTCTACAGACAACCTCTACAGGGTCAGTAATCTGCTTACTGTTAGGAAACTATATATATTGAACATAACCATAAATCTGCATAAGTCCCTTACATTCTATCCATCAAATCTCGACAAAAGACGTAAAGATATCGTGGCCCACTCGTCTCGGATCCGTACGGTTTTTGCTAGGCGTCAATTTAATACACAGTCAACTTATATTTATAATAAATTGAACCTCATACTGAATATTTACCCTATGTTGCGGTACAACTGTAAAAATACTCTAACAGAATGGTTAAAGTCACAAACATATGATGGAATCGAACTTTTACTAACTAGAATATGTTAAAGAAGAACCTGTATCCAATTATAACGCACAATAATCATTAATCATGCAATCATTAACACACATATACACATACGCACACCTACACATATCACACATCCACCTCCCCAACACACACTTGCACACAAACTCTACACATACTTGAACATGCAAAAATAATATTGTATTATCCTATTATGTAAACTTTTCTTATTATTTTTAAACTAAGTATAATTATCTCAACTATGTAGAGAAAAACTAATCCATGGGAAGTTGCGAGGTAGTCCCATCACAAGTATATTTATAACTTACCGGGGCTTGCCTCAATTTTGTGCTGTAAAATAATTGTGAAAATCAATAAAAACTTTTATTATTATTTTATTTTTATTATTATAGTGTATGTATCGTTCAGTCGCCCCCTTTGTGTACCTGCGGGAGCAAAATGAGACACGAATTTTTGGTACTAGTATGAACAAAAGTAGGTACCTTTTATTTAGTTTCAGACATTTATCATCCATCTTAGTTAACGCTAGCTATTTTAGCTGTTTTATTATTGCGAAATGGGTCTGTTCTTGACCTCGATCAACCGATGGATGAGGTCTATGATGGAACGAGTATGTCCAGAAGATACCTGTTCACTCTTGCTTTGAAGACAGACGAGTTTAATGTAGGACACAGATACAGACGCAGAGAGTTCCACACTTTAGCTTTGCGCATAATAAATGTGGAATGCTGAGTACGACTCGTCAGAATAGTCAAGATTATAGTTTTAACGAAGAGCCATTAAGATTTTATGATGTAAGTTGTATGCTCGTTAATTCTCTTAGACTTTTTCCATAAAATTATGAATATGTGTCATAATCTGCTTCTGTTTTATTAGAGTGGCAGAGATGTCCGACTTTTCTGCAATTACAAGTTATGAGCAAACTGGAGTAATGCCAACTTATTTCTTGAACCAGAACTTAGCTGACGGGGTGAAAAATAAAAAGGTTAAAACTTCATAAACCCATGTATGTTTCAGATGCTAGAAGTCTGAGTACTGAATTAACAAGCTTAACTACTTCAAGTTTCCCGAATGTCCATTAATTAATCATGGTTTTGAGTAACAGAATCGAAAGCTTGTAATTAATGCAGTGAATTGACAATCACGTCGTGGGACTCCCACTAGCTACTTTGACATCTGGGACAAAGTGATACAGAGGCTGAAGGGCTGAAAGTTGTATGACAAAACGTGGTCTAATTAATTTTTGTCCTGTACTACGCTAGGTTGATGGATATTTGTCTATATTTATCTTATATTTACACGAAAGCCCAAAAAAAAGTGTTTTAATTATTTTTGAAAACCAATAAATAATTAATTACAACTCTTTTTTTGTGCAGTTCCGTGTCAATAATTACGGCGCGGCGGTCTTATTACAGATAGCGATATCTTCCAGATAATATTATTAGATAGACCAGGAGATCATACTGAATAAAGAAAAACAGCGTTAGTTAAAAAAAAACTCCAGTGCAAAAAATGTGCAAAAGCGTTTTTTTGCACTTTTACGGCAACAGAACAAGAAGCTTAGTTAAAACTGTGTAAAGACTTGTGAAGTATCATTTTACTCAAACATTTTAACAATATTTCCAACACGATGCACTTTTCGCCCCGACCTTCCGTCCCCTCGGTCCGGTCGGTACATATTATTTAAACTGTTCCCCTACCCGGCTCCCCTTACCACCAGGCGCACAGAAGTCCACAGGTACCTACTACAAATATACGACTGACACTTTTCCTTATCATTTACAACCGGACCGGACTATTGTTCGGTCTGTTTGTGGAAAGGGACTATTGATAAACTGTTACTGTGAAGTGATATCTTCCTATTTCCTTTGTAGTCTTCGAAATAATGTATAGCATAGATTTTTACTCAAAAATACACACTCAACACTGGACGCTATTCCTAAGCGATAAAGCAAAATTTATGATTTTTGCCTTTGCTTTGGATATAAATGGCTAAATAAAACTGAGACACAATTAATAGATGCATCTTTTAGATATAAACCTTATTCGTGTCGTTTACCTTATTTTGCACGGTTTTGCCGCCTGGCCATACCCGAAACATGGTTCAATCTTGTTTTTTTTTTTAAATTTCCAAAAGACTTTTTCCCAGATATGGAAAATTTATTTTATTTACCAATGGCATGCTCCTCTGTTATTCAAAATTTATAAGAACCATGCTTCACTATAAACATTTTAGAATTATTACTTTCCCTTAAATATCCTATAAACCAGCAAAACATCCAATCTAACAATCCCATCCACCCGTGTCGGATCCCGCAACCCGAGGCTTACTTTGTTTGCTTTGCACAATAGATGCTGCACCGGGCTACTGACTCGCAAAACTTTAATAAACGCGCATTCCTCACATACCAGCATCAATGTTCCACTGCAGCTAAACTGAACAATGCTACCCAAGAGAATAGAACCCGCAGACACCACAAAAGACCAATAGAACTGGAATCTAAACTTGGAAAAACAAGCTCAAATTAAAAGGAATAAATACTGGGTTTTTTTTTCTAAAAGTCGAGTGAAACTTAAAGCTGTATCTAGCACATCAATGGAGGGAACATTTATCAATGTTGGGTTTCGAACTATTGTCTTTTGGTCTACGAGCAATCGAGATTTATCGGTAGTAAAGAATTTGGAACTACAAATGCATTCGCTACGCTTTTTGCTACGAAATGCTTGCTACGGCGTAGAGCGTCTACTACTTTCAAAAATGATCCCTCTTCTGATGTGTTGATTTGACGTACGTATTAAGACAATATAGTAACAATGTTCAAATATTCATAGGGTTCTAACATAATAACTAATTAGCATACCAAGTATGTTAATTATGGCATTGTTAACCTACCATTGTTATGTCGAGAGCGCGCGCGAATTCAGTACAAATCACAGGCTAGAAAATGGAATTCCTCATACATTCACAAGTATAAATCTGTACCTCCCATACGTCCATGCCTCCCTGGTTACATAACTAGAAATCCACTCGACATACTGCCCGTAAGTAGGTTATTATCTCGAAGCGGTTCGTTACCCCGTGACGTCACCTGAGCCGGCCACCGCATTACTTACATAACAGATATCCACCCAACTTATGTGCTTCTGGTAGCTCGCTACTTTTGACCGACTCGTAAATGTTGAAAATACCCCAGATTAGTGGCCTCATGTGGGACTGGACTGCAATAGGATTGCTCTCGACATTCATTTAGATTTTATGGCCTTCTGGATCGGAAGATAAAATAGTGTTTTATAGACTGGCTGTTGTGTGCTGACATTTTTATGGATTCAACTGATCGAAATGAAATTTTACAATGTTCGCGAACTGCGGAACTCGCTCACTTTACATTGTAATATGAAACAGGGTACTAAAATATTTTCTTAGAAATCTTATAAACAATATAAAATAAAGAAAGATACGGATAAAAAGAAAGAAACAAAAAAATATTTGTTTGTCGCAGATACATAACATACGTACATCCAAATAAAAAAAACATAGAACAACAACAAAATAGTTATTAGCTTGTTCGTCGTGACTGCGACAAGCAGGTTTATCACTCACCATGATGCTGTTTTCAATGGTAACCCGTGAAAAAACGAAACTCAGGATCCCATTTTAATAGCATGAACACCTCTAGCTCCAGTTTCAAATTACACAACAGAAACATTTACAAAAATATTTCAAACCCCGCTAAATCAAAATTCACAAGATAAACGAAACAATCATAACATTAGAAACAAAATCATCCCAGTCTCGTCGCTCACCATATTCCTTCGAATTCAAAATGAAGCAAATCCCAAGGTTTTGTAAAATAAAACAGTACAAAACCGTAAATGTGATTAGATTCCCGCGGTTAAGCTCCACGGCTGAATTCGATTCTATTTTATCTTTTTAAGATGAATGAGGAAGATGCTGCGGTTTGTGTTAGATTGTATAATGTAAATAGTAAGCTGCACTTTATTATAGGAAATAAGCAGGAAAATAAGTCTGTAAAATTGAGAATCTGTGTTGTTACTGTTAGTTTATTTTAATACTGTGCTTTACGACGTTTTTGTACTGGTTTCATTTACGTATTTCGCGCGTTTGGTTAAACGAAAGATATCATTTAAAGGATTTTAGTACTCATGACAATGATTTTTTTACCATGAGACCAACTAACAAATATGGGAAAAAAAACAGCTCTTTCCTACAGTTTCTCAAATTAGAAATAAATTAACACCTCGCCTATAATCCTCGAAGGGTTAGGCAGAGATGTCGCCACTTATGTTAAGTCCCATGAAGCCCATTGGGTCACAAATCCGGAGTGTGTGGCTGCTACTGATAAATTCCTAATTGAAAAACCCAGTGGCACTTTGCCCGACCTAGGAATCTAACCAGGGACCTCGCGCTCAGCAGTCGCACCGTAGTCGCACCGTAGTCGCACCGTAGTTATATTTATATTTCGTAGTTTTATTTATTCGCGAACACGATGTTCGCGAATTACACAAACATAAATATAACCCTTATCCCTAATAACCGCCAAATGGTGGTCGTCAAACCATGTCACAGGCCTTTGAGGCGGTTTAGAAACTCTGACACTAGGGTGTGTGGGATCGTTAGACCTTACTGCCCACACGATAAGAAGAAGAATGCCGACTAGATTACAAATTAGAACTGCCCGAACAAAACATAAAATATAATAAAAGTAAATAAGCGTTTGAGTGTCGTCCGTCGCGGTAGGCTCTGAGGCGGCCCGTACCTCAGCTGGCTTGCTGTGCAGGATCACGTCGCTTGCGCGTGCCGTCTGCGTGTGACTGTTGGGTTCGATTCTCAACAGTGTCGATGGCAATCTAAATTATGTCGGCCCAGAACTGAGCCACCTTGACGTTCCTGTAGTGAACAAGTAGCAGTACACGCAGGACACGATATTAAATGCCCCATGTTTTGTAGAACAGCACCACAATTACACTCCAGAATAGAATAATCGGCTGCGGGTTGTTCGCAACAGATACCGCGGCCTCGTCATGAAGGGCTAAGAAGGAACATGGGTGGTTTTTAGTCAATAGAAGTCTGACACTCCATTTCGCTCTGCCCAAGAGCGGGAGGGGTTATTTGATGATTTCCCACCCCCCAAAAAAAAAAAGAATAGAATAATTTATGAATATCCACCTCAGCAGGTTACCTACACGTTAGTACACCTACAGACTCATCCGGTGAATATGATATTCAGTCACTTTTGTTTCTCATACCACGCTAAATTCAACCACATTCAACAAAAAGTGCGGAGGAGGGCTAAAACTCATTTTTTTGCGGTTTCCTCACTCGCAACTACAGAGCTTGTTTTAAAACAAACATTTATAGTACCGACAGACAAGAAAAGATAAATACGAAAATGGCCATTTATCAAACAAAGGGAAGTTTCAAAAGTGGCCGGTTTGTGTTACGGAAAAAAAAGTTTTTTATGTTTTTGCGTTAATACGGGTTTTGATGAAAACAGGATACGTTTTTTTAAGCTATTGCATAGCTTCTATCGCGGGCCTTGAGCGTGGGGACCGAATCCAGAAATTCCGTAACGAAAATAAAAACCTAACGAACTGACACTTGACAAATTGACACTTGACAATTTCTTGAAATCAAAAATTGTGAGTTGCCTGTATTTAAAATGGCCTGTATTATTCAGTCAAAAACTTCCTCAAAGAATTTCTGTGAGCGTGTTAATTAATTTTATAAGCGTAAGATAAGATACTATTAATAGAAATTATCAATAAATTACATTATTTGAGCTAACATATTAATAAAAATAAATTAAATTATATAAATCAAATGTAACCTTCATAGCTCTAACCACTAATAAAAACTATGACACAAAATAAAAGAAAAAGTAAATGACATCTTGACAACTGACGTAATGTCAGATGAAAAGTAAACATTGAAAAATTATTAGATTTAATATTTTAAAACGAGGTCGGATTCGGGCGGTGATAGCTGTCACACGTGTTCGTGAGATTTAATTTTTTTCATTCAGTGAGTTTTGGTTTAAAATATAACTATATTTTCTTTTTTATTGCGCAGAGGTTTCCGTAGAGAGTCCATTATGGACTCTCATCCCCTACCTGATCCTCCTGATCCTCCAGATGATATCCCATCTTCATCTGGTTCATATGGTAAGCGTCGTTTGGATGACGCAGATTCAAATAATGACGTTGTTTCTGCAAAAAAAACTATAATTGACAAAGAGATGGCTGTAGCTTCCATCCAAACAATGTATGTCCACCCAAATTTTGTGGTGGGCATTAAAGCATACAATCATTCGGATAAAGGTCCTTTCATTATTCACGTTTCCAGATCCATACCGGATCCTTCAGCTGGGACGACTATTCGTCCAATTAAGTTTGGCCAGTTTTTATTTTCCAACAAAATTGCTAACATCTGCACTGATGGGTTAAAAAAAGTGGGCAGGAACAAGATCTCCGTTGAGTTCACTTCTGGTGTTGCGGCCAACAAGTTCCTAGATAACCCTATTTTACTATCGAACAACTATGAAGCATCCATCCCTTCGTATAACATAACAAAAATGGGTATTGTCCGTCAAGTCCCGGTTGACATGTCAATGGACGAATTTGTTGAGTCCGTGGTCCTTCCTGAGGGTTGTGGTATAATTTTAAAAGCCCGCAGGCTTAATCGAAAAGTTAGAGAGGAGGATAAGACCTCTTGGGTGCCTACCCAAACCATCGTCATCTCCTTTCAAGGCCAAGTTCTTCCTCAAAGAATTTTTTCTTACCATACTTCTTTGCCCGTGGAGGTTTATCAATATCCCACCATCCAATGTCAAAATTGTTGCCGATTTGGTCACGTTAAAGCTCAATGTCGGTCTAAGGCTAGATGCTATCGCTGTTCGCAACCTCATACCGGTGACAGTTGTGACGTTATTGAGTCCATGGCTACGTGTATCCACTGTTTGGGTAATCATTTTGCCTATAGTGGTAATTGCCCCGAGCAGAATAGGCAGAAGTCCATAAAGATCCTCATGGCACAAGAAAATCTTTCGTACGAAGAGGCATCGAGATCTCTTCCTAAAGTCACAAAACTATACTCCGATGTTACGCAAAATGCCCCTCGTTCCCAGTCTATTTTTTCTCCCTCGCAACTTAATTCAAGCCCTTCCAATCTTTCTCCATCTGCCTCTTACAGGAAAACTGTGTTCTCTTCATCGCGTCCCAAAGCTCCATTAGGGAAATCTTATGACAGGACTGCCCATCATTCCATTGTTGCTGATGAACCCTCATCTCTTCCCAACGGATTTGCCCTCCTTTCTCAGAATCTTCCTTCTTCAGGACCGCCTCAAGAAGATAACCTTCTGGATTTACTTATGTCTCTAATTATTAGTTTAGTTTCACGTAATAATTCAACCCTACCGCCCCACGTTGCCCAAAAACTTTCCCATATTCTTTCCATTAATTCTAATTATGGATCCAGTCTCCGCTCTTCAGTGGAATGCTAAAAGCATCCGTCCGAGGAAGCCTGAACTTCTTTTTCTCATTAATAAATTTCACCCGTCTATCATTGCCATCTCGGAAACCTGGTTGGTGCCTGGTTCTCGTTTCCGGGTTCCAGGATACTCTTGCCTTCGGGATGATAGGGCTGATGGATATGCGGGAAGTGCATTACTTGTTAGGCGCTCCCTCCCGTTCTCCCATATTCCCCTTCCCTCTTTTTCTGCTGACATTAATGCTGTGGCTGTCAGGGCTTTTGATATAACTTTCCTCTCTGTGTACATACCTCATCCTCATTCACGTTTAATTCCAGATCTTTTATGCATGATCTCTTCTGTTCCTTCTCCAATCATTTTGATGGGTGATTTAAATGCTCACCATCGATCATGGGGTTCAAGTCATGATGACAACTTTGGTCTTTCCCTTCTTGAAATTCTTGATGAAGCGAACTTCTGCGTCATCAACAATGGTTCTCCTACTAGAAGAGTTCGCCCTACACAAAACCCTAACTCGGCTGTGGATCTTACTATGTGTTCTGCTTCTCTAGCTTCTATTCTTTCCTGGAGTATTTTGCCCCATTCTTATGGTAGTGATCATTTTCCTATTCTCGTCTCTATCTCTAATAGAGTTACGCCAATGCGCAATTTTAACCCTTCACTTAAGTATAGATTAAAGGATGCAAAGTGGTCCGCTTTTGCTTCATCCCTTGAGGATAGGATTTTTTCCCTCCCGACCCCAGACGGTAACAACCTTGTTGGTTGCTACTCCAAATTCGTGGAATCGATTACTTCTAGTGCTGATGATAATTTTCCTCTTAAAAAACCCTACAAATTTCAAGTATCAACTCCTTGGTGGGATTCGGATTGCACATCAGCAGTCAACGAAAGAAAAATTGCAGAGGAGGATTATAAAGCCTCTATGTCCCTTCACTATTTTTTAAATTTTCAAAGGAAAGCTGCCATTGCCACTAGACTTCTTTCTAAAAAGAAAAAAGAAGGGTGGCTCCGCTATTGTGAAAGTTTATCCCCTAGGTCCCCTTCTTCCTTTGTTTGGAAGCAAATCAAAAGATTCAGAGGTTCCTGTGGCTCTATCGATATTTCAGCCAATGAAACATCTTCTTGGCTGGAATCTTTTTCCGATAAATTGTCTCCGTCTTCGGCTCCAAACCTAGACAACTTTCCTTCTCCTTCAAGCCTTCTACCCTCTGTATGCTGTTTCGATTCCCCATTCTCGTTTTCCGAACTTCAACTGGCTCTTGATGGTCTCGTGGATTCATCTCCTGGGGCAGACGGTATTCCATACTCTTTTTTAAATAATGCCTCTAATGCTTCTAAGCAATATTACCTGGACCTTGTTAATGGCTTTTATGCGTATGGTTTAGTTCCACAACCATGGAAAAACCAAACGATAATTCCGGTTCTAAAACCTGGTAAGAACCCTTCAGATGCAGGTAATTATAGACCTATTGCGCTTTCATCAGTATTGTGTAAGGTCGCTGAGCATATGCTCAAGCACCGCCTTGAATGGTTTGTGGAAAGCAAGATCTTGTTGCCCGTTTCCCAGTATGGATTCAGAAAAGGTATGTGCACTCTAGATAGTCTTAGCATATTAACAACTGACATTCGCATCTCTTTTTTAAATAAACAACATTTGGTGGGAGTTTTTCTCGACATTGCATCGGCATATGATAATGTTTTACTTCCGGTGCTTAAAGATAAATTAGTCCGTCAGTTGGGAATTCCTGTGAAGCTGGTTCGTTTTATTTGTAATTTGTTGATGGAAAGAACCATTTCTATTAAATCTCGTGATTCTCTTTCACCTCCCAGGACTATCTGGAAAGGTTTACCGCAAGGTTCAGTACTTAGCCCTCTTCTATTCAGCCTTTACACTTTTGATCTTCATTTAACAGTTGACTCATTTTGTCAAATTTTACAATATGCTGATGACCTGACTCTGTATGTATCCGTGAAATCTCTGAAAGATGCCTCTGAGCGTCTAAATTCTGCCCTCGGGTATCTATCCGAATGGCTCCTTTTACATGGATTATCTTTATCGGCTTCCAAAAGCTCTGTAGTTGTTTTCACTAGAAAAAGATTTCCCTCCTCGGTTGATATTAAAGTTAATGGTCAAAATATTGCTCAAGAAAATAAAGTCAAGTTCCTAGGAATCTGGTTAGATTCAAAGTTATCAGGTGTTGCTCATTCTGACTTTATTTATCAAAAATGTGAAAGAAATATTAATGTTCTTCGTTCTCTTTCTGGTGTTTGGTGGGGTGCTCATCCCTATACTCAAAAATTATTATATAATGCCATAGTTCGTAGTCATCTGGATTATGGGCTATTTCTTTTAGATCCCTGTAATAAATCTGGCCTTCAAAAGCTTGATAAAATTCAGTCAAAATGTTTACGCATTATTCTCGGGGCGATGAAGTCGTCTCCAATTAATGCTATGCAAGTGGAAAGTGTAGATCCCCCCCTTTCTATTCGAAGACAATTCCTTGCTAATCGATTTTTCTTCAAACTTGTTCAAAATTCTGATCATCCCCTTTTGCGTAAGCTAGACCAATTATCTATCATTTCTGACTCTGGTCGCCGGTTTAATAGAGAACTTCCATGCCTTCTTCGTGCCTTCCTACAGTTCACTCGTCTTCCTAGCCCGCTTTTTCAAAACCCTGTTTTACCTCTTTATTCTTTGCCATATGATGCTTTGGTATACCGTCCTGATGTCATCTTGGACTTTGGAATTAACAAAAGCACTCTGGAAGCAAACAGGTTTTTTATCAGAAAAATTTCCACTGATTATTATAACTGGGTTACTATTTATACTGACGCTTCCAAAGTCTCTGATGATAGTCCAGTAGGGGTTGCCGTTTGGATCCCCTCTACAAAAATAATTTTAAGTTATAAATGCCCTTCGGTCACATCAGTTTTCACGGGCGAATCTATTGCCATTTTTGAAGCTATTTCATTTGTTAAATCTCATAATCTAAATAACTCCATAATATTCTCAGATTCGAAAAGTTGCCTTCAATCCGTTTTGTCAAACCCTTTCCGATCAAAATCTAGATTCCCTATTATCTTAAAAATAAGAGATTTACTTTTCCAGTGTCATAAATTAGGTATTAATATTATTTTGGCCTGGATTCCTGGTCACATGGGTATTAATGGGAATGAGTCTGCTGATTCGTGTGCTAAATATGCAGTCCAGTCTGGCTCGCTTGACCATTCTGAAATCTATTCCCATGACATTTGTGCTACTCTGTCAACCACTATGTATAACTCGTGGTCCCAAAGATGGAAAATTTCTAAAACCATAAAGGGAAAATTTTATGGTGATATTCAACCTGAGATTCCCCACAAACCTTGGTTTTTCAAGTATCAGTTGGCAAATAAATTGACCACTTCAACGATCTGTCGGCTTCGGCTAAATCATTGCTGCACCCCAGCCTTCTTGGCTAAACTTAGGATAAGGGATAACTCCCTCTGTGAATGCGGTCTGGATGAAGGAAGCGTGGACCATTTATTTTTCTGCTGTCCTAAATTGCGATTATCTTTGTACGATATCATCCCATCTCATATCCCTCGTCCAACCTCCACTAAATGTCTACTCTCCCTTGTATTTACCCGCTTTGTATATATTTTAAATAAGTTCATTGAAATTAATAAAATTAAGTTGTAAATTAATACAATATTCTATTTATTTATGCATATAATTATTTATATATATTTATCTTTTCTTCTTTCCTCTGGTAATTAAAAAAAAAAAAAAAAAAAAAATGTCTTGCTCTGCGTGTAAAATAGAAAATTAGTCAGATTTGAGATTTTCATAAAATACTGTCCAAATTTCGTCACTGTACAATCTCCTTCGTTTGATGGTCTATCATTTATAAGTACGGGATATTGGCAAAATTGTGGTGACTCTTCCACAAAAGCCATTAACTAAGAGTTGAAGTTGAATATTTTAAAACAGCAAAATCAAAGTTAATAAATCGAATAAGATCGATTATAAGGCTGCCAACAAAAATAGTTGTCGCCAAGGCGCGACATGAGACGTAAAAGGACATTTTATAAAAGATGAGGATGATTAGTAAAAGTGTAAGTATAAATACTATATTTAAATACTGCATTAATAAAATAAATAAATAATTATAATTGCATAAGTTGATAAAAAATGCTATGCAATAGCTTTACCGCGGCAGTCTCCGACTGCCACACGTCTCTTTTTTTAATTCTGAGTGTGATATTTACTGTGACAGAGTATTTACAAAATAATGTTTAACCTTTCGTTAACTGCCTCGCTGGTCTAGCTTACTAGTTATTGCTGAGCATGAGGTCCCGGGTTTCATTCCTTGGTTGGACAAAGTGTTACTGCAATTTTCCATATACTCAGTAGCAGTGTGGAGTCCGGTATAGTGCCCGGTTGATAGTCATAGGCTCGTCCTTCTCCTAATAACTTAATTGGTAAATTTCGGGTGTGTCGAGTAGGTCAACTCTGCCTAACCACTCGCGAAAATAGGCGTGATGCTGTTTGCTACTGTATGTATTTTATAATTTCATTCGTGGTTTATGTGAGCCTACCCTACATGGTGTTTTATTGAAAATACGGATTTATTGAAACGATCCCATTTAAAAGTTCGATAATTTGAATAATCTTACTTGCAAATAAACTAAGTATTTCATTCAAAGTCTATAATTTTGTTGGCACATGACATCCACAAACAATTATTATACAATTCTTCTAATTATAATTATCTGTGTCCTTCAAAGTTACCAAGCAAAATATCTGGTGTTGCCCCCCGAGTGGAATGGCAAATTAATTCAATGTGCCATAAACATGGGGCTCGTGGCTCGAATATATTAGAGGTCTGGTCGCGATAGCCTGTCAGTCTGGCAGACAGGATAGCTGGGTAGGTCTTGACAGCTGGCTCGCAATCCCTATTAGTCTGTCGGCACATACATAATTTAGGCGTTGTGAACTACGATATCGGGGCAGGCGTGTATTGAAAAATACGCAGAGCTAGGAGTAGCTTTTGTTTTTTTTAATCAAAATAAATAATACATAACATCACGCCTGTAATCGCTGAAGGGTTAAACAGAGATGTACCTAATAGTACACTTTCATTTCGATATGTTTAAATCTCTTATAACAGAGGGAGAGTATTTTTCTTTCAACCGGGCAGAAATCGGGACTCCGTGGCTGCTACTGAGAAATTTCTGATGGAAACAAAAACTAATAACACTTTGCCTTTTTTTTTTTTGCCGGTGGAAAATCATCAAATAACGTCCCGCTCTTGGGCAGAGGGAAAGGTAGTGTCAAACTTCTACCGAATAAAAACCACCCATGTTCCTTCTTAGCCCTTCATGTCGAGGCCGCGGTATCTCTTGCGAACATCCCGCAGCCCCGACGGGATAACACTTTGCCTAGGAATCGAACCCAGGGCCTTATGCCCTAGCCTTAGCGCTTGTGACCACTCGACCAACGAGGCATTAAGAATGTTAGAAAGTATCATGAATTTAATAAACACTTTTTTCATTCCCTATTTGTTAGTTGTCGTAGAATTATCTCCTTTACAAACAAAATTTCGTCTAGATTAGTAGATATTACTAATAGATTTAGACTTCCAAGAGTTTATGGTAACAAATTTTCGGAAAGTTAAGCATAGTTATTTTATTCAGGCGTCCGTTTCAATGAATAAATAACTGATACTGAAATGCAGAATAAAAACCATTTACGAAGTTCACTTTCAATCAGACTCTATTAATTTATTTAATTCCATCTATTCGTTTTCAATGTTGCCCGGACAACGTGAAACGTAATCAAATTATTTACTTAACTTCTGAAATTGTTAACAGATATTTAAATGGATTTCTAGTGAAAATAATCATTGAGATAGAGGATAAAAATAACGGGATAGACGGGATAGGCTTAGATATGGAAGACAACGTATGCCCGACAATAAGTAGCCCGCAGTGCGGCCGGGTGCAAATATCATAGATTCATTTTACTCCACTACTAGGCAGGCGACACACTAGACTCTTACCACTTAGCAAGCCTGTCAGTGCGTTCGTAGCCTAAGAGGCATTCTTGCTACGACGGTTACACTGCCTCAATAAGCTCTCTAAAAGGCATTAAATCATAAAGACCCAGACCTCTCCAAGACACATTAGGACTTGTGACGATATATTATTACAAACAACTTAATACACAAACACATTACAAGTCCAGCTACAAGGAGAATAAGAAAAGCAATCATCTCCTTTATTACAGGCAAAAAATCTAGCCTAATATCCAGGCCGTTTAGTGGCCATCCATCTTGGTTCAGATTTACTTACAACATAATATGATGTCTCTATTACACTGTATTATATTATTAACAATAAGTAAGTATTGTTGGGAGGGCCTCGTCGTTATAATAGTTCCTTCCGATTCTATAGAAAGTACTCCTTTAGGGAAACGTGAATGGGCTGAGAAATGGGTTCGAATTCGTAACTTTAATCTACGTACTCGTTTTCGGATATGTAGATGGAGTATAATGGATAAACTTTCAAAACATGTGTCCTTTTGTGGGGTTTGAAGACCTCATTTCGAACGAAAAGTATGTTTGCATACACTATAACCTACATTCTAAAAATTCTGTATTTTTGGGAACATTCAAATCAATTCATTTCTTTTTGTACAAAAAGTTATGACAACTTCATTATTATTAAAAAAAAAATCTAGTTTTATAGTTGGTTAGTTTGATAGTTTAAATATTATTACCCATTTATTCGTGGCTTTATAATATCTGCTACTCGGATCGATCTTTAGGTTAAGCTGCGCTTGCCTAGGTTGACTTGTGGATGGGTGACCGCCCATTACATACCGAGTTTCCTCCGTGCCTCGGAAAGCACGTTAAGCTGTTGGTCCCGGCTGCCATATATAGATCTTTGGCAGTCGTTACAGGTAGTCAGTAAACTGAAAGTCTGACAACCAGTCTGATAAAAGGGTATCGTATTACCCAGTATTAACTGGGTTGAGGCGATAAGATAGGCAGTCGTTCCATGTAAAATACTGGTATTCGGCTGCATCCGGTTAGACTGGAAGTCGACCCCAACATAGTTGGGAAAAGGCTAGGCTGATGATGATAATCTTATTAACAACCACAAGTTAAATCAATGGTTCAATTCATATTCTCCCTGATTCTCATCACTTCCTCCACTAAAACCCTCCCTCAGTACAAAATATTGTCATCTAACTTCAATAGTTATCGAGCTATAAACAACACCATGACTGGTGGGTCGCACCACGCTTGTCACCAATAAATCACGGGACTGCAGCTGATTGGTGACGTCACTGCATTGTTAGCAAACTTGTGTGTGGATTTTTGAACTATGTCTGATTGTCCGTCATGGCAAAGTAATAGTTGATTCTCAATAAATTCAGGAAATCGGCGCGTGAACGCCGTCGTCGTTAGAGTCTCACAATGTATTGGCTTACACCAATATATTACACACTCACACAATCACATAGTAAATAGGTAACAAGAAAATAACTTACTCCAGATTAGGGTGTTTATTTCACGATAGGTGAATCAAGAGACTGCAGGTGTTTTTATTTTACAAACATTAAATTGTCGCCATAGCTATGATTTTTTTATCGTGGGGTCAGTATCCACCCTGGTGTCAGAGATCTCGTGACACCTATAGGCCTCTGACTTGGGTGTACATGCCGTCGAGAAATATCTCTCAGGCATGCTGGCTTCCCGTCGGGGCTGCGGGTCCCGTCGGGGCTGTGGGTTGTTCGCAAGAGATACCGCGGCCTCGGCATAAAGGGCGACTCGACCTCGACATGAGAAGGAACATGAGCGGGAGGGGTAATTTGATGATTTCCCACCCCCCAAAAAAAAAGTCATGCTGGCATCCATACATTGTTTTCCTTCACCGAAAAAAATGATATAATTATACAATACCCAGATGAATCCAAAACATCAAAGCGTGTCTTGGATTCGAACTCGAGACACATGACTTAGAAGTGCGATGTTCGCACCACTAGATTACAAACTGTCTGTCTGTCTTGTTCCTGCTTATAGCCATGTACCAATCAACTTTACCTCGATTGACCGAGAGAAATAATCAACATTTTGCACCCCAGTGGACATCAATAGGTAAATTATATTCCAATCGATATGTAGATGAAATGAATAATCAAATCCCGATACAATTTAATAACACAATGCCCAATCCAACAAAGGAGGGGTCGTAATTCCAATCAGACCGCGCTCCACTATTGTGGTAAGCCCGTTACTATTCACACATGACCTACCTTCGAGGTAAACAGTTATTGGCTGATAACGTTGTACCTTTTTATTGAAAACTATAGCTGTTGCCAGCGGCTTCGCCCGCTACAACTCGAAAATTATCCCACGGGAAGAGAAAATCGGGATAAAAAGTACCCTATATGTTAATCCAGGGTATAACCTATCTACATACCAAATTTCAACCAAATCGGTCCGGCCGTTTATGCGTGAAAGAGTAACAAACATCCACACATCCATTCTCACAAACTTTCACATTTATAATATTAGTAGGAAGTAGGATTTTAAAGAAGTTTTTTACTACAGCCTCGTTGATCGAGTGGTTGCAAGCGCGACTGCTCAACATCAGCAGGGCTATTGCGTATCTATTTAAATGCCAGTGGCTATCATAGCGTCCATCGATTAACTGTCAAATGGTTATGGTTTGGTACAAAATGGAACCATTTGACAGTTAATCGATGGACACTATGATAGCCACTGACATTTAAAAAGATACGCAATAGCCCTGTTGGTCCTGGGCAATAACACTTTTTTTTTCCCACTCTTGGGCAGAGCGAAAGGGAGTGTCAGACTTCTACTGACTAAAAACCACCCATGTTCCTTCTTAGCCCTTCATGTCGAGGCCGCGGTAACTCTTGCGAATAACCCTCAGTCACGACGGGGGGGTAATAACACCTGACCTGCAAATCGCAATTATCAGGTCGTGCAAAGTGTTATTGCGTTTTTTCCATCAGGAATACATCTCAGTAGCAGCTACAGAGTGAGGACATTTATGCCTGGGTGATAATATGGCAATCATCATCATCATAATTTCAGCAAAAAAACGTCCACTGCTGGACATAGGCCTTCCCGTAGGTGTCGCCACATTGACCGGTCCCATGCGTCTCGCATCCAGCGGATCCCCGCAACCTTCACCAGGTCTTCGGTCCACCTAGTGGGAGGCCTTCCAACGCCACGTTTTCCGTTTTATTATAGGTACACCTCAGTCCAACCCTTTGGGGATTAAAGGCAAAATGTCTTCTTATCAATATTCTAACTTATGTTATGGGAGAAGAAGCATCTTAAGCTATATTTATTAAGAACTGACAGGACCAGCATATCTAAACTCCGCTCAATCACTGTCAGTTAAATCATTAAATCATATAACGTTGTGTTGTTGACAGTCTTTGAACGCAGTTTATAAAGTGCTGATCGCATTCAGCTTAATAACAATTCTCGGACTATTCACCGAAACTACAATATTTAACTCGTCCACCGACTTTTAGAACTGTAGTCTTTAAACCAGAAGTATTATATAGACTGCGTTACCTCCTAACACAGGTATTGTATCTAAGAGTACGCTCTCTGCATCACCTCTTGACCTAACTGTCTAACGAGAGCCTGCAGTGGGCCTTCAGCTACTGTCACTAGTGTATGTTATATCAAGCGGTACTATCTTTCATACCTTGGTTAAGGTCTTCTAGCTAATAGACGTCTTTCTGTTAAAATATTGATGACGATTTCAAGTACAATTACAGGCCCAAAGACGCTACCATTAGGAACATGTTCTGCAGTTTTAGTAAATAGATCAAATCAATTTTTATAAGACAAGTTGCCTTTATACGTTTTTAAACTGACAAGCGACTAACACTACGCCGTGGAGGCTGCGGGTTGTTCGCAAGAGATACCGCTGCCTCGACATAAAGGGCTAAGAAGGAACGGTTTTTAGTCAGTAGAAGTCTGACACTCCCTTCCGCTCTGCCCAAGAGCGGGAGGGGTTATTTGATGATTTCCCGCCCCCAAAAAAAAAGTCACTAACACTATTATTAACACTGAAAAAAAACGCTAAGCGTGTGATTCTGGGTTCAATTCATAGGTCGGCTAAAGTGTTATTGAGATTTCCCATCAGGTATTTCTCACATGGAGTTCGGTGGTATGTACCCTGTAGATGGCAGTGGGCTCGCCTCTTATTACATGGAACTAGCACAGTCCGCTGCCTCGACATAAAGGGCTAAGAAGGAACGGTTTTTAGTCAGTAGAAGTCTGACACTCCCTTCCGCTCTGCCCAAGAGCGGGAGGGGTTATTTGATGATTTCCCGCCCCCAAAAAAAAAAAGTGTTTCGCATTAAGCGACTGATATCAAACGCTGTATCGTTTGACATCAGTCTCTAAATGTATCTGTTTAATCTTAAAAGTAAATACAAGTTAGCTGGCTGTATACTTATTGGCTTGTTCGACTGTACATAACTGGCAAAATGTAGGTCTACCATAGACACACTTCTTACTAATCCTTCGGGGAAATCAGACTTAATCTTACTCGTATGCTATAGCACGAAAGTCTCGATGTTTTGATACGCCATTGCACCGACACCGTACCAGGCGAGGGCAGAAATTGCTAGTTTAAAATATACAAGAAAATAACAATAAAAATATACCTTAACTATAATAATATTCATAGAATAGAGCTCCAATGTGGCTACAATTGTAAAAGTCTAACTAAAGAGTAAGTGCATTCGCATGGAACCCAGTAATAGTCTATTTCCGCCATTTTCCGGTTCAGTTGGCTTGGATTGTTATCTATTGAGGAAGATGCTTAGGTACCTTACATTATTCGGTGTGTCATGGAATAGGAAACAGTTAGAAATTGTTGTGCCATTTTTATTATTATGAGCCTATACTGTCCCACTGCAGGGCAAAGGCCTCCCTTCCCTCCTTCCACTTTTTGCGATCTAGTGCAGTAGACCAATCCTTAGAGAAAGAGTCCAGCTCATCCCGCCATCTCCTTTTGAACCTGCCGCGTTGTCGTTTCTTGCTTTGTGGTATCCACTGAGTGGTAACTTTTGCCCATTGCTCCTCCGACATGCGGCAGATGTGCCTAGCCCAGTTCCATTTTAACCTAGCAGCTGTTAGGCCAGCATCAGCTATTTGGGTTTTGGAGCGAAGTATGGTGTTTCTGATGCGGTCCGTAAGTTTGACACCCCGTATACTTCGCTCCATAGCTCGTTGGCAGACCCCAAGTGCGGACTTCTGACGCTTTGTAAGCGACCATGTTTGTGCCATTTTACAAGTCTAGAATTCATCAGGTGGGTATACTTGGCATTTTCTGGGGAGCAGGCCTCCTGTCTTTGAGAGGCCCATAATCCACCACACACACAGCCTAGTGCCGAATCAATAAATTAACTGGCTTGCTTCAAAGTCTTCTCCTATGAAGCTACGATAGTTACGTCGTGGCCATTACCACTGGTTGCCACTCTACACACCACTTAGGTATCTATCTCATAAACTTATTTAATGATTGATACTCCGTATGGTGTCGGACGTAAGGAATAGCACCATCCCATATCTTACCGTGGGTGTCGTAAGAAGCGACTAAGGGACTTACCAGAGAATGGGCAGCAGCTTTCTCTGTGCCTTTGTAACAACCATACTGCGATCGCCAACCCACCTGCCAAGCGTGGCGATTATGGCAAATCCCCCCTTCTGGGGGAGGCCTATGTCCAGCAGTGGACGTCTTGTGGCTGAAATAATGATGATGATTTAATGATTAGCGTGCAAAATTCGGGACATAATCAAAAACAGGCTTTCTCTTGAACTGATATTTAAAAAAATACTTTCACAGCACACCGCGTCATCGAAAACTGCTCAATAACTTTAATTAAACATTCTTAGTTCAATAGTAATAGCTTCTCAGCGCTACAGCGTTGCAAGTTCCGAGCTAAATGGTCTATTCTGTACAGGATCACAAGCTATCTCATGCACAACTCATAAACTCCAACTATATGAAATAGCCCAAGTTCCTGTGAAACAGTCAACAAGTGAAGTTACCAGTAACTTTATCGGGATCGATATTTAGCTGTTACCACGTCAGTCTATGATCCTGCACAGTCTTGTACAGTAACTACGACACAACTTAGAACTCCTATCAGCTGTAAATTTGCCTTACATGATCACTTTTTAACTAGTCGGAGTTTAGTTCAAATCGATATCGGGTTAATATATTATACCTTTTTTTCAGTAACAGCCACGGAGTCCTGGATTTGTGCCCAGTTGATGGCAATAGGCTCGCCCCCTATTACATGGGACTTAAACATAACTGGCGAAATGTTGGTGTACTATTAAGTACACCTCTGCCTTACCCTTCGGGGATTACAGGCGTGATGTTATGTTTATGTTATGTTGTTTTTATACTTTTATTTGGTGCATCCACACCGTAGTAACTTTTTGTAGAACAAAATTGTCCAACATGATAACATACATCGTATAGAATCTGCTTCTTCTAAACTAACAGGCAGATGTACTCGTATTTCTGTGAAGTTTGTTCCGCCACTTCCTCTCTTCAACGAAAACACTAGAAAGTGTCGAAGGGTGGGCATTTCGGAGCACTGTCTCTTGTAAACTTTGACTTGAAAAGTGCTGGATTATCAGCCTAATTTGAATAATTAGTTTTTGACTTTATTTTACAGCAACATCCTTAATTTGCCAGCACATCAAACTATCAGAAACTGTTCAATTTCCCCAATAAACGTTGAACCTAATACTTTAGCTACAAAGTTGAAATTCTAGTAAATGATGTTAACAGATTATATTAGCGACCTTTGCAAAAAAAAATTGTTGACATGATACGATTTATTAACTTTATTGCGCCCCGTAGGTGGCTACGTTATTTACGGCATCTCTAGTATTTTATAAGTCCTCTAATGTGTAGGTGTAACAATACATTGGACATTCGGTGAGGTCGGGAGCACAGCATTCACACTGAGTGTCGGAAGGATCTCTAATCATGAATTTTGCTAAAATATGTTAGCAGCGACCCATTCGGGTGCGCAATCGATTGAGTATTAGAGATACAGGTCATGTGCAGGAGGTAAATGTTCCTAGGGTTTGACCAAAAGAGCCGTCAATAGGGGATCGGACAAAAAAAAAACTAATTAGTCCGTCAGATAGATTTCCAAAAAATATTGAATACATATTTTATCTTTTTTCACATAAACAAAAAATGAAGACGATACATTGCTTCGAAAACTCGTGAACTCCTCGAAAACGTCACATGTCAGTACATTTTTTACCTACAAATGACGTCGCAACCATGATCTATGACGCGTTTTATCTTTGTCAATTTTTATTAATTTGATAAAACAAAAAACACGTATCCAATATTTTTCGATAATTTAACTGACGGACTAATTAGAATCATACTTTTTGACTCAGTCCGATCCCCTTAGACAAGTTAGGGTGAAACTGAAATAAACAGTTACTGCAACATAATTATCATGGTCGTTGGATTATGTAAGTATGAGACCTTCAAGTCGTATCGTATTATACCTTCCTGTAATATTAATACTGACTTGCGGACTGACCTTAGGATATCGATATTCCGCAGTAATTGGGTTTCGAAGGGTACGGAAAATACTAATATTTAGCCGCATCTGGTGAGGCTGGAAGCCGGTCCCTATAATACTGGGATAAGGTGTCGATAGCCGCCGTACCTACTTAAATTATCTTTCTTAACTAATCTTAGTAATTTGAGATAAGTGGTGATATTTTATGTTATTTCATTTTCTCTGTAGCAGACCTGAGTATGCACTTAGGCGCGGTTTATGGCAATATATTATGTTAAATATTTAATCTATACTAATGTTATTAGCATGATAATATAGTGAAGCGATATCATAGCATGCGACAATATTATGGAGAGGAAATATTTGTATTTTTGTATGTAACGAATAAACTTAAAAACTACTGGACCGATTTGAAAAATTCTTTCACCGTTGGGTAGCTCCACTATCCCAGGGTGACATATGCTACTCGTACTTTTTATCTCTGTATTCTTACGGGACGGGAACTACGCGTGTGAAACCGCGTGAAGTCCGCTAGTTGGGTATAAGATAAACATTAAATTGAAGCAGAATTAGAAAATATAACACTCTTATAGTCCTTCAGTCAACGAACTTAACATGACATGACGGTTCAAATTGATAAAACTCTTTTACACACAGAATATAAACAGCAACAAAAGCAAGTGACAGATTAGTAGCCACATGACGAAAACTGTCCCATCACTTCACACTAATAAAAAAAGCTGAAGTTTCAAAAATTGTAGCTTTAAAAATATGTAAACACTAAAGTGGCCTCGTGATGAATGATAGCGGCCCTGTGATTAATGACGTACAGAATTATGTACCCTAGTACCTATGTACAGTCAAGTGTTTTCTACTTCGTCAGTTTTTAAATAATTTGCTTTTTTTCAACTTCGCTACTTCGTGCATGAGGTCCTTTGTTCGATTCCCGAGTCGGGCAATTTTATCGGGGTTTCCCATCAGTAATTTCTCAGTAGCAACCACGGAGTCTGGATTTGTGCCCGGTTGATGGTAATAGGCTCGCCCCTAATGACATGGTTCTTAGACATAACTGGCGAAATGTCCTCCACCTCTGCTTAACATTTTGGGATTACAGGCGTGACATGATGTTAATGAAATGTATATTTTAAAAATATACATTTCATTTATTTTCATTCAATGTATTTTTTTTGTTTTTTTTATTTTCGGTTAAGCCGGGCTTGCATAGGTTAATCTGTGGACGGGTGACCGCCCATAACATACCGAGTTTCCTCCGTGAATCGGAAAGCACGTTCAGCTGTTGGTCCCGGATAATAGATCTTTGGCAGTCGTTCACCGGTAGTCAGTGACCTGAAAGTCTGACAGCCGACTGGCTGCCGTAATTCGATACTCTTTGGTAAGTAAGACTTTACTTACCAAAGAGTATCGAATTACGGTACCTAGTACTAACTTGTTTGTGGAGATCAGATAGGCAGTCGCTCCATGTAAAATACTGGTATTCAGCTGCATCTGGTTAGAAATCATCTGGTTGGAATCCGACCCTAACATAGTTGGGAAATGGCTAGGCAGATGATGTTCTGACTTATACTCAATGTCTTTCCACAGTGTTATATTCATCATGGCATAATATCTGTGTCATGACTCAGTAAGTACTGGTAATTCGCCAGACACATTCCTATCGTACAATGACAGTACTCCTTAAAGTGACGAATATATGTAGGCCATGACTGTACCTATATACTGCGTATACATGACTGGGAAAATGAAACGTCCAAGCTTCTCTCCAATAATAATGAAACACAAACATGTGACGAGGGGTGAAAGTTATCTCTCTGACGCTAAATTGCTTGAAATGGAACACGTTCGTTGTTCTCTAACGACACGATGGATTGGCTGGCATTTCTTTTTTTTTATGTTGAAGACTAAATAATGCTAGACTGCGCCTTTTTAATAATATATTTAAGAGTGTAGTTTGCCAGTTCTTGTTATAAAAATCTTGTATTCTTTGGATGTTTTGTGACAATAGGGATGTTTACTGACTAGAAAAAATATGATTCTAATTAGTCCGTCTGTTAGATTATCGAAAAATATTGGATACGTATTTTTTGTTTTATCAAATTAATAAAAATTGACAAAGATAAAACGCGTCAAAGATTTGAGTGGGGGGTCGTGACGTCACTCACCGGTAAAAAATGTCATAGTAATGTCTTAGAATATGACGTCACACGAGTTTTCAAAGCACTATATCGTCTTCATTGTTTGTTTACGTGAAAACAGAAAAAATACGTGTCCAATATTTTTTGGAAATCTATCTGACGGACTAATTAGATTTTTTTAGTTAACTACCCTATTGGCAATATTTCGCTAAACACAGAATTAATGCATTTGACACTGTGTATTACGCTATTACCCCGCATAGTTAGTAGCTAGCAGAAGTTATCATTACATAAAGGCAGCCCAACCAACAAATAGTACCTAAGTACAAAGAGTAGGTGTCAATGACCCACACGCACGTAAGGTCGCTAATAAACCGATAAACTGAAACCTTACAGTTAACTTACGTAGTTATTGATTCGCCAGTTACCGGCAAAGAACCTTAACTGCTCACTCGCTTACTCATACCAAGAACAAAGACTTTATTTTTAACGTAGTAAGTTTTTTACAGAAGATTTAAAGTGAGTAATCTAAATGTGCTGCTGAACAGTCTTGGGTTCGATTCTCGCGTCGGACAAAGAGCTATTGAGTTTTTCCATCTGAAATTTCTCAGTAACAGCCACGGAATTAAGATTTTTGCCTGGTTGACGGCAATAGGCTTGCCATCTATTACATGGGACTTAAACATAACTGGTGAAATCATAATCAGCTGAATACCAGTATTTTACATGGAATGACTGCCTATCTGACCTCCACAACCCAGTTAATACTAGGTAATACGATACTCTTTGGTGAGACTGGATGTCAGAATATCAGGTCACTGACTACCTGTAACGACTGCCAAAGATCTATATATGGCAGCCGGGACCAACAGCTTAACGTGCTTTCCGAGGCACGGAGGAAACTCGGTATGTCGGGCGGTCACCCATCCACAGACCGACCTAGGCAAGCACAGCTTTACCTAAAGATCGACCCGAGTGGCGGTTCTTATTAAGCCACGAGCTAACATAACTGGTGAAATGTGGGTGTAATATTAGGTGCACCTTTGCCTAACCCTTCGGGGATTACAGGCGTGATGTTATTTTGTAATTAAAATGTTAATAATTTTAGGGTAAAGTATAATCTCATATGGACATGCGTACTTAGTTACCTTTAACCTTTTCCCTGCCACGGAAAGCCAATTTAATAAAAATATTTTGGCCTTGAACTTCAGCTACGTTGTTTTCATTCATTGCAAAATGAGTTAATTTCATTATGAACTCAAATAGTAGGTTTTATTGATATAGACCAAAGAAAAGATGGATGGATTGTGTGAGGAATGATATGAATGAGAAAGGAGTAAATGCCACCATGACGTCTAACAGGCAAGAATGGAAGAATAAAACGTGTTGCGCCGACCCCAAATAGAATGGGATAAGGGCAGGAAGATTAATAAGGGTTTTAATGTAGTTCGCAAATATGACACTTCACGTTATTAAAACTTAAAACTATACTTTGTACAACACAATATTTCATTCAACAACTTCAATTAAGTTCCTACTTAGTTTCAGCTACCAAAATATTCCGAACACAAAGCGGCTTGCGGTCGCGTGAGCCACCATTTTAAAAGCCATGTTTATAACCGTTTGCTGTATCAACCTTCACTTATAATTAAAACAACGGTATAACCTCGAACACTGCTACGTACCTCACGAATGACCTCAATTATAGGTCATGTTGATAAACATCTACTATTTAGTGCTTCTAAATGCATTTCTAAGTTGCATGCATGCAGAAATAAATCAACAGCCGGTATAAATAAGGTTTAATTAGCCATTAAGCAGGCTTGTAAGCTTCAGTTAGAAAAAGCTTACAGCAAGAAACGAATGTCTTAGCCATGAGCGACACGCAACTTGTAACAGAAAACATAACATAACATCAAGCTTGTAATGCCCGAAGGGTTAGGGAGAAGTCACACACATGTATAGTCATGTAATAGGAGGCGAGCCTATTGCCACCAATCGGGCACAAATCCATACTCCGTGGCTGCTACTGAGAAATTCCAGAAGGAAAAACCCAATATCGGTTTGCCCAACCTGGGAATCACCAACAAAATCCAAACCCAGAACCTAATGCACAGTAGTCGCGCTTGCGAGCACCAAACCAACGAGGCAATCTTGCGACAGCTTCTCGTTAAAAAAGTGGAAATCATGTTTTTCCTACTCCTCCGCTATTCTTTTCTGATTAATTTCGTTGCGGGATCCAAGACAGTTTAATCGTTTCTCTGGGACTTCGTCGAGCTTCATTGTCTCGGCGCTTTTCTTGTGGTCGCCACTGTTGATTCTGGCTAACAGGAGTTACAGTGGTTTGGGAATAGTGTGGCGGGCTTGTCCCAAATTAAAAAAAAAAAAAAGCTTCTCGTTAAAATCATCAAAGGTAAATACTTAAATGCATATTGCAAGTCAACAACCTTCCAACGATTCTTTGCCGTAACGACAGGATGGACAGCACTATCTTAAAGACTTTACTGCCACCCTAAAGGAAAATGGTCCCTTTAAAAGTTTTAAATGAGAGAACACGACGCCGGTCATATCAGGTCAGATAAAAACCGCAGACACCTCGCCCGACAAAACGAAAACACCTCAACCTTGCAACACAATCTTTATCCACAATCTTCTGAAACTAACTCAATAAAAAGACCACGAAATCACCTGAAACTTCCACCCAGACGTTCCACTGCAATTCTTTACGAAGCTTATTTGTCTGTTGGGCAAAACAACAAACAAATATGGCTGACAGCTGAACATGCCACATGGCAATGAATTATAAGGACGAGCACACGAACGCTCCATCATTCGGCCTGGTCACGCGATCCGCTGGGCATTCACGAAACTTCCCAGAAAACTTTATGGGTGTAGTGGCTATAAAATCTGCGGACAGGAATGTGGTGACAAAGGTGTTAATGTAATTCCCTGAATTCCTCTGTAATTGTTATCTAATATCGCTATGTTTTGATAGAATTTATTTTGTCATTTTGAATGTGGTGATATAAACTTCACATTTGCTATTATAAAATCTTTATAAATCATATTTATGAGGGAAGACTTGCCATGCCTGACCCTTCGAAAAATATACAAACTGACATTAGTCATCCAAAACCTACCAGAAACTACTCTTTACATTTTCTTTTTTTTTGGCGGTTGGAAAATCATCGAATAACCCCTCCCGCTCTTGGGTAGAGCGAAAGGGAGTGTCAGACTTCTACTGACTAAAAACCACCCATGTTCCTACTTAGCCCTTTATGTCGAGGGCGCGATATCTCTTGCGAACAACCCGCAGCCCCGACGGGACTCTTTACATTTTAAGTAAGTTTACTGAATGACGTTTTTTTTTTATCGAATATCATCTATCCCTCTTTAATCCCGCCTACTTTTATTGCTTCATCTGCCCTCTGACTTCTTAGCTCTACCCTTAACACAAATCCGCTGGGAACAATTAAACCATCGCCTAATCTTTATCGTGTGACAAACGTTTAAAGAAACACCGTGAAACTGTGCGAGGGTGAATATTCTGAAGGAAACTTGGAGGCGGAATCAGGGTACTGAATTTTCTTCCTTTGATCTTTAACGTGCCATGATTACAATGTCATTTCATATTTTGTTGTAACTTTCGAACAAACACTTTATTACTTTGTGTAATTTCCTTTGTAACATTGTATCCAGCTGGTACTTAATAAGTTCCGAGTATCCCTACTTTTAAAATTGCTACTACCATTAGAACCCTACTGAATAATAGGGCATCCTGCCTTTGTACTCCACGAAGACCACACTTGTGTGTGACGAAACGAGTTTAGCTTTTACAAAAAAAGACGACCATTTTTCCACTAATCTGTTACTACTCAAAGTGGAAGCAGCTCATGCGAACCATTCCATACTTCAAATCCGTCTGAATGTCACAAGCGTTCGACTTTTTCTTTAGTGCCTCCTAAATCAGCAATATCGATCACTTCAGTAAGGTGTGTCCGGTAAAATACGACCACTTGGCGTAGACCTACATTTTGAATTAACTCTACTTCGCCTTCAAAAGAACGCTCTTCAAAGAGAACACAAAGTAAATGGAACGAACGTCTGTCGGGGACATCTCAACACATTACGACTAGAACGATTTGAAACCAATGAAGTCGAGTCTTTGTTCGACAATTTATCGTTCCGTTTTGTTAGTTCATTTGAAAGCGCCTGACGCAAAAACAACAGAAAGTTAACTAAAGGCGAAGAAAGAAAACTTTGCTCTCATTATTTATGCAGGCGTTTTTATTTTGGCGCTAAATTGTGTTTCAGAGAAATATGGAATCGTAATGGAAAAAATGTTAGGGGAATTCATTAATACAAGAGCCATAAATATTCGCATTATTTCTTGGGGGGTGAGTAATAAATTCGTAATAAAGATGAAGAGAAGTGTGCGACGATAAAGGCAAAAGTGCGAGCGATATAATATATCTCGCGACGAATTCGCAACGCCCTGATTCCTATACACGGTTATGACATCTCTTTACATAAAAATGTGGTTTTATACAGGATGGTGCGTATACTCGGGAATACGAGACTAAAATCCCGGGAAATAAGTGCGGGATGGATTCGTGATATGTTTATTTTGTAATTCCCGTTCCACCTGTCCTGGCAATCAACCACAAAATTTTACGGCACACAAACCGCGGAGCGTCAAAGTGCGGTATGAAAACATTGCTATCACCATCAAAATCGAATTATATACGATGTCTGCGTAAACATTAGTTTATTAGGGAATCATGGGAACGATAAACAAGGTTTATGGTTACAGATAAAATACCGCCGAAGATGTGTCATAAAGGTTTTTTCATCTGGCAACACACCGAATATAATGTCAGCAAAGAGCAAAGCAAATAATTTATTCTGCAGTAATCCCTGACTGGTGGATTTACAGGTGAATGACCCCAGTTAGACAAACAAGAAAGGTTTATAATCATGCGTGTGTTAAAATAATATGGAATAGAATCAGTCGAATATGTTTGTTTAGGACTGAAACATTATTAGCACAGTTTAGTTAATGCCCAAATGGAAGTTTATTGTCCGTTCAGTTTGTTTTGTTTTACAATACTGTGTGATTAATTAGCATTTTCATTGGATATGGGATAGTTTCTGTATTTTGAATTGTTCTATTTTTAACAGAGGAATCATCATCATCTGTCTAGCGTTTTCCTAACTATGTTGGAGTCGGTTTACAGTCTAACTGTATGAAGAAATAAATGCCAGAAATGTCCACAACCCCTTTTATTTTTTTGGCTGTTAGAAAATCATCAAATAACACCTCCCGCTCTTGGACAAAGTGAAAGGGAGTGTCAGACTTCTACTGACTAAAAACCACCCATGTTGCTTCTTAACCTCTCTCGAACAACCCGCAGCCCCGACGTGATGTCTGGAGGATGAAAAGGATGTCCCCTGGGATAATGTAGTTGCTATGTGCTTAGAGCAATAGTTTTACGAGGAACTTTTGGTGCATGGGCATCTTCGGAAACAGCGCCATTTTCAGTTTTTAAACTTAGGTATTAATTGAGCCTCCATGTCAAAGTGTCATCGTCATTCAAACGCTAACAGATGCTTGTAGCACTGATCAATGTCCTGATTCATTGCAATACCCAAATAACATTTCACGGATAAAGTCTATTATTCTGTAAACAAGATTACACCTTATTCAAAAGCCGTAACATCAGAAATTGAACGATAGCTACCGTCAAAAACGTCCATCATTTTCTTTACTCTGTAATTCGCGCGTCGGCCGCTTGGGTGCGCTTCTCGTTTATAATGAAGTTGAGAATGTTTGACAACCCTTGCTGGAGTGTGGCGCGCAAATTATGACGGCGCCGATTTCAGGGCTGGCAACATTGTTACTAGGCTGGCCTTTAATTAGGTTGTGTGTACTTACGGGAGTATTGTTTCCTTTGATCTGAAATTAAAGAAAAATACATAAGTGAGGTACAAATACTTTGACTAAATAATTCAGACATGTTTTCGTTTAAATGTAGGTACAGACGCTAGCAGATCCAACTATGTTACAGTCTTTAATCGATTTTCAACTTTGTCGCTAAAGTTTAAGGTTGATTGGGATTTGTCATTTTCGGGAACGATGCTCCGTGTGTGACGATATCTCTTATGAGTAGTGATTCAGAATTTCAGACCATCAAACTGGTCAAGCTTCCCTGGAAAATAAATTAAAAAAAAAACGGATTTTCGTCAGCCGATGCAATATTTTGCACCTGAACGCGTTTTAAATATATCGACCACGTTCAGTATGCTTACAAAAGCAGCAAAGCATTATTTATTTCCACACCAACAGGAACACAAAAAATTTACCGAAATATATAGTCTAAGTTACGAAATATGGAAACTAACTGAAAGAAAGTAATATAAAACAAGTCAAACGGGTACAAGGGAAAACTTGTTTGTTCTCAGTAACTTGCTAGTTCAAGTTAAAAGTGGCAACACGCCCGGCCAGTTCGCATTTACTCCACAAACGTAACGAAAACTTTAGATTCAACATCCTAACATTTACTTTTATTGAAGAAAAGTTTGCTGTATTGAATAGTGGCTTTTTAGAAGTTAAAAGAAAGTTAATGCCTGTTTAAGTTACGTACTAACGTAGGGAGTTGAGAAGTCGTAATTAGCCTACTTTTCTAGCTATGTTCGAGTTGGTACTTGGTGTTACCAGTTAGTCGGAAATCAAGACTTGCAAACGGCGATTTTCTGCGATTAGAACCATTAGAGTGCGGTAAGAGAAAAAATACGCGTTATTTCTGGCATTAAGCTTCTACGACTATCTGCATAGCCAGCTAGTGCCAATTTTTTCAGCCCAAGGTCGCTGAAATTCGTGTGTAAGAAATGTATAATGCATCAGCATCGTATATTCTTTACCCACGAATTTGTTTAATTCATCTTGCGAATGTATCACCATCATGAAAAAGCACGCATGCAAAATGATAAAACACTAAAACATGGCCAAACATTTTGCTAAACTTTCATAACTAGCCCAAACTTTCACCGCTCATAAAAACCACACACTATAAACAAAATAAAACCGGAACAGATACAGTTATCCCGCATTTATTTCTACAACACACGCTACAAAATTAGTTCTAATCTTGTCCACATTAAATAAAAACACATTAGTCACGCGACAACCCTACGTCGCACCCCTTAGTTGTATTATAAGGGTGATCCCAGACGACGTACACGTAACGAGAAGTCACAGTTTTACGAATTTAAATTATTACGTCGCTTTGTCAAGAGAATTGGACTCCATTTTGAACTTGATGATTTCTTGACAGATGTATTTGTCAAAGTAAGGTCACCCATGAATACCTAAATTAATGAAGATGGAAGTGTAAGATGTCTTACGGACACCGGGTTGAAACGGAGTTCTTATTTAAAAATGTATTTATGTCAGACTTCTAGTGACTATAAACCAAGCATGTCCTTTCTTAGCCCTTTATGCGGAGGCTGCGGTATCTCTTTCGAACAACCCGCAGCCCCGACGGGACAATCATAAGCCTATGATGTAGAATACTACATGTAGGTACCAAAATTTCAACAAAAGCACAGGGCTTAAATTCAGATCCCACCGCGACATTTTGCGAAAGAGACATTCTGCGAAAGAGGCATTGTGAGAAAGCGGCATTCTGCGAAAGCGACATTATGCGAAAGAGACATTTCGCTACCAGTAGACATTTTGCGACTGAGCCAATAATACAATCCATAATTTACCTATTGGTATTCTACTACGTACTACGACAAGGCAATCTAATTATTACTTGAACAAAGCCTTGTAACAGCACCTTTCAGAACTCAATTCAGTTTGCCATTGTTGACCAAAGCTTAATTATTCAGCTCTAACACGCTCGGATCAATAGAGCGCTGACCTACCGCAATCGATTTAAAAAAATAACTACACCCCTAAATAAACAATGCATATGGCCGCGAGGATGGCGTGGCCTTATGTTACACCCATAAGTTCGCATGTGCAATTATTGTGTAGGTATGCGTGTTTTATCTTGTATCGTACTAAAAATCGTGCCAACTATATAAATGTTCAGCCAAATATTTAAAAACAGAACGAATTCTGAATTTGAAAATAGAATTCTGTTTTCTTTTTTTTACAGTCATTTAAAAATGTAAAAAAAAAATGTGCAAAACTTTGCTACTTCCAGTGTCGTTCAAATTGTTGATGGTAACGCAGAGGTCACTTTGACTGCACTTTTTGGGGTACATTGGGGTTAGGTTAGAACGCGAACGGCAGCAAAGTGTGAAAGGGAGCTGTGTCGTAAACTATTATATATCCACCTCGAATCCTGCCGTCATAGCCCCAAAACCTGCAGAGTTCTGAATGTTTCTAAAATATTGGCGGAATATAAACGGCCTGATAAAAGGATCGTTTCTGGTTTTTTCGCGTTTTTTTTTCTCACAAGTGAAGCTACTTATTGATTCGGCAGCATGTGTGTGTGTGTGCTTGTGGTGTGTGTGTGTTGCAGGCGAATCGGGAGCGGCGCCAAAATGCGAGCACGTCACGCTATGAACTTAGGGCTGAATATTGATTTATCCCTAATAAGGGGTCCTGCTGACGGTCCGGCGAGACGGATTAAAGCTGCATTTTATTAATGGTCGTGTGTTGATAGAGGGCTGATTTTGTTATTACCTATTAGTAGTATTGCCTGTCCGGAAATTGTACTTTGTGAGAACGATTTAAATTGTTGATTAAATACGGGACCTAGTATGGAAGATAACAGCCATATAACCTACACTATTGTCCACGCCTTACACGCGGACACATACCTACTGATAATTCTGTCTTATAATGTTTGAACTTTACCGTTCACAGTTTCCACAATAGCTTCTGTTCTGGCAAAAATATTAATCCAAATTGTCAGTCGCACTGTGAACAGCCCGCTTTACATTGTCACCCCATGTTTATCCCTACACCTATGGTTTGCCCAAAGCTGCACCTTATAATTTACGATCACGATCCGAACGCCCCCTGGTGCCCATAAAATGCAACATCTATGTCTATGGTCAAAGTTTACCATGATATTGTGTATTTAATGAATTCCTTTCTTATCACTTTCGTGTTTAAAGTAATTGGTGGACAGTTAATGGATTAACCACATTTTTGTCCGTCGTTACCGTGAAAATATCACGCTTTTATAACACAACAAAGTAATTATTTGTTAATAGCTGTATTATGTTGTGATTTATGTAATAGTAGTAATACGACCTCAATGTTGCACGCACTGTTTTTGTCTTTTTTTATATAACAAACGCATTACAGATGGAGGTTCTCAATTCGACCTTTATCGTGTATCTGTCCCCTAATATGTCTGTTCTACAGTATAAGAGTTTAACTGATATTTTACAAAGAAAACTCTCACATCAGAAATCTTCATCAGGAGTTTCCAAGCAGCAGCAACTGAGTCTAGATTTGTGCACGGTTGATAGACAATAGGCTCGTCCTATATTACATCAGACTTAAACATTACCGGCGTGGGTTTGTGTACTAATGGGTACACATCTACGTAACCCTTCGGGGATTACAGGCGTGATGATAAGTTATTATTTAAAACTCTTACTGCCGCACTCAGAGAGCTTTAATGATTACTTAGGCCATCACTTAGTAAAGGTTTTGACAGTTTTGTCATACAAAATTATGTCAAATCTTTACTAAGTGACGACCTAAGTAATCATTAAATATCTCTGAGTACCGCAGTTACATAGCTATAGATTTAAATCATAAGAAGTGCTCTCGCCGTACTAAATGTGATTTTCAGTGTCGGTCACCGAGACGATACTATTTTAACGCCATTATCAACAAAACAGACACGTGAACATATAATTATACAGTACATGTCGAATCGATTTGGACGACGACGCGGTTGGTGCAGTGGCTCAAGCAATTGACTGCTGTGTTGCGTGTCGTGGGTTCGATCCCCGCACGAAATAATTATTTGTATGGCCTACAGATAGTTGTTTCGGGTCTGGGTGTCTAAGCATGTGAGTTTTAATGTTTGTGAACGCACCCACGATACAGGAGAAATTCCTAGTGTAGGGCAACATTAAAAAAAAAATCGTACTCCACAACAGAGAGCCAAGGCCAACATTTTCTAAATGAAAGAAACCAAACCAAAAGTCAAGGACATCAAAGTGCAGACATTTCTCACATTCGATTCCCGCGAGAACGAAAGAAATGGCGTGTAGTCAGTGGCAGAGAATCACATATTTCAGCGACACATCCAACCGCGAATGTCTGACGCAGACACAGAACATTATTTATTAAACGTACCGACGTATCCTGTTCCCATTATTTTCTAATAATAGCAAGATATATAAGAAAATAGATACTTCTATCAGTATGTCGTTATTGTCGTTGTTACCAACAAATAGTACAACAAACTATTATTAGTCGAACAAACTATTTGGTATACATTGATTGCAATTTTGTTTTGTATTGTTTGACATCAGTCTCTAAATGTATTTGTGTAATCTTAAATGTAAATGCAAGTTAGCTGTTTACTTCATATCTTGTTCGACTGTACAAATATCTACTATTTCCTCTTGATACAATCTTTCTTGCAGTTACAATCTTGAAAATGCAAAAAATAAGATTACCGGAGCAATTTACTTTAAAAGCCAAGGCGTCATACTTTGTCCGATATGAAATCTATTTTACCCATACCGGAAGGCGGATTGTCTTCTCTTCTAGTTCAACAATATTATAAGCTAAAAGTAACCACAGACAGTAAAAGTTAATATGATGATGGTGAATGAATACTAAGAATCACCTAAGAAGAGTCGGTAGTACCAATATGTATACAATTAACAACGTTTAGAAGCAATTTTCGACTACTGTATCGATTTCATTTTGATGTTACGTTACGGAACTTATATTCTGGAACCCATGTTATCATGAAGTAGGTCATATCTGGCAGTTGCAATCGTTATTTCACGTTTGATCTTTGTCAAATGTATCCATTTTAGTGCTCGTGTCCGTACGTACGTAGAAACAGAATTCCATTTGTATTCATATTAAATGAATAACTCAAAACATTTTGATTATTAATAGCTTTTCAGAAAGCCATTATTATTAACTTTGGGACTGGAAAATATTTGTGTAATTCAAACGAATTCTCGGAACGGATTGATTCATTACGAAGTAATTTTTGTGTGGAAGGTCATTGGTCAGGCTCGGGCCGGCGGGAATTGATTAAAGGCTGTTAGTTCGGAGTATTTTTTGCGGTAGGAGTAGACCTTTAAATGTTGACTAGTCTTGTAGGGTCGATAATAATCGTATCAAAGCTTTGGTACTAAACAACACTATTTCATGGAATGGAAAAGTGACTTACTGACTAGCTAACTAAATAAAGCCGCTATGCCTGTCCTTTCTAACAAAACTCTTCGTTATTCAACTAAATCTCGGCTAAACTAGTGAAGTTTAGATAACAGTTAACTTCATCGACACGCAAGTCGTATTATATTAAAACAACCATATTCAAGCCACCACGTAACAAGTTACAATCCATCCAAACTTATTTTTCAACTCAACTCATCATTTTCACAACAAGCTAAAGACACGATAACATTCCATAATAGTCAACTTCTGAGCCAAATAGCCCATATTTATCTCCATAACAATGCTTGCGGAAAACTTCTTACACTTCTCTACAAAGAATCATCGCGATGAATAGTTTACTACACAAGAAACCTCACCTTTCAGGCCTCAAGGCCCAGGCCCAAGGTAATATTGAGGCCGAAACACACTCCTTAGGGACCCAAAACTACGCAAAGGGTTGTAATTTGAAGGAAAATACGTCAAATTACGGCGAGGTTATAAAAGGTAAACTAACCATATTCGGGAGCACGTTTTCGCGATGTAAAGTAATGAAATGAGTGTATTAATGTGTGTTTTAGAAGGTTAATGGTTAAGATTTGGTGAATTTAGGGTGTTTTGTAGCCAGTTATGGTTGTTTTGGTTAACCCATAGGTTAATTGCTTACAGAATTATGTAGGGTAGTGGAGGTTAATATATGAATTCCGCCCACAAGAAAAGAGTAATTTAGTGGCCTTTTAGTTGTCACAGATGGTGATGCATAAGGGGATCGGGAAAAAAAAACAATTAGTCCGTCAGATAGATTTCCAAAAAATATTGAATACATATTTTACTTTTTTCACGTAAACAAAAAATGAAGACGATACAGTGCTTAGAAAACTCGTGTGACGTCTCATTTCAGTACATTTTTACCTACAAGTGACGTCACAAGCCCCACTCATGATCTTTGACGCGTTTTATCTTCGTCAATTTTTATTAATTTGATAAAACATAAAACACGTATCTAATATTTTTCGATAATCTAACTGACGGACTAAACAGAATCATATTTTTTTAAGTCAGTCGGATCCCCTATTTTAATAATAGGTATACCAAGGAACTTTCTCCGTAACTGAGGCCGTTTCAGTCAATCCGTCCTAACGGCAGAATATTCCGCTCAGTTATTTGGAAAGAAGGAAAAGGCCTCATTGAAACTCCTTTCTGAAAACCTTTACAAGCGGCAATCGGTTTCTCGGCAGCTTTTGTCAATTGATTAAGTTTTTACAAGCTTTTTCAACTTGCAATATTTGTAATGTTTCTTTATTTAGGTCAAATCTTGCAACTGGTTTTTAAAACAGTTATCCCAATCGATTGAGCTGAAATTTTGCATACACGTTAAGATGACATTAATGCATGATCAACTAAGTGACTTCATGGTAAATCCAATATGGCGAACTCCCAAAGATGGCGGACTAGTTATTTTTAATGCATGATATACGTATCAATTAAAATGGTTTGCTGAAAGAATAATCATCTGCCTATCCTTTTCCCAACTATATTGGGGCCGGCTTCCAGTTTTTCCGGATGAAAACTAGTATTTTACAAAGAAGCAGAGACAAACTGTTGCTGCTGATGTGGTTTCAGCTAAAAAGAATACAAAAAAACCGTCAAAGCCCAAAATAAATGTAAAAGCTTGTTTTCAAAAATGATTTTACTATAAGCCTGTTAACTTTTCTATCATTTTTATCGCTAGTCTCAGCTCCTCTGCATATTCAGTTAGTTTAAACACTAATTGTTCCAAATTGCAGCTGACGTCAGCTGAAGTACTGATGCATAGTCTGACAATAATCAACTAAGGGAAATTGGCTGCTGTGGTTCTGTTGGTCGAAGGCTTCCGGCCAATCAGACTAACTATGTATTAGTTATGCCACGCTTTGAACGGTGCGGTTTTGTTGCAAGTATACTTGTTTGTGTAGTGGAATATAGAAGCTTCCTTCAACATTATAACATAACATAACATCACGCTTTGTGATCCCTGAAAGGTTAGGCAGAGGTGTACCGATTAGTACATTTCGCCACTTTTGTTGAAGTTCCATGTAATAGGGGGCGAGCCTATTGCCATCAACCTGGCAAAAATTCAGACTCCGTGGCCGCCACTGTGATATTCCTAAAGGAAAAACTCTGTTTAAGATCAGGTGAACTTTTAATGCGTATTTTCAACCATTTTGAGGGGTTGAAGAGCAAAAGGGAGTGTCAGACTTCTACTGACTAAAAACCACCCATGTTCCTTCTTAGCCCTTGCGCAGAGGCCGCGGTATCTCTCGAACAACCTGCAGCCCTGACGGGACCTGCTACGATCCTTACATACTCCTTAGATTTATAAACGTGGATGCAAAAGGAGTATCCTAGGATTGTGCAAGTTGCGTTCTACCTGTTTCTGCCTACCCCTCTGGGAAAAATACGTAAGTGAGTGCTAACATAGTAGAACAAAGCCACAAATTAATCATCATTCTCAAAACGGTACGAGACCATGTGTGTTACTCCTTTTTACGACCTCCGTTTACGACTGCACTAACAGTACGAGTAGTAGATACACTAAACAAAGCAATTTATATACCAGTACCTCTCACACAAAGTAGGTAGCTAAGTAATACTTTGTAGTATCCACAAGGATAAGTCAGGGATGAGTAATCGAATGTCATTCACATTGATGGATGCGTGGCCAGTAGATGCACTCCTAAGGTTGTTTGTTCCTTATCGCGGCCATGTAACGCAAAAAGCATTAAAAGGAACACGGACAGGTTTTAGTCAGTAATAGTCTGACACTCCTTTCTGCTCTGCCCTGAACGGGAGAAGTCATTTGATGATTTTGCATACTTAAAAAAAAGGTTGTTTGCTCCTGCCCCGTCGTGATAGGCCGCGGTCTGACCTATCACGAACGCCTTTGTTTTCTATTAACTAAAGTGTGACTAAAAGGCAAGTTTTGGCAAGACTTACTTAAGGTTGCAAAGGTCAATAACAGTCTAGCGTTGTGGCAGAACACGCAATTTGGTGTAATCAACAACACTATAAAAGTTTCTGGAAGCGATCCTAAATAGCGATGTTACCGTCTGCCATAGAGCTAGAGGAGGAGTAGAGAAGAGAGAATTCGTGTCGCTTTGGTCTGTCATATTGATTATCTGATTTCTTTCGTTCTGATCGCTATTCAATACCAGTGTTTACTTTTATAGTTATTTTTCCCAGTTATTTAGCAGTTAAAAGTCACACTTCACAGCCGAAAAACAATGTTACCAAGGGGTACCGTATTACCCCGTATTCATTGGTAGTAACTGGGTTGTGGAAGTCCGATGGGCTGTCGCTCTATGTAAAATGCTGGTATGTAGCTGCATCCAGTTTCCCAAACATCGTTGGGATAGACTCGGCATGTGATGATGAATCAGCAGCATCAAACATGAAATGATTTTTTTTCCGAACACGAACTAGCAGAATCAATTCGTAACTGCATTGGCACTGGCCATGCACAATTGCACAGCAACCGAACGTCGTTCGGTATTTTCCAACATTCGATATTCAAAAACAAATTGAGCATACGCAGAGCCATCGCACGCTCCATCACGCTATCACATTGCCTTTTATTACCACGGGCATAGGCAGAAGTGAAGTTACAGGTTTTATCGTTCATCCGCGAAGCTTTTCTATCAGAAAGGAAAAAAGGCGAAAACGCAGAATATTGGCGTGAAATTCGATTTTTCGGCGTCAATCGAAACTTTCAGTTCGTGCTAGGTCATGGAAAAAAGGTTCAATTTTGCTGTTGGCTGGCACTTGCATGGCTCAGGGTTATAACCGTGAAGAGAACTCTTCATTACACTTCACTTCCTTTGCTTTGACGTTTCGCAACGGTCGAATAGGCTCCGATGTATGCTATTGGGTTTTTCCAACAAGAATTACTCAGTAGCAGCCACGGAGTCTGGGTTCGTGCCCGGTTGATGACAATAAACTCGCCCCTTGTTACACGGGACTTAAACATAACTGGCTAAAAGTGGGTGTACTACTTGTAACACCTCTGTCTTATCCCTCGGAGATGACAGGCGTGATGTTATGTCATGTTTATGAATAAGATGCCGTATGCAGATATGTACCATGTTATTATATTGATATTTATGTACCGTGTAATAATGAGGAGCCTCTTACTATTGAAGAAGCGTAAATCCAGATTCTTGCCTGAAACTGAGAAACCTGTGAAGATAAAACCTAATCGAACCCGAGCCCAACTTCAGTTCCATTAGCTCTAGCTCATGGTAACAGAATTATGAAGAATATTTCATGAGATAGCTACAATAGACATTATACCAAAGATATTTGTATGATCTCGGCTGAGAGAAAGCCACCTACGAGTACAACGTGAACACAAAACCCTAGCTATTCTCATAAACCTCCTACGAACACTAAAGATGACCTTCACAACTTTGTCAACGCCTAAGTAGTGGAGGTCTCAGGTATTTCATAACATTATAACGCGCAATAAACACCAAAATAACCCTACAAATGGCCAGGTTGTCCAACTATAATAAACACGAGCACTCTCTCTTAACCGCAGAGGGGTTAACTCTCAAGTTATAACGCGCAGTTATCCTCCTAATGACTTAAGTGCCACGAGACATAACTGTGAGGTCCCACATGCTGTTAATTGTGGTTCAACGTGATAGTGTTTAGTTATTTGTAAGTAAGTAAATAGCACGAATTGTGCTTGAGGGAGTTATGGTTCTTGGTTGCTGAAGAGTCGCCAGTACTGATTATGATAGCATAGGTGCCGCGAAGGAACTGCACTAACTGGCAGTAAAACAAAGAACCAAGATAGTACCTGTAGTAGAACAATCTGTGCAAAGTGAACGACCAGTGGGCCATAAGGCCTTGTATCTAACGAACTGGACGTCAAAAAGTGGACTTTTTCCAGTAGTGGGATGACGTAGGCATATCGCCAGTTATGTTGGCGAGCTTATTCCCAGCAACCGGACATAAATCAGACTTCATGGCTGCTACTGAGATATTCCTAATGGAAAAAACCAATGACTTTGCCCGACCCGTAAACCGAACCAACAAGACTATCAGTATAATAATCATAAAAAATAAAACATTTCGATGTACGACTTCATAAAATTACCAGGTCACGTTAATCAAGGCGTTTTATGTTTTCTAAATTACTGGTGTACACTTTTAAAGTCCAAATGTACAGCTTCATCTAATCCATTACTCCCATCATAGTAACAATGATTATTTCAACACCACATTACGAACCTCTTAAATATTCAACATAATATCTCTTCAAATATCGCTTGCGAAGCGTATTTACATAATACACGTATCTCAACTAAACATATAACACTTGAAACCGATACTATTTAGTTCCAGCGATGCCTCGCTTCACTAATACATTCGCGGAGGCATATTTGATTACAAGGACAATAAGGCTTCAACTGTGTTATGTGCGAGAAATGTCTACACATAAAATTGATTTTATGTACGTACTTTGTAGTTACGCGTCCCAGTATTTACTGGTATTAAGGATATAAAGTTCTAGAGATTCGTCTTTGAAAGTAAAACTGGATTGGAGTTCTTGTAATCGTATAAATCTTGTTTCCTTTTTTCTTTATTTTTTTTTTTTGGGGATTCAAGGGCTCTCGAATTAGAAGGAAGAAACGAAGAAGAATTGGTCCTCTTCAATGTGCTTACAGATTTAAACAATTTCTTTACGAATTCTGTCAGTAACTTTATAAGTAGGTAATGAGGATGTTATGAAAACTGACGTGAAAATTTTAACTAGTAATTTCATGAAACAGATCAAATTTAAACACGATTTTCTCGTGAAACTGCAGTTTCCACTTTAACATAAAACCTGTTTTGTAATAGTATGAGTTCGATCCGGAACGACATAAGATAACAATTAATACTGCAGGAGGAATTAATCACTTTTAAAAGTTGCTACGTGTATTCATTTGAGTGTTTTTGACTGTATTTATTTACTTAAACTTTATGTATAATTGTGGTACATAGGCGGACAAGGAAAGCCACAAGGCAAGATTATAGAAGACTATACATACATGACTTTAGACGACCAAAGTTGATTTTATCTGATTGAACGTCGATGTCTTACGAACTTATAATTTGACTCCTTCTACTCCCATACAACCCAGATGCTCATAGGAATAAACAGATCACAATTTCCAATTAAATCAACCCTGTTTTGTCAGCAGAGGTACTCAGCCCCAAGTTTGAAAGTTTAGCAACTAACAGAGTCCTGACCCCGACCCTATTGTGGATAACTTGAGTCCTAAACGTTTACTAGAACTTTTGATGGCGAGGCGGCGAAGCTAATACATGCTGAAGCATCCAGTTCCTAGCTTGTAGCTAGTTCATACTATAATTGGATGAAAACAAGCTGATTATCTTGATAACATTGAAAGTAAACTTACTACACTTCTTTAGTTTGTTTATTTTTATAAATTATGTTTTTAAATAAAGGAAAATATTTTATTTAAAGTCATAATTGTATATTTTAGTCCAAACTCGATTCATTGAGCATGTCAATGAAAAGCCATGAATAAAGGTAATGTTGTTTTTATTTATTAGTAGTTTAGTTCAATTCATTTATATATGTAAGGACATAGACAACTTTAACAGTTGTTACTTTTAAGCAAACAATAAATCAAATGAACCAGACCGTATTAAATCATATTAGTTTCAGAAACTTAACAAAATTATTATCAATTTATAGAAGGCAAACTGCGACTTTTCTGTAGCGGAACGCAGTATCTTGCTACGAAACTGCGTAGGCCGTGCTACGGGCGTAGCGAGCAATCCTTTTATATCTTTTCACTCGTGAAAAGTTGTATGCCCTTTTTTCAAGCCCAGACTTACCTATTCACTTTCTTTCATTAATAATTCTAGTCCACTCTTAAATCTAATTGCACGTACTCCTACTCTTCAATATGTTTTACATCAAAGAAAACAACGACAGCAGATTCAACCACAAAAACATTTTAGCGTAGATCGCTCTTTAAAGCTAGTTGTAGTTAAATTGCCTCCCAAAGCAACAAAGCCAAACCATTGATCAAATAACAAAGGGTCTCCAATCTCAGTCGGAACATCACTTGAAATACATCGACATTTACACTGATCTCGATTAGAAGTCGATAAATCAACAGCTCAACACTATCGGATATCTGGCCCTCAACTAAATTAATCTATCAAGTAATGCCTTGCAGAGTAAATTGAAACTCAATATAGAATCGCATCGATACTACTAGTCTCAAGAATCGTTATAATCGAATGGTCTGCTAAAATAGAGTAGATACAGCGATGGATTTTGAAACTAAGTATTTAGTATTTTTGAGTTTAAAACCAAGATGTTAAAGGTATCCCGTCGGGGCTGCGGGTTGTTCGCAAGAGATACCGCGGCCTCGACATGAAGGGCTAAGAAGGAACATGGGTAGTTTTTGGTCAGTAGAAGTCTAACACTCCCTCTCGCTCTGCCCAAGAGCGGGAGGGGTTATTTGATGATTTCCCACGCCCAAAAAAAAAAAAAAGATGTTAAAGGTATTAGTTTTATATCCGTTAAAACTTGCCGCTTGACAACGAGCTACAAGTGTGCTGCTACAGAAACTGCTGAGGAGACAAATGAAAGATTCTGCTTATGGACCTTGATCCCGTGACTGCTAGACCTATTTTTGGAGGGTGGGAAATCATCAAATGATTCCTTCATTTGATGATTTCATCAAATGAAGGAATCATTTGATGATTTCCCGCTCTGGGCGGAGCGGAAGGGAGAGTCGACTTCTACTGACTAACACTATCCATGTTCCTTCCTAGCCCTTTGTGTCCGGGGCCGCGGTATCTCTTTCGAACAACCCGCAGCCCCGTGACTGCTACAACTTAGTTATTTAAAGAAAAAAAAAACTTCTTTACCAATTTAACATACTTTAAAGGAAGTGAGTTTCCACCTCACAAAACGTGTCTGGCAGTGGAGAAGGTGAATCATCATACTATTCCTTATGTAATATCAAAAAATCAAGCTATATTTGAAGCCCTAACTATAAATCGCATCGTCTGAATTTGAGAACGAGTAAATACGTAAATTCATATCCTTAGAACGGAAATTTGAACTGGATTTGGGTTTAAATTCAGATAGTTAATATTAGATAGAGGATCTCAAAGCAATATTCGGTCATACTTAAACATAAATCATCTTAGTTAGCCACAAAAGTTCAAGACTCTCTGTGGGTTTAAGTTCAAAACTCTCGGATACCAAGTCTTGTTAATGCGATATATGTCACGGTCTTCCCAATATAGGTCGGAGGTTCAACGTGTGACAAAGTGGTGTGATAACCGCAGGCCGCGACGTTGATGGGTATACTAACGATGTGTCTTGATGAAGACGCAGTGTTTTGTTTTCCTGACAGTTGCATGGGCGACTGTATACTAAAGGCACCCAAAGGTCCTAACAAACATAACGTCACGCCTGTAATCCCTAAAGGGTTAGGCAGAGATGTACCCATTAGTACCTATACCGCCGGTTATGTTTAAGTACCATGAAATATGGGGCGAGCCTATTATGATAATTATCCTCCAATGCCCTGACACTTCTCTCTTATTTCATGTTATAATAATAATTATTATTTACAACCTTGTGGAAACAGAAGTGCCATACTATAAGTATGCGCCCGACCCAGTTCTCGAAAATGGTAATATTTCGTTGTATTGGGATCGACCTTTCGTCACTGACAGGACTATTGTTGCCAATAAGCCTGACATTGTGGTGATAGATCGATCGGAGCGTCGCGCAATGATTGTTGATATAACAATCCCGCATGACGAGAACCTCGTGAAAGCAGAGAAAGATAAGCAATTCAAGTATCTAGATCTGGCTCGCAAGGTTGTCGACATGTGGCACGTGAATACGGCAGTCATTGTGCCGATGCTCGTGTCTGCCAATGGCTTAATAGCGAAGAGCCTCGACGAACATCTAATTTAAGGAGGCTCTCGCTTGGTAGCTGGATCAAGGGCTTGATCCAGAAGGCAGTACTTCTGGACACGGCGCGCATTGTCAGGAGGTTCCTCTCTCAAGAGCCCTGACCACCGGTAGGTCGGACCCTGTTCCCAATTCCGGTGGGCTACTATTTTTTATATTTTTAAATGTTTTTTTAAGAAATATTTAAAAATGTATTTAGTATGTAAGAAAATGAATAAAGTAATAATATAATTATTTATTTAAAGTCAGACAACAATTATCCATAATTTTGTTAGTAAGATTACTTAAAAATAATCATCCACATCGACCCAGTGCTGGGCAGAGGCCTCCCCTGATAATTTCCATAGACACTGCTATGTTCTTTCTTATCAGTCAGTAAAATGTCCAGGGACTAGTCTGGTTAATTAATAAAAGCTTTAGTAACCCTACCGGTTATTTTAGTTTACATTCTAAAAACCACAACCATAGCACCATATTTTCACTAATTATAATAACATTGACTACCTCTTCTTGTTATTTTAACGAGCGAGCCACAAACGGTGCCTTGTAGTTTGTGGAACTGTTACCAAAATCGAGTATTTATGTAGTTTTATGTATAGTCTATGTACATAGCACCCAGTATTTATGTCCGCTGGCTAACGGTCAGGTGCGCACTGGGCAATAAAGAGTAGTTTTTAATTGGAACGTCACCCGCGCTCGGTCTCTGTACCGACCAAACTGATTCCACCAATGTGCTCGCTTTCGTGTTTTTGTTTTAATTTTTTTAAGGTAGTTCTTCTGTTTTTTTTAAGTAGCACAGTGATATTGCTACCTAGTTCATACATAAACTATAACAAAGATCACAATCTGCAGGCTCATATCAGCAAAGGCTATAAAAAATCAAAGACTGCGTAAAAACGGATAGAATCCAGAGTGGTTGTATAATAAAATACAAGCAAGTGGGCAGTGATCGATTACTTAGCGTTCTCTTTTTAACCGACTTCCAAAAAGGAGGAGGTTCTCTATTCATGTTTAATACTATTAAAAAAAGGGTCTCAGCTGCAAAATTAAACTGTAAACTGTCCCTAAACCAGACCAAAGGGTACGGACCCCCCCCCCTCCCATCGGGGCTACGGGTTGTTCGCAAGAGATATCGCGGCCTCGACATGAAGGGCTAAGAAGGAACATGGGTGGTTTTAAGTAGTAGAAGTCTGACACTCCCTTCCGCTCTGCCCAAGAGCGGGATTTATTTGATGATTTCCCAACCCCCAAAAAAAAAAAAAGGTTACGTAACCCCTTTAAAAAGTTACCGTAATCTGAGCCATACACATCTTGATTATTTCATCGACAGCTCCATCACACAACACGTTTTTTCGCAAAGTCACGTTAACTATTAATAAAACCCTCGCTCTCAGAGATTGAACAAAATCTCTGAATCCATTATTTCTTTGGAATTTCCAAACAAAGCATTTTTTGCGCTCTTTTACAGTCTACTTGTCAGCCTGAAAATGACATGAAGTTTTAGAGCTAAGGCTTCAGAAAAATAGGCCTTCGATTGGCAGAAAACCTAGTGTTACGACCGTTTGATAGCTCTTAAAGCAGGCGGTTACACTGGATCGTACGGCCACTCGATTTTATAGCATGTCGTGGATGGAATTTTTGATATTGGATACGTTATTTTATTAGCTCTACTTTATGTTCAAAATCTTATGAAGCATTTAATTTGACAGAGAACCCCAATATCCAACCTCATTATATTTTATTTTTTCAGTAAATGTAGCGGAAATTTAAAAGCAGGCAGGAGTCATCTCGTAGATAGGCACCGGATATTAATAAAAATATGAGATCCGTCGACAGTACTTCTAGATGAATGGCAAGTTACTATTAATCAAAAGACAAATAAAGCAGAAACTTTACTCAAATTCTCACTTTTCTTGACAAAAGCAATTTTTAAACTGGCAACAACACTCGGATTACAGTTTAATAAATTGCTGCTTTTTATTTAGCGCACAAATTATGAAAAACGGAACGCTTAAGGTGAGAAGGGTCATTCAGGAACGAAACTGGCACCCAGACCATGGGGCATAATTTTACCACTCCATTTTAAACTCTTTGCTCTCCGAAATAGGAGCCATAAAACTAAAAAGTATTAGGTAATACGTTTGCAAAAACCGTTGGAGGTTATTTCAAGTCCATGATAATATTTTATACTTGTCTAAGAAAACCTTGCGCTAGAAACTCGAATTGGGCCAAGAAAATGTTGGCATAAACATGACAATATAAGGACCTAAATATACAGCAAAATAGACCGACACATTTTGCAAATTCATCTCTATTTTAATAAAACCTAACCTAAAAATGTGCAAAGAAAAACCCGCGTAAAATTCATCATTAATCAAAGCTTACCGTAGTTTATACAACGACCATCGCGAGATTGGAATAGCACTGAGGCATAACAAAACCTCACAAGGGTCTTTCTTAAAAATAAATAAAAAATAAGAGTGTAAAAAAATATGAAACGCTGGCACTGAGGTTGACAAATTATAGTATGCACACGTATAAAGAAAAAAACATATTTCTTGTGGGCGTTTAGCTAAGCAGGCGGTAAATGACATACTAACTCATGAAAGCGGTATTCTGAAGCTCACAAATGCTTGACTTCCGTACTAAAGTGGTTACACCCATGAAATCATGAAAGCGATATTGAAATGAATGTATTTCAAAGAATTTAAATGTGTATTCCTACTGGTAAAATATTTTTATTGAAATAAAATCAAAATCAAAAGTCATTTATTCAAACTAGGCTGATAATCAGCACTTTTCAAACGTCAAAATTTACTTTACTTTGCTTATTTACAAGTGACAGTCCCCCAAAACGCCCACCCTTCGACACTTGCTAGTGTTTTTGCTGGAAAGAAAAAGTGGCGGAACAAACTCCCCAGCAACACATCTGTCTGTTTTCCTTGTAGTCGTCGAAAATTCTGCTAGTAACATTCATGATTGTCCATGTCAACGATTATCTGCTAATGAATGAACGGACAGTGATTTTATCATGGATTTGCAAATCCGCCTAACCTTTTCCCAACTAAGTTGGGGTCGGCTTCCAGTCAAACCGGATGCAGCTGAACACCAGTATTTTATATGAATACAATACCCCTTGGTAAGACTGGTTGTCAGACTTTCGGACCACTTTAATTATAATTGCAATTATGCCGCGTTATACGAAGCAAGTACCAGGACTACATAAATGCCAAGGAAACGCTAACAACATTCCCAGTTCCCACTAACAAATCCTCTATTGACACTTCATCTGCCATTCATTCACGTCGCCCAAACTACACGATATTAATTTGTCTGATCGCAAATTACATATTTGTTGACGTTTTACTAGTAACACAGAGTAATTGTGTTAGCCTGCCAAATGTACCAAATTACGGATGTTATAATAATCTAGTTTGGTATGTATCTCGTTAGCAATTACGAGCTGGTTTGTAGATGAAATGGAAGATTATGGAACAGCGTTGAAATGTTAATTTGTGCCTGTTTGTATAGAGAAGCAAATATTAAATTCCTATGTTGTTCTTAGCTGTACCTAGTTTTAACAAATATTTCCGACGTTAAATTGTCTCAGAGATCTGGCGCATTTACCCGTTGAGATGACAGACTGAGTGCATTTGACATTGAAGTTTTTAACTTTTCTAAAATCAACCCAAGCACCCCGTAAACTTCTTGAAGTGAGTTGCATAATACTTGTGTTAGAACTTATAGTTTATTGGACACAATGGAATCATATGAAGGCGTCTAAGCAATAAGAAAACCTGAGCTGTAATGAAATCACAAACTCATACCAGAATAGGGATGTTTACTGACAAAAAAAATATGATTCTAATTATTCCGTCTGTTAGATTATCGAAAAATATTGGATATGTATTTTTTGTTATATCAAATCAATAAAAATTTACGAACATAAAACGCGTCAAAGATTTGAGGGGTCGTGACGTCACTCACCGGTAAAAAATGTCATACTAATGTCTTAGAATATGACGTCACACGAGTTTTCAAAGCACTGTATCGTCTTCATTGTTTACGTGAAAAAATATAAAAATACGTGTACAATATTTTTTGGAAATCTATCTGACGGACTAATAGATGGATTTTTTTAGTTAATTACCCTATTATTACAACGTTATTGTAATCATTCTGGTTTGAGTCAGATATTGTCACTTTAATAAAGGTTCTTTCTTTCAATAGTCTTACAATTTATCCTCCTCGGTATCTCTAACGGTACCAACCGTTCGAGACGAATTTATGAGATCTCTTCATTTATTTGGCGACTAACCGACAACGATGTCCTTCGAATCGTCCCCCGTAAGCCGAACTTTCTGTTGACTTTTCAATTCGAGGGTTTTGCTTTACAAGGGATGTTCCGAGAAAACCCAGAGGAAAGGGACACTGTTTCAAAAACCGAGAGCTACAGTTATTTATAGACTTAATTAACAGTGTCAGCTGTGTTATCTACTGTTTAGATCGCGTTCGCTTCTGCTTGTACCGATTAGGGCAAATATCTGTATGGTAAACAGATACTTTGGGACCCTCAACTTTGCTGCAAAGGATTCTCTTATAATTTAAATAAACATCGACAAAACATGTCCTAATTCTGGCTTAACTTGGAAACTTATCAAAGTTCCCGAGTTTTACCTTGAGAGAAAAATAAGCGCTAAATCTATTTCCTAAGCTTCTATAAGAGCTTCTTTTCTCGACTGCTCGTAGGTATGTAATGTTATTAGATAGTCCGAAGGTCTATCTACCAAAATAACGAACCTAATCTATTCGCAAACAGTGTTTACCAACAAATACAGTTTCGGATTCTGAATTCCTTCAACAGCGTCCCAGCGCTAAAGCCGGAATTCCAAGACGTGACGCTTGCAATATACTTAGTCCTTCTATGTCAATACATATGGGCATTTGACCTAGTAGCAGAGAATACTGAATAGTAGGTATGTCCGGAGTTACGGCCATGAATTTGAATATTAAACCGCAGAGTAGATAGGTTATGTGACTACAAGAGTGATCGATATGAATGTTGATGAATGTAGAGGGAGAGAATAAAATAGAAGGATTGTACATAAATGAAAGCGAAAAGTGTTAATGATCCCGTGACGTCTGACAGAGGAGAATAGAAGAAGAAAACGTGTTGCGCTCCCCCAAATGATATCAGACAAAGGCAGGAAGATGTGTGTAACACTTTTCCCATGGAGGTCGGCAGAATCCACCGAACGCCACTTGCTACGAGCCTTGCATACTCCTTTTGCTTCGTCCACATTCATACATCTGGTCATACACGCACGCCGGTTGCGAGTACTACGCACCTGTCCTTACTGAAGAACATCACCAATAAGGTCAGTGTATGTCTTTCTAGGGTCTCATCACGTTTTAAAATATTATCCAAATACCTAAACGACTTTAAAGTATCTTTGATGACTTCTTTGCAGAAATAAACACTATTACTTTTCACAAAACAGAGATATAACGACATTGAAACAGAAAAAAACATAATCATTAGAACTATGAGAAAATAAAGGTGCCTCCATGCCAAAAAAGAAGCAAAAAACTTCAAACGCCTGAGGCTGTCCCAAAATATGCTGTTGCACTATACCATAAAATTCTGCAGCGTCGAATTTCAGGGAGACTCGTTAAATTGAGTAGTGTTTCGCCGTTGTTCCGTTTTGCCTTCAGGCTCGCTTGAATTTCTATACTACGATAGAAATGTTTGACAAACTGTTGAAAATAACCTCTTATTTTCAATAGAAACATCATCGTGTAGTTATACTACTAGGAAAATGACTGGTTTTCAAGCATATTAAGTTTTCCAGCCCTAATTTTGTGAAGGTACACTAAAAATCAGCAGTAGCAAAGTCAAGCTCTTTTTCTGTTGAAACGAAGTAATAAGATCATCTCAAAATCAAAATGTTGCAACATTTCCTTGAATTTCGAACACTGTGAACAGTGCCAAAAGCTTTTACTGTGATGATAAACTTTGATTGATATTCTTCGAAGGTACGGTCAAACCGACACTCAGCCGACAAACAAGTCATCATCTGCTCCTGACCTTATTCCAATTTATTTACCTCCCTCTTTCTTCCTTTACACTTCTTTATTTCTCGTCAGCAGTCACCTTCTTTCTAGCCGTATCGTCCTTCACACACTCCATCTTTCGTTTCTTAGGTCTTCTCCCATCTATCATCAGCCAGGTTCCCACTGCAGGGACTCAGGCTCTCTAGGAGAGGGATGGGCTATAATCCACCACGTGGGCCCAGCGCGGGTTGGCAGATGTTCTTCGAATTTTTGGTTCTAAGACATGCCGGTTTCCTCACGATGTTTTCCTTGACCGTTTTGAGAGCAGCGGTGATGAAATAAATTACACAAAGTAATGCGCCTGCCTGGGTTCGAACCCATGACCTGTTCGTAAGTCGGGGACACCACTGGGCTACCGCTGCTCGCCTTCCATCCATCCTCATAGAAACTCAAAACTTTTATCCATCCTCATAGAAACTCAAAACTTTCATCCATCCTCATAGAAACTCAAAACTTTTATCCATCCTCATAGAAACTCAAAACTTTCATCCATCCTCAAAGAAACTCAAAACTTTTATCCATCCTCATAGAAACTCAAAACTTTTATCCATCCTCATAGAAACTCAAAACTTTCATCCATCCTCATAGAAACTCAAAACTTTTATCCATCCTCATAGAAACTCAAAACTTTCATCCATCCTCATAGAAACTCAAAACTTTTATCCATCCTCATAGAAACTCAAAACTTTCATCCATCCTCATAGAAACTCAAAACTTTCCTCGCGACTTTCAGACTTTGACGGGACAGATAATGTACTAAAATACGAGTATCTTTGACTTCATGTGAACATGGCACCCTGGTACGTAAGCCTGCTTGGTTTGTTTACTATGTGTCCGTTAAGTTTACATAGGGCTCTGTTTAATTAAAGCTTAAGTGCGTATGCCGTTCCAAGTTGTAAGCACATAAATAAAGTGAAGGTAGCTGTCGTAGGAAGGAAATTTCCTTGTTTATAAGGACGGTTCAAGGAGTTAAAGTGTTTTGAATAACTCTTACTCAGAGGTATATATTATAGCTACGTTTGTGTCCTACACAGAATTAGTGCTTATGAACTAAAAAACAGATAGGTTGAAAATGGGAGCAGTAACTGTGTAATGAACTAGAATGGGATCGAATTATAAGATAACAATTAAGAGTGACGTTTAGCTGACCTCATTTAAATTCCATAAGGATAAAACATTTAAGAAAGGAAATACTCAAATTAAAGTTCGGAAAACCTTTTTTTTTTTTGGGGGTGGGAAATCATCAAATAACTCCTCCCGCTCTTGGGCAGAGTGGAAGGGAGTGTCAGACTTCTACTGACTAAAAACCACCCATGTTCCTTCTTTTCTTAGCCCTTGCGCCGAAGCCGCGGTATTTCTTCCGAACAACCCGCAGCCCCGACGGGGGTTTGGAAATCCTTACGTAAGATCTTGGACGGAAATTTAAGGGTAAAATCAAAATTAAAACATTGTATTAATTAGAATTCTACAACCTATAATACCTTCCATACCTTCTAGGTAAGTTTTCACACGAATAATGGGAGAAACTGTCTAAAATCCTCGACAGCACTTTATACGCCATTTAATGCAGTAGCACTGGGCTTGACCGCAGACCCGCAGTGCAGTTCACAGGCGACCTTCTGACATTTACGACCAATGGCCATGAGATACTGCTATTCCTCAAAGTCTGATGCGTCAGCAGAAACTTAACACTTGGATGGGTTTGTATCTTGATGTACTAAGTGGAGCGTATATTCGAAATTTCGAAGTGGTTGGTTACATGCAAACTGTTGATTGACGCTATCATTAATAATTTGATAATTAATTACTTATTATTTTAAATTAATTAGATTTAATTTAGGTATTTTGTTTTTTCTATTTCTAACTAAACCATACTTAGAAATCCTTACTACTAATATAAAAATGCGAAACTTTGTGAGGATGGATGAATGGATGTGTGTTACTCTTTCACGCAAAAACTACTGATCATATTTGGATGAAATTTGGCACACAGATAGTATAATTATAACCTGAATTAATAGATAGGATACTTTTTATTCCGTTAGTACGATCCCGTGTGATAATTACCGAACACCACGCGGGTACTGTCGCAGACATAAGCTAGTAGGTTATATAGTGCAACAACAGCTAATTGAAAACATAACATAACATCACATCACATCACGCCTGTAGTCCTCGAAAGGTTAGGCAGAGGTTTACTCAACAAGTACACCCACATTTTGCCAGTTATGTTTAAGACCCATTTCAAAGGGGGCGATTCTATTGCCATCAACCGGGCACAAATCCAAACTCCGTGGCTGTTACTGAGAAATTTCAGATGGAGAAACCCTGATGAAAAAAGCTAATTGAAAAATGAAAGTTACCAGCCACTTTGATACAAATTTTCTTACGTCAAAGTTGCCACAATTTAAATATCTTTAAAACAAAATAATCCTGATTGCAGATGACAACAAGTAAAACTTTAATTTTCCCCATTACAAAAATTAAATGAACATTATACATAGGCAGATGACGTCAGGACAAGACAAAAGCTGTATTTATCTTCTTTACAAAAATTTTATTAACATTAAATATTGTTATCAGCCCCAATCACTGCGAAACAATAGGTATTGGTAGGTACCCACAGGTAACAGCAATTTGGATATGTACATACATTGTAATAATTGTGGATACGTCACAGTCTGCTTCACCGCTTTGTTGAAACGCGACACCGTGAAGCGAAAGCTCTCACGTTAATGTGCTAAAAATATCGCAAATATTATATCATTTATTTTGTGTGGGCGTTAAAGTAAAACAGCACATTTCATAACATCTCGCCTGTTCTCCCGAAGGGTCAGGTAGATGGGGCTGCGGGTTGTTCGGGGGCTGTGGGTTATTCGAAAGAGATACCGCGGCCTCGGCACAAAGGCTTAGAAGGAACATGGGTGGTTTTTAGTCAGTAGAAGTCTGACACTACATTAAAAACCACCCATGTTCCTTCTTAACCCTTCATGTCGAGGCCGCGGTATCTCTTTCGAACAACCCGCAGCCCCGACGGGATGACCTTAACTACGAACTAGCGACAAAACCTGACTCCAGACTGCCACTGGGAATTTTTTGGTGAAATAACTAAATAATTTTTAACAGATGTATAACCGTGGACGATACAAAAGGAGTATGTAAGGATCGTAGCAGGTGGCGTCCTGTACTTTCTGCCTACACCCATGGTAAAAATGCGTGAATTTATGTATGTATGTCCCACTTGGGAATGTTCAGGGGTAGCATTGAGCCAGTAACGTAACAGTAAAACAAAGAGCTTGAATAACAAATCTGTGTATTAATTCAAAGTTAAGAAAATTCCTTTTGAGAAGTTCACGATCAAACATTGAGCGCTCCTTTGACTTTGATGTATTTGTTCTCGAGACAAATGTTGTCTGCTGATTACAATAAAATCAACATCATAAACAAAACAAGTGTTAAGAGGCCGCGCGTGTACGAAATTTTGCCGATTTCGCGTATTTACGTGGTTTTGACGCTTAAAATACTGTATTTCTGTAAGTGTTAATGCACCACAAGGCCATTTTGATTGTGATCTAACGAATGAGCTAGTTTTTTTAGTATGATTGAGAATAATGGTGCGATATTTAGGTTATTTAAAAAACCACGCAAATTTTTTTATTGACCATTTCACGGGCTGCAGCTAATCTAAACTAAGTTAAAGAATCATCGTGTTATGAAGATCGCGTTCACTGTCATAGGCAAAACTCACCTTAAATCTTCATCATCATTATCATCTTTCTCTTGTCCTTATTCCAATTCATTGGGGTCGGTACGGCTGTCTCTTCTTACATACTTCTCTATTACTCGTTATCTCATTAGAAGACTTTTTTCTTCCCATAACATTCTTTATCTTCTTTGAAAGCAGCGCCAGTCGTGGGTTCGAACCCCGCCAGGCGCATTACTTTGTGTAATTTATTTCATCACCGCTGCTCTCAAAACGGTGAAGGAAAACATCGTGAGGAAACCGGCATGTCTTAGAACCAAAAAAATCGAAGACATGTGACATCTACCAACTCACACTGGGCCCGCGTGGTGGATTATAGGCCATGCCTCTCCTAGAGAGGAGGCCTAAGTCCCTGCAGTGGGAACATTACAGGCTGATGATGATGATCGTTCTTTACACAGTCTATCCATCTTTTCTTAAAGTAACCTTTTATTCCATAATAAAAAATGTTCTCTACAAATCGTCTCGACAATGTGGATGCACCTTTACCTAGCCAGTACCTAGTTACGCATAACGCCTGGTAATCTATGTAGATGCATTCAATTTTTCCCCGGAGCGTTTGTGCCTGTCGCCTTTGAGCGTCAAAGTCTTTCGTTTGCAGCGCAAACACGCTTCAAATAAAACCAATCACTACGGATTTGTGCGCTATTCTTGTCATAGACGAACAGAAAATATACATGAGGATATTGTCATACAGTCATTTGATGTATACTGGCTTTTCTGATAATTTTCTGACACCACCCAACCAACATACTTTGCCAAATGTCTGGGGGTCTAACATGGCCGCTATAGCAGATCATATAATATGATTTGCGTAAAATTATCACAGACGCAGTGTTCCGGATCATCACATCGCGCCAGTCAGTGGGATCTCGACACGCGATCCTACGTCACCGCAGCGCCCCACCTACCGCTAGGCCCTTGACCATATCGGGGGCCACTCGCTCGCCGTCACTTACCGTGCTCATACATCGGGAATTTTCCATCTTTGTAATCCACTCAAAATTATATAGAGTTGAAAGAAAGTTTTACTTAGTCGAGACCACCAGCACCCCAAACTGGAGCTTGACACTCAAACACGCAGTTACTATTATGAAACGTCCATTTTACGCTTTTTAACGCAATTCATATTATGATCTTCTAAAGTGGTAATTTTAGACCCCCAGGCATTGATATAAAAACTAAAGATACGGTCGTCCGAACATTTGCTCGACGCGTTCGCCATACAGAGAATCGGTGTAGTCTGCTCGTTAACGTAACCTTGTATAAGCGGCGTGGTATTTTCGAGGTATAAAGAACATAAATAAAGCTTTTAATAAAATTTACGACCGCACCCGAAGAGAGCCGATCGTGGACCAGTTCACTTCGGCTTAGGAAAGACCGTTTTGGGACCACGTTTGAGGCGTCATTTTAACATGCCGTCCGCCCAGTCCTTACGCAGTAATATATAAGTCAATGCCCCCAGGTATTTTACATTATCGTATGGTTAGTGCCTTACCAGGTGTCAGAGTTTATATACCACCCATGGGCCACTGACTTCACTTTACATGCTAACGGCATGGTTGGTGCAGAGCGATCGGTTGCTGTGCTGCATGACGCGGGTTCGATCCCCACACAGAACATACATTTGCTTGACCTATAGCCTAGTTGTCCTGGAACTGACAGTTTAAGTTCGTGAGCGTTCATTTTTGTAGACGTAACGACGATCCATGAGAAATTCATAAGATGAGGCAACGTTTAAAAGAAAAGAATAGTATTAAACTTAACTATTTAATAACATACTTCAAATAATTATATTGTCGAATCATAAAAATCGTGCCAAACAGAAGCGGGGCGAGGTGGTAGTATAATTCTGCCAAACCACAAAAGTCCAGACACAAAGAGCCTAGTCTTTATCGATAAACTAAATCAACAAGGGAAAGACAATTTAAGACCTACTTATTACTTCAATGGAAGACAAAGGCCTTATTGGAAAGCTGTCCACTAATTGGCACAATTTAATTATACCACATAAATTACGGCTTCATTCAATTTAGTTGGCTAGCTATATTTTTAACCTTAACCGTTAGATGTAAAGTAAGGGTGTTTGACATCGTCGGGGCTGCGGGTTGTTCGCAAGAGATACCGCGGCCTCGATATGAAGGGATAAGAAGGAACATGGGTGGTTTTTAGTCAGTAGAAGTCTGACACTCCCTTTCGCTCTGCCCAAGAGCGGGAGGGGTTATTTGATGATTTCCCACCCCACAAAAAAAAAAAAAGGGTCTTTGACATCCCGTCGGGGTTACGGGTTGTTGGAAAGAGATACCGCGGCCTCGGCACAAGGGCTAAGGAGGAACATGGGTGGTTTTTAGTCAGTAGAAGTCTGACACTCCCTTTCGCTCTGCCCAAGAGCAAATGGGAATCGAAACCTCGTGCCATCTCTGTCTTTAATATACAAATAATAACATTAAAACAGTGAAAGATTGTAATAAATTTCATTCAAACATTAAACTGTCACAGGCTTTCTACTTCCACAAATCAAGCTAATTATGTCAGATAATAAAATGGTCTAATGACACAGTTCCGAAAATAGTTTGTATCGTCCTAGATTCGGTGATATCTCATTAATAATAATCTTATCGGCCTCCTTCTCTGTTCATTAATAACTTAACGTGGGCTGGAACAGGCCACTGAACAATTTGTTTACATTTTTTTTTTTTATTGCCCTGGGGTATTCGTGGGTGTGTTTACAAACAATTTAATTCACAAACAACCAAAAACAGAACAACTACGAGTAGCTGTAGGCCATACACGAATTTCTTCCGTGCTGGAATCGAACCCACGACACGTAACGCAGCAGCTAATGGCTCAGTTACTGGGCAACCATGTCATCTGCCATAATCTTAATCTTAAAAAGGCTTAATTATATTTTAAAAATGCATAACTTATGATTTAGACCTACAATAAAACACGAACAGATCAGGGAAGAATGACACAGAGAGAAGACAGCTATGATACGAGGCTGCCAAATAGTGAAAACAGTTCAAAAGAAAAACCTTCATTAACAATACAAAATATTTCTTCAGAACGACAATGTAGATCAAGCATTGAGAATCGTGCGAAATAAAAATCCTCCCTTATTCAAAACTGCACCTAAGAGGTAGCAAGATAGATCAGAAAATTACACACCCTTCCTAAAGAGAAATGGAGCGTGATAATTAGTAATAACCGCAGGAAACCGCCTGTAATAATTACCGCACAAACGCTTCAGATCTTCTACCAAAGAATAATTTATAATAAAAATTAAAGAATAATAAAATTAGCACTGTTATTTTATTACTACGAAAAGGTAGCAATTACATTTTTCGGTTGACAGTAATCTTGAGGAACTAGATAAACAAGTTTTTTTTCTGAAAATGTCTACGAATATTTCGTAGACCCTCTGCTACGCCATGTGCTACGAAATCGCGTAGCCCGATCCTTTTAACACATCATGTGGGTTATTTTTTGTAGCAAACTGGTTTGTTAACTGGATTAACACATAGGATACTTTTTATCCCGGTAGTACAATCCCGTGGGAAAATAGCCGAACTCCACATGGTCATATTCAGCATAAGCTAGTGTAGTATAAATGCAAAAGAAATTCTGTCTGGCTATAGGTATGTTCACATTTCGATGATACATTGGATACAGTTAACCCCGGTGGAACTTTCTGATAGGAACCTTAACGCGAAAAAAGCCGTGGCCAAAATCATACTAAAATGACGTATAAGGTAGGCGATTACTAATTTAGGAAACCAAATATGCATGTTAATTATATGTATCCGAACACCCATACACATTTAATAAACCACGTTTTATAAGAATTCCACCACGATCTTAAAAAAAAATCTGTCAAAATCAGCGAGTTCCTTCGGACTAAATTCACAAAACCTCTGTAATAGATAGTAAGCCTATTGATGAAGAACTTAAAAACTGCATAGATGCACTATAGGTACAAGCACTAAGCAGGGCATTTGCACTTCACAAGAGCCGGATTATGTAGTAAGGATACTCGAGGCCTGATCCCCCTCAGTCTAGTCTGGGCCCCCCCTTTACAGAGCTTTTAAGCCATGGCTGAAGGTATCATACTTAGATCTAGAAGCGTTATGACGTAAGTATCTTTGATTATAGATGAAACTGAGGCGACAATCTGCTCGTCGAGATTAGTATCTAATTCATCACACATAATATTATCTTTTATAGATCTTATGTAGCCCTTTTATGATACTCGTACAAACATTTTGGATAGGGTGAATTTTTCATGTGGGCTTGGATGGCCAAATCCGAAACTATAACAAAATATAGGCTAAAGAGATACCGTGACCTCGATACAAAGGGCTAAGAAGGAACATGGGTGGTTTTTAGTCAGTAGAAGTCTGGCGCTCCCTATTGCACTGCCCCGCGGGAGGGGTTATTTGATCCCAACCCCCCAAAAAAAAAAAGGTCTCCAGTCCCATTTTGTTCAAAAAATTGCATCTATTTTTTAAATCTTAGCCAAGAATCAAGTTCGTTGATTTTGGAAAAAAACACACTATTACATTTATCACAACACTACTCCATTCGATAGTAGGTATCGCTTTAATAAGGATTTGAAAATCTCAAAATTCTGGGAACTGTTAATCACATACGGCAAACCAAAGAAAAGAGCCAATTTAAACCAAATCAGAATCATTTATGTAACTCTAAAGTCAAACTGCATTTTTACGTTTCATAAATATTGGGTCCTAAACAGCTTTGTGGATTTTTTTGCACTTTAAAAATTCATAAGTATGGAGTACCTACTTCTATACCTGTATAGAAGTAGGTACTCCATACTTATGCTAATATTGTAAATGTGAAAGTAACTCTCTGTGTCTGTAATATTTTATCACCATAGCTATACGACTGAGCAAAGTTAGATGAAAGGCCAGGGATAGAACATGACTTCTGTGTGTCCGTAAGATCTCCTAACATCGAGTCTGTTTTATCCATAGGTCAATTTTCGACATCCGCTTAGGTGAAGCCGCGGGCAAAAGCTGCTTGGATTAAAATTATCTGTAAAAGGCTGCTATTGCTTGAGTATTGATCTTACTCCCATAAGGGCTAGATTGTCTTTTTCATTTCATCACTACGTAATCTAAAAAAAAAAAAAAAAAAAAACAAAAAAAAAACAATCTAAAACAAAAATCTGTTCTGTACTGGATAGGTGATGGTTTATAAAATGTTTTAACACAGTATGTTATCTTATAAATGACGTAGAAATAAAGGATACTACAGATGTTTTAGAGCACCGTCGGAGCTGCGGATTGTTCGAAAGAGATATCGCGGCCTCGACACAAAGGGCTAAGAAGGAACATGGGTGGTTTTTAAACAAGTAGAAGTCGGAAACACCCTACCGCTCTGCCCAGAGTGGGAGGAGTCATTTTATGATTTCCCACTATCCAAAAAAAGAAGAAGATTTAGAGCAGGACTCCCTTCACCATCATCATCTCCCTGCCCTTGTCCCATTCTACTTGGGGTGGCGCAACGTTTTCTTATTTCATTCTCAACTGTCTGACGTCACGGCATCATTCACTCTTTTCTCTTTCATATCATTCCTCACACAGTCTAGTCATCTTTTCACTCCCATCAAACCTACAATTGTAAGCAAATTTCCAATTAGCAGACATAGTGATCTGATTACAGTTGCGGTTTATTCGAAAAGTGCCGATGCTGCGATATTGTACGGTGGCCCGTTATTGCTCTAGCAGACGCCTGCTTATCCTCAAAGTATGAACGTTAATAGTCACATTATGGCTGCCAAACGTTTCGGAACGCATTACAACGTCACGCCTGAAGAAGAAACGCAAACGCACCACTTCTTACATACCTATAAGAAATTCAGCGTTTTCTGGACAAAACAGACTTTTAGTAACAATTATAGAAAAGTTTTTTCTTCCTACCCTTGGGGGAAAACTTTTAAATTATAGCTTCATTTGTTCCTTTGAGTCCTTGGGCTTTTAATGTAATGAAATCCAATTCTGTATTTTTGGCGAGTTCCGTATGAAAGGAGCCTTTAATGATTTAGAGTTTTCGAACGATACTATCTGATATTTAATAATCAGAACTAGCGTACAAAAACCCCAAAACCTTTTTGAATTTTTTTTGCACCAAATCCTAAGGCATTTTGGCGACATTCGGCATTTCCTTTGACTTCGATAGTTGACATAATAAATGGCAAACCAAATAAACAGCAAAATGTTCACCGCAGCGGCTGTTGACCCGTCACACATGGACAAACAGGGATAATAAATAAGCGAGCTATACAGCCTTCCTTTTACTTACAACTACCCACTGCTCCAGCGACCCAATTCGTCCTTAATTGAATCGACTTCAGGCCGGCCTTCAGACAAATTGCCTGTTAGAACTCTCACTAAGTTTTTTCAGTTGAAATACACTAAAAGCAACGATTACTTCGGTTCACGAAAGCTTCAAAGGTTACGAATGAAAGCCGGAAAATCAGACGCCATTCTATGATCTTTCCAATTATAATAAATTGGCCCGTAGTCACCAGGTAAAATTGAAAGGTACGAATCGTTCAGAATAGAGTTCTTGTCAAGGCTAATCAAAGTTGATCAAAACGCAATGCAGTAAATACTTACGTAAGTTCTCTAAATGCGGATGTCCACAAACTATACACCAACACACTCCGAAAATATAATTACAAACAATACAACACTGGTTAATAAAAGAAAAACACTAACAACGGTTCGTAACAATCAGAAAAAACAAAAGTAAACGGAACACAAGTTGAAATTCGAATTGTTTTGAATATTGCACTAGTTCGAGAAAGATCGCGGTGTTTTCGCAGAATAGCCGGCTAGCGACAAGCGGCCGGAGTGCGGGTGAAACGCGAACTGAACATTGTTTCCACGAGGGACGCGGGCATTGGGGTGAAAATAGGGTGAAGCGGGGGCGTACCGCCGACCCGGCTTGAATGGACGCGCCGGCTACGCAACGCATGATGGTTTCCCGTCCGACGATCACAGAAACGCTCCCCCGACGTTTCGCAATGAACGTTTCTCTAATTATTACGGGTTGGTATTTCGAATGTTTTCTTCTTGGCTAACAACGAGAATGTAGAAGATAACGATAATGACTTTGAGACTTGAGAAGCGTAAAATAACAAAGTTTAGGACGACATGGGTACGTTTAATAAGTTTTGCCTGCGGAAAATAGGCATACAGCCTTTTCAGGCTTTACGCTAAAACGTGTTCTATATTACTTTAAATACCTACATTATTTAGTTTGGCAACATTGTACTTGAGGGTATTTGAATATTAACCTAAAATTTGTACTACACACCTACTTATATATATCTTGCCTCTATATATCTAGCCTTGCTTCAATTTTAAAAATGAACACAATACATCCTACATGCTTACTGAACGTTTGATTGGGCTTTAGCAAGAATCTCATAACGTTCATAAGAAATGTACCTACCGTTTGTAAATGATAAATGAACTTAATAAACTTTCGTAATTATATTTAGAGCTGAAGGCACATGTTCGCTAGTACCCATGTTAGGCTGTAACAAAACGTCGTAGTCATGCGAGCATTAAGGTCAGAATAGGGCCCGTCTGACAGACATTACTGACAAGCTGGTGCGACTAATGTTGTACTCAACTCTTTATTGCGTGGGGAGGTGTAATTAACATGATAAGTTGAAGTTTTAATTCTTTGAAATACATTGTTTCTCTGTTATTTCTGTTACCGTTTTTTGAACTGTCCAAATTATCAAATGCTTCCTACCGCTCTTGGCGGAGCAGAAGGGAGTGTCCAACGGCGGATCCAGGGGGGGGGTCATGGGGGTCATGACCCCCCCCCTGAGCTGGTTCCAGGACTTAGGTGGACCACTAATTGAACATAATGATTTTATTTATATATTTTGTCACCATACAGATTTTATGTAACTACACACCTTCAATATCTGACGGCACGGTTGGCGCAGTGGCTCAAGCAATGGACTGCTGCGCTGCGTGTCGCGGGTTCGATCCCCGCACGGAACAAATATTTGTATGACCTACAGATAGTTGTTCCGGGTCTGGGTATTTGAGTATTTGTGTATGTGAGTTTAAATGTTTGTGAACGCACCCACAATACAGGAGAAATTCCTAATGTGGGGCAACGTTTTTTTAAAAAAATATATATATATATATATATTATTTAGATTGAAGAGCATTAAGGCATTTCCCGAACCCTATCCCGTTCTTTTGCTATCTTTAGATGCTATACCCTCAAAAACTGAAGGAAATGAAAAGTAAATGTAAAGTCCACATAATTCTTTAATGTTTTATCTTTAAAATCCCCTTTTTTTTATTAAGCTTCATATTTACTTGGTTAAAAATTCACAAAAAAACCACTAAAATAGAAGTAAATCTTCATCTCCTTCAAAAGTTAATTTTATTTGTTTTATTGGTTTATTTACACCAATAGATAGGAAATTCAATAATTTAAATAATGCCCATTTCATTTGTGAAAAAATATGAAAGTTGAATTTTTTATTAATTAAATTTCAATAAAATGTGAGTCGGACAGAGAACCCGCGTCGTACGTCGTCCCTGTCGACTGTGTTGAATGTCGTATTTATTGTCTCTCTCTCTGTCATTGATTGTCTCTGTGATTGTCATTGTATTGAGTATGGCTACACTACCTGTCAGTGTAGCGACAGCAGAAAGGTCTTTCTCTACGTTGCGCAGAATTAAATCGTTGCTAAGATCTTCAATGGTTGAAGATCGCCTAACCCACAGGCCTAACCGGACTGGCACTTCTCCACGTTCATAAAAACGTACCCATTGACGTAAATGACGTAATAACGCGTTTCGGGAGAAGACGTAAAAGAAAAATTGATTTTGTTATTTAAATATATTGTAGAAGATAGGATGACATGAGGAGGGGAACGCCTATATAAGGCGGTACAAACCCAGCACCGGCCTCTTTTTACTTCGAGTCGTCGCGCCGTTAGAACGTCACTCTGTCGGTATATTTTTCTATTTTTGTGTAATTGCTATTTTGTGTATTTCTTTATTGTGTTATTTGTGTTAGGATTATATTTTTGGTTGGTTAATTTGTTATTTGATTTGTAACATTAAATTGTTATCAGTTTGTTTTGTCTATTTGAATTATTTCCTGTAGGTAGTTTCATATTTGTTTTTAAAAAAAGTCACTTCTGGTCTAATTTCCAAGATCAGAAGTGGGATTCTTTCCCATTTCTTTTGCCCACTATTCGCTTGGTTTAACCAAAAATCCCCTCATTTAATTTTTTTGATTAGATTTATTTTTTCTATTGTGGATTTGGTAAGTGCATTTTTATCTGTGGTGTGTTGTTACTTGAGTCGAGTGTTAGTGACAATACGTTGAATCGTCTGTTAGTCGGTTAGTTTGCCGTTTTTCAATTGTTTTGGGTTAGAAAGTTAGGATGGCAGACCGCAGCCGCGATAATAGCTCGCGTCGTGACTATAGTCCTCACCTCGACCGTCGCGATTCTCATCGCAATAGTCAGGGGCGGCAAAATAGTAGGCACCGCGAGCAAACCCCAAATGAAAAGGATGCATTAAGGCTCGAGATACAAACGATGATGTCTCGCCTTAAAGCGCTAGAAAACAAAACGAGGGCTTCACCCTTGTCAGTGCGTTCGCGTGACCGTGATAGAACTTTAGTGTCCGATAGTGTACGCGGCCGACGGGCATCGAGGCGCCAGCGAACTCCGTCGCTGGAGCGCAATGCATTACGGTCGTCGCGTAGCGTGCGTAATTCGTCACCAGCCGGGCATCGCCGCCGTTTAGTTTCACCTTTGCTTAGAGACACAATGTCTCAACACATGTCACCAAATCGCAGATATAACTACCGTCGTTACTCGCGTTCTCGCTCTAGAACACCGCCGTTACGGGCGTCCAAACGTGTATCCGAGCAGGCGTCAGTACATGTGTCCAACCGTTTAGTTACGAACGAGAATTCAAATTTAATTCAAGCTACGGTAACTGATCGTATCGTGGATGCTATTCGATCGATTAATACTGCGGGTAGATCTCAGCACTTTTACATTTCTAACTTTGATCCGACCTTACATAATATTGATGATTGGTGTGCGGAGGTTGATCGCGCTAAAGTTTCAAACAATTGGAACGATTTTGAATGCTTGTCGCGTATTGGTAATTGTTTAAAAGGTGATGCTCGATCATGGCTTAACGAATGGGTTACTAGTGACCGTTCGTGGAGCAACTTTAAAAAGGAATTCAAACCTTTGTGCCCTCGAGTACCGGATGTCGCAAATATTTTATACGACGTTATGGTCAAGAACTCGGATAACTATTCCACGTATGCGGATTACGTGCGTCGATCATTGCTTCGTTTACGAATTGTGCGGGGACTTAGTGATGAACTTATTTCGGCGATAATAATTCGCGGTATCACTGATCCCAACATAAGAGCGTCGGCAACTAACTCCAAGCTGTTGCCCAATGATTTAGTGGAATACTTTTCGATCTTCATCAAGCCGAATAATACTAGTACGTCAAAAGGTTCCGCGTTTCGTTCAGCAAAAGATAAACAAACTACAGATCTTTCTCGTAAGCGTAATTTTAACGACGTAAAGTGTTTTTCTTGCGGTGAATCGGGTCATAGACAGGCAACGTGTTCGAAGAAACCAAGAACTGACCAACAGCCAAGCGGTTCGTCAAATGATTCCTCGACTAAGCCTACATCCGTTTTTGTACCGACTCGTTCCGAGACTTGTAGTTTTTGTAAGAAATCGGGTCATAAAGCCGAAAACTGTTTCGCGAAGCAAAGATCGGAAGCCGCAAACAAAAGTAACGTTAATTTCTGCAATGAGTTTGTAAACACTAACAATAGTGATGTTGTTGTAGCAATTATACAGGACGTAGCAGTTGATGTTTTGATTGATAGTGGGTCCACTATATCCTTAATTTCGTCTTCGTTGCTTAGGCATTTTAGTTGTTCTCGTAAGCCAGCGCTTCGTATCTTAAAGGGGTTAGGTACTCAGGAGGTGGAGAGTACAAGTTACGTGACGTTGCCCATTGAATTTGACGGCTTAACCCTCGAAGTAGATTTGTTTGTAGTGTCTGACGAATATATGAACACGCCTGTTATTGTAGGAACGGATGTTCTAAATAGAGACGGTGTTAGGTACGTTCGCACTAGGTATTGCCAGTCACTTACAAGAAGTGTTAATAACTTGCATAGAATAATGAACATACATTCTGAAACTTCGATTCCAATTAATACACCCCTAATTAACGGGCATTTGGATACGTTGTTGGAAATAATTAATCATTTCTCTCAGTATTTTATTTCTGGTACTGCAACATCAACGGTAAATACAGGTTGTATGTCCATTAAACTTAATACCAATACTCCTGTTTACTATCGACCATACCAACTTTCTCACGCTGAGACTCTTCGTGTCCGTGACATAATTAAAGACTTATTAGACAAAAGAATTATTGAGGAATCGGAGTCTGATTACGCGAGCCCGATTCTTTTAGTGAAAAAGAAAGACGGCACAGATAGGATGTGTGTGGATTTTCGTAAATTAAACGAGATCACAATTAAAGACCGTTTTCCGTTGCCGCGTATAGACGACTATATAGATCGTTTAGGGCATAACAAATATTTCAGTTCCCTTGATATGGCAACCGGGTTTCACCAGATTCCATTAGACCAGGACTCAGTTCCGCTTACGGGTTTTGTCACGCCAGAGGGGCATTACCAATATTTGAAGATGCCTTACGGTTTAGCGAATGCTCCTGTTGTTTATCAACGAATAATCACGAAAACACTTCGCGAACTGATTGAGTCCGGTGATATCCTTGTCTACATAGATGACATTTTAATAATGAGTCAAAGCATTGATCACGGTTTAGTTTTGCTTCAAAGGGTTCTCGAAACATTGACTAAAGCTGGGTTTTCTATCAATTTAAAAAAGTGTTCGTTCTTGGCCACAGAGATAGAATATTTGGGTAGGTCAATTTGTGAAGGTCAGGTTAGGCCGAGTCATGGAAAAGTAAAGGCTTTGATTGACTCAACCGAACCACAAAACGTAAAGCAGGTCCGCCAGTTCATGGGCCTAGCCAGCTATTTTAGGCGGTATATAGCTGGATTTGCCCAGAAAACTGCGTGTATTGCAGCACTTACTAAAAAGGGAATACGTTTTAATTGGGGAGTCGAACAACAGGCTGCTCGTAAGTACATTGTGGAATGTCTAACGAGTGAGCCAGTACTCGCAATTTATGACCCCTCATTACCCATAGAAGTCCACACAGACGCGAGTTCTATTGGGTACGGAGCGGTCCTGATGCAAATTCATGAAGGTAATCGTAAGCGAGTGGTGTCTTACTTTAGTAGGCTTACTCAGGGAGCCGAGAGTAGATACCATTCGTATGAGCTTGAGACCCTTGCGGTGGTAAAAGCTCTTCAGTATTTCAGGCACTATCTTGTGGGTATACGTTTCACTGTGGTCACCGACTGTAACGCATTGAAGCTTACACAGCGTAAAAAAGATTTGTTACCAAGGGTGGCTCGGTGGTGGGTATACCTCCAGGATTTTGATTTTAGCCTGGACTATAGGAAAGGTAGTCTTCTGGCTCATGCCGATTACCTTAGTCGGAATCCGGTCAATGTGTGCACTGTTCAGAAACCCCTGAATTGGGCGCAGATTGCTCAGGCTTCTGACGAGGAGACTCGGTCTCTTATTCAAAAATTGGCGGATGGCCAATTAGACCCCAATCGTTATGTTTTTAAAAACGACATCCTTTATGTTAAATTTACACCTACTGGTGAAGATCCCAAGTTCCTTTGCTATATCCCGAAAGGACATAGACTTAGCCTTTTACGAATTTTTCATGACGAACATGATCATCCCGGTATCGATAAGACTGTTGATCTTGTCACAAAACACTTCTGGTTTCCAGGGTTGAGGGCATTTGTTCATAAGTATATAACACACTGTTTAGTGTGTCTCTCCCATAAAAAAGTACCCCGAGCCCCTCTACAGCCCATTCACTCTTGGGAAAAGCCAAATTCACCTTTTGAGACTATTCATTTAGATCCATTAGGTCCTCTTCCTGAAGCCAACCGTTATCGCCATGTGCTTATAATTGTAGACGCATTCTCTAAATTCTGTTTGTTATATCCAATGTACCGACAAGATGCTGACGAACTAAAACAACATTTCACAAATATGGTCTCCCTTTTTGGAACCCCTAAATTAATAGTAGCCGATAGAGGTCGCATGTTTCAGAGTACTGAATTTATGAACTGGGTCAAAGACATGGGTTGCGACACTCACCTTATAACCCCTGAAATGCACCAGTCTAACGGGCAAGTAGAACGATATTGCCGCACTGTGCTTAATATGGTGCGTATTGAGTGCAACCATCGACAACAAAAGTGGCTGAGTGTTATGTGGAAACTGCAGTTGATTCTTAATATCACAAAACAAAGAACAACTCAGTATTCGGCTTTGAACCTATTAATAGGTATTGATGCTGCGACGCCACTCATTCGTAGCTTGGTCCGCGATGTAGCCTTTGAAGGTTCCAGCCCTAATCGGGAAGCTCTTCGCGAAATGAGTCGTCAAAGAGCATCTGAACGTCTTCGTTCAAATCAAGGACGTCAGGATGACTATGTCAATCAAGGGCGAAAGCCACCCCGTGTTTTTAATTTAAATTCCTTTGTTTTTGTGAGAAAACAGGCACAATGCACTGGAAAGCTTGATTCGTGCATGCGAGGGCCGTATCGTGTGGCAAAAGTACTCCCACACGGTCGCTATGAGTTGCATCTCGTGGCTGGCTCGTATGGCAAGACGACACAAGCAGCCGCGGAGTACATGATCCCGTGGCATGGGGAATGGACTCCCGATGTGTGTTCTGCTTTCTTTAACGGTGAGTTGAGTTTTTTATGAGCTTTGCTTATTTTATGTGAGTGAAACACTTCACTGAATCTGACTTATTGGATATATCATTGTTTGTTGAATGCTTCTGCTAACTTGACGAGTGTTTTCTTGTTGGGACTGATAATGATGGACGATGCTCAAGGGAAGTAGAGTCTTGCAATTTGAAATAGGCCTCTGTCTTGGAGTGCATCGGACATGCTATCTCAAGTTGACGGATATACTTCAAGTGAGGTAGGGTTTCATGTTATTGGATGGGCCTCTGTCTTGGAGTGCACCGGACATGCTATCCTAGTATATGGAACATACCTTGGGAACTGCTCATGAAGGGAAGCTGTCATGGAGTAGCCTTGTCCGGCCTATGGTCTTGGAGGAGCTGAATCGGACCTGTATGGTCTTGGAGGAGCTGAATCGGACCTATGGTTTGGGCTGGTGTTCTCGGACATGTTATCCTGGAGCTGTGGTACATGTAGACTCAGGCCGGGTTGGTCCCTGATTATCATGTTTTGTTGGTAAACGTGCTTTTTGATAAGCATATTGATGATGTATATGGGATTGGTTTGGAACATGCTTGTATGTGAACCGATTCACACACGCAAAGTTATGCCTCACGTAGGTCTCTAGCGAGTCGTGAGGTGGCGATCTTCCGACAAGTCCCGCCCCGGGTGGTTGGTTTGGATATTTGTATGTTTCATACCTATTATGCGTAGGCTATGCTAGGCTAGCTTAAAGTTATTTGCTGTTGAAATAAGAGTTGTTAAACAGAGCTTTTTCATCAACAGCTATTTTGTTAACAGTAGCTGTTTGTTATTTAATCAAATTGATTCTTGTGCTGGTTGTTTCTTTCTTTTGCAGAATCAGACGACGATAACGAGGAGTCTGAACAGGCTATCAACGAGGAACCAGAACGTTGCACCTCTGGCACGCAGCAGATGGCGGTCAGCACAGCACCTGCAAGCAGTGAAGACCCAGCCAGATCTTCCATGCCAACATTGGACACTGATCTTCAAAGCTAGAAGACGAAGGAGTCCGAGGACGGTCTCCTGTCAGGAAAGGCCGTGTAGAAGATAGGATGACATGAGGAGGGGAACGCCTATATAAGGCGGTACAAACCCAGCACCGGCCTCTTTTTACTTCGAGTCGTCGCGCCGTTAGAACGTCACTCTGTCGGTATATTTTTCTATTTTTGTGTAATTGCTATTTTGTGTATTTCTTTATTGTGTTATTTGTGTTAGGATTATATTTTTGGTTGGTTAATTTGTTATTTGATTTGTAACATTAAATTGTTATCAGTTTGTTTTGTCTATTTGAATTATTTCCTGTAGGTAGTTTCATATTTGTTTTTAAAAAAAGTCACTTCTGGTCTAATTTCCAAGAATATGTATTTTGTCTGTTTCTATATTATTTTGTTTGTTAGAAACCCTTGTCGTACCACCTCTTCACTTTTGCGGAGTTTTGCGTCATACCCCTCGACATACCTCTAGCTGTTATGACAAATTATTCACCACGGTTATGGAATTTAATTAGGCTGCCTCATTCCGTGCGTGATAGTGCTTCTCTGATGGATGTCTTCAAGAGAAGATGGCAATATGTACGTGATATGTACAAGTTATTATGTCTTATGTTTTTCAAGTATACAATAAATAATAAATATTTTTGAGTACAGTACTTACGTACATTAATAAAATACCTACTTTTTACTTGTATCTATAGTTATCAAAATTAAATTATAAGTTCTTGACTTGACCACGACTGTGACCCCCTCTTGGCGCCAAAGCTGGATCCGCCCTTGGGAGTGTCTCACATCTACTGACTAAAAATCACCCATGTTCAGTCTTAGCCATTTGTGTCCGGGGCCGCGGTATCTCTTTGGAACAACCCTGGTTATTTCTGTTACTCCCATCAGAAACTATAGACTGAATTTGGCACACACCTACCTCCTACCCTAGTTAAGAAGGAACTAAATGCCTTCTCGCCACAAATGCATTGCAGTGTAGTGTAGTACATAACGGCTTGAGGCCATTGCTGTAACGCGCGAAATCAATATTAAGAATTTATTCGTAGGTACACAACAATTTAACTAAAATTATACAGAATATCGGCGGATTTATGATTCGTTTACGCCACGCGCTTATGGTAGACGGTCTCTGAGGTCTCCACATTCCACAACTACGCGTGCGCGTATTTTGCGTAACTATTTATAGTAACTACCTAAACTAATAAATGAGAGCGCTACAAAGTAAATAATATAAAACATAACACTCATATTTTGGGCAGTCATGTAAATTACTAAAAAGTAACGCCACCTAATAATCTCGAAAATTCTATTAAAACCGATCCGTACTTATAATTAACCTAAAAGCCCACCCTGATTCCTAATTCCATTAAATCAATCCACTAATAAAATAACTACAAAAAAAAACAGAAAACAAAAGGGATCATGTGGCGCCATTCATTACGCACTTTAAAAAATAATTCCCGCCAAATATTTACTAGAGATGTGACGCTAGAGGGGCCAAAGAGTGGTATTCAAATGAATTAAAATCGATAATGAGTACTCCACTAAATCTAGACGGGGCGCGTCGCGTCGCGTCAGGGGTTGTGCACCGCAGATAGCAAGGGGGGCTACACCCTCGTAAATTGCGCCCTCTTACTAGATTAGGTGCTTTGTTTCCCATTCTAAATACTACAAGTGTAGGGACGCTACCTATAGAAAAGGCCTGCCTATACAAATATTTTGAGAATACTGAACTGTATTTCTTACAACATTGTAGGTACTTATGTTTCTTTATTAACATACATACATACATAATCTCACGCCCTTTTCCCATGGGGGTAGGCAGAAACCACAGAACGCCACTTGCTACTATCCTTACATACTCCTTTTGCCTCGTCCACATACATACACCGTCATACACGCACGCCGGTTACGAGTACTACGCACCTCTCCTTTCTAAAGAAGGGCACCAATAAGATCAGTGTATGTCTTTCTAGGGCGTCCCCTCCCGGCGTTACCACTCACATTTGCCTTGTAAATATCTTTTGCTAATCGACTTTCATTCATCCTCTCCACATGACCGAACCACCTTAGCATACTCTTTTAAATTTTTGTCACTACATCTTCTTTTAAACCGCAACGTTCTCGTATAACCTCATTCCTCAATTCATCATTCAGTTCTTTATTAAGTGAACGGTATTGTCAAAATAATACAGTTAACTTCTCAGATAATGTTCTTATTTTATTATTCTAGCCAGTACGATCTACTAGGTAATAGCTAATATGCTAGTAAAAATATCAACCGTTCATCCATAGTGAATATATTAGTATTATGCTTCTTTGCTTGTAGGTACTGGGTAAAGTTGTTTTTATAAATTTGCACTCCCATAAAACATTTAAATATTACTGCAGTGGCTGAGCGATTGGACTGCTGCGCTACGCGTCGCGGGTTCGATCCCCGCACGGAACAAATATTTGTATGGCCTACATTTATAGTTCTTTCTGGTCTGGGTATTTGTTTAAGTGAGTGAACATACCCACGATACAGGAGAAATTCCTAGTGTGGCGCAATGTTTTGTAAAAAAAATAATTATTCAGTATTCTGAATGATATCTCCATCAGTCCAAACCTAAAAAGTCGGGTGTTTGTTGACCCCTTTGCTAATAAAAGGGATGATGGTAAAACAAGTATTTTATCGGTCCCCCAACTCGCAAGTTGTATGGTTTCACTATTATATCGATCAATGCCATCTGTTGGTCGACAACTCAGCGACGGAACTAGTGCAGCAGGCAGGTGAGTAAGATTGACGTCTGGGGCGATTCGATGCTATATGCGAGCCAGATAAGAATAGGATCGCGCTTTCTGCCAACTTCACACGATAGCTGTCAGGTCAGATAAGTACTGCCAGCAAAAAAGAAATGCGAAACAGATTTTTTTTTATTCATAGATTAAATTAATTATTATAAGTTCATTTTTATAAAATACTAGCTGTTCCCGGCATGCGTTGCAATGCCCTTTTTCCTACCTACTACCTCCTACCCTACCTACCTACTACCCTACCTACCTACCTACTACCCTACCTACTACTCTACCGACTACCCTACCTACTCTACTATCCTACTTACTACCCTACCTACTACTCTACCTACTACCCTGCCTACCTACCTACCACTTTCTCACCTTTTAAACCTTCCCTGGACTTCCACGAATAATTCAACACTATAATTAGCCAAATCGGTCCAGCCGTTCTCGAGTTTTAGCGAGACTAACGAACAGCTATTCATTTTTATATAAAAAAAAAATTGGTTGCCTGTAAAGTCGGTATACGGGCGAAAGTTTTACGTGACAACGAAAATAGAAGCGCAAGACATGAACCGGTGTGTATGCCTATCTCTCTCACTCTCTCTCTCTCGCTCTGGACGCGTGCCTCTCACTCGCTCTCATTGTGAGCGCATAACGTGAGCGGAGCGTAACGCAGTTTCTTGAAGTGTCACCCGGCAAACCAATTTATAAGACGTTGTCACGTCAATATAGCTGTACCCCGCGTGCGTTGCAATGCCCTTTTTCCTACCTACTACCTGCCTGTGTACCAACTACCTACCTACCCTACCTACCTACTACCCTACCTACCTACTACCCTACCTACCTACCTACTACCCTACCTACCTACCTACTACCCTACCTACCTACTACTCTACCTACTACCCTGCCTACCTACCTACCACTTTCTCACCTTTTAAACCTTCCCTGGACTTCCACGAATAATTCAACACTATAATTAGCCAAATCGGTCCAGCCGTTCTCGAGTTTTAGCGAGACTAACGAACAGCTATTCATTTTTATATAATATAGCTGTACCCCGCGTGCGTTGCAATGCCCTTTTACCTGCCTACGTACCAACTACCTACCACCTACCTGTTACCTACCTACCTACATACTACTAATTTCTCACCTTCTCTGGACTGCTACAAATGTTTCAAAACCAAAATTAGACAAATCGGTCTAGCCGTTCTCTAGTTTTAGCGCGACTAACTAACAGCAATTAATTTTTATATTATACGCAAACACCATTTGAAAAATCATTTTTCTATTGGGAAAGAAACAGTAATTATTTGTGATTATTGTGATAATGTCGTATGGTCTGTTTGAAGTTGTCATTCGTTGACTGAACAACTGAACGTCACTCAATTGTTTTGCCTTCCCGGAACCTCTCCACTAACACTTGAACTTTATAGTACGGTATTAAAGCTCAAATTCATTTGACGTTTTAGTTACAAAACGTTTGTATGGGAAAAAGAAAAGGGCTGTTTTTAGGGCTTTTCCGGCCATTATTCGAATTTTTCTCGCCGTAAAAACCATCCTTGAACTTCAACGAACATTTAAAAAAAAAAATCAGCCAAATCGGTCAAGCCGTTTTCATGCCAAGTCGTGACAACGAAAAACGGGTTTCATTTTTATATATCGCTGGGCCCGGGCAATAAAGCGGTAATATCAAAAATCGAATTTTACAGGAGAAATAAAAGAAGCTAATTTGTTTATAGTGCAGCGTACACTGATCCAAAATAGACGTTCAAAATTTCAAATGAAAGTTAATTTTTTTACCAATCTAGCCTTTTAAAAATAATTGTAATAAAATAAATATGTAATGAAATAATTGAAAAAATGTATAATACAAATTATAGACGATACTGTTTCAATTGCAACATCATTAATGACTTTATAAACACACCGACCACCGAGATTCAGGAATGTAAGAGTATAATGCGACGTAATTTCCGCTTTAGATCTGGAGCGTACCAGCCGATTACCACCTTCTTCAGGGAAATTTTATAGCCAAAGCTTAGCTGTATCATTCACTAATCGCTATTTTAGAATCCTATCAATGAAACATATTTTTATGTAACCATTGTAACAGACCGACCTTACAATGTTATTTATTTTTATTTTTAACCATTTTAGACAGTATTTTATGAAATTTATACATTTTTTTTTAAATGTTACTACTACCTAATTTTTGTTTAGTTAAATTTTAAATGATAATAACTTTGTATAAAAAAAACCTTTCAAATTACATAATTTTTATTGAATACTAAACTTTGGAAACAAACACACAAAAAACTCTTAAAAAATAAAAAATACTATGCTACCTTAACAAAATCACATTTTTTTTATTAAATATTAAACTTTGGAAACAAAAACTCTTAAAAAGAAAAAATACTATGCCTTAATTTGAATAAAATCACATATATTTTTATTAAATATTAAACTTTGGAAACAAACACCAAAAAAATACTATGCTACCTTAATTTGAAGAATATCACATAATTTTTAGGAACTGTTTTATTAAGGAAACAAAAATAAAATGCTCAAAACCAATGGTAAAAGGAAAAAAAAATATGCTACTTTAATCTGAATCTTCGCTTCAATATCGATTTCTGCTTCAGAGTTCCTAACACAATGCAAATTGTTATAAAATGTATGATAATGTTTCGGGATTGCTTCGGTTTTGCAGAGACTCATCAAATCATAGTAAAGTGGTTTTGGTAAGGCGATTGGCTCTCTGTACAGATTTCTCAGTTCATCTCCTGATACATCAGTCACTGGCGTCTTTTTGGGTCATCCTCTTGAAGATCTGGTGTTTGATGCAGTATTTAAAGAAATATACTCATCGTCAAAGTTATACTTTAAATAAATAACATCTGGATGAGCTAGAGTAATCTTGATTTCGTGAATCTTTGTCCACATAACTTTTTCGTTAGTTTGGTCTGCCCGCAACCAGTGTCTTTTGTCCATTATCTCCTTCAAATTTAAGAAATTATGTTGTTCCATTTCCTTAAGATGAAATTTTTCACCATTGATCTTAGCATTCATGATTATGCCATACATTTGATCAGGAGTATAAATCGTGTGGTTCTTTTTTGCGCGTTCGATAAGAGAATGCATCGAATCTCCTTCAGACTGGCTATGGCCAGTTGGACAAATATAGATACAAAGCAAAAATAACCCTATTTTTATTCTGCCCAGCACAACCATCAGAATAAAATATAAAATTCTTGATACCACGTTGGCTCTCAGTTTCAATGAAATTAAGGACGCAACTGCCGATTTCATTAGCACCCCTTTTGGCCACTTAATAGTGCCAAATATAGCAGTAACCTCTTCCACTTAATGAGTTGTAAATTGTAAAGTTATAATATAGGATACTTTCGCTTGTAATGAAAGATTCCTACTTCTGATTGAGGGATCGTCAAGACTTTTCAAGATCATAAATAGCGACGACAGTAGTCGTAGAATCGACTTCTGTTTTATCTTTAGATTTTAGTTCACGAACACATTCCTTGTTTCTAATGTGCTTTGTGTAAGCTTCTTGGAGTTGGCTTTTTCTTTCACCATCAGCTTGACGATACAATGTACATTGGCCGCACATATCTTTTTTAGGTTTGTGAAAAGAATAATTGAATTTTGTATTAAACACAGTTTCATACTGTCGTTTTGTGGCCATCTTTACATCATTTGGATAATTTGCACTCTTAAACCATTCATCAGAATACATAATGCTAAAATTATAGAATTATTGCAATCACTAGGTTGCGGTCAATGAACATTGTATCGTCAAGCTGATGGTGAAAGAAAAAGCCAACTCCAAGAAGCTTACACAAAGCACATTAGAAACAAGGAATGTGTTCGTGAACTAAAATCTAAAGATAAAACAGAAGTCGATTCTACGACTACTGTCGTCGCTATTTATGATCTTGAAAAGTCTTGACGATCCCTCAATCAGAAGTAGGAATCTTTCATTACAAGCGAAAGTATCCTATATATAACTTTACAATTTACAACTCATTAAGTGGAAGAGGTTACTGCTATCTTTGGCACTATTAAGTGGCCAAAAGGGGTGCTAATGAAATCGGCAGTTGCGTCCTTAATTTCATTGAAACTGAGAGCCAACGTGGTATCAAGAATTTTATATTTTATTCTGATGGTTGTGCTGGGCAGAATAAAAATAGGATTATCCTTGCTCTGTATCTATATTTGTCCAACTGGCCATAGCCAGTCTGAAGGAGATTCGATGCATTCTCTTATCGAACGCGCAAAAAAGAACCACACGATTTATACTCCTGATCAAATGTATGGCATAATCATGAATGCTAAGATCAATGGTGAAAAATTTCATCTTAAGGAAATGGAACAACATAATTTCTTAAATTTGAAGGAGATAATGGACAAAAGACACTGGTTGCGGGCAGACCAAACTAATGAAAAAGTTATGTGGATAAAGATTCACGAAATCAAGATTACTCTAGCTCATCCAGATGTTATTTATTTAAAGTATAACTTTGACGATGAGTATATTTCTTTAAATACTGCATCAAACACCAGATCTTCAAGAGGATGACCCAAAAAGACGCCAGTGACTGATGTATCAGGAGATGAACTGAGAAATCTGTACAGATAGCCAATCGCCTTACCAAAACCACTTTACGATGATTTGACGAGTCTCTCTCTGCAAAACCGAAGCAATCCCGAAACATTATCATACATTTTATAACAATTTGCATTGTGTTAGGAACTCTGAAGCAGAAATCGATATTGAAAGCGAAGATTCAGATTAAAGCAGCATATATTTTTTTCCTTTTACCATTGGTTTTGACCATTTTATTTTTGTTTCCCTAATAAAACAGTTCCTAAAAATTATGTGATTTTCTTCAAATTAAGGTCGCATAGTATTTTTTTGGTGTTTGTTTCCAAAGTTTAATATTTAATAAAAAAATATGTCATTTTATTCAAATTAAGGCATAGTGTTTTTTCTTTTTAAGAGTTTTTGTTTCCAAAGTTTAATATTTAATAAAAAAAATGTGATTTTGTTAAGGTAGCATAGTATTTTTTATTTTTTAAGAGTTTTTTGTGTGTTTGTTTCCAAAGTTTAGTATTCAATAAAAATTATGTGATTTGAAAGGTTTTTTTTTATACAAAGTTATTATCATTTAAAATTTAACTAAACAAAAATTAGGTAGTAGTATCATTAAAAAAAATATGTATAAATTTCATTGAAAAGAAAATTCAAAAGAAAAAGAAAAAAATGAAAAGAAATGATGATGAGAAATTGAAAAGAGTATGCTAAGGTGGTTCGGTCATGTGGAAAGGATGAATGAAAGGCGATTAACAAAAGGTATTTACAAGGCAGATGTGAGTGGTAATGCCGGGAGGGGACGCCCTAGAAAGACATACACTGATCATATTGGTGCCGTTCTTCTGAAAGGACAGGTGCGTAGTACTCGTAACCGGCGTGCGTGTATGACCAGATGTATGAATGTGGACGAGGCAAAAGGAGTATGTAAGGATCGTAGCAAGTGGCGTTCTGTGGTTTCTGCCTACCCCCATGGGAAAAGGGCGTGAGTTTATGTATGTGTGTGTAAATTACATAAAATACTGTCTAAAATGGATAAGAATAAAAATAAATAACATTGTAAGGTCGGTCTGTTACAATGGTTACATAAAAATATGTTTCATTGATTTATTTGTATCAATTGTTTACCTAAACATGATGCTAGAAAGCATGCGGTAATCATTTATGCGTAGGAGTGAAAAGGATGGCGTTCAGCGTAACACGACAGTACGGCGCCGGGGTTACAATACTTTTTTGGGAAGAAAGGCGTAATAGCTTGTACAGAATAAATTCTCTTGTGATTACTTCGTATTATGTGTTTACAGTTTATTGATATAATACGTTTATTTCCAAAAAGGCGGTTAAATTTATTACTGTTACCATTTGTTTAGAAATGTTGTGTAAAGATGTTCACCGTTTTTTTGAGTTATGTTTCTTAGAGTATTGCAATAATACATTTTTAGTCGTAAGAGAATTTTCCATGCAATAAAGCTGTTATTGTCATTTATTCTAAAGAAATATTAATTTAAAAAATTTGAAAAAAATAAGAGTGATAGATTGATACTCCGAGAAGCCAAAAATCAAATAACATTAAAAAGGGCGTAACCCGCGTTTACCGCTATATTGCCCGGGGCCAGCGATATATAGAAGATAGAAGATAGATAGATAGACTAGCTGATGCCCGCGACTTCGTTCCCGGTAACTTTGATGGGTGACTAAAAAAATGTTTGGTGTGGACAACCCTTAATACTTAGGGGTATGAAAAATAGATGTTGGCCGATTCTCATAGATACCGGATAAGCACAAAAAATTTCATCAAAATCGGTCAAGCCGTTTCGGAGGAGTATGGCAACGAAAACTGTGACACGAGAATTTTATATATTAGATTATTTCTTGAATTCCATAAATAAATAATTTTGGATAAATTAATAATTTATGGAAACAGTATTCATTAAAAAAAGAACTAATACATAGATGCAATATGTTGACCCGTAGATTTGCGCGCTGCAGTAAGGCAGTAAAAATAACATTGTTTCGGACGTTTTGCCAATCGTTTTATACGTGCAGTCTATGGGTCAAATATACGCCGAAGACAGTCAACGCCCTGCGCGTACAGTATAACAATGCCTTTAGGATGCTGATGCGGCTGCCGAGGCACTGTAGTGCGTCGGGCATGTTTACAAACGCTCATGTTGATGGCTTTCATGCCATTCTCAGAAAGAGAGCAGCATCCATGCTTAGACGTGCCCGCGGCAGTAGCAACAGCATTCTCAATGTTGTGGCTGGCCGTTTCGACTGTCCAATACTGTGGCATTGTGCACAGTTACATGTCAAAGATAATTAAGTAGTTAGCACAACATGCAGTACGCTTCACTTTTGATATGCCTCATTTGCCCCATATTTGTATTATTATTCTTTTTAATTATCTTAATTGTTTTACTCATGACATTTTAATTAATTCATTTATGACATTATTTTCTATTTCATTTTTCTTATTTTAATTTCATTTTAATATTGGTTTGTGGACATTTTACATTTTACTTGACATGAAAAATACTTATTAATTTAATTTCTATTATTTTATTTTTATTCGGATGTCCTAATTTGGTATTGTGAGTGTGTATTTGTCTGTATGTGTTTTTGATAAATTAACTGCCTACTAACATAATTTTGACGTGACAACGTCTTATAAATTGGTTTGCCGGGTGACACTTCAAGAAACTGCGTTACGCTCCGCTCACGTTATGCGCTCACAATGAGAGCGAGTGAGAGGCACGCGTCCAGAGCGAGAGAGAGAGAGTGAGAGAGATAGGCATACACACCGGTTCATGTCTTGCGCTTCTATTTTCGTTGTCACGTAAAACTTTCGCCCGTATACCGACTTTACAGGCAACCAATTTTTTTTAAGTGTACTTTTACTAACAATGTATGGATCTTTGTGTCTGAGATAAATAAATGAATTGAATTGAATAGTTAATGCTAAAGTCCATTTCACGAAAGAAGTCCCGCGGACAATTGTGGAACTAAATTTAACAGATCGGCCATGTTGTCGTTTGTCGATGTTATCAAGGTGCGTTTGTTGTGGTAGATATTTTGTGAGTTTAATTGGATTAGTGCGTTATAAGGTTTATTTACGATGCCAAAAGTTGTGAAACAACATTATGTCGCGCGACATACAGCGCTGCGTCTGCGGGACTTCTTTCGTGAAATGGACTTTACTGGTGAACCTAAAAGTTCGCCATTTTGTTACACAACATGCTTTTTTTCAAATCCTTCTCATGTATAACTAATTTGGCGTAAAATTGATGAGAATTACCAAAAAAAGTAAATATTAAATTAATAATTAAACTGAGTATAATATTCTTTATTGATTTTTCTGCACACCGCACCCTTTGGTAAATACTCGCGAACTTAAGTTCGCGAGTATTGCTGAACAAAATGGCGTCTTGACAGTACTATTCTTATTTGACTCGCATAGTACTTGACAACCGACTCCGACCTCCGTCCCTGTGTGTTCTCGTTCAAGGCCATATCTCTATGTCCAGTCCTCTGACAGTCGAATCGTCATGGCATCAATTATATTTTACACCGAATTGGGAACAAAATAAAACAAAAAAAAATTAAAACAATTTTGCGTCAAAAATATTAATAAAAGCCCTTGTAAAAAAAACCTTGGGACAACTAAAATCAAAAAGTTAGTCCACCAATAAAAAAGAATGCAGCTACGTTTAGTTTCCATTCGATGTGCTTTAAAATTAAACCTTTTGAATGACTCCAGTTCCATTTTAAGTTTGAGAATTTTAATTTATGATATTACAATTGTGATAATTTAAATAGATCTCTCATTTAAAAACACTGTTTGATTGGATTTTTTGCAATTAATAGTTAAACAATGGTTGCTAATAAATTAAACGTGCTGAATTAATGCAATAACTAAACGTTCACTTCGTTATGTATGAGTTTTCTCAGCCGCTGTGTCTGCTGTTTGGTTAATCAATTTATGATTTTTTAACATCGCGGAAATGTGTTAGGAACGATTAATTTCTCTAAAAGTATTACTGGATATATTTTTGATCTACTGTTAAAAGACAAGGTAAGATTGTTTGCAAAATTGTTTTATGGGACGTCTTCCACAAAATAATGTTTCACCTTACGTTTTGTATTAACATTTTATCGATCTTCAGTAAATAACCGAAATACTGAGCATATTAGCGTCATAGTATTTTGCATTGAATGTGTTCTCTCTTGTGCCCCACATTGATTTTTTCATTTCAGGTTATTATCGACCTGTCAAGAAGACATTTTTTTCGTGAAGCTGTACTTGCAAAATTCGCAAAATAGGAGACGAAAACCCCTTTAAGTTTTCAAATTTCATATCGAATCTGCCACCAATAGTAAGTTTGATTAATTTTCATTAAGTTAAACCATAAATTGCATGTTATATCTTTATAGGCATTTTATTTGATCATTGATGTGTGTATGTGTGTAAGTAAACATTTAGCTGATTCCATTGCTAGGGATGTTTTATTATTGTAAGTTATCGATTGTATTGTGTTTGTTGGCCATTTAATCAGGTTTACTTCTCTACATTGTGTATTATCGGTGTTCAGACACGAAAATTATGTGTATAACCTCTAAATTCTTACTTTGTATCCTATATCATATGTTTCTGTCACACCCAGCTGTTTAGATATCTAAATCACGCAAAGTTAGATTTAGATGAAACTTGTCCATATTTGGGTGACAATTCCAAGAGCTAAAATCATTTGATGGAGTATTGTACATTGTATTGTTCAAGATAAGTGGAAATAAACTTTGTATTGTCAACACATAGCTGTGAGAATAGTAAGCAGTGTTTACTGAAACATAATATTAATCAAATGAAACATTAACTTAGTCATTTTATCATAAAGTAATGGCGACACTACTTATAAGTATCACTTGCATATTTATCTAGTTTACATACTATTTATTATGAACTAGTATTATTTCAAAACAATAAAAATTGAAACACTAAATTACTTAAAATCTTCAGAGACAACTAAATACAACATGAAAAAACATAACACTTTTTTTGGGGCAGTCGTGTAATAACCAAAAATTCTAGTCATTATTAAAAACGAAGTTGGAAGCATAAATATTAAATGCAGATCTGTAAACTGTCTAACTTGTAACTCTGAATTATTAATACCATCACCATGGGATTAATGCAGCCTTTTTTTTTTTTGGAAGGTGGGAAATCATCAAATAACCCCTCCCGCTCTTGGGCAGAGCGAAAGGGAGTGTCAGACTTCTACTGACTAAAAACCACCCATGTTCCTTCTTAGCCCTTCATGTCGAGGCCGCGGTATCTCTTGCGAACAACCCGCAGCATGACTTCTTCTTCCATACATCACTGTTACTCATCATCACTCTATAACAATTCATAAGTTTCATAATTTTGAGATACTGTGTAACAGTTACCAGTTGTAACTTGAAAAAGTGCTGAATCATCTTGTATCATTTCAATTGTGCCACAATAATGTTTATCTAGCAAAGAAACTAGCTGATGAATAAACTGCATAAATTATTTAGCAATTATTATTTATCTACAGTATTTAATATTCAGTGGCAATAATTGCATAGTAGGCTTCCAGTTTATACTAGGAATACGATACTCTTTGGTAAGACTGGATGTCAGAATTTCAGGTCAATGACTACCTGTAACGACTGCCAAAGATCTATATATGGCAGCCGGGACCAACAGCTTAACGTCCTTTCCGAAGCACGGAGGAAACTCGGTATGTCGGGTGGTCACCCATCCACAGACCGACCCAGGCAAGCACAGCTTTACCTAAAGATTGACACGAGTGGCCGTTCTTATTAAGCCCACGAGCTCCTAAGATTCAGTATCATGTAAAGAACATAATGTTGAAAAATCCTTGATGGCCTTACATTTCTGTGGTTATCTCGGAAGATAATCTTGTCTCAACTCAATGGCAATTGAGTACAAAGTACATGATTGTCATTGTTTTGTTCAAATCAATGCCTTTACCAAGTCATACATAGGTCTTCTGTATTCAGTCTGTCCCAGCTGCCTTTATAATGTTGATCCTCCATCTAGTTTGACAGTGAACTTCCATATTAAGCATCCCAAATCACGGTGTTCAATATAGGTATTTATATGATAGTTTCCAAATCCTATCCCACCATAGTGAAGAAACATTCTGTTTCTAAAAACTAATTAACATCAATATTATTCTGGTGAAATGTGGGTGTACTAACCGGTACACCCATGGCTAACCTTCGGGATTAAAGGTGTGATGTTATGTTGTTATAAATATTGGCAAGTAAAAATAACAATACTCAATCTTGTACAGGTTAATGAATTTATACATAAATAAACACTGATTAAACCAGTTCTTTTGCACGTAATGAAAACATCAAACAACAATTTTCTCAAGGCCAAGAGTAACAATGTAAATAAGTTATTTATAACTGCATATAATAATATGACGGAATGTCTCAGGAACATAGTGTTGACACATGTGCAAAATGTATTGAAAGTTATAATATGTTAGTTTAATCACAGATCATGGGACAATGTGGTAATCCCAACTGTTTTTAGAATTGATAACAGTATAAAAACTCAGCTATATAACAGACTTATTTGTGTCAGCTTTTGATAACAACAATAGGCAATAGATAAAAAAATTGCCATGATTTCATGGTCAAAATTATATCAACCATTTACTTTCCAGCATGTGTAATGAGATGACTAAATAATATTAATATTATTCTTTTATGTGATCATAAATTAATTATTTGTTCGATTCATCATCTTCCTGCCCTTATCCCATTCTATTTGGGGTCGGCGCAACACGTTTTCTTCTTCCATTCTTCCCTGTTACACGTCAAGGTGGCACTTATTCCTTTCTCATTCATATCATTCCTCACACAATCCGTCCATCTTTTCTTTGGCCTTCCTCTCCCTCTCCATCCATCACTTTTTTAGTCACATGCGTTTCATCCCTCATTACATGACCATACCAAGATTATTTTTTCAATTAAAAATATAATATTAATAACAAGCTCAATAAATAACAAAATTATGATAGATTAGCCTGTTCTAGAATAAAAAGCCCGCAAACACTTAATACCTTGCTCAACTGCCCTTTGATGATAAATAATAGCATTGTGTTGAAAAACAACAAACCTATTGCTATAAAACCTCTCTTTTAAATTGTTGTCTATCAACCTGCAGCTCTTGGGTTTTGGTAAAACATGGTTACTGATCCTAACAACACTAGATATCCTATAGGACTTTGCTACTAATTGCAACATTTTTATTAAATCTATCTATGTTACTACAAAAGTATGTGTAGTAGATCTTATTTCTGTATTACGGTACCTATATTTTGTTTGAAGAAAGACATGTTTGTATTCTGTTGATGACATTGACAAACACAATTGATTGGTTGGACAACACAGGAGTAGCGATTAAAAGGTTTATTTGATGTACCTACTATCAGATCCATCTTAAAACATGGCTTCTTAGTACAGAAATCAAGAACAGAAGGTCAGCGCTTATAAACTTCACACATAACATTCACAGCCCGAATTCACCCAATGCTGGGTATCTGCCTCCGTTCTGGTGACAATCTTCACGTTCCTGTACTGGCCTCATTAAGGTTTTTCCCCAATGGCAAACATGTTGTCTGCCCATTTCGCCGTCCCGCAACTATTAGTTTCAAGTATATTAGAAAAGACATCCGTAATTCTCTGGTTTTGCAAGTACCAACTGCTTCAAAATAGGTCTAATAAGTCACAGAAACTGTAAACAATTTCATAGAAATATCCTTATCTGAAATGGAGAATTACAAGCTATTGTTGCCTTATGAACCAGTATTAAAGTAGAACTTATTCTGTGATTATCTACTATTTATTTATTTTCATATAATATATTATATACTTTTACGAACTGTATGTTAGTAGTGTTCCTTCTGCGGTATCTGTTATTGTCAATCAATTTGTATTGTATTGTCAGCAAGGTTAACTGACCTCTCTAGTAAGTGGCATGTGGCACGTACCTTTTGTTATACGCGAATAAAATTCTTGCAATGTAGTTCTTATGGCCAGAACACTACACATAGTAAAGTATTACCATGAAACTTATTTCCAAGCTGTATAATTCAAAATGTAATACTGAAGGGTCCTGTAATTTATTGGACAGGGTGGTAGAACGATGCCACGCTGCAGCAAACGCACACGTAGCGGCGCTCCCGCGAGTGGGGGCGAAGTCCTGCAGGGGGCGACCGCCATTGACGATCACCATCACCACAAGAGATCTAGAAATAGCAGGTAAGACCAGTCTCATTTCCTAAGCTCTTGACACCAGGTTGGCCATTAGCCACACGATGAACATATATTTCTACCGCTTCCCTTTGAAACACAAGAGACTTCATAAAAGTGATAGTAACTGAAACTGCTAGTAGGTACGATATTTTGTCCCTGACCGCCATAAAAGTTAGATGCCGTTCAATATTTTCGTCAGTGTACATTGCATGGCTTTTTACTCGATTGCGGCGAAGCGCAAAAGGAGTGCCATTTAGATTTGAAAAACGTATTTATCTAATCTGTTTGCTTGTCTGTTTCAGTTCACGTCGACATTCCAAATCAGAAGACACGAGTTTTAGCGTAAAGAAATGTTTATTATGGTTTAAAGAATACACAACAGCTCTAGACCCAGAGGTTCTGGGTGAGTATCATCATCATCAAATATTTGTATGGCCTACAGATAGTTGTTTCGGGTCTGGGTATTTGTGTATGTGAGTTTAAATGTTTGTGAACGTACCCACGATACAGGAGTAATTCCTAGTGTGAGGTAACATTTAAAAAAAAAAATAAAACTAGTTCATCTACAGTCCCGATTTCATAAAGTAATGTCTACCCAGTAACGTTTTGAAGGTCAGAGAGGCGGTCGCTCGAGGTACCACGGCCCCGGAACACAAAGGGCTAAGAAGGAACATGGATGCGGATTAGTCAGTAGAAGTTCCCATCCACAATAAAAAAGATTAGTTAGCGCTCCATGTAAAATACTGGAAAACTACAGTTTAAAAACTTATTCCAACTGTATCCAGTTGATTGTTTTGTTGCTGACATGGTCGCTAACACTATTATTAATACTAAAAACAGGATATAACGAGGGTAGATTTCAGTTTATCCATGATCATTCATGGTGCTTGTAACAGCGCTGAAATATCGGGAATTCGAAACAAAAAGTAAATATGGTAAATATTTCGTTTTCAGTATTAATAATAGTGTATCTATCTAAAGAGCAGTGGTGGCCCAGTGGTGTCGGCCCCGACTTACGGACAGTAGGTCGTGGGTTCGAACCCAGGCAAGCGCATTACTATGTGTAATTTATTTCATCACCGCTGCTCTCATTGTGAGGAAACCGGCATGTCTTAGAACCAAAAATTCGAAGACATGTGATATCTACAAACCCGCAGTGGGCCTGCGTGGTGGATTATAGCCCATCCCTCCTAGAGAGGAGGTCTGAGTCCCTACAGTGGGAACATGAATATGTGGGGATGATGAATAGTGTATCCAGTTGGAATGGAAGCCGACTCTAGCAGAGTTGAGAAAGGCTGAGAAGATGATGACCTTTCTTTAGTTGCACCATTCACGGCAGCAGCATGCATGCAGTCTCATTTACATTCAACCACAGATGACAGCAATCTCTTCTACTCATTCGGCCTTTCAACATTCCTTCTTTTCGTCATTAAACGCCATTGATTTACTTCACGGTTGTACGACAGTGAACAGTAACACCTACGTGGCATCACATCAGGCATATTACGGCCAGACCCAAGCTTAGTTAGAAATTTAAAAAAAAAACGTAGTTTATGCTAAGTAACTTTTATAATCACCTCATGATCTATTACTATTTTCCTTATATTTCCTATAGGTCCTAGCTGCCACAGATAAATTAACTTTGATAGCCAATAAATATGAGTGTATTTTGCATGAACAGGTCCAGAGGGCATGGAAAAGTTTTGTGAGGACTTAGGTGTGGATCCCGAAAATGTTGTCATGTTGGTCATTGCATACAAAATGGCAGCGAAACAAATGGGCTACTTCACACAAGAGGAATGGATAAAAGGTATGTTTTTCTTTTTTTTTAATCTTCTTTATCTAAGGGATTTTTGTGCACAATTGCGACGATGTCAATCCCATCGTGCTTTTACAAATATTTACTTACTTCCTAGACTTATTTAACTTATAAAATACTCCAAACCTTAATCTATTTTTGCTGCTTCAGATGTAGGCTTAGCTAAAATACCATGGAACATTCCTACATCCTTAACCGACAATTTCATCGTGTTTATAACTACATTTCTTTAACGTTTTTCTTATAAAGTATACGGGCCCAATTTAAAATAACTAGCGGAACAATACCGAAAGAAAACGACGACGCACAACCTGTTTGCATGGTTTAAGTCTGTCCTTTTTCTTCGTAGTGCCGAAGATTCCTTTAAAGTAAACTAAGCAAGCCAAGGAACTACCTAGGTGAGCTTCGACCTGAACTGGCAGTTCGATCGCGTTAATGGTGGCCTTAGAAAGGTACCTCCAGGTGTAGGTGAAGTTGCACAAGCAGCAGGACAGGAGATAGATCATAGCCTGCAATGCGGCTCCAGCCATATTAATTTGATCGGAATACTCACACCGGACTAACTTGTTCTTGCAGTGGCCTACCTCGCTTCGTAGTCGATGCCTCTTACGCCCTGTATAATAATATAAAATAATCCTCCTTTTAGGCTTCGCCACAGTCGACTAAAAAGATATCTGGAGAATACTAATTATATGGTACACATTAGTACTAGTATGGCACACACATTATATTCGTATGCATTCTTTTCAGTTTTTTTAGATTGATTATTAAACTGTTTCAGGACTTACAGACCTACAATGCGACAGTGCGCACAAATTGCAGAACAAACTAGAATACCTACGCAGCTTACTCAACGATCCCTATATGTTTAAGGCCATTTACAGATACTCTTATGATTTTGCTAGGGTGAGTACAGATCTTAGCATATCATTCATCATCATCATTATCCTGCCCTTATCCCAATCTATTTGGGGTCGGCACAGCATGTCTTCTTCCATACTTCTCGATTTCTCGTCATCTCAGCATTCACCTCCTTTCTAGCCATATCATCCTTCACACAGTCCATCCATCGTTTTTTTGCATATAAACAAACGAATTAAGGCAATTCATGGTAATTAATTTACGTTTTTACTGGGTGTAACTTGACTTGTATTATATTGTTGTATTTTGTAACTTTTGGCATCGTATTGGACGAGCCTGTGATGTTGCTAGAATTCTTGGTAAATAAATATAATAGCACCAGAATCTCGTTCGCTAAACTATAGAACAATGCCCAAAAATGTATGGACACTGTACCCACCCTTGTAGCACTTTAAAACCTATGTCAATCGAAGGGCCATAGTCATGTTAACATTTTATTGTATGACAGCGAATTTGAAAAGCGCATCCGAAAAAAGTTATATTGATATGAAGAAACCGGAACCAGTCACAATAACAACAGTAACTATGTTATCGACCACGTCACTATTATTTTTGTAATTATTACTGTGGAATGATGTCGTTCGGAGTTTTCAAACCTCGGAACCTATTATTTAGAGAGGTGTGAGACAGGGATTGTCAATTGACATAGGTTTTAAAGTGCTACAAAAGTGGGGATGTTTTGAACATTGTTCTTTGCAGTTATGAATACTCTAATACCTTAGAAGTAGCTAGAGTATAGGTTTCTATTTATTATCGATTCAAATAATGCTAAAGACATTGATACTTACAGCTAGAATATCATTACCCTACTATAAAACAATTCGTCGATGATACTGCAATAGCGCTGAACTACCATCTGCAATACCGCGAAACTGCAAAAAGTAGCGAAATTCAAATTTACGCGCCGCGCTGTCCTAGTCTGTCATTGGTGCGTGTTAGTGAACACACTACTTTGAATAAGCCAATCAGAACCTCACTCTAAGGTCCCTATATTTCAATAAGATGCGCTTATCGTTCTAAATACTAAAATTATGAAGTTTTTTTTATCTCCTGTAAAGTTAATAACCTTGTAGTTACGCACTATTGCAAATAGTAGATCAGCGCTATTGCAGTATCGTCGACGAATTGTTATGTAAGTGTACACAAATTTAAATCTTTTCTCCTTTTTCCAGGATAAGGATCAGCGCTCACTAGACACCAGCACAGCCCGAGCCTTACTGGGAGTCCTACTGCCCCGCTGGGCGCTCCGCCCTCCCCTGGCGGAGTTCCTGCAGCGCGAGCGTCGCTACCGCGTCGTGAACCGCGACCAGTGGTGCAACATCCTCGAGTTCAGCCGGACGGTGGACACGCAGCTCAACACATACGACGCCGACGGAGCGTGTTAGTATATTGTTGTAGTATAACATGTAACTAGAACATTGGTCCACCTAGTGAGAGGTCTTCCAACGCCGCATCATCTGATTCGTGGTCGTCATCATCATCATCATCAGCCATAAGACGTCCACTGCTGGACAAAGGCCTCCCCCCATAGAAAACCATAACGAACGGCAACCTTTGCATCCCCCGGTTGCCCGCGACTCTCACGATGTCTTCACATCGTGAGAGTCCACCAGTCTCCCACCAGGTGGTCCCTTCGGACCACCTGGTGGGAGACTGCCTTTCTTCCCCATCAGTTGTCGGTTCTTCGAGCGATGTGGCCTGCCCATTGCCACTTCAACTTACACATTCTGAGAGCTATGTCGGTGACTCTGGTTCTTCGGCGAATCTCCTCATTTCGGATTTTGTCGCACAAAAAAACTCCGAGCATAGCTCTCTCCAAGTCTCCATAGCTCGTTGCGGACTCTAAGCTTCTCTAAGAAGCCAGCAGTTAAGGACCATGTCTCTGTGCCATAAGTCATCACTGGCAACACGTACTGGTTATGCACCCTCGTCTTAAGGGGAACACAGCAGTGGATGACTTTGACGATTTGACCTCTGTACTGGCTTTTGTTTATTTTTCGGCCCCTACCGGCAAACGACTGTACTACAGAAAAACGTACCAAAGAACAGAAACGTATCGCAGAGTGGTCATCGTATTTGCCTAACATATTTTGTTTCTCTTGGAGTACAATGTATGAATAAAATATTTAATTATAAATTATACACTTTGACTAATGAAGTAATAACCTAGCTTTCATTAGTTATTTCACTGACCACAGGTACTCCTACGATACATTCTTAAAGTCTGATAAAGACCAGGTAACTGCTTATCTCTTCTCAGTCACGGAAATAGTCAGAATGCTCCAGCTTTCAGCTAACTGAGCACGAATGCTACTACATGATACATTTTGAAGGTCTGACGATGACCACCTAAGTGCTTATCGGTTCTCAGTGACTGATGTAGTTAGAATGACCTAGCTTTCAAATTTTATCTGTCTGAGCACGGATGCTACTACTTAATACATTTTGAAGGTCTGATGATGACCAGCTAAGTGCTTATCGGTTCTCAGTAACGGATGTAGTTAGAATGACCTAGCTTTCAAATTTTATCTATCTGAGCGCGTATTCTACTACATGATACATTATGAAGGTCTGATTATGACCAGCTAAGTGATTATCGGTTCTCAGTGACAGATATACTTAGAATGCTCCAGCTGTCAGCTTTTATCTTATTGAGCACGGATGCTACTACATGATACATTTTGAAGGTCTGATGATGACCAGCGAAGTGCTTATCGGTTCTCAGTGACGGATGTAGTTAGAATAACCTAGCTTTCAAATTTTATCTGTCTGAGCACGGATGCTACTACATGATACATTTTGAAGGTTTGATGATGACCAGCTAAGTGCTAATTGGTTCTCAGTGACGGATATAGCTAGAATGACCTAGCTTTCAGATTTTATCTTATTGAGCACGGATGCTACTACATGATACATTTTGAAGGTCTGATGATGACCAGCTAAGTGCTTATCGGTTCACAGTGACGGATATAGCTAGAATGATCACCATCAGGTAAATGGCACCATCAGTCTCCAAGGCCTCTTCGAGCTCTTTCAAATGAGTCCACACACGACGGTTCTACGTGGTGCCATCAATGAGATCCTATACTTACCTTCGGAGTCTACCATCAGGTAGCTAGTATCATCAGTCTCCAAGGCCTCCTCGAGCTCTTTCAAATGAGTCCAAACACGATGGTTCTACTCAGTGCCGTCAATGAGATCCTATACCTACCTTCGGAGTCCACCATTAGGTACGAGACATCATCAGTAATCCAGATCTCCATCTTCCATCAAACGAAATTCTCAAGACAAAATAATTAAAACGATAAAACAATTAACACCATTAAAACAATAACATACATTACATAACATCGCGCCTGTAATCCCCAAAGGGTTAGGCAGAGGTGTACCTAATAGTAGGCGTGATGTTATGTATGTTATTATTTTAATGATTTTAATTGTTTTATCGCTTTTAGCGATAAAACAATTGTAGCAAAAAACAATTGTAGTCGTTCTTGTAGCACGGATGCTACTACATTTTGAAGGTCTGATGATAACCAGCTAAGTGGTTATCTGTTCTCAGTGACGAACGTAGTTAGCATGACCTAGCTTTAAATTTTTTTCGATCTGAGCACGAATGCTACTACATGATACATTTTGAAGGTCTGACGATGACCACCTAAGTGCTTATCGGTTCTCAGTGACTGATGTAGTTAGAATGACCTAGCTTTCAAATTTTATCTGTCTGAGCACGGATGCTACTACTTAATACATTTTGAAGGTCTGATGATGACCAGCTAAGTGCTTATCGGTTCTCAGTAACGGATGTAGTTAGAATGACCTAGCTTTCAAATTTTATCTATCTGAGCGCGTATTCTACTACATGATACATTATGAAGGTCTGATTATGACCAGCTAAGTGATTATCGGTTCTCAGTGACAGATATACTTAGAATGCTCCAGCTGTCAGCTTTTATCTTATTGAGCACGGATGCTACTACATGATACATTTTGAAGGTCTGATGATGACCAGCGAAGTGCTTATCGGTTCTCAGTGACGGATGTAGTTAGAATAACCTAGCTTTCAAATTTTATCTGTCTGAGCACGGATGCTACTACATGATACATTTTGAAGGTTTGATGATGACCAGCTAAGTGCTAATTGGTTCTCAGTGACGGATATAGCTAGAATGACCTAGCTTTCAGATTTTATCTTATTGAGCACGGATGCTACTACATGATACATTTTGAAGGTCTGATGATGACCAGCTAAGTGCTTATCGGTTCACAGTGACGGATATAGCTAGAATGATCACCATCAGGTAAATGGCACCATCAGTCTCCAAGGCCTCTTCGAGCTCTTTCAAATGAGTCCACACACGACGGTTCTACGTGGTGCCATCAATGAGATCCTATACTTACCTTCGGAGTCTACCATCAGGTAGCTAGTATCATCAGTCTCCAAGGCCTCCTCGAGCTCTTTCAAATGAGTCCAAACACGATGGTTCTACTCAGTGCCGTCAATGAGATCCTATACCTACCTTCGGAGTCCACCATTAGGTACGAGACATCATCAGTAATCCAGATCTCCATCTTCCATCAAACGAAATTCTCAAGACAAAATAATTAAAACGATAAAACAATTAACACCATTAAAACAATAACATACATTACATAACATCGCGCCTGTAATCCCCAAAGGGTTAGGCAGAGGTGTACCTAATAGTAGGCGTGATGTTATGTATGTTATTATTTTAATGATTTTAATTGTTTTATCGCTTTTAGCGATAAAACAATTGTAGCAAAAAACAATTGTAGTCGTTCTTGTAGCACGGATGCTACTACATTTTGAAGGTCTGATGATAACCAGCTAAGTGGTTATCTGTTCTCAGTGACGAACGTAGTTAGCATGACCTAGCTTTAAATTTTTTTCGATCTGAGCACGGATGCTACTACATAATACATTCTGAAGGTCTGATGATGACCAGCTAAGTGGTAATTGGTTCTCAGTGACGGATATAGCTAGAATGACCTAGCTTTCAAATTTTATCGATCTGAGCACGGATGCTACTACATGATACATTTTGAAGGTCTGATGATGATCAGCTAAGTGCTTATCGGTTCTCAGTGACGGATACAGTTATGATGCTACAGCTTTCTGCTTTTATCTTATTGAGCACGGATGCTACTACATGATACATTTTGAAGGTCTGATGATGACCAGCTAAGTGCTTATCGGTTCATAGTGACGGATATAGCTAGAATGACCACCATCAGGTAAATGGCACCATCAGTCTCCAAGGCCTCCTCGAGCTCTTTCAAATGAGTCCAAACACGATGGTTCTACGCAGCGCTGTCAATGAGATCCTGTACCCACCTTCGAAGTCCACCGTCAAGTAAATGGCATCATCAGTCTCTAAGGCCTCCTCGAGCTCTTTCAAATGAGTAGAAACACGACGATTCTACGCAGTGCCGTCAATGAGATCCTTTACTTACCTTTGGAGTCCACCATCAGGTAAATGACATTATCAGTCTCCAAGGCATCCTCGAGGTCTCAACACCATTAAAATAATAAGATACATAACATAACATCACGCCTACTATTAGGTACACCTCTGCCTAACCCTTCGGGGATTACAGGCGTGATGTTATGTAATGTATGTTATTATTTTAATGATGTTAATTGTTTTATCGCTTTTAATTATTTTGTCTTGAGAATTTCGTTTGATGGAAGATGAAGATCTGGATGACTGATGATGTCTCGTACCTGATGGTAAACTCCGAAGGTGGGTATAGGATCTCATTGACGGCACTGAGTGGAACCACCGTGTTTGGACTCATTTGAAAGAGCTCGAGGGGCCTTGGAGACTGATGATACCAGCTACCTGATGGTAGACTCCGAAGGTGGGTATAGGATCTCATTGACGGCACTGAGTAGAACCGTCGTTTGTGGACTCATTTGAAAGAGCTCGAAGAGGCCTTGGAGACTGATGGTGCCATTTACCTGATGGTGGTCATTCTAGCTATATCCGTCACTGTGAACCGATAAGCACTTAGCTGGTCATCATCAGACCTTCAAAATGTATCATGTAGTAGCATCTACCAGAAACATTTGCACGACTGATGAGTCGAATATACAAATACAAATACAAATAGCCTTTATTTCTGATAATATAAATACATTTAACAACTTTCTTTCATCGTGTTATATAATTTATTAACATGCGCTGTTATGATATTGTTTCATTACTTATTATTTATCATGCTAAAAAACTCAATATAGTATAGTTTTAATTCTATTACATTAATCTCAACTTATTATAAATATTCATATATTATGATACATTATTATTCTTTATTTATTATATTATATTTATAGCTTTAAACATTATTTACATCATTATATAAATCTACTTCAATTTTACATTACTTACTATTATTCTTTATTTATTACATTATATTTATAGCTTTAATCATTTTTTAACATAATTATTTAAATCTACTTCAATTTTACATTTATTACCATTATTCTTTATTTATTACATTACCTATATTTATAGCTATAATCATATTTTAACATAATATGAATCTACTTACTTGCTAAAATATCCATTAAATTACAAACATGCTATGAATTTAGTTAATTACTGGTTTCTATTACAAATTATTATTATTATTATTTCTTATTTTATTTTAATTCTTATAACATTAATTAAACCACGACATCGGTAACATTATTATCAGCTTGCCCTTTGGCATAGGCCTCCCCTAGAGTTTCCCATACTTTCCTGTTTGCTACTTTTCTTTGCCATGTTGTTGTAGCTAGTTGTTTGAAATCATCTTCCCACCTTATTTTTTGACGACCCTTCCGTCTTTTTCCATCCCTAGGGTACCATACAGTAACATCTTTTGTCCATTTATTCCTCTTACTTCTTATCATATGGCCTGCCCATTTCCACTTAAGTTTTTTCACTGAATATGTTACATCTATAACTTTTGTCCTGCTTCTAATGTTTGAGAGTTTGATCTTGTCCCGTAGCTTGATGTTTAAAATGCTTCTTTCCATTTTGTTTTGACACACTTTTAGTTCCCTACTCTGCTTCTTAGTGAGGGCCCAAGTTTGTGCTCCGTATGTTAAACATGGTAGTATGCACGAGTTGAATACTGTAGTTTTGTCTTTCAAAGGCATGTGCGGGTTCTTCATAATTTCTTTGAGCGACCAGAATCTTTTCCAAGCCTTACTTATTCTTATGTTTAATTCCTTCTGCATCTGATTTTCCGGTGCGATTGTTTGTCCTAAATATGTATATTCTTCTACATACTCAATCTGCTTAGAATCTATAAGGATAGGTGTTCTAATGTGATTTGTCATAACTTTTGTTTTGTCTTGGTTCATAGTCAGCCCTACAGTCTTACTTTCTTTTTCTAATTGAGTGAGCATTATTTCTAAGCCTTCCTGGTTTTCGTTGAGCACAATCAGGTCGTCTGCAAATCTTAGGTGGTTAAGCTTCTCGCCGTTTATATTTATCCCAAATGTATCCCAATTAATTTTCCTAAATATGTGTTCTAGTACTGCTGAAAACAATTTAGGTGAAAGGGGGTCTCCTTGTCGTACTCCCTTTTTTATTTTGAACACTGGTCCTTTCTTTTCTGTCTGGACCTTTGATGTTGACTCTTTGTATAACTTTGCTATTAACCTATGTAACGAGTCTTTTAAGCCTGTTACATACTATTGAATTCTTTGCTTTGATTTGTAGGCTCTGGTTGGTGTTGCCTTATGAAAATTCATTTTTTGTTGACTTGGATTCGTGAAGTGGTCACACTGATTTTTATTTTCGATGCTGTCAAATTGACTTTGACATTTCTTGCTTTTCGACCTACAGCCTGGAATCAATGGAGTGATTTTTGAGCGCTCCAATAAAATCTCAAAATATAACTTGAGATGGGCGGCATCTAGTCCCTAATTATGTGGTAGCCGATTGCCCTTGTCATGATCCTAATTGGATAGCCTTTATTTTTTAAGGTAAGCGAATTCTTTGTGATTTCGGTCCGTTCCGCGTTGTCATGGCTATTTTGATAGCAGACGCTAATAGTTTCCGATATTTAATTGTTTCAGGATCTCTTATCTTCATTTGATAATTATTTGCTTGGATTAATTCATCTACTGATGACCACATTTTGATTTTTGGAAGAAACGGTGAGTTTAATTGCATATTGCTCGTAAAGATTTCTGCATCGATTTCTGAATCGATCGCCATTTTTTATCCGCTAACGATTATTCATGTTTGTTTTCAGCCACAAGGCGTTTTTTTTTCCATATTACTTAAATTTTTGAACGCACGCCCCTACCAAAATGCATATATCTTGGACCGCCGTTGGCAATCTCGGCGAATATCACCAAGATGCTCTTGGATAATCCATCAGGTTCCTAATTTAGTCGACGGAGTTTGGTATGGTTTATGATACATAACTTCAATTTATTTTAAAAAAGTGCAATAATGACAGGTCTTAGAATAACAGCGATGTCATCTTAATTTTACACATTAGAGCTGTTAGCTTTAGAATTAGAAAGGAATTTTCAAACCAGCAGCCTTCGGGTAATAAAGTCGTTCTTACTTTTCATGATCGATTTTTATTGATACCTTCCCGCTTGAAGATTAAAAGTCTCAAGCTCCCGCAGGTAAGTCTATCCTTGGCATAGTTTTGTGTGTACTCCAGGCGCCCGAATTTTCACTTTTACTTATTTTTATTTGGAGCACACCACACAGTTTAATTTCATTCATCTCATCTCACACACTCTTTTTTTTATTATTACAATTGTCGCTCAGCGAACAGGGACTTGAAGTAGGTTAGTCTGGTACCTATATACTGTCATTATTGCACAATTATTAATTAACTTATGAGTCTATTGTTTGCATTAGTTTGTTCTACATTGTTACTTCAATAACTTTGTGTTTATTTTAATTTTTGACTCATAAGTAGTACTTAACTTAATTTGGTGAATCTTTGTAAACAATATTTGGTGTTTACTTATTGATAATTTTGTTTATTGACCTGTTTGTTTTAATAACATGTTTTTTTCTTAGCAAAACCAACAGAAATGTATAGCATTGACCGTGTTTTGTTGTTCTCAACAGTAAAGTTATTTTAAAAACTAAGTTTAACTTTTAAAGAAAATAATTTAATCTAATTGTAAGTACAATATTGTACATTTAATTTATCTAGATTTAAGCTGCTTGTAAGTGATTATTGCACTTTTAAAACGATAAAATTAACTTAGTAATTTTTCATGGGAATACCACATTGACTTCAATACTTAACCTCAAACTTGAGAATTTATTTTCAAACTTTTAACTTTTTGAAAGTTTTTGCTTTTCGTTTGCTATTCGCCTTGCTGTTTGTTAGTCATGGACAAGGGAGTTCAGTCTCCGCCGCTTCAGGATTCGGGTGATGTCGATACCTGTACTGCTGTTGATGCTTATGCTCTCAGTTGATATCATAGGAATTCTACCTAAAACTTATTCTGGTCATAGATACATACTTTCGGTTGTAGACGTTTTTACTAAATATTGCTGGTTCTTTCCAATGATCAATGCTACCACTAGAGTAATTTGTAAACATTTTGAAAAGGAAATATTTCTCAAATTTGGTTGTCCAAAAATAGTAGTTTGTGACAATGGAACTCAATTTACTTCAAAACATTTTGTAGATTTTTTGAAAGGTTTTAATATAACCAAAATATTTTATAATACTTTGTATACACCTCAAAATAACCCTGTTGAGAGATATAATAAAACGGTCGAAACCTGCATATCGTGTTTTGTTAAAGATGATCATAGAACTTGGTCAAGTTTTTTGCCCAATGTTCAATTAGCTTTAAATAATAGTGTAAACCTTGCTACTGAGTTTACTCCTAACTTTCTGATGTTTGGTAGGGAGCTTATTCTTGATGCGTCATTACATCACTTTAGTAGTTCTGTTGATAACTTATCTCAACTAGAAATTTCAAATAGGAATGCTTATGCAGTTTCTCTTAATTCACTTAGTGATATTTTTGTTAAAGTTCAAGCTTACTTGTTAAAGGGGTATAAGCGAAATGCCGCTTATTATAATAAAGGTCGGAAAGTCATTTCTTTTGGTGTGGGTGATATGGTGTGGAGAAGAAGTTTTGTTCAATCTCATGCTCCTGCATATTTTTCAGCTAAGCTTGCACCTAAGTTTGTAAAGTGTAAAATAACTGAAAAGGTTTCGGATAACGTTTATGTTTTGAAAGATATAAATAAAGGTTCAGTGGGACGTTATCATGTTAAAGATATTATTAAATTTTAATTTGGTTTCCAAGTGTTAGTCTTGATTTTTGATAAATTCTGTTTGAAAGCCGCTTTTGACAGTGTGATGTACGAGGGGATGGATGATAGGTTTTCAGCGGTTTGAAAGATGTATGTTAGGTAACTTCTTATAAATTTATTGAATTTGAATTCTTAACATTCTAAAAATAAAACTTAGGCCATTTTTGTTAATTAAATACAATTTTTTTCCACACTAAATGTTTTTCACACCGAAGGATCTTATTTTATGTTTTGTTCGTTTTTGTTGGATTGTATAAGATCTTATTTTTTTAAGGGTAACCTTTTATAGGGTCATTCTGTAACCTTTGTTACAAAATGCCTTATTATTTTTTGAATCTTGGTGTAACTTTTGACCTTGATTTCGACTCTTTTTTCCATTGTGCTCGGAAAGTCGGTGGTGTTGTGCCGATCACAATGTGGGATTTCGGCCCCGGCCATATTTTTCCCTTTTTCCCTTGTGTTGGACATTGTTGTTCCAATCACAATGCAGGATTTTTTTTTTGACTTTCGTCATTCTTTTTCTTTGCGTTCGGAAGTTCGGTGGTGATGTGCCGATCGCATTGTGAAACCTTGGCTTTCGCCTTTTCGTTATTGAGATTTCTCATTGGAGATCTCAATGATTTTTTGTGTTTGTCTGTGTTTGGGAGATTGGTAGTGTTGAGCCAGTCACAGCAACATTCTTTTACAGCTATTGTGCTCGGGAATTCGGTGGTGATGAGCCGATCACAGTACGCTTTCCTTTGTTTCGTTGCAGGTTGTGCCTGTAACAATACTTTAAATAAGGTCTTTCAGCTTTATTTAAAAACTTTTGTTTGGAGTTTCAAATTTTTTTGGATTGTTGGATACGGAGTTAGTCAGTGGCAATAGAGCCTAACTGCACTCATAGAGATGGTAGAGTTGGAAGCAGTTGACATAGTAGTCAGTGGCGATAGTGCCTAACTGCACTCAAAGTTGTACTGTTCCAAGTGGTTTGAAATTTTTAGTCGGTGGCGATGGTGCCTAACTGCACTAAAAATTGTAGTTTGTATTGGTAAATTGTTCGAATTCGTTTGAAATTTGTAGTCAGTGGCGATGGTGCCTAACTGCACTGTTTTTTAGTTTAGAAGCGCTAAGAGATTTCTCTCTTCGTTTCATTTAACTAGTTTTTATAACTTATATTTTTTTCTGTTTTTCACAGATTTCATTTTTGACTTTTTGTCATTTGCATGTTTTTACTTTTATTAAATTCTTGAGACCTTGTCGTTTGACATGTTCAGAATTCATTTACACTTCGAATCTTTTATGATTCTTTTCTTTTTTTGGATTTAGAAAGTTGTTAAGACTGGTCTATTGTGTTGAAGATTTCTTTCTAATAAAAGAAAGTTCCTTTCTTTTATTTTCGGGGAGGGATGTAATGTAACGAGTCTTTTAAGCCTGTTACATACTATTGAATTCTTTGCTTTGATTTGTAGGCTCTGGTTGGTGTTGCCTTATGAAAATTCATTTTTTGTTGACTTGGATTCGTGAAGTGGTCACACTGATTTTTATTTTCGATGCTGTCAAATTGACTTTGACATTTCTTGCTTTTCGACCTACAGCCTGGAATCAATGGAGTGATTTTTGAGCGCTCCAATAAAATCTCAAAATATAACTTGAGATGGGCGGCATCTAGTCCCTAATTATGTGGTAGCCGATTGCCCTTGTCATGATCCTAATTGGATAGCCTTTATTTTTTAAGGTAAGCGAATTCTTTGTGATTTCGGTCCGTTCCGCGTTGTCATGGCTATTTTGATAGCAGACGCTAATAGTTTCCGATATTTAATTGTTTCAGGATCTCTTATCTTCATTTGATAATTATTTGCTTGGATTAATTCATCTACTGATGACCACATTTTGATTTTTGGAAGAAACGGTGAGTTTAATTGCATATTGCTCGTAAAGATTTCTGCATCGATTTCTGAATCGATCGCCATTTTTTATCCGCTAACGATTATTCATGTTTGTTTTCAGCCACAAGGCGTTTTTTTTTCCATATTACTTAAATTTTTGAACGCACGCCCCTACCAAAATGCATATATCTTGGACCGCCGTTGGCAATCTCGGCGAATATCACCAAGATGCTCTTGGATAATCCATCAGGTTCCTAATTTAGTCGACGGAGTTTGGTATGGTTTATGATACATAACTTCAATTTATTTTAAAAAAGTGCAATAATGACAGGTCTTAGAATAACAGCGATGTCATCTTAATTTTACACATTAGAGCTGTTAGCTTTAGAATTAGAAAGGAATTTTCAAACCAGCAGCCTTCGGGTAATAAAGTCGTTCTTACTTTTCATGATCGATTTTTATTGATACCTTCCCGCTTGAAGATTAAAAGTCTCAAGCTCCCGCAGGTAAGTCTATCCTTGGCATAGTTTTGTGTGTACTCCAGGCGCCCGAATTTTCACTTTTACTTATTTTTATTTGGAGCACACCACACAGTTTAATTTCATTCATCTCATCTCACACACTCTTTTTTTTATTATTACACCTAATATACTTTGAGTGCACTCCTTGTGCCCGCAGCGCTTCCCAAATATGTGGGTGCTTGAGAGAGTCGAAGGCCTTATTGTAGTCCACAAATGCCAAGTAATACTTTTTACCATACTCATTGCTTTTTTGAATGATTTGCTTTACTACATGAATATGGTCCATTGTTGAGAAATCGCTTCGGAATCCCGCTTGTTCTCTTGGCTAATTTTCATCCAATACTGAGCTAATTCTGTTTAGTATTACCTTTGCAAATATTTTATAAAGATTAGAGATGAGGCTGATCGGTCTGTAGTTGTTTATTTCTTCTTTGTCACCTTTCTTATGGAGCAATATGATGGTTGATGATGTCCATTGTTGTGGTATTGTTTCCTCAGTTAGAATATTGTTAAACAAATTTGTAATGGTCTCCGTAACATGGTCTAGGCAGCCTTTCAGGATTTCGTTTGTTATGCCATCGTCCCCAGGGGCCTTGTAGTTTCCCTGAGACAGTATGGCTTTCCTTACTTCGGTTTTTAGTATTGGAAGGATAGCCTCTTCATTGTCTTCCTGTAGGTAATGTGTGTTTGTGTAGTCAGTGTCATCATATAGCTTGCTATAGAAATCCGTTGCAATTTCTGTTATTTCGGGGCGTTTAGTTATTTTCTTCCCGGTTGTTTTATTTTTGATTCCTGGTATCCAGGGAGTGCTCTCTTTCAGTTGTTTTAGGGCTCTCTTTATTCCTCCCGTTTTTTCGATATGGTATTGGATGGTTCTGTTCCTTATTTGTTTCCTGTGTGTCCTGATTTTTTCATTTATTTGTTTGCTCAAGTGCGCAATTTGCCGTCTATTTTGTTTTTTATTTTCTAAAAGGGTTTTCCTGATTTCCATAAGGTGTCTTGCTTCCACCCCGATTTTATCTTTCTTGACTTTTGAAGTGTACAGCTTTATTGATATTTCTTGTATTGTTTTTTCCAGTAGATCATATTTTTCCTGTATGTTTTCGATCTTGTTACAATCGGATGTCTTAGCTTTTAGTGTGGCCAACAAGTTTTCTGGGATGGGAAGAGAAATTTGATTTTGATTTCGTTGGGTTCTATTCTTTGCACACTGTCTTCTTTTCTTGGGTGCTTTTTGAAATATTGTTCCCCTTACCATTCGGTGGTTGGTGTTGAAGTTTAATTTATTAACTGTATCTACATCCCTGAAAAATTGGGGTTTGTTAGACAGTATAAAGTCTATCTCATTCTTCACTTTTCCGTTGGGTGATAGCCAGGTCCATTTTTTGTTTTTGCTTTTCTTGAAGAAGCTATTTAGGATTTTGAGGTTGTGTGCCTGCGCCAGGTTCATGAGTCTTTGCCCATTATTGTTTCTTTTTCCTGTGCAAGGACATAAAGGACTCATTCTACGAGGACCTGGAGAAAACACTTGGAAGTGCCCACAAAACAGTCTTCTTAATGGGGGACTTCAACGGGCAAATTGGTGAAAGACTTCCAAATGAGGATGGTATAATAGGTCAGTTTAGCACAGGAGTCGAATTTAGTGAGACTAAAATTATTTTACCGTCTTATTATGTATGTACCTATATTCTGGCAAATAAATTCATTTCATTTCATTTCATCCGTGCTCAGATCGATAAAATTTGAAAACTAGGTCATTCTAGTTATATCCATCACTGAGAACCAATAAGCACTTAGCTGGTCATCATCAGACCTTCAAAATGTATCATGTAGTAGCATCCGTGCTCAATAAGATAAAAGCAGAAAGCTGTAGCAACATAACTGTATCCGTCACTGAGAACCGATAAGCACTTAGCTGATCATCATCAGACCTTCAAAATGTATCATGTAGTAGCATCCGTGCTCAGATCGATAAAATTTGAAAGCTAGGTCATTCTAGCTATATCCGTCACTGAGAACCAATTAGCACTTAGCTGGTCATCATCAGATCTTTAAAATGTATCATGTAGTAGCATCCGTGCTCAATAAGATAAAAGCAGAAAGCTGTAGCATCATAACTGTATCCGTCACTGAGAACCGATAAGCACTTAGCTGATCATCATCAGACCTTCAAAATGTATCATGTAGTAGCATCCGTGCTCAGATCGATAGAATTTGAAAGCTAGGTCATTCTAGCTATATCCGTCACTGAGAACCAATTATCACTTAGCTGGTCATCATCAGACCTTCAGAATGTATTATGTAGTAGCATCCGTGCTCAGATCGATAAAATTTTAAAGCTAGGTCATGCTAACTACGTTCGTCACTGAGAACCGATAAGCACTTAGCTGATCATCATCAGACCTTCAAAATGTATCATGTAGTAGCATCCGTGCTCAGATCGATAAAATTTGAAAGCTAGGTCATTCTAGCTATATCCGTCACTGATAACCAATTAGCACTTAGCTGGTCATCATCAGACCTTCAGAATGTATTATGTAGTAGCATCCGTGCTCAGATCGATAAAATTTTAAAGCTAGGTCATGCTAACTACGTTCGTCACTGAGAACCGATAAGCACTTAGCTGGTTATCATCAGACCTTCAAAATGTAGTAGCATCCGTGCTACAAGAACGACTACAATTGTTTTTAACCGACTTCAAAAAAGGAGGAGGTTATATGTTCGTGTGTATGTATTTTTTTTTTTTTTTTATGTATGTTACCTGATTTCTCCTCCATTTGTGAACCGATTCTCAAAATTCTTTTTTTATTTGAAAGAGTATACTCCTGAGGTGGTCCCATTTAAATTTGGTGAAGATCTGATCCTGATCATCGGAGATATACAATAGAACTCTTCAAAAATAGACGGCAAATCTGTCGTGATTGCTGCAATCGCTTGGATGTTTATTGTTTACGCAACATCTTAACTTATCATCACGCCTGTATGCTCTGACGGGGTACGCAGATGTGTACAGGACGCCCAGATTTCGAGAGTTAGGTATGTTAAGTTCCATTTTATTGCGGATAAGCCTATTACCGTGACATGTATTGTTAACAACGTAAAATTAATGAATATCAAATATTTGTAAAGGATATTACAACTAAAAATGGAAAAATAAAAAAAAATTTGCAAAAATAAAACCGACTTCAAAAACACAAAAAAGTGAAAAATAACTTTAGCTTCTGAAGTCGGTGACAAAAAAACTGAATAAAACAAACAAAAGCACTTAGCTGGTCATCATCAGACCTTCAAAATATATCATGTAGTAACATCCGTGCTCAATAAGATAAAATCTGAAAGCTAGGTCATTCTAACTACATCCGTCACTGAAAACCGATAAGCACTTAGGTGATCATCATCAGACCTTCAAAATGTATCATGTAGTAGCATCCGTGCTCAGATCGATAAAATTTGAAAGCTAGGTCATTCTAGCTATATCCGTCACTGAGAACCAATTAGCACTTAGCTGGTCATCATCAGACCTTCAAAATGTATCATGTAGTAGCATCCGTGCTCAATAAGATAAAATCTGAAAGGTAGGTCATTCTAACTACATCCGTCACTGAGAACCGATAAGCACTTAGCTGATCATCATCAGACCTTCAAAATGTATCATGTAGTAGCATCCGTGCTCAATGAGATAAAAGCTGAAAGTTGGAGCATTCTGACTATTTCCGTGACTGAGAACCGATAAGCAGTTACCTGGTCTTCATCAGACCTTCAAAATGTATCATGTAGTATGAGAGACCATCATTAGGTACGAGACATCATCAGTCATCTACATCTCCATCTTCCATCAAACGAAAATCTCAAGACAAAATAGTTAGATAACATAATATCACGCCTGTAATCCCCGAAGGGTTAGGCAGAGGTGTACCTAATAGTACACCCACATTTCGCCAGTTATGTTTAAGTCCCATATAATAGGGGCGAGCCTATTGCCATCAACCGGGCACAAATCCAGACTCCGTGGCTGTTACTTATAATTTCCTGATGGAAAAACCCAATAACACTTTGCCCGACCCGGGAATCGAACCCAGGACCTCATGCTCAGCATCGTGCTTACGACCACTAGACCAACGAGGCAGTCCAAAATTAAAATAATATCATAGATATATCTATATACCAAAATATCTACTAAGAAACGTAGGTAATTTACCAATAGTTTTGGAGAGCTCGGCCACGCGTCACTTTACGTTTGTTAGGCATAGTCAGCTTACTCTATGATAGGTGCAAACAACAAAACGAAATTACAAACTACTTTAAATATATTTACAAACTTATTTTCTGTTCTTATTTTACGAAATATTGATAACTATACAATTTACAATATGTTTTAATTCAGAAAACATTAAAAACGTGAACTTTTGAATTTTATTTGTGAAGTAATGACATGCGTGCAGTCCACCCGTGACAACAGTCATCGAGACACTGGCGCAGCGCGTTCTTCCAAGTATGCGCGACGGGTCTCGCGCCGCATTTGCCTCAAAATGTCGGGAATTAATTTATTATTTTAAAATTTTATTACAAATCAGAGAAAATAAACAATACGGATTGATAAATACATCACTACGTATTTTTGGGTATAAAATTCATAAAGAACTATTCAGCCGTTACAGAGACAAAATTCGATTTAGGTTAAGACATACTACGATTTTTTATTAAATAATGTGAAGGTTTATTAAAATTTTAAACAATACGAATTATTTGTGATGACTTTAAGTATAACATATATTTTTTATATGGAAATCGTACGGAAGGATTCCTCAACAAATTTCTTTAAACATACGTCGTTTTTGGGATTTTAGCAACGCAACGGCCTTAAGACACTGGAATTTTGGACGAAAAGATGTCGCATAGTTTCCCGAACGCTGCCCGTCTGTATTGGATTCTTCAAGCGACCTCTTTGTCGAAGTTAGATCTACCTAGTTCAACAGTTTGTTTGTTTGATTCGCGGTCACCACTCTAGAACTTTAAGGTTGCGGGGATCTGCTGGATGACTATGATCCTAGACGTACGGGACCGGTCAATGTGTCGACTCTTGGGTGAGGTCTATGTCCAGTAAGTGGATGTCTTTCGACTGAAATGATTATGATTACACGTAAAAACGTTGCAGTTCATATACTAATTGTTGAATTCAATAATTAGAAAAATGGCTTCCAGGTTGAGATAACTTTATGATACACAAATATTTACTTTTATGTCGCGTCGTGTTCATGATAATTATTTAAGTTAAATTAGCTTGATCAGAACTCTTCCTTATTAACAGCTTTGGTTGGTAGTTTAAATATGACCTCCAGTGATATACTTACACATTATTATGTGACAGATGATGATGACAGTCAGATGTGTTGCTGCCACTTCTTCTTCCCAACCAAAACACTAGAAACTGTCGTAGGGGCGTTTTGTGGGACTGCATAATTTGACGTTCAAAAAGTGCTGATGCTGATTATTATCAGCCTAATTTGAATAAATGTGATTCTGTACCTGTAAATTGAATCCTGTTCAACTTACAGGCACTCTGAGTTTCCCAACACATTATCATTATTACCCGTCTATGTTAGTTCTAATACAACTTCAAAAGAATTCAAAGTACTTGAAACCATTCTAATTTTATTCTTTGTTTCTAAATCCAGGGCCAGTGATGTTAGACGAGTTCGTGGAGTGGTTGCGAGCCGAGCGCGCGACTGACGCGGCCATGCCGGCGCACAGCTGAGGGCGAGGGCGCAGTGCGGCGTCTAGCGGGGCCTAGCGTCACGCCACGAGTGTTGTGAGAGATAGGGCGAGGGTGGTACACACATGGACTGTATGCCGTCATACCAGGACAATACTACACTAAACGACGAAAAGAATTGCGTGAATGAAATGTCTAGAAACCAGATTAGAAGTCTCGCTTCTATCAAGTAACTCAGCCAATGGCAGTCAACAGCTGGCAGTAGACTGCGGCAGTGTACCTTGTGCGCTATAATGTCACCTTCAGGTCTAACCGGATACTGCTAAATACAAGTATTTTACACAAAGACTTAGTTACTGGGTAAGACGTTACACGTCACATGCATAAACTCACGCTTTTTTCCCACGGTAAAAAAGCATGAGTTTCTGCCAAGGTCTAGTTGTTTTTTTTTTCCAAAAATAACAACCTTTGTCTAACTGACGCTAGTTTTCCGTCTACTCCCGGTCGCTTATGTGTAAATATCACGAGAAAGTATGTATGAACCAGCATTCCATTTGTGTACTACTCCGTGGAATCAACATTGTTTGGTCAGGGTTGACATACAACGTGGATAGGTTTTATAATGAAATGGCCAATATATGCAAAGTGGAAAAGACTTGATTAGGAATGAAGGGTCGAAATCAGAGGGATGTTAGACCTAAGTTAGGAAATGTTCTTGTATGAACAAGGATTGTTGCTCTCTCACAACACAACGGTAAGTCGGAACCTTCAATAACCTCCTTTATGTAGACATGACATTGATATCGAGTAAAGACGTGAAAATATATTTTTAAGCTTTTGGAGGGTTTTCAGTGATAATTATGGTCTGGCGAAAATGTCTGTGAAGGAACATAATAAGGATAAATTACTGAGTTTGGATTCCAAGAATGATAGCAAGATTTTAAACTCGTTTTATTGAATCGCGATAATTTACGTCACAGTATTGAAATAGAGTAGTGATGTTGATAACAATACTTTCGAGATCAGTGTCATATCTACTGTTGTAAGCCTTAAAAATATATTATCTGATAATCCCAAACTGAACTGTGTTATTTAACAACTTCCAAACCCACTCGCTGATTTCTTTAGTATATAATACTTGAGCCTTATGGGGTCTTATTTATTGACAGTGATGAAAGCAGGGAAATTAAATTATTACGTCAGTAATATTTATCGCGGGCGATAATCCCGTCTACTGTGACACTAGAAGCATACAGTTTTGTTAAAAAAATAAAAATATGTGTATAAAATGAAGTTTTTTGTCTCTACTCTAGCGTTGTCACATTCATTTCGTTTAATTTTATGGCACCTTGGTTTATTTTATTTTATTTTCAACAATGCTAGTGTAGAAAGAAGACATTCTGCCTCTTATGCCAAATTGTGGAAATGAATGAGAACATTTTAGTGTGTTTGTTTGGTCCATAATTATTTTTAATGATATTGTGAGAACGATTTTTGTCAAGAAATAAAACAAGCAGGTATTGTTAATAAAAACAGTAGTTTTTCTTTGTAACAAGAGTTGCTTGAGGTGCCCTTATGACTATCCTTGTACTTTATTTATGCAAAGCATGCTGCACTTTTTCCATATCATTATTTCACAAATTATGTAAATATAAAATTACTTACGTTATTAGTTGGCCACTCGAGGAGCTTCATATTTCAATGGTCAGTACATAATCTTGTATTTTATGTATTATTTGTCTTATTAACTTAGTAGACATAAGTTTACGTGTATATTTTAGCATTTATTTAGATGTATGTATATTATGATTTTGCAATGCTCCTCTGATATAACCGTTATAATAAAATACGCAATCTCATTATATATCAAATCTGTTGAAACATATTGAATATTATATTAATTTGCCCACCGAACGTTATTATTATGTTTGCAATAAAACAGTACAACAAGCAAGAAGAACATTTTCTTTTGACCAACATATTATGTGGATATTTATTTTGAACCAGTAGCCAATCCTGGTGGGATTAGTGTAATGTATTACGATTCAATAAAATTCTGCTTTATTGTCTGGTCTGCAGATGACCTTTCGACTGATTTTGAACACAATACATAGAATAACTAACTATAATGTGCGATGACATCTCTAGCGTTACTCTAATATCATCCTTCTGTCCCTAGGAATAATATTTGTTTAGATAGAATCATCTGCTATTTATGTATAGTATCTTAGTCTAAACAAGTGCATAGAGTAAGTCCTTAGTATTTTTGTAAAGTTTCTTGAAGAGTAATGCTAGATGTGTTCACATGAAGTAAAATAGACTAATAAACTCCATATACACCAACAGACGTTAGACTGGACAACCGAGGCCACTTCGAATCATGTTCCAATAGACTAGGTCTATGTCTAGTCTAAACACTAGGGTTAGGTGTAGATAATCGTTTTTATATAAGACGTGTAGGTAGTATATTCAAATTCTCTGATTGTAAGTAAATTTCTCTGTAAAATACCGTGTATACAAAATTATCGCAAATCGTTTAGGCCATTGTACCGGGGGTTATTACATGAGAAATAAATAAAATATTTGAAAGTGATCTTGTGTTTTGTTTACCATTGATTTATTGATTGTAACTTTATGTAACTCTGCTCTCATTAAAGGATTTATTACTGAATTCGGAGTTATCATTTGGATCTTGATAAAAATGAAATGAGAATCAGAAAAAACAATATATCGCGTTATAGAACTCAAATGGAGTTCGGCAGGACACCCAGCAAGGCGTGGTGATGGTAGGTGGAGTATAGCTGCGACAGATTGGTGTCCAAGGAATGAAAAGAGAAGTGTTGGTCGACATGAAGGGCTAAGAAGGAATATGGGTGGTTTTTAGTCAGTAGAAGTCTGACACTCCCTTTCGCTCTGCCCAAGAGCGGGAGGGGTCATTTGATGATTTTCCACCCGCCATAAAAAAAATAAAAAGTGTTGGTCGTCTGACGGCGAGATGGGCGGACAATATTGTTGCCATCGCGGGAATTCCCTGGATGAGGCTGGAAGTCTGGCACAAGAGTGTGAAGCTTGGCACAAGCCAAGAGAGACCTATACCCAGCAGTGGGTAAAGTTGAGCTGTGGATGATGATGATTTCAATGGAAGATTTTTTGTGAGTTACTGAAAACCATGTCCTTCATAATAATATTTTTTTATTTACATGCTATTTACAGTATCGGTCAGCTTTCATTTTACTCCTACGGTCTAACAGTGTTTCATGCAGGTTGCCTTCTGTCTTGGCTTTCTTTAGCTCTGAAACACCACCCTCATTCAATCGTAGTTTCTTGTCTTGAAACTTCTGGAACTTTTTGCTGAAAATTGAATATCACTTTTAGTAGGTACATGTTTCCATATCACAGCATGGAGACAAACCATTGAGCATGGTTTCTAGTGTTGTATGGATATATTAAGTACTAGTATAGTAATTCAGTTGCCAGCAGAGGATCCAGCACAAAACCCTACGGACTCGAACCCATTGTGCCCATTCCTTTTAAGCAGCTAAGAAGCTGGTTAAAAGATCACACTTGAATACAAGCGGAGAAATAGTGGACCTCGACACCAGGATGTAGGCAATCCAAGGAAGCTATGCCATCCCTGGATATAAAGCTGACCAGGCGCCTTCTGTGCCTGGACAGAGATAGCCTGCGTCTGGTGGCGGGGACCATCACTGGACACTGTTCACTAAATAAACACCTCCACACCCTAGGAATCACTGACAGTCCCCTGTGCAGAGCCTGCATGGAGGCGAAAGAAACGGTGGCGCATGTGCTCCTTGAGTGCACAGGCGTTACCAAGATTCGTGAGGAGACCCTAGGAACACCCAAGATCCCTTGCGGATGCCCTGAGGAGACCGGTAAGTACATCTGCTTCTGGAGGGAGGTGGGCTGGTTGGAATAATCGGCCAACATGGCTCACGCACAATGGTCCACTTCAAGGACTAAATGTGGAAACCCAAACCCCATGATAAGAAGATAAGAACCATGCTCCAGAAATGGTGAATCAACTGTATAGTATACATCATCATCAGCCAAGCCTTTTCCTAATTATGTCGGGATTGGCTTCCAGTTGACCCGGATGTTGCTGAATACCAGTATTTGCCATGGAACAACTGTCTATCAACCACAACCCAGTTAGTTTTGGGTAATACCCCTTGGTAGGTCTGTTGTTCCAAAAAAACAGCCCTTAGTTGAATTGGTGTCATAGACACATAGCTAAACTTGAACTGATTTCTATATATTGGACCAATCATTTTGAAGATAATTATATCATCCAATTTTTAATATAGTTACTAATAATACTCACACATAATTAACTTCAACCTGTGACAAATCGGCCTGTTCCTCATCAGGTAACACAGACTTGTTGATTTCCTTTGTCTTATTGCTTCGGATGTTGCAAAATTCATCGGTTCCAGCAGCAGTACTCCGGGCTACCACTGCATCATCTTCAGGGTCTACTGACATAAACTTGTTGAGGGAACTCAGGATTGCTGTTTTACCTGTGGTATTAAAAAGAAGAACTTGTTTAGGTTGTTGTATGAGGCAGAAAGAAGCCAATATTTTTTTATCTAAACACTTGATACAAGCAAATATCTACATATACTTCCATATAATGGCCATGCCAATATTTTTTCTGCGTGGGAATCAAACCCATGACACTCACTGCAGCAGTCAACAGCTTAGCCAAAAATCAAAATCTCTAGGAATATGGTATTTTAACCCTTCGTGTGCCGGAACGTATATCCACGCGAGACACAATGGCTTTTTAATTGTCTCCATATAAACGGCATACAATAAGTTAAATCACCTCTGAATAAGCTTTACTACCATATCTCTTGTAGAAATCTTCATAAAAATTCTACTCCATTTATTTACCTGATGGAGCCCACCGTCAATCACTCAAAAAATAACAAATATCAGTTACAGCTGAATAATTTTCAAAATCCAAATGATTGTTTTCCTTCAGAGTCTATATTTGATTTTGAGTTAGGAATTATGATTAAGATAAGATCATTGCAATAAATAACATTTTGTAACCCTTGTCTTTTCAAATAGAATGATGAAAACAGATCCCTCACCTTCCTGCCACACAGGTTCCCACTGCTCCATTGCTCCCACAGCATCAGACCTTCCAACAACTGCCTCTTTTGCGACTCCCAGATACTTCCCATATCCAGACTTTAAAGCAAACTTGTTCTCTCCGGCTGGAAAAGCTGTAAAGATCTCTTCTGGCGATGGCCCTTCACCATCTCCATGTGGAGCTCCAAGAGTAAACAGGCCATTGTCTAGAGCTGATACGTAAGAGTTATTGCCAAACTCTATAGATATGGAGCCAGTAATGTCATCAATCTTTTCTACCTTCCACCAACCACCATGTTTAACCAAATCCACATCTATGTTCGAATCTTCTGAGTTTTCTTTTTTCTTATGCTTACGTTTCTTTGCCCTGAAAATGAATAATTATATTGATAAAATCAGAAAATAAGATTAATTTTATTTGGGTCCTGAAAAGGTTAAATAATCAGTGTTTTAGAATAATTGCGCATCAAAATAGGTTATGTTATTTTTATTTACATCGTAACATTGCTAATACTTACTTAGGCTTTTCTCCTTTAAAAATCAGTTTGCCACGCTTAACAGCCGCATACTCATCAGCCATACTCTTCAATTTATTCTAAAAACACTACTCGGGAACTGATTTCTTGAAAATCAATATTTGGCTATAGTGCGTGGCAAGTTATATTCGATGTAAACAACTGCAAGCAAAAGCCTCTTTCTCTATTAAATTGATTTATTAATATAATTTATTCTCATGAAGTAAACAAGGAAATTATTTACAAAATAGTTACACTGACTTTGAGTCTTTGAATTTGAAGTTTAAATAAGAGCACAGATTATACTACGAATGAATGACATTAGTAATTAGTATTTTAGTGATATAGCTGGGTCAAGTAATTACTAACTACTACTGCTGGACATAGGCCTCCCCCAGAAGGGGAGGATTTGCTATAATCGCCACGCTTGGCAGGTGGATTGGTGATCGCAGTATGGTTGTTACAAAGGCACAGAAAACGCTGCTGCTGCCCATTCTCTGGTACATAAGTCCCCGCCGTATAAGTCGCCGCTTACGACACCCACGGGAAGATATAGGATGGTGCTATTCTTTACGTCCGACACCATACGTATACACGTTGGAAAATTCGAATTTTTATCATTCATAAAAGTATTATTAGGAAACGGGAAGAATAAGTCCCCGTTTTCTAATAAATATCCAAGAATGTGTTCCAATTTGTTATAAAAAAATACCCTCAACATCAATTCATATTTATTAGTGCCAAGAAATTGTATGAAACTAGCTACCTAGTTGATTTGGTGTGATTTGAATTAGATATGGTGGTTACTTTACTTTTTGTTTTGTTTAAGGTGAATGCTCCAACTAGCCCGCGAAATTCAAATTTTCTTACGTTTTTTGCAATTTGCAGGCCAATGCTAGTTTGTATGTTGATTTCCGATTTTCCGCAATTTCTATTTTAATCAACATACAAACTAGCATTGGCCTGCAAATTGCAAAAAACGTAAGAAAATTTGAATTTCGCGGGGTGGTTGGAGCATTCACCTTAAGTAATTTTGTTATTATTATTTATTTGTTGATGTTATGAAATTATGATTTACAGATTTATAATGTATCAGATATTTATTTAAAAATATATACGATTCAGCCGAAATATTTATTTATGGTTTAAATGTAATTTATAATATTTATTTTTTAACACTTCCGGGGTTACAGGCATGAGACTTTTTTTTTTTTGGCGGCTGGAAAATCATCAAATAACCCCCACTCTTGCCCACTCTTGGGCAGAGCGGAAGGGAGTGTCAGACTTCTACTGACTAAAAACCACCTATGTTCCTTCTTAGCCCTTCATGTCGAGGTCGAGACGGGCGTCGGCCCTTGCGGGCCCCTTCCATGTTGCTGACATCTCTTAAAGGCGCGCGTGGAACACGAACGCGCCGTCGACGCGGCTTGTCGTCGTCATAAGACGGACGGACGGCGAACTAGCCCATCATTTACCGTCCACAGGCCCACGTTTACGGTGGCCAGAAGCCATCACGTGGTCCCCGACGCCCGGAGCGCCTCCCGCGGTGGCTGGGAGGCATGAGGCTCATGCTTGTAACCATCTTTGCCCTATCGGTTAAACGGTTAACATTACGTATAATTTTGCTCTTTGCTTAATAGTAAAAATAATATAAATCTGGACTAATTTTCGAAGTAAAACTGCACCAAGTTACTTATCAATCATCTCATAAGTGTAACTAATGACAAAATGCATAAAAAAGTGCGTAATTAAAACGATTTGTGTTGTGAACTGTCAAAAAGTTTGAATATCGACTGATCATACGGTGAGTGAGTGACAAGTAATTTTACGCGGTGTCCACGCTACTCTCACAGTTACGCAGTGCGCAGAAGTGACATATTGGCGTGCGCCCGCGCTCAGTGACGTACGCGAGCGCTCACACCAAAGATTAGTTAACGCAGACGGCACAAGCGTTTCTACCGAATACACTCCGCCTCTGAGAGGACGATTTATTTGTAATTTTTTTTTCTTCTCTTTGTTTTCTTTACGGATCTTTTTGATTAACTATGGCCAGTAAAGAAGACTCAACCCCGATTCGTAATGTGTCTAAAAATAGAGGAAATAAAAGACACGCTAGTGGGTCTCCATCACCGCCCTCACCATTGTGCAATAAAGAGGATATCCGATCAATTATCCAAGAGATAATTAAGGCAGAGTTCAGCGACATGTTAGCGGAATTTAATAAGAATTTGATAAGCACCATGAATAATAAATTGGAAACTGTAAATGAGGAAATGAAGGAACTGGTGAAGTCAATGCAATTCATAAACAAGCAATTTGAGGATTTTGAAAGAAATCAGAAAACATCAAATGAAACCATACGCAGACTAGAACTGGAAAATACGGAATTGAAGTCATCTATAGCAAATCTTAGTGTGCGAATCAACAACGTAGAACAGCAATCCCGATCAAACAACCTTGAAGTCCAATGCTTGCCTGAAACTAAAAACGAGAATGTGTACACCATAGTCAAGCAACTCGGGTTAGTGGTGGATTGCGATGTTCAAGAAAAAGACATCCTGAATTGTACGCGAATTGCCAAAACCAATTCTTCTAGCTCCCGTCCTAAATCCATAGTCATTCAGTTGGCATCACCCAGGCTGCGCGATCAACTCCTAGCGTCGGTTATTAAATACAACCAAAATAACCGAGAAGATAGACTTCATTGTGGACATTTTGGATTTGCCGGTCAGAGGTCTCCTGTGTATGTTGTCGAACATCTTTCCCCCACCAACAAAGCTCTGCATGCTGCGACTAGGATCAAGGCTAAGGAAATGAGTTACAAATACGTTTGGGTTCGAAATGGAAAAATATTTGTAAGAAAAGCCGACGGCGCAGATTACATACTCATAAAAAACATGAATAGTTTAAGTAAAATCATTTAATTTTATTATTCATAACTATTTTAAACGCATGACGTAGTACTTATCTTCATTTAAAATTCAACAACTTAAAAATCTATTATCAGAATTGTAGAGGTCTTAGGACTAAAACGAACGCTTTTTATTGTAATCTCTGTTGTACGCATTATGATGTTTTTATTTTGACTGAAACTTGGTTGAATGCAAGTATACTTAGCAGTGAACTGTTTGATGATAGGTATGTTGTCTACAGAAGAGATAGGGAAACAACAGGCTTTCATCCTAACAAAGATGGTGGTGGAGTTCTTATTGCTGTGTCAACTAAAGTTAACTCGAAACGAATTGATTCTTGGCAAAGTAAATGTGAAGATCTCTGGGTCACTATTGACATCTCAGCCACACATAAATCACGACAACTGGCTATCTGTGCAGTATATCTTCCTCCTCCTGTATGTCTTCCCTCAATCGAACTTTTTATCGAACACTGTAACAACGTGTTCGAAACAACTGATATGCCAATCTGTATAGTCGGTGATTTCAACTTGGGCAAAATAGTATGGGACCCGGGTACCCTTAATAATTCATTACCTAGTACTTGTTTGAGATTATTGGAATTTATGAATGTGTGTAAACTTACTCAGCATAACTTGGTAAAAAACAGCTCGGAGCGTATCCTGGATCTAGTCTTGACAACATTACCTTCTTGCACCGTTAATGAAACCATTTGCCCCTTAACTGTTGTTGATAAACTACATCCTCCGCTAGATTTTGCTTTATCATTGCTAGGGGAATCTAATCTCCCATACAATAAACTTAACCAAAGAAAAAACTTTTATAAGGCTGATTACAAAGATATTCGATCCTATTTAAATGAACATGATTGGCTCCAGCAATTCGAGGATTGTAAAGAGGTAGACAGCATGTTAGAACACTTCTATGATGTATTAAACACTGCAATCAATAAATTTGTCCCTAATTGTAAGACAATGGCCTGCCGTTATCCCCCATGGTTTAATAAAGCAATTCTAAGGACCCTTAAGGAGAAAAAGAAATTAAGAATGCGCTTTAAAAAATATAAAAACCCATTGGATGAGTTAGAGTTAAAGTTAATTTCAAAGCGTTGTCAAACCCTAGCCAAAAAACTATACAATATTTACATGGAAAGGATAGAATCAGAAATTAAAGAAAATCCCAAATTATTCTGGACACATGTAAAGGCTAAACGTGGTGGGTCTAGTACCTATCCTCTAACAATGACTGACGGACAGACTACTACGTCGAATGGTGAAACTATCTGTGACCTTTTTGGAAACTATTTTGCATCAGTCTACACCCCTGATCGTGACACAGAATTTAAGAGCGACTCGAATTTTCTTGACTCTTTAGAAGTCAATAGCCAGTGCCTTACAATCCCTGAACTAGACAGTGATACCCTGCTCAAGAAGTTACTTTCTGTGGATACCACAAAAGGTGCAGGTCCTGACGGAATTCCGCCAATATTTATTTCTGCCTGTGCTACGGCCCTAGTTGCCCCACTTTTGAAGATCTATACGGTGTCGTTGGCTACTGGGACCTTCCCTACTGAATGGAAAAAGGCAAAAGTGGTTCCTGTGTACAAGTCGGAAAAAAAAGACACGATTTCCAACTACCGGCCTATTGCGATTATCTCCACCTTAGCTAAGATATTTGAGTCGATAATCTGTCCTCACATTCAAAGTCATTTCAAACTCTATCTCAGTGATCATCAGCACGGCTTTGTTGCGTCTAGGTCGACTACCACAAATTTGTTGTCCTTTTCAGAGTCAATAATAGAATCTGTTGACTCAAATAAACAAGTTGATGTATTATACACCGACTTCAGCAAAGCTTTCGATAAAATCTCTCACTCCATACTACTACATAAACTAGCAACTTACGGTATTAATGGACCTTTGCTGAAATGGCTGAAATCCTATTTATTAAATCGCGAATTTTATGTTGTGGTCAACGGCTTTCGATCTTCTGGCAGTTATTTTATGACCTCCGGCGCTCCTCAAGGTTCGCATCTGGCTCCCATATTATTTATAATATTTATCAATGACCTACCTAGCTGCTTTTACTTCTCCGAGTGCTTTTTATATGCGGATGACTTAAAGTTTGCAAAAGAGATCGAATCGCCTAGTGATATTGCGCTCCTACAGGAGGATTTGGACAGGGTTGTTGAATGGTGTAAATGTAATAGAATGCAATTAAACCTGAAAAAATGTTACTGCTTGTCATTTACACGGAAGACTCAGCCTATAAACTCAGAGTACCTGATAGATAACACAAAAATACAGCAAGTTGATATAATTAGGGATCTAGGAGTAACATTTGATAAAAAAATGACATTTGTCCCTCACATCGAAAATGCCATTAAGAAAGCATCCAAAATGCTCGGGTTTGTACAAAGAAACACAAGGAATTTCAAACTCACTGGTACTAGAATAATGCTATACAATAGTCTTGTGCGAAGCGTCTTAGAGTATTGCAGTGTTGTATGGAGACCACACTACGCCACGCACAAGTTACTATTAGAAAGAGTTCAAAAGCGGTTTCTGTGGCACCTTGCTTTCTCGAAAGGAAAAACCAAAACACTACCCTCATACAAAACACGATTAAAATACTTTAAGATGCATTCATTATCAACTCGAAGAGACATAGTTGATGTTTTATTTGTTTTTAAACTCCTAAGACAAAGAATTGATTGCCCTAACCTACTTAGTCTTTTAAAGTTTCGTGCCCCATCCCGATATCCACGTAATCCCATCACACCGCTACACCCACCCCTGCGCAGAACGGTCCTGGGTGCAAACTCTCCGATTCCACGCCTGTGTAAAATGATTAACAGTTGCAGTGATCTCATAGATATACATCACGATACTTTGTACAAGTTTAAGAAAGTAATTGTTGAGCATTTCTCTGGCACTGATTTTATGGATTAATGAATGTGATGTTAATATTAATACTAAGTATGTTATCTTACAATTTGGTGCAACTGTGGAACTGTGATTCATTAAATTAATTAATTATGTGCTGTGATTTGCCTGGCTGTCTTAACTTATTTGCCGTGTCTATTAATTTGTATTGATTTTGTGCTATATTTTTTCTGATGGATATTGTAATGTGCAATTCTATTGAAATGTATTCCTATTTATTGATGAACTCAGTTGTTCTTGTGCTGTGATTTACCTATTTAATTTAATTCAATTTAGTTGTTGTTCAATTTATTTGTATCCCAAATGTAGTGTATATTATTAATTTATTGATTGTTATTAATTTTGTTTTCAATCTATGTTTTAATTTTTTCTTTTGTATATTGTAATGGTAATGTGTTCTTATTTATTGATGAACTCAGTTTTGTAATTTTTATAAAGTGTTATTAATGCATTATTGCTAAATAATTTATATAACCACAAATAGTGCATGTGGTGTTAACCTATTATTAATTGTTGCACTTATAAATGTACCTCTAACCAATGTTTTATAAATTGTATTGTGCAAACAATTGCTGGTTAACCAAATAAATAAATAAATAAAAAACCCCGGAAGTGTTAGGCAGATGTGTACCTAATAATTCACCCACATTTCGCTATTTATGTGTAAGTTCGTGATAGTAAGATACGAGCCTATGTCATCAACCTGGCACAAATTCAGATTGATGACATAGGCTTCCGTGGCGAGAAAATCGATGCGTTATTTATACATTCAAATGGTAAGAATATAAGAGTCCAAAGAGCTCTGCTGGGTGCTGACCCAGCAGAGCTCTTTAATCGTTTGTGTATTGTGCCTGCACAATACACAAACGTTTACAATGTCCAAGGAAAGTCGTTGTAATTCATCAGCCCATAGATAAAACCACTAGGATAAAACAGACATTGGGCCATGCAAGCTACGTTTATAATTGAATTTAATTAGAATTTTCAAAAAAATACGGCATTAACCTAAAACAGTCTAATGGAGATTAGAACTTCTTCAATTTTAATGAGTAATACAAAACCAAATATCTCCGTTCCGATTAGATTTAGAGAAATGTACCCTTATTAACTTTTGATAGTTTCATTAATGGCCGCGCAACTTCAAAACGACGCCAACTTTACTCAAATCCCTTTATGTATCAAAATAATATCTATATCTATATCTATATACATATAATAAATCTGTAGAGAAATCGTTTTTGTACTGTATCGAAAATATTAAAAAAAAAAATTGTCAGGGTATTAAAGTTTAACCAACAGAACACATTTCCAGCATTTTTGGAATTTTTGTCTGTTTGTCTGTTTCGATGACTAAGCATCACGTCAAATTTACGAAACGAATGTAGGTAACTTTTATACATAAATATTGTGCGTAACTTGGGCTATTACTTAGTCTTTGTTTCATCGTAATCGGTGCTTTCTATCAAAAGATATATGAATTTATAGTTTTCAAGAAGAACTTATCGTTAAGGTCAAGAATGAGACAAGCAACGACATCTATTGAACGAATATGGTACTTATTACTAAATGCCTTCACAAGATAACTTTAAAAAAGTTATGATAGCAAAAGGTACGTAGATATAAGTCTAAATGACGCTGCTTTCAAAATCTACATAGCCTAAACCTTATAGTGTTTGATCGCTCTTTTTTAGCAGTTTATCTTCGTCTTCGACAGATGGCGTTATTCATTTGATGTCATTTTCTGAACCGCGGTGATAGTAAACATACACACATTATGTTTTGTGAATAGTCTACAAATAAAAATTTACCAATTACACAGTATTAAAATACTATTATTTTTTAAACTAAATTAAAATTAGATAAAACCCAAGACATATTTTTTTTTGTACCGTGTGGGAATCGAACCTGCGACACGCAGTGCTACTGTTAATCGTCCAGCCATTGCGCCAACCATGTCGTCATAGAGATGTAGTGTGTTGTTAGCCCTATGTGTCGAGGCCGCGGTATCTCTTTCGAACAACCCGCAGCCCCAACGGGCGTCGGTCCTTGGGGGCCCCTTCAATGTTGCTGACATCTCTTTGAGACGCGCGTGGAACACGAACGCGCCTCCATCGTCATAGGACGGACGAACGATTAACTAGCCCGTTACTCACCGTTCACAGGCCCGCGCCTACGGTGGCCGGAAGCCATCACGTGGCCCCCGATGCCCGGAGCGTCTCCCGCGGCGGCTGGGACGAGAGGTTGTCTCCCTCTCACGTTCCGCCACCTCTTTCGCTAGCATTACTGCTTCGCAGAAGGAGGTGGCGGCCATTTCAGATTCGATGTCCCAGATTCGGTACAGGTACCCTCTCGAAACAGCCTCTAATCCCCCCTTTTTGTGGTTCGTAAATTATCAAATGACTCATCCCGCTCTGGGCGGAGCGGAAGAAAGTGTCAGACTTCTACTGACTAAAAACCACCCACGTTCCTTCTTAGCCCTTTGTGTTTCGGGGCCATGGTATCTCTTGCGGACAACCCTCAGCCCCGGCAGACGTCCCTTTGGGGCCCCTTAATTGTTGCTGACATATCTTTGAGGCGCGCGTGGAACACGAACGCGCCAACGACAATCTGTCTGCCTGTCGACTAAAATGTACCTGTTTCAAATTTCTTCAAGATCCGTTCGGCCGTGCTGACGTGGTTGATTAACAAACACCCATCCATCTAAACTTTAGTATGAGACATAGTCAGTACTTTGCATTACTCTCTTCTTATTTTCTACAGCGTCAGTAAGTTAACGCAGGGCAATGATTAATAAATGTACTTTTATCTAAGCGACGCATTTTAGTTTCCGACAAGCACGCGAACGAAGTCGCGGGCACAGCTAGTCAATACATAAGAAACTCTAATCCAAACTTATTTGAATTTTTCACTGTGGCCTGCCAGATACAAAGACAAGCTGCGCACTGTAACAAAATGTTTATTGATTATATTAGTGAATCAATAGAAAAAATGTTGTGAGAAAAATGTTGAATATGAATGTAGATGGCTATAAGAGTAGAGGAAGACCAATGAAACGATGGATGGACTGTGTGAAGGATGATATGGCTAGAAAGGAGGTGACTGCTGACATGACGAGAAATAGAGAAGTATGGAAGAAGAAGACATGTTGCGCCGACCCCAAATAAATTGGGATAAGGGCAGGAAAAAAATAGTGAATCAATAGCGCAGGAACATTGATTGACATTGATTTCTAAAGTCTTGGGTGTTTTTCATCATTTTGGTAGTTGTTAGTGTTTTCATGATTTATTCGGTAGAAAAGACTATGAAAATACCACTACAATGTAATTAATTGTTTCCACAAAATATTTTGTTCTATTCAAAGAATATAGAGTTTATTATTTTTTATTTCTGAACGCAAGCTCACTCAACTCATGCCACTCACCCATAGACAACATCTTCTGTACACGCCATTTTGTAATTTTGAGCATGTTGATTCTCCTCCGAAAATGATTTTATTTTCGCGTTTAAGTTGTAATGGCGATGTAGTTTAATAATTATAATAGTGAAGGAGACCAAAAAACCAAAATGGAAATGCCGGAAGTGAAATCGTTCAACGCGGAGGTATTCTTACTTCTGAGTTTTCGTTTAGAACAAATTGTTCCGTGGCATCTTATTAACAAAATTTTTCTTACAGTTATCCGCGTTGTACGACAACAAGCCGCCTATATCAAAGGCGAAGATGAGTGCAATCACCAGAGGTGCTATAAAGGCCATAAAGTTTTATAAACATGTAGTGCACAGTGTTGAAAAGTTCATCCAAAAATGCAAGCCTGAGTATAAAGTGCCTGGACTTTACGTGATAGATTCAATAGTGAGACAGTCGCGACATCAGTTCGGACAAGACAAGGATGTGTTCGCACCAAGATTTGCAAAAAACATGCAACAAACATTTGCAAACCTCTTCAGATGCCCTCCTGAAGATAAGGTTAGTTACATAAAATTAATGTTTTAGGTTATATTCTGTCCCTCTCCTATCTATATATTTAACAAAATTTTGCTGGAAGCGGCTATTCCTCTTTAGCTTTTGATAAAATTAGGTTTAGTAAAGTTTTTAGAAATATTTAGTCATGAGACTGTGTAACATTAATGTTCAGTTCACACATTAAATAAACAAAAGAACTTTCTTTACGCCAATATTAATTTCTACTATGTGATAATTGCAATTAGTATTAATATTATTTGACTTTGAACAAATTCCAGTAAGTCACAAAATTCTAACCAGACAACACCTTCACTGCGCTAATCAATTCTTTCCATGCCCAGTATGCTAACTTAAAAGAGACTTGTAAAACTTTTCAGCGCAACATCATCAGAGTACTGAACCTGTGGCAGAAGAACAATGTGTTCAGCCCACATGTCATACAGCCATTGCTGGATATGGCTGACCCCAATCATCCACTACACCAAGAGATACAGCAACAACAAAACAACACTGCTAATGGTAATATACCAATTTTGATTGTTTATCTAAAAAAATGCCTTGAAGCCTAATCAGCATAGTGTTCTCTTGTTGGGTCACAAGCCTTTGTATGAGTTTTTCATTTATCACAAGGAAGCATTTCCTGCAAATGCTTTCTTGTGATGAACTGAAAAAAAAAAAAAAATTTAAGTGTTACCCACTTCAAATACTGAACCTTTTTTTTTGGGTAGTAGTAGATTTAATTGCTAACTGTCTGTAATAATAAAATTGCATATTTGTGCACCTTTTCAAGCCAGAGGGCCGTAAAAGCAATACTAGGGGTATGGCTTGAAGCTCGCATATCCCTCTCATATAAATTCTTATCTTTTTATTTAGATGAAACAAATACTTCTCTAATATTTCTTTATACCAACAATCAAATGCTTAATGTTCCAGGGAGCAGTCTGAACTTAAGTCACAATGCATCGGACAACAAGATATCACCGGTACCACCTCCTCTGCACACCCCACAATCTTCCACACCTATGGGTGATCAGGTAAATATTATGTTAAAGCATTACTTAGTGCATCCAATAAGTGGTGACTAACTGCCGCACTCAGAGAGGTTTAATGATTACATAAGCCGTCCCTTAGTAAAGATTTGACAAACAAAACCGTACCGTTAAAGTGTAAAAATCTTTACCAACTCAGAGAGCCTTAACCTTTCGTATGCCGTGTAATGAGACACAATTAAAAAGCCATTGTGTCTCGCGTAGATCTACGTTCAATAATAAGTAAGTAAAATACGAAAGGTTAATGATTACTTAGGCCATCACTAAGTAAAGGTTTTGACAGTTTTGTCATACAAAAGTATGTCAAACCTTTACTAAGTGACGGCTTAAGTAATCATTAAAAATCTCTGAGTACCAATGTCTGAGTGCGGCAGTAAGTGATGGCTTAAGTAATCATTAAATATCTCTAAGTACGGCAGTAAAATAACTATTAATGAGAATATATATAATACCACTTTGCTCCACAAGTGACACAAAGTGGAATGTGTAAAGTTTTGATGTCAACTTTGTACCAATATTTCTAATTATTTTGGGTTATTATATTATGTAAACCAATAAATAAAATTGATGTGTGTCTATAATTGATAAAATAACAACTTCTGCTGAATGCATTTAAAAGTATACACAGTACTTTAATTTAAAAAAAAGATGTAAAAAAATTGTCTGCCTTTTTGCCTGTCTAATCTGTGAATCAGGTTGGCTGATTTTTACAGGACTTTAACTGGCATTAGCTGATGTTATAAGGACTAACCAAGGCTACTTTTGTTTAATAAAGAAAAAGAAAAAAGTTCCTCGCAAAAAAAAACCCTTGTTTCATTTGCTGATTGAAATAGGGATATGAAAATTATCGTTGCAATAATCTGCTTCAATGCATTACAATAATGTTATAAACCAAATGTCCTAAAAACATTAAAATAGACAAACTTATAAAATATTGAAAAGAAATATCGTAATTATAAGTCTTATGACAACTATGCAGTAAAGCTTTATTTCCAAACAATATCACAAAACTCCATGCACAAAGGTCCACTTGGAAGACTAAGAGCCAAAATAAAACCCGCAAACACAATATAGTGAATAACTAGAATTTAATCTATACTGTTAAGAAAATGACTATAACAGAAACTTGGCATTATATACCACTTGATAAATCTTTCTTATCAGCTAGTTTTCACCTCTGTGAACTCATGCAGTCATAAAAATATGTAACACTCTGTAATTTAAATACTTATCAAAGTACTTCACTACTGAAATTTAAAAAAAAGATGACTCACCAGAATAATATGGCAATTGCTTAAATGTATAATATTCATCTTATCATAATATGATCACTTTAATGTTAATCTGGAAATAAATATAAACAACGATAAACAATACTTGGTTATCTTTTAATCTTTGACATTAATATCTTCTATACATATAAATAAAGTGTCTGTTTGTAACATCAAAATAACATTTAGAAAACAGTCTAACCCTACCTTTAGAGAATGAACAAACTTATTGAGGTGGAGTTGTCTTGTGGTGGTCACAAAAGCGAAGAGATAAGTTGGTTGGTCCGAACCAATACAAGACGTATATTACATCAAGCCAATTTCCTCCTTAATAACCTTGGTCACTTGGATTAACAATGTCAATACTTAGACAAGAAAGCCCATATTTATCCCCTATCAATTTGACTCACAAACCCCTCATCAGTTCCAGGATCAGCCATCAAGCCAGCCGGCGAAGTTCAACAGGAAGCTGCTGAATGACTTCGAGTACGAGAGCGAGGACGACATGCCACCCGAGCCGGCCGGCGGCCACAGCACGCATAGCTCCCACACCAGCCATACTTCGCACTCGGCGCATACCGGACTTAACACGCAGCAGAACCCTGCTGATGCATTGGGGAGGTAAATAATCAACATCTTTCTGCCATTGTCTCATGCTAGTTATGTTTGAAGCTATACGTTTTCTTCAATTCTTTTTAGCTATTACAATAAGCACTTTTGAACTTCAGTTGTATGGCATGGAAGTCCATTATTGCTCTTTTAAAATGTGACCAACATGGAACTCAATCACTGCAAGCAAGCATTAAATATCTGGGCTACTTGATAATTACTTTGCTTATCACAAAAGACTGCTTTTTCAAGAAGATTAAATATATTGCATATCAATATGTGTAAAGGTTGGTTGGCTAATTATATTTTTTGCAACGTAAGTAGTAACATTATGTATTGTTTCAGTATATTAACAAATCCTGAAGTCATGAGGCAACTGCAAAGGTTGCAGGCACAAATGCAGATGATGACTGGAATGCAAATACCTGTAAGTAACAATTGCTAATTTATTACTATAACTAACCAGTAGATGCTTTGGTTTTAATGTATTAGCCAAATTGCTGCTATACTAAAAGGGCGTTAAATTAAGCCCTGTGTTTTTAAGTCAAATAGGGGCTGACTATGAACTAGTCAAATAGGGGCTGACTATGAACTAGTTAAATAGGGGCTGACTATGAACTAGTCAAATAGGAGCTTATCCCGGCTGTCATTTATATATCTTTGACAGTCGTAACAAGGGGTATTATAATAGTATCAGTACTAACTGGGTTGTGGAGGTCATCTAGGCAGACATTCCTGGTATTTAGCTGCATCCGGTTAGACTAGAAGCAGACCTCAACATAGTTGTGAATAGGCTAGGCAGATGATATTTTTAAGGCAAATAATGTAGACTGCTTGCTAAAGACTGGCAATCCTTCAAAACCACAACCCTTAATTTATTAAAATGACTAAATATTAACGTAAACTAACAATATATCTTTAATATCTTAACAAATTAAGTAATTTTCTGACAATCAATTAATTCTTGATTGTTTTAGAATCTGATGCCTATGATGAATGATCTACAAATGCAACAGAATCAAAATCAAAATGTTCCATTCATGGTAAGAACATTTCACAAATTCCGTAACCATGGAGTTTCTTGCCGGTTCTTCTCCATAGGAATCAACCAACACGAACCGTGCACCTTTTTGTCGACGTTTTCCCCTTTTAATTTTCTACTTTTTTTTTAAGAAGGATTAGCTAGTCAAGATTTCTTTCAAAAAAGAACTATCATATGTTTATGGTTTCAGGGCTCGCAACAAGATTCACAGAAACAGAATGCCAATACGGATGACATGGTTGAGTCTGACATAGAATTTGTGGAGACCGGCCCTCAAGTTATTGAAATACCTGATGCCAATGATTCTAGGTAAGTCTCACCTTTACTCACTTGTATAATACTTTACTATCTTAGCAAGTAAGAAGAAATCTTGTGATTTGATACCTTTTAAATACTAATACTCTACAATAAGGCGCATTATAATTTATTTCATCACCACTGCTCTCAAAATGGTGAAGAAAAATATCTTGAGGAAACCGGCATGTCTTACAACCACAAACATTCGAAGACATGTGACATCTACCAACCCGCACTGGGCCCGCGTGGTGGATTATAGCCCATCCCTCCCCTAGAGAGGAGGCCTGAGTCCCTGCAGTGGGAACATTATAGGCTGGTGATGATGACGACTCTACAATCACTCTAGTCCATTCATGCATACACATATTTATTTTTTAATACTAAGGGTACAGCTGGAATTAATCCAAATCTACAAGGGATAGACACAAACTCTCTTCTATTCTTTATTTAACTTTTGTTTTTCTCCACCTTCGCCCAATAACTAGTTATTTACATTCGAGCGTTATTATGGCACACCAAACATTTCAAAAGAAAACATTTTATAAGTATCAATAACTTTGTCTAGTGAAAAGGTGCTTCATACGAATATCAAAGTGAATCATAAAAGAACAATGTTAAAACATGAAGCTATAAATATCATCGATAAAATATCATATTCATAATATGAATCGCTTTTTTGTCTTCTGAATTCTTGTCCATAGAGGCGATGCTTTACAAAGCTAACCTTTTTCGAAAACATTCTGTGCCATATTAACGACCGGAGTTTAGATCCTAATTTCTTTTCTCACTGCTTCTTACCTTTTTTTTATTTTTTTTTTATTATGATTTCCTTAATACTAACAAAAAGCTACCATATTTATGTAGCATGTTTCTCAGTAGTCCGTCGCCGAAGTCCCGCCGACACCGCTCGCGCTCCAAGTCCCCACGCCGACGTCGGCGCGGGTCAAGGTCGCGCTCGCGGTCGCCGCGACGGAGGAGAGAAAGAGATCGTGAAAGAGACAGAGAGAGGTGACTATACTGCGATTACGTGTTTTTGAGATGCTTCTAAACGGACTATACTTTCCCGGCAATGTGTGACCGATGAAATGACACTCGTCGCCTTACCAAAGATGTGTATGTGGCTATATGGCCGGGCCATTACTGCAATGGTGTCGGCCATTGTAATGCAGCCACATATCGCAATAAAATATTACCCGTTTAGGAGCACCTTTATCCAAACAAACCATCTCAGACACAAATCTGTATAACCCTCATGGGTGTATACCAAGATTGTGTCTGAACCTTAAAAGAAACTATCACCTCTGAGTTTGTTTGAGATTTTTCATCTCAGAGTAGTCGGGTACGAAAAACCGAAATTTAGCGGAAATAACATCTTGACTTGTTGTCCAACAACCTGTAGCAGACACGAATCCTTTTGAAAAACATCATGGTCATGTAGAAAGATATACTAATCTAATTGGAACTAGGTTTAACTAAAATTAAACCTAGTTCCAATTAGATAAAGTTCTCACAAAATGCAACTAGGTTTAATTTTAGTTCTTCTTAGTTCTCTCATTTGAATTTAAGATTGCTTGAACTGAAAAATCTATGTGTTCTTTTAGCAAATAAAAAGTTCTTGAACTTGCATGAAATTATGAATAGGATTACGCAAATTTGATAATAAACCTACTTACTGCTTTTCAGTGAGATGCAAAATCCTTCTTCAGAATACTGTAATAAAGGTAGAAAACACTTTTATTAAACACTAATTAAAATATATCTTGTGTATCAGAGATAAAGACAGAGACAGGGACAAGGAAAAGAACTACAAAGAGCGGGAAGCCGAAAGAGAAAAGCAGAGGGAGAGAGAGAAGAAAGGTCTGCCACCTCTCAAGAAAGAAAACCTTAGTGGTGAGTGGTTTTTTTATTCTGAAATGGGCCTGCTTCAGAACTTGATCACGCGTGAGCGAACATGAGTTTTGTTTTAGTGCAACAGTTATTTAGCTCGTGGCTTAATAAGAACTGCCACTCGGGTCGATCTTTAGGTAAAGCTGTGCTTACCTAGGTGTTATAAAATAACAAGAAATTCTAGTACAACCTGTATAGGCCAAGTGTAAGGGCCCAAAGCAAAAGACCAGTGTTCACATGGCGTATCCCTTAAAACTGTGCCATAAAGTGCAAACATACATGAAACATCAATGCAGATAATTATGTAAGAGTATAATATTGCAATTTATGATAAAATCTAAATTCATTGAACCAGCAATATATTATTATGAATGTTACACACCCGCCCTTCGCCGCTTGCTAGCAAACAACCCAACGAATGACAGTCAAAATAAGAGCTGTAATCATGGGTCTGTGTTAGACCATAGTATGGTTGAACAAGCGATTTGGTTTACAAGCAGAAATATTTATAATTCTAGTACACTGACAATATTGATTGCAATTTTGTTTTATAATCTGTTGGCATTATGACATGACTCTAAATATATCTGTGTAATCTTAAAAGTAAATGCAAGTTAGCCAGCTCTATAGTTTGTAAGTTGTTCGACCGTACATGTAATGTTCCCTGATATCCCCTCCTCCCCTCAGTATGCAGCACAACACTGTGGGTGGGTCACCTGTCCAAGCTGGCCACGCCGGAGGAGCTGTCCGACCTGTTCGGTGGCGTGGGCGGCGTGGCCGCCATAGACGTGGTGGCGCCGCGCGGCTGTGCCTTCGTCGTCATGGAGCGGCGCCGGGACGCCAACAAGGCCATCGCCAAGCTCAACAGGCATAAGCTGCATTCCAAGGAGATTACGGTAATGCCTTGTGATTATAATTATATCATTAAGTACATCTAAATATTTTATTACTGTTTTGCGATGTTGGTTATGTTGAAATGTATATTTCAGTATAGAAATTTCACACAAGGAACAAATATTTGAAACTGAGATTCCATATAATAATGTGATGTAACATGTGAAGCAATTAATTTCAACTAACTTTTAGAGGAGACTGTATCATACATATGATGCTATCATATGCTTACCTAGCAATACGATGCGGCCGCACCGAGTGCGCCTCGAGCTCAGTGCATAACGGACAGCAACCGGGTGCATTCATTTCCATCATTTTAGCGACAGTTTAGCCTTAACGTTTCATCTTGTCAGAACCCCAAACACTGCTACCAACCCGCATGTAGCGCTCGTCGGCCGCTCCGCACTTGGTTCGTCACAGTTCCAACCTAACCCATTTAAGCAGTTTGGTCTATGATCGTTACTTTGTGACGAGTCCTTTTTTGGCCTAAGACAAACTAGTTTGTGATGCTATCGGGTTCGGAAGCTTCGGACGGTGACATAAATTATAATCAAACTCCTTTGAGGATTGGTCGAAAGTCAAGATTTTAAAGCAGTATTTTGTGTACAGGTGGCGTGGGCTCCCGGCAAGGGCGTGAAGGGTCGCGAGTGGAAGGACTACTGGGAGGCCGAGCTGGGCGTGTCCTACCTGCCGTGGCACGCGCTGCAGGCGCGCTGGGCGCTCGGCGCGCTGTCGCTGGACGCGCTGGAGGATGGCGGCGCCGTGGACGAGGACTCGCTGCCGCCCTGGCTGCCGCCCAGGGTAAGTGGACACGGCCACACGGACACTGACAGCTAGCGTGTCGTACTGCCCGCCCAGGGTAAGTGGACACGGCCACACGGACACTGACAGCTAGCGTGTCGTACTGCCCGCCCAGGGTAAGTGGACACGGCCACACGGACACTGACAGCTAGCGTGTCGTACTGCCCGCCCAGGGTAAGTGGACACGGCCACACGGACACTGACAGCTAGCGTGTCGTACTGCCCGCCCAGGGTAAGTGGACACGGCCACACGGACACTGACAGCTAGCGTGTCGTACTGCCCGCCCAGGGTAAGTGGACACGGCCACACGGACACTCACAGCTAGCGTGTCGTACTGCCCGCCCAGGGTAAGTGGACACGGCCACACGGACACTCACAGCTAGCGTGTCGTACTGCCCGCCCAGGGTAAGTGGACACGGCCACACGGACACTGACAGCTAGCGTGTCGTACTGCCCGCCCAGGGTAAGTGGACACGGCCACACGGACACTGACAGCTAGCGTGTCGTACTGCCCGCCCAGGGTAAGTGGACACGGCCACACGGACACTCACAGCTAGCGTGTCGTACTGCCCGCCCAGGGTAAGTGGACACGGCCACACGGACACTCACAGCTAGCGTGTCGTACTGCCCGCCCAGGGTAAGTGGACACGGCCACACGGACACTGACAGCTAGCGTGTCGTACTGCCCGCCCAGGGTAAGTGGACACGGCCACACGGACACTGACAGCTAGCGTGTCGTACTGCCCGCCCAGGGTAAGTGAACACAGCCATACGGACATTGACAGCACCGCGTGTCGTACTGCCGTAGCAGGCGCGCTGGTGATAAATATTGACGCGAAGAATATGTAAATATTATGCACCAGCATCGATAATGATACAAAATTTCCGTAATGGTAGGTGCCATAAAACAAGAAGCAATTGGTACAGAAGTCCTCATTACAAATTTTGATAACAATTATCATCATCAGCCAATTTGATATACGATTGGCACAGCGGTGGAACAATTGGCTGCCGTGCAGCGCGTCGAGGCTTCAATTTGCGGACAGCTATATCCACAAGTTTGGTCCTGGGAGGATCTGGATTTGGGAAATAATGGTGTAACATTTTTGTGCACAGATCCTCCCCAAGTCGATGATGGAGAACATGTCGATGCTGGGCATGCCGCCGGGCGCGGTCCCGCTGCCGTCGCTGCCCGCGCCCGCCGCGCTGCCGCCCAGCCTGCCGCCCGGGCCCAACCCGCCCATTAACTTATCGAGGATACCGCCACCTGGGTGAGTCATTCTTCTTATCACATTATTTGAATTAAAATAAAACATTCATTCTTCTCCTTAGCGTGTTGATGACAATCTGGCCCAGAACTCAGCTAAATAAGTTTGCCGTTAGAACATTCATTAATACGGCCTTGTTTATAAGGCTACAATTGTGAAAATCTTCAATAATAAAATCCATTTTGGATGAGCAAACTATTGTATTACAGGGGTATTGTATTACACAGTTCTAAGTGGGTCGTGAACGTCACGTAGGCAGTCTGAATGTAAAACACCGGTATTCAGTTGCAGCCGACCTCAAAAGCGTGTAAAGTTATCTAAATAATCACAATAAAACTAAAAAAGAGTAAATAGGGAAGCAAGCCATAATCTACACTAATATTATAAAGAGGAAAGATTCGTATTTTTGTGTGTGTGTGTGTATGTTTGTAATGAATAAACTTAAAAACTACTGAACCGATTTGAAAAATTCTTTCATCGTTGGAAAGCTACACTATTCCCGGGTGACATAGGCTATTTTTTATCCCTGTATTCCCACGAGAACGGGAACTACGCGGGTGAAATCGCATGACGTCCGCTAGTAGTCAATAAATGACCTAATTATCTATTCTATCTGTTCAGATTGTTTATTTACTTCAATCTATACATGATAGGCTATGTCTGTAGGTCTGTACATCTACCCGCGGAACATGGAAGACGCAATAGTTCCCATGATTCCCGGTGCAAGTGTAGGAAGGGAACAGCGGGGTGGTTTTTAGTCAGTTAGAGTCTGACTGACCCCTCCGCTCACCCGAGGGTGGAATATATCCATGTATATTGAACGCCGCCGCGGCAAAATAAAAAAAAGAGCCTAGCCATCACCCTTCTAAAATAAGTTTTATATTACTACCTAATAGTAAACTAATCTCTTTTTTTTTTGCTGTTAAACCAGATTGCTTGATATCCACAGCATGCCGCCCGGCCTGGCTCCCGGCATGCCGCCCGGTATCCGGCCACCAAGTCTACCGAACATACCCAGTATGCCTACTGGAGTACCGGGTAAATATACCATTATTATTGAATATCTACTCAATTTATAGATCTTTGGCAGTCAGTGACCTGAAACTCTGCTCTTCTATGTTTATGAAATTTAACGTTAATACTGGGAAAAGCGTCACAATGTCTAATACCCTTAACCTAATAAGGTGCACCCATTTTTTTTTTTTTTTGTAGCCGTGTTTCAGATAAAAGTATAAGTTTTTTTTTCTTTTTTTTATTACTGTTTTTTTCTTTTGAATTTTGTTTTTTTTTTGTGCAAGCCCCTTGGCAAAGGCCTCCTCCAACACTCTTCTCTCTCCCGCGCCAGTCTAGTCCAGGTTTTTCCAGCTGTTTTAACCACATCATCTTCCCATCTTCTGAATGGTTTCCCCTTGGTGTGCATACTTGTGCTAAATTTCATCCAAGTTAATTTAGCCCCTTGTGTGGAAAAGTAATAGACAGAATATTTTCGTAGTTCCTTGAAGAAAAAATGACCCAAATTGCATTTGGGTATTAAACTAACGACAACATAACTTGAATGCCAAAAGATTTGTTATTTGAAAATGGAAAAATCTTAACTTTGAAATCACTTTGTACACAAATTATAAAACCGTTTTAAAAAGGAAGTTTATAGGTAAGCACTAAGGCCGCTAATTCAGAACGGCGGGGCGTGCATTGGCTTGTTGTTGTGAGCGTGCACGCTCGACTACTGAACGTATGGATTTCTCTCTTGGTTTATTCGTAGCAGCGTTTATAGTGTAAAGTTAGGCGGCGTGATCAGTGTTTTGGCGTTTTAACGAGCGTTTACACAGTGCTGCCAATCGCGGGGGGAATCCCCGACTGGCGGGGAACTGAGGCTGCTTGTCCACAGAAGCGGAACGAGGCTGTAGAGCGGAGAAACGGAGAAAAATTAACCGATAGGACTGCATAAAGTCTTAATTAGACAGTGTTTTTATTCCGAAAATATCAATTCGGGGAATGAATCAAAAACAAGCGGTGAATTTCGGGGATTTGACAACACTGACGCGGGGAATCGAGATTTTTTTATTGGCATCACTCACGGGATGACACTTGCCCTTGAATGGCGGCCTCCGATTGGTCAACGTACTTGGACGCCCCCCCCCCCCCCCACTCGCACGCACGCTCTAGCGACAACTAGTTGCGTGCACGCTGCACGCCCCGCCGTTCCGAATTTGCGGCTTAAAGAGTTTTTGAGAACTGGAATACCTGTTGACCCAGATATTTAAATGTAGCCGTTTTACGGTTAAATAGACTTATAACAGGCCCGCAAAGTCTAACTGAAGCTTGCAGCAGCAGCAATGTTCACTAATGTATTTATGTCTTAGCGTCAGCGTTTATCCCAGGTCTGCAGAGCGAGCCCGGCCTGCCGCCAGGTGCCCCGATGATGCGCTTCCCGTCCGGCCTGCCGCCGCAGTCGCTATCTCAGTCGCTGCTTCAGTCGCTGTCGCAGCAGTCACCATCCCAGTCGCTGCTGCAGTCGCTGTCGCAGCCACCGTCCCAGTCGCTGCTGCAGTCGCTGTCGCAGCCACCATCGCAGTCGCTGCTGCAGTCGCTGTCGCAGCCACCGTCGCAGTCGCTGTCCCAGTCGCTGCTGCAGTCGCTGTCGCAACCACCGTCGCAGTCGCTGTCCCAGTCGCTGCTGCAGTCGCTGTCGCAGCCACCGTCGCAGTCGCTGTCGCAGTCACTGCTGCAATCGCTGTCGCATTCACCGTCGCCGTCACTGCCACAGTCATTGCCGCCGTCACTGTCACAATCACTATCGCAGTCCGGTAAGGAATGGTTTTCCTGTGTGTACTTTTTTCCTAAGAAGGCTTAAAGCTACGTCCGTAAACCGTAACCAGTGATGGACCTCTCATACAAGCCGAAAAGCCGGGCTTGCCTTAAAAAAACATCAAATAAAAAAATCAGTAATAAAAAAATAGTTTACTGGACACAAATGGAACCAAACACCACAATAGGCAAAAAATTATAGACATTTGTACAGAGTTCTACAGTTCTCTGTATTCCGATAATTCCAAGGTAGAATCAGATGGCAGATACAGCTGCCCAGAAGATATCCCTCCTATTACAGGTTACGAAGTAGCCCGAGTGCTTAAGACAATGCACTATGATAAAAGTCCTGGCGAAGATGGCATTACCGAAACCCTGAAATTTGGATCTGCCACACTACTCCCACACCTCACTAATTTATTTAATACAATAATGCAAGCAGGCAAATTCCCAAACCAGATGTGCCACTCAAACATTGTACTTCTTCACAAGAAAGGAGATAAGTCCAACATTAACAACTACAGGCCCATTAGTTTAGTTTCACATATTTATAAAGCCTTCATTAAAGTCATACATAATCGCATAGATGCCCAATTAGACTCGCACCAACCACCAGAACAAGCCGGATTTCGTTCAAGTTACTCTACCACCGACCACCTTCACACTTTAAATCAGCTCATTGAAAAGCATTCAGAGTTCCAAAAACCTCTGTATCTGGCCTTCGTGGACTACACAAAGGCTTTCGACAGCGTCAAACACAGCTCAAAATTCTCAGCCTTACGAAGCCAAGGTATAGAGGAAACTTACATAGAACTTTTGCAAATTATTTATAACAATAGCTCGGCCAATGTTAAATTGGATTCTATGGGCTCAGCATTCAAAATCAACAAAGGAGTTAAACAAGGCGATCCGCTCTCTCCGAAACTTTTTACTAGCACCCTCGAGGAGGTCTTTAGAAAGCTTGCAGACCGATGGACAACACAAGGCATTACGATTGGGGATAGAATGTTATCGAACCTTCGCTTCGCTGACGACATTGTTCTTTTTGCGTCCGAAGCAAGTCAACTAGAACAAATGCTCCAAGACCTGAGCACTGCAAGCCTTGAGGTTGGACTGACGATGAATCGGTCGAAGACTAAAGCCATGAGCAATGCCGCTAAATATAGGGTCGAGGTTGATGGGCAGGAAATACACTATGTCGACGAATATATCTACCTGGGCCAGCTAGTTTCTTTCAATAACCGACAGGACAAAGAAATCGACCGTCGAGTCGAAAATGCCTGGAGGAGCTACTGGTCCATGAAGGCATTTATGAAGGGCGACCTTCCTATTTCACTGAAGCGCAAGCTTGTCGACATGTGTATCCTGCCTATCCTAACCTATGGCGCTCAGACTTGGTCTTTGACCGAAGCTCAGAAGTCCAAACTCACCGTTTGCCAAAGGGCGATGGAACGTAGCATTCTCAAGATTAGACTCTCCGATCGAATGCGCAACACCTTAATACGATCTAAGACAGGCATCGCCGATGTTGGCCTTAAATCTGCCAGGTTAAAATGGGACTGGGCGGGTCACGTTTCTAGGATGGAGCCGGACAGGTGGGCGAAAATAGTAACACAGTGGGTGCCTGAAGACGGCCGACGTAACAGAGGCAGGCCCAAGAAACGCTGGCGTGACGATCTGGACTCATTCTCAACGGATTGGACGGAGAAGGCAGATTGTAAAAAAACTTGGAAAGCCATGGGGGAGGCCTTTGCCCAGCAGTGGGACAGTGTAGGCTAAAGAAAAAAAAAAGAAAAAAAAAAAAAAACAGTCTTACAATAAACACTAACAAAATATAGTAATATCATTTAATATAAATTCGCGCGCATCACTCAGCGCGCGGCGTTGCCAAACTTCTAGTGTCTCCGCTGCGACCGCGAGTCTCTAGCTCGCTCTAACACTAACAAAAGAAGAGTTAAGCAGTGACCCAGTGGGCGGCGCTAGCCCAGTAGCCCTTTCTCTGTCGCACCCACTGGCTTTGCATTTAGTTTTTGGGCAGTACTGTTTGCACTGCACTTTTTTAAGAAATATTCGGAATTATGTATGAAGAATAAGCCTGGCTTCAGTGGCTTCTTTGAATGTGTGCTTGGCAAGTCAGTGTATAGTTGAGAGAGAATGTGTGTTTGGCGGTTCGAACCAATGGATGGTGCGTGTGGCGCGAATTGTGACACAAAGTAGATTTCAAGTTAGTTCATATTTTGTTTTGAGCGATTACTGGTGCATTTCTTTCTGTGTATGGAATTAACTTTGTTTTCAAGTGATTAATGTAATAGTTCCTTGTGAAGGATTAAAGAGTGTGGAATCGTTATTGGGTAAGGCACCTAAATCATCAAGACATCTTACTTACTTTATGCTGACTATTAGATAATATCAAATTGTCAGAACAATTTCAATATATTATATTGAAATTGTTCTTAACTTGTGACGGAATATTAAATAGAAACTACGAAAAGTGTCATTCACGACTTGTTGTATTTTAATATTTAGGTACATTTAAATAACAGGAAAATAAATCAGCCGTTATTAAAAACCAAAACGGTGTAGGTCCTTTTTGTCGATGTTTTACAAGTGCCCATGTAGGCCTATCTGAAATAAAATATTTTGATTTGATGATTTTGAAAAACAAAACAGTCTGCTTATTCTAAGGGCATTGCTGTATTGCTTGCACCTAGTTACGCCACTGACCGTAACGAGATGGATGACGTGTTTTTTCGTCGTTTTTACGGTTCCAAAGTCAACACGGAACCCTTATAGTTTCGACATGTCCGTCTGCCTGTCCGCACTATAGCTCAAAGACTCTTAGTACTAGAAAGCTGTAATTTGACATGGATATACACATACAGATGAGTTACGCCGACAAAGTGGTAAAATTAAATCACGATTTTGGTTTTAGGGTATCTCCAGAACACATAAAAGTGGGGATTTTTTTCTGACGCGTAACGTAGCCTGTAGTGGAATGTTATTGGATAGGTCTTTAAAAAATATTGCGGGTTACATTGCAGCACCCTACATTGGTCGGTTTTAACTTATCTGTCTCATAAAGATCCGGACTCCCAAAAACACGATGCAGTCGCAAACTCCCCGATCTACAATACTCAAAACATACAAATTTTCATCCCGTATTTAACTCCCTTTTTTTTTGGGGGTGGGAAATCATCAAATAACCCCTCCCGCTCTTGGGCAGAGCGAAAGGGAGTGTCAGACTTCTACTAACTAAAAACCACCCATGTTCCTTCTTATCCCTTCATGTCGAGGCCGCGGTATCTCTTGCGAACAACCCGCAGCCGTATTTAACTCCCTTAGGGGTTGAATTTCGAAAAACTCTTCCCTTATTCCTTGTCTACATTATAAGGGGAAAACTCTGTGCAGCTTTATAGATCCAAGGGCTGGCTAGGGGCAAGGGCTGGGTGTTGATGAGTCAGCCAGTCAGAACTCCTCTTTTTATTAGTTCATGTATGTATGTTTGTTTATATGGATTTTTTTACCAGCCAATGCTAATATTTTGTGTACCACAGGTATGGGTTTCCTGAGCGATCTGCTGGGCGTGAATGTGAGCGGTCTGGGTCTGGGTCCACTGCTGCACCAAGCGCTACACGCCCGAGATACGCCGCCGCCTAGCGTGCCGCTGCCTGCCGTGAGTACTTGGATTTATCTGATGTTCATTCGTTAGACTGATTTACTCAACGTAGCTCATTCATTAGACTTATTTACTTGTGGCGACACCGACATCTATCGCAACACATGTGAACTAAAATGACAAATCCTGCATCGCGCTATCAAAGTTATCCGCGACATTAGCTCATATAAAAAATCCCGACTGACATATGTCGGGCAGTTAGCCCACCAGACACAACACCCGTCTGGTCGGAGGATCCTCCCTTTTCTACGGGGGATGAGGAACTTTACACCCTGTTCCTCATCACCCCCCAAATACTCAACGTAGTTCATCCACTATACTGATTTACTCAACATAGTTCATCCACTATACTGATTTACTAAACGTAGTTCATCCACTATACTGATTCACTCAACGTAGTTCATTCATTAGACTGATTTACTCAGCGTAGTTCATCCACTATACTGATTTACTCAACGTAGTTCATCCACTATACTGATTTACTCAACATAGTTCATCCACTATACTGATTTACTAAACGTAGTTTATCCACTATACTGATTCACTCAACGTAGTTCATTCATTAGACTGATTTACTCAACGTAGTTCATCCACTATACTGATTTACTCAACGTAGTTCATCCATTAGGCTGATTTATTCAATATAGTTCATCCATTATACTGATTTACCCAAAGTAGTTCGTTCATTAGTCTGATTTACTCAACGTAGCTCATTCATTAGACTTATTTACTGAATATGGATCATTCATTAGACTGATTTGCTCAAAGTAGTTCACCTATTAACTTGATTTACTCAATGTAGTTCATCCATTAGACGCCCGTTATGAGGAACATAACCAACAAGTTCAGATTTTTGTCCTTTCTAGTATCCCGTGCCGTCTTCAAAATAGCGCTACTATTTCAGTCTCTACTTCTTAGCGTGTCGTACTAGTTTGGCAATTTTGGTAACGTCCATTAGTTCCTGTAGTGAATAATTAACAGGTCACGCAGGACACGATATTACCACCGTGGGCCTGCGGACGGTCAGAACTAGGCCCAGGTCTGCACGTTGTGTTATATGTGCATAGTAGACGGGGCCCACCAGGGGCTGTGCCTGCCAGGGTTGCGGAATTTGTTCGAATGAGTTACGGCGGACCTGGAACGCAAGGGGCATAAGAAAATAAAATGAAAATAAATCAGTGTCAGATGGTACACACACTGTGTTGCCATCTGGCATTATGCTGAGCTGAGGCCCTTTTGGTATTATCAGCTTGTTTCTTTTGTATAAAATAAGGTGTTTTTGTGAATAATGCCAAATAAACATAATTTTCATTTTTCTTTCTTTAAGAAGGAACTCGAATGGGTTGTAGTTAGTACGAGTCTGACACTCCCTTCTACTCCGCCCAGAGCGGGGCCATTTGATAAAGGGCACGGTATTAATTGCCCCAGTCTCGACTAACAGCCAAGTTATTAATACATCTCTCCTTTGAACAGAGAACGGGTGACGCACAGCACAGCGACGACGCAATGGATCTGGACACGGAAGATAACCACGGCGATGAGCCCAGCAATGATGCCAACGATATTAGTTTACCGCCGCCCGCGTTACTGCCTGATCAAGTGAGAATATAACGCCATAATTGTATTCTATGAAGGATTAGGCAGAAGTGTAAACCCACATAGACTTTTTAGATTAGATTATGTGTTTGCATATATATTTTCGACCGTTGGTACACGTGGGCAGCACCTGAAAATCATGTCAGGTTGTACACACTGTGTTAGTCTGTGTTGCTGATATGTTTAGGAAGCAATCAAACGACTAGGTTGTGTACAAACTGGTTTGTTAGTGACGAGCGCCGTGCGCCGCGCGCTATACATACTCGTAGATACATTACAACATACACCACAGTTGCCATCTGGCATTATGCTGAGCTGAGGCCCTTTTGGCATTATTAGTTACGATTGTTTTTGTATAATTTTTAAGGTATCTTTGCCAAACATAAATAAACAAAATGTAATCTTTCTTTCAAATTTTATCAGTTATTTTTAAACTCCATTCAATAGATCCTATTGCCACTCACTTTACTCAAATCCATACTCCGAACAGCTACTTCAAAATTCCTGGGGGAAAAAGGAACTAGCCATGGTTTATGCCCGCCATCACAGCAACCACGAGAATCAGACTGATCATACTTTAGGCCCCTTCTTCACAAACGCTTCGATTCGATAAGTCGTTTGTCTATCTTTTTTTGACATTACGAAAGTGAGCGAGATAGACATAATGACTTTCCGAATCGAAGCATTTATGAATACGGGTACCCCCGTATTCTCGTCTAGTTTTTAGAAACTGATACCAATGTCTTAAAAACTAATCTAAATCTGACATAACTATGTTTTTCTCCTCCACAGATCCAAGCGCTACTATCAAAGCCTCCGCCAAACTTCAACTCTGCAGAACCTCCGCCAGGTTTCAACTTATCCGAACCTCCTCCCTTCAACGTGTCCCAACTGCCGCCTGACGACAAACAGGAGGACGACAGGAAGGACAGGGACCGGGACCGACGTGGTGGAGACAGGGACAGGGATAGACGGGGCGACAGAGACAGAGAGAGGAGGGAGAGAGGCGATAGAGGAGACCGGAGGGAACGCGATAGAGGAAGAGATAGGGATCGGTGAGTGAACTATTTTTTTTTTTATGGGACAATCCCGCCACACTATTCCCAAACCACTGTAACTCCTGTAAGCCAGAATCAACAGTGGCGACCACAAGAAAAGCGCCGAGACAATGAAGCCCGACGAAGTCCCAGAGAAACGAATTAACTGTCTTGGATCCCGCAACGAAATTAATCGAAAAAGAATAGCGGAGGAGTAAACATAATTTCCACTTCCCTCCATATCAGCAGGAGACAGAACAGAATAAGGCCAATAGGCACACAGGGACGTATACAACTGGGATAAGCCCAGTTGCCTAGCACCACGGATATTATTATCATCATCTGCTTAGCTTTTTCGGGGTTGGCTACCTACCAGTTGTACCGAATGCGGCTGAATATCAGTATTTTACATACAGCAACTGCATATCTGACTCCTACAACCCTATTTAGTGGATATTACAATATTCCTTAGTACGATTGTTACCTGAAAGGACTGTCAAAGATATACAAAAGACAACCGGGACCAATGGGCTTTCCGAGGCACAGACGAAGCTCAGTGTAATGGGTGGCCACCCATCCACGTACCAACCTTTGCATCAACCCCCCCCCCCTTTCCCGTTTTCAGTATAAATAATAGTGCTAGTGACATGTCAGTTTAAAATCTTATAACCTTTGCATCCATGGCTTAACCTTAAGATGGACTCTGAGCTGCTGACATTTTGTTCTGCTATTGTCTAGTTAACCGACTTCCAAAAAGGAGGAGGTTCTCTATTTGTGTGTATGTATTATTTTTAATTTTTTTTTATTATTATGCATGTCCGCACATATGAAAGGGTATACTCCCGAGGTGGTCCCATTGTCACCAAGTCAGGATCTGATGATGGGATCCCTGATAAACCAAGGGCAACCCTCAAATTTTATAGGCACACATTACGTTTTCTATATATTTTCTGAAGCTGTTCAAGTATTTGCGTCTGATAATCATAATCTCATGTGGCTGCGCTGATGATAGAAGGTACAACTCCTCAACGGTTAGAAGTTGAAAGAAAATTCCTTAAAAAATTATACGTACTTATGAACCGATAGTTGTATTCTTTCAGGCTATTAGGTTGACTTTAAAAAAGGTTCTCAATTTGTCGGAATCTTTTTTATGTGTATTCACTGACTACTCAAAGACACCTAAACTGATATATATATTTTTTTTTTTGTTGGAAAGGAGATATTTCAAGGGTGGTACCATAATAAGGAAATCAGAATGTGATGATGGCATCCCAGAGAAATCGAGGGCAACCCTCAAATTTTATAGGCACTTATTACGTGTTTCGATCTTTTTCTAAAGCTTTTCAACTATTTGCATCTAGCAGTCATCACTTCATGTTGATGAGCTAATGATGGAAGGTATAACCTCAGCGGTTAGGAGTTGGAGGATAATCTATCTATAAATATAAAAATGAATTGCTGTTCGTTAGTCTCGCTAAAACTCGAGAACGGCTGGACCGATTTGGCTAATTTTAGTGTTGAAATATTCGTAGAAGTCCAGGGAAGGTTTAAAAGGTGAGAAAGTGGTAGGTAGGTAGGCAGGGTGGTAGGTAGGTAGGTAGGTTGGGTAGGAGGTAGTAGGTGTGGTTGGTAGGTAGGCTAATCGGTAGAGTAGTAAGTAGGTAGGGTAGGAGGTAGTAGGTAGGTAGGGTAGGAGGTAGTAGGTAGGTAGGTAGTTGGTAGGAAAAAGAGCATTGCAACGCATGCCGGGTACAGCTAGTTCTTTAATAAAATAAATATATGGTTGTTATCTTTCAGGTTATGGAGGTGAACTGATTATTGAAGGTACTACTCCTTAACGGTTAGGAGATGAAAGCAATAATAAGGGTTAGGTTTATTGGTTGAATGTTTAATGCATGGTAAAGATTTTTATACGATACCTATTACAACTAAAAATCGAAAAATAAAAAAAAAATGCAAAAAAAAAACCAACTTCAAAAACACAAAAAGTGAGAAAAAGAAAATCACAAAAAAGTGAAAAATAAAACTTCGAAAGAAAAATCAGTTTCAGAAGTCGGTGACATTTGTTTGTTTGATTTAGTTTTTTTTGCCACCGACTTCTGAAGCTGATTTTTCTTTTGAAGTTTTATTTTTAGTTTTGTTTTTCTCACTTTGTGTTTTTTTTTTTACTGAATAAATTGAGTTGATTGCGCCTCGGTAATGTTAGCGATCCCACAGAATGTAAGGGTTAAACATAAGCTGAGGCTTGTTCGAAAGAGATACCGCGGCCTCGACACAAAGGGCTAAGAAGGAACATGGGTGATTTTTAGTCAGTAGAAGTCTGACACTCCCTACCGCTCTGCCCAGAGCGGGAGGAGTCATTTGATGATTTCCAACACCCAAAAAAAATAATAAAGGGTTAAATAATAAATAGCAACTTTACTTTGGTACTGATCAAACTTCAGCACCACGGAATGGGGCTTAAAAAATTTTTGACGAACAAATCGATAACCTCCTCATTTTGAAATTGGTTGGAAAATCAAGTAATACAGCATTTCTTGAGCTTGACATCAATTAATTTCATTTATTTCTGCAGTGACGGCAGAGAAGATCGTCGGGATCGCGACAGAGACCGAGGAGGTGGAGGTCGTGACAGGAGAGACAGAGACAGGGATAGGGACAGAGGAGAGAGAGGAGAACGGTTCTCTTCTAGAGATAATAACAGGTGAGTTTATTAGTTTCTTTAGAGATACCATAGTGGCAAGTAATGATGGCATAACGTTCTGATGGATATGTGAAATTACTACTACGGTCGCACGTCCAAACAATCGTGTAACGGTGGTCGTGATGTGGTCGTGTAGGCCACGGCGTCCCTAATAAAGAAAACCACCAAGGAACCGTAATGATTTATAAATATTGATTACCAACACACTTTGGGCTCAAGTGCGTCACTCCACCTCTCAAAGAAAATTATCATTATATTGATTATACTAGCAATTCTGTTATTTGTAAATTACAAACAGACACACACACACACACACACAGGAGCTCGTAGCTTAATAAGAACTGCCACTCGGGTCGATCGATTAGGTAAAGCTGTGCTTGCCTATGTCGGTCTGTGGATGGGTGACCACCCGACACACCGAGTTTCCTCCGTGCCTCGGAAAGCACGTTAAGCTGTTTGTCCCGGCTGCCATATATAGATCTTTGGCAGTCGTTACAGGTAGTCAGTGACTTGAAATTCTGACATCCAGTCTTACCAAAGAGTATCGTATTACCTAGTATTAACTAAAATTGTGGAGGGCAGATAGGCAGTCGCTCCATGTAAAATACTGGTATTCAGCTGTATCCGGTTAGACTGGAAGCCGACCCTAACATAGTTGGGAAAAGGCTAGGCAGATGATGATGACAAACAGACACTTCAATTTTATTTATTTGTATAGATAGATTTTTACTCTGCTTGGGTGACATGGCGGACCAGTTTTATAGACGTCACTAAACTCATACATTGCATCGTATGCTTATTTTTAATAGAACTGCGCATCATTATGCGCAGTTCTATTAAAAATAGGAGGTAGTTTCAAAGAATAAAAGTAATCACAATGTAGCTAGAAAAAGCACAGACTTATGTATAATTGAATTGGATAGACTGGTGTAAAAGTACCCTTAACGCAAACGAAGGGCATTTGTTCTCCCCACCACTGCGATCATTCTTTTGTTCTAGACCATACCTGGGAACCTCCTAGTAACGGAGATATTGGGGGTCAAAGTTCCAAATTTTTTACAGCTGTTTTTGTAAATACTAGTTTTTCAGGTTTTAATTTTACTTAAATTACCTCCATGTCCTGTTTATTATTCAAAGCATCCACTAGTACAATGTTTTAAGAGTGCTACTTTGAGTTTTACCGTAAAATGTGATTTTTGACCCCAAAAAAAAAAGTAATTTCCCAGCAAAAAAATTTGCGTAGGGGTACTTAGTTTGATGTACAGAATGCTTGGTTGACGGATGCGTGAAGGGTTCGTTTACACCCTGTATAGCAATAATAATACTTGAATTTTTCCTTAATATATAAAGCCACTAATAAATAAAACATTCCGTTCACAGAGACAGTACCAACAGCAGAGAGAAATCCCCTCGTCCACCAACCAACGAAAACCCAGACCAGAAGAGTCTGCAGGAACGTCTGTGGGAGATGGCCAACGGGAAACCGACGCGGGACGAGGTGCGGGACGAGTTCCCCGAACAGCGGGACCGGGACGAGACCAGGGACGAGCCGCGCCCGGACCGACCTCCGCTCATAGACCGAGTGCCCGCCAGGCATGATGGACCTCCGCCTGCTATGGATACCGGTGAGTTCAGACATGCTATTTTAAACAGTTGTACATGTGAAAAGGGGTTCGAGGTTTATTCATAAACACTGATCAAAGTTGAGAGACACTTAAAACGCAACACACACACGCACCCGCGCCTTTTCTATGTAATTTGTGCTTAAACGTCAAAAAAATCAATGGTTTACAAACAGTCACAAAGGTAATTTAACTTTTAGCAGCGTTTATGAGTTTCAACCTTCGGCCAGATTTCTAATATGCGTGCGGTTTCTTTGTGACAGTAGCTTTAAGTAGGGTGACGGTCACTTTCTAAAAGTCATAAATAAGTAACACTTGGGCGCAGAAAGGGTTATAGGTCGTCCCCAAATATAATATTTATGCTTTAGCTTATTCCTACGCATTTAAAAATTCTATCACGTTTCTAGATCATAGATTTATTCTCTCTGGAAAACGCATCTATCATGCCATGCAGGATGTGTAAAGTTTAGGCTTATGAGAAGGTTATCTAACGATTTAAAATTGTTGTACACATTAATATTTTTTCATGGCTAATATGGATTTATGAGACATTTTAATCGTTTGATAATAACCGTCGTACATAGTGATTACTCGACAATCGACCTTGATTCAACTGAAACTAAATCAGTGAAAAATTTAATATGCGTATCCCTCTCCTAGAGATTAGGTCTGAGTCCCTGCAGTGGGAACATTATAAACTGATGATGAAGGAGATGAATGCTGTCATTTTGCGGAGGGCTGTCCCTTACACACTGTATTGTGTCTTAACATTACGTTGTACAACAGCGACATACTTTTATCACAAGCGTATGGCGTCCATACTAGGCAAAAAGCCTGTGTTTTAGAGCTTAAAAAAAATTCGTGGCGCATTTATCGAACGAGAATAATTTTGTAATAAGTCGTAAGCGTGATTTGAAATGCGATATTATTCAATCTTTAGAAAGCGAACAGTAAACGGATGAAAGGATTATGTGAAAGCAGTTAGGAATAAACAAGAGAATTAGGGTTTTAGCTAAAACTCGTACGTGTGCACCGGGTGCCTGCTGTCAAATTCCCCTTTGAAATCCCGCCATACGCGTTTACACCCGCCTGCAGTTTTAGCGCTGCTCATACTATTATTCAATGCAGCACACTCGAGCGTTCACTCTTGCGAGTTTCAGCGGACGCCCTCAGGCCCGGTATCCACCAAAGCGGAGACGAGACGAGAGATGTGCGGAAATCGGCCAATCACATTAGTTAAAACTTACATTTGGTCTTTCGCCCTTCCTGTGATTGGTCGAATTTGGAGCATCTGCTTTCCACTCTCTTCATTTCCGCTTTGGTGAATACTGGGACTTAGGCTTCGCGCAAACGGTCCACTTTCCATTGTCACTGGTGACTGGCGACAAGCTGACATGATTTTATAAAACTTTTATATATATGAATCGCTGTACATGTAGCGAGTGGCTTCCACTCGCGACTCAGTGTTCACAACACGTCACCGTTGGCGCTCACTTGCTACCACCCTCACCATCCGCCAATACAATCGTGGCGGCCACTGACTACTAAAGGGTGCTACACGCGTTACGACAAATCGTTACGATTGGACGGTACAGTTTAAACTACATGTACAGTTTTTCTCATAGACACAATATGTAGATTTATCTTTGCAGTTTAAACTGTACCGTCCAATCGTAACGATTTTTCGTAACGTGTGTAGTTGCCATAAGTAACAGCCACCGACCTCTCGTGGTAGCCACTGGCCACTTTCGTTTGGTTTGTACCAAAGGACGTAGCACGCGACAGCCACCAGTGGCTATGTTCGGTGGCCCGTTTGCGCGGAGTCTTACTGTCGCACTCAGAGAGCTTTAATGATTACTTAGGCCATCGCTTAGTAAAGGTTTTGACAGTTTTGTCATACATTATTATGTCAAACCTTTACTTAGTAACGGCTTAAGTAATCATTAAATATCTCTGAGTACCGCAGTTAGTATTAAGATTATATACCCCATACCTGACCCGTGGTTGTCTGGTCCGTAGCGGCCACCGCGCGGCCAGGCGGCGAGGGCTGGACGTCGCGCCTGCCGCCCCCGCTCATGGCGCCGCACTTCCGCGCCGGTACGATACTTGTTACACGTCTATACGCATGCTAGTAGACACCACCATTTCGTTAAACATCTACTACACTTGGCGTATGAACCGGACAACCAGCCAAATATTCACAAACACTCGGTCCGAGATAACGATACGGAAAGTCTACAGGGTGTAAAAGGACCCTTCAAGAATCCGACAACCAAGCATTATGTACAGAAAACTAAGTAACCTTACGCGAAAAATATTGCTGGAAACTTTGACCCTATAGTATTTATACTTACACTTTTACTAATCATCCTCATCTTTCATAAAATATCCTACTAGGAGTCTCTATACTTTGTATTGACCCAGTATCTATATTATGAAAGATGAGGATGATTAGTAAAAGTGTAAGTATAAATACTATATTTCCCCTTGACAATTGACGTTATGTCAGACGAAAAGTAAACATTGAAAAATTATAAGATTTAATATTTTATAAAAGATGAGGATAAAAAAAAAAAAAAGAAAAAGAAAAAAAAGTGTAAGAGAGTGAGTGAGTGTGTGAGTGAGTGAGTGTGAGAGTGTGTGTGTGTGTATGTGAGAGTGTGTGTGTGTGTGTGAGTGTGTGTGTGTGTGTGTTGAAAAGTGTAAGTATAAATATTATAACCCCCAATATCTCCGTTCCCAGGTATGGTCTAAAACAAAAAAGAACCCTGACTGGGGGATAGTGGCTTTCGGTTTCGTTAACAGTATTCTTAAACCCTTTGTCTATATTTTTTTGCCATACCAAATCGATGCGAAGCGTTTGTGAATATAGTGGCTGGTGCATTTAGGCACTAACACGAAGTTACTTTTGTAGAGCAACACTTTGCAACGGAATAACTTTTCGGCTACTTTTTGCTATTTATCGGATGCTTCTTGTCGCGTTCGTTGACTGTTTTTAAAAGCTGATCAATATTACATTACAAATGCTACATTCAATAAGTTTTGTTATCCGATGCCGACACAGTAATGCTTGCAAATTATTACTCCACAAAAAGTAACTTTGTGTGTGTTACCTTCACTACTAACAGAGTAACAGTTGAAACTAAGAAAGCCATACCACAATAAAATGGTTGACAGAGCAAAAAGACACTATAAAAACAGAATTGACCAATCATTGGAATAGTAAATGTGCAATTTTTGCCAAATAAATAATAAGTTAGTAAGTATGTAAGTAGATACGCCAAGTGTATTGCAAACACAAAAGTGATCTTGTAAACGCTAAGAAAAACCGATTTGCTGCAAACGAGTTCGTGCCACTAAGCACTATTATGAATGCTCGTGACAACAAAAATGAAATAACTTGAGTTTTGTGTCTCACGAGTAAAAATATGTGTACACTAGCAGTGTTAGCAAAATTGAAAATCTATTTTCTTGGAAGATCACGGTGTCTAGGGGATCGGAATGAGTCAAAAAAAATATGATTCTAATTAGTCCGTCAGTTAGATTATCGAAAAATATTGGTAATACGTGTTATTTGTTTTATCAAATTAATAAAAATTTACGGAGGTAAAACGCGTCAAAGATCATGAGTGGCCCGGGTTGTGACGTCATTTGTAAGTAAAAAATGTACTGACATGTGACGTTTTCGAGGACTTCATGAGTTTTCGAAGCACTGTATCGTCTTAATTTTTTGTTTATGTGAAAAAAGAAAAAAATATGTGTTCAATGTTTTTTGGAAATCTATTTGACGGACTAATTAGTTTTTTTTTGTCCGATCCCCTATTTCGTAATAGTTCGGCTTCCAAAATCACTTCTAAAAGTTCCGTCGTATATTCAAATTGGTGATGTGACTCGTGATTACATATTCAACCGTGTGTATTTTCTGAAGCAGACACCTCGAGTTACTGAAGCGTTTACAAGAGACCTATCAGTGTTTTCGCATATAACGCTCGTAGTAGTCTTGTAGTTGTGCGTTCAGTCCTTTCACTGATAGTCCTAGAGTCCTAACATAGCGAGCTTTATTCTCCAAAACCGTAAAGCGGAGGCCACACAGAAAAGACGTAAGACGAGGATGGGGCGCGGACATATGTCTCTTCCGCGTCCCTTTCATACAAAATGTATAGGAAGCGTCGCGACGCAAACAGTGCGCGAACGCTTTGTAAAAATACAGAAAGGACGGGGCACAGGCGCGAGCGGACGAGGGGCAGGCGAGAACGGGATGCGGGCGGTTGGAACAATACCCTTGTTACCTAACCTAACATAGCGAGCTTTATTCTCCAAAACCATAAAGCGGAGGCCACACAGAAAAGACGTAAGAAAGTTGGTCGAAAACCGTCATCTCCGCGCCCAGCGTCACGTCCGTGCCTCGTCTTTTGTATATGTTTTAGAAAGTCGCGACGGAACCCCGTCTGCGCCCTGTCCGCACCCCGTCCTCGTCTTACGTCTATCCTGTGGGAGGCTGTGTGGCCTGCACTTAAGAATGCTGTTGAGTTAGTGCAGTTAAAATAACTGTGGAAAGAAAACGCATACGCACACATTCTCTTAGCTAGACATCATTATCGGGTTAAACGGGCTGAATCTCTATTTTATTTATTCACTTAATAATATAGAGACCTTTTGGCAATATATCATATTAACATAACATCACGCCTGTAACCCCCGAAGGGTTAGGTAGAACGTAATAGTATACCACCCAGTAGTTTAAGTCCCATGTTATAGGGGGCAAGCCTATTGCCGTCAAACGGGGACAAACCCAGACTCCGTGACTGCTACTGAGAAATTCCATATTATTTCACCGTTATGTCTTTCAAACTTTTGTCTCGATTCACTCCTGCGATTAAATTCACCCCGTTTTAGGTTATTCTGTTATGGTATACATCTATTAAGTGTTATCTGTGATTAATTCATTGTATTGTACCTCATGCCTTTTCTATTTATTTTATTATCAACGAACATTTTTTTTTACTTCATTTTTAATAATTTATTTCAATTACAATAGGGGATCGGACAAAAAAAAACTAATTGGTCCGTCAGATAGATTTCCAAAAAATATTGTACACATATTTTTTCTTTTTTCACTTAAACAAAAAATGGAGACGATACAGTGCTTCAAAAAGTCGTGAACTCCTCGAAAACGTCACATGGCAGTACATTTTTTACCTACAAATGACGTCACAACCCCCCTCCCACTCATGATCTTTGACGCGTTTTATCTTCGTCAATGCTTATTAATGTGATAAAACAAAAAACACGTATCCAATATTTTTCGATAATCTAACTGACGGACTAATTAGAATCATATTTTTTTTACTCATTCTGATCCCCTATTAAAACATTTTTTTTACATGTTTGTAGCATAGATTCATATTGAGCCATATTTGAAATTATTTACTATGGTAACACTCATGACATGAGTTATTGAGTGCATATACAAATAAAGTCGCCGATTTAAACACTGCGCACAATTTTAAGATTATAATTAATATTATTGTGTTACCAAATATTCTTAATTTTCCAATGTTCCTTTTAACACTAACAAAATGTGTCATTCCATGTGTATGAGGTCCCTCATTTATCAAATCGAGGTTATTTTATAATCAGAACTTAATTTATTTTACACTCTGTTTTTTTTTTTGTCTCAAAATTACATCTCATAACGCAGTGTCTGTTCATAATTGGTCTATTGGATTGGTGGTAGTATTTTAATAATATGTCTTCTACACTACCATAAAATTAGTTCCAAGCAAAGTTTTGTCTATTAAAGACTATTTCCATTTACAGAGTTGAGAATGAGAGGACCGAATAGGCCCCCGATGTCAGGTATGGCTGGACAAGGTTACCTCATAACGTAAGCTCGCCCAGCACTCCAGAGCTTATCCTAACGTTCCATCTCTTGTGATTTTCAGGACCCGGATGGATGGATGGTCCTGGGCCGGGACCGGGACCCTTCGGGCCGCGCTTCAACGGCATGGGACCTCCCTTCAATCGCCCGCCGTTTGACGGCCCGCGACCTTCTATGTTCGAAGGCGGACCACGCTTCGAACGACCACCATTTGGTCGCATGCCGTTTGACGGAATGAACCGTCCACCTTTCGATGGCCCACGCCCGCCATTCGACGGTCCACGGCCACCCTTTGACGGTGCACGACCGTTCGACGGTCCTCCCTTCGACGGCGACCGTCCGCCCTTCGACGGTCCCCCTCGTTTCGACGGGCCGCCGGAGTTCTTCGACCGCCCAGGGCCTCGGGGACGCTTCGACGAACGCGAGCCGTTCGGTGACCGAGCCTGGAGCGGAGACAGAGAGCGAGAACGTGACTGGGGAGACAGGAGACCTGACTGGGACGACCGGCGGAGAGACCGGAGACAGAATAGAGACCACGAAGATAACAGGTTTAACAGACAGGATAGAAATGACAGAAGAAGACCCTTCGATGATAACCAACAGAGCAGACCAAGTGACGCGCGTCGCAACAGCGACGATAACCAATCTAATAGATCTAGTGACAACCGCCGCGGCGATGAGAATCCACATAATAGACCTAACGACGCTCGGCGCGGTGATGATCACCAACCCAGCAAGCCCAACGAGGCTCGACGCACTGATGACGCTCAATCTAGCAGACCTAGCGATGCTAGACGTGATGATAGACGTGATGACAAGCGTGATGATAACCAAAGCAGATCTAGACCGGCTAGAGAAGAAAGAAATGATAGAAGTGAAAGGAAAGAAAGACGAGACAGAGATAGAAAATCTAGATGGGGTGCCGCTGAAGAGGCCGAGACTACCAGCAACACCGAAAATATAAAGCTACCAGAGCCTAGCGAAGTGCCTCAACAGACCAGCGAAGTACCCCACGAGACCAGCGAAGTGCCTCAAGAGACCAGCGAAGTGCCTAAAGAGGTCAGCGAAGTGCCTCATGAGACACACCAAGTGCCTCATGACACCAGCGAAGTGCCCCATGAGCCCAGCGAAAAGCCTCATGAGACAACCGATTTGCTTCAAGAGACCAGTGAAGTGCACCAAGATGAATCTGCTGCTGATAGCATGAGCGCTGAACCAATTGAACAAATTGATACCACTAGTCAAGACGAACAAATCATGCAAGCAGAAATGAGCGAGAGCTTACCTTCAGAGGAAGCTGAGCCGGAGAGACAAGAGGAACCTCGCGAGATGAGCGTTGAGCGTAGTGTGACACCTGTCGAGCAGGACCAGTCGGAGGAAACGAGCCAGTACAGTCAGGAGGAAGATAAGCCGGAGTACTCTCCCCCAGAACAGTCTCCCCCGCAACAGTCTCCTCCGCAACAGTCTCCTCCGCAACAGTCTCCTCAGCAACAGTCTCCCCCGCAACTGTCTCCCCCCCAACTGTCTCCCCCGTCCGCGATGGCTCTGGACGAACCATCCAACGATCTGTACGACGCATGCGACGCTGTCGACACCAGCTTCTCAGCCGCCGCACCTGTTGAACATGACGAAGAATCATCTCAATCAATGTCTCCTCCTCCTGTCAATGAAAATGAAAGTGTAGGACCTGACGGCGACGTGTCACAGACTGTCGACATGTTCAGCCCGGAGAGAGAACAGAGTGAAAGTTCTCAGGATAACGAAGCTGGAGAGTCTCAGAGTAGCGTGGAGAGCAAGGAAGGTGCTTGAGAACGATGCAGACGGAAGATAAACATCGGAAATTTCCCGTTGACTTGATTCGGGTGACGCTCGCGGGCCCGTCCGCGCCGCGACCGAGCGCTAGCTACCCTCAGCTGACAGAGGTCTTAGCGCAAAGCGTAGCTACCGCTCCACCGACCGCCCAAACCGTTATAACGCCAAAGATATTTTTTTTATACACGAAACAAAAAGTTGAAATATACGAGTGCCTTATTGGTTACCAAAGGTGTGTTTTGTTTTGATCACCGGCACGCGAGGCGTAGAAGAGGAACAAGCCTGGGCGCTCAAGTCGAGTGACCCGGGCCAGGTACGGTTGCTAATGATACACATTCGTACGCGCGTCTAGAACAATTGCACGCTAATGCACACAACACAGCGACGTTGCAACATGTCCGCGATTTGTACATCAAAGCACTTGAATAAAATACGAATTCTAATTTGATTAAATTAAATTAACGAAATGTTTTCCATAAACTCGATAAAGGAATCGATTCCACATGTTGCAACAGTAAGAAATTGCCTAAATGTTAAAGAGTTATGCACAATTGTACTCGGCGAGCGTGATTATTTTATTATTGCATAATGTCGAAATGGAATCGCCATCATAGTAAATTACTCTAGTTTAAAATGAAGTAGTTCAATCGATTTTTCTTACATAATATAAATGATTACCATTTCGACATATTATATCGCTAGCAATGTGTGCAAAATACCTCGGCGGCGGCCGCGTCACCCGAATCAGCCACGGATATACGGAAGAGTTGCGACGGACGACAAGAACGGAAAATCACTTCATAAACTATATCGTACTGTTAAAACGAACTCATGTGTTTAGCTATTGTGTTACGTCCACATTATGACGCTCTTATTAAGTTCTTTATTATTTTTTACTTTACTAATTTCGATAACTTGAATTGTATATGTATACTTTTCTTTTAGCAACACTAGTTGCAGTAATTTCACTCAATGACCACCAACATTTGTTAAAACTATTTCGCACTTTCTAGAATCTATAAATGATTTAAAATTGACTCTATTTCTTAGGTAATTTGGTGGTGGTAGGGAACGGATTTTAAAGTAACGTCTATTTAAATCTATTCTATAGATATAATAAACATGTTTTATAAATTTATATAGGCACTATATCTGTAGTTAAATTGTTTATGGATTTAGGATTTATAGTACGCTGGCAATAAGTATATTTTACTTGTGAAGGACACAACGCGACGACCGCGTTGTGTGCAATGCTTCATAGTATCGGTGTTTATATGTAACATATTTTTTATAAAATTACGATGTGAGTCTTATTATATCATTGAGATTTAACTACTCAATTCATTTTAAACTTTCAATGTTAGGTATATTTTTTAGCTGTGTAGATAAACATTATAATTTCAATGCATGCTTCAATGTTTGTCATATTTGCTTGAATAAAAATTTACAAAATTCATTGGAGCTATTTTGATTAGACTCCGGAACTTTCTTGACCATTTTAGTGCAGCATGTCTTCGTGGGTCCTCGATCGACGTGCGTGGTCCCTTTTGCACACATTGACTAGTTTGTGCGTTGTTTTTGTTCACGTTACAGCTACAGCTTTTCCGAGCCTTCAGCAAATAGATCCGAAGCTTCTACTCGACGTGCCTGCACATTTTACAACGATCTACGATGTATAACTAATGGTTCTAAGAGTTTTTAATTCATTTTTGTTTCCCTCCTCTTTGTCATAATAATTATTGATTTAAAAAACTAGTTCCAAATATTTGAAATATTTTTTTTGTATAAATTACTTAGTAAGTACAGTCTCAATTCTAAAAAAAAAAACCTCTCAATATAGTCTATGTTGTTATAGAAAAGTAGGTACACATGAGTAATGTTTCCTTATTTTCTGTTTTGCTGTGCGTGGGTGCGTTTACAGACAAATCTCAACAAATACGTCTGTGACTACCCACATCCGTGACAATTACCTCTAAGGCAGTCTAGGGCAACACAAATATTTCTGGATCGAACCAAATACTCGCAGCTCACAAGCCATTCCTTCAACTACTGCTCCAATCGAGCTTGCTTAATATAGATTTTTTTATCTTCCATTAGCGCCATCTAGTGCTTGCCTACTATATAATTATTATCCCTGCGCGTGCGGTTCGTACCTAGCACCCGCATCGAATCCAAGAATGAAGCAAGTTGAGCCCCGGTGGGTTCATATTCTATTCCACATTAATATTTATCTGAAAATTTACGTTCGACTTCTACAATCTTGTGAAGCGAATCATCTAAATGTTATAAAGATCGACCACAGATAATCTCCTCTAGATTCCGCGTAGAAGGCAACTTATGCCCTACGCACATCTATGACTTAGCCATAGAGTAAAGAAATATAACTTAGCACAAATATAACTATGTTCGTATTATATTATCTCTTTACCCCTCCCCTCCCCTCGCTCGAGTCAGCTCGCATGGCTGAACCTGTACCTAGTTCAAAATCAGTTCCTAAATAATGGTCCAGCCTGTGCCTTTATTGTCCTTCCCCAGTCACGCCCTATGCCGAGACCCGTACCCCACAGGAGGTGCCCACGAGCGTGTAGTCGCTTAGTTCGTAAGTTTGTGTGCCCTGGCTAATTCCTCCACTTACATCCAAGGTACCCACAGGAAAGTCCTGTTAGGCAGTCGACGACCAACTAGGTTGAACTGCGAGTTGCCAATCCCGAAAAAAAAACTGTCCAGCCCGATCACTAACGTTCGCTGAGCTTATCCCTTGGGACAAGCAAGCCAGATACCGAGGAGTCGTACTCGAACACCACCTGTCTTTCGTGATACATATCAGAGCAGCCCGTGACCGAGTCACCTTTGCTATGGGCCACGAGAGCCCCCTTCTATATATCTGCAATGACCGTCTACACTCAGACCTCAAAATGACCACTCGCTGCTTTGATTCTGCCATAAGGCACCGTACTCTCCCGAATGTGTCGGCCGCCCGATACGAGCCCTCCCGCATAAGCCAGATTCGCTGACCACGGCATACCCTCATCAGTTATCGCACTCCTGAGGAGTAGTAGGGAAACTGGCAGGCTCATAAAATACATACTCAACCAGCCGTCTTACCGTCGAAGCTCGTCACTACACCCCGATACTTGCTCTCCCGGACCCTTGCTCTAGTCAGTCAGTCCGCGATGCCTGTAGTTCTAAACCAGCCCTATCATTCAGCTTGTCGCCTTGCTGTCCTCCCTAAACCGACGCTCGTAGGTACCACCCCACCCCACGGTGCCTGCGAGCGTGTAGTCGCTTAGTTTGTAACTTTTTTGACCTAGCTGTTAAATGATGTGGATAATTCTTATCCCAGACACACACAGAAGTCGAAAATAAAAATAAATATTTTTTTGTGAAAATGTTGCCCCACTTACACTGGGAATTATTTCTTCTGTATCGTGGGTGCGTTTACTAACATTTAAACTCGCATACACAAACCAAACACCCAGACCCGAAACAACTAATCTGTAGGCCATACTAATATTTGTTCCGTAGGGGATCGAACCCGCGACGTAATCTGTGCCGCGACACGCAGCGCAGCAGTCCAATCGCTCAGCAGAGCCAACCTGTCGTCTTTTAGAAAGAGCTCAACTTATAGGTGGATATTGAAGTGACCCTTGTTGATCACCTTTCATTAGGTACCTACTATTGTATTGCTGTCTTTTTCTCAGAAAAGTAATAGTATAAATCTTGCTTATCGATAAATAAAATGATAGCGATGATGTTAGGATTTTACTATTTATTCACACAGTTATTAAAATACAATTTACGGTATATTCTGAAATAATTAATCTGGTTTTGTTTGAATTCTATAATCAATTAAACGAACAACAGCTCCTTTTTACCCGACTATGCCGAAGACAAAAGGAAGGGTAATGATTTTGATAGTCTATGTATGTTTGGAAATCGGTTAGTAACCAATTATAAAGATTGCCCCATGTAATGGAAGGGTAGATAGAATGGGAAACATTGAAAGACCATCATGAATATCGCCGTACAATAATGTTGTGCGATACGCGCTTCATAAGTCATAAACGGAGCAGCGATGGCCCAGTGGTGGTGTAGGCGGCTTCGACTTACGAAAATACGAACAGTAAGTCGTTGGTTCGAACCAAGCAGGCATTACTTTCTGTAATTTATTTCATCACCGCTACTTACTCTCAAATCGGGAGGGAAACCAGCATGTCTGAGAACCAAAAAATTCGAAGACATGTGACATCTACCAAACCGCACTGGGCCCGCGTGGTGGATTATAGCCCATCCCGTCTCCTGGAGAGGAGGCCTGAGTCCCTTCAGTGGGAACATTATAGGCTGATGATGGTGATGAAGTCAAAAACAACAAATCTATGTTCCGAGAAAAGTAGGATTATGTGCCTCTGATTCTGATTGAGAGAGAGGTAGTGTCACGAGTATAGAATAGTAAACGGTTTATATACCAAAGACGAATAGCAGCTATGTACTTACACACAATATGGAATATAATAGCCAAAAAATCTGAAACCGTTACGAAGGACATTTCAGATTTCCTGTCGTAGTACGAAGTTTCAATCACACTAATATTATAAACGCGAAAGTTTGTGAGTGTGTATGTTTGTTACTCTTTCACGCAAAAACTACTGAATGGATTTGGATAAAATTTTGTACACAGATCGTAGATACCTGGAATAACACATCTATCACATAACACACATCTATCACATTATCATCATCTAACTACACATTTATCTCGATTTTATCTTCCCGTGGGATAGTTTTCGATTTTCGAGTTGTAGCGAGCGAAGCCGCTAGGATTACCCAGTATGATATGATTATAAGGAAAGTGCCAAGCTATGGCGAGAACGGGTTTTCTTACCAAATCCATATGTGCCATTTGCTGGGAATCTTCATCATGGACACGAGTGGCCATGGGTGACCTGGAAGTCTTTAAATAGGTAATAGAATCGGGGTACAAGTTGGTCACGAGTGGAACAAGGCATTTCAAGTGGAGATTCATTGATGAACCTGCCTTTTTTTGGTGTCTGGGACTAAAAGTCTGACACTCCCTTACGCTCGCCTCCCTATCGTGGCGGAGCGTAAGGGAGTGTCGGACTACTACTGACTAAAAACCACCCATGTTCCTTTTTAGCCCTTTGTGTTGAGGCCGCGGTATCTCTTTCGAACAACCCGCAGCCCCGACGGGTTATTGATGATCCTGCCTGCCTTTATTTTAAATGTACCTAAATGTGTGTTGTTCCGCAAACGATGGTCGACTGTACCTTCGAGGCATAGCGGTCACTAATGTAGGGTGGGGCAGTGGGGGGGGGGGGGGGGGAGCATGGGTCCCGGCGACGCGTTTCAAGGGGCGGCAGAGAGCAGATGATCAGATCCGATAATTATACTATTGTCCTCAGGACTAAGTTGTAAAAACAAGGACAACCAAGCAGTGGAGCATTTTTCTTATACTATAAGTGGCTTTTTATATCTACAAGCCTCACGTTTATTCCGGTCTGCCGCCCCGTAATATTCAGATGCAAGCATATACCGTACTTCTCTAGCCTGCCAAAAAAATGTGGTTTTCTTTTTTACACAACTGCCCAAAAAAAGAGTTATGTTTTTAGCGTTCATGTATTTATAATATCCAGTTTACGCCTAGTTCTGTATTCGGTCTTGTGAAATATTAAAAAAACAACGAGCAAATTCTAAACCTAATCAAAATATACAACTTAAAGTACAACTTGTACCTTCGCCACTGACCAAGGCACAACTGATCGACAGTGACCGAGATACAACAAAACGGTGGATTTCAAATATTTTGAGGGTACTTATCTCGCAAGTTTATGATTCTTTTAACACTTAATACATAAAAGAACCAATAGCATAATATACAAGTTAAGTGACTATTCTAATACGTTAAAAACTATCAGACTGCAAAGTACACAAATTAGACATACTTACTTTTTTCGCCAAAAAATGTTTTAGCGTCGAAAACACCAAACACCTGCTTAATGGCGGCAATGTTTGATGTAAGCTGTGATAGCAGAAATCATATGAATCATTGCATATGAAGAGCGTGTTTTAGACCCAGCGATTGAAACATCTCGGGACAGCAGTGGCACTGGCGTGGGTGGCGCGCCGGAAGTTACAAAACGTACGCGCGCGCCCTATGTGACAGCTGCTGCGATGCTGATTCCACGCAGCTACAGGATCTGCATTAGGCTTTTAGAAACCGGTAATTTAAAAACAACAAAATCTACTTGTAATGAAACGTTATCGTTTTGACCACACTCATTGTCATTGTTGAAATGTTGACACTGACAGATGCGTCACCTTTCTATGTCAATTGTCATGTATGTCATGGACAAATACTACTGTCATGGCAATATGACATCTAAGAAGAATTTAAGCATTTTCTATTCACCATCCCTATTAAAATGATTATGAAAAAAAGAGACAAAGTGGATTTGATGTATAGAACGTTCTGGGGCTTTGGAGTACAAGATTGTCATGACAGCTTTGTTTCTGTGAATCAGAAGTTCTCTTGTTATTCGGTATAAATTTTCTCTAAAATTATGGCAGATATTCAAGTAGTAACCCAGGATTTTGTTAACGTGCATATCACGAAGTCAGACAGTGAAGATGCTGCTGCGCCCGTCGAGAGGAGATTCAAGAAAGCTATCGATATACTGGAGTTTAAGGTTATATTGATTGACAGATTTTTTTTATTTTTGTCTAAATCTAATAGATATGCTGACGAATCCTTGTTCCTGAGACTTATAAAGTCTCTTCGAAGTGTAAATTGTTATCCTCTTAACATTTTGGTTTCCATATGACAGAAAGTAAGGGTAAAAAACCAAAGACATTCAAATATTACTAGCTATAGACGGGACAAGACGACAAAAATCGTAAGCAAACACTTTTTTCCTCGTGGCAATAAGTCCACCAGTCTAGTGCGATACGTCAGCTTGTCAGGTTGTGTTGATGTGTCAAAACATTTTGTAAAAGGATGTTGGATGTTCTACAACAAAGTAAAATTTCGAATCGCAGACAAAACTGGAACTTGTCACCGGCGGTTCCGCTGCCACAATGAAGCTGAAGCTTTATGACAAGAAAAACACCTACGTCTGCGATATAGACAATGATGACGCCCTGCTTGGTTCCTACCCCATTGACGATGGCATGAGGATACATGTGGTTGACAAGTTTGCTCTGCTTAACGATTTTGGATCTTCTGATAGCGCTGAGAGGTAAATATTATGATAATATAGTAGACTGGTAAGGTCAGCAACAGAAAAACTTGTTAGATATTACTCGTTATTAACAAATTACTGAAGAGTAATTAATATCTTAACGAAAAACCTTCTGAAACATAAAAAATAATAGCGGGAGTCCTGTGCATCAAATAATTAATATTTCAAAATGTTGAGCTATTTCTATGCCATTTGTAGATCTTTGATAATTGTAACAGGTAGTCAGTGACCAGAAACCCTGACAACCAATATTACCAAAGGGAGTATCATTACTAACTGGGTTGTAGAGGTCAGATAGGCAGTTGGTTTACATATATTGAATACTGGTATTCAGCTGGATCTGTTTCAACTAGCTAGGCAGATGTTGAGAGCAGACTAGTATGCCCACAGTACTTTGTAGAAGCCTAGGATTGTCCTAGTCTAAATCTACAAATATACCAGGTTTAGATAGAATTATCCGAAAATATTTAAAAGTATTTATAATACCCAAAGTGGTCAAATAACATTGTCCTGTTATAATTACACAGGCCCAAGCCAGTGTTATCAACCAAGTTTTGCCATCATCATTTTACATAATTATTTCTTCTTTAGGTTCCGTTTATCTGAAGAAGAGTATGAGAAGAAAGGTGATACACTGCGCTCATTCCTGCAACGCAATCGTCTTGGCAAGTACAATGAGGAAGAGATGGTAAAACTGAAGGAGCAGCAGCAGCAGGAACTAGAAGATGAGGCTAAGTAATTAAGAATTTCTTTCTTTGTTTAGTCTTTCACAGGACTTTCATATAAGGGAACGTACCCATACTACGTGGCCCATCTTTTACAATTCTTTATCCCCCTCCCCCCCTGCGTGACCGACTGTAGTATATGCCACAAAACCAACTCAGTTTTTTTTCGTACATACTTATAATTAATTGCAATTGAAAAAAATATTATCAAGAAGAAAAAAATATTGTAACACACAAAAACGTGTCTTTTATTGTCTCGAATTCTCGTCGACTTTCTTGACGACAACTGCACTGCACAAAGTATTAGCAGCACAGGTATTAGTTTTCAATCAGCTGACGTCTGTTATTGACTACAGCTACGTGACAAAGCCCTACACCCCCCCGCCACTGTAACCATGGATGGTATTTTGAAAACAAATAATATTATGGACTCACTCATTCCTTACCAACTCTAACTTACTACCTCTTGGCACTTTCCTATTAATGTGTACATAATACTGTGTTAAAAATCATCAACACTCCTAATAATACGCGTGTCTGTTCCACAGGGTAGCGGAGGCAGTACTGGTCGGCGCTAGGTGCGAAGTGCGAGTACCTCAGCAGGCTGTACGTCGCGCGACCGTGCGGTACAACGGACCGCTGGACGGCGCTAAGGGACTGTGGATCGGCGTGCAGTATGATGAGCCGCGTGGCAAGAATGATGGATCGTGAGTATACTTGTTTTTAAACTGACATGGTCACTAACACTTAAAACGGGATATTTACCATGTTTACTTACTCATGAAGTGGGTGAACTCCCCTTCCACCACGTTACGTCATGTTATGGTAACTAGAATTCTGGAGGGTCTCTCCTCAATCTATGAAAGTTTAGCCTAACCGTTTACTCTACAAGAGATATTTGTCTAGGTATATCTTGCCATAAGCAACATACACTGGCTTAGATCTATAATTCTATATACTTTGCAGTTATTAATAGTTTTAATTATTAAAACTAATTAATAAGTACAATGCCCTTCCAATGCGAACTAATAATATAATAACTTTTGATGAACTTTGTTTGTTTGTCCCATTGCCTTTGAGATAATAAAAGTACGATAAAATGTATATAAATGTTCCATCTCTCTCCACAGTGTGAACGGCAAGCGTTACTTTACGTGCCCGCCAAAATACGGTGGGTTCGTGAAACCAGTGTACGTGACGGTTGGTGACTTCCCGGTGGAAGAGTTCGACCTTGATGATGAGATATGATCACTCAACACACACACACACAAACGTAGACCGCGGGTATCAGGAGGTTCATACAATATTGTGTACTAGAATGTAAGGGTTTGTATATCAGCGTGTGCCGTTTCCGTTGTAGTATATATAGGGATGCTTCTAAAGATGAACTATATAACTTTACTGGTACAACTTAAAATTATAACTTGTCTGGCTTGAAAGAGACTCAGAGACACATAATTAAGAAAGAACATGATACAAGACACGAGATATGTCAGGTAATGTCTTCAACTAAGCTTCACGCAAATAAACAAAAAAAAAAACTTTAAAAGTAAGTTGTGTATGACTTAGCAGTTCAGGATCACAATGTTTTATGAAACCTCTTTGGTATTATATTTTTGTATGCACTATAGAGCTTGCTGGCGGGCTATATAAACATAGGCTTTATAATTTTAAAAATCTTATAAATAATGCTTTATTTACCTAATTATGTGGAGTGTGATTGTAAAAGAAACTAATAAGACTTCTTTTTGAAACATCTTTGCATGGCTAATAAAATTGCACGTATTAATGTGAATTTCAATTAACTAGCACTGTAGATGATAAAAGAAAAGTATAATATTCAAAGAATGATTGTATAAATATAAAAGCGATCTCATGTGAGTGTTACGTTGGTTTCAACTTTTTGAATACTTTTTAATGAATTTCTGTCTATTGATTATGATAATAAGTATAAATAGTATTTCTAGAACTGGCCAGAAATAATTTTTGCAAAAATATTTCTGCCACGTATATCAAAATAAAGCCATAAGGAGTCAAGTCTAGAAATACTAAGTATACAGCTTGAAGGTATTAAAAGCACTATTATTTTGTAGCTGCTGAGTACCTACAAAGGTAGTTTTATGTTGTCAACATTCCAAGTGAATGAGACTTATTTTTACGATACTGAATCATGTATGACGGACACATGCATATCTTTGCTTAGTAACATTCGATTATGTAATATTTTTATATGTAACAATAAAACAAAAACACTGAATTTTGGAGTATTATTTCTTGTTCAATTTCTTTCCCAACACCCACCCTTAACGGCTCTTTTACAGGCCAACCCCTAGAACTTGAGTTCACCAGCTCTGTGTCTCATTTCAATCAACATAGAAGGATTCTCGAAAGTTAAAAAATTATACCAACTTCACGTTCTGGTGAAGTTGGTATAATTTCTCAGGTTGGTAGGATTTCTAACCTTTGCGCCGATGACGCGGTGGAAGTGGCGAAGTTCTTTGTACATAGCGGGTTTTCTAAAAATAGTTTGATAGCAAGCACCCGCGCGAGTTTCAGCGAACGCCGTTTGCTGTAAAACGACTCGTGCGTATGAGATCCTGGCAAGAGCGGATCCAGGGGGGGGATACATAAAGAGGGGAGACACAGTACATACATAAAGACAAATCAAATGATAAGGGTTGTTAAAGTACATGAATAAAATAACAGAAAGAACATGAGTAAATTTCTTGCATGTTTATGGCTTAGGTTTTTTTTCGCGGGCAGGGGGGTAGGTGTTTTTTGTAAAAAATCAAGAGCCGCTTGCAAAAATTATAAACAATTAATCCTGAGGCCCCGTTTTCGGCCGTACTTTCAATTTTCTGGGAAAGTTATAAATATTGGCGCTACAGTTCCGAAAGTCAGATCTTTTTATTACGAATTTTACTCTTCATTTCAAATGAAAAAAATGTCACCCATTTTTTTTGGTTCAGTTACTGTTTATAACATTTGCATGCGGTTCTTGATATTTTTCAAAAATACATACACGCTTATTCCGAATGAAATGACACCTCATTCATATTTTTGGAGGCGGGAAAAAAAATAAAAGCAAAAATCCTTATATTGACTAGACTAGACCCAGAAAAAAGTCCTGGATCCGCCCCTGGATCCTGAGATAGATTTATAAGTCGGGCAACGTTATTTTTTCAGTAGAAGCCACGGAGTTTGCATTTGTACACGTTTGACGGCAATAGGTTCGCCCCCTATTTATTTCATGGAACATGAATAGGTACACCTCTACGTAACCCTTCGGGTATTACAGGCTGATGTAATGTATGTATGAACTTTGGATGTTATCTCTAACTCTTCATCCGATTTCTCTAATAGGGTAGATAGCTAAAAAAATCTAATTAGTCCGTCAGATGGATTTCCAAAAAATATTGGACACGTATTTTTTCTTTTTTCACGTAAACAAACAATGAAGACGACATAACACTTGGAAAACTCGTGTGACCTCATATTCTAAGACATTAGTATGACATTTTAACCGGTGAGTGACGTCACGATCCCCCACTCAAATCTTTGACGCGTTTCGTCTTCGTCAATATTGTTATTGATTTTATAAAACAAAAATACGTATCTGTTGGTTGGAAATTGAAAAAGGTGAGATTATCCGTTTTAAAACAAGATTGGTCATCAAAGGTTATGCTCAGAGAAAAGGAAGTGAGTATGATGAGAAATATGCTCCTGTCCAGGAAATCAACACTGGCTTGGCATAAAAAGGATTATGAGGTATCTTCACGGAACCAAGAACCTAAAGCTATGTTATGTCTAAGATGACTCGAAGGAAATTACTGGATATTGTGATGCAGACTGGGCGAGCGACCCAGTGGATAGACGATCGTGCACGGGTTATATTTGTATCAGTAAAATGGGTCTGCGTTCTGTGGGGAGTGTTGGCATATAAGAACGCGACCATATTTATTATAAGTTGGCAACATAGTTCGTTTTACAAAATGTGTGTCCTTCTTCTGTTTTCTTCTCTCTGATACTTTTTGTACAAACATTATACGTGTCTCTTGCATTTTCTTATAATCGTTTATTTATTTCCACCAATATCAACAGTATCCAATATTTTTCGATAATCTAACAGACGGACTAATTAGAATCATATTTTTTTTGGTCAGTAAACATCCCTATTCTTTGACGTGGAAGGAAGTCGCGAGCCGAAGTTACTATAAAAAAAATTAAAAAGTAAACTCATTGTCAAAAAATCTCCATTTATTATTACAATAACTAAATTAAAACTTCCTCCTTTTCAATATCTCTGGTCGCCAGTTGATAGGATGCGACTCTTCGGACGCCGTGTCATCTTCGCGGTAGATCTTGATAGTCTTATCAGCTTCTGTCGTGATGAGACGAGACCCTGAGTTGTCGTAGGTCATCGAGAAGATACCGGCTTCGGAATCCATTGAACCGGGTTGGACTGCCGCCTAAGGAAGAAGATATGGTTAGGGACATCTATTCCTGTTCGGTAGAATCATTGTTTGAGTTAAAAGGCTGGGCAAAAATAAGTTTTCTTTTTTTTTTACACGACTGCCCCAAAAAAAAAGAGTGTTATGTTTTTAGCGTTCATGTATGTATGTATGTATGTATGTATGTTTGTTTGTGAGTTTCTTTATTCCACCATAACTTCTAAACGCCTGAACCGATTTTGATGTATGTGGTATCGTTAGATTCATTGCGTCACCCCGGGTAACATAGGCTAGATAAAATATCAAAAAACATAATAGGGTGGCCATGGTTTAGAAATAAAAAGAACTTTTAATTTTTTTTTATTGAAATTTCAATGAAAAATATAATCATCGTCTAGAACTTATTAAGTAGATTACAAAAATATACCACAGTAGTATTCAATATCTATTGTTTACTAGTAATACTACTCAACAAATGATATAGTGACATTTTAAACCCGGGATCCGATACGAATAAGCTACATATCAATAGATTCTCTGTAATGAAAGAAATAAAACTGGCTAGGTTACAACTCCCAAATCCATCTACGACGGCACCTAAATGGTTTTTAAGTTTGTATGAAAAGTCAGTATGCGTGAATCAATTTACTTGAAACATGGCAAAAATATTAATTTAAAGAAATAATAATATTTGCAATAATAGAATTTTCAAAATCACCCCTTAAAGGGTAGAAAAAGAAGATCAGGGTAGATTTTGGTATGGACAAATCTGACTGCGAGATTCAACTTGAAATTCATTACTAACACAAATGAATAAATCATGACGTGTGTTATAAAACAATAGTTTAAAAAAACCGTGCGAGTTGAACCCACGCACCAAGGGATCTGTAAAAGTTTTTTGGTACCTACTATACTTAAAACTGTTTGGCACTACACTTGAATTTCTTAGAATGTTAACAAAATATTCAAAGTTCTTATCATTGTATGTAAATTGCATGTATATATTAAATTCAGCGTAAATTGTTTACAAATAGATACCTACATGAAATGAAAAATATTTGTAGGTATAAATTACGCAATTAAGTCATTCAGATCATTTCACACGCTCCTGAGGAACAGGGTGTTGATTGACGGATAGGCATACGGACAGACAGACGGAAAACAAAATGTACATATTATTAGGGTTCCGATTTTGCCGACCGGAATCCTGAGAAATGACAAAAAACACATTTTCCCCCTTCTGGGGGAGGCCTATGTCCAGCAGTGGAGTCTTATGGCTTAAATGATTGGTTATAGGTCAAAATACCGATATTCTAGTAACTGGGACGTATGAGTGGATATAAGATATGAAATAAAAAATAAATAATTAAAAAAATTAAAAAACACGCCTGCCATGACAAAAAGTACCTAAACTAAAAAATAAAAAAACAAGTCAAACGAATTCAGCGATGAATGGGAGCAAGGTCCCGTAAATGTATTCGAAAATGGAAAACTGAAAACTAAAACTATATTTCCTCCTGTACTCCTGTGGACCTGTAAAGAATTGTTCCACCGAACTGTCCCCCGACTGCAATAAAAGTTTTAGTTTTCAGTTTTCCATTTTCGAATACATTTACGGGACCTTGCTCCCATTCATCGCTGAATTCGTTTGACTTGTTTTTTTTATTTTTTAGTTTAGGTACTTTTTGTCATGGCAGGCGTGTTTTTTTATTTATTAAAACGTTGCCCCACACTAGGAATTTCTCCTGTACCGTGGGTGCGTTTACAAACATTTAAACTCACATACACAAATACCCAGACCCGAAACAACTATCTGTAGGTCATACAAATATTTGTTCCGTGCGGGAATCGAACCCACGACACGCAGCGCAGCAGTCCAATCGCTCAGCCACTGCGCCAACCGTGTCGTCAAAAAAAAAACAAACAAATAACACAAACAACAAACAAATGCCCCAAATATTGTTGTGGATTGTATACAAATATCGAAGCAAATAATTATATAGCTACACTAATTGTGGTGTAGCATGCTGCGGGTGACATAACGACGAACCGTTCCTTTTCACTTCTGAACGTTACAGCAATTTACAATGATGACTGGATATTTTAGCTGCTGTATATCATGGTCATAAAATATGAAATTAGTGGTAACTGTAGTCAAGTCGATAGACCTCCAATAATGATAGCTTAAGGGTTGATGCCGTGACATACAGCTTGGCTTACAATTTTAAACAAACCTATTGGCAAAACCTTATAATATTCGCTATGAGTAAACGTAGAAAAAAATACATTATAAACAAACAAACATCTGTCTGTCTGTTGTACCTGTTTATAAACAGAAATGACATCAGAACTAACCTGTAACCTTTGGAAGTTATACCCGGTCCTCCAGTCCCAGAAGTACATAGTTCCGTTGTCTCCCCCACTGACGAGGACACCCTCAGGGTTCACGGCCATACAGTTCACGATCGCGTTGTGGCCTGACAGATTCTGTATGGAAAGGGAGAACAGTCTTTATTGCACCTCTTAAAAGAAGAAGGATTTTAAAGGGCGTTTTGCTGACTTAACTAAGGCATTTTATGGATGTCTGACCATCTATATTACGTAACAAATTACAAGGACTTTTAGGTGTCTCGGTAAGCACGTCAAGTACCTACACGTAATTGGAAATTATATTTTTACTACTCCGCCATTATTTTCTGATTAATTTCGTTGCGGGATCCAAGACAGTTAATGCTTTTCTGCGACTTCGTCGAGCTTTATTGTCTCTTTTCTTGTGGTCTCCGCTGTTGATTCTGGCGCACAAGAGTTGCACCGGTTTAAAAATAGCGTGGCGGGCTTGTCCCCATAAAAAATACGCCAAACAATTGGTCCCTGGCTGTTATCTAAAGATCTTTTATAAGGATGATAGATACAATGTTCAGTAAATGGCAATAAACTCGCTTTCTATTACATGGGACTTAAACATAACTGGCGTAAATTCGTTTTACTAATGGTTACACCTCTGCCTAACCCTTCTGGGATTACAGGCGTGATGTTATGATCATCATCTGGACAGCAATTCCTTATTACCTGTATAAACTTTCCTTCGGGACACTTCCACTGTTTGATGTTGTCTGGTGAGGCCGATGCGAAGGTGTATAACGTGGGATGCACCACGATGGAGCGAACTGACTTCTTGTGGTTCGTTAGCGTGCACATTGACTTGCCGGCTGCTAGGTCCCACAAGCGGATCGTTGAGTCGTGGGAACCGGTTATAATCTGGAAATAAGAGGATAGTTTGACAAAGTATTATTTTTCCTTCTTTTGTAAAATATATAATCAAATTATCGCCCCCTAAAGTCATCTAGAATACCAGAGACAAAGCTAAAATGTCTCATTTGCCAGTAACTACATCTACAACGCCGAGGGGACGCCCTAGAAACACATACACTGACCTTATTGGTGACGTTATTCAAAAAGGACAGGTGCGTAGTACCTAACTACCTCGCAACCGGTGTGCGTTTATAACCAGATGTATGAATGTAGACCGGAGTATGCAAGGATCGTAGCGAGTGGCGTTCTGTGGTATCTGCCTACCCACATGGGAAAAAGACCTGAGTTTATGTATGTGTACACCTACAACTTCATTTAAGTGGCAGTGGGCAGGGCACATTGCTCGCAGAACGAATAGCCGATGGGGCTGAAAAGTTCTGGAGTACCGACCGCGAACCGAAAGTCGTTGCGTTGGAAGGCCTCCCACTAGGTGGACCGATGACCTGGTGAAGGTTGCGGGGATCCGCTGGATGCAAGACGCACGGGACCGGTCAGTGTGGCGAACTTGACACTTGGGGGAGGTTTCGGCTAAAATGATGATGACATTTACCTGTACACTATAGTTCTGTGTGTAGTACAGGTTAATGGGACATTTTAGCTAGCATGATCATTTTAGCAGCGCTGTTTGGCGGCATAAACAGGTATGATATACTTCTCTGTACGAGCTTTATCACAAAGGGTTCTACATTCTGCCGGGGGGGCTGCGGGTTGTCCGAAACAGATACCGTGGCCCCGGAACACAAGCTCAGAAAGAACATGGGTGGTTTTTAGTCAGTAGAAGTTCGACACTTCGCTCCACCCAGAGCGGGAGGAGTCATTGATGATTTCCCACCCACCAAAAAAAAGGAAAGGGTTCTACAAATCTACATTCCTCCTACTAACGCCAGATCACAGAAATACCATCTAACCTGTGGCTCAGCGGCCTGGCACGCAAGCGAGGCGATGGTGTCCGTGTGTCCCGTCAGTGTGTGTACGTTGGCCTTAGTCCTCATGTCCCACACCCTCGCGGTCGCGTCCCGGCCTGCTGTGACTAGCACGTCTATGGTGGGATGCAGCGAGATCGTGTAGACCGCTGATAAGTGGCCGTGGTAGTGGCGGATCACCTGGAAAAGAGTGAACAGTAATAGAAAAAAAATAGGGTTGCCCTCGATTTCTCTGGCATCCTATCATCAGATCCTGACATTGTGACAATGGGACCACCTCAGGAGTATTAAATTTTCAAATCGGTGCATAAATGACGGAGTTGTGACGTAACGAACACACAGTTGAATTGAGAACTTCCTCCTTTTTGGAAGTAGGTTAAAAATAATCCTCCTTATCCTGACCGTTTAAAGGATGATATGGCGAGGAGGTGTCTGCTGAGATGACAAGTAATAGAGAAGTATGGAAGAAGAAGACATGCTGCGTCGATTGGACATGGTGGCTATTCTTGGCAGAAACTATCTGTACCGTCATTGAAAGTTTTATATAATAATCATTTATTTTTCAGACTACAAATAGGTCCACTGTGTTAGTAACAATATAACTTAGTTTATGTTAGTACTTAATAACTAGGACTACAAAGAGGTCCGCTGTGTTAGTAACAATATAACTTAGCCTATGTTAGTACTTAATAACTAGGACAGATCGAGTCCGATTGGTGAGCTGTCTGCCCGGGCGGCTATCGATTGCAGGATAGTGTTACGACTGCCACGTAGCCAGAGGCAGATTTCTTACGCCACAATATGCATCAAAGCCGTCAGTGCGTGCGTTGGCAAACATTTCACAAGAGTATGCGCAGACATAAGTGCACTTTCTTTTACCTCTCTTTCAAAGTCATTAATAAAAAATATATATATAAAATATATATTATTATAGTTTGATAGGATGGCAATAAGTTTATTGTCGACTTGGGTCCGCCTGTGCCTAATAGCAATAGGTTTGCCTATTACATGGTGCACATAATAGGCGCAATGTGAGTGAGTGTAGTACACATGAGGGCGCCGTAGGTGTCTAAACTTTCTAGTGAAATAGGAAATGTTTAGCAATACTAATAAGAATAAGAATAATTTATTTAAGAAAAAGTAATACTAAAGGTAATGCTATATGCCTAAATCGCACAATAGTGTTATTTCTAATACAATGGTATAATTAGTGCTTATAAGTAAACTATTAATAAAATATATGAAAAAAATTGCAACTAGTGATAATTTTATAATTCAAATGTTATGGTAGCGACCTGCCTGATGTAGGTTTATGTAAACCTGTGTTTCAGGCCATCACTTTACGCAGCACAATTTAATTAGGACAGTAAAATTATAAAATTAAAATAATATAATAACAACTATAAGAACAGTCAAATAGGTACAAACATAAAAATTACCTTATTATATTCCAAGTCCCAGCATTTGACTTGTCTGTCTTCACCACAACTGAATAAGTACGGATGTCTTGAAGATACTTCCAGACCTAAGAACAAAAACACCATGAGAATTTTTTTGTTTCACATTTAATAACATTGTAATTTAAGTCATTAGACAGTTATAATAAGGTTGATAATTGTACTTACCTCTAACTGTACTAACATGCCCTGTGAGTGATACTTTCAGTTTGCCACTCGCCAAGTCCCAAATCTTTATGACTCTGTCGGCAGCACCTATGTATTAAGAAAACATTGAGTACATTGTTGTCAATTGTTATTTTGAAATTATTATCATTGAGTTTCTACCAGAGAGACTGTGAGATGCTGGTTCTTCAAATTCTAGCCCACAGTGATGTCGCAAGAATAAGGTCAAAAAGTGGTCTTGGGCAGGACATTTGGCTGATGCGGAGATGGCCGATGGAGTAAAAATCTGGACGAATGGTGGCCAAGGTTGGGCTTAACAAAACAGTGCCGTACAAAAGCGCGTTTGGTAGACGATATTGCCAGGAACGCGGAAATCGGTTGGATGAGGGACGCACAGAACAGAAAAGAGTGGCAGCAGAAAGGGGAGGTCCAACAGTGGGTGATTCTGGGCTGAAATGATGGTCAAAATCAGAAGATCAATTTCCGTCATGTGAGGTTAAAGCAAATATAACCTATGATAGAAAAAACTGCTGTCATTTATTAATTAAGATTTCTATAAATAAAGAGAAACATACCTGTAGCAAACCACTCATTGCCTGGTTCAACAGCCACACACCTGACCCACCCCAGATGTCCAGATATGACACGGAACAGCTTCCAAGGTGCATGCCATTTGGGCTTGGGCATCGTGGGAGGTTTCCTGGGCATCGCCAGGGCTCCAGTCGGCGGGGCCGCGGCAGGAGCAGGTCCCGTGAATGGTAGGAGGGCACCCTCGGACCCTAGGGCTGCTGACTCTGCTATTTCTCCTAGAACACATGGTGATTTCATGTTAGTAAATGGAATTTATAAATTTCGTATACAAAGAAACATGCTTATTGTTTTTGGGAAAGTAGGTGTAAGGATGTCTACGGTAGAACTAAACTTTATAACGTGATATACATATAGGGAAGCATAGAAATTGAAATATCAGAAAATGCTTGAGCTATTTTAATCTATAAATACGTTTATCAATATGACAAAAGACTACGTAGATAAAAAGTGTGGTAAGCCAGTTTACCATGCATCTGTTTTAAACATGAGCATAGTTTTCAAACTGCTCACAAACCTTTTGATGAGAATTCAGGATCCTTTGGTTCTGGGCCAATAAAGCCTTGCATAAAAAATAATAATTAGGTTTTTATGCATGAGGAGGCACTTCAGCAGTTTGAAATAATAGAAAACGAGAATAAGCTATTTAATAAACACATAATATATAGGTACACACACACACCACACACATAGGCATATAGTCCTCCTGCTGACTGACTGTTTGCAGTCACCGCTGCTAATCTTATTGGAGGTTAGTCATCGGCGCAGAAGATATTGTAGTGTACTTTCTATTCTTTTTCTCTCATAATCCAATGGGATGGCCATCCGACACAACCAGAGAGAGATCAGGCACAGGACCAATGGCTTAACGTGCTTTCCGAGGTTCATGGGTATCATATATACCACCTACTTCCAAACTCTGCAGGGCTATTGCATATCTTTTTAAATGTCAGTGGCTATCACAGTGTCCATCGCCAAATGGTTCCATTTTGTACCAAACCATAACCATTTGACAGTTAATCGATGGACACTATGATAGCCACTGATATTTAAAAAGATACACAATAGCATATGATTATTTTTAATTTTAATTTGTTGACATGTAACAATTTAATCTGTAAATTCTAATGTAATTGTGTTTTGTCTTATTTTTCTAGTATTTTTTATTGAATGTACCTAATTGCTAATTATGATCACTTGTGATTGAAATAAATGAATTATTATTATTATTATTATAGCCCTGCTAGGCAACTTCTGAGAAATTTCTAATAGAACAATGTTTCTCAATAGCGCTTTTTGCCCAACCTGGGGTTTGAACTCAGGACCCCATACTCAGCAGTCACGCTTGTGGGCACAAGATCAACGGAGAGTCAGGTGTAAACAGTTATCATTATGACACACTCAGACAAAAACTATACAGAAAGCATAAACTTGCTTTCTGTATGCATGCATTAGATTAGTTTTTAAACTGAACACAAACCATTTGTATCAGGATCCGGTTCTGTGCCAATAAAGGCTTGCATAGAAGAAGAATAATTGTTTTTTAGTTGACAGGGTTAGTAAATAAGTAAACACACATACACAAACAAGTATTTTACAAGTTTTAACAATGAGTTTATGGTCCCAGCAAAGAATATAAGACGTCAGTAAGAATTTCCAGACAAATGATATAAAAATCATTAATCATCATCTGCATCACAGCAGGGACTCAGGCCTCCTCTCTAGGAGAGGGTTGGGCTATAATCCACCACGCGTGCCACCATGGTTGGTAGATGTCACATGTCTTTGAATTTTTCGGTTCTAAGACATGCTGAGAGCAGTGCTGATGAAATAAATTATACAAAGTAATGCGCCTGCTTGGGTTCGAGCCCACGACTTACTCTTCATAAGTCGGGGCCGCAACCACTGGGCCACCACTGTTCATTAATAATTTTATTATAATTCTATACGTGAGCATTTGTAATTGGCTTTCTGGTGACTATGGCGGGTTTCTTCTTTTTGTTTGTTTTTATTGGCTGTCAGTCCTCCATGTACTAAATAAATAACATAATGCCTGTAAACCCAACAAGTTAGGCAGAGGTTTACTTAATAGTATACCTGCCTTTAGCCAGTTAAGTTTTTAAATCCCATTTAGTCGGGAGCTATCCTATTGACCTATTGAGAAATCCCATATGGAAGAACCCAAATAAGACTTTGGCTGACCCAGGTCTCGAAACCCAGAGCTTCAAGGACAGTACTTTCACTTACAATCGCTAGACCTTTGAGGTAGTCATTAATAAATCTGTTTGTTAAATGGTTAATAACAGTAAAATTTCTCTTATGTCTGGTTAGTTAATTATTTGTGATATTATAATTAACTGGGTTACTACAATACAAGTACAAAACATAACGGTAACCTAATTATTGTACTTAAGTTACCATTTTCCATAATCATGGGTATGTCGGGCTGTGTCCTTGCATCTTGTTGTTTGACGGCCTGTGCGAGTTGCACTGTTTCCAATACCTGTCCATAGCTGTCGCGAGACTTCACACCTTTAAGAATTTTCTCTCTGGAAGGAAAGTTTGAGACTTTAGTGTAAGTGAGTTTAATAATAATAATAATAATAAATAATAAATGTTTATTTCAATAACTTAAGAATACGTTTACATTTGGTCTTCAGGGAATTTCCATTTAAGTAAGAAGTATACTTGTGTTAGGAAGTTCCGCTCTTCCAGTAGTTACAACTTGTATAAGCTATTGAATAGACATTCCATTACAGTAGGTATTAGAAAATAAAGTGAAACAAATCAAAAATATAAAGTAAAACATAAACAAAATAATGATTTATCAAAGGCGCGCTGTAGTGTGAGGGTGTGTAATGTGGTGTGTTGGGTGTGTGAGTGAGTGTGAGCGTATGTATGTTTAATGATAGTATATGGTATGTAAATATCATTGTATATGGTGTAACGAGTCTTTTAAGCCTGTTACATACTATTGAATTCTTTGCTTTGATTTGTAGGCTCTGGTTGGTGTTGCCTTATGAAAATTCATTTTTTGTTGACTTGGATTCGTGAAGTGGTCACACTGATTTTTATTTTCGATGCTGTCAAATTGACTTTGACATTTCTTGCTTTTCGACCTACAGCCTGGAATCAATGGAGTGATTTTTGAGCGCTCCAATAAAATCTCAAAATATAACTTGAGATGGGCGGCATCTAGTCCCTAATTATGTGGTAGCCGATTGCCCTTGTCATGATCCTAATTGGATAACCTTTATTTTTTAAGGATCTTTTATCTTCATTTGATAATTATTTGCTTGGATTAATTCATCTACTGATGACCACATTTTGATTTTTGGAAGAAACGCCACAAGGCGTTTTTTTTTCCATATTACTTAAATTTTTGAACGCACGCCCCTACCAAAATGCATATATCTTGGACCGCCGTTGGCAATCTCGGCGAATATCACCAAGATGCTCTTGGATAATCCATCAGGTTCCTAATTTAGTCGACGGAGTTTGGTATGGTTTATGATACATAACTTCAATTTATTTTAAAAAAGTGCAATAATGACAGGTCTTAGAATAACAGCGATGTCATCTTAATTTTACACATTAGAGCTGTTAGCTTTAGAATTAGAAAGGAATTTTCAAACCAGCAGCCTTCGGGTAATAAAGTCGTTCTTACTTTTCATGATTGATTTTTATTGATGCCTTCCCGCTTGAAGATTAAAAGTCTCAAGCTCCCGCAGGTAAGTCTATCCTTGGCATAGTTTTGTGTGTACTCCAGGCGCCCGAATTTTCACTTTTACTTATTTTTATTTGGAGCACACCACACAGTTTAATTTCATTCATCTCACTCTCTTCTCACACACTTTTTTTTTTTATTATTACAATTGTCGCTCAGCGAACAGGGACTTGAAGTAGGTTTGTCTGGTACCTATATACTGTCATTATTGCACAATTATTAAATAACTTATGAGTCTATTGTTTGCATTAGTTTGTTCTACATTGTTACTTCAATAACTTTGTGTTTATTTTAATTTTTGACTCATAAGTAGTACTTAACCTAATTTGGTGAATCTTTGTAAACAAGATTTGGTGTTTACTTATTGATAATTTTGTTCATTGACCTGTTTGTTTTAATAACATGTTTTTTTCTTAGCAAAACCAACAGAAATGTATAGCATTGACCGTGTTTTGTTGTTCTCAACAGTAAAGTTATTTTAAAAACTAAGTTTAACTTTTAAAGAAAATAATTTAATCTAATTGTAAGTACAATATTGTACATTTAATTTATCTAGATTTAAGCTGCTTGTAAGTGATTATTGCACTTTTAAAACGATAAAATTAACTTAGTAATTTTTCATGGGAATACCACATTGACTTCAATACTTAACCTCAAACTTGAGAATTTATTTTCAAACTTTTAACTTTTTGAAATTTAGTTTTTGCTTTTCGTTTGCTATTCGCCTTGCTGTTTGTTAGTCATGGACAAGGGAGTTCAGTTTCCGCCGCTTCAGGATTCGGGTGATGTCGATACCTGTACTGCTGTTGATGCTGATGCTATTGAGAAAGTCCATGAGATGGTTAATGCCACAGATGTTAACAATCCCTTTGACTCAAGAATCGCTCACTCTTCTTCGGCTCTTACAGCTCAAGCGTTGCCTTCATTTAACTCCTTGAATGCGCTTGTGAATGAAAATATTCGAAAAAACTTTCCTCCTTTCACTAAATTGCCTGACTTGAAGAAAAGTAGAATAGTTTATAGCGGTAAATCTTGTGTTCGGGAATTTATTACTCAAATAGAAGAATATTTTCTTTATAAAAATTTCAATGAAAACCTCCTTGTGGGTTCTTTTTCAGATTTGCTTGATGGCATAGCACTTAAATGGTTTAGATCTATACGACTTCGTATTCCTTCTTGGCATGCACTTAAGCTAGCGCTTTTAAAACGCTTTGATAAGCCTGACTTTGATTATTTCTTAGAGAATGAGCTCCGCACCAGAAAACAGAAACCGTCTGAGTCGCTTCCTGATTTCATCACTGAAATTTCTGATATGGCCAGTCGCCTTTCAGAACCTTTGTTTGACCAAACTTTAATTAATGCCATAAAACACAATATGTTACCTGTTTATACACCTTTTTTGTTTCTTAGGCAGATTGATTCAATTGAACAATTTTTAGAACTTGCAAAAGAACTGGAAGTTGTTGTAGACAGAAAACCCAACAAAGAGTCAGTTAAACCTTCAGTAAAAGTAAATGCAGTTTCTAATGATTTAACTTGTCTGAAATGTAAAAAACCCGGACACTCATATAAAAATTGTAAGTCCATACCGGGTATTGTTTGTTTTAAGTGTCATAAGGCAGGGGTCACTTCTAAGACTTGTGACGTTTGTAATTCGGCTGTTAAAGACTCGCAAGAGCCAAAAAACTGATTCGGTTGCATCGAGCCCACGTTTTTGAGAAAACTTCGAGTGTCTCGATGTGTAAAAAAACAATTAGAAGTCACAAGCCGGAGGATGTTACTCGTGATAAAGATTTTTCAGGCTGGTTGGATTATTTAAAGACCTTTTTTAACATTTATCGTTCAGCTCCTATTCTTTTTACAAAACAAAGTGATGCTAGACCCTTTTTAGAATTTAAAGTTGGAAATCAAATTTTTTCAGGTTTGTTGGACAGCGGTTCCACTAAATGTGTTTTAGGCTCAAATATTCACGAACAATTTTTGCAGTCAGGTTATAAAATTAGACCTTCTTGTGGTTCTGCTTCTATAGCAGATGGCACCTCTCGGAGAATTATTGGTGTCATGGATTTGCCAGTAACTTGTGATAATATCACTAAGATAATAGAATTTTTAATTATTCCTTCTTTTGATCCACCCATCATTTTAGGTTTTGACTTTTGGATTAAATTTAAAATTGCTAGAGACTTGTGGAAAAACATTACACTTGTTAAAGATAGTCAAAATAATAAAATACAAGTTTGTTCTGTTACTCCTATTTCTGAACTTTCTCCTTCAGAGAAACAGAAATTAAATAGCACTATTGCTTTGTTTGAAGACATTTCTTATGAGAAAAGAGGTTTGGGACTCACTCATTTAGTTGAACATAAAATTAACGTTACTAGTGAACCTTTTAAACAAAGATATTGGCCTTTGAGTCCTGCTAAACAAAAAGAACTTTTTGATGAAGTAGAAGTTTTACTAAAAGAAGGCATTATTCAACCCTCTAAGTCTCCTTGGTGTTCACCTGTTTTAGCGGTAGAAAAGAAAGATGGAGGTACTAGATTGTGTTTAGATTCAAGACGATTAAATTCTGTTACTATTAAAGATTCTTATCCCCTTCCTTATACTTCTAGAATATTAGATAACCTTAGAGGTGCCAAGTATATTAGTACAATAGATCTTTCTAAAGCTTTTTTGCAAATTGCACTTGAGAAATCCTCCCGTGAGAAAACTGCTTTTGTGGTTCCTGGAAAAGGTCTGTACGAGTTTGTTCGCATGCCATTCGGTCTCACAAATGCACCGGCTGAGTTGCAGAGACTAGTAGATAAACTTTTTGGTCCAGAGTATGATAATTCTGTATTTTGTTATTTAGACGATTTAATTTGTATAAATTCTGACTTTAATGGCCATATTGAACAATTAAATAAAATTTATAATATATTAAGAGAGGCAGGATTAACCGTAAATTTAAAGAAATGTAACTTTTGCAAAGATAGACTTCGCTATCTTGGTTTTATTGTTGACAGTAATGGTTTGCATACTGATCCTTCTAAATTAGAGACAATAGAAAATTTTCCTCGTCCAGAATCGGTAAAACAACTTCGAAGTTTCCTTGGTTTATGTTCCTATTATCGTAGATTCATTTGCAAATTTGCTGATATTGCTTCTCCTTTAACTAAAATGACTGCAGGTAGTAAAAATTCTAAAAAGTCACTTACTTGGAATGACGAAGCTGAAAATGCATTCCAAGAATTAAAAAATTCGTTGGTAACTTCTCCCGTCTTGCAATGTCCCAATTTTGAAAAACCTTTCTTTTTACATTGCGACGCTAGTTCTGTGGGCATTGGTAGTGTTTTGAGTCAAGAGGATGAGAAGGGAGATCAACATCCCATTGCTTTTTATTCTAGGTCACTTAATAAATGTGAAAGAAATTACAGTACCACTGAACGTGAATTATTAGCTATTTTAGATTCCATAGAACATTTTAGACCTTATATTGAAGGAATGAAGTTTACAGTTGTCACTGACCACGCTTGTTTGAAATGGCTTTTAGGTCTCAGTAATCCTAGTGGACGTTTGGCTCGTTGGGCTGCTAGAATTTCTCAATTTACATTCGATATTATTCATAAAAAAGGTTCATTACATTTAGTTCCAGATGCTTTATCTCGCATAGAAGTCGCCGCTATAAACGCTCAGGACAGTTTAGTCTTACCTGACGATGAAATTACTGACCCTTGGTATAGAAAAATATTTACCCAATGTCAAAAATCTCCTAGAAAGTATAAGAATTTTAGAGTTGAAAATAATACTTTGTATAAATTTTGTAGAAATAAATATAATCCTCACAGTCTTTTAGACTGGAAGATTGTTATACCCAAAGAGCATATTTTAGATACTATTAGATCAAATCACGATGATGTGAATTCTGGACACTTAGGAATACATAAAACTTTAAAGAAATTAAAACAACATTATTTTTGGAAGGGAATGTTTAATGATATTCATCAATACATTTTGTCTTGCGATACCTGTAAAGCTTATAAACATACTACATCTCCACCTTTTGGTATTATGATTAATCCTAAAAAAGTTGATCGTCCCATGCTTATGCTCTCAGTTGATATCATAGGAATTCTACCTAAAACTTATTCTGGTCATAGATACATACTTTCGGTTGTAGACGTTTTTACTAAATATTGCTGGTTCTTTCCAATGATCAATGCTACCACTAGAGTAATTTGTAAACATTTTGAAAAAGAAATATTTCTCAAATTTGGTTGTCCAAAAATAGTAGTTTGTGACAATGGAACTCAATTTACTTCAAAACATTTTGTAGATTTTTTGAAAGGTTTTAATATAACCAAATTATTTTATAATACTTTGTATACACCTCAAAATAACCCTGTTGAGAGATATAATAAAACGGTCGAAACCTGCATATCGTGTTTTGTTAAAGATGATCATAGAACTTGGTCAAGTTTTTTGCCCAATGTTCAATTGGCTTTAAATAATAGTGTAAACCTTGCTACTGAGTTTACTCCTAACTTTCTGATGTTTGGTAGGGAGCTTATTCTTGATGCGTCATTACATCACTTTAGTAGTTCTGTTGATAACTTATCTCAACTAGAAATTTCAAATAGGAATGATTATGCAGTTTCTCTTAATTCACTTAGTGATATTTTTGTTAAAGTTCAAGCTTACTTGTTAAAGGGGTATAAGCGAAATGCCGCTTATTATAATAAAGGTCGGAAAGTCATTTCTTTTGGTGTGGGTGATATGGTGTGGAGAAGAAGTTTTGTTCAATCTCATGCTCCTGCGTATTTTTCAGCTAAGCTTGCACCTACGTTTGTAAAGTGTAAAATAACTGAAAAGGTTTCGGATAACGTTTATGTTTTGAAAGATTTAAATAAAGGTTCAGTGGGACGTTATCATGTTAAAGATATTATTAAATTTTAATTTGGTTTCCAAGTGTTAGTCTTGATTTTGATAAATTCTGTTTGAAGGCTGCTTTTGATAGTGTGATGTACGAGGGGATGGATGATAGGTTATCAGCAGTTTGAAAGATGTATGTTAGGTAACTTCTTATAAATTTATTGAATTTGAATTCTTAACATTCTAAAAATAAAACTTAGGCCATTTTTGTTAATTAAATACAATTTTTTTCCACACTAAATGTTTTTCACACCAGAGGATCTTATTTTATGTTTTGTTCGTTTTTGTTGGATTGTATAAGATCTTATTTTTTTAAGGGTAACCTTTTATAGGGTCATTCTGTAACCTTTGTTACAAAATGCCTTATTATTTTTTGAATCTTGGTGTAACTTTTGACCTTGATTTCGACTCTTTTTTCCATTGTGCTCGGAAAGTCGGTGGTGTTGTGCCGATCACGATGTGGGATTTCGGCTCCGGCCATATTTTTTCCTTTTTCCATTGTGTTGGACATTGTTGTTCCAATCACAATGCGGGATTTTTTTTTGACTTTCGTCATTCTTTTTCTTTGCGTTCGGAAGTTCGGTGGTGATGTGCCGATCGCATTGTGAAACCTTGGCTTTCGCCTTTTCGTTATTGAGATTTCTCATTGGAGATCTCAATGATTTTTTGTGTTTGTCTGTGTTTGGGAGATTGGTAGTGTTGAGCCAGTCACAGCAACATTCTTTTACAGCTATTGTGCTCGGGAATTCGGTGGTGATGAGCCGATCACAGTACGCTTTCCTTTGTTTTGTTGCAGGTTGTGCCTGTAACAATATTTTAAATAAGGTCTTTCAGCTTTATTTAAAAACTTTTGTTTGGAGTTTCAATTTTTTTTGGATTGTTGGATACGGAGTTAGTCAGTGGCAATAGAGCCTAACTGCACTCATAGAGATGGTAGAGTTGGAAGCAGTTGACATAGTAGTCAGTGGCGATAGTGCCTAACTGCACTCAAAGTTGTACTGTTCCAAGTGGTTTGAAATTTTTAGTCAGTGGCGATGGTGCCTAACTGCACTAAAAATTGTAGTTTGTATTGGTAATTTGTTCGAATTCGTTTGAAATTTGTAGTCAGTGGCTATAGTGCCTAACTGCACTGTTTTTTTTAGTTTAGAAGCGCTAAGAGATTTCTCTCTTCGTTTCATTTAACAAGTTTTTATAACTTATAATTTTTTCTGTTTTTCACATATTTCATTTTTGACTTTTTGTCATTTGCATGTTTTTACTTTTATTAAATTCTTGAGACCTTGTCGTTTGACATGTTCAGAATTCATTTACACTTCGAATCTTTTATGATTCTTTTCTTTTTTTGGATTTAGAAAGTTGTTAAGACTGGTCTATTGTGTTGAAGATTTCTTTCTAATAAAAGAAAGTTCCTTTCTTTTATTTTCGGGGAGGGATGTAATGTAACGAGTCTTTTAAGCCTGTTACATACTATTGAATTCTTTGCTTTGATTTGTAGGCTCTGGTTGGTGTTGCCTTATGAAAATTCATTTTTTGTTGACTTGGATTCGTGAAGTGGTCACACTGATTTTTATTTTCGATGCTGTCAAATTGACTTTGACATTTCTTGCTTTTCGACCTACAGCCTGGAATCAATGGAGTGATTTTTGAGCGCTCCAATAAAATCTCAAAATATAACTTGAGATGGGCGGCATCTAGTCCCTAATTATGTGGTAGCCGATTGCCCTTGTCATGATCCTAATTGGATAACCTTTATTTTTTAAGGATCTTTTATCTTCATTTGATAATTATTTGCTTGGATTAATTCATCTACTGATGACCACATTTTGATTTTTGGAAGAAACGCCACAAGGCGTTTTTTTTTCCATATTACTTAAATTTTTGAACGCACGCCCCTACCAAAATGCATATATCTTGGACCGCCGTTGGCAATCTCGGCGAATATCACCAAGATGCTCTTGGATAATCCATCAGGTTCCTAATTTAGTCGACGGAGTTTGGTATGGTTTATGATACATAACTTCAATTTATTTTAAAAAAGTGCAATAATGACAGGTCTTAGAATAACAGCGATGTCATCTTAATTTTACACATTAGAGCTGTTAGCTTTAGAATTAGAAAGGAATTTTCAAACCAGCAGCCTTCGGGTAATAAAGTCGTTCTTACTTTTCATGATTGATTTTTATTGATGCCTTCCCGCTTGAAGATTAAAAGTCTCAAGCTCCCGCAGGTAAGTCTATCCTTGGCATAGTTTTGTGTGTACTCCAGGCGCCCGAATTTTCACTTTTACTTATTTTTATTTGGAGCACACCACACAGTTTAATTTCATTCATCTCACTCTCTTCTCACACACTTTTTTTTTTTATTATTACAATGGTATGTAAATATCATTGTATATGGTATGTAAATATCATTGTATATGGTATGTAAATATCATTGTATATGTGCTAGTGAAGAAACCCCTTAATAAAAACAGGTTATTATTAATGTGCATCTAAGAACATATAGTTTGGACTATATTCTCAATCTCGTCATAAGTTTTTGTCTTCAGCCATTCAGTCAGAGCATTTTTGCAGTCTCGATACGAAAGTGGATAAATATTTAAGTCCTTGTTTATAAAGTTATATAAGTGAGAAGATTGCCTAGCGTACTGTCTCTTAGCAAAAGTTGATTTAGAACATTTGGGATCATGTATTTCCTTCTTCCTTGTCGAGTCATGGAGTCGAATGTTAGAGATTTATGTTTTTTTAAAAAAATTTGGAGCACATAAAGTTTTCGAACCGTCAGAACATCAGAAGTCAGGTAAAGAGTTTCAGTTGGGAACCTAAAGGGCTTAAATAGCATAACTTTTAGTAGTGATCTCTGAGCTCTTTCTAGTTCTAGGAATTTAGTTTTAGTTGCTCCTCCCCAAACTGGTAAACAGTACGCTAGTACCGACTGTGCCAGTGATGTGTAAATTTGTAACAGAAGCTTTTTTGTAGTCACGTAACGCAGTGTTTTAAATGTCCAGATAAGTTTCCGAATTCTATTCATTATAAGTTCAGTATGCCAATGCCAAGATAAACGTTGGTCGATCATTATACCTAGATATTTGGTATATTGGACTTTTTCAATTTCTATGCAAGGGCAAGCAGAGTTAGAGTTTGAGGGGGTCTGGCAATTGTGAATTTTTATTTGAAAGTCAGCTGAAGGTTGTGAAAGGTTATATTTAGAGAAGCAAATGAAGGTGGTTTTACATGTATTTAGGGTTAAAAGATTGTGGTCGAGCCATGATGCTATCCTAGACAGGCCGGATTCAGCAGATTTCTTAACTTTGTTCCAAGTTGTGTCGCTAAATACTATGGCAGTATCATCCGCGTATGAGTAGATGTGCCCTCCTTCTATCTTCATATTACAGAGGCTGTTAATATAAACTAAGAAAATAGTGGGGCCAAGCACGGTTCCTTGACCAACGCCGTAAGTAACAGTTTCATCTAAACTAACAGTGTTGCCAATTTTGACTTTTTGCTTTCGCCCACATAGATAGTCCTTGAATAAAGCAAGTGGCTTTATTCTTTAATGTTGTGCAATTTCAAGTTGTGACCGTCTTAGTAATGACATGTGATGAGGACGAATGAATAAATATGTGTTGATGGATGTAGAGGGAGAGGATGACTAAGGAAGTGATGGATGGATTGTGTGAGGATTGATATGAAATAATGGTTTAAATGATAGCGGGACGGTTCACAAAAGAGAATAAACTCTGAATGGATCAGGGTAACATGGGACATGTTTACGCCGCGTCAGCACGCGTCTTTTAGATCTAAGTCCTACTAATAAAAGAGAAAGGCTTAGTAAAACTTACGCTTTTTCATCAATTGGCGGCAACAGTCCTTGGTTAGATAGAAACATATCATGAGACCTCTTCAAAGATCTGAACACCAATGTGTGAACAGAGTGTTTTATCACTTCTTCCGACATTTTGGTTATGTTTTATACTATATCTTATTGAATAAAGTTAGTATTATCTTTTAATCACTACTAAAATATCAGGAATTTAGCAGTTTTGTCATATTTTTGGGAAAACTCAGTCAACAAACAGCAAACACACGCGATAGCGTCACGTCAGTGTCAATGTCAAAGTGACGTTTTCATTTTGGCGTTTGTTGCGTTCGGAAACGTTAGGTAACATTTATAACTAAACTAGACTAACACCTACCACGAAGTACGAAGTTCGACGGCCTGCCTCTCTGTGCTGCCGTCACGACGTGACACTGGCAGAAATAGTCGGAACCGGCTCAGTTGCCATTAAAGGAAAAAAAAAAAAAAACATTTATAACACACACGTCTGTTATTCCCCGATGGGTTAGGTAGAGGTGTGCCTAATAGTACATTTTGCCAGTTATGTTTAAGTGCCATTGAATAGGGGCAAACCGATTGCCATCAACCGGGCACAAAGTCCGTGGCTAATACCGAGAAATCCTCATTGAATAAAATCAAATAAAACTTTGTCGACCAAGGAATCGACCCCAGGCCCTCATTACCAAAAAATCTGTAGAGGTGGTATTTGGTATTGTACAGATGCCAGCACATTAAGCAACCACAATCCGTCTTTCTTTAATAGATTTTCAACTTTATCGCTGAAGCATTTGGTTCTGAAGGTTAATTAGGCAAATACAGTTTGGAGTAGTTTGATAATTATGCTGGCGTTTCACCGGTTGTTTGTTCCTATCTATCTCATAGACCTCATTGTGATAGACAGCGAGCTAAGAAATCCTACTTACCACATACCTACGTATACTTAATACGTATGAAATGAAAGGTAAAAGAAATTATAATGTTTTATTGACAAGTACAAAAATTCGTGATACATACTGTATTAAATAAAACATTCTAACAGTTAAGATGCTAGCAGTTTATCGATTAAAATAGACACTATACAATGTCACATTGTGTGTTTATGACTAGAAATTGTGATTGTAATATTAGACTAGAGGCTTTATAGCATTTACAATTGCACATTGAACAAAATAAAACTCGTTATAAAACTATGATATTTACACAAAATACACTCATGACTACCGATTTACAATTACGTTCGCATACACAGGCTATTCGAATTATGGACACATGCACTTCGTAAGCGTGGTCTAACACCTTCAGTACCTACTACTTATATTATTGTAGTTTACATATTTCTTCCGACAACTTTATAATACTTTTACCCACCACACTAAAACAGCAATATGCTAACTATTTAAAAAATCTACTGTGTGCATTTGTGTCACTGAATTGCGGCAAAACTGTTCACTGTTGCGATATGCGTGTAATATTATCGAAAGAAGTACGCAAACTGCAGTTTATTCTATTTCACTATGTTTGTAAACGTCTCATTATGAGCTAGATGCGGATAAAAGCGTTCTAAGTTTAAAGTCCAGATGTGATTTTAAAACTTTAGTTCAAGTGTCGAACTAGTTGTGTCAGAAAAGAGTGGTCCTCAAACGAGACGATCAACATTCGAGTTTTCGATCGACTGCCAATCGTAATCGATATCGGTAGTATCGGCGACGGAGAATACCGCGCCACTCTCGGTTCAGATGGCCGACTTCTCCGGGTTGTTTGCATCACTCACTCGGCGGGAGTGAGGGGCCCTCCTCAGAGTTCGGGGCTGCAGGTTCAGGGGAGGCAGGTTCGGGCGCTCGATCCTTGTAGGAGAGGAGACGAGAGGTCGTGTTCCACGTCGAAGAGTGTCCATGCCATTTCGGAAGTACTCTTCGGTCCTGTCACTGTAGCTTTCGATTAGTGGCGCAGGATCTTCATACTCTACGTTGAAGTGCCGTGGGATGGCCAAGTCTTCTGGCGGTCCCAGCTTGTATAGCGGAGGTTCGACGCATTCATAGTGGTGGTCTTCAGTCTCGTCGTGTGGGTAGGTGTCGGCTACGAAGTGCCGCGTGCCACGTGGAGTCAGAGCAGCCCACAGGACGCGCGAGTCGATTGCTGCACCTCCGTATAACGCATTGGAGCCGGATGCTTTACCAGCGCCACCCTTACACCCTCCTCGGGCCCTGTCGAGAAAAAACCCATGAGATTTTTTCCAACTGCAAGAAAGATAGAAGGTACAATGAGAATTAAGAAGGAAGAAGTATAAAGTGGGCCCTGGTTCTGGGCCCGAAAGAAAGAAGAAGAAGAATATAGAGAGATTAGTGGTTATTCCAGGGTTTCGGATGCGGTGACCACGTTAGTCGGTGGCGTTCGCGCGTCATTTATTCTTGCTCTATAATGGTCGATTACTCGTGACTACTTACTCTCTACATTTGAGCAGGAACAGTGCCAGTAGAGCAGCTATACAAAGAACAGCGATGCAGCAAGTGATCAGCACCAGAAACCATGTGTCGTCGTTAGAAGCAGGCTCTGCAAAAAGTTTCACACAATTGCGTAAGTATAATTGACCATATATTACTAAAAGATCAACAAATGATCCATCTGTGACACCAGGTCATCTGTGAGGACTAATATATATATAAATGTGATCTATGCATACTTAATGCCTTATCTGACCGATGATGTCGTGGAAGTTGTGACGTTTGGGACCAAACAATTTGAAAAAGGGACTTAGAGATACGAAATAGAAGAAGATTGCTTATGGTTGATGCTCCAGGGTAGCCCGTGTTTGCCGATCAGTGTCAGGTTGTATCATCATCATTCTCCTGCCCTTATCCCAATTTATTTGGGGTCGGCGCAACATGTCTTCTTCTTCCATACTTCCCTATTTCTCGTCATGTCAGCAGTCACCTCCTTTCTAGCCATATCATCCTTCACACAGTCCATCCATCGTTTCTTTGGTCTTCCTATACTCATATAGCCATCTACATTAATACTCAACATTTTCCTCACAACATTTCCTTCATTTCTTCGCATCATATGTCCATATCTGTGTCAGGTTGTATGTTAAATAAAATAAGATTCGCGACCGTAACAAATGTGACTTTACTGAGTAATAATGATTAAAATCACTAATACAACCCTGTCAGTTCTTATAGTTCCTTGAGTGACTATTTGATGAAAAAGGTATTATTGGCCCCAAACTTAACGTTAGAAAGAAGCGTTATTAGGACTGTGTTTTTAGTTAAAACTTTCTAAGAGGCAGATGAAAATGATAATGTAGAGGCATCATAGTGTGTTCTATAGAAAAGAAAGATGGCGTCTACTGAATAAATAAATCAAAAGACAACATACGTATCTCACCATGTCTCGGTAGCTCATGGTATTCCACTCCAGGGAACAGGGAGTTCTCTTCATTGTTCCTGTTGGGGGGGCACTTGGATGCCCTGCATGGTGGGGTCAGGTTGGCAGCACTGGCCAGGAAGGCTGGCAGCGGGGGAGGGGGCATGTGCAGGATCGAGTCCGGCGGGGGCCCGAGGGACAGACATTCCGCCCCGCATGACATCCTGGAATAGAAATAATAAGATGGTTTATAACAAAAATTTCCCGTTAATCACAGTCATGTTGATCGAAATATTTTATGTGTACTTTCTCTCTCTCTCTCTCATCTTTAAAATAAAATTGAAGCAAATGACCTAACTGAATACATAGTTAAGTTAAACGTTTGAAAAAAAAACAAAGTACTAACTAGCGAAATATAATAGTATTTAACTGCCTCGTTGGAAGTCGCAACCGCGACTGGTGAGGATGAGGTTCTAGGTTCGATTCCCCGGTCAGGCAAATTGGTATTTGGTTTATCTCTCAGGATTTTCTCAGTAGCAGCGACGGAGTCTGGGTGTATACCTGGTTGATGGGTATTACATGGGACTTAAACATAACTAGCGAAATGTGTGTGTACGTTTAGGTACACCCCTATCAAACTCTTCGGGGATTAGAGGCGTGATGTTATGTTATGTATCTAATCCAGATTTCAAACACCCAAACTAAGATATTCCTAGAATAAGTACCGTATCTACCTATGTACTCCCGCCCTAATATTAATATGTATTGGTAAAAGTTGTAGAAATGTAAATAATTACAGTCTTGTTAAGAACAATTTTGGGTTTTAATTAACCGATGGGCAACTAGTTAAATTTTAAGAAAAACGGTCACCGTATACCACATACGTAGTTATATCTATCCTATACTTATTTCTAAACAACGCTAGTTCACGGGTAATATTATACTTAAAGTGTTTACAGGAACATTCGTCAAAACGGTGAACTACCCTTTAAATAAAATAAAATAAAGCTTAAAACTACTATATTATTGAAATTTTCAATAAATTGTACTAAACTAGTTCACATAATGATACGCCAAAGAAAACTAGTGGCAAGAAAATACTGATTTCACACAAAGAAAATGAACGCACGGAAAACTTGTTAATTTTTCATCGAATACCAATGAAACTTGATCTACACAACATGCAAAACATAACAATGCTATTCACACTCACTTTTTAATATTATTTATATAATTTTCACACAAAACAGATGCACTTTACACCGTTCTCCTATTACACTTGCTAAAACTTTGGTCCATTGGATGCAGGGCGCAGGCGCGGAACTCTACCACGACATTTACTAACCACTATTTACATGACCACCTATTCAATCTACTCAAGACCATTGCTGGCTAATCACAACATACCGGTCATAAGTAACGAACAAAACCATCAATGGACGCGCAAGCAGTAGCTTCACACGTCAGTTGACGTTTACAAGTAGTAACAGATTAGGGGGTACATTATTGATTCGCGCACGCGCGGTAAGGGATTCTCGACCCTCATATTAAGGGTGCTAAATAAAAGCTTTAAATCGAAAGCACTGATGTATTGTTGTCTCCCTCTTTTATGATAAATTATAGGGTAAATAAAGTAAAGAGGGTGAATATTTTTTGTAGTTTTATTTTAGAAAATTGGAAATGTTGTGGTATGTGACTTAATTAGGAGTTATTTACAATTGAATTAATTAAAGCATTGAATGTTTCGAAAATTGAGGGTTTCAATGTTATTAAGTCATAAGTACTGTTTTTATTATTCTATTATTTTTTATTTTCATATATCATCCATACAATTAAAGTTTGTATGACAAGAAAGTTCAAAAACAATGAATAAGTATCACGCATAGTGAATCTGTCATGAACTGTAACATAAAGTGTAATAGTAATTTTTAATAAAAAACGATGTTTGGGTAATACAAGGAAATGAGAACGATATCTATCTTTTACGTTTAGGTAAAAATACCTACTTACCATCAACTTAATGGCAAGATTTAAGTGAAAGGACACATCAATTTATCTTTCAATTATATAAATGGTTCAATAATAATAATTTCTATAGCATTAATGTTTTTTTTAATATGAATTCAATGTAATACATTTCAATGACAAAATGTATTTTAGTAAGTAATTTTGCACGCTTTAGTTTTAAGCAAAACATGTTTGATCTAATATCTTTAATAACACCTTGTATACCATTTTTTATGCTAATAAAAATATCTTGTCTTATCTTTAATCTGTTGATTTTCCTACCCCCGGGGCAGTTATATGTAGGTAACTACTAAGATTTAGGGCCTGTTTCACGACCTACGATTAGGTGATTTAACTTACTTGACAGATAATTTTATACAAATTTATTCAGACAAGTAGTGGTTATTCGTACCTACATCCTGAAATAGGTCCTTAAAGTTAGACAAGAAACAGTAACAATTTAAGCTGCTTGTTCGAGACGCGTGTTAGAACAACAAAAACTGATAAAAGTATCGCAAATAGTGGCCGGGAAGGTAAAGACACGGTTAACAGGTTCACTGTCCACAGACCACATACGGTCTGTAGAGCAACTTCCATACCAGTCCACAGACCGTATGTGGTCTGTTTGCCGGTACAATTTCTAGGCCATCTGACACTATGGACGTTAAAAGAAAGTCTTTAATTTAATGCGGACTTGGCAGGACACATCATAAAGATTATAAAAAGTGCTGGGACACAGGGTAATACTGGTTTTTTTAACCAATTATTGACGTTTAATAAAATCATAACGGGACTTGTGTACGTTTACCACTCTGGAGCCTGGACAGTGAACCTGTTAAGCTCTAGGTGAAGAGTATTTAACCCTTACGTTACCGCCAAAATGGGTCAAAGGTCTGTTCCTTTATAAATTAATCCGAACTTTTTCCCCCGAGGCAAAAGGAGTATGAAAGTATCGTAGCCGGTGGCGTTCTGTGGTTTCTGCCTACCCCCAGGGGAAAAGGGCGTAAATTTATGTATGCATGTATGTTTTGCCCCGATACTTTTTTAAATGGAAAAGTTATTGTCGCATGTAAAGAATAGTTAAAATAAAGTTAATTTATTTGATAAGGTGTCCGAATAGTACGCCCACATTACATCAGCTATGTTTTTAAAGTTACATAAGCCTATTGCCCCATCCACCGGGCACAAACCCAAACTCCGTTGCTGCTCTGCTAATGATAAAATCCGAATCGAACCTGGAACCTAATGTTGAGTAGTCGCACATTTGACCACTCGACCAAGGAGAGACAACTGTGCTAAATAATTAGAAATTACTTTCAATAGTTATGTAAATTCGTAAATCTTAATTCGTTGTATTGTGAATTTTGTAGGTAGTCAAACATTTAGAAAAGCTTATTATTAATAGATTTCAAATTATGTACCCTAAAGTCAGTCCCTAAGGATTCCTAACAATAATAACGGCACAGTTTACCTCTTCATTTTACTGAGTTCTCTAACTAAGTTAAGAGCTTTGTCAACAAACCTTAGTGTACTTAACCTGTAGAACAACTTAACATTCAATACTCGTGGACGTGGAGTTAAAGCCACTTCATTTGCCGTCAAACAAGGTCAGCTTATGAAAACAGGCGTGAAAACACGTGAACTAATACTAGCGAGTAATTACTGTTCACAGTGGTTGTTTAATGTACTGAAGTGGTATAAGTGCAGGTTAAAGGTCAACACACACTTAGCACTGCATAGAATCTGTATCGCCTCGGTTTATCGTCAAGCCAACTTAAACATAACCAGATTGGCACAGCTCTGCCGAGGCACCTTAGCCGCCCTGTTCACGGGTGTGGGCTGACCTCGTATATACTTACACACGTCTTAGTGAAGCTCCTACGTAACGGCTCGCCGCGCTGTAAGCGGGTGGTCAACTCGCCGTGAGCAGGTTCAGCAGGACCTTAATCTAGGTGACAGCTGTTATAAAATCAAATCAAAAACAAAATATTTATTTCAAGTAAACCAGTTACAGGCACTTTTGAATAGTCGAACAAATACTAAATAAACTAATCAACTAAGCTACAGTCCCAGTCACAAGGCATAATAACTGTGAGTGTACTGTAGTTGCCCATTCCAAAGCGTTGGTCTCATGAGAAGAACGGCAAGAAACTCCATGGACACTCTTTTAAATCAGAATATTGTTACTAAAAAGAAAAAAGATATTAGGTTTATTAGCTGAACCCGAGCTGGCGATGCCGTTTCGATGTTTATAAGCCGCTGAGAAGACGGTGGAACATCAGTGGATAATTCACAACAACCAATGGACGTCCAACGGATTAAATACATTTCATTCCACAAAAGGATAACAATCAATGAACATGCTGGACAGGAGTGTTCATTTCTGTCCACCAGACAAATAGTCCACTCAGCGCAAAGAGACTTCACATTGGAACGCATCCAATGTGAAGTTTCATAACAATAATCTCGAACGTGTAGAGTTTTATGCTGATCAAATTCAAACTCAAAGCATTTATTTCAATTAGACCTTTACAGTCACTTTTGTATGTCAAAAAAAATAAAGAAAGCGAAGTCACATTCATAAGGCATAATCATTTGTGAAAGTACTGTAATATCCAAAGCGTAGATATCCATGGAAAAATAAAGATAAGAAACTCCATGGACACTTTAATCCCATGCAGTACTTATAACTTATAAGTGTGAGTTGACCTTATAACTGCGCTATGTTGAGGTCAGATTGCGTGGAAGCTGAACTTTATAAAGTTATTAGTATGGCGGACACGCTGCTAATATGACTGAGCTTGTTGAGTTGTAAGAGTAATTGAGTTGAAATATGAGTTAGGTATGCATGAGATACTTAGCATAGGCATAATCAACGTTTAACGTATTATTATTTACTACATATTATTTTGAATGCTCGGCAGTTGTGCTCAGTCAGACAAAAAAAAAACTTTTTTGCAAAAAAAACAACCGACTTCAACAACACCAAAAAGTGAAAAATAAACTTCAGAAGAAAAATCAGCTTCTGAAGTCGGTGGCAAAAAAACGAAATCAAACAAACAAATGTCAGTCGGTTGCTTTTTTTTTGTAAAAAAGTTTTTTTTTTGTCTGACTGAGCACAACTGCCGAGTATTAGGCCCTTCCTGGGTTCGATCCATAGGTCGGGCAAAGTGTTATTGGGTTCTCGATCAGGAATTTCTCAGTAGCAGTCACTGAGTCTGGATTTACCTAGTATTAACTATTAACTGGGTTGTGGAAGTCAGATGGGCAGTCGCTCCATGTAAAATACTGGTATTCAGCTGCATCCGGTTAGACTGGAAGCCGACCCTAACATAGTTGGGAAAAGGCTAGGCAGATGATGATGAGTCACTGTGTCTGGATTTGTCTCCGGTTGATGGCATGCAATCGTCTCACTCCCTATACATGTCTTGTCGTGTGTCGTGTTTAGACTGACTAAATGCGAAAGTTTGTGAGGATTGACGGATGGATGTTTGTTACTCTTTTACGAAAAAGCTATCACAAAATATTTGGCACAGAAGTAGTTTATAACCTCAATCAACACGTAGAAAGAAAGAAAAGAAAGAAAGAAAAATATTTATTTGGGACAAGCACAAGAACTACAAAAATAATAAAAAAAGAATCTAAAATTAAATAATAAAAAAAAGAAGAAGAAGAAAAAGAAGAAGTTGTATCCTGGTAGTACGATTCCGTGGGACAATAGGGATGTTTCCTGACTAAAAAAAATATAGTTATAATTAGTCCGTCTGTTAGATTTTCGAATAATATTGGATACGTATTTTTTGTTTTATCAAATCAATCAATATTGACGAAGATAAAACGCATCAAAGATTTGAGTGGGGGGTTGTGACGTCACTCGCCGGTAAAAAATGTCATAATGTCTTACAATATGACGTCACACTAGTTTTCAAAGCACTGTATCGTCTTCATTGTTTGTTTACGTGCAAAAAGAAAAAATATGTGACCAATATTTTTTGGAAATCTATCTGACGGACTAATGAGATTTTTTTCACCACTGCGATAATTTTTTTGTTCTAGACCATACCTGGGAACCTCCTAGTTACGAAGATATTGGGGGTCAAAGTTCCAAAATTTTCACAGCTGTTTTTGTAAATACTAGTTTTTCAGGTTATAACTTTATTTAATTTACCTCCATGACCCTTTTACTATTCAAAGCATCCACTAGCACAGTGTTTTAACAGTGCTACATTGATTTTTACCATAAAATGTTATTTTTGACCCAAAAAAAAGTCGTTTCCAAGCAAATTTTTTTGCGTAATGCTTGGTTGACGGATGTGTGATGGTTTGATTTACACCCTGTATAGTGCCACGGGAAAGAACCTGTTGACTCACAGCCGGCCGGCAAATCTCGTTACCAACTGTCGATAATACTGAAATTACGAAACACCAAAGTCAATAGTGCGTAGTATTATATAGTCATCAGAAACTTGAAAAGCTGTGTGTTCATCCTAAAACAACAATAGATAAAAGAAACTTTCCTTCACAACGGAACTTGTATTTGTTACACGTGTAATATTTATAACAACAATAAGTACTGAGTAATTTTGCGAAGCAATGAGGTTAACTAAGTACATAAAAAAACAACGAGCCAAGTATAAAGCAAAGATTGTATAATTTTCTATGATCGTTTTGATAAATAGAACGGAGCATAAAAACAGAATCTTTTGGCTTCTCAAAGTAGGTAACGATCGCCACATACTTTTGTTCACTTAACAACTTTTTCAGGTAAATTTATTAAAATTAACAAAAAAATTCCTCGTTCCATCAAAATTTTAATTAAAACCTATGGAAATAATCGCAAACAGCCGGTGTTCTTATAAATTGACCGGAACGAAAACAAACATGCCATAAAGCTGGTGATGACGTCAACAAAATGGCGGCTTCATTGATAACCGGCGCTTCGCGCGTCACGTCCGCTCGTACCGCGCATGCGTGCACTTATACATCCATTGATAGAGAGTGAGGCGCTTTGGAAGTTGCGGAAAGCTTTCGATACGAATACGTTACGACTGAATGTGTGGAGCTGTCAAAACCATGAAGAAGGAGATCGAGAATAGACAGCTAAGAAGATGAAGCAATATTATAACTTACTTTGTACACATTCTTGCTTCGTGTCATCTCTGTTCGAAACGCCTTCCTGCCCTTGTAATTTTCTACTTGGGGTGGCGCAACACGTTTTCTTCTTCCAATCTTCTGTCAGACGTCATTTGGCATCGTTTACTCCTTTCTCTTTCATATCATTCTTCACATAATCCGTCTATCTTTTCTTTGACCTTCTTCTACGTCTCCATCCATCAATATTAATATCCATTACTTTCATCTGTCCTTATTTCATGTCCATACCATTTCATACCAAGATAGATCGCCGAGTGAGTGTCGAGTATAGTGAAAATTTTCTACCCTTTTTTTTGTTTTTTTTTTTGGCGGATGGAAAATCATCAAATAACCCCTCCCACTCTTGGGCAGAGCGAAAGGGAGTGTCAGACTTCTACTGACAAAAAACCACCCATGTTCCTTCTTAGCCCTTCATGTCGAGGCCGCGGTATCTCTTGCGAACAAACCGCAGCCCCGACGGGAGAGTTTCTACCCTGTCTCTGGCACAGTACTCGATATGTGTAAGCGAGGCATAACATACATCAAGTGCGATAATTTGTATTAAAAGATAATACTTTATACTGCAATCATTTCTCGTATTCATTAATTTAATGGACGGCAGTAGCAACTGCTAATATCTTCCTTCGTTGATATCGGGGTGGGCAGTAGTCTGCATTCTGAATCTCATATTTCGACAGTTATGTCAAGTCCCATGTAAAAGAGAGACGACTTTATTACCATCGACTTCGCTTAGATATGGGCACCTGGAACCTGGAACCTGCTACTGAGAAATCTTTACTGAAAATTCTAACTGTAACAATTTGTTTGATCAATCGAAGTGACGTAGCACAATAAATATGTCAGTCTGTCTAGTCAGTTGCTCTTATGTATTTCACACCAAGAAGCAGAGATTCTATTTGAAAAAATAATCGTATCGTTGTCGTTCTTGTTAAAAGAGCTTTTGCAGTGCGAAAGCAGCCTCTTCGGACGGCATGAAATATAGGCTGTGTGTCGGCTGTCACATGCCGCCCTTGCCTCCGACCGAACGGACGAGCGCTCGCAATCGGGAATAAGCCGCGAACTTCATTTCAAATTTCGTATACCGAACGCTTTTTATTTTTAAAACTATTGGTTTTCTTTTTATTTTTAAATTGACTTAGCAAGGAGTGCCGAAACTTTCTATGCTCTTTGGTGAACTTTGAAGATATTAGCGGGAAAGACGGTAAGTTTAGTTTTTATTATTCTAGATTTAATTATAATAAAGAATTAGTGTAATTATATTAAACAATCCTTACCAGCCAGATTTACATCGAAAAGTTTAACCTAATTAATTACATTAACGTTTAAAGAGAGTAATACCTAATTAACTTAATTTTAAATTTCATCCAGGTGCTGAAAATAATTAACTTATGTAAGTCAAAGCAATTTAACACATTTATAGAACTTTTTCGAGTCACTGTATACGGTGATTTCATGGTCTACGGCGCGTAGCAAATTGGCTACGCTTTCAGTGCTACGCGCTACGGAGGTGCTACGCCACTCGTGCAGCGTTTTATTTTTGGTAATAAATTGTCGTCAAAAAGAATTTTAAAATAGGTTACATTACAGTGTGTTGATACGCAAAGTTTATGTCTATTTTTATAAAAAATTTAAACTTGTTTGAATGTATCCAGAAACAATTTCAGCTGCCTCCAACCCCTAATGCGTTTTAAATTGTAACATATTTCTTCGAAGGTTACTTACCCTTCTAAAAGTAATAACAAAAAGATTTCTTTAGTTCTTTCTTCAAGGTTTGCGTCTAAATGGAATATGATGAATGAATAAGATATTAAACGTTTCTTTGTGAGAAGTATGAGCGATGATAGCTGCTTTGATCCCGTAATCGATTCTGTCGTTACAACTAGGTACACGTTTGAGAAAATAGATGAGTGTCATTACGGAGCGACAAGGGTGCCAACATACCGCGTGACTTTTATTTTTCGAAGTACCGTACTTATTCGTATGGTTTTTGTGGGTCTTTATGAGGACAAACTGGCTGTTCTTCCGGTATTTGCTGCTGAATTTGAGAATCAATGTAACGTCGATAGGATTGTAGTTTTTTTAGGATGATATTAAGAAAGCCTCATTGACTGCTTCGTTGGTCTAGCGGTTTTGGGTCTGGAAAAGTGTTACTGGGTTTTTCCAGAAGCATTTTTTTAGTAGTTACTATGGAATCTGGATTCATAGTCGGTTGATGCTAATAGGGTTCGCCCCCTTACATGGGACACAAACATAACTGGTGAGATGTGGGCGTGCTATTAGGCACATCATCATCATCAGCTATAAGACGTCCACTGCTGGACAAAAGCCTCCCCCATAAAACACCATAACGAACGGCAACCTGCCGTTTACATCCACCGGTTGCCCGCGACTCTCACGATGTCGTCGGTCCACCTGGTGGGAGGCCTACCAACGCTGCGTATTCCGGTTCGTGGTCGCCACTCGAGAACTTTTCTTCCCCATCAGTTGTCGGTTCTTCGAGCGATGTGGCCTGCCCGTTAGGCACACATATGCCTATACCTTTGGGGATTACAGGCATGGAATCATGCTTCCATGCTTTGGCTTTACATAATGTCACCTAGGCATGCTGGTTTCCTCACAATGTGTTCGTTGACCGAACCAAGTGATAATTAGTAAAATACGCATATAACGCAATACACACACAAAGGAGTGAGCTTCGGATTCATGTGCGTCTTACTGTAATTAATGTAATTATTAATTATAACGGTATATATCTATATACTATAACATAACATCACGCCTGTAATCCCCGAAGGGTTATGCAGAGGTATACCTAATAGTACACCCACATTTCGCCAGTTATGTTTAAGTCCCATGTAATAGGGAGCGAGCCTATTGCCATCAACCGAGCACAAATCCAGACTCCGTGGCTGTTACTGATAAATTCCTGATGGAAATAGCCAATAATACTATGCCCGACCCGGGAATCGAATCCAGGACCTCATGCTCAGCAGCCGCGCTTGCAACTACTAGACCAACGAGGCAGACTTTATACTATAATGGAATCAATTTAATGCTAGAATGCACAATTTAACAGGAATACATAATGGTAAGGGTCATGCCCCAGTGCTGACTAGGCAGCAACGATATCCTCCTTTAAGAGATACTTGACAAGAATGAATTGTCATCGTAATACCACACCTATAATCCCCGGAGGTTAAGACAGAGGTGTACTTTGTACACCCACGCTTCGCCAGGTTATTTTATTTCCCATGTATTATGGGTGAAGCTTTTGCCATCATCATCATCATACACAGCCCGATTTCACCCACTCCTGGGCATAGGCCTCTCTTTGATTGTGTCATGCTCCGCATTCTTCCACCAGCATCTTCCAGGACATTCCCGCGATGGCAACAATGTCGTCTGCCCATCATAGCCATCAATGGGGTGCAAACTCAGACTCGTGGCTGCTTCTAAGAAATTCCTGATAGAAAAACCCAATGACACTTTGCCCGACCCGAGAATCGAATCCTCATATTCCATTCTCATAATTTTCTTCATCTTTATCGCGTGGTTAGTGTCTAGCCTGGCATTCATCATCATCATCATTTCAGCCAAAAGACGTCCACTGCTGGACATAGGCCTCCCCCAGAAAGGGTCGATTTGCCATAATCGCCACGCTTGGCCGGCGGGTTGGCGATCGCAGTATGGTTGTTACGAAGGCACAGAGAACGCTGCTGCCCATTCTCTAGTAAAGTCCCTTAGTCGCCTCTTACGACACCCACGGGAAGACATGGGATGGTGAGATTCTTTACGTCCGACACCATACGGAACCTGGCATTCATCAACGAATAATCGCCCGTCACCATTACCTACTTGATGCTCACCAATTCGTTTTAGTGGGTACTCTAATTCGCTTGTCGCTTATCGCTGGCAGTGGGACCGACGCCTTAAGATACCGTATCATAACTCAATTTCGGTTAGTCGAGGGACCATTTGAAGTAAATTGACTAGGCATAACGCGATTTGCGTCCGATACAGACTGAATTAGAATCAGGTATACTACTATTGCGCAGCGGTGGCCCAGTGGCGTTGGCCCCGACTTACGAACAGTAGGTCGTGGGTTCGAACCCAGGCAGGTGCATTACTTTGTGTAATTTATTTCATCACCGCTGCTCTCAAAAAGGTGAAGGAAAACATTGTGAGGAAACATCACATGTCTTAGAACCAAAGAATTCGAAGACATGTGACATCTACCAACCCGCACTGGGCCCGCGTGGTGGATTATGGCCCATCCTTCTCCTAGAGAGGAAGCCTGAGTCCCTGCAGTGGGAACATTATACGCTGATGATGATGATACGATTATTAGTACTATGTAGCTATATTAGCACGGTTGTTATTTTGTGGGGTGGGTAGAGTTGTTACATCATCATCTGCCTATCCTTTGCCAACCATATTGGACCTGCTTCCAGTCTAACCGAATGTAGCTTTTACATGGAGCGACTGCCTATCTGACCTCCACAACCCAGTTAACACTGGATAATACGATACCCTATGGTAAGACTGGTTGTCAGACTTTAAGGTCACTGACTACCTGTCAACCCCGAGTGACAATTATTATTTAGTCAAGGGGTCCTGAGTAGATTTGTCACATGTTTTAGTTTAATTTTGATAGTTTTATCGAGCTATTTTCGTGATATCGTTAGATGTTCTGACCGGGTGAAGGTTGCGGGGATCCCTTGGATGCAAGACGCACGGGACTGGTCAATGTGGCAACATTTGGGGGAGGCCTTTGTCCACTGGACGTGTTTCGGCTGAAATGATGATGATGATGATGTTAGATGTTCTTAACATGATTGCCTCCATGGTGTAGAGATTCGAGTGGTCCTGTGCATGTCGCTATCCCTAATTTCGCTACCCAGCCCAGGCACAGTTTTTCGGGTTTTCCACATGTAGTTGTTCTGGTATCAGGATTTTATCAGTAGAAGCCTTCTTTTTTTTTGAATGGTGGGAAATCATCAAATGATTCCTCCCGCTCTGGGCACTGCCCTGTCTGAGGCTGCGGTATCTCTTTCGAGCAACCTGCAGCCCCGACAAGCGTCGGCCCTTGCGGGCAATGTCACTGAAATCTCTTTAAGGCGCGCGTGGAACACGTACGCTCCGGTTGTCTATTGGCCATTGTGCCCGGTTGATGGCAAAAAATAGGTTATGCTGTGGATAATAAGATTACAAACTAACAAGCCTGTTTAAAAAAGAAAAACAAGCCAGTGTTCCATGCACATTATCTACCTGTGACACTAGTCACACCAAACACGACACAAGTCACGAGAAGGCGACAGGTGGCCCGACTCCTTGTCGTCTAGGCACGTCCCGTTTTATTACGAACGTGTCGGCTTTCTCACGAGATTTCACTTCGCTGCCTTCATATTAAGACTTTGAGAAATAGGAAGGTATTTGTGACTTCTTTTCTTTGTAATTCAGTTATATGGAGATGGTACGTTATTGACTGTGGGTATGTATTTATGTTCCCTTGTGGGTGTAGCGCTGCCTTACCCTTCCGTGATTATAGGCGTTATGATGGTTACTAATTAGTGGGTCACTTGTAAAATTATACAGTACACGAGCTCGTGGCTTACTAATAACAGCTGCTCGAGTCGATGTTTAGGTTAAGCCACCCATTACATGCCGAATATCCTCCGTGCCTTGGAAAGCTGCACGTTAAGCCTTTGGTCTCGGATGCCATTTGTACATCTTTGACAGTCGTTATTAGCCATCCAAGGCTGCGGGTTGTTCGAAAGAGATACCGCGGCCTCGACACAATGGGCTAAGAAGGAACATGGGTGGTTTTTAGTCAGTAGAAGTCTGACAAATAAAAAACGTTTACTCTTTTCCCACACGGCTGAAAATTGGTAGGATTGTTCAAAATACCATTATAAATTAAATGTAATAAAGTCCTCATCGATCCAACACCTGGGAAAAAAAATATTCGAGGTCAAAGGTCACAAAAACGGGTTTTTCGCGATTTTCAGCAAAACTGTAAGTTTTATCATAAAATCAGCTGAAACAAAATTATAGATCAGATAATAATCTATACAAATGTTTAAATACTTGCATTTCTAAAAGCCACCGTTTTTGAGAAATATCGATTCAAAAAGTTGAAAGACTTGTAATCGTCATAATAATTATGTAAAAGTTGGTGTACTTTTGTATATAAACTACTATGACACAAGACTAATGATCATTCTTGCAAACATATTTCTTTTTAAATTTCAGTCCAATTTATATCTGTGTTATTTAAGGTCTACTTAAGTGCGAAGAGCTACATTACATTTACCACTTAGAAGTTACACAAAGTCGAATAAAACCCTTTTGTATTACTCTAACACACTTTCAGAAAACAGCGCATAATAATGTGTTTTTAAGTCAAGTTTATATGAAAGTTACAAAGAAGGATCTTGGAAAGGTCAAGAGACTGAAAAAATACATGTTTTTTTAGAACTCTTGGTTTTTATGTATAAACTACGTTTTACCCTTTTCCGCGTGAAATTATTATACAAAAATATTACTTACTTACCTATTTGAATCGAATTTTGTTAACAATTTCAAGAGTTTTAGTTTTTTGCAGGGAATTCTAATTATTTTTCTAAAATAAAAGAAGCCTACTCGTAAGTTACATAAAATAAGTTATATAACAGCAGGTATCTGCCAGTAAACGTCCCGTCAAATTAATCCAGCCATTTCAGCAATTAGTCGAAGAAGTTTAGGGATGCTGTATTCCTTGTATAGGGGTCCAAAAGTCGAAACCCCGGGATACTATATTACATGGATCATTAGCATTAGCATTATTTATACTAACAGCTTACTAACACCTTAGTATTTTGTATTATTTCTGTGTACTACTAACAACCCCACTAACTCTCTTTGTATTTTTTATGGACATTATGTCTGAAATAAAGATAAATTATTAATTATTATTATTATTAGCTAATTGGCTGGTAGTACACAATTGTAGCCATTACATTCGCCAGGCATTGTAATAGAACTTGATTGGAAGTAGATCGCTTTTGATATCGATATTTTGCGATCCAAATTCCAATTTACATCGACATTAATATACCTAGCAAATCAAATCAATGGCTGAATAGCCGGCCGGTACAAACGGCTTTTCAATTATAACCTGTATAGCCTGGACGGTCCATGAATAAACATTAACATGGATCGATCGTAAAATACACCCGAACAGTTTACTGAACATTAATTTCATAACTTTTCGATGTAAGGATACGTTTACACTTAAGGGCGAATTTACTGATAAAACTGAAGGTTTTCTGAACACCCTGCCGTGGCTGCGGGTTGTTCGAAAGAGATCAAAATCAAAATCAAAATCAAAAGTCATTTATTCAAACTAGGCTGATAATCAGCACTTTTCGAACGTCAAAATTTACTTTACTTTACTTTACTCATTTACAAGTGACAGTCCCCCAAAACGCCCACCCTTCGACACTTCCTAGTGTTTTTTGCTGGAAAGAAGAAGTGGCGGAACAAACTCCCCAGCAACACATCTGTCTGTTTGGTTAGAAGAACCAGACTCGATACAATAGAAAGGTGTAACTTAATATTACGATTGATTACAGACACAAGTCAAAAATAAAAATGTATATAATAATAAAAACAAAAAAAAGACATAACATGTCAGTAAACTAATTTTGGAGAAAGAACATAAATAACAAACAAACAAACATTGTCTTGTGTTCAACTCAGCGACCAACTATTCCTATCATTTAAGTAGTCGTTAATGGAATAGTAAGCTTTTAAACAAAGATTAGATTTTACTTTGGCTTTAAATGCATTAAATGGCAAGTCTAGAAAAGAAGATGGCAATTTGTTATAAAATGTTATACCGAGCCCTACGAATGAATTATGAACTTTGTGAAGCCGGTGAAAAGGAGCGCGTAGTTTATGCTTATTTCTAGTGTTAAAATTGTGAATATCACTGTTTTTAGTGTACAGGTGAATATTTTGTCTAATATATAAAATGTTGGCAAAGATGAACTGAGAAGCAACCGTGAGAATACCAATCTCTTTAAAAAAATCTCTAAGAGAAACTCGGGCACCCAGCTGATAAATTGCACGAACCGCTCGCTTCTGCAGAACAAATATATTTTGAATATCAGCAGCTTTGCCCCACAGCAGAATACCGTAGGACATAACGCTGTGAAAATAACTAAAGTAGACTAACCGTGCTGTATCAACGTCAGTGAATTGTCTTACTTTTCTGACGGCGTATGCGGCCGAACTTAGCCTTCCCGCTAGGCTTGATATGTGTAAACCCCATTGTAATTTTGAATCTACTGTTATGCCCAGAAATACAGCAGAGTCGGCAGTTTCCAGCTCTTGATTGGCGAGGATAATATTGGGACCTAGATTTCTAACATTGGGTAAAGCGAACTTAATTATTTTAGTTTTCTTAGCATTAAGAACAAGGTTGTTTGTTGTGAACCAATCCGTGACCATTGACAGCGTGCTGTTTACGTCGTCAAAATCGTGTCTATTCCTATCTACTTTAAAGATAAGAGAGGTATCATCTGCAAATAGCACAACGTCACAAAAACCTTTTAAATAATATGGTAGGTCATTAATATAAACCAAGAATAAAAACGGACCCAGTATTGAACCTTGAGGTACACCAAGCCGAACCGGTAGTCCGGAAGATTTGGCGCCATTTACGTCTACACATTGGAATCTATTTTGTAAATACGAATCTATCACATTTAGGGCCTCATTTTGAACACCGTAATGACGCAGTTTCCGTAAAAGCGTGTCGTGATGTACGCAATCAAAAGCTTTAGAGAGGTCGCAGAAAACACCGACTGCATTTTGTGCGTTCTCCCATGCGTTAAATATGTGTTTTAGCAAAGCAACACCTGCATCCGTAGTCGAACGACCCTTTGTAAAGCCATATTGATCATTGTGAAGGAGATTATTTAAATTAAAATGTACTAACAACTGTTTGAGAATTAATTTTTCAAAAATTTTGCTAAATGCGGGTAATATAGAAATTGGTCTAAAGTTACCAATATCATGTTTGCTGCCAGATTTAAATAGAGGGATGACTTTACTGCTTTTCATAAGATCAGGGAAAGTCCCCAAATCAACGCATTTATTGAAAGTGACAGCAAGACAGGGGGCTACAATGTCGATTATGTTACTTAATAGTTTAATAGAAATGCCCCAAAAATCACCTGTGTTTTTAGACTTAAGTGAATTAAAAACGTTAACCACATCAATAGGTGTTACATGTTCGAAACTAAATACGTTACCACATTTAGACACGCTGCCATGCAAAAGATCTTCGGCTTTAGACGGCGACGAACTTAGGGAACGAGTCGTCGCTATAGGTATGCTGGCAAAATACTCATTAAAAGCCTCGGCTACGTCGGCTGCTTTATTAACTAATTTGTTACCCACCATGATCTCAAGGTGATTATCTTGTTTAACAGATTTACCCGTTTCATTGTTAATGATTTTCCAAGTGGCTTTAACTTTATTATTAGAATTTTTAATGGTCTCGCTTAAGAATTTAGATTTTGCAATAATACAAATCTTTTTAAATAATTTAGAATAATTTTTAACATAGTCTAGAAAAGTTGTATCAAACCGGTATTGTTTAAGACCATACAACTCGTATAATCGGGTTCGACTTTTGTAAATACCTGGTGTGGCCCATTGGTTGAAGCCCACAGAAGGTCCCTTAATGTTAACAGTTTTCGACTTAAAAATAGATAGGTATTCATTTTGAACAACATCAAAAAGGGCTTTATAAATTTCATTAGGAGTTTCGTGTTCTACTATTGACGGTGTTACTTTAAGTGCTACATTATTTTTAAATTTATTGCAACGACTAGCTGTATGAGGCCTGCATTCTATTGTGCGCGGCTTTTTTTTTAATGGCATAGGGAAGCTAGCTTTTAAGCCACAGTGATCAGACGATAAGTCACTTAACACTAATTTGTCCTCGGCAACACAATCACTGAACATATTATCAAGGCAAGTTGATGAAGAAGCCGTGATCCTTGTTGGTTCAAAAAACAGATTAACTAAATTAAACGATCTAAACAGATTGAGAAACCTGATACTTAATGGAGTAACATCTAAAATATTAACATTAAAATCTCCACATAAAATTATAGATTTATTACTTGATTTTAATTTATTAAGTGAATCCTCCATTACAGTTTCGAAACGAGTAAAGTCCCCAGAAGGGGGTCTATAAACACAAATTATTAAGTATCGCTCGAGTTCAACGCAAGACAACTCAATAATGCGCTCAATGGAAAGATTAACTAAGTCTAAACGTTGTTTACATTTTAATTTGTTTGATACAAGAATTAAAGATCCACCGCGAATAGCATTTTTTCTCACAAATGCACTCTGTACGGTATAGAAATCATCATTGATAAATGCTACTTCATGTTCCTTCAACCAATGTTCAGTTAGGCATAAAACCTGAACATCTTGATTCTCCATAAACAAACTTAACTCTAATTCTTTGCCAGATAATCCCTGCATATTTTGATGAACAACATTCAACATATGCAGCCTACCTGTTGTCGCACCTAACAGTTTAAACTACAAGGTGTATCAATAAAAGTGTTAGTATCTGTATAAGTGTTAGTAACAAAAGCAGTATTAGTATCACTACTAACAGAAATCGTTGGTAAACGCATACCAGTGTCGCTGTGTATATTGTATGCTAAAAGGTTAGCAATACGTCGCTTAGAACTAGGTGGTAAAAACATTGTGGAGTTAGTGAGTCTGTAATCAGAGATAAATTGATTACAGTCAAAATACAAAATAGCGTCACTGTGACGACATGTCCTATTAAAAATTAACAAGTTTAAATCATAAATGTACCTATTTTGCTCAACAGACAAATATTGAGAATAAGGCAAAGCACAGAAAATGAATTTACAATTAATGGTCTTGTTGAGATGTAACATCAAATGTACACATTCAATGATGTCCTTTTTACTTACATTTAAACTATTCCCATATAATAAGATAACAGTAGAATTGGGATTTATTTTAGTCAATTTAATATTACTAATTATTTGGCTAACACTGGCACCAGGTAAACAATAATTTATAACATAGTGTGGTGAACATTGATTAAATAATGTACCAAAACCTTGACCAAACTTGTCGGAAAACAAGTAACTACTATTTGCTACAATATTATTATTATTACCAGCTGGCTGAGCCCCTGAGGGTGTAGGTGAATGGTGCTGAGGCTGTGGTGTACCTGTGCAGACACAGCTACAAGAGAGGTTATTTGTCAGGGACTCATATCTCTCCGCATTGTACGTGACCAGGTCTACCAGCTCATTGGCCTCCTGCATGCGCTTACTCAGGTCTTGTTGAGAAGCCTCATATTTACTAAAAATATCCTTTAGTGCATATTCCCTAACAAAAAGCTCATCCTGAAGGTTCTGAGTGTCTGTATCATACAATGTCCGACATAATTGTAATTCACTGTCACACTTCTTTAGTTCTTGAATTAAATTTAAATTTTTTTGCCTTAGTTTTGTGTTTTGTTTGTTAACTCTTAGGCGTTTCAAAGATTTTTTTATATTTTGAATTCGTTTATTGATTTTGATGTATTTTTTGATCTTATTATGACTAGCAAATAAATTATTTTTAGAGATAGTTTCGTTGGTTAAGTCTATGGTTACTATTGGCTCAACACATACAGGTCCTGACCGGCTACCAACCAACTCATCATAGAGACTGCAGGTGTTCACAGACTCTTCACGGGCTCTAAGAGATTCTAAGTGAATTATTGAGTGTTGGGCCCTACTTAGCTCTTGTTCCAGTTCTGATATGCGACATAAAGCCTGATCGTAGGTGTCGCTGCATTGCTGGAAGTTTTCAACAAGTTGACGTAGGTGTTTGTGCTGATCCATTATGTCCATATGTTGTGTGTGAAGTTCCGCAAGATCATTCTTGAGTTGGGTGTTTTTGTTCACCATTAACTCAATTTCAACTTCACTTTCATCTCGTTCCCGCAGCAGTTTGCTGCACTCATTTCTGGAAGCATCCAGCTCCTTCAGCGCTGCTTTCAGTTTGTCAGTCATGTCACGAATGGTAGCTCCACGTGTCATCATATTGACTGATATCCACAAACAAGACCTGAAATGCGACAGGAAACAGCTGAGTATGTGAAGAGAATAATTATGTCAGTTGAGAACTTGAGAAAGTTGGAGGGGTTTTGAATTTAGAAAGAAGTAAAATAAAATAATTAAAACAAAACAAAAGTTTTTAGAAAGGATGTTAAAATATGGAGGTAGGTAGGTATATGAGAGAAAAGAAAAAGGAAAAAAAAAACTAAGAACAAAGAAAAGCTATTTGATTTGATATTCTCAAAAATTATAGTTAATACTCTAAGGACAATTTCAACATTAATTTGATCACTAGAAAAACTATTTTGTCAAAGGATTGCTAATACCATGAGTTTTAGTGGAAACAAAGTGTTTCTGCATTAATTATCAAATAAGGGATATATACTAATGACATATTAGACACATATTTTGTGTAGTAGGGTTTGCAGTGTATGTTATGTCTGGGGCAAGTGTTTTCGTCCTCGATTTTGCTTCCACAATTCGTCAAGCAAAATGAGACATAAACGTAGCCGGTGTGTACTGGACGTCGCTCAGAGCCCTGAGCAGTGTTTATGTGATGTATAGCATATAAACACAATATAAATAACACAGCAATGTTATGTAAATCAAAACGAAATACTCCCCCGGTTCGGAGAATTCAAATCCACAGTTCAGACGTTGACAGCCGGTACACGAATTAATGAAATATCAATTGTTTTTGAGTTATCACAATAAAACTGGTCTCAAACACTACGTGTATCACTTATTACGTTGATTCTAATATAAATAATAGATTTAAAACAAATTAAACACAATAAAACAATAATTTTAAGATAAATTAGTTACGAGGTCGTTTTTTCACGACCTGTCACCAGTGTTGCCACCACACCTGTCACCAGTGTTGCCACCACACCGCGGATACCGCAGATACCGCGGCCCCGGACACAAAGGGCTAAGAAGAAACATGGGTGGTTTTTTGTCAGTAGACGTCAGACCTCCCTCGCTCCGCCCGGAGCGGAAGAAGTTATTTGATGATTTCCGACCCTTCAAAAAATAAAAAAAGGTTATCTAAACATCAAAATCTCAATACTTTATTGGATTCCACGTGTAAACTTTGGTGGTAAAACTTATAATTAGATCACATGGACCCTGTCGGGCACAGCAAAAACAAGTGAGTTAGGAGAGAGGAAGCATGTATTGCTGTAGAATTTTGACAAGTTTTTTTTTTCTGGCATCTCACACGTCTACTTAACCGTAATAACCTGTGGGATGGGAGCCTTGGGTGAGGGCTCCAACCAGGACGTAAATACTTATATCCCAAGAGACATCGCGACTCGGGTTAGGCCGTCACTGGAGAGGGTAGCAAAGGAAGAAGCTGTATCTGAGTGAGAATAGTTATTTGTGCAACAAGAGAGCAAAGTGGGTTTTTGCTGCGAGTGTTGATTTTGAATCCCGAGTAAGCGAAGGATTCTATAGTTGAATCACGAGCGTAGCGAGTGATTCTAAAGTTGAATCCTGAGTGTGGCGAGGGATTCAAAGGCACGAGATGCAAAAAAACTTTGCTCTCGTGTAACACACATTACTTTTCACTTCAGCAGCGAGAACACTTTAGGAGATAAAATAATAAACAGGAATAGATTGAAATAACTATTTATTGTGAATCAAAATAATTAACATTGTAGGTAGAGGTACCAATTCAATAAAATTAGCCTTATCCCAACTGACATTCTTTTTAGAAAAGATACGAGTTTTGCGTATGTTTCAATATGCACGTTATGTTTTGTTTTTAAAGTAGCTTTCAACATTGAGTAAATATTCCACATTGTAGATGATCGCCTCGTCTGTGATAAATCTAAAAAATAATATGATAGCAACTCCGTCCCCGAAAAACTGCTTGCGCCCTTTGTATGTCTCCATTCATTGAAGACATGGTATTTTTCGCGGCTTTTTTTCGGCTTTCAGATATTTTTCGCGAGTTTTTTCAGACAGGAAACTTAATTCTGCATTTTTTACAATTATTATTCTTCAATTCTTCGGGTGTTAAATAGCAGACGTCGTCACTGGACTCACTCATATTTATTTATTACTAGCTGTTCCCGGCATGCGTTGCAATGCCCTTTTTCCTACCTACTACCTGCCTCTGTACCAACTACCTACCTACCTACTACCTCCTACCCTACCTACCTACTACCCTACCTACCTACTACCCTACCTACCTACTACCCTACCTACCTACTACCCTACCTACCTACTACCCTACCTACCTACTACCCTACCTACCTACTACCCTACCTACCTACCTACTACCCTACCTACCTACCTACTACCCGACCTACCTACTACCTTACCTACTTACTACCCTACCTACTACTCTACCGACTACCCTACCTACTCTACTATCCTACTTACTACCCTACCTACTACTCTACCTACTACTCTACCTACTACCCTGCTTATCTACCTAAAACTTTCTCACCTTTTAAACCTTCCCTGGACTTCCACGAATAATTCAACACTATAATTAGCCAAATCGGTCCAGCCGTTCTCGAGTTTTAGCGAGACTAACGAACAGCTATTCATTTTTATATAATATAGCTGTTCCCCGCGTGCGTTGCAATGCCCTTTTACCTGGCTACGTACCAACTACCTACCACCTACCTATTACCTACCTACCTACATACTACTAATTTCTCACCTTCTCTGGACTGCCACAAATGTTTCAAAACCAAAATTAGACAAATCGGTCTAGCCGTTCTCTAGTTTTAGCGCGACTAACTAACAGCAATTAATTTTTATTATACGCAAACACCATTTGAAAAATCGTTTTTCTATTGGGAAAGAAACAGTAATTATTTGTGATTATTGTGATAATGTCGTATGGTCTGTTTGAAGTTGTCATTCGTTGACTGAACAACTGAACGTCACTCAATTGTTTTGCCTTCCCGGAACCTCTCCACTAACACTTGAACTTTATGGGTACGGTATTAAAGCTCAAATTGATTTTACGTTTTAGTTAGAAAACGTTTGTATGGGAAAAAGAAAAGGGCTGTTTTTAGGGCTTTTCCGGCCATTATTCGAATTTTTCTCGCCGTAAGAACCATCCTTGAACTTCAACGAACATTTAAAAAAAAAAATCAGCCAAATCGGTCAAGCCGTTTTCATGCCAAGTCGTGACAACGGAAAACGGGTTTCATTTTTATATATATAGATTATTACTTTATTATCCAAATTGTATTGTACTTTGTAGCTAGCATCAGAGACTAAAACAATAAAAATTTCAATACCGCTGTTTTTTTTTTTAATTCGTTCTGAAACTACACTCGCGGTATTCTGTCTCAATATTAAAAAATGTTAAAACCATAAATAAATAAGTAGATACGTACATGATAAACTTCGTATTTTTTTCTTCAACATTCTTCATCTTGATTTAAATATAAAAAATATAATTCGATTATTCGAAATATAACAATTTTTCATTTCATCACGTGATTTACAATCTTACGGTTATCGATTTACAATATCGGTATCCGAACGTTTTATTGTTTGTTTCTTTTTTAGGCCTATTAAATATGGAATTTGAAAATCAAATTTCGTATCGACTTGTTTTTATCTCTCGCTTTTTTCGTATCGAAGTGAAAGTGACAGAACAAAACAAAGTTGAAATCTTTCGAATTTTGTGAGTAGACCTGCACAGTTCTCGGTATTAAAAAAAAAAATTAAAAAGTTACTTTGTCTCACGCTCGCAGCAAAATCGAATTTTGCTCACTGTCTGTAAACAGCAAAACCTGCTTGTTTGAGGTGCTGGGGTGAAAAATTATTTACTCGTAGGTGCTGGTTTAAAAGTATTGCGGGCTGGCTCGAGCAAGGATCGGAGGTATTTTTGAAAGCTTTTAAACGCGGTTAAATGTGCTGATCACGTTCACTTTCTTCGGGGGAATACACCCCTATTTAGGCACTTAAATTCTGTTCAGAACTTGAGTAGGCCTGACAGCGGGTAAATACTTCTCTAAATACTCGACAAACTGAATAAACTTTAGCAGAAGTGCCTTAAACTAGTCCCGTCATGTCAAGTCTGTCTCTAGTGTCTAAGTAGTCTAGTAATAATAATTGAATTTACAGCTAAAAGTTTATTATAGGAACATTAGCGCCTTCGCCAAAACGTAAATATTTTTCCACAATTTTTTGTTTCTTAAATTATTTCAACGGGACACAAATGCACGGTGTTGCATCAAGATCTGGATTTTCTTTTCTTTTTTTATTGGCAGGTTTCGGGTTTCATTTTTAACTTAAAAAAGGTGGAGTTTGTCAATTCGGTAGTATTTTTTATGTTTGTTACTTCATAACTCCGTCATTCATGAACCGATTTGGAAAAATCTTTTTTTATTTATATATTTGTTTGGCAATTTAGCTTTATTCAGAACCACTAACGCCTAACTACCCGACCAACACAGATTTTGTACAGGACAAAAAAGCTTAAATGTATTTAATATTCACAGATTTATATCGCTCCGTTCCATAAAAGTCACACCGAACAGGGCGTCAGTCAATGGCCGACGAAGTAGGTATAATCATTCAGTGAGAAAATATGTATAGCCCTTGGGTATAACTGCGAAGTCGTTACCCCCCAATTTGTTTATCCAGGAATGTATCATTTGCAATTCAGATCAGTTCGTCGGCAACATTAATGAAGATTTACTTTTAATTCAATTAAATCAGCTGGCAACAGATTTTGATGAACAACGTTATTTCAAAGGATTTAGGAGACTCGTTAAACGTTTGCTTGAACAATGATGAGATTGTTAATTGTATTATTTTCCGCTTGGTTCGTTATTTGGGCAGACGTTGAACGAAAGGCTGTGTCAATGTTATCTTTATGTAGGGTTCTAGATAACTTTATGAGCTTGTACGGTTATGAGGACGAATATGTAATACTTATCAACGTTTAGAAGCAATTTTCACCTACTGTTTCGATTTCATTTTCATGTTAATAAACGAAAACGAAACAAATTCTTCGGAGCCCTTAGGCCCCACGACGACTTTTTGTAGCGATGCTGTCGCGCGTCCGTATCGATACAGGCGCGATGCGGGCGCTAGCTGTTTGCCAAAATTAACGCGCGTCCGCGATGCATGTCGCGAGTTTACGAAGCGTGCGATAGCATCGCTACAAAAAGTCGCCGTGGGCGAGGGCCCTTATTATCATACAGTAGGTCACATCTATTGCTTTCCTTCGAAGATTATCAAAATTTGTACTCCACCAACAAAAAAAACAAATATGCGCGCACCTACCTGAATAAATAAGAAAATAATAACTTCATGAACCTAGAACTCCAAACTCCACTTATGCTGGAACACGAACCAGCTACAGTACTGTTAGTGCCCAACATTACCTGAACCCTCTTCTCACACTGCTTGCTCTCTTTTCGAAGGGTCAGGTAAAGCTGGGCATGACTGTGCCGTCTTGGCTCTTGACGTCATGGAGTGCCCTAGGTTGCTCGTTAGTTGTTGGAAGGAGCTCTCGTTATCACATCTAGCAGCCGATGAGGCAGTACGGATAATGGGCAAGAAAATACTTGATGGTTCTGTTAACTTTCTTACGAAAAGGTTTTGAGAAAATAGATTTTTTAATGAAATGGTGCGAAGTTGATTTATAAAAGTACCCTTAACGCAAACGAAAGGCACTTATTCTCCCCACCACTGCGATATTTTTTTTGTTCTAGACCATACCTGGGAACCTCCTAGTTTCGGAGATATTAGGAGTTAAAGTTCCAAATTTTTCACAGCTGTTTTTGTAAATACTAGTTTTTCAAGTTATAACTTTACTTAAATTAGCTCCATGATCCGTTTACTATTCAAAGCATCCATTAGCACATAAGCACAATGTTTTAAGCGTGTTACATTGAGTTTTACAGTAAAATGTGATTTTTGACCCCGAAAAAAATCGTTTCCCAGCAAAATTTTTTGCGTTGTGGTACCTAGTTTGATGTACAGAATGCTTGTTTGACAGCTGCGAGAAGGGTTAATTTACACCCTGTATCTGTATCTACCCACACTAGGAATTTCTCCTGTATTTCAAATTGAATTATATATATGTAATTCTTCTCTTTTTGATACTTGTATATATTTTATTATAATTTTAGTTCTGTAAATTGTAGTTTGTAAATATTGTAAATAACATATAAAATAATGACAGGTATATTACATTTATTAAATATTTAATTCCTTCAAAAAAAAAAAAAAAATTTTTTTTTTTAATTTCTGTTTTATGTATATTTTAGTCATACACATGAGTACATGGGCCATACATGATGCGATCCTGATATACTTTTGGTTAATCCTGACTAATCCATATTTATTTTCCATTGGTCTTTAAGTTTCTCCTTTGGTAATGGTATACACAACATTAGCACATCACAGTGTAAGTGTATGTCCGTTAGTCAGATCATTTATAAAAGCTTTTTAGCTAGGAAGGCTTCGCAAGCTGTAGAAGTCCGACATAATCAGTTGACACCAGTAAAGTGGTTTTTCCTAGAAGCCATTTCGTTTTCAACAAACAATAAAATATAGTGGGTTTACGTAAGTTGCAGCGAAGGCGATGAATGTTTTCATATTTAGGAATGATGGTACTATAGTGCTTGTTGCAAACAATTTAACGAAAATGCTACAGGATAATCGGATTTTCGATTAAAAAATCGAGGTCCTGTATTTACGTAACGTTTACACGACTCGCCCTCTGGGGAATTAGAAAGTTCAACACATCTAATCACATCTCTCCGGATTGACTTCAAAGGGATGGCGATAAAGTTATAATTGGCCCAGTTTTTATTTTGTGAGTTCATTTAAATGGAAACCTACACGAGTATACGGAACACGTGACGGAACGAAAAGGTCATAATATGACGTTATGAAAAATGTACGTGATCGACGACTTCCTAAGACTTTAGCCTACAGAGTTTTATAACAACACGCTTTTGCCCGCGGGTTCGCCCGCATGCTTGACGGAAATATCGAAAATGACGATTTTCCATACAAACTTTCACCCCCTTGGGGGCTAAATTTTGAAAAATCCTTCCTTAGTGGATGCTTACGTCGTGTCATCATAAGGAGGGATACGTGTGCGAAATTTTAAGTTGCTCTAGGGGTTTGTCCTGTGCGTTGATCCTCAGTCAATCAGCTTTCCCTTTTATATATAAAAAATAAAAACTAATAACTTTTCAGACTTTTGGTCTAACTACCTTCGATTGATTTCGTGATTATTTGGTCAGTGTCGAAGGTTTCGTTAAATTAAGTTCAACGAGGAGCTCGTGGCTTAATAAGAACTGCCACTCGGGTCGATCTTTAGGTAAAAGCTGTGCTTGCCTGGGTTGGTCTGTGGATGGGTGACCGCCCGACATTCCGAGGCAATAAGATTAAAAATGGATAACAAACTCCATAAATCTTTGTTTTGTTAAAGGTCAAACTTGTTCAATACTTCGTTGTAATTATTTCTTATGTCAGCAGAAGTTCTTTACATAAGTTTGAAAGGTCAGAGAATACATAAGACTGCCTTTTTTTCTATGAATAAGTTATTAGAAATCTATACAAGTATCAAGCAATAAAGACAATATTGATATACCCACACATTGTAGATATCTTCTATTATTTCATAGTTATTCATAAACTCATTTCTTAAGGGACTAGAAAAATAAATGGATGAAATTGAAAAGAAGTTACATGCGTGGTATGTCGTAGGTACACATTAGATACTATTCTTGTGTTCTAGATCGCTACACGTAAGTCCCATGTATGAATCGAACCCTGGACCTCATGCACAGCTGCAGCAGCCGTGCTTGAGACCACTAGACCCACGAGGCAGTCGTAAATGTTTTTTTTGTTTTTTTTAGAAAACGTTGCCCCACACTAGGAATTTCTCCTGTATCGTGGGTGCGTTCACAAACATTTAAACTCACATACACAACTACACCCATACCCGAAACAACTATCTGTAGGCCATACAAATATTTGTTCCGTGCGGGGATCGAACCCGCGACACGCAGCGCAGCAGTCGAATCTCTCAGCCACTGCGCCAACCGTGCCGTCAATTAGACAGCAATAATGACTTGACTGAGCGGGCCCAGTGGTGTCGGCCCCGACTTACGAACAGTAGGTCGGGAAGGAAAACATCGTGATGAAACCGGCATGTCTTAGAACCAAAAATTCGAAGACATGTGACATCTACCAACCCGCACTGGGCACGCGTGGTAGATTATAGCCCATGCCTCTCCTAGAGGAGGCCTGAGTCCCTGCTGTGGGAACATTATAGGCTGATGATGATGATGATGATGATGATGAATGACTTGTAGTCGCTGTAGCTGTCGTAATTGACTAGTCTCTCTTAATAGGTACTGTCAGTGTACATGAAGGGTTCCGTACCATCGTAGTAGGCAAGCCCCCTTAAATTTGTATTATTTCTTGTTAAAGCGGCAACAGAAAAACATTTTGGAGAAAGAACATAAGTTTGTTTTTCATAGTGTTTGTATGAATGACAAAGTTATTTGTGCGGTTTTTTAGTAGTTATTTCTCAAAAACTATTTACTATATATTGTTCAAAGTTTTTATTCATCATAGTTTAAAAGTTAGAGGGGGGACACACATTTTACCACTTTGGAAGTGTATATCTTTTAAATGATGGGCTTTGAGAAAAAATGGTTTTAGAAACCTCAATGTAATTTTTTAAGACCTGTATATAGACACCCCACACGTATAGGTTTGATGCAAAATGTTTTTAGTTTCAGTTCCATGTTTGAGACCCCCCTTAATCTTTAAATTTTTGTATGAAAATCGTAAAGCGGTTCACAGAATACATCTACGTACCTAGTTTTAACTGTGTAGTTTTAATAGTTTCCGAATAAAGTGGCTGTGACATTGCCATTTGGCTAAGGAACCCTAAAAAGAATAAAGCCCCTATTCACTAACACTCTTCACCACAAACAAAAGCTTGCTGTAGATTTTTCCTAGGTATTACCTACAGCTACAAATAATTGTCTTAAGTGTAAAATTGCAACCTGTTTGTAACTATTTCACGCTGGCAACACTTGGCTACCCACGTCACTGCCAGCACAAAGCTGCAGTTTACTGGCCTCGTTCAAAAGCACCGTTTGTTGTCGTCTTGACAGCCACTTATAAAGAAAAAGGGGAGGTTTCTCCCTTTTATTATGTTATTAAGTGGTAAATAGCATTATTAGGGTCGAAATATTCCCGTCGGGGCTGCGGGTTGTTCGCAAGAGATACCGCGGCCTCGACATGAAGGGCTAAGACGGAACATGGGTGGTTTTTAGTCAGTAGAAGTCTGACACTCCCTTTCGCTCTGCCCAAGAGCGGGAGTTATTTGATGATTTTCCACCCGCCAAAAAAAAAAAAGGGTCGAAATATTGTTGCTAGCAATGCAGAGTTTTAAAAAGAATAACAAAAGAGATGACGTGACTACTTGTACGCATACCACGTTGGTTGGTTCTAGGTGCCGAGGGAGAATTTAAAGATTTGGGTAGGCCTTTGCCCAGCCGTGGGACAGTATGTCAAAAAAAAAAGTGTTACAAAGTTGATAGCCGTTAAGTTAAAGTCTTGCAACTACCGCACTTTCGCAGTTTTAATGCCTTGTGGCTGGGTCTGTCACTACATTTCATTTTTGTATTATCTTCGACAATTCAAAAGTGCATGTAACTGGCCTACTTTAAATAAATGCTTTGGGGTCGGCTTCCAGTCTAACCGGATGCAGCTGAATACCAGTATTTTACATGGAGCGACTGCCTATCTGACCTCCACAACCCAGTTAATACTAGGTAATACGATACTCTTTGGTAAGACTGGATGTCAGAATTTCTGGTCACTGACTACCTGTAACGACTGCCAAAGATCTAAATATGGCAGCCGGGACCAACAGCTTAACGTGCTTTCCGAGGCACGGAGGAAACTCGGTATGTCGGGCGGTCACCCATCCACAGACCGACCTAGGCAAGCACAGCTTTACCTAAAGATCGACCCGAGTTCTTATTAAGCCACGAGCTCCTCCTTCTGATGTAATTGTTATCCTCTGTTTAATTTGGCCTTTGGTCGTAACTAGTGTCCTCAACAGAACCCCAAATTGATTTAATATTAAAATATCAAACTTTGTGATTAATTTCGATAAGCACTTCAGGTGAACAACAATTCATATTCAATAAATACTTTAGATATCGCTGTTAAATTTTACTAATTGCTACATAGTTAAGAGGGGTTTGACGCATTTGGACAATCATCAGAATTTTTTTCCGAATCTCCACTCATCTTAAAAAGTGCTCCTTTTGCGAAGTGCACCAATTGAGAAGTGCACCAGTTGCGAAGTGTACTATATGAGAAGTGCACCAGTGGCTAAGTTCACCATTTGAGCATGGTGTACAAGTTGAGATGGAGCATGGTGTACAAGTTGAGATGTGCACCAAATGCGTCAAACCCGTTAAGAGTTTCCATGGAGTTTCTTGCCTTGTCTTCTCCATAGAGATTTACGGTTTGGAATGGGCAACTACAGTACTTTCACAAATTAATACGCCTTGTGACTGTGACTTGCAGCTTCGTTTTCTTTGTTTTTCTGACATTCAAAAGTGCCGGTAATAATCTATTTGAAATAACTGCTTTGAGTTGAGTTTGAGTTACAGGCACGAGCAATAAAATCTAAACACTAAGTAAAATTTTTAAAGTAATTTTCATTTATTACATTGATTAATGTTTTTCATGCTCATGAACATAACATTTTAGAAGCCAATATACGAAATGGGACTTATCTCAAAGTAGAAACCGTTCTTTCACGAGGAAAACCTTTTAAGCTAAGTGTTTACATTCAATTGCTTTTGATTGTACTAGGTTACTTTTGCACTTGACTGTGCGTGGTGTACCATAAATAAATACAGTCTCTTTCGAACAACCTGCAGCCCCGACGGGCGTCGGCCCTTGCCATGTTGCTGACATCTCTATGACGCGCGCGTGGAACACGAACGCGCCGTCGATACGGCCTGTCATCGTCATAAGACGGACGGACGGCGAGCTAGCCCATTACTCACCGTCCACAGGCCCGCGTCTACGGTGGCCGGAAGTCATTTCGTGGCTCCCGACGCCCTGAGCGTCTCCCGCCAGCGCCGCGGCGGCTTGGACGAGAGGTTCTTTCCCTCTCACGTTCCACCACCTCCGTTTATGGTACAAATAAGTACAGTCGATTTGCTTTACTACCATAAGGATAAATGTAGGATAAACGTCAAAAAACGACAAGGTCTATTTGTCTGTAAACTAGTGTCATAGAATTAACCATTCCTACTTCTCTCTCTCTCTTAAATTTCAGCAGTGACCTCCTTTCTAGCAATATTATCCGTCATACAGAATGTATCCTAATCTTTAATTTACTTAAAACTGTTACCACAAATGGAATGTAACTAGAGGTCGAGTACGTTTACCTATTCACAAAGGTTATCGGGTATAAACTAATTAATATGACATATATCTCACGACGTATTAGTGCTAAAAGCCTTTTAACATAGTTTATTGATATTAATCGTTCCCAAAGACGTAACGCGAATAAACTCGATGACAGACGAAATTAATATCAATTTGAAAACGATTATCAACTGTTTGGAACTTCTAAAGCATTTTGAGACAGTTACTATGAAACTTACAACGTTATCTAGTGGTCGCAAGTGCGACTGCTGTGCACGAGGTTCTGGATTTGATTCCCAGGTCGGGCACGGTATTATTAAGGTTTTTCTTCAGGAATTTTGTTGGAATTGTGCATAGTTGATGCCTCACCCTCCTCTACACCTCTGCCTAACCCTTTAAGCATTACAGGCGTGATGTTATGTTATGTTTACTACAAAACTTTTACGGTTAGTCGGAATTATAATACATATCTACCTAATGGTTAGGCGTGGGAAAGTTACCAAGTCGTTTCACATTTTTAAAGCGATCCTGGCTAATGTAATAAAATATATTAAAAAAAGAGGCCCTTTTTACTGTACAAAATAAAACTAACATACTTTTCTATTGTAAACTTTTTTCGCACTTTACTAATCCTATCAGACTTGTTTTGTCTCTGAATGAAAATTCTAGTTTCATCACACAAAAACACATTTTAAAAGGATTCGAGTCACACTTAAAAATCCAGACAAAAAATGCTGAAAACGACAGCCATGGACAGTGATTAAGGCTAACCTTATAATGGATGTTACCTTTGCCTTTTTGAGTGACACAATTCGAATACTGGTCGTTTAAACCGAATAGAAACTTAGGCATCGTTCACGGCCTCGGGTGATGCGACTTGCACGTGAGTTGTTACGTAATTCGCGTCATGTGGACTTGGATTATAATTTTATTTATGCTGTCATTTGTTTTCTACCTAGGTCGACGACGAAACAGACTTGTCACTTGAGCGTGTATCTCATTGATGATATAGTCTAAGGGCCATGGAAGGGGGAAAAGAAAAATAATTCAAAATGATAAAGGGGGGATTTCACAGTTCAGTTTTCCCCCCCCAAAGTATTCTCTCAGGGAGGAAAAGTGGAATAACTTAAAATGCCAAGGGGACTTTCTGGACATTTTTTACATGTGTCCAGTTTTCCCCCCTGAGGGGTTTTTCTCAGGGGGGAAAAGTGGAATAAGCCGAAATATTTACTGGAGGAAAGTCATAACCTTGAATACTTGGGTTTAAAAAAAAGCGTGTGGTACTTTGACCTTCAGTATCTCCGTAACTAATAAAATAAAATAAAATATCGCAAGAACTGAAGAACAAACGCTTTTCAGGTTCGTTAATGGTGTTTTTGCACCCCTTATATCTCGGGAGTTCTGGACCAAGGCCACGCATGATGAATATTACATGAACTCTTCATATGTTTTTCACTTCATTGCGTAATTTGTATTGACGTGACGGAGCGGATTATGAATTAGACGTGTAATGGAAAGCGAAGTGAGTGATATAAGCATAATGTGTTATGGGGTAAAAATTGCGAGGCGGTAAATCCTAGTAATATTATAAATGCGAAAGTTTGTGAGTATGTATGTATGGATGGATGGATGGATGTTTGTTATTCTTTCACGCAAAAACTACTGAACGGATTTGGATAAAATTTGATACACAGATAGTTTATAACCTGGATTAACACATAGGATAGTTTTTATCTCGATTTTACCTTCCCGTGAGATAATTTTCGAGTAGCGGGCGAAGCCGCAGGCAACACCTAGTGAGAAATAAATGAGCGATTTTTGTCGGGGTGACTGACGGTTGTAGGAAGGAATTAAGGCTTACTGCTTGATAAAGCAAAATGTTGAACTAACCTTCGATACTGACCAAATAATAACGAAATCAATTGAAGGTAGTTAAACCCTCCGTCGGGGCTGCGGTTTGTTCGCAAGAGATACCGCGGCCTCGACATAAAGGGCTAAGAAGGAACATGGGTGGTTTTTAGACAGTAGAAGTCTGACACTCCTTTTCGCTCTGCCCAAGAGCCGGAAGGGTTATTCGAAGATTCGATTTTCCATCCGCCAAAAAAAAAGAAGGTAGATAGACCAAAAGTCTGAAAAGTTCTTAGTCTTGCTATGAAGTATCATGGTATTCAGTTACTGTACTAGATTGTCACTCCTTGTAAAAAACTGGTAGGTATTCATCTGCTTGTGATGAGAATGGGAGCCAGCTTCAACTTGGTTGCGTAAAGTCTAGTAGAAGATGAAGTAAACTGTTCTCAGTGAAAACCCCATTCTTCAAAATCAATAAAATTATCCTCAGAAAAAACCTGGTATTAAATTCTAAAATTAAGTTGAATCTACGTCTTCTAATTTCCTATACAAAACCCAAATATAAATTTTCAATTTTTACTCATTCTCTGAGAACCACACAGACATCGCAAGTCCTGTTGCTATGCTAAACAACATTAAAATTCTGTTGCTATGTAATTTTGATTAAGGTCAAAAGTAGCCGGCTGGTGGGTCAGGCCAGGCCATGAATGATTGATGAACGGCCCACTGTCTACGCTGTGACATCACGATAATGTCAGGAGCCTCGTTCACACTAAACTTGACCACTGTATTAGATAACAGCTGTTGAATGGCAGCAGATTTAAGTCAAAGTTATCCGAAGATCTATCTATCTATATTACAGGTAGTCATTGGCCTGAAAGTCTGACAAACAGTCTTACCAAGTTATCGAGTTGTGGAAGTTATACAGGGTGGTGCCGACAATACGACAATAAATGAAACCACTAGTGGTTGTAGTTCATAGGAACATTATTAAATTATCAAATAAATCTTAACACCAAAATTAAAAAAATTAAAAAAAAGACAATAAAACTAAGTAGCATAAAACTGTAAACGAAATACGTTACAATTTACAAACAAACATTGGTTTACTAACCTTAGGAATAATTTTGCACCGATTAACGTGTGGAAATAAAATGTAACAAACGAATTTGGCAAAGAAATGTAGGTAGGTTTGTCGTATCGTCTGCACCACGACAGTGTTAGGATTTATTTGATAATTTAAAAATGTTCCTATGAACTAGAACTACCAGTGGTTTCATTTATTGTCGTATTGTCGGCACCATCCTGTATAAGCCGTCGCTCCATACAAAATATTGGTAATCAGCTGCATCCACTTAAGTGTAACTCGCGCCAATCCTAACCTAGTTGGGAAAAAGCTTAGCAGATGAACGTCGTGTTTAACGCCTAAATTCTTTTACTTAGTTTCACCCAATCTATTAACGCAATGGAAGCCTAGCTGTACTTGCAGGCAGTTAGCCAGTTTTATCCTGAAGAAATGTTGTTTTATGTATAGTGTAGTGTACACCGTTAAATATTGAAAACTAGATAATGATAAGCCGTGGCTATATCATAAGTGACTAATAGATACTGGCACTCTATATAGTGTGATATAAAACTGTGTTTGTGGCCGCTACAATAAATAATAGCCACAATATAGAGCTTTCAACGTAAACATCATTTCATTCGTATAAAAATGCTAAACTATAGTAAACGACAATTTTCCATAGACATTGAACTATAACCTCATAAAAAACTGGCCAAGTGCGAGTCGGACTCGCACGTGAAGGGTTCCGTGACAGATAATGTGCAGCATAAACGCCTGTATCTTTTGATTGGGTAGGCTATGACCTTTGTTTTTTTCACAGCTCCAAGGGACAGTAGACCTGAGTATTTGATATGAATTTCAGCTTGATACCTAAGCCTAAACGCGTTTCTGGGAAAAAGAATCTTGACAGACAGACGGACAACAAAATGATCTTATAAGGATTCCGTTTTTTTTCTATTAAGGTACGGAACCCTAAAAACGAAAAGAGAATCGCTTGGGGACTAAACCATGCCTATTTTTATCAACGAGGAATATTAATGAGTTCCGGGTAGAAAGCTGCGGGTGCAAATACACACGCAAATGATAATATTCAACGGTTTGACTCGAGTTGTGCTATGTTAGTCTTGGCTTGTTAAAAGAAAGAACCAGAAATGCTGCTCAACAGATTGCAAAACTTTCAAAATCAAAATCAAAAGTCATTTATTCAAACTAGGCTGATAATCTGCACTTTTCGAACGTCAAAATTTACTTTACTTTACTTATTTACAAGTGACAGTCCCCCAAAACGCCCACACTTCGACACTTCCTAGTGTTTTTGCTGGAAAGAAGAAGTGGCGGAACAAACTGCCTTGCAACACATATGTCTGTTTGGTTAGAAGAACCAGACTCGATACAATAGTAAGATGTAAGTTAATATTACGATTGACTACAATCAATAATAAAAAAAAAGTATATATTAATAAAACATAAAAAAGACATAACATATCAGTAAACTAATTATGGAGAAAAAAAAATCTTTATAAAGAATAACTTGTAGGTAGCTTAGTTTATACAGCATGTTAGTTTAAACTAGGGACATATTAAAACCCGCAATATGCTGAAAACATATGAACAAAAAATAAACACTGATAAATAACATACAGAACCATACCAAATGTTTAGAAAAAGTCTCGCAACCCTAGCACTTATCACAGGAAATGTGCGCGGGTTAATGACTTTTACGTATAGTCCATTTTGCCTTAATATTTTAAAACTGGCGTAAGAGACGTCTAATAAAGTGAGATCTGAAGAGCGTGCGGAGCCATGCCACAATTACGTCACAAATTATTATAGGTTATACTTTTTTTTCATATTTGGGACGAGAATCGAATACTAAAAACCCTCCTTCAATAAGTCCCTTGTTTAACCTAATAAACTGTATAAGATAATACCTAATACTTAATACTTAATGTACCTGTTACACCCTTTTTTTTTTGGGGGGCTGGGAAATCATCAAATAACCCCTCCCGCTCTGGGCAGAGCGAAAGGGAGTGTCAGACTTCTATTGACTAAAAACCACCCATGTTCCTTCTTAGCCCTTGTGCCGAGGCCGCGGTATCTCTTTCGAACAACCCGCAGCCCCGACGGGTACCTACCTATTATACCCTCACCACTAAAACGTGTAGTTTTGGACTTTACATCACATCCTTCGTAGAACTATCATATTTATAGTTTTAACTAAATTAATATCTGATAAGTTTGATAACACTTCGATGTCATCTTTTTCTCAAGAAATACACTAACATTTAAGCCGATTATAGCAGTAAAGATTAGAAACGAGCAACAAACTACTAAGTTTTAATCCCTTAATCATGTTCTCCTCTCTGCAAAGTAATCACGAAACTAAAATCTCAAAGGTAAACAGAAAAATCGTTTGTCACAAAAACTTTGTCTATTTGCTAGAGAGAAGTAACCGTTTAACGGCTCGTTCACGTCCTCATACTCGGACCTCGGACAAAACAAAAACTGGCCAAGTGCGAGTCGGACCCGCACATGAAGGGTTCCGCACAAATCGCGTTTGTTGTATGGAAGCCCCCTTAAATATTTAATTTATTTTACTTTTAGTATTTTTTGTTATAGCGGCAACAGAAATCCATAATTTGTCAAAATTTAAACTGTCTAGCTATCGCGGTTCTTGAGATACAGCCTGGTGATAGACGGACGGACGGACAGACAGCGAACTCTTAGTAATAGGGTCCCGTTTTTACTCTTTGGGTACGGAACCCACTGGGCAACCGTGTTTCAGTTAAGTATCGGTCACTAATTACCAGTCACCCTATATATTAGTTCTCGTGACTGTATTCTGTGCCAAGAGTGTAAACTTTGTTTATTTGTTAAATAGGGTAACCGTGTAACCTAGCGAGTCACTAGTGCCAATTATAAACAAAACTAATTACCGGTGTGTTCTCAGAGGATTTGTACGACCGCAAACCGGAGGGGCGAGGGTTAACGAATTTTTACCTGAAAATTGTCGAGTTGAAAGGTCATGTTATTTTTGTAGCCTTTTTTTGTTGAGCTATACTAACTCTCTTTTTTTGTTGCGTCAGCCGCTGTAATTGAATTGGAATGGCTTATAATCGAACTAGATCGCGAAAAATGGAAGGAGGGAAGGGATGCTTTTGCCCTGCAGCGGGTATCTTAATTTGCCTCAATAAATGGTGAGTGCGATGTAAAAATTTTTGCAAGTTAAGAGCGTCCAAAGTACCTAAACGATATAATTAACAAATCAAAAATAACAAATGATAGTACCATTAAACTTTTCCTTCATAGTGAGATAAGGAGCAATGAGGGGTTCCACGGTTCCACCAAACGGCTTAATTACGTGGCTGAAAGACGAAACGCTAACGCTATCTTATTTGGTCTAAATAAATGGATAGTTCCTACATTTTGACGCTAGTGAGAATAGGCAATCATACCTCTCTAATTTCCACCCCGCGCGCGATTTTTCAAATCGCCTACATATTTTTTTTTAATTTAAAAAAAAAAAAGAAAACGTTGCCCCACACTAGGAATTTCTCCTGTATCGTGGGCGCATTTACAAACATTTAAACTCACATACACAAACACCCAGACCCGGAACAACATCTGTAGGTCATACAAATGTTTGTACCGTGCGGGGATCGAACCCGTGACACGCAGCGCAGCAGTCTAATCGCTCAGCCACTGCGCCAAACGTGTCGTCAAAAATTATTAAAGTACCATTATTAAACTTTTCCTTCATAGTGAGACGCGCTAAGGAGCAATAAAGGCCACCGTTACACCAGACGGCTTAATTACGTGGCTTAAGGGCGAAAGCTTTTACCTTATATACACAAAACACCCTTTGAACTGAAGATCACGGGGAAATACTTGAATATCTAAGTTGCTCGTAAATGCTTCGAATTTCATTGCCATGGGTTAATACATATATAAGTAACATCGGTAGCACACCAGTTATGTTAAAGTCCCGTGTAATATCGGGGCGAGCCCGATACCATTTTCATTAAATACAAATTCTTTAGACTGCCTTGTTGGTTTAGCTGATAAGAAAAGAAAGGAATAAAAATATTTGTCGCAGAAACATGACGAGCATATAAGGAGACACAAAAAAAGCATTACACGTGACTGCGCCACGTGAGATCCTGAAACTACTCTGTAACAGCAAGGAATCTGAATGTAGGCCCAGTTGATCGCAGTAAACTCCCCGTAAGCCCCCAATTACAAGGGACTTAAACATAACTACGATGTACATTTAGTACCCAGTATTACCTACCCTCTCTAATAAACAAGAAGAAGGCACGTGGTGTGAGAAGAGTGGTCAGGTAATGGTGGGCGCTGACTGTACGATGTACGTATTAAGATGGACACAGTATTAGCTTACTTACATATCGGCAAATAGACACATGTTGCTGTGTAAGAAATCATAATAATATAACAAAGACATAACATAACAACACGCCTATAATCCCGAATGGGGTTAGGCGAAGGTGTACCTACCCAATAGTACACCCACATTTCACTAGTCATTTTTGAGTCCCATATAATAGGGAGCGAGCCTAATGCTATCAATTGGGCACAAAATTAAATGCAGACTTCCTGGCTGCTATCCCAATACCACTTTGCCCAACCTGGGAATCGAACCCAGGACCTCTAAATATTATGCACAGCAGTCGTGTTTGCGACCACTAGGCCTATGAATAAACAAAATATTAAACATTTATTTAATAATTAGCCAACGACGGCTTCAAAATTTGACTCATGGTAGGGTTGAGGGTCTGCTCCCAATAGTCCATTGTCATAAACCGATAAAAGTTTAACTGGATTTAAATCAGCTGACTTGTCTCTAAATACGTCAGGGCCGACCAAGTCTCCAGTGTGAAGGGCTGTCGAAACTTTTCTAATTCAATAAAGAAGTAAACGCCAGTTATAATAAAGAGCCATTTCCATAGTAAACTTTACTATGGAAATAGTACCCCTCGGTCACGATCTATACGTTCAAGCGAGACGCAGGTTTCGAGAGTTACACGCTCAAGCAACATCCGTGTTGCAAGTTACAGATACAATTTTAATTAAATAAGATTTTATAATTATGTACATTTTGGTTTAGCATTATTTTCATAAAAAAGACTAGGATTAGGTATCCTATTACTATTTAAAATTAAAATAACAAAAGAGTAAAATCATTATTTAAACTTAAATAATTTGGTGATACTGTGGAAACAAAAGAAAATATCATCAAACACCGTTAAAAGAGCTCTCATAATTATTGAATCTTGGATTTTATAATAACAAGTGAACGCTCTCGGTGATCCCGAGCGCCTTGAGACGAAGGAAACAAATGACACGCTCTCACGTGAACTCTCTCGGAAATCGCTCGTCGCGACACAATTCTGATCGCACGACCCGAGGTCGAGAGTAAGGCATTAAGATTTAAATATGTATTATGCACAGGGAGGAGTATAAATAGGTAACCTAGATGTTTACATTTTAATGTAGTACTACATAATTATGTTGACGTGAAAACAGGCCCGGTATTGTAACCTTCGTTGTTTTAAAAATAAAATTCGGCAAAGGTCGAGCCTTTTAAAGGGCTGGCATAAAATTAAAAAACTTTCCAGTGAAACCTATTTACTTCGTTTTTGTGTTTTTATTTTTCAGATATGTCAACATTTCAAATAGATTGTGTGATCCATCAGATAGCAATGCTGCACGTTTGATGTTTTTCTTGTATTTATAACGGGTGATATATCGATATTTTCAAGTTAACATTTTAATGGATAAGTAAATATTTTTTTACCAAGGCAAGTTGGTAACTTAGTAATGATATTGAGTACAAAACCATTACTGAATAAATAACGATGTAGGTAGTACAATCCGATAGACCCTTTTAGCTTTCCATTTTAATATTTAACGATATGACAGAAGGTCAATTCTTCTTTGTTTATCGTGATTCGTGTGGTTAGTGCCTAAACTCGTGCCAGATTTTTTATATATCGCCCTCTCGCCTCTGATCTGGCTGCATATGCCGTCGAGAAATATCTTTCAGGTATGCTGGTTTGCCCGTCGGGGCTGCGGGTTGTTCGCAAGAGATACCGCGGCCTCGACATAAAGGGCTAAGAAGGAACATGGGTGGTTTTTAGTCAGTAGAAGTCTGTCACTCCCTTCCGCTCTGCCCAAGAGCGGGAGGGGTTATTTGATGATTTCCCATCCCCAAAAAAAAAAGTAAGCTGGTTTCCTCACAATGTTTTACTTCACTGCAGCAAGTGACAATAATTATTATACGCACATGAATACGACAACTCAAGCGTGCGTATCTTGGGTTCGAACCTGAGACCTATAGCTTGGCAGCCCGATGGTTACACCATTTGACTATTATTGCTTATCCCTTATTTTACAGAAATAATTTCAATATTGTTTTTGAATATAACAATTGATGAAGTCAATAGCTAAACAATTAAAAACAACGATGAAATATATTGAATGTAAAACTTACTTTCCTAACTTTGAGAATAATTTACTAAGCTATTTATATCTAAACTTTCGTTTGTTCGTCAGTTGAGCGGTGGATCGCATTTAATTTAAAGAAATAATTTAAATATTGTTTTTGAATATAACACTTGATGAAGTTAATAGCTAAACAATTAAAAACAAAGATGAAATATATTGAATGTAAAACTTACTTTCCTTACTTTGAGAATAATTTACTAAGCTATTTATATCTAAACTTTCGTTTGTTCGTCAGTTGAGCGGTGGATCGCATTTAATTAGATTTTCTATGGGCAAATATTGGGTCAAGGAGGACATTCTACGTCTTGAGTTCCTCACCTAGTGAGGAATGAGGTCCGTCGCGAGACAGATATTTTTAATTATCTAGGTCCTCTAGCTCCGTAGTATTGTACTGGCTTTGTAGAAAAATACTTTCATGACTAGTTCTTGAATTTGTTTCGTGTTTTGAATCCTTGTTTATTGTGTGTGGTTGACCAAAAAGTTATGAAAATTGTCAGAAGTTATGAAAACTTAACTTAACTTGGGCCTTGCAGTGATATAAATTAAAATCAAGAACCAGAATATGTAAACCAGATACGCTGTTGGTGATGATGCCATCATCTGCCTAGCCTTTTCCCAACTATGTTGAAGTCGGTCCAATTCCAGTCTAACCGGATACAGCTGAATACCAGTATTTTACATGGAGCGGCTGTCTATCTTACGTCCAAAACCCAGTTATTACTGGGTAATACGATACCTCAAAAGGTATCGTCCTACAAAAGTAAAATTGGACGTATCCAACATGTAATTATGAAAGAAGTACTTCATAATTCCACGCTCCTAAAGAGTATGTAACATTCATTATTAATCCTTCTCTCTCGAATTCGTCCCCGGTTTATCTCCCGATTAACTTTGTATTTCATAAAGTTGATTACTTCGTGATCCTTCCAAATAAATCTAGATACAAACAGAGTAATTACAGTAGAGAGTTGATCGGATTTCATTTTATGCTTCGTTTAGCCGTCTTAAGTTTGAGTTGTAATGTAAATTTATTTGTTTAAGGAGGTTTTATATCGAACGTGTTTTTTGTCGAGATTTGTCGAAGTATGACGTCAGTTACTTGGTACTAAGCCTTGGATTAGTACTCTGTTTATAGCGTGTATCAAAAAATTTCATATTCAAGGTCATATTTAAGGGAGTGGTGACAGAACTTCAAACTGAACCAACATCGTTATCGCGATAAAATAATAATCAGCTGTCCCTTATAAAACTTTAGTACCTAGTCAACCCAAATAATTATGTCTTATTGTGTATCACTCATTTCTTTTTTCATACACGCTGTATAGATTCCTATATATGGTTAGGAGATATTTGTGTGAATGTAGTTAGTTATCTAGAAATTGGAATATTGAAACTGTTTAGACGTTCTAGGTATTTGTGTATGTATTCACTTTATCGTACAGTACGAAGTTTAGGCTTTCAGGGAACTGTCAGTGTGGCATTCATTTGATTCGCTTCTATGAATAAACTCAACTTTGTATGGCTTAACTGTTATTACCAGTAGACCCGAAAGAAGAGAGTACCATCACAATCATCTGACTAGCCTTTTCCCAAATATAAAAAAAACGAAAGCTATGTTTGGGTCGGTGTCCAGTCTAACCAGATTCAGCTGAATACCAGTATTTTACATGAAACGACTGACGAAGAGAGCCAGAATAAAAAGGTTACTAACTTTAAATTTTGTAGCAGTGACTGATCAATACAAAAAACTGCTCCAAAACCAAAATCAAAAATAGCTCTCAAACCATAAATTCAAAATGTCGATAAAGCAATCTTTTTATACGTAGGTACAACAGTAAAATAACAAATGAGTCAATATCGCTGCGTACGTGCTCTTTATTCGAGAAAGCCTTTAACGTGAAAAATGGAGGCGATTCAATAATAAAATAACATTTTTTCGCACGAGTAACCTTTCAGGATTTGTGCGAAAGTAATCGCCATGTTTAAAACTTCATACTTTTTCTTTGATCGGGGTAATGAACTGCTGGTCTTGGGCTAACATTGAAGGCTTTGGCTCGTTTACGAGAGAAAACTTAACCAATAACAATTAGATTCAAAGCTAATATAAAGAGTATCCAATCAGCAAGCATTGTTCATGGCAATAAAATTTAGAGGGGGCTACATTAAATCGTATAGAGCCTCATCATCTTCCTGCCCTTATCCCATTCTATTTGGGGTCGGCGCAACACATTTTCTTTTTCCATTCTTCCCTGTTAGACGTTACGGTGGCATTTACTCCTTTCTCTTTCATATCATTCCTCGCACCACTTATCTTTTCTTTGGACTTCCTCTCCCTCTCCATTCATCAATATTTCCTACACATATCTACATGAAATCGTAAAGCCTAATTGAACGTACAGTACCCGGATCGACTTTTTGAAATTGGTGTATTTTATACAAAGAATAAAAAGAATTATCAAAAGAAGCAAATCATACGCAAGCAATATCAAACGCTCTACGAAGCCGAAATTAGCCGATTGTCTCTTTCCAAAGGTCGATGTGCAATATTTGTCGCCGGATACTGTAATTGGCATTTTGAAATTCGAAAACAATCGATACGGAATCCAATATGATTAAAAAAATGAGATGATGAGTGCACTTAGCGCGAACGTGCGGAGTAAGCGAAACAGTTTTTTTTTTAAATATATTGACATAAATTCATGTCGCTGATTGTTATTATGGAGATGGAAAGTAAGAGTGAGCAGGCATGCTCGTTCCATCACAGACCATCATCTCATCTATCTCTTTTCATCAGACGTGATCGAGGTCAAGAGCATGTTCATTTTGCCATAAAAAAAACGCTGAGCCCAAATATAGAAAGATGAGATATGATCCACAAAAATGTCGTATGTTTTGATCTTAGAATATGAAAAATCACCTCAAATCTCGATCTGAAAGCGGAGAATATGGGAAAGATGGTTTTTATGAGATTACCGATTTTGAATAAACCGACGGCTTAGTTTTAACTGATTTTAAATGACGTGTTAGACAAATACAGCGTTATAGAAACGTGACGTCATATTTCATACCGCCATAGTTACGTAGTACAAATGGCCGTTTCGCGCGACAAGGATAGAAAGTTCCCACCAAAAACTTCTAAAGCATGTAGCTTCTCCATTTTTCGATCGATTTTATTATTTTTTTCACACATCGTGTTATTTCTGTTAGTTCTTTGAAATAACTTAACATTTTCGTGAATTTTTAACAGTAGTCAAATAGTCAATTTGACGCCATTCCTTGCTTGCCTCGTGCATTCGTGAAGTGGATCACTACATGAGACTTAAATAGAATTGGTGAAATGTGGGTATACACCTCTGCCCAACGCTTCGGCAATTCCTGGCATGATGTTATGTTATGTTATGAAGTTATTCATGTACGTGTTGCTTGTTACCTGTTGAAATGTCGACATAAATTCGCGTTGTGCTCAACTCGTTAGCAGTTTTACTTGAGAGCTGTTACGCCTTTGAATACATTTTACCTAAGAGCTTGAAGAAATACTTTTATTATGTAGATTTCGTATTTTATAATTTATAGGTCCAAGTAAGTTTTATACAGTGTGGTGCCAACGATACGACAATATAATCTACCTAAATGTCTGTGCCAAATTCTCTGGACAGAGCGGAAGGGATTCCGCTCTGTCCAGAGCGTGGGGGGGAGGGGGGGGGGGTTATTTGATGATTTCCCACCACCCAAAAAAAAGTAGCACTGTGAAACATCATACTGAATATTCAATATAATATAGTTCGCTTTGTATGAGCTTCCCCTACAATGAGAGATTATGCTTAATTCGATTAAGCATACATTCTTCGTCATACTAAGTCTTGCTTTCTAAATAAGCTCCAAGGAAACGGAGCACCTTTTCAATCCAAAACAAAATCTGACTTCTCAATCACCATCCCCTTACAAACAAACTTTTTTCGTAAATTCAACGAGATTAATCTCTTAACTAAGCTTTAGCGAATTTTATCGCCGATAAAAAAAGTATGAACATCAGCAACGGTATTTCTGACTTAATTGACTTTCTAATTATACCGTGGGAGTTTCACTGACTGCCTAAACACAGCTAATAGCGACCAAAAAATAATTCACCCCAAAGACTGCCTCGTAGATATTTTTAACTCATTTTTTGTATCAACGGGGTTTTAGAGAGTTAAAGTAAATACATTAATCGGTATAAATTTACTCGTAGATTAATATCTTTTACATATTTATTTAGTTATTTACATTCATACGTATGATATGATATGAATGTGGACGAGGCAAAAGGAGTATGTATGGATCGTAGCAAGTGGCGTTCTGTGGTTTCTGCCTTGTGCCTTCTCCAATGGGAAAAGGGCGTGAGTTTATGTAGTTTATGTATATTTACTTACTCTCTCATGGGGAAACAGACACGGACTGTACACCTCTGCTTAACTTGGTTAGGCGTGATGTTATGAAACCGAAACTGCGGAACACTACTTGATAACACAATTTTTAGTTATAAACAGCTTTTACTGTCTTAAGGTTTTCGTTATCCACATTTCAGCTTTGCAAGAAGCAAATACTCGAAAATATGTGTTTTAGTGTCTGTTGGCCTCATAAGTTCAAGGGCAGTACAACAGTTTCCCTTGTCAAAAGGTAATTATGTTGGATGTGTGAAAGATTCCCTTATAGATAAGTTTTTTTTAGTCAGACGTTTTCTTTAAACAACCTTAAAGCTAACGATAAATAAGACTGTGAAAGGAGAGTACAGTCGCGAAGACCATTACATGCAGCAACTTTAAAAAGTGTTTTTCTCGTAGCAACCTTATCGATTAACGTTTTACGTTTTTACGAACATAATATTTTGGATGCCATGATGTTACCATATATCTTATCTTAAAGTAGTTTCACTTGAAAATGGCTTTTGAATATTGCTAAGTGTATACATACTAGTGCTCGTGTCTTTAACTAAGGATTTCACCCATCTCCATTACCTGTCACAATAAATCTTCTCCAAAAAGTTTTTCTTTCTATAAATATAACCTCAAGACGATTTCCATAAAACATCGGTCCGTTAGCGTGGGGCGTCGGATGGCGTGCAACAAATCGTCTGTCAGGACGAGTGCGTATCGATCCGCCGACAAGGTCAGGGGCAAGCTTCACACTGAATAGATAGTCGTACAGAAGGTCCAAGTGAAAATACACACGTAGATAGGTGTACAGTGCATGTGGACTCGCCACTGGTGTACATTTAAAGGTGAGTTAAGACTCTTTGTAGAATAAAAGCATACGAGATAATGTTAATTCTAAACCCACTTAACCAATTAACTAGGGTATCCTGAATTCAATTTCTGGGTCGCATTTCTCGTCACGCTTCATTCAGGAGAGACTTTCGGGAGTTGGAGTGGTTTGGGAATAGTGTGGCGGGTTTGTCTCTTTTTATTATTAAAAACACAAATCTTTTTTTTTTTGTTTTAAAAATTTGAAATCACGACGTTGATGTAGATGTCTCTGCTTTCTTTCGTCTTTTCGCTGGTTGTATGGAGTAAGCCTTTTGTACGTATCTACTCCGTGTCTTCATGGCGTGATAAATTGACTCCGTCTGTCTGTCGGGCGGTTTCGTCATGACATGTGACGTCACAGTATACTTACCAGACACTGCCAGCTGAGGTTTGACAGGCGACAATGGTTTGATTAATTGATTCGTTGATGTATAGGAAGGGTATATTCTTTATTTATTTAACGCTTCTAGCACAAAGTACAGAGGGCTTAATGCTGTTGGCATTTTGTACTAGTCAACCTTCGGGTGATTCAGAGTCAACCAGTATAAATGTACGTAATACTACGATATACCACAGTGATATAAAAATACAATAATTTCATATCAAAATTTATAGGTAGGGTTTTGTAATTATGGCATTGTTTGTTATGTTAGTGAACTATTTAGTAACTTGTTAATGAATGTAGGTAATCATACCACCACATCAGGCTGCAGCTAAATACCAGTATTTGACTTGAAATGACGTCCACAACCCAGTTGCAAGATATCACCTCCGTGTAAGACTGATTGTAATACTTTCAGGATTTCTGACTACCCGTCTTTCGCACCCAAACAAGATAAAACTCATCACATGCCTAGCCTTTTCCCAACTATGTTTGGGTCGACTTCCAGTCTTACGGGGTTCACCTGAATAAAAGTATTTAACATGGAGCGACTGCCGGTCTGACCTCCACAACCCAATTTATTATTGGGTAGGTAATATTAAATGATACCCCTTTGCAAGACTGGCTGTAAGACTTTCAGGGCACTGGCTACCTTTAACGACTGTAAAAAGTCTAGAAATGACAGTGACCAACAGCTTAACGTGCTTTCCAAGGCACAGAGGAAACTCGGTATGTAATGGGTGGTCACTGATCCACAAACCAACACGAAAGAAAATAAAAACTACACAACTTGTATGCTCCTAGTAAGAAACATATTATTTATGAAACTCCAACTATCAAGAACAAAACAATATACTTATTACAAGAATACTCTGTCAGCGACAAAACAGTCGCCCTATTTTCGCAAAACTCTCTCCAGTTCAGAATTTCAGAAGTTTCGCGAGAAAATATGCAGCTGACACAATTTATATTTTATTTCACGTTAGCAGGGGGATTTACATATAAAATGCGTTCGTAAATTCTTGTGTTGTGAAAGGTATTGTGGAAGCCGCTGAAAGCTGAAAGATGGAATCGATTGTGACCGTTGGATTGAGCGAATTTTGAAGCTGAATTTGAATTTTAGTCCGAAGAAAATAAAACATTAGTTTAGTGCGATGAAGTCATGCAAAGAAATGTAAAATCTTGCGATGAAGTAATTACATAATCTACATAACAGCACGCCTGTAATCCCCGAAAGGATAGACACAGATAACCCATAGGATGCAGCTACTACGTCTACATTACGCCATTTGTGTTCAAATTTTTCGGTTCAAAGGCCCTCCGCCACCCGTCGCCGTCGCGCGTCTGTAAAAACGGAGCCTTAACACTATGTTGCCCCGTCTGTCTGTCCATCTGTCAAGGCCCTTTTTCTCAGGAACGCGTGTATATATCAAGCTGAAAAATAAGACTACGTGATTTCAAAAAATATTGTCAATAATGATTTCGAAAATAAAAGAAAGATAGTAATTATTGGAATTGTCGTTGAAATAATTATCTGCAAATGATAGCTCTTTGAAGACCTTCACAGCAATGTCTATTATTTAGGCTCGTCTTAATTCTAGTCTAGAGAGAGTCTAGATTAATCGCCTTACTCAGATATTATATTATCTAACCCTAGATTACATCAGACATTCTAATCATGTTGTTGGGAGCATTATATAAACATAGGTACTCGATATAACATAATTAAATTCAGTTCGGAATTGAATTCGAGATTGGTTGAATCCCCGAAATATTAATTTAACGTGGCATATCATTACGCCTGAATTCCGTGAACGAGTAAGCAGAGAAGTATTAACATAACATAACATTACGCCTATCCATCTTAAAGGGTAAGGTTGAGGTATACCCATTAGCACACTCACATTTCATTAGTTATAGTAAAGGCCCATGTAATAGGGGGCGAGCCTATTGCCATCAATCGGGACAAATCCAGACTCAGTGGCTGTTACTGACAAATTCCTGAATTTCTTTCCCCAGGTTTATTTTAATTCTATCATTTTAATTAATGAGAACTAGCAAAACCGGCTTTGGAAAAAATCCTACAAAACGTATGTGGTATGTGGTCATTGTACTCATTATGTCGATCTTTACCTTCAAATATATCGATATATATATATATATTTCATGACATTTTTTGTTGTCTATATGTCATCTATCCATACATACCACTTTCATCGTGGGCCACGATTTAAAAAAAAAATCAAAATGGCGGTGGTCGATATGCCAGCTTCCAAACAAAAAAGTTTAAACCCCTTTCAATAATTTACAATTCTAAATAGTATAAACTTGTGAGATTTTGAACAAACTAGATCAACTTTCTTCGTCTTGTTTGTGTAGATGGTAATAAGGCAGGTACCAAACGTATTGTGAAGTTGAACAGACATGATTATAAAGGCCTATGGAGAGGGTCCTCCAACATTCACATAAAAGGGGTTTATAAGTCCTCCAACCCTTTTGTGCTGGGTCAAGGTCGGAGGATAAACGGCTTTATAAGGTCTTACTGATAGCGATAACAAAATATGTGTTTGAATTTATTTTTTAAGGTTAAAACACCGCAGATATAAATGAGAGGTACGTAGTTCTCGTAACCGTGTGTGTACGATATGTTATTCCTGACAAAAAGTCCAATAACATTTTGCCCCATCTGGGAATCGAACCTAGGGCCTCAAGACCGAAGCGAGGAGTATTATGCCTTTATAAATGGTTTGCTGAACTAAACTCGTTTGTAATATGTAATGGAGATAGATTAGGTACGAAATCAGTCTGTATTAAACCCAGTGTTCCACCAGACACAGTAGATGAATTAACAATAATAGTATTCTTGTTGTGTTCATTATTCTGAGAACGACCGGTCTTTGCTTTATTATTTTAGGGAGAATTTTCAGGAATATCTAATAATAATAATTTAACTGTTTCTAGTTGTATTTGAATATATAAACCACATTCGCAAATTGTCTTTAGTCTTTGTGCATTTGATTAATATGGACATACACTTTTGTTTACCTATAGAACATTTGCAAATAAAAAAAATTGAGTTAAAAATTAACATTTAATTTTTATATTTCATTGGTTATTAATAAACGGAAGTTTCCTTTTCGTTTATGACAAAGTTATTCAAACTAAATCGTTCAACATAAACTCAGTATTTACATTCCAACTCTTGGGAGATAACAGCTTCCAAGTTGGGATTAACATCCGCCATAGTTGATCGTAATTACTTCTGGATGGACATAGGTTTCTTCTGTCTCCTCCTGAATTTATTTCACAGCTCAAAAAAGATATTCGAATTTAGTATGAAAACAAATGCCCGCAAACGACGTTTGTAAAAAAAATAAATAGCAGTGGTGGCCCACTAGTGATGGCCCTTTTTTTTATGGTGGGTGGAAAATCATCAAATGACCCCGCTCTTGGGCAGAGCTAAAGGGAGTGTCAGACTTCTACTGACTAAAAACCACCCTTGTTCCTTCTTAGCCCTTCATGTCGAGGCCGCGGTACCTCTTGCGAACACCCGCAGCCCCGACGGGCGTCGGCCCTTGCGGGCCCCTTCCGTGTTGTTGACATCTCTTTGAGGCGCGCGCGGAACACGAACGCGCCGTCGAGACGGCTTGTCGTCGTCATGAGACGGACGGACGGCGAACTTACCCATCACTCACCGTCCACAGGCCCGCGTCTACGGTGGCCGGAAGCCATCACGTGGCCCCCGACGCCCGGAGCCATTGTAGGTAGATGTAAATCATTTCATCTTGATATTAAATAATAACGAATGTGAAGGTAGTCCTAAGATAATGTAAGTATATTATATTGTGTTCGAAGCTAATTAAAGCAGTCATAGCCCGAACCACCGTGTTTGAATGCTGCCCCTCACCCTAAACATAACATGGCGCAGCCGGTACCTAAATAAATTAGTGAACCGAAATTAAAGCTTTAAAATCTACTTATCTACTTAAATAAATGACGAGTAGCAGTGATTCCGAAACATATCAAGAAGCAGAAGTACCGACATCAACGAAGCGAACAATGGAGTCCATTTTGCAACCGCCGCAACCGTTCGTTTTTGAAAATGATTTAACCAACGTTACTTCAGGCAACCTAAGTAAGGAATGGGAAAAATGGAAAAAGGCGTTCGAGATATATTACGAAGCTTGTGAACTGCATCGGAAAGAGAATAAAGTGCAAATCAACATCCTATTACACATCATTGGAGAAAAATGTCGGGAGGTATATGAACAATTCACAGGCGAGTACAAAACTACAGCAGACTTACTAAAGGAATTTGATGCGTTTTTCTTGCCGCGCAAGAACATAACCATAGAAAGACACACATTTTTTACCCGCGACCAGCGTGATTTGGAATCAATAGAACAATACGTATTTGAATTGAACAAAATAGCAGCGAAGTGTGAGTTTAAAGATTTGTGTAGCGGGTTGGTTCGTGATAAGATGATATGTGGAATTAAAGACAGTGGACTCAGAGAAAGACTGTTAAGAGAACCGGATTTGTCACTATCAAAAGCAATAGATATATGTAGATTGGCGGAAATGTCTCGAGCCCAAGCAAAGAATATTAAAAACGAGAATCAGGAACAATCACAAAATGTACACGCAGTCTCAATCGACGAGAAGGAAGGGAAAAGCATTCACTATACAAGAAGTTCGGCGCCGCGTCATAAAAAACAGCGGTCAACCGGTTCCAGCGGTGGTGACGTCAGGGCTTCCCGATATCAAGGACAAAAAGATGAACAGCGCGCGGGTGGACACGCGCGTGAAGGTCAAGAAAAGGAGCGTAGATTTTCAAGACCCCGAGCTGTTTGTGGAAAATGTGGAAAAAACCATGAGAAATATAAATGCCCAGCGTATGGTCAGCGATGCAGCGCTTGTAGGAAAATGAACCATTATTCGAGAATGTGTCGGGTGTACGAGGTACGAGAGGACTCCAGCGATCAGGTAATTCACGCAGTTGATCGTTTTTCTAGTAGCGAGTGGACGGTAGCATTAAGTATTGAGGGTAGACTGATCAATTTTAAACTGGACACTGGAGCCGACGTTAATGTTTTGCCACACAAATACCTTAGTAAAATTAAATTAACACAAGATAAATTAGTTTATACAACGACGAAGTTACAGGGTTATTCAGGAAGTCAGATTAAAGTTATAGGTAAATGTTATCTTAAAGTACAATATAAAGACAATACTTTCATTTTAAAATTTATAGTTGTAGACACTAATGCACCTCCCATTTTGGGAAGAAGTTCATGTCAAGAGTTAAAATTGTTAAAAAGAGTATTTAGTATAAAACAAGTGGAAACAACAAACGTGAACATATTAAATGAGTTTCCAGAATTATTTACCGGAATGGGTTGTTTACCAGGTACATATGAGATACAACTAAAAGACGGGTACAAGCCTGTAGTTCATGCTCCTCGAAAGTTACCAATCGCCATAAAAGATCAAGTAAAACAAAAGTTAAAGGAAATGGAAAATCAGGGTATCATTGCTAAAGTTGAGGGACCCACCGATTGGGTAAACAGCATGACGGTGGTTAAAAAACCAAATGGAGACCTCCGCATTTGTTTAGACCCGCGCGATCTAAACAAAGCAATAAAGCGGGAACATTTTAAGTTACCCACTCTTGAAGAAATAACTGCTAATCTATCCGGTGCAAAATATTTCAGTACACTAGATGCTAAGCAGGGATTTTGGCATGTAAATTTACACCCGGCTAGCACAGACCTTTGCACATTTAATACCGTTATCGGAAGATTTAAATTTTTGAGAATGCCGTACGGCATCTCATCAGCGTCAGAAATATTCCACAAACGTTTATATGAACATTTCGATGATATAGAAGGCGTTATTTTATTTATTGATGATCTACTTGTGTACGCAGAAACAAAGGAAGTACACGATCAAAGATTACGTGCTGTTTTGCAACGTTGTAAGGAAATAAATATAAAATTAAATAAAAGTAAATGTAAAATAGGTCTAAGCGAGCTAACATATTTAGGGCACAAAATAACAAAAGACGGGATCAGCCCGGATGAGTCACAAGTATTGGCTATTAAGAATATGCCACGCCCACAAAATATAAAAGATATTGAAAGATTCTTAGGCATGATAACCTATGTCAGCAATTTTATTCCGAATTTTTCAGAAAAAACAGCTGTCCTTCGCGAGTTGTTAGGAAAAGACATAGCTTGGCACTGGGATAACAGACATGAACAATGTTTTGAAATGTTAAAAAGTCAGCTGACTAATCCACCTGTTCTAAGATACTACACGCTCGAGAAACCGGTAGTTATTTCAGTAGACGCGAGTAAAAATGGTTTAGGAGCCTGTTTAATGCAGGATAATAATCCCGTATGTTACGCTTCGAAATCATTAACAAAAACTGAACAAAATTATGCTCAAATCGAGAAGGAATTGTACGCTTGCGTATTTGCATGTGAGAGATTCTATACCTACATATATGGACGTCATGATGTGACCATAGAAACAGATCACAAGCCGTTAGTTAGTATCATAAACAAACCTTTAGTAAATGCACCAGCACGCCTACAAAGGATGTTAATGAGACTCCAACCATATTCTTTCACGCTCACATATAAACCGGGTAAATATCTATACATAGCAGACGCATTGTCACGAGCGGCGTTGCCGGACACTGACAGTAGCACTACGCGCGATCACCTCGAAGCACAAGCACAGGTGTGTGCTATAACAACGATGAATCCACTAACAGATTCCCATTTTTTAGAAATACAAAAATGTACTAGAGAAGATAATGAAATGCAAGCGTTAAAAAAAATTATAAAAAAAGGATGGCCCGTGCTAAAAAACGAAATCAGTGATGAATTGAAACCATATTGGGACAGCAGGGATGAGTTAACTATAAATTATGGGTTGATATGGAAAGGCAACCGAATAGTTATACCAAACTGTATGCGGAAAATAATGTTACAAAAAATACATATAGGTCACCTAGGTATAGAAAAGTGCAAGCTTAGGGCTAGGGAAATCATGTTTTGGCCAAATATGAATTCACAATTACAAGATTATTTATCACACTGTCAGGCCTGTTTAACATATAAAAAGAATAACACAAAAGAACCATTAATCCCACATGAAATTCCCGACAGAGCCTGGTATAAAATAGGCACTGATATCTTTCATTACGGCATTAAATCTTATTTGATAGTAATAGATTACTACAGTAAGTTTGTACAAGTTGTTGAGTTGTGTTCGACTACATCTTCAGAGGTAATCAAACAATTGAAAAATATATTTAGGTGTTACGGTATACCTCAAATACTAATGTCAGACAATGGCCCGGAATTTTCCTCTAATTTGTTTACAGAGTTTTCAATTAATTGGAGTTTTGATCACATAACATCTTCTCCTAGGTACCCACAATCAAATGGTCAGGTAGAAAGAGCGGTCCAAACAGTAAAAAACATGATGAAAAAGACCAACTTTCAAAAAACGGAATTCAGTTTAGGATTGTTAGAATATTTGAATACGCCAATAAGTAATGAGTTAAGTTCACCTGCCGAGCTGCTATACAACAGAAAAATACGAAGTATAATTCCGTGCTCACCTCATTTTCTTCAACCAAAGTTGCAGAAAAACGTTTCAAATAAAATAGAGAAACGTCAAACACAGCAGAAAAAGTACTTTGATAAAGGGTCAAAAAAGTTAAAACCGTTAATTTTAAATCAAAAAGTCAAAATAAAACTAAGTGATCATTGGACTTCTGGAATTATTCAACGTTTGTTACCTAATAGATCGTATTTAATCAAAATGAATTCAGGACAAACATTAAGAAGAAATAGAAAACATATTATTATAGACTCAGATAGACAAAATTGCGAACTACCATACGATAATTACTGTAGAAATACATACGACGACATACATATAGACGAGTCACAAAATAATGCAATGCCGGTAGATGTGTCACGCGGCGGCTCCAGTGTACCGACAACGACACACACAAATAACGGCACCACTAATTATTATAAAACTCGTTCTGGCAGGATAGTGAGACCACCTGATCGCTGGGGACAATTCTCAAGCAAACCACAAGACGCTGATTAGACAACAACGTTGCACGTTGGGCGCAGTGGCTGAGTGATCGGACCGCTTCGCTGCGTGTTACGGGTTCGATTCCCGCAAGGAGCAAATACTCTGTATCACAGAACAGTATTTTGTATGATCAACAAGTGGGTTTGGATTTATGTGCATGTAAGATATATAAGTTAAGTTTGTTAGAAATAAAAATAAATTATATTAAAATAAGTTTAAAGCATGTAAAATTACTATTTATGGAATGGCAAATTAATATTAAAATAAAATGAATAAATAAGGTAAACAACTATAATTTATGTAATGTCAATAAATGTTATTATGTATGTGAATAAAATGTAATAAATTAGTTAATTAAATAAAATTCTTCGTAATGAAGAAAAGGTAATGATTATTATATGATTAGAATGATACATTATTATTGTTGATAATATTGCTGTACTAAATTAATTTAATTTACTTATTATATTTATAACTAATTTAATTATATGATTAGAATGATACATTATTATTGTTGATAATATTGTTGTACTAAATTAAAATATGCTATTATTTTTATATTAAAATAGGTTAATCAAATGATTGTAAAATGATAAAATATAATGTATTAAATGTAATGTTGTACTGTAGCTGAAACTAGTCACTCTCAACAATTCTTGTTTCAATATTCTAAATTATTGTTTCATAAGAATAAATTAATATTTGTTTTACCAGTACCATCCATAGTAACATATGACATATATAACTGTTTTAAAATTAATAAAGAAAGGAGTTGTAGGTAGATCAAATTATTGTTTCATAAGAATAAATTATTATTTGTTTTTCCATTACCATCCATAGTAACGTATACAACTGTTTTAAAATTAATAAAGAAAGGGGTTGTAGGTAGATGTAAATCATTTCATCTTGATATTAAATAATAACGAATGTGAAGGTAGTCCTAAGATAATGTAAGTATATTATATTGTGTTCGAAGCTAATTAAAGCAGTCATAGCCCGAACCACCGTGTTTGAATGCTGCCCCTCACCCTAAACATAACAGCCATCACGTGGCCCCCGACGCGCGGAGCGCCTCCCGCGGCCGCTGAGACGAGAGGTTCTCTCCCTCTCACGTTCCGCCACCTCCTTCGCTAGCATCACTGCTTCGCAGAAGGAGGCGACGGCGTCCCATTCCTCCTCGCCAGGGACCATGGCTTACTAGTGATGGCCCTGACTTACGAATGGTTAGTCGTGGATTCTAATCGCGATAGGCGCATTGTTTTGTGTAACTCATATGAACACGACTGCTCTCAAAAATCGGCATGTACTAGAACCAAAAAATCAAAGAAATGTGACATCTACCACCCCGCACTGGGCCCTCGTGGTGGATTACTGCTCATTCCCTCTCATAGAGAAGAGTGTGCAGTTTTTGTTCTGTGCCACTACAAGACTTTTTGACAAAAGTGGCAAATTAAAGTACTCACACATTATAATAGGAGGAGCTCATTATAATAGGAGGAGCTCGTGGCTTAAAAAGAACTGCCACTCGGGTCGATCTTTAGGTAAAGCTGTGCTTGCCTAGGTCGGTCTGTGGATGGGTGACCGCCCGACATACCGAGTTTCCTCCGTGCCTCGGAAAGCACGTTAAGCTGTTGGTCCCGGCTGCCATATTTAGATCTTTGGCAGTCGTTACAGGTAGTCAGTGACCTGAAATTCTGACATCCAGTCTTACCAAAGAGTATCCGTATTATTATTACCTAGTATTAACTGTTTTGTGGAGGTCAGATAGGCAGTCGCTCCATGTAAAATACTGGTACTCAGCTGCATCCGGTTAGACTGGAAGCCGACCCCAACATAGTTGGGAAAAGGCTAGGCAGATGATGACACATTATAATAGGACATTTTGAGCTCTACAAAAGAGATTGTTCCACAGACATGAGTAAAATAGCAAGCTAAAGTAAATATGTTTAAGGTACTTAACAGAAGATTAAAGTTAGAACAAAAGGGACAGTAAAAAGACTAAAGACAAACACGACTGGACATTGTTCGAGGATTTCTAGTTATTGACAGTAGCTTCGGAGATTAGAAATGGATGGACTTCTTTTTTCTTTAATCATCTTAGTTTCAGCCTCTTTTTTTTTGTCGGGTAGAAAATAATCAAATAACCCCTCCCGCTCTTGGGCAGAGCGAAAGGGAGTGTCACACTTCTACTGACTAAAAACCACCCATGTTCCTTCTCAGCCCTTGAGCCGAGGACGCGGTATCTCTTGCGAACAACCCGCAGCCCGTTTCAGCCTGGATTCAGGTTTTGTGCCCTTCTATTGGCAATAATGCAAATGATATGTATATAAATTACGTAGGAACTTTTGAGTTTTTCTATAGTATAGATTGCAAATTTTATGTTGTTACGAGCCTCGTATTTTAGTCTCTATATATTATGAATTTTGGACCCTATATATTATGATTTACGTCACCATAACTCAAACTTCCAATCGTTACAACATTTTACTATATTATTATGATACATTTTAGTGGTCGTGAATGTACATAGTCACTTATTACGTTTAATTTAGTGCTAGGCATAATTAATGGTACATTTATCAAAGATAAATCTATTTCTATTATGAAACAGTAATAACGTGAAGTGTTATTACTTTCGAGTGCTATTAAAAGCTTTTAAAACAATAAACCCCTTCAAACTATTATATAAACTATATCTGAGTACAAGATCGTTAAAAACTTTTTAATTTTGAATATCGTGAACGTTATTTAATCTTAATGGTTGTTAAGAAAATTGGAATAAATTGGTTAAATGTGATTATAATTCAAAACAATTTACGCCTTTCGTTTAAAAAAATCATTGACATCTTTTTGTTCTTGTCCCTTTCTATTTGGTTCGGTGCATCACGTTTTTATCTTCATCTCTCCCCTTTCAGAGGCCACGGCGATATCATTCCTCACAAAAAAACAAAATTCATTTCAGAAAGTCGCTAAAATCATAAATTATAATTCGTTTTATCCAACTCCGTAGCAGCGTAGGCTGGGTCTACGAAACACGTAGCACCGTAGCACGTAACCACGCGACCGCGTAGCACGTACCAGCTTTCCTAATGAATTAATATGAAGGTAGTCAACAGGTAACTAGAGTACCAGACATCATAACTTCCCCTTACCCCTCTCGCTTCCCCGCATAGCTTGTAGGCAAGTCTAACTGAGACCATTTTAATAGTATAAGATAAGATACCATTATATTTACTTTAAATACGTATCACATTAAAAAAAATGAGGATATAGATACTAACAGCCGCTCAGGTAACTCTTCAGGTTAAGCGGCGCATATCTACGTTGGTCTTTGGATGGGTGTACATACCGAGTTTCCTCCGTGCCTCGGAAAACAAGTTAAGCCTTTGGTCCCGGCTGTCATTTGTAGATTTCTGGTATTCAGTAGGCCGAAAGTCTGACAACCAGTCTTACCAAGGGGTATCATATTATCCAATACTATTTGGGTTGTGGAGGTCAGATAGGTAGCCGCTTCATGTATACTATTGGTATTCAGCTGCATCCAGTTAGACTGAAAGTTGATCCGAACAAAGTTGGGAAAAGGCTAGGCAGATGATGATGAGTTAGTGAACCGGTATCATTATAATCATTATCATCAGCCTATAATGTTCCCACTGCAGGGACTCAGGCCTCCTCTCTAGAAGAGGGATGGGCTATAATCCATCACGAGTGCCCAGTGCGTGTTGGTAGATGTCACATGTCTTCGAATTCTTTGGTTCTAAGACATGCCGATTTCCTCACAATGCTAAATAACACGACGTAATCCGCCTGCCTGGTTTCGAACCCACGACTTACTGTTCGTAAGTCGGGGCCACCACTGCTCTATGTTTTAGATTATGAAACAAATATCAAATAGTGCTCCTATATTCTCCATGTTATCCAAAGCTACAGTCTGGGCCAGTTCGTAAGTGGAAAGTATTGATATCGTAGCTATTAATAGCTATCCAGCCAGGTCCGTCGCGAATTATTTAGTGAGTAAATGTAGGTCGCCGGCTAACACATATAGAAACTTCTTTATGAAACTGGTGGAATATTAGAGTAATTTTTGTTCTGTTTTCGGAACATTGTGTTTTGGACTACATTCTGATTAAATCTTCTGTAGTTTGTTAGACCAGGTTTAACGGTTTATGCGTGATTAACTTATAATATTTTTTCTGTCTCTTGTAAATAAATTTTGATGTTCGAAAAGTGCTGATTATCAGCCTAATTTGAATAAATGACTTTTGTTTTTGATTTTTTTATTTTCACAGCTAGATTGCATTTTTTTTAAACCAACTAAAAATATCTTTGTCCGGGGTTTAGAATGAAGTATGTATTGAATAACTGGTGACCTTTTTAATGTTGGTGTTTTTTCCACCTTGTATACATTGTGTGTATAATACTGGTCCAGATAGTGACGTCATAAAAAAATACATTCCCAACGCCCAGGGGTATCGGAAAATACCCCATGTATGTTCCGTAATTCTTGTTAGTTTTGGAATTACAGCTTTTTAAAAAATAGAATGTCAAACCGCTTTAAAATAAAAATTACCTATCAATATTTTTAATCCCTATTTTCATTGGTATGTACAGGCTGTTGTGCCATATACATCAGGATGGCAATGGAATCTGACACTATTTTCACGCCATGTAATTCTTCTCTTTTTGATACTTGTATATATTTTATTATAATTTTAGTTCTGTAAATTGTAGTTTGTAAATATTATTTACTAACTGACATAATTCATGAGTTCTTGTTAATCATATTGATCTACCGCTATTGTCTTCCCAATTACCGCTAACTAAACGAGGATTAGATTAATATTACGTAACTACCGTTTATTAGTTACTGTGGTTAATGGATGGTTAACGGCGGATATTATGATGCGGTTCGATTGATTATACACGAATTGCTTCATCCTTATTGAAACTGAAAGTGTTATTGGGTTTTTTCGTCAGGAATTTCTCAGTAGCAGTTACGGAGACTGGATTTGTGCCAGCTTGTTGCCAATAGGCTCGCCCACTATTACATCATCATCATCTGCCTAGCCTTTTCCCAACTATGTTGGGGTCGGCTTCCAGTCTAACCGGATGCAGCTGAGTACCAGTATTTTACATGGAGCGACTGCCTATCTGACCTCCACAACCCAGTTAATACTAGGTAATACGATACCCTTTGGTAAGACTGGATGTCAGAATTTCAGGTCACTGACTACCTGTAACGACTGCCAAAGCTCTATATATGGCAGCCGGGACCAACAGCTTAACGTGCTTTCCGAGGCACGGAGGAAACTCGGTATGTCGAGCGATCACCCATCCACAGACCGACCTAGGCAAGCACAGCTTTACCTAAAGATCGACCCGAGTGGCAGTTCTTATTAAGCCACGAGCTCGCTCACTATTACATGGGACTTAAATATAACTGGCGAAATGTGCGTGTATTATTGGGTACGCCTCTGCCTAGCCCTTCGGGGATTACAGGTGTGATGTTATGTTATCTTATACGTTTTCAAATACGATACGTTGTTGGGTTAAATTATCCATCATCGTTAAGGGCTCGTTTACGGAGACGCGGGGCGTCGCGTGGCGCGTGCAGAAGGATCGTCTCGAGCTTTTTTTTTAATTTACTGAGAGGCGCGTCCACCGCAACGAACGCTGCATTTTAAACTAACGAGCCAAAAATCGCTTCTCGTAAAATCGACGTTTGAAATCGTTAACGTTTTCATACATCGCCATGCGTTTGAATTAAAAACGCACAACGCGCCGCGCGACGCCCCGCGTGTCCGTAAATGAGGCCTAACGCGGATTGTATTTCTCTCTATAGGCACTTCTACGCGGTATTTCAATTCTATCTATTTCTCAACGTAAACAAGAAGTTTATCTTTGAAAAATTAACATTAAAATCTACCGACATAAAACAAACTGAAGTCCTTACACTCATTGAATGCCTGAATATAGAGGACCGATCGATCGGCTCTGACGTCATCGGCTCAGTATGGACCCGGTTATAGACAACGAATATAAATGTGGTGCCTGAACGGAATTCATTAAGTTTGGAGAAAGGTATTAGCGGCCTTAAGTATTGTCGTTTTTGTTTAATTTAACATAAGCATCTAGCTTGAAATCAACGAGAAGTTAAACAGAGTTGTGGTGTTGAGCCTTTTATTCTCAACCGGGTACAAATCCAGACTGGGGGCTGCTACTATTTGTGAATCACAAGCTTTTTTTGGCCCGATAATCGAACCTTTAGCCTGATGATCAGCAGTACCCAACCCTAGCGACCAATAGAGCAACAAATAACCGTATGTTCTATTGATAATGCATAAAAGGGTTCCATTTTAGCCATATGGCTACAGAACCCTGAAATGGATTATTAATCAATGTATATAAACAGATATGAATGGATAGTTCCGGTTCCGTGCAAAAAATTTAAAACCCCTGAAATGTTAACAAAATCCGATTCAAATACTTTTACCCGACTGCGGCGAGGCCCAAAAGGAGGGTTATGTGTTTGACCTGTATGTATGTTATGTATGTCCGTTTATTTGTTTCCTCATAATTACAAGTAGACGAAAGTCGCTGGTATCAGCTAGTGATAACATACTTTATCATCCAAACTACCAACCGTGTCAAACTAATCAAAGAACAGACCACAGACATAAAACAGTCGACAGGATCCAAAAAGTAAATACTAAAGAGGGCTAAGTAGACGGCTCTCTGAATGTTATTGACGTCACACTCGTGTCACTAGCGCCACCAATGAGATTAAGCTCTCCAAGCTTCGACTACTAAGTACTGCCACAGATTAATAAAACCAGATAGAGACGAGACTTATGTAGGTTGTGTTTTTTCACGTTTTATTATAGAGATTGTTAAAAATAAAACCGACTTTAAAAACAAAAATTCAGAAGCAAAGTAGCTTCTGAAGTCGGTGACTTTTGTTTGTTTGATTTCGTTTTTGCCACCTACAGAAGCGGAATTTTGAATGTAAATAATTTTGAAAGTCCGACTACAATTGACGAAGATATCGGCGCAATACATAAAAAAAATACCAAATGAATTGAGAACCTCCTCCTTTTTGAAAGTCGGTTGAAAATAGCCTAGTTGTGTAGCGCCTCTGATTTTTTGAATTCATGTGCGTATTGTATTATTGTCACTTGCTTTGGTGAAGGAAAACATCGTGAGTAAATCAAACTAGCATGCCTAAGAGACATTTCTCGATGGTATTTCAAGCCAAGGTAGAGGACCATGGGTGGTATAAAACTCTGACACAAGATTAGGCACTAAACACACGAAAAAAAGCGGCAATAGGCGGCAGGGGGTGCCCTATAACATGGGGCTTCAACAGAACTGGCGAAATGTAAGTGTTCTTTTAGTAGCACTCCTACCTAACCCTTTGGGGATTACTCTCTCTTCTGTTCTTAGTCGATACGCTCTTGTCAGAGTGGTCGTGGTTGCACAGACGAGGTACACGGCGAAATGTTTGTTGGGTCGTTGACTTCCCCGAGGACTGCTCTTTCAGCGATGTGCTTCCATTTCTGCCGGTTAGAGACGTTGCGAGTACACTGGACTATGGTTGGGGATTACAGGCAAGATGTAATGTTATGTTAATGTCATGAAATGCCTTTTTTCTTTTTTTGGAGGGTGAGATAGAAATGACTCCGATGAAGGGAGTGTCAGACTTCTACTGACTAAAAACCACCCATGTTCCTTCTTAGCCCTTTGTGTCCGGAGCCGCGGGTCATGAAATTCCTCACAGTAATATCTGATTCTACAAACTTTTTGATACAATTTAGCATGCGATGACCGTTTCCCAATGTGTGAGATTCCTCGCTCGAGAAAACCTTCGCTTCTATATTTTATACTCGTACTTATTCTATGGGTGAGCTGAGTACTAGCGATTGTATTTAAATTTTATCTCCATGCTACAGCGCCGGACATTTTATCGACTTTTTAACGAAGTTAATTATGTCTGCTCCTATTCGCTATTACGGGTTTCTTGTTGTACATAACATAACATCACGCCTGTAATCCCGATGGCAGCACAGTTAGAGGTGTATAAAAAGAAATCATTCACCAGTTATGTTTAAGTACTCATGTAATAGGGAGCGAGCCTATTGCCATCATCCGTGGCAGCTACTGTGTAATTCCTGATGGAAAGAAACCCCAATGTAACTTTGCCCGACCCGGGAATCAAACCCAGGGGTCATGCCCAGGAGTCGTACTTGCGATCAATAGACCAACGATAGAGTCTTTTGCAGTGGATACTAGAATTTCCGTTTTTTTTTTGTTAAATATCTATGTACTAAGAATCTTTGACATTTATGTACAACACTTACTTCAATTTACACATGATCACCTTTTAATCGTAATATCCTTTATTTGCTAAAAACATGGTAAACATGTAAAACTTGATTCGGCCCGCTCACGCTCAAAGTTATTTTCAGGTATTTTCGTTGACGTAAATTACAATATTCGTAGGCACTTAACTAAATCATTCGGGCGTTGCGTAACATCTAAAAATATCAACAATATTATTAATCCGAACCCTAAACGAAAATAGAACTTCATTAAACGTTATAACATTTAATATTTATAGATTGAAATTGCCTTAGAGCTGGTTCTACGAAATGAATAAATTATTCAAAGGTAGGGTTATTATTGTAGTTCTGACCGAAACGGACCGCGAGGTATTGGGGTCCACTCACACATAGATGCGTACAGATCTCGCAGGAAAATTATGCCCTTCGGCAATTTTCGTGTCTCATCATTTCAACTGAAAAACGTCCACTGCTGATCATAGGCCTCCTCTAAGTGCCGCCACGTGCGCAACCTTCACCAGGTCATCGGTCCACCTAGTGGGAGGCCTTCCAACGCAACGTTTTCAGGTTCGCAGTCGCCACCCTCGATTTTTTCGGCCCCATCGGCCATCTGTTCTGCCAAATGTTCCCCTGCCCACTGCAACTTAAGTTTGATATGTGGCGACAACGACATCTATCGCAACACACTAGAACTAAAATGACAAATCCTGCATCGCGCTATCAAAGTTATCCGCGACATTAGACTACATATATATAAAATCCCGACTTCCAGTTGTCGGGCAGTTAGCCCACCAGACACAACACCCGTCTGGTCGGAGGATCCTCCCTTTTCTACGGGGGATGAGGAACTTTACACCCTGTTCCTTATACCCCCAAAGATATATCTTCGAGCTATGTCGGTAAACTTGGTTCTCTTGTATACTAGCACTATAATATTGAGATCTAATGTAAACCTTTTACATCCATGAAATTACTTGGCAGTGTTGCAAACCAGTCAGTTTCAGTTGAAACCCAGCGTCGGTCACTAATTGCTGTATTTTTTTCTTTATATTATTTTACATTGTGTGTACTTGTGGCATGTGCCAAATAAATGCGTTTTCTTTCTTTCACAAATATTAGACGAAATTTCTCAGTAACAGCCACGAAGCCACGAAGTCAGTTGATGGCAAAAGGTTCGCCCCCAATTACTTAGGACTTAAAATGTGGCTTTACTATTAAGCACACCTCTGCCTAATCCTTTAGAGATTACAGGCGTGATGTTACGCTATATGAAAGCTACCCTCAGTATTTATTCCCTGTGTACCTGTATGTAGTTATTTTCGTACACAACCTTAGTTCAATTACAGCGGGCTGTGGACGACATCTTTGTTTTAATTGGCAGTGTAATGACCACGTCTACTCTAGACCCGAAGTTAATTTAACTCTGGGCTGGATTTGGTTGAAAATACGAAATATTAGTATGAAAAATGTAAACTGAGGTAATTAGTTTAGTAACTGTGATGTATCAAGGTGTCTGGGATTCATTTAACTTAATAAGTTAATTTTACAGAAGAAAAATGTTTTTGAGGAGACGTTTGCTTGGTAATATCTTTATGCTAATATTTATTTATGAAACACTTAAGTTTAACGTGTTTCTTTATTCAATTTTAAGAAGCACCAAACCACACATAAGTAATACGTAAGACAGACGATAAACAATATCCTAAGGCACATTTTAATTATCAATTGGCAAAACTTAGGTTCAACTCTATTCAACTCTCGGCTGCAGTACTAAGAGTCCAAAATGTCAACAGTGTTATAATATTTAGGCATGGATTTAGGTGGCGTTTAGTGTTAGAGAAAATAAACATTAGTCTGATAAGTTAGGAAAATACTTAAATCGGAGTGTGTTCGTTACCGATATCGAATAAAATAGTAACATATATGTTTATCGCATGGTCGCAAATCGCATGTCTTTCACACACATTGACAGCATTCCCCTCGAGTTCGTATTCATAGAATACACTTAAACAAATGTAAGAAGAAAGGCATAGTTTTTCTTATTCCCAAGAAACAACGTTTTCTTTAGTTGTGCGTTAAATCTTATAATGCTTTTCGGAATGGTTTCTCTCAAGGGAGTGAATGTTGCCGGGTGGAACACAAACTGGATTCTTTAGTACGAAAGTTAGTTCAGCGAGTATTACGAATTTAGTGACTTAAAAATGTTTATCGTCTCTTGAAAACATTTATTATCAGACAACCAGAAATTGCACCTCTGCCTAACCTTCTGGGTATCAGACGTGAAGTTACGTTACATTATGTTAAAAGTAATAAAAAAAATACACAAAATTTTCTGCAGGATCAAGTGTTAGATGAGAGATTTATTTATTTATTTATTTTGGACTTTCTTTTTTTATTTTTATTTTTTTATTAATTTTTTATTTTTTTACATGGGACTTAAACATATCTATTTAAATATGGGTGTACTATTGCTATGCCTCTGCTTAACCCTTCATGGCCTAACAGGCGTGATGTAACATAATATATTTGGGACAGACAGCACACAAAATTCCACTCACGAGTAAATAATGAAAGCACAAGAGAAACAAACCGCCTAAGCTGTATCTTAAAATTATTTATTATCAGAATTACTGTTGTATCCCACTTATAAGTATGCCCCTTCACATGTTAGTGTAAGTACTTAGTACACGTCACACGATAAGTAAGATGTTTCAGAAGGTTAACTCCACACAGTGGACGAAACCAAACGACAGTACCGGGTAAAACTGGGTAAAATAGATACGCAGGGGTGAACAGAGACAGAATTTGATAGGTTACCAACAAGTAGTCTATTTTATTTGCTCAATTTTATAATTTAGATACCTTTTTTGCAACATACCATATTAATTCAACATTAAAATCCCTCTCAAAGTTTTTTCTCGATTCACCTCTGCGTTTCTATACACCCAAAGTCATAAAATTCTAGGGTTGTCAAACTTTACTACATAATCAGCCTATGAAGTTATCACTGCAGGGACATCCTCCTCGTTATGAGCGGGAATGGGGTGTAATCCATCACGCCCTGTGCGGGTTGGTGGATGTTACACGTCTTCGATTTTTTTTCCTGGACATGTTGGTTTTATCGCGATGTTTTCCTTCACCATTTTGTGAGTGGTGATGAAATTAAGTAATGCGCCTGCCTCGCCTCGGTTCGCGCCCGGGTTCCAACCGACATCTACTATTACCACTGCTCTATAGTGCCGTATCACTTTAGCCTGTACTCACATTCATGTGGGACTTACATGGAAGAATTTTAGTCATCAATTCAACATTTCCGAGCCTTCTGCATTTTCCTATTACTTATAACATCAGCAACAATACGAACATCGCGTCGTGATGTATTGAATACAACGTACAGTCAACAACACCAATATGTATACACCTAGCAACGTTTACAAGTAATTTGCACCAACTGTATTGATTTTATTTTCATGTTACGTAACGAAACCACTATTCTGGAACCCATATTATCATAAACTAGGTCATATCCGAAAGTTGTAATAGTTATTTCCCGAGAAATCCGCGTTTGAACCTTGCCAAGTGTCTGCTGCTGACTGTACGGAGATAAACCCCAAAACCCCAGGGATTTGTATAAAGACTCAGTACTCAGGTGTCATAGCAACAGCCTCGCTACTTGAAAGGAAAAGTACCCAGTTATATAATTGGATTTGGATAGAATGTAGAATGGAACTGTATAGAGTTGTTATTAGGAAGATCTTGAACAAGCTTGGATATTGCTAATATTTTCGATTTTTCTTCTAATATTCTTACCAATGTCCGTATTTATATGATTTCGATGTACCTAGATGTTTTCAGTCGCGTGTAGCTCATGTCCTTATCTTTATTTGGTAGTTTAAGTGCGACTTGGCGCGACGTGATTCTTTCGCAAGTAATTTAGTGCAATATTGCTTGAGGTCTTACTATGTGAGTGTTATCAAGAATAGGAAATAAAAAGAACTGAGACCCGCATGTATCATATTGTCTCTCTTGCCTTCAAACGATGACCGAGACATAAAGGCGACTGACGGCACGGTTGGCGCATTGGCTGAGCGATTGGACTGCTGCGCCGCGTGTCGCGGGTTCGATCCCCGCACGGAACAAATATTTGTATGGCCTGCAGATAGTTGTTTCGGGTCTGGGTGTGTTTGTGTATGTGAGTTTATGTGTTTGTAAACGCACCCACGATACAGGAGAAATTCCTAGTGTGGGGCAACGTTTTTTTAAAAAAAAAAAAAAAAAGATGTTTCAAATTAATCGAACCGGATTTAAAGACTTATTTTCTATCCTGCAGAGCTTTGTATTTTTTTTTGTGTGTGCAGTTGTGGTAGGTGCCAAATAAATATGTTTTCTTTCTTTTCTCACTTAAGCTGTGATTAAGACCTTTTTTTTTCTTTTTTTGGCGGTTGGAAAATCATCAAATACCCCTCCCGCTCTTGGTCAGAGCAAAAGGGAGTGCCAGACTTCTACTGACTAAAAACCACCCATGTTCCTTCTTAACCCTTCATGTCGAGGCCGCGGTATATCTTGCGAACAACCCGCAGCCCCGACGGGTGTGATTAAGACCTTACATTTATATAAGGCACGTCTTTTTAATTAATTTAAATTAAACCATCATCGTGCCTAGCCTTTTCCCAACTATGTTGAGGTCGGCTTCCAGTCTAACCGGATGCAGCTGAGTACCAGTATTTTACATGGAGCGACTGCCTATCTGACCTCCACAACCCAGTTAATACTAGGTAATACGATACTCTTTGGTAAGACTGGATGTCAGAATTTCAGGTCACTGACTACCTGTAACGACTGCCAAAGATCTATATATGGCAGCCGGGAACAACAGCTTAACGTGCTTTCCGAGGCACGGAGGAAACTCGGTATGTCGGGCGGTCACCCATCCACAGACCGACCTAGGCAAGCACAGCTTTACCTAAAGATCGACCCGAGTGGCAGTTCTTATTAAGCCACGAGCTCCGATTTAAATTAAACCCTGTAATCAAAAACCAAACCTTACTTAATGCTTGTACTTAAATACTTCCAAACATTTTCAACTGTTAGTGGAGTTAATGATGGAGCTAATAACAGATTTCATCAAGTATTCACGAATCACGATACGACGTGACGTTGCTCATTTATAAATTAGTGAGCTAGTGATATTGAATATCACTGTTACATCGAGTATATTGGGAATTAGGAAGCAAATGTCACGCAATACGTCATTACATTTATTGACGGAAATAGTCCTGTGATTATTTTATAAAGCCATATCCGACATTACGTATTATCTTATGTGTGGGTAGCATCGAGTAGGTAGTGTTGGTATAACTGTAGAATTTAGCACTCGCTTTAGAACTTAGCGCGCAATATAGAACTTAGCTCTAAATCCTGTGTGGGTTGATATTTGCTTTGATTGGTATTAGTTGGTTGTTGGTTTATGACCACAGGTTAAACAACACCAACATTTTATTCAACGGTACCACATTCAGACCTTGTTTTGGGGTGGTGGGAAATCATTAAATGACTCCTCCCGCTCTGGGCATAGCCATAGGGAGTATCAGACTTCTACTGACTAAAAACCACCCATGTTCCTTCTTAGCCATTTGTGCCGAGTCCGCGGTATCTGTTTCTAACAACCCACAGCCCAGTAGTTTTCATGCCGTCCAATAACAAAATGTTGCCAAGAGAAACAGTCGTTATAGGTGCAAGTTTTCAAGGAGATCAGTGCTGAGGCTATAAATAAAAATATTAATTATAAACCCATTGTTAGTACTTCATTATTCTTGGTAATTAACAAAACTTTCCTCGATAATTTCTTGGTAAGTTATAGTTCTTCTCTATTTAAATTGTTTGCGTGGGTTACTAGATTTCTACGAAAGTACTAGAAAATTTTCTCCTATTGTTTTGTAACAGAAAGAAAACTTAGTTGTTATTCAATGGAATAAAATTAAATTTCTATTTTAAGTAGAAGGGTAGAATAATAACAAAATTCTACGAAATAGGTACCTAGGCATGACCGGCTTTAACAACCCATACCTATTGTTTATTGAATATTCTGAAATATTATTACTCTACATTATATTAAGGACTAGCTGACCCACACAACTTCGTCTGCGTCACATAATATAGCTTATAACCTTTTTCGATAAATCGACTATCTAACATATTAAATTAAGTTAAATCGTACTCGTAATAAACAAAAAATCTTACCTTTCCTCTTTATAATACCTATTAGTTTAGATTGGCTTCGATTATATTATTAAAGTAACAATTACTATAGGTATCTCTTACTGTTTAATATACAGTAACACCTTGTACTTGTAAACATTTTGTAGTAAATATTTTGAATTTGAATTTCTCCGGAGCCCCCAGAGGCCAGAATCCCCACGTACCTACCTACCGCACCGAACCGAATGACTGCCACGCGCTTAATTATTTTGTCGCCCGTATATTTTTACATTGCGATATCTTCTAAGATATTTGTTTAAACTGTATAAAGTAAAGGGCACAAATATTCTATATCAAATTTCCGTGCTAACAAACACATTTATTTAGATATAGATTAATACCATATGGGTTAAATAAGCTTCGCAAAATATCATTCTTTTAAACCTAACATTTTAATATTAAAAAATGGTTACAGTGAGTCAATCTTAAAAGATAAACATATGCTGTCGCGGACTTTTTTTTAGAACTTTTAAAGAGGAACAATTCCGTCGTACATGATATTTACGTAACTTAAACCGTTTTCGCAGCGCACGCAACGGAAGCTCTCAAAAAGGAATATCTTTTCCCGTTTTTGCAACATTTTTTATGTATGCTCCGCTCCTATTGATCGTAGCGTGATGTTATGTACCCTAAAGCCTTCCTCGATAAATGGACTATCCAGCACTAAAAGATTTTTTCAATTCCAACCAGTAGTCCCAGAGTTTACCGCGTTCAAACAAACAATCAAACAAACAAACAAACTCTTCAGCTTTATAATATTAGTATAGATATTTTCCATGTTTCCTATTTGTTATGAGTTTTCGATATTTTGGCGCTGTTGCTAGTAATCATCATAATAAGGGATCGGACAAAAAAAAATAATTAGTCCGCCAGATAGATTTCCAAAAAATATTCAACACATTATTTTTTTCACATAAACAAAAAATTAAGACGATACAGTGCTTCGAAAACTCGCGAGCTCCTCGAAAACGTCACATGTCAGTACATTTTTTACCTACAAGTGACGTCACAAGCGCCTACTGATGATTTTTGACGCGTTTTATCTTCGTCATTTTTTATTAATTTAATAAAACAAAAAACACGTATCCAATATTTTTCGATAATCTAACTGACGGACTAAACAGAATCATACTTTTTTGACTCAGTCCGATCCCCTATTATCACGGATAAACCAGGACGGACGGTGTGAAAAATACCCTTCCATGAGAGATATTTTTCGACGGCATATAAAGCTAAGTCAGACAAAAAGTTAAACTAACCACACGATAAAGAAAGAAGTGTGTCGTGTGAACGTATAAGAAACTAGCGGAAGTCACGCGGTTTCAGCCGTGTAGTTCCCGTTCCTGTGGGAAAACAGGAATAAAAACTAGCCTATGTCACCCGGGAATAGTGTAGCTTCTCAAGTTTCCAACGGTGAAAGAATTCAATCATATCAAATTCAAATCAATCCAGTAGTTTTTAAATTTCATTTGTTACATACTGTTATGTATGTAATATGAGGGTGGTTGCATCTACTCCTATATAAGTCGTGTCGCTTGTCAAATAAACTAGTGTGCTACCAGCTATATAAAAATACAAATCTTTCCTCTTAATAATATTATTTGTATAGAAGTAAGATAACCAGTAATATCCACGATCTGAGGTCAGATAATTTATATAAGCTTTAAACTCAATGCTGAAAATATAAAATGGAACTGCATTAAATATAGATACATCACTAAAGCGATTATAGTAGCAATCCATATTGAGTTAAAATTACCTGGAAAACCGGGTTCGGATCGATGCAGCTGGTTGGAAATAGTAACTACATTAAGGTTAAAAGCTCATGCTATTTATAGGAAAAGCTTGTTCCAGTTATTAATAACATATCCATGAAATGTGTGGGTGTTTATTTATAAGAGTTACAGGTAAAGTATATATTTTACTGAGAAAACTGCTACATTTCGAATTAATTTATCCTTTCCCAGAAGCAAGGTCATCAAGGGACAAGTTCTTGTCAGTAGATCTATTTTTTTATCACCAATTCACCTAAATAGATAATCTAAAGTTTCGTTATAACAGATGAACGAAATGGCAGAAATCAATTTAAAATCGTTGTAACAAAAAATAAATAATTAAAAAAATTAAAAAACACGCCTGCCATGACAAAAAAACCTAAACTAAAAAATAAAAAAACAAGTCAAACGAATTCAGCGATGAATGGGAGCAAGGTCCCGTAAATGTATTCGAAAATGGAAAACTGAAAACTAAAACTTTTATTGCAGTCGGGGGACAGTTCGGTGGAACAATTCTTTACAGGTCCCCCGACTGCAATAAAAGTTTTAGTTTTCAGTTTTCCATTTTCGAATACATTTACGGGACCTTGCTCCCATTCATCGCTGAATTCGTTTGACTTGTTTTTTTATTTTTTAGTTTAGGTTTTTTTGTCATGGCAGGCGTGTTTTTTAATTTTTTTAATTATTTATTTTTTATTTCATATCTTTTAGTGATATATCGGTATTTTGACCTATAACCAATCATTTAAGCCATAAGACGTCCACTGCTGGACATAGGCCTCCCCCAGAAGGGGGAAAATGTGTTTTTTTTTCATTTCTCAGGATTCCGGTCTGGATTGCAGTCGGGGGACCTGTAAAGAATTGTTCCACCGAACTGTCCCCCGACTGCAATAAAAGTTTTAGTTTTCAGTTTTCCATTTTCGAATACATTTACGGGACCTTGCTCCCATTCATCGCTGAATTCGTTTGACTTGTTTTTTTATTTTTTAGTTTAGGTACTTTTTGTCATGGCAGGCGTGTTTTTTAATTTTTTTAATTATTTATTTTTTATTTCATATCTTTTAGTGATATATCGGTATTTTGACCTATAACCAATCATTTAAGCCATAAGACGTCCACTGCTGGACATAGGCCTCCCCCAGAAGGGGGAAAATGTGTTTTTTTTCATTTCTCAGGATTCCGGTCGGCAAAATCGGAACCCTAATAATATGTACATTTTGTTTTCCGTCTGTCTGTCCGTATGCCTATCCGTCAATCAAGACCCTGTTCCTCAGGAACGTGTGAAATGATCTGAATGGCTTAATTGCGTAATTTATACCTACAAACATTTTTCATTTCATGTAGGTATCTATTTGTAAACAATTTACGCTGAATTTAATATATACATGCAATTTACATACAATGATAAGAACTTTGAATATTTTGTTAACATTCTAAGAAATTCAAGCGTAGTGCCAAACAGTTTTAAGTATAGTAGGTACCAAAAAACTTTTACAGATCCCTTGGTGCGTGGGTTCAACTCGCACGGTTTTTTTAAACTATTGTTTTATAACACACGTCATGATTTATTCATTTGTGTTAGTAATGAATTTCAAGTTGAATCTCGCAGTCAGATTTGTCCATACCAAAATCTACCCTGATCTTCTTTTTCTACCCTTTAAGGGGTGATTTTGAAAATTCTATTATTGCAAATATTATTATTTCTTTAAATTAATATTTTTGCCATGTTTCAAGTAAATTGATTCACGCATACTGACTTTTCATACAAACTTAAAAACCATTTAGGTGCCGTCGTAGATGGATTTGGGAGTTGTAACCTAGCCAGTTTTATTTCTTTAATTACAGAGAATCTATTGATATATGTAGCTTATTCGTATCGGATCCCGGGTTTAAAATGTCACTATATCATTTGTTGAGTAGTATTACTAGTAAACAATAGATATTGAATACTACTGTGGTATATTTTTGTAATTTACTTAATAAGTTCTAGACGATGATTATATTTTTCATTGAAATTTCAATAAAAAAAAATTAAAAGTTCTTTTTATTTCTAAACCATGGCCACCCTATTATGTTTTTTGATATTTTATCTAGCCTATGTTACCCGGGGTGACGCAATGAATCTAACGATACCACATAAATCAAAATCGGTTCAGGCGTTTAGAAGTTATGGTGGAATAAAGAAACTCACAAACAAACATACATACATACATACATACATACATACATGAACGCTAAAAACATAACACTCTTTTTTTTGGGGCAGTCGTGTAAAAAGACATTCCCCAAACTATACGGCTCCTTTACCTTAGGTGTCACCTTATGTGATAATGACCAGGGAAATGTTAAAAAAAAACTTTATACATTTAATCTATACTAATATTATAAAGCTGAAGAGTTTGTTTGTTTGTTTGTTTGTTTGTTTGTTTGTTTGAACGCGGTAAACTCAGGGACTACTGGTTGGAATAGAAAAACTCTTTTTGTGTTAAATAGTCCGTTTATCGAGGAAGGCTTTAGGGTATATAACATCACGCTACGACCAATAGGAGCGGAGCATAAATGAAAAATGTTGCAAAAACGGGAAAAGATATTCCTTTTTGAGAGCTTCCGTTGCGTGCGCTGCGAAAACGGTTTAAGTTACGCAAATATCATGTATTAAGGAATTGTTCCTCTTTAAATGTTCTAAAAAAAAGTCCGCGACAGGATATGTCTATCTTTTAAGATTGACTCACTGTAACCATTTTTTACTATTAAAATGTTAGGTTAAAAAGAATGATATTTTGTGAAGCTTATTTAACCCATATGGTATTAATCTATATCTAAATAAATGTGTTAGTTAGCACAGAAATTTAATATAGAATATTTGTGCTCTTTACTCTATAAAGTTTAAACAAAATTATCTTAGAAGATATCGCAATGTAAAAATATCCGCGCGACTAAATAATTACACGCGCGGCAGTCATTTGGTCCGGTGCGGTAGGTTAGTGGGGATTCTGGCCTGCGGGGGCTCCGGAGAAATTCAAATTCAAAATATTTACTGCACCATAATGTTTACTAGGTACAAGGTGTTACTGTATGGTTAACAGTAAGAGATACCTATAGTAATTAGTAGTTATTACCTATAGTCATTCACTTTAATATAATCTTAACTAATATTATAAAGAGTACAGATAACATTTTTTGTTTGTTACGATTTAACTCAGTTTATGTTGACATGATTTGTTATAAGCTTTATTATGTGACACAGACGAAGTTGCATGGGTCAGCTAGTTAGAATATAAAGTTTCTCAGGTCTCGACTTAGCCGTTGACCCATCAAGAGCACTGACATATCTTTGAATTTTCTGTTCTACGAAATGCATATTTTCTCTGAATTCCTCGCGATATTTTCCTTCACCATTTAAAAATATAACAAAAATGAAAAGAGGTAACAAAACTAACCTTTAAAAATATCACAAGTTCCTTTTAAAACAAGAAGGCAGCTTCCATATCTGCAGATTGCAGTCGACCTGACCCCTCCGTCTGGTTCGCTAAAAGGTTACAGTTCTATTCTTAGAGCTGGTCTGACGCAAGCACTGTTAAATTTGTTACTATTTCAGTATTTCAGCTGAAATTCTGGCCAAAATGTGGGACAGAATCAGGTTGTTGTTTAATGTTTGATAGTGTGGGTTGTGTTTAAAATAAGAAGCGGTTTTGGAATGTAGACTTGTTATGAGATACTATTTAAACCTTTCCTATGTCACTTTTTTATTGCTTTATATACTTTGTCAGTAAAAATTAAGCTGATAAATCAGAAAATCCAAGCAATGTTTTTTGTTTGTTTCACAGGCTTAGGTTTATTATCAACAGTCTAATCTTTTTCCAAAAAAATTGGGATTTGCTTCTAATTCATCCGGATATCAATCAAAATCAAAATATTTTATATTACATAGGCCTCCATGGGTACTTATAAAACGTTAAGAAAGAGGTGCACGGTTTGGGTTCGTTTCCTATGGAGAAGAACCGGCAGGAAACTCCATGGTTACTATTTTAAAATGGTTTGATTTAACAATATTTTGATGTTACAGCATTAGTACTTAGATACGGGAGGACAACGTGGGCCCGACAATAAACATACAACAAACAAACAAATAACAAAAGATAATAGCAACAACTTATAGCATCTGCCTTAATATATGAACTCACTGGCGGACGTCACGCGGTTTCACCCGCGTAGTTGCCGTTCCCGTGGGAATACACGGATAAAACGTAGCCTATGTCACCCGCGGATAGTGTAGCTTCCCAACGGTGAAAGAATTTTTGAAATCGGTCCAGTAGTTTCGGACCCTATTCGTTACAAACAAACAAACAAATCTTTCCTCTTTATAATATTAGTGTAGATAACCTAATGACTAGCCATTCAATGAATGGAATGTCAATGCTCTTATTATTTAGTCACGAGCTCCTCAATTGAGTTAGAGTCGTGACTCGTGGCCAGATTTTCAAGTTTCTGCCAAAATACCTATGACATGTACGAGTACTTTAGGCAATATATCAATATAGACATGAAAAGTGTAAATGATAAATCCATTAAATGAAGTCGTCCATGCTCCTCGTTTTATTTGACATCATCAGCTGCTAGCAGCCTCATAAACTTATAATAGTGTTGAAGCGTATTCCGCCGGGAAATCCAAATAAACTTTACTCCGCTTTGCAGAACTACTGGAGTACTGGCCAGTAATTGTGTTCGCATTTCAAATTGTTGGACCAGTGCACGTTGTGATAATTCAAATATGGAATAAGAAATATAAATAATTTTCGGAACTTACTTCTGTATTCTGAATTCAAACTCAAAGCATTTGTTTCAATTAGACCATTACAGGGCACTTGTGAATGTCAGAAAAACAAATAAAACGAAGCTACAGTCACAAGGCATAATAACTTGTGAAGGTATTGTAGTTGCCATTACAAGACAGCCAAGGCACTAAAGAAAAAGGAAATAAAGGAGTTCTCATGTTCGTCTTTCCAGTATGTTTGTTGTTGTTTAAAGTAATTTGTCACAACCATTGACTTAAATATTACTGCGTAAGGACTGGGCGGACCGCATGTTAAAATGACGCCTCGAACTTGGTCCCAAAACGGTCTTTCCTAAGCCGAAGTGAACTAGTCCACGATCGGCTCTCTTCGGGTGCGGTCGTAAATGTTATTAAAAGCTTTATTTATGTTCTTTATACCTCGAAAATACCACGCCGCTTATACAAGGTTACGTTAACGAGAAGACTATACACCGATTCTCTGTATGGCGAACGCGTCGAGTAAATGTTCGGACGACCGTATCTTTAGTTTTTATACCAATGGTTACAACACTCTTTTTCCCTTGTACAAAGCATGCATTCTACTTCCTGAAATTCAGATCTTTCGTTATAGTCCAAGATCCCAGGGCCACCAGACGTCACGTATTTTCTGACGAAGGAAATGTTGACGATGGTTTTTTACATATATTTTAGGCAATATCCTTAAACATAACTCGCCAATACTCCCAGACACTTTCCGTCGGCCGTATTGTTTCGCAGACGCTTTAAAGCTCCCAAAATAATGACTTAACTTCACGTAAATTCTGATGCTCCATTTTAATGTATGTCCACCGGACAAATATTTTAAAACCTTTTACAATAAGATAGACCGAAATACTCATTGGTAAGCGTGGTAGTCAGACTTTCGGGTCACTGACTACCCGTAACGACTGTCCAAGATCTTCAATAGACAAACATTACCAACAAATTAAAGTGCATTCCGAGGCACGGAGGAAACTCGGTATGTTATGGGTGATCACCCATCCACGGACAAACCTAGGCAAACGGGTCTTAACCTGAGTACCGACTCGAGCTGCTGCTATATTTCCCCCCGAGCTCCTCATCATAGTGACCTTTATTCCTCTTACCATAAGGTTCAGGTTGGGTTGTAGCTGTGCAAGGAGACATTGTTGTGAATGGACTGTACTTCAATTGCACGTGTCTATGTCATTAGCAAACAGCTCGCGTTCCGTTGTGTTTGTGTGTCCTTTATCGAATTTTATACGAATTTCCGATGAGTGGATTTGTGTATACTGGGATTAACTATGTGTTGTTGCGTATGAGGAAAATGGCGTGCGGAAAGTTCTTAGTGTGTGTTTACCTAAGGGCTCGTCTACGGCGCGTGCAGCTTTTTTATTTATATACTGAGACGCGCGTCCAACGCAACGAACGCTGCATTTTAAACTAACGAACGAAAAATCGCTTCTCGTAAAATCGACGTTTAAAATCGTTAACGTTTTCATACATCAATCACCATGTGTTTGAATTAAAAACGCACAACGCGCCGCGCGACGACCCGCGTGTCCGTAAATGAGGCCTAAGAGGAAGACCAAAGATATGATGGATGAACTGTGTGCAAGAAGCGGTTATTGTGGTAGAATTATTATTTTTTTCTTTCAAAAAAGAGTGGCAGTCTGGTATTTACAACTGTACCCGGTATATATCATTATGGGCCTACCACACGCACAGGCCTCACCACAGTCTTGCCTGCGCGTTATACGGTGCACACGGCGCGCGTGTGGTTGGTAAAACTGTATTACCATTACCAACCACACGCACGATGTACTGTGTGCATTGTGTAATCGCGCAAGCAAAAGTGTGGTGAAGCTTGAGCGTGTGTAGGTCCATTACGCCTGCCCCTAACAGCGGATGAATGAAGCTGTCAGTACACCTCTCTGCCGTTGGTCAGAGAAGTGTAATGACCACTTCACTTGAAGGGCAGCCTTTAAGGCCTTTCTCTGAAAAGTTATTTTCAAAGAGAACAGCTACAAAATTAGTAAGAATGAGTCATGTCCATTTTCCTATTTATTGGAACGGGTCTATTAATATAATACAATACAGTTTCATTTCTCACATCAGAATTAATGTTTCAAACTCCTCTAGTTAAATAGTTCGTGCAAATCTAATAATTCTCTGCTCCATATAAACTCATACTCCATATTATACGGAACACGTGCAAACAGGATGTGCAGAACCGCCGCTGTCGGGTGCTATTACTTGCTCCGGATAAACCGGGCCGGACGGCGGGTTATCTGACCCTGTTGCGTATTGACAAACTATTGTAGGACCGGGGTGAGCTGTAGCAGGCAATGGTTGTAATATGTTTATTTTGTAGGCACATCTATAGCATTGAGTTTGAGTCATCCCTTCCCCCTCCTCCACACTACATCACACCGGCAGAAAAACTACCCCCTGGCCACGAACTGCAGTGGTCAATATGGAAATCTTTAAATAGACTACGCACCCAAGTTGGCCGCTGTCGATCCAATCTGGCTAGATGGGGTATAATCGACCCACCTCTCATTGAATGTGAGTGTGGAGCCCCAACACAGGACATGCCACACCTTCTCTCCTGCCCGTCGTGCCCAACTTATTGCACGTTCAAAGACCTAAATGAGGCAAACGAAAGTGCTATCCAGGTTGCTACGTACTGGTCGGACAAAATTTGAGTTGTCGAATCGAAAAGAAGAAGATCTATAGCATAGTAATTAATATATGTGGTTATTGTCTAACCTGGTGTAAAGACACTGGTTTTATGGCATTTTTTTTTGGGGGTGGGAAAGCAAACGACTCCTCCCGCTCTGGGCAGAGCGATAGGAAGTGTTAGACTTCTACAGACTAAAAACCACCCATGTTCCTTCTTCGCCCTTTGTGCCGAGGCCGCGGTATCTCTTTTGAACAACCCGAAACCCCGGGGACCCGCAGCCCCAACGGGGGGTTTTATGGCCTCTGACTGGGCTTTACATGCCGGCGATAAGTATCTTTTAGGCATATGTTGGTTTCGTCACGATGTTATTCTTCCCCAAAGCAAGTGATAATTATTGAATGCAACGAATGCACATTAATCCGAATAAATCAGAGGTGCGTGTCTTAAGTTCGAACTCGAAAATATGTGACTATTAAAAAAAAAAATGATAAAAAAACTATACATGTACCCAAAAACTAATGGGAACTTGGGCGTTATACAGGGTGTAAACGAACCCTTCACGCATCCGTCAACCAAGCATTCTGTACATCAAACTAAGTACCCCTACGCAAAAATTTTAGCTGGGAAATGACTTTTTTTTTTTGGGATCAAAAATCACATTTTACGGTAAAACTCAAAGTAGCACTCTTAAAACATTGTGCTAGTGGATGCTTTGAATAGTAAACGGGTCATGGAGGTAATTCAAGTAAAGTTAAAACCTGAAATACTAGTTTTTACAAAAACAGCTGTGAAAAATTTGGAACTTTGACCCCCAATATCTCCGTAACTAGGAGGTTCCCAGGTATGGTCTAGAACAAAAAAATTATCGCAGTGGTGGGGAGAACAAATGCCCTTCATTTGCGTTAAGGGTACTTTTACACCCTATATGTTACACACTAGATGAACTGGATCGCGTTACACATAACATTTTGATTACGTTGTTTTTTTTTGTAGTTTTCACATAGTTCTTTGACATCTAACACAAAGGCTATTTGTAATGCATGATCTGAACTGAAGTTATAATTGCGTGCTGCTAATCAGCCCGGCTCTGAATCGTACAAGTGTTCGTAAATACGCGACCCGGTGGAGTTGACGACATTACATTACATATAACGGTGTAACGTCATTTGTTTGTGAACGACCCCTGAGTGTGGGTGCATTGATAGGATAGGGGTTTAGTTGTTTGAACAGGGGATTTCGCTGAGCTAGACCATTCGATTTCAAACTGAAGGTTCAATGTATTACATTATCAGTACTCAGCAATACACTTATATAAATAATACGGCTAAGATAAAAAAGAAACCAACAATTAATGTTGAAATACTCTAACGAACGACGCGTGAAATCAGTTGTTCACTTCTTAGCTAGAGAGTTCATCAAACTTGTAGTCACGCTTGCCGTTCGCTACGTGCGTTTTGCCACAGTAACGATACAATGCGTATGAGGAAATAAAACAAATCAAAATTGGATTCCCTTAACGTATCTGAAATAATTTCTTGTGCCTGTTATCTTAGTACCTATGATATACTGAATTCCCCCCGTCAGTTTTTGCAGGGCTGTTCCTTATACCCTGTAATAGATCGGTGTTTTGAAACTTACTTCAACTTCCTGACTAACTGACCGACTCTTTAATTTATTTATTTATTTATTTCAATGTCAGTCCAGTCTTACCAAAGAGTATCGTATTACCTAGTCTGTGTGGGTTGTGGAGGTCAGATAGGCAGTCGCTCCATGGAAAATACTGGTATTCAGCTGCATCCGGTTAGACTGGAAGCCTAGCCCAACATAGTTGGGAAAAGGCTAGGCAGATGATGATTTATTTCAATGTCAGATTACAGAGATCCATAACGGTTAGTAACAATTGGAACTTATAAAGTATGTTAGTAAGGTCACAAAAATTAAATTACAAAACACACAATTATAATAACAAATTAATTACCAAATACATTTGTATACATTAATACAATTTATTTTTAATAATTCAAAAGTTCCTGTAAATGATTAAACTGAAATAAATACGCCGAGTTTAATATAAAGTTTATTTTGCGCAATTAACTCAAACCTAACCTTTTTTTTTTAATTGAATGTCAGTTGATTTCTAATTTAGAACTAATTGTTATTATAAGTCACGCGAAAATTAAAAAAAAGTTCACCAACTTTTTCACTTTATTATTTTAGTCACTGCACATCATACTTTCTGAAAAAAAGAGAACTGCCACTCAAATTATAATAATTCTATTATTTCAAAAAACAAAAAAAAACAGCTTTGTTTTATGACACTGTATTAAAATAAATTGGAGGTATTTGAACTCTTTTCTCAGAAGAACACTTTGACCCCTAACAAAAGTAATTTGTTAAACTTAGTTTACTGGACGTCCACAATTTATACCAGACCAGAGTTTAGCTCTAGAACGAGCGTGCGACTCGGTAACGTAAATTCCAATATAACATAACATCACGCCCGTAATCCCCATTAGGTTCAGCAGAGGTGTACCTAATAGTACCCACATTTCGCCAGTTAGGTTTACGTCTCATGTAATAGGCGGTGAGCCTATTGCCATCAACCCGTCACGAATCCAGTCTCCGTAGCTTCTACTAACATTCCTGGTAATACCCAATAGCTCTTTGCCCGACCCTGGCATCGAACCCAGGACCTAATGCTCAGAAGTCGTGTTTGAAACCAGTCGACAAACGAGACAGCTCGATAATTTTTTAAAGGAAAATACTACTACTACCCTGTCGCATTTCGATTGTTTTTTTTTCGCGAAAAGCTCAATTAATTAGTCATTACCCACAATATGTCTTAAGTTTTAAAATGATTTTCTCAGTAGCACATCCGAAATATGGATTTATGCCTTATCAATAATACAAGGGCATTTCACTATGATCCTGACGCCATTCGGGGAGGCTCTTCTATTGCACCCCAATCGGAATTTCTTCCCGAACCATGGTCCACCTCCTGACCTGCTTTTTTGTCACTCCACCCGCTTTTTAAGTGACCTGTCTGAACCCACTACCAACGCCGTCAATGTGGCTGAGTCCTTCATTACTACCATGAGTACCATGACGTCTTAAAACAATCCTAACTTATTCTTAATCCAGTGTGGAAAAGAGATGGCGCTAGACACCCTGTATAGGTCTGTCACGTTTCCACATTGGAAGAAGATTAAGTTAGGACTGTTTTAAGACGTCATAGTAAGCCACCTGATTGAAATCAAATTAATTTAATTTTATAACAATGGGGATCATTTACTCGAAGAATCTTTTAATTCACGTAACGTTTACGTCGCGCGTTCACGCTAGGCCCACAGAAATTCATTCACAAACATCCCCGTGTAAAAAGTTAAATACAGTAATTATTTAAATGAAAGTGAACACGCGAAAATGTCGTTGAAACTCGATAAACATGCTAATGTAACGTTTTAATCATTGATACGAATGCTATATTCAGACTCTTTGGTCGTGTTAATCTGCTGACTTCGCTATGACATAACATAACATAATAAAACGACACGGTTGGCGTAGTAGCTAAGCGATTAGACTGCTGCGCTGCGTGTCGCGGGTTCGATCCCCGCACGGAACAAATATTTGTATGGCCTGCAAATAGTTGTTTCGGGTCTGGGTATTTGTGTATGTGACTTTATAAAGGTTGTAAAAGTACCCTTTACGCAAACGAAGGGCATTTGTTCTCCCCACCACTGCGGTCACTTTTTTGTTCTAGACCATATCTGGGAACCTCCTAGTTGCGGAGATATTGGGGGTCAAAGTTCCAAATTTTTCACAGCTGTTTTTGTAAATACTAGTATTTCAGGTTTTAAGTTTACATAAATTACCTCCATAACCCGTTTACTATTCAAAGCATCCACTAGCACAATGTTTTAAGAGTGCTACTTTGAGTTTTACCGTAAAATGTGATTTTTGACCCAAAAAAAAAAGTGATTTCCCAGCAAACATTTTTCCGTAGGGGTACTTGGTTTGATGTACAGAATGCTTGGTTATCAGATGCGTGAAGGGTTCGTTTACACCCTGTATGTTTGTGAACGCACCCACAATACAGGAGAAATTCCTAGTGTGGGGCAACGTTTAAAAAAAATAATGTAATGTAATGTAATTTGACTTTTTACTGATTTTTAATTGTGTGTTTGTGTGTATTGTTTTCATTATTTTTAAATTAATTCTATTCTTAATGCAATTTATTATTGTTTTTATCCAAATTTTAATATTTTATTTTATTCATGTTTATATAAATATTGTGATTGACAAAATATGTCAACGGGTTTAAAATTACCTGAATAAATGAATTTATTTTTATTATCACACCTGTTAGGATATCCACATTTCCCCAGTTATGTTTAAGTCCCTTGTAATAGGAGGCGAGACTAATGACATCAACCGGGCACAAATCCAAACTCCATGTCTGCTATTGAGAAATTCTTGATGGAAAAACCCAATTACGCTTTACCCGACCCGGGAATTAAACCCAGTACGTCATGGTCAGCAACTCAGCAGTCGCCATTGCGATCACTAGACCAATGAGGCAGCCCAGAGAAAAGCAAGCAACGAAGCAGAGCGAAGCGGCTGATTTCGCTATGTAAAAATTAAATCGACAGGTTATTTTCGTTTTAGAGGGTTGGATATCATCAAATGACTTCTGACGCGGGTGTCAGACTTCTACTGACTAAACCCCCCATGTTCCTTCGGGGCCGCGGTATCTCTTTCGAACAACCCGCAGCCCCAGAGGCGTCGGCCCTTGCGGCCGATAGAAAAAAATCGTCAGCCCTAAGTTCACTTTGGTTAGAAGTTAGAACGAGGCTTTACCTCACACACAAAAACAAGCAAGTAAATAAAACGTTTTACACAAACTCAAACAAAAACGTCGACATAAACCACATTATAATATTTAATGCACAAACCGAGTAGTCCCCAGGAGATTTTCGTCCGTTTTAAAAGCTTTTAAAGTAATTGAAATCGATTTTATCTCAAAATGGACGCCCAGGTATATGGCTCGTGATAATTGAAATGGATTCGTCCATTACGTGGTTTGTAGCGCGAATTACTGACATTTTGATGGCGTCGTAATACGTGGTCACTGAAAGTTTTGTTTTATTATTTGGGTTGGTTTCCTGTTTTGGTGGCTTGGTATTTTAGTGCGGCTGTAGTTGGTATGCCAAAGAAAACTACCAAAAACTATTCAAGGAAACTACCTTACACCTCTATGTACCTTATACATGACATGATATGATAATACAGTCATCATTTTACTTGTTGTTTCTCCCGTCGTTATAATTTCGACTACTTGATAAAGTTAAAGTGAATTTTAATTGGCAAGTATCCTGCTAGATACTTAAATACACCGTAGAAAGACGTCCACTGCTGGACATTGGCCTCCTCAAGTGTCGCCATATTGATCTTTCCCGTGCGTCTTGCCTCCAGTGAATCCCTGCAACCTTCACCAGGTCATCGGTCCACCTAGTGGGGGGTTTTCCAACGCAGGGTTTTCTGGTTCGCGTTCGTCACTCCAGAACTTTTTGGCCCCATCGGGCATCCATTCTGGGTGCAATGTGCCCTGTCCACTGCCACTTAAGTTTGGCAATTCTACGGAATTCTTCAAAATACACAGTTATGTATCGTGCAATCCTTTTGACTTTAGACCAGACGTACCTATGAATATGGATGAGGCAATAGGAGTATGTAAGGATCTTAGCAGGTGGTGTCCTCTAGTTTCTACCTGCCCCATGGAAAAAGGGCGTGAGTTTATGTATGTAATCCTTTTGCTACAGTAAATATAACGCTGTATTTGTTCTAATTTACATTAATTAGGCATCGTCTAGGTCAAAAGTCCTTGATCGATGACCATTGTATTAGAATCGATCGATGTTTGATTGCGTCCTTGGCAAGGTAGACCACTTGTACGTAATGTTTTATTCATAACAATCGTTTAGTTTCATTGTGATTTCATGCTCCAGTCATGAAATTTTGATTGATGGTTATATTACATGAACGCTACTTTACTTGTGTATAAATAGAAGTTGTAATTAAGATATCATTATTTATCTTTCAATCATTTTTATCATATCATAATATTAGAAGGCCGATGAGGCCCAAAAGTTCTGCAGTGACGACCGCGAACTGGAAGACGTTGCGTTAAAAGGCCTCCCACTAGGTGGACCGATAACCTGGTGAAGGTTGCGGAAACCCGTTGGATGCGAGACTCACGGAACCATTCAATGTGGCGACACCTGGGGGAGGCCTATGTCCAGCAGTGGACGTCTTTTGGCTGAAATGATGATGATGATAATTATGGGTATAAAATACCATTAACAGAGCCGAAAGGCACCTTAGTTCTTCGTTATTAGGATATTTTTTTTTTGTACAGGACCATACCTAGGAACCGTCTAGTTACGGAGATATTGTAGGTCTAAGTTCCATTTTTTTTACAAAAATAAATATAATACAAATATTGATAATATTGATATAATATTGATATAATATTGATATAATATTGATATAATATTGATATAATATTGATATAATATTGATATAATATTTATGTAATATTGATATTGTTAATATTGATATAATATTGATATTGAATATTGATTTTTTTTTACTGGGTTGTATGATCATACATAACTTTACTTTAATTACCTCCATGACCCGTTTACTATTTATAGCATCCATTAGCACAATGTTTTGAGTGTGCTACGGTGAGTTTTAGCATAAAACGTGATTTTGCACCCATAAAAAAGTCGATTCCCAACATAATTTTTGCGTAGGGTAACTTAGTTAGTTTGATGTACAGAATGGTTGGTGGACTGGTTCGTGAATAGTCCGTTTGTCCTCATGTATGACTTTTGTCGAAATGATAACGATAAGAAGCACCATTGAGGAGCTGGCGAACAAAACCGGAGTAGTCCGCTCAAATTTCGAAAGCATTTTTTTTTCGAATCGTGGTGTCCAAGACCTGTTGCGTCTATTCCTGTTAATATTTTCAATCAAAACCGGCTCTAAGTTAGCCAAAACAAGCTTTTAAAAGTGTATTTTCAAACAAAACCGGATCAGTCCGACATCCAACAAAACGGTTTTATAAATTTCATCAATTTTCATTCTGAAGCGGATTTGTCCTTTCAAGTATTTATTTCTTTACCATATTTTCAATCAAAACCGGAAATGTACAGCAAAAATAAACACGAGGTAGACAATGTCTGTATTTTTTGGACGTCAACACTAGCATTAATCTGGCAACTAAAAATCAAAATCAAAATCAAAAGTCATTTATTCAAACTAGGCTGATAATCAGCACTTTTCGAACGTCAAAATTTACTTTACTTTACTTTACTCATTTACAAGTGACAGTCCCCCAAAACGCCCACCCTTCGACACTTCCTAGTGTTTTAAAAAATATGATTAAAAAAAAATATAACATAACATAACCTACAAATTTGTCAAAATTCAAATTAGGTGAATAGATTTCGTACAATGTATGTTTTAATGGCTTGTTTTAGGTACTCTGACAAGGATTTTCAAACAAAACCAGATTAGTCCATTTTTATTTCTTGAATAACTTCTAGAATATAAAAGTTAAGAAAATAATAATTACTGATTCAACAATAGATCTAATCCACCTACCTATAATAGTGTAATGTTATGTTATTAATCATTTCCATATATTGATATTAGTTTTTTAGCCAGTGTGTAAAATTTATTTTTGCGGACTAATCTGCCAATTCGATACTTCATAAAACGGAGTGTGATTGCTAACAGACACCGCTGTTTATATAGGTACCTACCTGGCGATTGCCTCCAGTTGTAGTACCAATACGAGGTGACCGCATTGTTAATTATTGAAGATATGTCCCACCTATCTCTCCATTATCGTTCTAACGCTTGAATGTCCATCATTGAACATGGACCTCTTAATTGTATGCCACAGTTAACTTTAATAAGAGCAGTAAAAGGTCAAATATGTACGTTTTTCGTTTTGGAGGTCAGGTGGGCAGTCGCTCCATGTAAAATACTGGTATTTAGGTGCATGCAAGCCGACCCTAACATAGTTAGGAAAAGGCTAGGCAGAGATGATGTTCGTTTTTAGTTGACTATAAGGATACCATCTCATCTCAACCAAGATAAATCTCTGCAATAGTAAATTAAACGACCTCACCTTCCTGACACAAACACGAGGTATAGTGTAAAAATGCTCAAATGGAATATAAACATCAAAGAGCCAATAGCGATTAAATACCTGTCAAAAGATAGCTCACCAAAGGTACGATCAAAAGCTATCGATTCACATCTTTATCAAAAGAAACCACAGAATCTTTCACGGGTCTTTTACTTAATCTTTTCCAACATATTAAATCTATATAAAGATAAAGATACAGGATGACTGTGCTCTGGGAATAGTCATTATAAGGATCAAAAGCGAACAAACGTCAATTTATCTTTGGATGGCAATACTATGAATATAACATACCAGGTTTCGCTTTGGATTGCTTTCTGCTGCTCGACTTTGGTCTCGGACTATGAATAAGGTATTTGGCGTGTTCCTACGGGTGTAGTAGAGATAAAATTGGAGATTATTTCTTGGCCTTTGATGGGTTAATATATACGTAATAGTGACTTAATTGCTTCCTTGTCTTAGAGAGGACTAGCGTGTTTTGTAGTGCTTCCCGGTTTACGCGCGGCATATTACGCGCTTCAAAATGGGGAACGCGCGTACTCGCGCTTACTTCGACGTGTTCGCTTGATTAAATCGATGACAGATAGACCGATGGCAGTAAAAGTGACGACTTAGAAAATGATTACTCTGAAATATTAGTAAATACACACAAAAACATAAGCCAAAGTGGTAATCGTCCCATGTAATAGAGGCGAGCCTATGCTACATAGAATTTCCTGATGGAAAAACCCAATATACTTTGCCTGACCCGAGACGACTCGAACTCGGATGCTCGGCAGTCGACACATTCAACACAATAGGATAGTTAACCAAAAAAATCTAATTAGTCCGTCAGATAGATTTCCAAAAAATATTGGACACGCATTTTTTTTTTTTTCACGTAAACAAACAACGAAGACGATACAGTGATTTGAAAACTCGTGTGACTTCATATTCTAAGACATTAATATGACATTTTTATACCGGTGAGTGATGTCACAACCCCCCACTCAAATCTTTGACGCGTTTTATCTTCGTCATTTTATATTGATTTGATAAAACAAAAAATACGTATCCAATATTTTTCGATAATCTAACAGACGGACTAATTAGAATCATATTTTTTTTAAGTAAGTAAACATCCCTATTGTAATAAGTGTCCCTCTTCTTTGTTTTCTCACCGCTTTTCCCCACAACATCCCATCCACTCGAACAACAAATAAATCCCTACTGCAACAAAACCTTTCACATTTCGATAGACAAACAATAACACTCATAATGATAAAAGCTTTTCGAGTATGTTACACAATTAATCTGCTTAACATGAAATCCGTGGCTCTTAATACCTCTCACTAAAAGACCTGTAATGAGCCAGCAACGCTAATCGGATTGGCCGGTATTACCCCTGCGCAGAGTTTCCCATAGCTATCATTATTATAGGGAAGTTTCTAGGAAGGCTCTTCATGTACAGTCATGTACATAATATTTCGCTCATTGAAGTTAAGAGTAGACCCCGTCGGGGCTGCGGGTTGTTCGAAAGAGATACCACTGCCTCGGCACAAGGGCTAAGAAGGAACACGGGTGGTTTTTAGTCAGTAGAAGTCTGACACTGTCATCCGCTCTGCCCAAGAGCGGGAGGGGTTATTTGATGATTTCCCACCCTAAAAAAAAAAAATACTTGAGAGTGACCCATTTCGCACACACACACACACACACTCACAAGCATGTCCTACACTCAGTGCGCTCCCTTACTGATATATAGGTTATAAAATGTTAATTAGTTTTAAATTAATCTATCTGCCTATTTCTCACACATTTGTAGAATTATTGTAAACTGGAGGAGCGGAACCACCTAATACAAGCAAATATTTGCTTAAAACGTGACTCCAAACCTAACATAGTTATTTCCTTATGTGATGAAATAAACATTTTTATTTTTTTATTTCGACGTAAATGTAATTTTTCCCAAAAAATTGTTTAATGGATACATTTTTGCTCATGACTACAGACAGTATTTACTGCTGCTGTTCTTAACGTTGATCTGGCAAAAGCATTATTTTTTACGTTCTTATTAGTATTAGTTAAAACGCGTTCAGGAAAAAAACGGTTTATAGAGAATTAAACGTCTACATTTATGAAAGTTGAGAACCTGGAATCACTGTTGTTTAAGTTTTTTTTGTCTACAAAGTTTTTACTATAATGTTTGTGATTGTTAAAACAGTTGTTAGCGGTCAAATATAGCAGAAATATGTTGACAGATTCCTGACAAAAAATAGCATAGAAACAGTACAGTCAAAACATGGCTGATTCTGGAGACAAAAGTAGTATTAACTGTTTGTAGCAGTCGAAACTAGTTGTGACTATAGAGTTTTCATTGTGACGTTTACACTTCGTAAAATGAAACTGTTATCTAAAAACTTCGGTACTATGTAACATACTAAAACTAATGTAGTAATACTGAAACTATTAACCAACCATACTATTTTATACACTTTGGTATTATTTACCGAATTTACCGATTTTATAAAATTAAAACATGTTGATGCTCGTAACTGTACACTATCCAGATAGTTGGTAATATAACGTACGTTGCAATATGGCGGCTTATAGCGAAGCCTTCATAAAACTTCAATGAATAGAGCGGATAGAGTATGAACCATAATCTCTGCTGATACGAGACGAGAAAAATGGCTGTGTCGTTGCTGTTTTTGATACATTTATCGGTATAACATAACATTATGTTTGTCTATTGCATAAAACGTCATTCGAAATAGCGTTTTTCGACTAAATGTGTTTTCGAACTGGCGTACCTACCACTCGTAAACTTTTTCGAAATAGCGTCCGTCGCAATACGAGGAATTTTCATATCACTCTCATTGTGTATACTATGTTTTTGACATATTATATAATACAGTTACAGGGAATGTTCGCGCATGTGCTAAATTACATTATCATTAAATATCTCCATTTCAAAGCTGATTACCTAAACCTTGATTTAATTTTGAATAATAAACGTGCTTACCTAATAAATATAAAAAATAAATTATTCATTGAGAACTCCCACCTGATTTAAATAAATTCTATACATTGTAAAAAGGGATAAATTAGAGGCAATTGCATGTGGCTGAATGAGGTGGTGGTGTTACGCGAATGAATAAAATAAGAAATCAGTAAATAAGAGGAAGTCTGAAAGTGGCGCCGGTGACTGAAAAGTTGTGTGGTAATCGGTTACCGTGTTATGGACTTGTGATGCCAAGGGATGTGGAAAATATCGTAAGGAAAATAATGAGTATAAATGTAGATAGCTATCATCATCATCATTTCAGCCAAAAGACGTCCACTGCTGGACATAGGCCTCCCCCAGGTGTCGCCACATTAACCGGTCCCGTGAGTCTCGCATCCAGCGGGTACCCGCAACTTTCACCAGGTCATCGGTCCACCTAGTGGGTGGCCTTCTAACGCAACGTCTTCGGGTTCGCGGTCGCCACTCCAGAACTTTCCGGCCCCATCGGCCATCCGTTCTGCGAGCAATGTGCCCTGCCCACTGCCACTTAAGTTTGGCAATTCTTCGGATAGCTATAAGAGTAGAGAAAGACCAAAAACGGGATGGATGTACTGTGTGAAGGGTAGTATAGCCATATTAGCCTCCTTTCTAGCCAGAAAGGAGGTGACTGCTGAGATGACGAGTAATAGAGAAGAATGGAAGAAGACATGCTGGGCCGACCCCAAATACGTTGGGATAAGTACAGGAAAATGATGACCAATAAATAAAACTATCTTTGTACGTCTATCTGCTGCTTTTTCACACCTGAACGGCTGCACAGATGTGTCTGTCACATAAAAAAGATAATGTTTCTTCCCTAGTACAACTTAATAATCGTAAAATAGTTTCAACACTTCAGCCATTTTGTAACATGAAACGATTGTAAAAGCGAGTGGGAAGTCCGCCTACGTTGCGTTACAAAATAACATTATTTAAACGGCTGTTATAAGTTTATAAAAGTTATTTTCGTACCGGATAATGGCTGAAGAGTTAAAGAAAACATCGTTGTAAATGCGTGGGATAATTCAAGGATTTCAAGTTGTTTGAGATCCTTACTTGAAGAGGACTTCAATAAACTTGGCGAGAGGAACAATTTGATTATGGTTCTAGAATTTTCTAGATAGTGTTTTTTTGACAGTGCCGCAAAGCGTGCTGCATCGGTGGGCCTGTAAAGGTCAGATTAGCAGTCGTCAACAACAACCATAATGTTCCCACTGCAGGGACTCAGACCTCCTCTCTAGGAGAGGGATGGGATATAATCCACCACGCGGGCCTAGTGCGGGTTGGTAGATATCACGTGACTCCGATTTTTTTTTTGGTTCTGTGACCGGTTTCCTTAACGATGTTTTCATTCACCGTTTATGATGAAATAAATTACGCAAAGTAATGCGCCTGCCTGGGTTCGAAGTGTTCGAACCCACGACTTACTGTTCGTAAGTCGGGGCCGCCCCCATACTCAATATTTTTTCTATTTGATTCGTTTTAAACATTAGACATAAATGTTTTCTATTTGATTTTCCAACGTTATTTAGGTAGGTTCCAAGCAGTCTACGAATAAACAAACTTATGCTTAATAAACAAACTATTATCATTAGTTACATTTCTACAAACACATACAGTTTTTAGTTTCAAACATCTATTTATTCCAACTGAAAGTTATAATTTTGTTTCTACTACTGTGTATATGAAGGCAAAACCATTTTAGGCTTAATTTAACCCTTTTTTGGGGTGTAAGAAATCAAAGTCAAAGTCAAAGCATGTATTTCAATTAAACCATTACTAGGTACTTTTGAATGTCAGAAGAACAATTCATAAAACTAAACTACGAGTGCAATACGTCATCCCGAAAGCCACCACAATCATCAAATGACTCCTCCCGCTCGCGGTAGGGAGTGTCAAAACCACCCCTGTTCCTTCTTAACCCTTTGTGTCGAGGCCGCGGTATCTCTTTCGAACAACCCGCAGCCCCGACGGGCTTAATTTAACAAATTAATTTTATGAGGTTCGCTACAATGAGGAACCTTATATTACCAGTATATACCTATATTAGTAGGTACAGGTATGGTTATCTATACTTCTATACTAATACTAATTACTAATATACTAATTATACTAATACTAATTACTAATCTATACTAATATTATAAAGAAGTATAGTTTGTGTGTTTGTATATTTGCTAAATTGTAAGGGGTAATCTCGGGATCTACTGAACCGATAACTCGCACAGTAGTAAAAACTCATAAACATGTGCAGTTTATATGAAGTTACAGCACAAACGTATTTTACTTACAAACGTATTTTCTAGTTTTATTTCGCGACCACCGATATTAAACTTTTAGAAAACATGTACCTATAAAAACAATTAGAGTGAAATGACGTATCATGTTTTTAGATACCTTAAATCTACTAATAAAATAATAAATAATATCCCAATTCATTTCGGGTCGGCGTAGCATTTCTACATACTTGTCTATTACTCGTAATCTCATAAGACACCTCCTTTCGTACCAAATCATCCTTAACACAGTAAATTCATCGTTTCTTTGGTCCTCCTCTACTGCTATACCCATCCACAATCATACTCAAAACGTACATAGTCAATATGAAGAAGAAGAAATGCTGTGCTGACCAGAATTTATTGGGATATGGGATAGGAGATTGAATAATTTCTACATTTGTTCCATTCTTCTGCGCAATACGTTTTCTTCTTCCATTTTCTCTTATCAGATGTATCACCGTTCTCTTGCATATAATTGCTCACACAAGTCAACCAATTTTTCTTTCGTCTTCCTCTCATTCTTCGTTTATCAACACTCTTATTCCTTTACATACCGTACCTAAAGATTCCGAGAAGAGATCCCAACTAAATTCAAAAATTGTGAATGAACAAAACACCCAGTGAATAAATAAAGACACACACACACCCATGCACATTGTAGAAAACTAAAGACCTACACACACTAACAATATCACAAGCCCAACTAATTCTCAGGGAACACAAACGTGCCAAAATCAAAATACATCGGTGAACATGACGGGCTTTGTGTACATGCTTTGCGATCGACACGTTACTGACGTCACTAGTACATATGTACCATGTCGGTACAGTCACTAGCACATTACACTTGAGAAGATTCGAAAACAGTTGGTTGGAAATATCGGTCTCTTTGCCCAACTTTGGCAAAGGCCATTTCTTTCCACTTCAATCTATTTTGCGAGAACTAATTAACTTATTATTAACTAAGAGAATCTTATTTCATATTTTTCTTGCTGTAATCTTAATTTCGTCGCACCTCTGAAACTGTCTACCTCGATTTGTTTTCCAATTTATTGGGCACCAAAATATTCTGCTTTTGTTCCACTTTTAAATGCCTCTTATTATATCGAGACTCTATTTCCACTTTTCGTTTCTCATTAGTCAATTTGAAATGCTTTGTAGGTAAATATTTTAGTAGAATAAAATTCTGGGCGCATATAATTTATGTCACAAAATACTGTAAAACATTTTAAAACGTCTTGAAGTTTCTAGGCCATTCTTCTCCATACAAAACTACAGTTTCGTATGGACGATAGCTTCAAATATATTTCAGCATTTGACGTTCATAAGTGCTGTTAGTAGTGTAATTGATTTCTTCCTGAAGTATTGAGGGATATTTTATGTTTTGATGCACGCCTTTTCCCCATGATGGTTATCAGAAACAGCCGCAGCAGCAAAAGTCACATACTAACCGCGGTACTCAGAGATATTTAATGATTAAGCCGTCATTTAGTAAAGATTTGACATACTTTTGTATGGCAAAACTGTCCAAACCTTTACTAAGTGATGGCCTAAGTAATCATTAAAGCTCTCTGAGTGCGGCAGTTAGTTCCTTACATGCTCTTGTTGAGTCCACGTTCATACACCTGGTGAAATACACCAGTTACAAATACTACCAGACTTTTTTTAACAACATCAGAAGTGGGAATCGTTATTAAACGAGCAGATCACTTTTGATTTTGTTAACCGTATACATTTTAGTGCTGGTGAGTGTACCGTGTAAATACAACATAACGATCACTTCAGTAACAGGTAGCCGTACCCTGATAACGTTGATAAGCTGTCAACATACGCCGCGTGTTATCTACGCCTGGCTTTATATCGGGATTCAAGTGTCGATGTTGTTGAAGCCTGAAATATAGTAGTTGTTTAGGTAGCTTTTGTTTTCGAGGTATAAATAGACGCTGATATTGAAAGCAAACAACTGGGTACGTATTGATTTATACAGGGAGGTGCCGACAAAACGACATTAAATGAAACCACAGCACGCTTAGTATGGCGATTCTATCGCTATTCTACCAAGAATAGACAAAGCTTTTTCCATAAAATTTGACATGAAATTTTGCTACAATCTGTCATTTTGTCGATTCTTCCGTCGACAAAACCCATTTCTACGGTGGTCATACTACACGTGCTGGCAGTTCTGAACATTATTAAACTATCAAATAAATCTTAACACCAAAATAAAAAAAATGAAAAAAAAACAATAAAACTAAGTAGCATAAAACCGTAAACGAAATACATTACAATTTACAAACAAATATTGATTTACTAACCTTAGGAATAATTTGCACCGATTAACGCGTAGAAATAAAATGTAACAAGCGAATTTGGCAAAGACATTTAGGTAGGTTAATGTCGTATCGTCGGCACCACGACGGTGTTAAGATTTATTTGATAGTTTAAAAACGTTCCTATGAACTAGAACTACCAGTGGTTTCATTTATTGTCGTATTGTCGGCACCAACCTGTATATTGATAGTTAATAATATGTAGGTGACATGGCATATATGTTATGGCAAATTGCGGTAGAAAGCTTCATCATTTGCCTAGGCTTTTCCCAACTATGTTGGGTTCGGCTACCCGTCTTTCCGGATGTTCTCTATTACTCTTCATCTCATCAGACACCTCATGTCTTGCCATATCATCTTTTAAACAGTCCATCCATCGTTTCTTTGGTCTTCCTCTACTTTTATACCCCTCTACATTAATGCTCGAAATTGTTTCTCATCATAATTTCGAAATGTAGGTATAATAATATTCCTCCTAATATACGCCTTATGTAAGCCTACACGGTATCTATTCAATTATTTTCATCGCAACATTCAAAGAATCGTTTAATAATATACAGGCGTCCACCCAGCTGTCACTTATCTGTATTTGTGACCCGTGAGTTACAATCAATAACATGTGAAGTACTGTGCCTCGTTCAATAGACACAGGTGACGTACTGTGCCTCGTTCAATAGGGACAGGTGACGTCAGCTCTGCCTCGTTTACATGACAATTGATAATTGGGGATAAAGGACCAAGGTTTTCTGTTAGGTACGTAAGTTAATAGTCAATATTCTTGGAAAAACGTGTTCTTATTCATTAAATATTTTTATTTTGTGGGCGGGTATTTTTTACACGACTGCCGCAAAAAAAAGAGTGTTATGTTTTTACTCAAGGTAACTTATAAAAAAATAATAAATAAAATCTTTTTATTTCAGACATTTTCGTCCATAACAATTTATCAGTTACATTTAAAAATTAGGACATTACATTACAAAATTAAAAACTTTACATTAAATAATTAGATTCAAAAACACTTAATACTTTACTTTAAAATAATTACATTTAAAAAAATTATTAAAATTAAAATTCCATCAAAATAAAATTAAAATTAAATCAAAATTAATTCAAAATAAATCAAAAATAAATAAAAATGAAATCAAAATTAAATTAAAATAAAATCAAAATTAAATTAAAATTAGATTAAAATTAAATTAAAAATAAAATTAAAATTACGTTTAATTTAAGTATTTGCCCTGCGCTGGGACTCCGGGCACACGCACTTGTGCTTGAACCCAATGCCCCAGAAGGGGGCTGTCCAGCTTGTGACTAAGCACGTTCAGGATGGTGTTGGGGCTCCCACGCGTACGGAACATCAGTGAAGCAATGCGACGCCGTAACACAGTGTGAAAACCGTCGGTATGCGCGTGTGCAAACATCGCAGATGCACTACAGTAGCGTGGGAGCCCCACCAGCACCCTGAACGCGTTGTTATATTGAACTCGGAGGGCGTTGATGGCCCGCTGCGTATAGCTGACCCACAGATTGCAGGTGTAGAGATTTTGGCAGAAAGCTTTAAACAAAGTTATCTTTACCTCTAAACTACACCTCGCAAATCTGCGTGCCAACATGTTACAGCGGACCGCCATCGCCCTCCTCTCCCTTTCTATGTCCCCGTCATCTTTTAAATCCTCATTGACCACATGGCCGAGGTATTTAAACTCAGTCACTCTTCGAAGAGCGACAGCGTTAAGCAGCACGGGTGCCACATCTCCCAGCCTACGACCCCTAGCTTTAAATACCAGGAGCTCACTTTTCCCAACATTATATAGGAGACCGTGTATCCTCGCATACTCCTCACACACGCTTATAAGCTTTCTGAGCGCGGCCAATGATGGGCTAAGCAACACCATGTCGTCTGCATAACTAATACTGTTGATACAGTGACCATCAATTGAGCATCCTACTCCGGTGTCCCTCAGCCCAAGAATAAGCCCATTTACGTACAAGTTGAAGAGTGAAGGGGATGTTAACCCCCCCTGCCTCACTCCACACCCCAACCTGTACTCGTCAGAAAGCTCGCCAAGCCATTTGACCTGGTTAGTTTGGTGGTCATACCAATATTTAAAAATATTAATTATTTCAACCGGCACACCTGTATCCTTCAATTTACGCCAGAGTATATCATACCTAACCAGGTCAAAAGCCTTGGAGAGATCAAGAAAGGCAGCGTATACGTGCGTGCTCCTATCTGTATAATACCTGACAGTCTGCTTGAGAGACATTACCGCACACTCTGTCGAAAGTCCTGGCCTAAAACCGAACTGTGCGTCGTTTAAATTTAGGTGTTCTTTAAGCTGTCTCTCAAGCAGGCCATCAAGCACCTTAGCTGTGGTCGTAGCCAATGATATCGGGCGGTAGTTGCACTTGTCGGAGGTATCTCCGGTCTTGTTTTTAATTATGGGCACTACCACCGTCTTCATCAGCTCACTTGGTAGGTACGAATGCCTAATACAGAGCGTAAATAATAGACCCAGTAGTCTCGAGAGGTGTGGCCCCGCATGCTGAAAATGTTCGATGCTGAGGCCGTCGTGTCCGGGCGACTTCCCTCGAGTCATACCCTTTATTATGAAAGCAACTTGTTTTGCTGTGACACGCTCAGGCACCGCTGACACGACGACCTCCACATCCTTATACTTTGGGTATTTAGGTAAACGGTTTCAAATCGCTTTCTTTCAAAATCGTTTTAGTTTAGCTTGAGCTACAGGTGGTGAATTCCCATTTTCAAAGTTTGTTTAGTAGCAACAAAGAAATGGAATGGAAAAGTGTGTCTTGTTTTCTATACAATTGAATTAAAGTTTTAACTTTGAGCAACGAAAGAGCGAAACTTTTTGTCAGTGGCAATATCGCTATTTTATGTCGAGTCTTTCGAAAATTGAAGCTAAACAGCTCAGCAGCAGTATTTTTTAAAAATTAACTATTTTTAAGCCTATCTACTTAGCCTTTTCCCACATATTAATAAGTTAGGGTCGGGTCAGCGTTCAATGTTATTATTATGTAGCTGATTGGTAATATTAGTTTTAACCCTTTTCTTTGGAGGGTGGGAAATAATCAATTAATGCCTCCTCCCGCTCTGGGCGGTGCGGAAGGTAGTTGTGTCAGAATTCTACTGACTAAAAACCACCCATGTTCCTGTTGAGATATGTGATTAGGCAGGAAAATTGTAAATTAAAAACTGGAGCTGTGATATGCGTATGTATTCCGATGAACAACAAAAAAGTACAAAAAATAAAAACAATGTAGGTAGACTCATGACTATTAAACTAGCAATAAACGCCTGATGAAATTTTGAATGCATCAAGTTGCACGAAGTTGAAGAGTTGCTAGCTTTTGAGTATAGTTTGGTTATTAAATCGTTTTGGTGTCTAAATCTGAACATGCCCCCGGGCGTTGAAAGGCAATCTTTCAACCAGAATGCTCGTTTAATGGCAGTGGGCATATCTTGCTGCATGCACGCCGGATGGTTCCGCTCGCAGTCCTGATTTCGGCTACACGACTGATTCCATCACGTCCTGGGTAGACTGCGGTGATCCGGCCCAATCGCCATTTCAATGGCGGTAAATTGTCTTCCTTTATTATAACAAGGCGATCAGTCTCTAAGACCGCCTTTGAAGACCTCCATTTTGTCCGCTGCTGTAGCTCAGAGATGTATTCTTTATTCCACCTCGACCAGAAGTGTTGACGTAATGCCTCTATTCTCTCGTATCGTTTTAAGTGAGTAACGGAGGCAGCTTCATACGATGACACGGGCAAGGATGTGAGTGTGCGCCCTATCAGGAAATGTCCGGGTGTCAGCGGCAAAAGGTCATTAGGGTCCGATGACAACGGCGTGAGCGGGCGCGAGTTCAGGAGTGCTTCAATTTGAACCAGTGCTGTGTACAGTTCCTCATAAGTTAAGTGACAATTTCCCATTACTCTTTTTAAATGAAACTTCACAGATTTGATACCTGCCTCCCATAGACCACCGAAATTTGGAGCGTAGGGCGGAATAAAAATGAAGTTAATCCCTTCAGCGGCCATGTCACCAGACAACGAACTACAGTTAGCCTTCAAAAATTTGCCAATTTCATTATAAGCGCCTACAAAAGAGGTTCCATTGTCGGAATATATATGAGTAGGTTTACCTCTACGAGACATAAAACGACGAAGTGCTGACAAATAACTTTGACTGGTTAAGTCACCCACCAACTCAATGTGAACTGCTTTAGTCGTAAAACAAACGAAGAGTACAATGTAACCTTTACAAGTCTACAACCACGACCTTGACGAGACGCTGACAGTATGGGTCCAGCGTAATCAACCCCAACACATTCGAATGGATGACCACCAGACGCCACCCGTCGTTCAGGTAAGTTTCCCATAATAGGATTAATTGGTTTAGCGGTAATGCGACTGCAAGTGACACAACGATGATAACACGATTTAGCAAGGTTGCGACCACCTATTGGCCAGTAAGTATCTCTTATACAAGCCAACAGTAGTTGAGGTCCTGCATGCATTAAAGTTTTATGATTAAATTCAAATAATAGTTTGGAAAACCGATGAGTGGACTGTATTACTAAAGGATGTTTTTTCTCATACGAAAATGAAGAATTTTGTAAGCGACCACCTACCCGAATTAATTTATTTTTATCTAAAAATACGTTAAGTTTAGTCAAGGGACTACCTTTTGGTAAGCACTGATTTTTTATTAATATTTCATATTCGGGAAATGATTCTATTTGAGACAATTTCACAATTAAGTTTAACGCATTATGTAATTCATCTTCACTAAGATGTAAAGTGGTCGGCGGTTGCTTTTTACAAATATTAATAAATCGTAACATATATGCTACTGTGCGTTTAAGTCGAGAAAGGTTTGAAAACCGATTAAAATCAAGTAAAGGTATCGGAGTCTTAGAAGTAGTTAATAAAGAAATCTCAGTTTTAGTTTCTGGTAGCGATTCCACAGCAGTGGTCGGAAAAGAAGGCCACTTGCTTGTTTCCTGGGTTAAAAATTGTGGTCCCGACCACCATAAATTATGATTTTGAATTTGACTTACATCAATGCCTCGAGATACAAGATCAGCGGGGTTCAGATGTGTGGGAACATGTCTCCAGGTACAATTATTAGTGCTAGTCTTGTCAACTATTTCTGCTACTCGATTGCGCACGAATGGTTGCAGCTTACTTGGCAACATTTTTAACCACCCTAGCACTATTGTAGAATCACTCCAAAATGTACTACTTTGAATTGGCACGCCAAGTGACTCAATCACCTTGATAAATAGCCTCACTCCAACCAAGGCAGCACAGAGCTCGAGCCGAGGAATTGTAGTTGGCTTAATGGGGGCCACTCTACTCTTTGCTGTAAGCAAACGCACCTTAACTTCATTATTGTCAGGAATACTCCTAACATAGATGCATGCACCATAAGCGGTTTGTGATGCATCACAAAATATGTGTAATTCTATCACCTTCCAAGAATGACAAAAAACTAAACGTGGTATGCGTAAACTATTCAAAATATGTAACCTGTCAACAATATCTTTCCATGTCTTAGCGACATCTAGTGGTAAGCAGTCGTCCCATGATAACTTGTGTAACCAAAGTTTTTGCATCAAAACTTTCATTGGAATAATACAAGGAGCTAATAGACCCAGAGGGTCGAATATTTGGGATATTACTGACAGAACGTCACGCTTTGTTACATTATTCACTATTGACATGTTACTAATTGAAAACCTGAGCTCATCTGAGTCTGTTAGCCAGTTAAGACCTAATGTTTTACTTGGCTCATTTGAGCCAATGTTTAAATTTAATGATGGACTTGTGACTTGATCTGGTAAGGCCAGGATATTGTTGGACTTCCACTTCCTAAGTGGCATACCAGCGGCAGCCAACTCGGCGGTAACTTTCTGACGGATATTTGTGACGTCAGATATTGTATCCCCACCTGTGAGCAAGTCATCAACATAAAAATCATGGATTATAATACCAGCAATCCTTTCATCCTTACAATCTAAGCCAACTTGTTTTAAACACCTAGTTGCTAAATACGGGGCACTTGCTGTTCCATAAGTCACAGTGTTTAATTCATAGGTTTTAATAGGCTCTAAAGGGTTTTCACGCCACATTATTCTTTGCAAGTGTCTGTCATCAGGGTGTATGATCACTTGCCGATACATTTTTTCTACATCAGCAGAAATAATGTATTTATGTTTTCTAAATCTAAGAAGTAGAGACATTAAGTCGTCTTGAACAACTGGACCCACCATTTGTAGGTTGTTAGATGAAACACCTGAAGTAGTAGGACAACTAGCATTAAACACTACTCTTAATTTTGTAGTTATGCTATGTTCGCGCAGAACACCGTGGTGTGGAATAAAATATGCCAGTGTTTTTGGATTAAAGGAACACGCGGACATGTGTCCTAACGAAATGTACTCTTTCATGAAATCACAATATAGAGTTTTTAAAGCTGGCTGTTTTTGAAATCTACGTTCAATTGAAAAGAGACAATGTTTTGCTCTAGCCAGTGAATCACCTAAAACATGGGGTGATTGTTTGAGTGGTATTCTAACGCAAAACCGACCATCTGCCATTCGAGTGGTGGTCTTTATAAAATGTTCTTCACACTTAGCTTCTTCATCAGAATATGAAGATGACTGATTGGGGACTTCTTCCAGTTCCCAGAAACGCGATAAAAGGTTTTGAATGTCATCTCCTGAAGTGGGGTTGTGAGAAGAACTGACATTGAGTTGTGCAATGTTGACTTTTAAAACTGATGGTGACCGAAATACTTGAACACTATTAAGTAGTGGTCCTGAAACTAGCCAACCTAGCCTAGATTCAAATAATATTGGTTTGCCTTTACCTAAGCTGATTTTTTGCTGCCCCAGTAGGTCCCAGAAAACATCTGCTCCTATTATTAGATCCACTGCCGATGGCGTGTGGAAATGAGGATCAGCTAAACAAATATCGCTTGGTATATTTAAATTATTAATGGATAATATATGACTTGGCACCTCATCCGTTATGTATGGTAAAATAAAACAATAAAGATTAGTAGTGAAGTTTTCACTTAATGATTTTACAGGAACACTGCACAGTTTACTAATGTTTGTTTTAGAATTATTAATGCCTTGTACAGATTCATGAACTTGTACGGTAGGTAAATCCAATAAATCACATAACTTATCCGTCATTATACAAGAAGTACTGCCAGTGTCCAGTATAGCCCGAGCGAGATATTCGCGGTTATTCTTATCGTAAACCTTTATTAGTGCAGTAGCCAATAGAACTTGATTGTTATTGTTATGATAAGTTGTGGCATGTGCAGATAGTGTCACATTTGTATTGGGTCTCTTATCAGCCGAGTTAGCATCTAAAGTAACAGTGCTGTCAGTTTGCGAAGTAGAAACATTAGAAGTAGATTTCTGTGACACACCTGCTACATGGACCAGAGTATTGTGCTTACGCTTACATATCTTGCAACCAATAGCTTTGCAATGATTTGCGTAATGACCAGACCGAAAACAATTAAAACATACCTTGTATTGAGGAAGAACCTCAAGCCGTTTTTCGTTGCTGAGACCAAGAAACTGTGGACAGTTGAATAAGTTATGTTTATCACTACAATGTGGGCATGACACTGGTGAGGAACTGGTATTATTTTTATTTTTCTGTGGTGGTGTATCACTGCCCACTGATATCATAGTTTTATGCTTGTTAGATTTAGGAGTACTAGTTTGATTAGCCTGACTGCGAGACAAGTCTACTGTTTCAAGCAAAACTGCACGATTTCTCAAGAATTCGAGAAATATTTCTAATGTGATTGTTTTGTCTTTATCTATATGAGCTTTTTCTTCCTCCCACTGTCGATAAGTTCTTGAGTCTATCTTGTGGGTAACTATATAAATTATTAACGTACTCCAAAACTTAACTGGTTCTCCTAAAGATTCTAACGCACGTAGGTTTTTGTTTAAATTGTCAATGATGTTTTTAATATTATCTGAGGATTCTTTATTAACCACTTCAATGTTAAATAAGGCTGCCACATGATTTTGAATGAGAAGCCGCTTGTTATCAAACCTTTCACATAATAAATTCCACGCAATAGAATAATTATTTGCCGAAAATTCAATAGCACGTATGACTAATGCGGCTGTCCCTTCCAAGGAAGCTCGGAGGTAATGAAACTTATTTATTTCATCAATTTGGTCATCCAAATGTATTAGGCTCGAAAACGTGTCATGGAACTCTAACCACTTGTCGTACGTTCCGTCAAACTTGGGTAATTGAATGGTTGGTAGCTTAACCAGCCTATTATTGCTAACGCGAGAAAACTTATCTTCATTAATTATGTCATGCTGTCTGGCTAGTAATTCCTGTGCCCTTGCGACAACTTTGAAATATGAGGCTTCAAATTCAGTACGCTCTGATGACTGTGTAGTCATATCCTCAGCTATGCATTCCAACCTTAACTGAACGTCGTCATATTGCGAATAAACAAGTTCAATCTTACCGAGGCGTAACTGCAGTTCGTTCAACTGGGCTTGCGTTAAAGAATCCCTCTTCAACTCCTCTAAGTAATTAGAAAATACTGTTAATCGACCTTTGTAACTTGCTCGTTTTTTAACAAGCTCCTTTTCTTCCTTATCAGTCATTCTTTGGGAAGCAGGTAACCAGCTGAAATGTGACAAGTTTAAATTTAAATAAATACAATATTGGTATTGTTAATTACTATAGTTTAAACACTTAGAAGGATTACAATATTAATTGCTGCTTACAACTGACAATGTTGTTCTAAAGTAAAATAGAAAACAAAATCTACTGGTGATGATATCAACACCATGAAAGTACAAATCTGCTTACCTACTAGATTATGGACAATAACATAAATGTGATTGCCGGTTTTACTATTTACTTAATATTAAATTATGAACTTTACTCAAAAGTTAAAATGTAGTGGAATACAATACATTTAATGTGGGTAATGCTTGACAAAGTAAGATTTCTTATGATATTGCAAGATAACAAAGGAAACTGCTTATTAATGGTTAACAATTATTGTTAACCTAGTTTGCTGCTTAATTACCTTTAATACAATAGATTGACTGCAAATTATAACAATAATTTGGTAACTTAATAGAAATCAAACATGTACAACTGAACAAAGAAATTATGTTGTACTAACCTTTACAGTTCCATAAAAAACGTTTAATACTAGGTACCTGAATATGAGTAATGGGTTCTGAAATAAACGTAAATAGGAACACTGTACTGTACTGGACTATGCTGCGCTGTGACCCTTTTGACCTTAGCCAGCTGTTCACAAAACTCCAAACGGCAGTATTTCTTGACAAATTTTATATTTCCTTGATTTATCCTTATTCCTGGATCACTTATCCGGTTCGATATGGACCAAATTATGTTGAGATATGTGATTAGGCAGGAAAATTGTAAATTAAAAACTGGAGCTGTGATATGCGTATGTATTCCGATGAACAACAAAAAAGTACAAAAAATAAAAACAATGTAGGTAGACTCATGACTATTAAACTAGCAATAAACGCCTGATGAAATTTTGAATGCATCAAGTTGCACGAAGTTGAAGAGTTGCTAGCTTTTGAGTATAGTTTGGTTATTAAATCGTTTTGGTGTCTAAATCTGAACAGTTCCCTCTTAGCCCTTTGTGTCAGGGGCCGCGGAATCCCTTTCGAACAACCCGCAGCTCCGACTAGTCTCATTTCTTGGTCAAACTTGTTGACGCGTTTTCTGAGGTATAGTGGGGTCTCAAACTCTCAATGTGTAATAGACTATCACCCAATCACGAATCCACCTCGGCGCAGCATGTCTTCTTTTTCCTTACTTCCCCTTATGTCAACATGTCTTCTTTACTCCAGCAGTGCAGCTGTTATTATAGGGAACCTCTCAAGTTTATAACCTTTATAAAGCTAATATCTACATTTACAACATTTTTATTTCCCGTAACTTTACGAGTCCTCTTTACAGCCGTACTCTCAGACCATAGACAAACATGCAATAAATGCAGCCTTCTTGCAGTAAATGCTCCACTGGCAACAATGCAATCTCTTTTTCTTTATTACTTGAGAGACGAGAGTCTAACGAAATTGCTTCCTTCTTTGTTCCGATATATATGTGATTGCGGTTCACTTGGTTTGTTTGATTTTATTTTATTTCTTAGGAAAGGGATTATTATTGATGTTGTACTCTTCTTCTTTTTGTGAAGTTAATGGATTGCTTCATCTCGATTATTAACAGTTAACTAAAATATTATTTTATGAAGGTCTATATTTTTTTATATTTCTCATAAAAATCGAAGATATGTGACATCTGACAACCCGTACTGGGCCTGCATGGTGGATGCCATCTCTCTCCTAGATAGGAGGCCTGAGTCCCTGCAGTGGGAACATTATAGCACAGTATAAATATGGACAGTAGCGAAACTAAGCCTAGTTGATGCGATAACTACCTACGCTCCATTGAAGCCATAGGGTTGTCCCTTTTATGCAGGGTTGCTGAAGTCCCTAGATAACTTCTCAACATAACATTTTTATTCTGTTGTGATCAATCAATCGAATTAAAAAAGCTAGCTTACAAATACAATCTAACGACGATACTCGATAACGTTTCGTGCGCTCGTTGGAGTGCGCGCTCGCTATCCACGGCTGCGGCACAGGTTGTGCGCGGGCAATGCTCATGAAAAAAAAGGAAATCAAACAAACAAAAGTCACCGACTTCAGAAGCTGTTTTTTTAAAATAGTTGTTTTCATTTTTCCATTTTTAGTTGTAATATCCTATAGTTACGATGCATTTAACATTCAACCAAGAAACCTAACCCTTAACCTTCAAGATTCTCTTATAATTGCTTTTAACTCCTAACCGTTGAGGAGTTGTACCTTCCACAATCAGCTCACCTAGATAACCTGAAAGAATACCACCCCATAAGATTTTATTTAAGAATTATCCTCCAACTCCTAACCGTTAAGGAGTTATTCCTTCCATCATCAGCTCATCAACATGAGGTAATGACTGCCAGATGTAAATACTTAAATAGCATTAGAAAAAATACGAAACACGTAATACGTGCCTATAAAATTTGATGGTTGCCCTGGATTTCGTTAAGATTCCATCATCAGATCCAGACATGGTAACAGTGGGACCATCTCGGGAGTATACTTTTTCGATTAAATTTTTTTTTTTCAATTCGGTTCATAATTGAGGGAGTTATGCGGAAACAAATATGATACAAAAACAAAACCAAACCGACGAATTCAGAACCTCCCTCTTTTTGGAAGTCGATTAAAAATACTTTCTTCTGCTGATGAAGCCGAGTTGACACAGCCGTATACCGCGCAATACGTTCGTTGCATTTAAAAAAATATCGGGACATATGAACTTATACGTGACCAACTGACCACTCGTCTCGGCGCGGCACGCACAACTGAGCGCACTGCGAAGACTTGCTAAGTGCCCCGTCGATGCGCATGTTTGTGTGAGTGTGCGGTTTCGAGCGTTTGTAGGTAGTTTCCGTACTGTCCATATTTATATTGTGATTATAGGCTGATGATCATGATGACAGCATTGAGGTTGGGTGTTACATTATTACCTCGCTAGGCTTCTCGAGTCCAATGCCCAATTTTGAGCGTTAGTTACAAACAATTCTCTCCCGTATTTCTGTTCAAAGGCAACGCATTTGCATAGGTTAGCATCAGCATGGAACCCCTTTTAAATTTTGAAAGGTTTTGCTGTTGAAATTACTTTCAGATCCTTTAAAAAGGTTAGCTAAAATTGTTCAGTAGAACGATGTGTTTCAGTCCTTCTGGGACAGGCAGTAACAACATGATATTTACCTACTTACAATTTAAAAAAAAAATTGAATATGAAATAAAGCAGAATGTTACTTCAAAAATTATATTTTCATTAAATGATACGAGTAAGTAAATAAAACCGCTGTAACCATAGAAATCTAAGATCCTTAGATTAGAATTTTGAATAAAATATTTTGATAGATTTCAGATATTGAATTTCTAGTAGTGTAAGTTACGATTACGATATTATGGTCTGTGTAAACACCTTTAATCTTTATTGAATATCTTTGTTTGATTTTGATACCAAGATTAAAATCGAGCATCATTTGTGTACCACTAAGTTTGGCTGTAAGTCTCGTGAGGAAACCGGCATGTTCTAGAATCAAAAAAATATCAGAAGACCCCACACCCTTTTACGGCAACGACCCTTACATCCCTTTGTGCCTACTGGCCTTGTTCTGTTCTGTCTCCTGCTGATATGGAGGGAAGCGGAAATCATGTTTTTCTTCCTTTTCCGTATTTTTTTTCTTATTTGTTCCCTTGCGTGCAGAACCAAGACCGTTAAATTGTTTCTCTTCGTCGAACTTCATTGTATCAGCGCTATTCTGGTGGTCGCTACTGTTGATTTTGGCGCACAGGAGTTGCAGTGGTTTGGGGGTAGTGTGGCGGGGTTATCTCTCTTTCGACAAAAACAAACATTGCACACGCGCTGCTGGATATGCAATTTTTAGTTCAGCGCGGAAAGCTGAAAATTTATCTTCAACTCTACACGGTTAACGTATCTCTGTCTCTTTCTCTTTTCGTTGATTTTTATGATGTTGTCTTTGTCCCCAGCTGTTTACCGGTCACCATGAGGCTGGTCGTGCCGGGTTGTGTCAACGACGCGCGCAGCATTCCAGCGCTGCGCGTCTTCGTGCTAGCGTCGGCTATGGCGCTTTATCTAACAATGGGTAAGTATTCATTGGCATACTTTTTTATCTTCTAGGTAAGTTAAGGACTTATTAAATATAACATAAAAGCACGCATGTAATAATACAGACTATTAAAGTCACACCAACAAAATAGTGCATTTTGATGTAATATTGCATTCAAGGCGGAATTCAACAACCGAGCCGCACGTGAGGCTATTATGGAGCCGAGAACTACAGTAACAAATGCCCACGTGTATCAAACGACGTTTTTTTAATACACTTTCAAAGAAATAAAATGATAAAACCGAATATGTTTTGTCATTAATCAAAAATAAAAAGTGTAAAAGGCAAGACAACTATCTTTAAAATTAGCAATCATAATATCCTCTTCCAATACAGCGTCATTTGTATCAGAAAAGTCTGGATTTATTTATATACACACATTATGTAGAACCTCATTTTCCTGAGTACTTCCAAGTTCCAAGTTACATTACGTAAATTAAACCTCACATTACATTTGTTCACGTACTTCCATTATTTCCTACATGACATATTATTATGTCAACGTAAGGGAAGCCTATGAATGCTATTTTAGGATTCTTTCAAGTAAATATAAGATAAATGGAAGATGATTTATTTCTCAATTTTCGTAAATTCTATTTATTGTAATGGCTTGGCCACGAGTAACACGCTCAAGCAAAAAGCTCGACAATTTCGGGTTCCTAAGGTTAAGGAATTCCAAAATAATCAATATTTTGACGGTTTAGAACGAAGTTTGATAAGCAAACTACGTTCTTGATAGTGCTAGGCTTGATATTTACATGTTCGGGTCAATCTTTGACCATTTTGACGTTACGTCTGTCGACGACGCGTTCGTGTCTGCAAGGGCCGACGCCTGACGGGGCTGCTGGACTATTATAAAGAGATACCGCGGCCCCGGAACACAAAAGGCTAAGAAGGAACATGGGTGGTTTTTAGTCATTAGAAGCCTGACACTCCCTTTCGCTCCACCCGGAGCAGAGGCCATTTGATGTTTTCCTACACAAAAAAAGTCTCGTTGCAAGCGTGTTTGTCAATCAATTTAGACCGTCGAGAAGTTACGCCATTAGAACATGCCTTCGGTCATGGGGACGCGACTTGCGACACGTCGACACAATGTGGTCGTTCCGTCACGACATCAGTACTCGCGCGAATGCGTCAAGTACGAGTAAATCTGCAACGCCGGAGGTCGCGATCAAGGCGCTTTTTTAAGAGTTCATGTGATTTACAGCCAAGTTAGTTGTTGTTCAGCCTACACAATACCTACAATTCTAATATAAGATTTATTTAAAAATAACTTAGAACATACTTCGGAGCTGTTGTTTTTAATTTTGTTTCGAGTGTTATAAATCTTTCGTACTTGCAAACTTGTTTGACTTGATTGTTTCTTTTGTAAATTACCTTTTGATTTCACAGTTCTTTGTTGGGGCTTCAGTTTTGTTTTGATAAAATCTCCGGTGTTTTGTAATTATGCATAATGAATTGGGCGTTTCTTTTGGAGTTTTGTTTTGGGAGTTATTGTAATAAATATACGTTTTTCTCGTGAATATATTTTAACAGTGGCTAACAATAGTATAAATAAATTCACAGATCGCAAAGGTATGACAGTTTGTCAGCTACAACGACGTTAAAAAAGTCATACAACTCTCGTACACACGACGGCGACGCTACGTCAAGCTATACAGGGTGTAAATCAACCCATCACACACTCGTCAACCAGACATTCTGTACATCAATCTAAGTACTTACCCCTACGCAAAAATTTTTGCTGGGAAATGACTTTTTTTTGGAGTCAAAAATCACATTTTACGGTAAAACTCAATGTAGCACTCTTAAAACATTGTGCTAGTGGATGCTTTGAATAGTAAACGGGTCATGGAGGTAATTTAAGTAAAGTTAAAACCTGAAAAACTAGTATTTACAAAAACAACTGTAAAAAAATTGTAACTTTGACCCCCAATATCTCCGTAACTAGGAGGTTCCCAGGTATAGTCTAGAACAAAAAAATGATCACAGTGGTGGGGAGAACAAGTGCCCTTCGTTTGCGTTAAGGGTACTTTTACACCCTATATATATTATTTCCAGTACAACATGACCTCGCTTTGTACAGATTTCCCATATATTGAGAGATCCGCAGAAACTGATTTGAATAGCTTGCTTGGTCGTCCTGGGTACCTAATTTAGATCCGGTTAAAGCGATTTCCACTTGCTCTCAGTTCGTTCATAGAATAAACATTAAGAGGAAAAACAAAGGAATTATTAAGTGTTTTCTGTAGGTTTTGGTTTAACCAAATATTGATCGTATATCGTTTGAAGGGACACTGACGGGGAATCGGTTACCACGTATTCATTAGGTACATCCTGAATGAAATATAAATTTTTCGTCGGTTAGGATAATTTTTATCCCTGTGGTACTTTTCTGTAGGGTAAATCCCGACATCGAAGCGAGCAAACCCACCTACAAAACTTTGTTTGAGCCTACAAAATCTAATAACATTAGTAGGTATTTCATAGGCATAAAAACACAATTGAACTGCGCTAGAATATAATAATATATATGCAATGCAGGATATATCTTCTTAATTTTAATATCAGTAATGTAAAACTGGCGTATGAGCAGAATGAAAACGCTGGATGCTATATTGCAATTATCTTCAGACTGCAATATTGCTTTCAGCATATTTTATTTGTTTTCATGGTAAATGATGTTTAAGTTTTACAAACTCTTCAACTGCTTCAACCAGCTTCTCCACCTGATTGGAGCACGGGTACCTAGAAAAGGGACTTTGGGTCCCGTGCTCAGTTTTGAACCATTAATTTATTGCAGCTTTTTGATCATGTAATCTTAGCCGCCTATTTGCAGGTCTTCTTGTAAGCCTGTAAAGTCATATCCAAATCTCAAGCCACTGGCAAAAGAAATTAAGTTCACATTTCGAAGGTGACCGCTGTCCGCACAGCGTAACGGCAAATCTGCTCAACAATGTGATACCGTAGCGGTACCTACTACTGTCAGTACTTCAGTAGTACGCTACGGTCTTACGGTCTTAGTAGACCAGTGTAGTCGGTACTGCTGGATCTCATACCAACAATGCGTCCAGTGGCTGTCACCGAAACACCGGCGACATGTTTTGTTGTTTGACCAACGAATTTCACAAATTATGACGTCTCATAATTTTTTCATGTCGGGGCTGCGGGTTGTTCGACAGAGATACCGCGGCCTCGGCACAAAGGTCTAAGAAGGAACATGGGTGGTTTTTAGTCAATAGAAGTCTGACACTCCCTACCGCACTGCCCACAGACAGCGGCAGGAGTCATTTGATGATTTCCAACATTAAAAAAAAAAAAATAAAGAAAAGACCGTAACTGCTTTAGCGATTTTACAAACAACGCTGCTACTGTTTCTGGACTGTAAGTTATGCTGCAACATAAGTTACTTTTTTGAGACAGTAGGACGCCTTTAGAATTGTACCACATGAGTAGAAAATGTACTTAGTTTAAAGTTTCATTTTCAAAATCACATAAAGAAACCATCTCTCATAAAACCGAATTTCTTCGAATTCCAAAATTAAATTAAGACGCGTACCAATTCCAAGATGGCCGATAATCCAATCATATCGATATTAGTCTTCTAAATAAATAACAGGCCTTTAGTAAATAAACAGAAAAACATTCGCATCAGCTTCGCCAATGAAAGTCAAATCGTATTAGTCTGTATTTATTCGGCAGTATGGTCGAGAAATCGAGATTGAGTGCGGTTTGATTGTTGCTTATCAATAAGTAATGAAGGATGACGGCTGATCTTTTGAGCACAGATTTAGCAGCATCGCTGTCAGAATTATTCCGATTTATTTGAAGAAGAGTTTCATCAGTTTTTATCATTAACTTGTTGGGTAGCTGGGTTCGGCTTTCTGGAAAAAAAATAAAGCAAAGCCACCTCTTCTATATTCAATATTAAACAATGAAACTAATTCTCTTTCATCATCATCATCAATTCAGCCGAAAGAATTCCACTGCTGGACATAGGCCTCCCCTAAGTGTCGCCACATTGACCGGTCCCGTGCGTCTCGCATCCAGCGGATCCCCGCAACCTTCACCAGGTCATCGGTTCACCTAGTGGGAGGCCTTCCAACGCAACGTCTTCCGGTTCGCGGTCGCCACTCCAGAACTTTCCCGCCCCATCGGCCATCCGTTCTGCGAGCAATATGCCCCTGCCCACTGCCACTTAAGTTTGGTAATTCTTCGGGCTATGTCGGTAACCTTGGTTCTCATGCGGATGTCCTCATTTCTAATTCGATCACGCAAGGAAACTCCTAGCATAGCTCTCTCCATTGCCCTTTTGGTGACTTCCAGCTTTCTGATGAGGCCCATTGTGAGCGACCACGTTTCGGTCCCGTATGTAATCACTGGCAACACACACTGGTCAAAGACTTTCGTCTTGAGACACTGTGGTAAGTTAATTGTCTTTCACCTTCAGCAAAATCAATATTTAAAAATTAGTCCAACGCAAGTTTCTGTCGAGATATTCTTAGAAATAAATATTGAAACAAAAGCTCTCTAAAACAGAAGCTCCAATAGAGAAGTTTAAATAGAGATTGACGGAATAGCAAACTTCTCGTGCCTCGGGAAATGATTAAAAATGTATGAAGGAGCTATTCCATATTATTGTTTAAGTTTTCGTTCAACGACAAAGCAAACACAAAATACTTTAGAATAGCATAGATTCTATTCAATTTATTTTCAGGTAACAAAGACCCATTGTTGAGACCTTATTAAATCCTAAATATACTAATATAGCAAGTTGTTTTAGACCAATCGCTATCAAAGCGTTTAGTTTTACACGACAACTTTCAACAAGATTGACATAATTGTTTGTACGTTTTTGTAAACAAGAACAAAATCTTAGAAGTTCTATTTGACCCACTTCCCGGTATCCGATTGAGCTGAAACTTTGCATGCCTGTTTAGTATGGATGAGAATCCACAGTAAAGTGACGTCATCCTAAATCCAATATGGGAAACTCCCAAAGATGGCGAACTAGTTATGTTTGTGGGCCATTCCTATAATATGAGTATTAAATTAAAGGGTTAGCTGAGAATATTCTTCTCAGCAAACCCTTTAATTTGATACACGAGCCATAACATAATTTAAGGCCACTCTAAAGCGTGTTTTAATTTCAATACATTTTTGACTGTTCCACAAAATCCGGATTCGCTAGAATTAACAGATATTCGAAATATTCCCTCCTAAAATATCGACAGCAAAATGGGTTTGTGGGTTATTTCCTTGTACTATTTACCTATTTATTCAGTGCCCTTCGTCAAACCAAAATAGAAATAATAGATAGACACGAAACTATTGCGGGTAGATCGAGAACTTTTCTTATTACTCTGTCACAGTTCTACTAATACGTCTACGAAGTTTTTCACCTTTTATTTATTCTAGTATTATTTATTGAATGCTTCGTTGGTCTAGCGGTCGCAAACGCGACTGCTGTGCATGAGGTCCAGGTTTCGATTCCTAGACCCCACCTAGGTCAATAAAAGTGGTTTTTTCATCAGAAATGTCTGGATTTGTGCTCGATTAATGGCTATAAGCTCGCCCTCTATTACATGGGACTTAAACATAACTGGTGAAATATGGGGAACTAATGGGTAAACCTCTGCCTAATCATCAAATCAAATCATCATCAAATCAATTACAGGCGTGATGTTATGTTATTCTAGTATTTTTTTATTTATTAATACCATGTTACAACGATATATTGACAGCTTAAAGAGATTGTCGGCTTGTCGCCTGCAAAAATTACAATAGCAAATTCTTCTTGATGGACACGAAAAACCCATTAACGGCAAACGGATCAAAGAATGATGTTGTCATTGATCTGGTCTAGGGCCTTCATTATTAAGTGTGTCAAACTCATGAAAACTATGATACAAAAGCTATTAAAAATAATTTCCAATTCGTTGACTAATAAATTACCGATCTAGGTTAAAATAGACGTGATTTTATACCTACTCATCGTTTTAATGGTAGACCCGTAAATTATTCGTTTATTTGTATGGTCTATAATTCTGTATAAGTACATAATTTTCTGTCAAATGTGAAAGTCGACTCTCTCTCTCTCTCTTAAATATGTCAAAATAATGAGTAGAACTGACGTGTAACAGGGAAGAATGGAAGAAGAAAACGTGTTGCGCCGACCCCAAGTAGAATGGGATAAGGGTAGGAAGATGATGATGATGGATGAGTAGAAGTGACGAAGTAGCGTTCTGCGTGTTCTGTTGGTTGTTCACTACAGGAACTGATGGACGCTACAGAAAGCTCAATTCTGGACTGACACAATTTAGTTTGCCATCAACACGCTACGAAGAAGAAGAGGTAGCGGGCGATTCTCGGGAGTTTGTTCCGCCACTTCTTCTCCCTAGCTTAAACACTAGAAAATGTCAAACGGTGTGTCATTTTGGGGGACTGTCTCTTGTAAACAAATAAAGAATACAAAATTACAAATAAAGAATATTGATTGATTGATTAAACTTTGACGTTCCAGAAGTGCTGATTTTATTATCAACCTAATTTGGATATCTAAATGAGTTTGGATTTTGGTACTTTTATTTTTGCGATTTTTACATGTACCTATACTTTCAATGTCTTGATATAACGGGTCTTGCAATTATTGTGTAGGTACTAGCCTTTGCCCGCGGCTTCGCCCGCGTGGAAGTCGGAAATATCAAAAATGACGATTTTCCATACAAATTTTTATCCCCTGTTTGCTGTTTGCCTTTTGTCCCTTGGGAGTTGAATTTTGATAAATCATTCCTTAGTGAATGTTTACGCCATAAAAGGAATACGTGCACGAAATTTTAAGTTTCTGTGCGTTGATCCTCAGTCAGTCAGTTTTGCCTTTTATATATACAGATATATTTATATAGATTGGATTTCCTAATCAGCACCAGAAAATTGCATATTCAAATAAAAAAATAACGACTACTTACAACAAAAAAAGAATATTTAAAAAAAATAATTAAATTAACACAACGTGCTCAGAACAGCTATAAAATTAAATCATCATCTAACAAGTCGAAAGCAACATGGGAAATCATTAATCAAACAAAGATGAATATGCCGAATAAAAATTCAATTAGAAATATCAAAATTGGAAATAAAAAAGTATCACAGCCGTTTGAGATAGCAAAGGCTTTTAACAATTTTTTTGTTGACAAGATAAAACCCATCAGTAATAGGGGCGAACAAGTGACATTAAATATATCAAAGTCGAGTAATTCAATGTTTATGGCACCAAGTAATGAAAATGACATCAAAACCATTATTAGGTCTTTAAAAAATACCGGTAGTGTTGGAAATGATGGAATTTCTACTAAAGTAATCAAGTACGTCTCAGAGTTCTTATGTGGACATTTGAGTTATATTCTCAATATGTGCATAACACACGGTATTTATCCAACTAACCTAAAAACAACTGTTGTCAAACCATTATTTAAGAAAAATGATAAAGAATGCATGGAGTCTTATAGACCTATTGCGCTTGTTTCAGTAATATCCAAGATATTTGAAAAATACATTTATGCTCAGATTTATAAATACCTGGAAAAACAAAACATTTTGACAGAAGAACAAAAAGGTTTTCGAAAAGGTAAAACTATCAATTTGGCCATCTACGACTTTTTAAATAATGTTTATACTAATGTTGACAACAGAATACCTGTGTGCTCAATATATTGTGACATGACACAAGCATTTGACTATGTGGACCATAACATTTTCTTAAGTAAATTAGACGCTAACGGCATTAGAGGGAATGTCCTGAATTTAATAGAATCTTATTTAAGGAATAGGAAACAGTACGTTAAAGTATCTGAAATAGATTTTAAATCTAAATGTGAAAGAATCTATAAATCTGATCTTCGAACACTTACATATGGCGTACCCCAGGGCAGTGTTTTGGGGCCTCCTTTATTCATAATCTATATAAATGACATGCCGAAAGTTACAAGTCATCCTATGTCACTATTTGCCGATGACAGTACTGTGACCATTAATAGCACAAACGCAGAAACTTACAACGACGAAATCTCCAAGACAATAACGTCCATCGTACAATGGTTAGATAATAATAACTTAAAAATAAATATTGAAAAGACGAAATTGACGATGTTTAGCCAACGTTCAAACACAAATATGAGTATTTACTATGACAGCCAACGCATAACACAAGTAAACACATCAAAATTTCTAGGTTTAACAATTGATAATAAATTACATTGGAAAACACACACGGAAGAGCTAATCAAACGAATTAGTAAGTCTGCCTATGCCCTGTACAAACTTACCTCTGTGATGAGTGTGGACGCTTTAGTCACAGCGTATTATGGCTTGGTGGATTCCGCTCTGAGATATGGTGTAATTTTTTGGGGTAATTCAACCAATAGAGAAATAATCTTTAAAGCGCAGAAAAAGTGCATCAGAACAATGTTTGGATTACAGGTCACAGACACATGTAAACCATTATTTATTAAATTTAAAATATTTACTCTTCCATCTTTATATATTTTTGAGGTTGCTGTATTTGTAATGACCAATCCTAAATTATTTAAAAAAATGTCGGACATAAATAACCGAAGCCGAAGGGATAACAGTAGTTTGTGCATAAGAAGGTCCCACACAGCTTTAATGTATAAAAGCGTGTTTTGCATGGCCCCAGTTATTTTTAATCATTTACCACGGTCCATCAAGGAATTGAACGTGAACCTATTTAAGAAACGGTTAAAAGCTTTACTAGTGAACAAAGCATATTACAGTATTTCGGAATTTTTAACAGACAAAAATTTTGTATATTGACATACTATAAAATAGTTGGAATGTTTGTCTATATAAATAAATTTGAATATTGACATTGGTATTGTAGATTGACATATTGTATATTGCTGACATTCGTTTTGTAGATTGACATTAGATTTTGTAAATTGACATTAGTATCTTATATTTGTATAATGACATTAGTATTGTATATTGACAGTAGTTTTCCAAATTGACATTAGTATTGTGTATTGATATTCGTTTGGTAAATGACTTCAGTATTTCCCCTGACATGTACCTACTGTTTTGACATGATCACATGGCTATTACAATTTAATTTTACTTTTCTCTTTTTATTGACTTTGATTTATATTGCTATTATTATTAATTAATTTGTATTATGTCATTCTTTAATAATTATTTTTCTCATGTTCAGGATTATTTAATTTAACTATTTTGAGCCTTGATTTATTTTCTACCAAAAAACATTTGTACGCTCTCGGGCATAACATAGCGCACTCATTATTACCTACATATTACCACCATTATTGTACCTATGTTAAACGAATGAATAAATGACTTATGACTTATGACTTATGACTTAAAAACTACATTAGTCGCTTACGGCAACCACCAAGTCCCCAATTGATATTCTTGTTTTGTTTGTACATTATCCTAATACTTTTCAATGTCTTCCAACAGGAGCTTCAGTGTTCCAAGCGATCGAAGGTCCATTGGAAGAGAGCATCGGTGAGAAGCTGGACCAGCTGAAGGTGCAGTTCCTGCAAGACCATCCCTGTGTTACAGGTGAGTTTAGAGCAAGTGTGGATGTTTTAGACCTAATGAAAGGATGAGGAGCAATGAAGATCTTTCAAGAAGTAATTTTAAACAAAGAAAAGAAGCAAAGTAATTGTTTATGGATCGTAGCAGGTGGCGATCTGCGGCTGCTACCATGTCCCCATAGGAAACAGGCGTGAGGTGTTGCGTTGGTATTGGAGCAGAGTTCCACGTCGCACGTTATCTGATTTGATTGCGGCATGAGAGGCGAGACCGAAACATGTGTTACCTACAATGAAAAACGACACCAAAACCGTAAATTTTTTGCAGTACTACTTTTTGAGGCACTTGCCAATCACCTAGGAAACTGAAACTGATTTTTTTATTGTGATGTGAATTGTGCGAGCAACTTCATTTCGACAGGTTAAAATAAGACACCTCTCTATTTTTTAGAGAGCAAATTATCGCGTTATTAAACCGAAAATGCGAAAATAACGAAAGCAGATCCGAGATAGCTTGGCAACTGGTAAGACATGGAAATTGGAAAACCTACGTCGCGTCTTGCCACTAATTACTATCAGTTTGACGACCGAGTATCTTTATTCTTTGGGTTGATTTAGTTGTTTGGACTATCCTAATAGGCAAATTATTTCGAATTTTCTGTAACCAGCGCGTCGGCGTCCACCAAGCATTCTTCATACATCAAATAAAAAACAACAACTTGTTCGCAAAAGATACCGCGGCCTCGACATGAAGGGCTAAGAAGGAACATGGGTGGTTTTTAGTCAGTAGAAGTCTGACACTCCCTTTCGCTCTGCCCAAGAGCGGGAGGGGTTATTTGATGATTTCCACCCGCCAAAAAAAAAAAAGGTTCCCAGGTATGGTACCGAACAAATAATATCGCAATGACTCATGACGCGGGAACAAAATATGTCTTTCGGCTTCATCATAGGTCTATAAGCCCTTTATTAGAAGCTATTTTTAACCGTACATGGAAACCGTCTTGAATTGACAGGCGTAAAGACGTGCTTATACCAATTACCAAGTGCTTACATCGTGTAATCAATGTACTTAAGTCTAATTGAGTTCAAAAGGTCTTAAGCTATAGGTTTCACAAACGTAGGCAGTTATAGGCTTATCAGCATAAAACTAGGTAGGTTAGGTACCATGTAGAATAGGCTAGAAATAAGATAAACTAGATATCTGTTACTTGCGTCAAAATTCACGCGCTACAAAACGTGTTAGGCTGAAGTTCATAAATAATGATGTAAGAAATAACGTCTGTACTGACTATCTAAGGGTGTGTCTAGATGGGACGTCTAGAACGCAGCTCACGTTTACGAGAATGTGTGTCTGCGAGCAAACGAGAATGTGGGTCTGAAATCAGTTACGTTTGAAGTGGGTTTGACAGGTTAACTGGACCCATTTGAATGAGTATCTTAGATTTGTTTACATAAAAAAATAATAAAAAGACAAATTGAAACTGTTGGGCCATAGCCCACCAAAATAACATCCGTCTGGTCGGAGGATCCTATAATATAATATAAGGCATACCATTCTTGTAATTTCAAAACAGCTTTTAACTGAATGCATAATTATACGGTAAGTAACCTACTTATAACAAAGAAGTCGGTTAAAAATAACTTTTTTAAATATTTGTCGGTAGTTATTGTTCCGACTTATCTCCAAAACAGCCAGACTGATTTTAACGGCACTTTTACTGGCAGACAGCTGATGTTATAAGGAGTACCTAACTTAGGCTATTTTTACCTTGAAAATCCGAATCAAATAGAGAAGTAATAATTATGTTTATAATGATTTCATGCCGACGAAGATGGTAGGCATCAGCTAATAATTGATAATAATATAATTTATATCAGAACGCACTAAGTACTTCTCGGTGCGGCTCGTTTTGTGGGGATGTTCCTGTCTCTGGAGCCCTAACCACTCGGTAGCTTGGACCCTACTCCCGACAACGGCAGAAACCATTTTTTTTAATTTGATTTTTTTAAGATATATAATATGTACTTACTTTTTAATATTTATATACTTACGTAACATTAAAAAAAATGCTAGTGAATGAAAAAGTAATTATATAATTAAACGAAATAATTAATGTTTTGTCCACAGGACGTCGCCTACATAGATCTAGCGTTCAAAACATTTTATCATCAGAAGTTCTTACAAGAAAGTATCAAGTGACACACCCATTTCTCCCGTCGACTTGTATTACATTTTGAACCGATAACAAACTACTTTCTACATGCATGAAATAAATATTAAGGATAAGAACGTGTAGAACTTGTTGACAAATTGAAATACTACATAATATTGTGTCTCTGTAATGTACATGATAATATATGTCGAGAACTGTTACTTTGTATTGCTTAAACATTTATTTCTTGTTCGTCTAGTGGTTACGGGCTTAACTCCTAGGCCGGGCAGTGTTGTTAGTTTTTTCTATTAGGAATTTCTCAGTAGCCACAGAGTCCGGATTTGTGCCCAATTGATAATAGACTCGCCCCATATTACATGGGGATCATAACTGGCGAAGAAGCGATTTTTGCAGTTTGTAGAACATTTGTGACCAGGTTCTGCAAACTGCAAAAAATGCCAAGCAATGGACTCACGATGACCCATCTAGCTATACAAATCCATTGTTTGCTGATCTCTCATTGGGTGAGAAGAGAAGCCATGTTATTGGGGTTTTTCATCCGGAATTTCTCAATAGCAGCCACGGAGTCTGGATATAAAGAAAGAAAGAAAAAGTATTTATTGGGTGGGTTTGGGTTTTTTTAAAGTATTTTTTAAGTTTTTAAGGGTGTAGCAGTATCCAACCTGTTGAACGTCCGCTAACATTGCTTGAATGTCTTATGATCCACCGGGTGCTCATAAGGACGCTCGAGGACTTAACGAAGCAAAAAGGCACTTGTTCTCCTCATCACTGCGATATTTTTTTGTTCTAGTCCATACCTGGGAACCCCCTAGATACGGAGATATTGTTTTTTTAATTCTAGTTTTTCAGGATATCACTTTACTTAATTACCTCCATGACCCGTTTACTATTCAAAGCATCCACTAGCACAATGTTTTAACAGTGCTACATTGAGTTTTACCGTAAGATGTGATTTTTCACACCAAATTCGTTTCCCAGCAATAATTTTTGCGTAGCGTACGTATGTACTTTGTTTGATGTACAGTATGCTTGGTTGTCGGCTTCTTGAAGGGATCGTTTACACCCTGTATGCCCGGTTGAAGGCAATATGCTAGCCCCTATTACACGGGACTTAAACATAACTGGTGAAATGTGAACCCTTTGAGGATTACAGGCGAGATGTTATGTTCTGTTATGTTAATAGGTAATACATAAGGAAAATCTAACTATGTACTTTCCTGCTTCATGAGCAAATCATAATGAGTGCATAGTACCTAATATATATTTATTGGGATCGCTTGACCTTTTGATATTTCGCTATCTCTTGCGTTGATGTTGGTAGCCAAGTGTATGAAGCTATAGAATATAGGTATTGACCTGAGGGTATTAATACGCGGCGGCGGCGACCTCTCGCGTCCGGCCCTGGTGCAAGCCATGGTCCGGGGCGAGGAGGAATGGGACGCCGTCGCCTCCTTCTGCGAAGCAGTGATGCTAGCGAAGGAGGTGGCGGAACTTGAGAGGGAGAGAACCTTTCGTCCCAGCAGCCGCGGGAGGCGCTCCGGGCGTCGGGGGCCACGTGATGGCTTCTGGCCACCGTAGACGCGGGCCTGTGGACGGTGTGTGATGGGTAAGCTCGCCGCCCGTCCATCATATGACGATGACAGGCCGTGTCGACGGTGCGTTCGTGTTCCACGCGCACCTCAAAGAGATGTCAACAACATGGAAGGGGCCCGCAAGGGCCGACGTCTTTCGGGGCTGCGGGTTGTTCGAAAGAGATACCGCGGCCTCGACATAAAGGGCTAAGAAGGAACATGGGTGGTTTTTAGTCAGTAGAAGTCTGCCACTCCGTTTCGCTCTGCCCAAGAGCGGGAGGGGTTATTTGATGATTTCCCAACCCCCCAAAAAAAAAAGGCTATTAATACGGCTAATTAATGTAGGTACCTTACCTAATCACCTTATTGTAAACATGTGACTTAGCTAACCTTTCTCTCACGTTCGTTTATAACAGTAAAGATATATTACCTACATGACCTACATCATCATCATCATCATCATCTGCTTACCCCTTTCCCGATTATGTTGGGGTTGACTTCTTAGCTAAATACCTTTACCCTTTTGGAAGAAGCCTTAGCCTCCCTAACCCTAACCTGTGACGCGCGTATAAGCGCATAAGCCGATACGACCCTACACGCGCAGGAAAATACTCTAGTCTGAAACCGTTCTTATACAGGTTGGCTGGATCTGGACCGCATAGCAAATTCGCATATAGAGGAACTCATTTGCTAATTATTAGAACTTAATTTCCCTTGCTAAAGTTTTATAGATTAGGACATATGTATTTTTTTCGATTCCTTTACTTTAAAAAGGAGGAACTGTGCCACTCGGGTCAATCTTTAGATCTGATGGGTGACCGCCCGACATACCAAGTTACCTCCGTGCCTTGGAAAGCACGTTAAGCTGTTGGTTCCGGCTGCCATATATAGATCTTTGGCAGTCGTTACAGGTAGTCATAGTGACCTGAAATTCTGACATCCAGTCTTACCAAAGACTATCGTATTACCTAGTATTAACTGGGTTGTGGAGGTCAGATAGGCAGTCGCTCCATGTAAAATACTGGTCAGCTGCATCCGGTTAGACTGGAAGTCGACCCCAACATAGTTGGGAAAAGGCTAGGCAGATGATGATGACTTTAAAAACCAATAACTTCATTTTCAAAAGATGAGTTGCAGTGAATTGTATGTATACCTACAGTCACTTTTGATCATCAAGTGTTTGTTCATGACCTATGTTATTAATATAAGTGCAGTATAGGAGCTAAGTACGTCAGACATAAGTACTTATTTACATCAGTGCATATTGGCAGGCCTCCTGCGTCTGATAACAACTGATACGTGATACCGTCGTGTTAGTGTTTACTGATAACTCTGATAAGGGAATGACGTTGATCGGATGCGCTGACGGTTGAAGATCACACTGCAGCCGTTGTGAATATGTTCAGGGGAATAGGTAAATTAGAAGTTACTTTTTGAACGTCAAAAATGACTTAGAGTTCGCCTTGTGACCCGGTGGTTGTGGGCTCGATTCCCATGGAAAGCATACTTTGTTAAGTTGGTTCCAATTTGGTTAGGACATTGCAGGCTTGAATCACCTGATTTTCTGATAAAAAGATGTTGCCGTACTTCGGAAGGCACGTATAAGCCGGTGGTCCCAGCCGTCCCAAATAGCGGTCGTCAAAATGTCAGAGGCCCTTGAGGCGGTTCAGAAACTCTGACACTAGGGTGTGTGGGGTCGTTAAACCTTAACCCTAAGCCCACACGATAAGAAGAAGAAGAAGACGATCTGTGCTGGCGGGGAAACATAGAACTAAATTGAAAATTGCACCAAGTTTGAGACATCGATGTAAATGTCCATGACAATCTACGCCACCATGAACTGTACACTTCAAGTCGTCATACTAATGGGCGTGTAAAATAACCCTAAGGAAGCCGAATACCGGCAGGCATTGTTCTCCCCGTCATTGTGTTTTTATTTTTCCGTATAGTTACTTATTTTGATGAACAGAAAACTTGCTGGTTTTGTGAAGGGTCTTTTTACACCCTGCACTTATACATAATGACATATTCCCAAATGCATCCCCTTCGACGCGTCCCAATGTATTACTTGGTAAGAAGTAGTGGTGGGACCAACTGTTCAGCATTCAATTCTTTAACCATTCCAAACAATTTTCTTTTTAAAAGAGAAAAAATTGAAAAAAAATAAGTCAAACGGTGAAGAACCTTAAAACAGCATTTTGAAAAAATACATTGCAAAATTTAGGCCCCTGTTATAACAAGAATTTCGAAGATTTCTCGAAATCTGGTTTGATACAGACATGTGTTTGTTGTTTTGATGCAGCTGTGCTATACACCTATACAGGTCATCGGCCCGCCTAGGTTAGATAATTAAGATTTAAATGTCATTGTCAAAACTAGTTTCTATACCTCACGGAGATCAGGTGATACGGTTGCTGACACATAAAAATAGGAATTTCTAACCTACCTAGTGATCTTCGAAAGCAGCGGTGGCTCAGTGCTAGTGGCCACGACTTACGAACTGTAAGTCGTGGGTTCGGAGGCAGGCGCATTACTTTGTGTATGTAATTTATTTCATCACCACTCCTCTCAAAACGGTGAAGGAAAACGTCGTGAGGAAACCAAAAAAGACGACATGTCTGAGAACCAAAAAATTTTAAGACATGTGACATCTACCAACCCGCACTGGGCCCGCGTGGTGGATTATAGCCTATCCCTCTCCTAGAGAGGAGGTCTGTGACCCTGCAGTGGGAACATTATATGCTGATGATGATGATGATAGTGGTCTTCATCAGATAAAAAAGCCCATAAAAATATCAGCTTTTCAGAATTATGTATTAAATACTAGGTAATTGTTTGTGCGACTTTGTCACTTCCACCCTGTATAATTTGAGTCTGTCCGTAAAATTTCTTAAGAATCTAAAATTCAATCCAAATTCAGCGTAAGCCAAGCCACAGGGCCTCATTTTTTTTTTAATTTACCACCTAAATACACATTGTGGAATGCAAATAAAGTTTGAGTATTGAGTATTGGGTCTACAACTCTACAAGTACCTTATAAAACAAAGATGAGTACCTACTAAGGATCTGGCAAGATGGGATAAAATCGAACCATCTCAGTCACAATGCGAGTGTGGAGCCCTAACACAGAATATGCCACACCTTCTCACCTGCCTGCCTATCGTGCATAACTATAGGAATATTTACTGATTTAAAAAAAATATGATTCTAATTAGTTGTTAGATTATCGAAAAATATATTAGATACGTATTTTTTGTTTTATCAAATCAATAAAAATTGACAAAGATAAAACGCGTCAAAGATTTGAGTGGGGGTGTGACGTAACACGAGTTTTCAAAGCACTGTATCGTCTTCATTGTTTGTTTACGTGAAAAAAGAAAAAATACGTGTCCAATATTTTTTGGAAATCTATCTGACGGACTTATTAGATTTTTTTAGTTAACTACCCTATTGCACCCTGCTGGACTTGAATGCGGCAGACGAAAAAGCTGTCCAGGATGCTTCGTATTGGTCGGACAACATCTGAATCATCGATTCGAGAAGAAGAAGGGCTCGAAGAGGTAGAACAGAGCATGTCAGTTAATAGTGAACTTCATCAATGCTGCATAAGAGAAATCCATTCAGATATAATGCTTGTAGGTAGGTACTTAGCTTGTAATCAACAGGAAAACTAATCAATAACTTAAATATAGGTAACAGTTACAAGTGTCCATATAACTAAGTAGGTACTACCCAAGTAGGTACATACTTAGCAAGGTATTTGAACTGCTACCGTATCAAGTGTCGGGGCTCCGCGTGACCACTTTCTCCTAGGGTTCCCATCCATCAGAATCTTACTTGACTTACATACTTTGATTTGCGAATATAATATCGTCGTGACACTGACACTTTTTGTTTTCTTTTTTTCCTTTTATGGCAACTGAGCCAGTTCCGACTATTTCTGCCAGTGTCGCGTCGTGACGGCAGCACAGAGAGGCAGGCCGTCGAACTTCGTACTTCGTGGTAGGTGTTAGTCTAGTTTGATGCAACGTGGTCAGGTATAGATTGAGTTGGGCTTGCAAGAACAGACATTAGCATGTCAGTGATTAAGTTTAAGATAGGGGAGCTTCGTTGGTAGTGGTGAAGGCCAAACACGTGCCCAAAAGCACGTGCCTAACCTTCACAAAATCACCACCGACCGAGTTAGTCCATTCTTTCTATGATACACACTTTATATCCACTGAAACTTATTCCTCCTGATATTTTCGATGCTATTATAATGTTTGTGTGTGTGTTATGTTTGTGTGTGATTGAGGATTGTGTGTGTTGCAATAGATAATAACGGAAAACTTCCCATTAGTGACAGTAAGTATGTGTTTAGTTATAAACTGTGAAACTTTAAAAGGTTACGTTACTCATATTTGATTAACCCTCTTTTTGGGCTTCGCCACAGTGGATAAAAAACTTGCATAGCGTTTTTATGTATATTTACTGATGATTTTACTTTCGCACTATTTCAAATTTATTTTACTTCCTACCTAATTAAAATTCCATTTCTTATATAAATACGGTAAACTTGAAGAAACTACCAGCAAGCCATCTTTAAATTACGAAAGCAAATAAAAACATGAAAGAGATATTCAAGAAGTACAGAAAATGCTGTGGAAAATATACAGAATGCTGCCTTATTTATCTTCCTTCCCGACTTCAAGAAAGTTACTTTTTTGCTCTTCAGCTGAAACTTGGAGCCGGTACTCAGTTGAAGTCTCTCAAGCAAGGAAACCAAACATTTATTTATGAGAGCAAGCCTACTTAAATTATGAGGATACTTTTCCTGGTCATTATTATTTCGCAAGACATAATTATTTTCTACATTTAAATAAATTATTCACATCATACGATAAGAATGAGAAATAATAAATTGATAATTTGAAACTGAATTGATTATTACCATTGAAATTCATTTCAATTTTATGTATTCGTATTTAAAAATTTAATAAAAATATGTAGTACCTATGCTAATTAGCTTTTAACAGTTTATTTACTTAGTCAATTTTCTATTCTGCATCAGTCGTTATAAAACGTAACCGTTAAATCATTGAACGACATAAAACGGCTTGTAGGTACACCGTGATTATCACTAACACATTATCTTGGGTACTTTACAAACAAGAAGCGACAACACATCCAATGGGAGCATCTACTTTAATTTACCGATCATCGACTCATGCGCTCAGTCTACTTACGGTCACCGACGCGATCGCTACGCCTAACCACACCAACATTCTTAAGGCTTCCGCCATATTTAAACCCAAGCAGTGCTTCTAAAATGCATCAAAATGGTGATATTTAAACTCGAAAATTGTCGCCGGGATACTAAAGTGACGGAAATATTCGCGCTTTTCGTTGAACCTAATCACCCGAAGAGGTTTTTCAAGTACAGTTGACCATAATCCCGCGCGTTCCGGGATTTTTGGTTTGTGTTCTGGAATACTGTGGACTACCGACAAGCCGTATCTAGATAAAAACCGCGTTTGTGTTTTGTTTTTGGTTTTTGCTATTCGAATTTCGAATGTGTTTAAAAATGATAATGGATTTTTGATTGCATTAAAAACTTTTTATTGGTTTCGCGCGTAAAAATTGAATGACATTAACTTTTTAAAAATGGAGAAGCATATTGGCATTGGAGGAAATGGTGGTTCAAACAAGTATAAGCGGATTCATTCGTACGGGAGCATGAGCTCGAGGAGCGATGATGACATGATAGTTCATAGCCAATTGTTCCCTTACCACAAGAAAATGGTCGTTGAAAGAGAGATTTTGTATGAAGAAGAACATCCCCCCTTTCAACCTTTGATTGCAACGACTAGATTGTTTGGTAAGGCAAGGTTTACTTGCTTGCTGCTGTTCTACGTGATATTCTATGTGGTCTACTTGGCGTCGGGAGCGCTGGTCTTCTCAGCTTTGGAGGCACCTCTGGAGAATCAGATCCGGCTTGAACTCATAAGGGCTAAAACAGATTTTTTGCTGCGCTATCCGGATATTGTGGGTAAAGAACTTTTGTTTTATTGATTTTCTTTAACTTCCTTTCTTTGTAGGCGTCGAAAGGTTTTTCAGAGCTAATTCTTAGCAGGATCACAAATTCATCTGCCAAGCATGCTGGCTGTGTCTGTGTAATATTGTATGATAGGAGTTCTCTATGAAACAATATTACAGTCCAGGATCGAAGTACTTGTACGCACGGTGACCAATCAAGCAATAAAAAACCAGTTGTAGGCACTGGAAATCTATACAAAGGCCACCTTATACTGAAAACGTATAGCTTCTTGTGTCTCCATGTGTACACCTTAAGATTATACATTTTCTTTTATGAATAAACTAGCGACCCCTCGGTCTCACGGTTTTGACGACTACCTTAACAACATTTCAATGCTGAAAACCGCATGAAACCCCTTTTTTTGGGTGGGAAATAATCAAATAACCCCTCCTGATCTGGGCATAGTGTAAGGGATTCTCAGACTTCTACTGACTAAAAAACCACCCATGTTCATTCTTAGCCCTTGTGCCGAGGCCACGGTATCTCTTTCGAACAACCCGCAGCCCCGCATGAAACCCCTTTACGTGTTAAAGAAAAACTTCGAGGACACACATACTGACATAGAAAGTGACTTCAATTTATCATCATCATCTTCCTGCCTGTCTCATTCTACTTGGGGGTTGGTGCAACACGTTTTCTTCTTCTATTCTTCCCTGTCAGACGTCACGGAAAGGAATAAATGCCACCTTGACGTGTAACAGGGAAGAATGGAAGAAGAAAACGTGTTGCGCCGACCCCAAATAGAATGGGATAAGGGCAGGAAGATGATGATGATGATGATGATGAATCATAATAATTCTCTAATAATCAAAATAATTCAAAATCATAATGTAATAAAACAAAAAGATAAAAGTGATTCACATGACATACAATTTATATAGTTCTCTTACGTTACGTCCTAATAGTTCTCTCCTCCTTGCATCTCCTTGCATCTTTCCTTTCGCCTTCCTCTTTGTACTCACATGCGTTTCATGCCTCCTCATTCCATGACTTCAATTTATAACAATTTCAAATATAGAAGAAGCTGTACAGTTACATGCGGCGAATGTATAACTACCCACAACGCTAGCACATTGCAGAAATGAGCGCTATTGTGCAAGAAGTGGGTAAATATTTGAAATGGCTGCAGTAAAGTCCATTTCACGAAAGAAGTCCCGCGGACAATTGTGGAACTAAATTTAACAGATCGGCTATGTTGTCGTTTGTCGATGTTATCAAGGTGCGTTTGTTGTGGTAGATATTTTGTGAGTTTATTATTGGATTAGTGCGTTATAAGGTTTATTTACGATGCCAAAAGTTGTGAAACAACATTATGTCGCGCGACATACAGCGCTGCGTCTGCGGGACTTCTTTCGTGAAATGGACTTTACAGGCACAATGCTAGCAGCGGGAATATCGAACATACGATATTGCAAGAAGACGTAAAAATGTGAAATATTTTTCTTCAGTTATGGCAATTTTCTTTCTTACGTCTGACGCCAAACTGAATACGTAAAAGTGCTCGATTGAATTTGCAACGCTGTTTTGACCAGCGAGAGTTGAAATTCAAGCTGAGGTTTCTTTCAATTTTGAGCAATCGTCGCGAGGGATATCGGTTTACCCAATATTAAATGGGCTGTGGAGGTCAGATGGGCAGGTGCTCCATGTCACTGGTCATATTCAGCTGCATCTGGTTAGACTGGAAGTCAAAAAGTGGGCAAAAGAAAGGAAAATAAAGCAGATGATGACGATTTAGGTGACGCTAATGTTGACATAAATAAATATAATCCAAAGTAGTTGTTTGTGACATTAATTGAAAAAAAAATTATACTGAGATATGTATCACGCACACACATGCAATAACCTACATAGTAACAGACCTAAATCATTTACCGTTTGATTAGGTTATCTCATTGTAAAATAACAAACCAGTTATAACGTTTATAGGTTACGGTACCTCGTTACGACATAATGACTTTAATTAACAAAATAAAATTAAAATGAAGCCAGAGAAATGTATCTTTTAATTAACAGTAACACAATTCGGTTAGCTAGGCTTCCATCATCATCTAAAAATATAATGAACGTAACGTCACGCTTGTAAGCCCCGTAGGGTTGGGGAGATATGTACCTAATACTACCTACACCCATATTTCGCCATTTGTGTTCAGTTTAGTTCGTTTAGTAATAGGGAGCGAGTCTATTGTCATCAATCGGGCACAGACACAGCCTCCATAGCTGTTACTGAATTCCCTACTTTCTCAGTAACTTGGACACTTTGATCGACCTGGGAATCAACCTCCGGCAGAGGAAATTACGCATACAATTTTTGGAGGGTGGGATATCATCAAATTAATGACTCCTCCCGCTCTGGGCGGAGTGGAAGGGAGTGTTAGACTTCTACTGACTAAAAACCGCCCATAATAATTATGTTCCTTCTTAGCCCTTTGTGTCCGGGGCCGCAGTATCTCTTTCCAGCAACCCGCAGCCCCGGCATTACGTACACGCCCTTGATTGCGATATTATTTTACTATCTGCTACATAAACATGTTTGTTATCCTGTCTTATCTGTTTAGAGATCCTATACTGTTCATCTTAGTGAACCCATCACCATCAATAAAATAAATTAACGCATCCATATCACAGAAATCTTTCAATTTTAAAACGTTATCGTGAAAATTAACATGAACTGATATTTTATCACATGAGAAATCTATTTTATATCTTTGCTTGTCTAAATTTACATCGCGATAAAAAGTTTATATCGTTTAATTTATCTAATTTTAACATTCTCGGTAGTGGGTCAGGTAATCTATACTAATATTATAATTCGATTTAATTCGTTTGTTTGTTTTTTATGCCATGGTGATTTATCTATTTTGGCAATTTTTATGAAGTGATCTAGTATTTACGTGCGTATTGTATTATTATCACTTGGATAGAATGGAGATAGCAGAGAGATGAGGATAGAAAAATATCGTGAAGACACGAAACAAGCATTGGGAGATATTTTTCGACGTCATTTCGGTTCAAAGATTCTATATTTATTCTAAAACAACATACATTGCTCAATTACGAATACATACCTGACTAAGGTAACATGTAGTCCAGTAGTTAACAGTTTTGTTATGTTAATGTAGGTAGGTACGGTGTTGACATGTTGGTTTGAAAGACTAGCTTAATATTATGGTATAGAACGCTAGCTTAATAATTTTGTGTTGTCTATGACGTACTGCTTGAGTTTAGTTTCGAATAAAGAAAGAAGAAAGAAAACGTATTTATTGGTTTAATTATTTGGACAAAAGCAAATTAACAAAAAATTAAAAAAGTAAACATAAGAGAAACACTTAAAATTAGAACATACTTACTTAAATTAAATTAAAATTAGTCCCTTACAAAGCCAAAAGGCCACTATCTCAGCATGGTAATGTAACATTTATGACAAATGTCACAGCTCTGGTATTCTGATAGGGATACGTTCAAAGAAGATGTGTTCCTGATATCTGCCAGTAGATTAAATATTATAAAGTTGCCCAACTTCGTTCGTTATATTTTTCCTCCCATATTGCGTTCGTGGGGGGCGGGGTCCATATTTGGTTAAATCCAAGTTGAGCACTAACCACATGAAAAAGACAAAAAGCGAAATGTAGCATTCTACGCATTGCATTGTATCATTTTTAACTGACTTCAAAAAGGATTTCAATTCACTTCCCAGGTGGTCCCATTCATTAGCCGAAAAATCAGCTTCACAAGTCGGTAGCAAAAAAAAAAACAAACAAACAAAAGTCACCGACTTCAAAAGCAGAAGCATTTTTGTGCTTTTGAAGTCTGTTTTATTTTTTCATCGGAATTAGTTTTATCTCACAAAAAACGCGTTTTATCATCTGCAAATAAATTACGCGTTGCCTATCCTTTCGCTTAGTCACAAGAACTCGTTGACAACTTAGTTAGCCTGGTCCATTAGTCGTCAACTTAATGATAAAATTACATAATCATTTTATTTATCAATACATTGATAAATGTACTCTATTATGTATTCATTAGTCTATTTGTTGAACACACACGTTCTTGACATATTTTATTTGAGTACATTATGTAATTTGTGTACAAAATAAACAAACTTTGTTGCATTATCTTAAAACAACTTTGTTGTGGGGTTTTGTAACTTTGTTTGTGCCTACGACAAATTGTGTTTCTAGGAAATTGGTGAAAGATTTTTTGAAATTAGAAAACGTAGCCAGATAATTTATTATTTACATAATTTGTACTAACTTATTCTGTCTGATAATTATTATTCAAATCATAAACATTCTCATCACTATCATTGCTGAATGCAATTTGACTTAAAGGGTTTAAATATCAAACAAAGGGTGACTATTATTACCTCGTTACTAGTTATAGTTTAACTATGAAGAAACTAAAGTTACACACAAAACTCCCAGTTAAATAAACAGGTTTATCAAAGAACCTTCGTTCAAAACACGTTGTTTGTAATGTCAAACTAAGTACTTGGTAAAATATTTGATGCAGGGCCTCTGCATCAAATATTCTACCAAGTACTTAGTTACTTTGGAACCGATTAAATAAACTGGTTTATAGTAACATAGCTATTCAGTTAATTTGGTCTTGTGTATAAGTTTTGTGGTCACTAGAAGGTGTTTGACACTCTTTATGCATTAGTTATTAGCGTAGTAGTACTTTTTTATACAAATAACCCCTCGCGCTCTTGGGCAGAGCGAAAGGGAGTGTCAGACTTCTACTGACTAAAAACCACCAATGTTCCTTCTTAGCCCTTCATGTCGAGCCGCGGTATCTCTTGCGAACAACCCGCAGCCCCGACGGGGGTAGTACTTAACTGCATATAGCTTCAATAATAGACATAAAGGGTACGTAATATACATTTTTTTTTAGTTTTGTCGATTTATTTGATTAATTTAAAAGTTTTTTTGAACCTGGTCTGTCCCACGCCTGGAAAAAGGCTTCCCTTTATTTCTTACGTACCCGAGCGTCCTCCTTCCAACAAGGAAACCTAAGGTAAAACTAACAGCAACGGTACAGCTCATAGCAACTAAAATACATAAAACATAAAAGTGAGCCATTATATTACAAGGCCACAAAGTTAAATATCCGACAATTTAAGTATAAAGTTGAATCATAAAACCATGACCGAAATACCATAAACGTAAGTAGGTGTCATGTCAATTAAAAAAAGATTCACTTTAAGTGCGATACTCGGAGATATTTAATGATTACTTAGGCCGTCACTTAGTAAAGGTTGGACATACTTTTGTATGACAAAACTGTCAAGAACTTTATTAGGCGAGGGCCTAAGTAATCATTAAAGCTCTCTAAGTGCGGCAGTAAGTTGTTTTATGAAACAGTAGGTAGTTTTCATCATCATTCTCTTGCCCTTATCCCAATTCATTTGCATGCGCAGCATGTCTTCTTCTTCCATACTTCTCCATTACTCGTCATTTCATCAGACACCTCCTTTCTTGTCATATCCTCCTTTTAAACAGTCTATCCATCGTTTCTTTGGTCTTCCTCTATTCTTAAACCCCTCCGTATTCATACTTAAAACTATCCTCACGACATTAAAACAGTAGGTAGATGACATTTAAAAATTTAAAATATCAAAGTTATATTTTTGATATAAAAAAAATAAAGCTTGTGCAGCCAGTGTTCTTTTTTTGTGTCTTTAACATAATAAAGTCATATGCTAATGGTATCGTCCAAGTAACATGTGGGTAGGAATAAAACCAGTATTTTATCACTACCTGACTGATATAGTCGTTTGTTGTTTAGTTTTTTGATTTTAGAAAAGTTTTCGATCTTCTTTTGACATCGAATTTTTTTCATTAATTTATTTAAATAGTCCGGTTTTGTAAGTCTGTTTAACCGACGCCGTTCTTAATTCGGTGGAGATCTAAGTCTGAAACAATTACTTAGTTTTTAAATCAAAAAACTTTTATAATCGCATCATCTATGAAACCGGAGCACCATGTCAAGCTCGATAAGCATAGGAGAAGGAGATAGGAAAAGTAGTTCTAATTCCGCTTGCAAGATATCACATAATCATTTAACTATAACATTTCAAGTCACCTAGAAAGTCTTCATCATCGCCCTACAGCTGCAGTTCACTGCTGGACATAGGTCTCTTCAATCGCAGACATTTTAACTCGATTCTCGGCCACTCTCATCCAGTTGCTACCAACCACTCTGTGGAGATCATCGCCTTACCGACCCTGAGGGCGTCCCACTAGGGATTGCAATTGCTGGATCCAGCATACAGCAATCCAGCTGGATCCAGCGCCTTTTTAAACATGCTGGATCCAGCATACATCTTGATCCAGCGATGCGGATCCGCAAACGTATCAATTTCTATTGTTTAGTTTTGAGTTGCCGCCATTTTCGAATCGGCGCGGCAACGTTGCCGTTCTGTCACCATAGCACGGGCATTCTCAGCAGCCGGCTACATAAGCAGTTCTGTGCGAAGCAGGTTGGGAGATAAGACTATAGATAAAATTTGTTTTATAAGGTCTTACTTTCAGAGAATTCAAAAAAAGAAGTAGTCTCTTATCGTCAGACTTTAAACTGCTTAATTATTAAGGATTAACGAGCGGAGAGAAGATTATTTCAAAGCTTTTTTTGTTTGACACAAAAATACTATTGAAAATTAAAATAGTGTTATTGTTACGGTCCTTTTTTAAAAGAATGTTAATTAAGTTAATTTTAAAAGAATTTGTGAGACTGATTGCTACTGATTAGCCGTCCTATCATTAAACATAAGCGTAATTAATAAGATAGTGCTTACTAAGAAACATTATCTTAAATGTTATATGAATATAAGGTTATATGTTTGTTATTTAATTTTATGTTGATTATTTTGATCTCAAATTATTAAAAAACCAAAGCAAATTAATATAAGATATCACCAAATGAGTGGAAGATTTCAAAGATTATCGTAAGAAGTACAAATTAATAAAAAAAGTCTTAAAAATGTCGTCTTTTTATTTTCGTTCCACGTTTTGCTGGATCCGCGCTGGATCCAGCTGGATTCAGGTCAATCCAGCAAAAATTCCGCTGGATTGAAAACGCCGCTGGATTGCAATCCCTACGTCCCACCTTACGTTTTTTCAATTTCGCGGTCACCACTGAAGAACACGTCTACAAAACGTATGATATGAGTTCTATTGTGCTCTTCTATTTTTTAAGTTTTTTTTCCTTTTTTTATATTTTGTGTGTACATAAATAAAAAATAAAAAAAAGATATTCTCATTTAGACACGCGTAATAGGGTAGTTGACCGACTAAAAAAAAATATGATTTGTTTAGTCCGTCCATTAGATTATCGAAAAATATTGGATACGTGTTTTATCAAATTAATAAAAAATTACGAAAATAAAACGTGCCAAAGATCGTGAACGGGGGCTGGTGACGTCACTTTCTGGTAAAAATGTACCAAACTGTGACTGTAGACAGCACTGTATCGTTTTCATTTATTGTTTACGCGAAAAATAAAAAATAAGTGTTCAATATTTTTTGGAAATCTATCTGACGGACTAATTAGATTTTTTGTGACAACTACCGTTATTCACTATTCGTTCTCCATCATCATTCATACATGCAATGCAAATAATGCAAGCAAACAAACCATTTATACTAGAAGCCTCTTACAGACAAACTACACAGAGTAGGTACGCTCAAGCGTACTCTGTGTAGTTTGTCTGTAAGAGGCATTCAAATGCAGAGGTATCAAAGCATTGCCCCACTGCGATGTGGGTAGCATGTTACCGGCTCATTGACTCGGCACTAACCAAGCGGGCGATCGCTATTCACAGCTGTGCTCCTTTTATTTCCGCTTATTTTATTCAATTATTAGACAAAGGAAATAGCTTATTGAGTGGCGTGGAGAAAGTGCTGTAGTCAAAGGTATTTTTTTCCTAAAATACAAATTAATTTAAGACCTTTTTAGAGCTCAAAACGAATTACTGTTGTCTTACGAAATATAAAGATGGTGGATTTTCTGACTACCCGAATGTTCCATTAAAATTTGGATATCGGAAATCATGTCTAAAACATTTTAAAATAAGAAGAGTTCTCATTTGACTGTTTATAAAAACTTTTTGCGATATAGCAGACTGTTAAAAAAAAAAATATTAACGCTAGGTTATGTTCGTTCGTGGTCCCATGGCCGAGATCGTATTACCGAGACAAAAAGTAACCTTTGTGTTAATCCAGGTTATAAACAATCTGTTTGCCAAATTTCATCCAAATCCGGTCAGTAGTTTTTGCGTGAAAAAGTAACAAACATTCTTGGCACCCACACACACTTTTGCATTTATAAATATTATTAGGATTAAATAAAATACCTAAATGTCACATAAAAGTTACGCCTAGAAACTGTTTTGTCTAGACTTAATTTGTTTTTATTTCTAATGAGCGCACACCTGACCTATACAGACATACTGGCAAGAAAAACACCAGACTCTGTGTTTTTACCCGATTGCGACGAAGTCCAAAAGGAGGGTTATTTATTGTGTTATGCATCACTGATATATTATTAAATAACGGTATCTTTCTAGCATTTATCATATTTTATTAAGATGATCACATGGATTTAGGCTATTCTTGCAATGCAACTAGTTTGACAAACGCCAGATGCCTCATTAAAATTAAATATTGTTTTTAAAAACCATCGAGAATAATTAAGCTTAATTAGAATAATTTATAATTAATCGCTACGTCTAGTCATCAGCTATTCCGTAATGTCTTGTTTTGCTTCGTTCATAAAACTATTATTAATTTTGAATTAAGTATTTTAACTTTTTTTTTTATTCATACGATTTAGGAGGAGGGATAAAACGCATGTGTCTAAAAACGTTATGGATTTTAATGTTTATGGATAGAAAGAGAGGAAGGCGAAATAAAAGATAAATGAATTGTGTGAGGAATGATAAATTTGAAAGAGAAAGGAGTAAATAAATGATGTGATATATATAATAACAAGAGCAGGAAGATGATGTTCTATGTATTATTTGTTCAAAGTCTCATTCACATTGTTCCCCAGACGTAAACCAACGCTGTGTCGTATTAATCAGATGAATTTTATTTAGACTCGAAAGGAAGTTTCCAAGCTCCAATAGGGATGTTTCCTGACTAAAAAAAATATGATTCTAATTAGTCCGTCTGTTAGATTATCGAAAAATATTGGATACGTGTTTTTTGTTTTATCAAATCAATAAAAATTGACGAAGATAAAACGCGTCAAAGATTTGAGTGGGGGTTTGTGACTTCAAACTAAAGTCTTAATGTGACGTCACACGAGTTTTCAAAGCACTGTATCGTCTTCATTGTTTGTTTACGTGAAAAAAGAAAAAATACGTGTCCAATATTTTTTGGTAATCTATCTGACAGACTAATTAGATTTTTTTTGTTAACTACCCTTTCGCCTAAGTATGCTGTATTTGCAATAAAAGAAATTACATCTAATTGAGTAAGAGGTAAATCTGAATAAGGTGCAGTGTTGTTGCTTTTCTTATAAAATCACCAGCTTAAGCTTGCTTTTTCACCATGCGTTTGTGCTTTACAGTGGAAAATCATTTTATTTATTTATTTTACTATTTATGTACACACAGGAAAATAACATAAAATAAATATTTGAGTACAAAGGTACTGCAGGTAAAGGTTTTACAAGAACGTTCTGTTTTAAAAATAAACTCGGGAATTTCGGGGCTTTCCATTAGTTAATAATATTTCTAGCGCGGGTCAGTTTTTCCGAATTAAATCCGCTAATATTTTAGTATAGACAATAAGTAAACTTAATTAGCAACAAATATAACCAACAACTAAACCACAAGCTTTACTCTAGCCTTTTCAGAATTGTTATGAATGCAGCGTGGGCATCAGTGTGGGCTGAAATCCCACTTCTGATAATACATTCATCCGCCCCGTTTGTTCGGGGCTGTGTGCTTACCCAACTAAATAGCGGAGCGTGATCCATTTATAACACAATGTGTTATAACTTGTATAATGTGTCTGGTTTACGTATCGTTATAATTATGTAATTTCTCTCTTGTTTCGCCCACATTAATGTTGGTTTTCTTACCACTTAGAACATTATAATCGTTGTAACTTTGTAAGAAGGGGCATTATAAATACTCATATTCACTAAATATGATTAGAAGTATGCATTATGTAGTAGGATAATAATTTCTGTCTCGTTGGTCTGTCGATCGCAAGCGCGCCTGAGCATTTTCACGGATAGTTAAGTAAATTATTCGTGGGTGATAAAAACTATAAATTATAATTTACATCATGCATACACAACTTTTGCGGACGAAGACGGGGGAGAAATACTAGTGTTCTTTATTTTTCTTTTTGTGTATCACGTTCTCGAAAATGGCTGTATGTAACTGTAATTTCGGTCATAAGACTCATAATTTTATTTTTTTCTTTTCTCAGCTCTTTCTTGCTCAAGTACTCCTAATAATAGTCATACCTTTGCCGAATTCCTTTTATTTATTTATTTCTATGTACTAATTTTACCATTACAACATTTTTTATTATTTGGTAGAAAACTATTGTCTTTATTTATTCTTACTCGAACGCTCCATTAAAATTACAAAGAAATTCTTATTTTTCTGCTAGGTAACACACAGATCGGAATACAAGTGAAATAAATGGAACTGTTCACCCAGAAAATGTTATGTTGATTGAGAAGAAACATCCATTTTCTTTTGTTTTGATGTAAGTACACAAACCTTTTTGTTTGTATTGATATCTTGTTCCTTGTACCTTACTAAAAGTAAGTCTCTTGTATTTTGATATATAATATGAAATGTAGGTCATCATCTGCTTCTGCCTCTGCAGGTCTATTGCGTATCTTTTTAAATGTCAGTGGCTATCGTAGTGTCCATCGATTAACTGTCAAATGGTTATGGAACAAAATGGAACCATTTGACAGTTAATCGATGGATACTATGATACCCACTGACATTTAAAAAGATACGCAATTGCCCTGCTGGTCTGTAAATAAAAATAAATTCTTCAGACTCACTAGCTGTTCTCTACGACCTCTGACGCTTTTTTCCAATGAGGTCTAAGGTGTCCACAACACCGAATATAATCATTGCCCCAATTATTTCTAATTATTCCAATTTATGAATGAATGAATGAATGATTTATTTACTTAAAAAGGTCTTAAAACTAAGTACATTGCCCCACAAAACTGCTTACGGGACATGTCTTCTCCTTCCAAACTTCTCTATTACTCGTCATCTCAGCAGTTTGACTTTGAATCAGCGACTGTTTTTTTTACAGAGGAGATTCCTTTCTAGCCATGTCATCTTTCACACAGTCCATCCACCGTTTCTTTGGTCAAATGACACCGAATAATATAATACAATTAAGTTAAACACTTGAGGATCACATACTTACCATAAAGGGTGTAAAAGTGGGTTGTTGTACATTCGTCACAAAGTAAATTCGCCACAAAAAAAAGTATGTGTAAACTCGCCACAGCTCTATTTTCATGAATAAAAATCCGCCATATTGGTTATTTACGTACAGACAGCAGAAAAATCGTCGCCTGACCAACCTTCACACTGCTCTGTCACACTGGTGTGACGATGAGGATTTTTTTTCTAACCATCACACCAGTGTTATGGATAGGAAATAAGATTTACTAACCTTAACACCGGTATGATATTTTATACTCTATATAAATTTTGTGCAGATTGTCATTTGCACGAAATACAGGAGTTAACAGGAGTAATGTAATGTGTTATGTAGTACTAGGGTATCATAAGTTAATAGGAGATTAATCATTTCTTGCTGTCACCCCGTAGCTAATTTTCAACTGGATCATGACACCCTGGTACATACAAAATGAAAACAAAAAAAAAAACAAAAAATATGTACCTATATAGACTTGTGACGAATTTACACATATTTTTTATGCATGTGACGAATACACTTTCAATGTTTGGAGTTTTCAAAATGTGACGAATTTAATTTGTGACGAATGTACAACAACCCGTAAAAGTAACTGTAGTATCCACTAGTAACAGACCTAATCGGTTGATTTTACAATTAACTAAGTATCACAGGCTCACACCAGACCACCAAGCCTTAGTCCAGGATCACTTCACTTTCCCGCCATCATGTAACTGACAGATGTCATTAGTGACAGCTCCCCTGACCACTTGTGGTTGTGAGACAGTGTTTACATATCTATTAAATAGATACTCGTATACACTACATCCCTTTCTTATTATATTTGTTTTGATCAAAATGCTTTACCCAAATATACACACAATTACATTCAGTAATCAAGCAAATTCAACAACTAAAGAATATAAAATGTTCAACCATACTTGCATGTTTTTGTTATCCGATCTACCTTGTCATCTTAGACCCATTGCCACTGACCTACCAGTTCTAAATGTACAATGTACCTTATCAGGTTTTACCCAGTTCGTTCAGTTCGATCGTTTTGTTCAGTTCGTTTCTTGTCCTGTGTGAGACCAATAAATACTTTTTCTTTCTTTAGTTACTCCATTTGAACATCTCCTCCAGTAGCCTCCATTAAGTGTGGAGTAGGATTAAAGTTAATACTTAATAGGTTATTAGACTATTCCTATGAACTTCATCGTCTATTCTAACCTCTGGGGGTCTGCATGATCTCGTCTTCCTATTTCCATATTCCTTTCCTTTTCATTGTTTTTTTTTTTTCTAATGACATCTTAAGATAAGTTCTAATGATGCCTGCCCCGTAACCGATCATGGGGTTGAATTTAAACACTTTAGATATTTAGAGAGAACTTTTCCAAAAACTTTGTGGTTTAAGTGTTTTTTATCGATGACTTTGTTTAAATTATCGATGACCCCGAGAAGACCAAGGCTTCTCTCTTTCTATTACTGGCTATACCTTCGTACATAATCTGATGTAGAGAAATATTTTTAAATTTTATTTATTCATTATGATTTTTTATTACTTTTCTTGAAATGTGTTCTTTTTATCTCTCTATATATGTTCTCCAATAAAATATTTGAATTAAACTCAGTTTGTTGTAGTACCCAAACTAGCTTGGCATCAGCGATGACTTGCGTACTGTCTAAAAATCCAATTTCCTAAGCTAGTCTTCGTTTGGGTTCCAACCTAGATAAGATTGACACTGTTGCTTAATTTCAATACTCCTAGTTGTAACTTTGTGTCCTTGTTCTTATCCAAAAAGTTTCTCAACTACATTTCTTTTTATTTCTTTCTTTAGGTTCCTTTACAACGTTTATCATTATATATATTCCAAAACTTTCTTGGCAACCAATGAACAAAAGAGTTTTACTGCCCCAGACTTCAAAAGTTTTATTTGGTTCTGTACAAGTTTTATTTGTTCAACTTTCTTTGTTACTTTTGACATAGTTTCCGAATTCGTCAGGTATCTAATATTTTTTTTTTCTTTCTTTTAGGCTCACATGATTAGTCATTTTAATATCGTGCACATTGAATTTAATGGCAGTCTACATACAAGTATGTCTCATTTGGTGAATGTCTAGCGTCCTATTTCATAGATGCCTAATACTTCTAATTTAATGTACGCCCATTTCTTCCAATTTAACGGATGCTCAACGACCAATTTAATGGATATTTACCATTCTTGAGCCAGCTTAACGGCTGCTCCATCCAATTTCATGGATTATCATGAGCCAATTTAACGGTTGCTTCATCCAATTGAATTGCTTATCATCAGCCAATTTAATGGATACCATCCAATTTCATGAGCCAACTCAACGGTTGCTTCATCCAATTTAATGGATTATCACGAGCCAACTTAACAGTTGCTCCATCCAATTTAATGGATTATCATGAGCCAACTCAACTGTTGCTCCATCCAATTTAATGGATTATCATGAGCCAACTCACCGGTTGCTCCATCCAATTTAATTGATTTCATGAGCCAACTCAACTGTTGCTCCATCCAATTTAATGGATTATCATGAGCCAACTCACCGGTTGCTCTATCCAATTTAATGGATTTCATGAGCCAACCTAATGGTTGCTCCATCCAATTTAATTGCTGTTCATCAGCCAATTTAATGGATTATTGTGAGCCAACTTAAAGGTTGCTCTATCCAATTTGATTGCTTCTTAAAAGCCAATTTAATGGATATTCGCCAGCCAATTTAATGGTTGCTATCTTACCACGCGTAAACAGTGCGATGGTAAATGTCACATGCCTTAGAAGTCGTGCTTCCAAGACATGCCGGTTTCCTTACAGTGTTTTCCTTCACCGTTTTAAGAGCGTTCCCTGGTGATGAGTGAATGAACACAAAATACCTGCCTGGTTTCGAACCCACGACCTAAGTCGGGCGAGGCCATCACCACTCTTACAAAATTTAACATAATATCTGAGACACATATATTTATACAAAATAATCTTCTATGTTTAACTAAACATACATATATGTGGTGTTGCTGCATATTATCTTTTTTTTTTTTTTTTTACACAAATTATTTACCTTTGATTTGTAATTACCAGAACACATATTATATTATATCGGGAAGGGATATTTTTTTAGCACTAATCGTTGGTTAACTGTGGGCCCTTTTGTCGAACTCCCACAAGCGCCCATGCAGGCCTACGCGAAATAAAACATCTTGAGTTTGATTTTGACTCCGGTGGGCCCAGTGTTGGATGAAGAAACCAGTCTCGTACACCGATACACTCAAACAATAAGACGATAGTAGAAACACAGTAGGCACGTATAACTCTGTAGGTACGAATTTCAAAACACGCGATGTTTCACCGGACGCACGCACCGCCGCGCCCTTCCACAGAGAAGTGACGTGCCGACCCACTGGCGCGCGCACCAATGACTCCATCGAGCGCCACCAGATGGCACTGGCATACCGAATACGACTCGATGTCGACATTTATACATTGGCTTCATATTTAAGTTAAACCATTACACAACCACCATTACGGTTTCCTACTCAGAACTGCTACGTGTTACTATATTTATTTATGAATTATTTCAAGTTATTCCAATTCAAAACTATAATTTTGTCAAACAGCTTTAATGTTATCATTATCTGCCTTCCCCAACCATGTTGACTGGCCTCCAGTCCAACTGGATGCAACCGGACACCTGCACTCCACATGGAGCCACCGCCCATCCAACCTCCACAACTCAGTCAGCACCCGGTAGCACGACACCCCTCGGCAAAACCGGCTGTCAGATTCTCAGGCCACTGACCATTACTGACCACCTACACTGCCACGTATCCTCCGAGATATTGAGGAAAGTCTGCATGTAATGGGTGGCCACCCATACACGAATCAATCTAGGCAACACACAGTTCAATCCAATCAAATCGAACGGCAGCTCTATCAAGCCACAAGCTGCTCCTTTGTTAACTAGTGCTTAAGTAGGTACCTTTATTTTTTTACTTTAATTTATGCACTTCATTTTCTTCTTCTTTTTCTGTACGAGAAGAGACTTGCCCCTCAGTCATTGGATATTTTTTTTTTTTTTTTTTTGTTCACTTTACATTGCACATGTTATTATTCTATTATTATTATCCTTGCATAATAATAACATAACCCTACATAACATCAAGCTTGCATTACGGGACAACCTTATTCCATTAACCATACAATAATTCCGACCCCTTGGCTTTTATTGAGTTAAACCCAACAAGCTCTCCTCAACCTGGGAATCAAAACCAGGACCGCAGAACAAGCTGCCATGCCTGCGACCAATGAGTCATAGTGTCAACATTCTCCTGCCCTTATCCCAATTTATTTGGGGTCGCCACAGCTTGTGTCTTCCTTATATACTTCTTTATACTTGTCATTTCATTCGACACATCAGGTATCTACATAACAATAATAAAGCCTTTTAATTCTGAACTACTTTCAATTTGGGTGTTTTTTCTTTTCTTATAATATCTCTCTCAGTTCGGCGTGCCTCTTGGCATTGGCCTTCTCCAGCTATCTCCATTGAACTCAGTCTTCTGCAACTCTGGTCTATATGGTCCTATGGTTAGGTTAGACTGATATCGTCACTCCATCTTGTTTTTTTTTTTTTTTTGCACACCTTTGTTTTCTGATGTCTGCTTTTGGATACCATAAGGTTACTTGTATACTCCATTTATTTATTTTGCAACATAGCATAAGTCCTGTCCAACTCCATTTTAGATGTTCTACGAGTTATTATACCCGTTACTTTTGTCTTCCTTCTTATTTTTAAATTCCGGATTCTGTGACTAACCTGTGTTCAACATGCTTCTTTCCATTGCTCTTTAGGTTTAGATATCTACATACCTAATTTTTCTTGTATGTAAAACACACACAATGTACACAATGTTTATTTTTCTAATGAAAACACATATCAATTACCTAGGTATTTTTTAAATGAAATTAAGTTATTACTCATATTGTTTAGGAGAAGGGATCATCAAAATCAGAATACTCAAAATCAATCAAAATTACTTGAAGCTTATTCTTCAACAACTGTTGGTTATCCCATAACTGCATAGAACTGTCTGGGGCGACATGTCAAATAATAGACATTTCAAAAATAGTACATAAGTACTTCATACTTCACTTATAAGTACTTCATACAATCAAAGTTATTATTAGTCACTACAGGAAATAGAATCTTTTATTTTTATATGCTGCTTTGATGATTCAATACAAGATCTTTCTAGTAAGTCAACATGTTCACAGCTATAGGAATTAAACCATTGCTAGCAGTCTCCTGATAACAGTTAAGTGGAGTTTAAAACCAATAAAGAAATCTGTTATGAATTAAATCATTTGTCATCAACTTGTATATATTGTAGTGACAACCTAGTACTTATCTAGTTTGATGTTCAGTAAGTACTAATGAATGTGTTGTACACATGTAACATGTTGACATATTAATGTAGGTTCTTCATGATATTGAATGTCTAGACGCCATGCATCACAGAATTCATTTATTACTGTGTGATCTATCTCTTCAAATAGTGTAACAGTAACCCATTGTACAACAATTATGTAGAATGATAAAACAATAACAGAACTCTTCCTTCACCTTAAAATACTTAATGCCAGTACGTTTGGCATACAGTAATCATTAATTAGTATCAAGTATAGTCAAATAACTGTACTTACTATTGTATTTTCACATTGTTGACAGTTCCTTGCAAACTTTCACCAAGTGAAAACAGCTAGCAGCTAGTATTAATATGTACATTTCAGACCTTTATCCTCGTCGCCACTTGTAGTATCCACTAGTAACAGACCTAATCGGTTGATTTTACAATTAACTAAGTATCACAGGCTCACACCAGACCACCAAGCCTTAGTCCAGGATCACTTCACTTTCCCGCCATCATGTAACTGACAGATGTCATTAGTGACAGCTCCCCTGACCACTTGTGGTTGTGAGACAGTGTTTACATATCTATTAAATAGATACTCGTATACACTACAGTAACCTTAACGCAAACGAAGGGCACTTGTTCTCCCTACCACTGCGATCATTTTTTGTTCTAGACCATACCTGGGAACCTCCTAGTTACGGAGATATTGGGGGTCAAAGTTCAAAATTGTTCACAGCTGTTTTTGTAAATACTATTTTTTCAGGTTATAACTTTAATTAAATTACCTCCATGACCCGTTTACTATTCAAAGCATCCACTAGCACAATTTTTTAACAGTGCTTCATGAAGTTTTACTGTAAAATGTGATTCTTGACCCCAAAAAAAAAAGTCGTTTTCTAGCAAAAACGTTTGCGTAGGGATAACTTAGTTTGATGTACAGAATGCTTGGTTGACGTCTATGTGATGGGTTAATTACACTCTGTATAGGTACTTATTACTTTATTAGTAAACAGGATGATATGACTTTCTATTTTCCGACCCCAATTCAAACCTAATCACTACACATAATTACTTACCTCACAAAATCCTACATACCAAAAAAATCTCCATAGGCTAATATAATCTACAGAGTTAGATCACTGCCAGATAGGTACGCTATTCAAGAGCGAAGAGTAGCTTTGACAAGGGTAGCTAATTTGGACCCTGTCTCTCTTTGACGTTCGCACCGGGTTATTAGATTTTTTGTACCTTTAACTATGGCTAGCTAGGTATAGCACTGAAATATATTATGATCAGTGTTTTGTTTATTTCTAATGGACACATCATAATAATTATGACGGTTTTGGATAAGAATTTTAAGTGTCCCGAGCAATCATATATAAACACTTTGGAAAGATCAAACGCGAGTTGATCGTGAAATAACGACAGCAACTTTGAGATATGTATGACCTACTTATGATAATATGCGTTCCAAAATATTAGTTTTGTTACGTAACATGAAAATTAAATCAATACAGTTGGCGAAAAACACCTTTAAACGTTGCTAAGTGTATACATAAAGGGTGTAAAAGTACCCTTAACGCAAACGAAGGGCATTTGTTCTCCCCACCACTGCGGTCATTTTTTTGTTCTAGACTATGGTCTAGCCTGTGACTGTGGCCTAGGAACCTCCTAGTTGCGGAGATATTGGGGGTCAAAGTTCCAAATTTTTCACACCTGTTTTTGTAAATACGAGTATGTACTAGTATTTCAGGTTTTAACTTTACTTAAATTACCTCCATGACCCGTTTACTATTCAAAGCATCCACTAGCACAATGTTTTAAGAGTGCTATTTTGAGTTTTACCGTAAAATATGATTTTTGACCCCAAAAAAAAAGTAATTTCCCAGCAAAAATTTTTGCGTAGGGGTACTTGGTTTGATGTACAGAATGTTTGGTTGTCGGATGCGTGAAGGGTTCGTTTACACCCTGTATTTATTTATTTAATATTAATTATAGCAACATTACGGAATCATCCAATACGATGCTATAAAACACAAAAAACACAATTAAATTAAAAGTAAAATTAAATTAAACTAAAGCTATATATATCTACATAGATATTGTACAGGAAAATAAAAACAGCAAATAAAATATATAGTTACCTTCCGTTTATCATCGTTCAAAACAAGTTCAAGAAAAATCATCTTTCGTTCATCCTCTCACAGAAACTAGAACATATATTACACGACATACATAAACCCACTTAGAAGCAAACAAATATTGTCGCTGCTGACTGTACACTTATTGATATTTATATCTACTTCGTTGATTGACATCGGCTTTGATAAATACAGGCTTCATCAATTGTAAATACATTATGCAAAAAAAAAAACCCTCTTCATAAAAGTAAAAAAAAAGTATTTAATAATTAAAATAAATTGTCGAGCACATTTCTATTCCAGGACAAGTCTATCAAACGAAATAATTAAATGTAGTGCAGTTATCTGAAGTACTTAACTTACATTCTCCATTCCTACTAAATAGACTATTTACCAAAAAAATCTAATTAGTCCGTCTGTTAGATTATCGAAAAATATTGGACACGTGTTTTTTGTTTGGTCAAATTAATAAAAAAATACGAAAATAAAACGTGTCAAAGATCATGAGTGGGGGCTTGTGACGTCACTTTGTGGATAAAAAAGTACTAAATTGTGACGTCACACGACTTTTCGAAGGACTGTATCGTCTTATTCCTTGTCCTGTTGTGAGACCAATATAATACTTTTTCTTTCTTTCTTCATCTTTTGTTTACGTGAAAAAAGAAAAAATACGTGTCCATTATTTTTTGGAAAACTATTGGACGGACTAATGAATTTTTTTTGGTGAAATTTCCTATTATAATATATTCAAAATCTGGAATTACTTTTCAATTGCACTCACGACTTTTCATCACTTTTTAAACTATGTATTTCGTTTCATATAGCTTATTTTACCGTTTCCATGTGGGACAAAGCCCTCCTTTCTCTCCTCTTTTCTAAGCTGTATTACCCTCAGCAAAGGATGTTTAATTTCTGATAAAATGATGGTTTACCTACGATCTTTCGCACTACACAATATTCATTGAACTGGAACGCTAGCCCCGTCAAAGATCCTTGTGATAAACTTGTGAACACTAATAAACCTTACTGAACTAGATAACTAACGAGGTCGTTATTTATATAGAAGTTCCACAAGTTTAGTAAATAGAATATAGATGTCCCTAACCCTACTTCAATAATAAAAAGTAAAAAAGAGTGGGAATAAAACCTGATGACAATTTTATTAAAAGTCGTTTAGATATACGAAACGCTGAAAAAGATGAATTAACGGAGCAACAAGCTCGCCTTGATTACTACATTTGCAAACTAGCTTTTCATGGACTAGCGGTAGGTACTCTACTCTAGAAGCAGGAAGAATAAGTGTGCAATCGTTTAACCAAGAAAGAGGCCATTGACCTAAATATGGCGCCAGCATCCACAAAATGTCATTTTACCTGTCCCAGTTTCACCTATACGTTCTCTTTCAATCTACCAGGAGTGCATAGGTGGTTAGGACGATAACCGCAAGCCGTGGTAACAAAATATTATGTCCCGCGTATCGACTGACACACCCCCGTATACTGGCCGACCTCTAGAACTATCTCGTGACAAGGGTTAGGATAAGTTGTATGAACGGAGCGGGAAAGAAGAGATATTTTTGTTCGACAATGTACTTATATAAAACTTTGTCACTCGAAAGCGTAGCCTTTTGTCTGATATGATTTCTCTTCTATTTTATTAACCTATAGAGAGACAGAGTTTGCTGCAGCATCAGCAGTAAGAAAAAAAAACTGCATGCTTGAGATAGAAATTAAGAATTTCTAAGCCGGTGCAGCTTCATATCCTTATATGAAGCTGCACCGGCTTAGAAATTAGGTATAAGAGTAGAGGGAAATCAAAGAAACGATGGATGGTCTGTGTGAAGGATGATCTGGCAAGAAACGAGGTGTCTAATGAGATGACTAGTAACCGAGAAGTATGAAAGGAGAAGACATGCTGCGCCGCTGGCCCCAAATGAATTGGGATAAGGGCAAGAGAATGATGATGGATGATAATCCAGCACAATATACACAAAGACAGCTTAAAGATAATCCGTGGAAAAATACATTGTTCACTTGTAGTAATTCTCTTCTCTCAGTAACTCCCCGCTCCCGCTCCTCTTATCACTAAGACCCAGCTCAGTTGACCCAGCTAGGGAGCGTTAGCACAGATCGAGCGGGAAATGCATCGACCCCATCTGTTCGCAGTAACAAACTAAATACCTATACAATACATCGTAAATTGCTCACTTACCCGCTGAGTTATACCATTGTGATAGTGTCGCGTGATATAACGATAGCAATGCCCTTAGGAATGAGTTGTACATACGGTATACGTAGTAATTGCTTAGTAATCGGTGTAACGGAGATAAAACTCACACAAGCATCTTTGGTCTTTGAATATCGTGTGGTGAGTGCCTAACCGAGTGTCAGTTTTTAAACCGCCCTTAGGCCTTTGATTTGGTTTTACATACCGGCGAGAAATATATCTGAGGCATCTGGTGTCCGTCGGGGCTGCGGGTTGTTCGCAAGAGATCCCGCGGCCTCGACATGAAGGGCTAAGAAGGAACATGGGTGGTTTTTAGTCGGTAGAAGTCTGACACTCCCTTTCGCTCTGCCCAAGAGCGGGAGGGGTTATTCGATGATTTCCCACCCCCCCAAAAAAAAAAATGCATCTGGTGTCCTAACGAGGTTTTCTTTCACCTAAGCTCGTGATTGTACAACTACACACATGAATCTGTACATCAGAGAGTATGTGTGGTGGGTTTAAAGTCGAGACCGATGATGAAATTTTCTCTTTTGTATAGTTCACAGTCAACAGGATAATTTGTAGAATGGTAACTGATTTGCATTACATTTTTCTCAATAGGAGTTTTAAGGACACACGAAGTATGTATTCTCATCCATAATTTGATGATTTCTAAATCTGGTTTTCTTTTTATAAGCTAAATGTAATATAAGCAATACTGCAGCCTACCGGCTAGTGGCTACTTACGTACAGAATGCAATGTTGTACGTTTAATAAAAATTCTTATCTTACGACTCCAATACACATGTTAGCATTAACAATATTTTCGTCGTAGATTTCATGACGGTAGCTGATATCTTCGTAAGCTAGTCTCATTGATAAGCCTAGATTCTACAATTTTGTATTTATCATGTGTTTCATAACATAATATCAATTAATTGGAGTCAAATTAAGCCAACAATGGTACGAGAATTCTATGAATCAAGCTAGAAAAGCGGATAAGGAAAACATAACACAACCAATATTTATTTAAGACCCATAATGCAACAATATTTCCTTACAGCATAACTGACATTCTTCAAACATATACTATCGTCATAGGTACAATAAATGGAACTGATAACATCTTATCCTACTATTTTCCTACAAATATTATAAATGCGAAAGTAAATTTGTGAGGATGGATGATTGTCGGGGCTGCGGGTTGTGTCGGGGCTGCGGGTTGCGTCGGGGCTGCGGGTTGTTCGCAAGAGATACCGCAGCCTCGGCATGAAGAGCTAAGAAGGAACATGGGTGGTTTTTAGTCAGTAGAAGTCTGACACTCCCTTCCGCTCTGCCCAAGAGCGGGAGGGGTTATTTGATGATTTTCCACGCACCATAAAAAAAATAAAAAAAAAAGGATGGATGATTGGATGTTTGTTACTCTTTTACGCATAAACTACCGAACGGATGTGGATGAAATTTAGAACATAGATAGTTTATAACCTGGATCCTGGTAGTAGTATGATTCCGTGGGACAATAATCGAACTCCATGCGGGCGAAGCCGCTGGCACAAGCTAGTAATATTATAAATGCGAAAGTAAGTTTATGAGGATGGATGGATGGAAGTTTTTGCGTGAAAGACTATCTCACGCAAAAACTATATAAAATTTGAATGAAATTTAGCACACACATAGTTTATACCCTGAACTAACACATGGAATACTTTTCATCCCGGTAGTATGATTCCGTGGAACAATTATCAAATTCCACGCGGGCGAAGCCGTGGGCTAGTAGAAAATGACGTGATATCAAAGTGGAACTACAAAGTACCAGGCAATCATAAATACATAGCTGTATAAATCTTACACAAGATTGGAACGGGTATACATGTCATGTATTGCGTAATTCGATGAAATAGATACAAGTGTTTATTATGAAAGATTGATATTATTATGCTATAGGGAAACATAGAAATCATCCCGATAATAAATAAACAGAACAAATTATCAAAGTGAAAGTACCAGGCTAGCATAAATACATAGCTGTAAATCTATACTGATATTAAAAGGAGCTAGGATTGCTTGTCTGTTTGTACCGAATAAACTCCGAAACTAATGGAACGATTTTAGCGATTTCTTCACCAATCGAAAGCTAAATTATCAGGAAGTAACATAGGCCATATATTTTTTTAAATAAATACTTTAACTTACGCAGGTGAAACCGCGGATCGCAGCTAGTCTTGCACTAAATTTTTACACGTATTACGTTGTTCGATGAAATAGATACACAAGTGTTTATTATGAAACATTGATATGTGGGGAAACAAGGAATCATTTCGCAAATAAATAAATATACGTGTCGCAATGAAAGGAAACTACATGCTGTTACATATTCGTTTCAGTCAATCTACGGCGACGTGATTGGTTATCGATTCTGAAACAGCTGATATTGGGTTCTACAATAAAAAATGGCGGATGGATATCGGACTATTTTTAAACTATTTCATAACATCGTCATCATCCGCCTAGCCTTTTCTCAACTATGTTTAGGTCGACTTCCAGTCTAACCGGATGCAGCTGAATACCAGTATTTTACGTGGAGTGACTGCATATATGGCCTACACAACACAGTTAAACCAGGGTAAAAAAAATATATATATTGGGACAAGCCCGCCACACTATTTCCATTTATAACTTCTGTTAGCCATAATCAACAGTGGCGACCACAAGAAAAGCGCCGCGACAATGAAGCTCGACGAAGTCCCAGAGAAACGATTTAACTGTCTTGGATCCCGCAACGAAATTAATCAGAAAATAATAGAACCCTTAGAGATTAGTCCTGGGTAATGCGATACCCTATGGTAAGACTGGTTGGCAGACTTTTAGGCCATTGACCACTTGTAACTACTGTCGGAGATCTTTAAGTGACAGCCGGGACCAATGGGATAGAGGAAATTCGGTACCTATGTTATGCGAGGTCACCCATCTACGGACCAACCCAGGAGAGTTCGGCTAAACCTGAAGATTGACCGTAGCAGCTGTTACTACCTCAAGCTTCTCATAAATAACAATAACTGTCTTCGCTTTTGAGTTTAAAGTTCGAATTTTATTCTTTTAAAAAGAACGTTGCCCCACTCTAGGAATTTCTCCTGTATCGTGGGTGCGTTCACAAACATTTAAATTCACATACACAAATACCCAGACCCGGAACAACTATCTGTAGGTCATAAAATATTTGTTCCGTGCGGGGATCGGACCCGCGACACACAGCGCAGCAGTCCATTGCTTGAGCCACTGCGCCAACCGTGCCGAATTTACGAGCACTTACGTCGAGGCCAATACTGGGTCAGCAACTCAGCACTGTTCTCGGTACATTACTTCGACAGCAAAAATTCACCTAACCTTTTTCCTTTTTAATTAATACGTAGATTCTATATCTTTATCGGTTTCTGGAGCTGGCTTAATGAATTGCCGATCGCTGCAATGTGAAAGGCTGTCAAGCCCAGAAACAAACGAATGCCGCAGAAACCAATTTTCCAATCGATTTTAGAACGAAATGACTTTCTAACTTGAATCGACTTGTGAAATGACTCGTATTAAAAAGTCCAATAGAGAAGGTACTACTTGCAGGTAAATAGCATAATACTTATTTGAACTTTTTAACCGACTTCAAAAAAGGAGGAGGTTATATGTTCGTGTGTATGTATTTTTTTAATTTTTTTTTATGTATGTTACCTGATTTCTCCTCCATTTGTGAACCGATTCTCAAAATTCTTTTTTTATTTGAAAGAGTATACTCCTGAGGTGGGCCCATTTAAATTTGGTGAAGATCTGATCCTGATCTTCGGAGATATACAATAGAACTCTTCAAAAATAGACGGCAAATCTGTCGTGATTGCTGCAATCGCTTGGATGTTTATTGTTTATACAACATCATGACATAACATCACGCCTGTATGATCTGAGGGGGTACGCAGATGTGTACACCCAGATTTGGACAGTAAGATATTATGTAATGTTCCATTTATTGGGGATAAATAAAACCTATTATTTGTTTGGGAACAACTAAAAATGGAAAAATAAAAAACTTTTTTGCAAAAAATAAAACCGACTTCAAAAACACAAAAAAGTGAAAAACACAAAAAAGTGAAAAATAAACTTCACAAGAAAAAGCAGCTTCTGAAGTCGGTGGCAAAGAAAACGAAATCAAACAAACAAAATGTCACCGACTTCAGAAGCTGCTTTTTCTTGTGAAGTTTATTTTTCACTTTTTTGTGTTTTTCACTTTTTTGTGTTTTTCAAGTCTAGGTACATCAATTAGAATCTTAAAGGATAGTGAGTTGATAAGTAATAAGAAGAGAAGGCCCGTATGGTGTCGGACGTAAAGAATAACACCATCCCATATCTTCCCGTGGGTGGCGTAAGAGGCGACTAAGGGACTTACCAGAGAATGGGCAGCAGCGTTCTCTGTGCCTTCGTAACAACCATGCCGCGATCGCCAACCCGCCTGCCAAGCGTGGCGATTATGGCAAATCCCTCCTTCTGGGGGAGGCCTATGTCCAGCAGTGGACATTTTATGGCTGAAATGATGATGATGATGAAGAAGAGAAGACATCATGTGCCGACCCCAAATAAATTGGGATAAGTAATTCATTATTAAGTATATTAAAGATAATTGGGACAATTAATTGTTGAAGAATGAATAATTGCTATTCAAACACGACCTGCACTGTGGATGTCGAAAAATCGTCAATGCAAAAACAAAAAAGTTATTTTAAGATGGTGGAATGAAAAAAAATCACTGTATTATTATTGTTAATTCAAAAAGCTTTTGAGGTTGCTTTCATACAGTGTGTGAAATTTTCCTTCATTTTCTTTGGTTAAATTATTTCTATTAATTCCATTTTTCACTTTTAGCATTTGCCATTTAAAGTAAGAATTTTCCAGTAAAAATAAGTCTTCTTCATACATATTATATTTTGACAAACACTGGCCACGACAACACCCAGAAGGAAGCCGCGGTCGACTGCGGACAGGTACAATCGCGCGCGTTCCTGCACCCGCGCCGCTCCCCGCACCGCGCTGCCAGTGCAGTGTGGCCAAGCACTTACAGAAAGGAGCCCTGATCCTAGCGGTCTAATGCTAATTGGGGGTACTTTTCTCTCTTTCAGTATATTCACTGTTGACAAAGAAATAAATAAGGAAAACACGACGTCACAAAAGAAAGAACGCACACAACTTAATAACTCATCACATTAAGTTATCATCATCATCACCATTAATTACACATTCGCGCATTCTCAGTGCGAAATGTCAAAGGTGACATGCAACGCATCCCACTTTCTCGACGCCATTTTGTGACGCCGATGACGTATGTCATAATATTGACCGACCCGAGTCATTAGGTTATCGTGGATGTACCCCCAGGATCGTTGCACGACAGTGTACTCGCACCGCGTATCGTGTTTACAATTAAATTGCAATTAAGTGTAATAATTTAGTGGAACATTAAGATAATATGGAGAAATTATTGTACGGTTTTTTTATAAGGAAATGATTGTTCGAGTAATATAGAGTAGCTCTTTTTGTATTGTATCTTGGATGTCAAAGGTCCTTTGTCTGCGGTCTTAGGTTATCGGTTTGTTGATGTCGTAAACCCTAATTAATCTTAAATAGGTACTTTTTTTTCAATTAAGTTTTTTTTCTTATAACCTCTTCGATTTTGGTTTTGTCATAGGTTTTCGTGCAAACATCACACTTTTAGAATAAGTTAGAGTTGGTAATACCACGCTCACTGATAGCCGACCCGGGAATCAAACCCAGGCTCTCATACTCAGCAGTCACAATTACGACTACTAAACCAACGAGGCAGTACATACAAAACTTTAGAGACTTATTTTACTACTCCCGCAAAACCACCTACTGTTACAACTTCATAAACTTAATTAATTCGCAAAACCACGACATGTTACATAAAATAAAACCCGAGAGTACGGAATTACTTAAATTTTTCATTGGTATGCTTAGAGACCCCGGAGCCGGGCCCAGGCACGAGGTGTTCAGCCAACGAGAAATAAGCCCCTTAATGAAATAATACCTTGTGACTACCTACTGCCCGCTATGGTAGGGTCACCATCTAGATAAGTCTGACCAAAAATATATTAACTTTACATTTAGCTATGATTCTTTCTTCTTTCAGTATCTACTTACTCCTTTATATTTAAACCAAATGTTTTTCAAATAGAAAATTCCGAACAAATGATAAGTCCGGCAAAAATCCGGACAGATGGTACAAATTTAGACGTGTCCGGACGAACACAGATGAATTGGTAACCCTACCCTAAAGCCAACCATTCCGCTTGCGACTTTGAGTCGAATGTAACTTTTAATTAATCGCCTTTGAGCAAAGATTCTGTCGGAAATACTCGTGCGTATTCGGTTTGTGGTAAAAAAAAAACCTTATGTAGTAGACCCAAAAACCGCTTTTTACAAAATAGATTTTGTGTCGACTACAGAAGGTTTTAGATCAGGATTCTACATTTAAAAATTCAAAGATATCATAAGCGTTAATTGTAAAAGGGAGAAACAATTAATTAATTAATGGTTTCTCCCTTTTACTTTTACTTTTACAAATAACACTGTTTTGAATTTGGAGTAGTCGGATGTTCCAGGATAAATGGTCTCACAACTTTTCACGCCGAATTTTGAATGAATTGCCACCAAGGGCACGTTTCTAAATAGGCGTAGGCGAAGCGTAGCCGCGTGGTGTAGTCACGTGGCGTTACCGCGTATCGTAGCCTCGTAGAATAGGTGCGTAGCGTCGCCGTGGTGTAGGTACATTTTCAACAACCTGGTTATTCAAACTTTTTTATTTTTATTTATAACCAACTTATACCAACTGTAACACCACACATCAAAGTTATAGGCTGAACATAAAAAATACACAAACAAAATAATTAGAAATATAAAAAATAATAATAACAAAACAAGAAAAAAAAACAATATTGCAATAAAAATTAACAAAACATTTTAGTGGAAAAAATTGGAATACTTATTGAAATCATATAAAAATTAATCAAATAAAAATTTAACAAAAACTCTTATCATCGTATCGTAACTATATTTTATTACTCGGAATACAATTTATTTAACCCGAAGAGATAGTACTGAGAGTGGCAATGGACTCCAGGTATCGGGAAGCAGTGTTAAGGAGACTCAGATCCGTACTTCCGAATATATGTAATGATTCGTCATACATTAAAATGTTGTTGAAATGGGTAAGGGCTAGAAACTAACTAATTACAAAACCGACTTCAAAAACACAAAAAAGTGAAAAATAACTTTAGCTTCTGAAGTCGGTGACTTTTGTTTGTTTTATTCAGTTTTTTTGTCTCCGACTTCAGAAGCTAAAGTTATTTTTCACTTTTTTGTGTTTTTGAAGTCGGTTTTATTTTTTGCAAAAAAGTTTTTTTATTTTTCCATTTTTAGTTGTAATATCCTTTACAAATATTTGATATTCATTAATTTTACGTTGTTAACAATACATGTCACGGTAATAGGCTTATCCGCAATAAAATGGAACTTATCATACCTTACTCTCGAAATCTGGGCGTCCTGTACACATCTGCGTACCCCGTCAGAGCATACAGGCGTGATGGTAAGTTAAGATGTTGCGTAAACAATACACATCCAAGCGATTGCAGCAATCACGACAGATTTGCCGTCTATTTTTGAAGAGTTCTATTGTATATCTCCGAAGATCAGGATCAGATCTTCACCAAATTTAAATGGGACCACCTCAGGAGTATACTCTTTCAAATAAAAAAAGAATTTTGAGAATCGGTTCACAAATGGAGGAGACAGGTAACATACATAAAAAAAAAAAAATACATACACACGCACATATAACCTCCTCCTTTTTTGAAGTCGGTTAAAAACTATATAAACAACGCTCAATAACAAATAAGCAAGCATAATTATTCACAACTAAAAAACCTTTATTACCAGCTCCTATATTTCCAACTAGAAACTATATTACTTCCATTATAGGCGGCTTTAATTTTCATCAAAGCATGGTCTTGTCGGTCTGCGTTCTGAAATGAATAATACACATTTGTATCCGTGGCAACTGTCGGGAAAACGGACCAGCCACAAAGTGCTACAAAATTGCCGACATTGTTCAAAACATGCTTTATTTAGCCGACGTATTGTTAATTTATTCAGTGATAATTAAACGTAAATACTTTCACGTAATGATGGCTGTTCGTGAAACGTGTCAGCGATTTTAACATGCGTTAATTGTGATTAATGGGGAGGTTTAATTTGAATTGTGGAACGATGATGGGTTGCCAGTCTTTTGTCTATGTTAGCATTAAATGTAGATTATATTTCGCCTTTTCAATTGATAACATATTCAAGCTTAGGTTAATGAGGAGCTGCGTAATTAATAAATTGAAAGTCGAAACCTGATTTCTCCATAATAACAACGTTTTAATAAGTTTTTTAAAGACATCGAATTATGAAAAAGAATGAGATGAATGATGATGTGTAATATGATAATTTAAGACTAATAATGTTAATCAATAATGCAAATCATAGACCCCGCTTGTAGAAAAACCAAAAATCTCCAAATCCCCATACAAATATATGTAGGTACCTACTACGTTTGGTTAACGGTTACTAATACTATAAGGACATATAATATATATGTAGGTACCTACGTATTTCTATCGACAAATACACGTTTATAAATGTTTCCTTAAAGAAACGGTAGCCGTTAAGCAGCACTATAAGTAGAATGCTAAATGTCTATCTGTTTATGTTCATTAATAAATACGAGGGTACCTTATGAAACATTTCTAGATCCGTCATTTCAATCGCAATAATGCGAAATGTTTGCCTTTGTCTCAATTCATAGAAACTTGTATTCCAACTTCTAAGGGCTGTTCATTGGATAGATTCTGGGAATTCGTTTGCCACCAATGGAACAAGCTTTTAGATCGAAGTCTTTGTTTCGATAAAATTACCGGTATTTTAGTGGAAACTGGAAAGTGGTCTTATTTCCACTAGAAACTGTCATTACAATCAAAATCAAAAGTCATTTATTCAAACTAGGCGAATAATCAGCGCTTTTCGAACGTTAAAATTAACTTTACTTATTTACAAGAGACAGTCCCCCAAAACGCACACCCTTCGACACTTCCTAGAGTTTTAGCTGGAAAGAAGAAGTGGCGGAACAAACTCCCCAGCAACACATCTGTCTGTTAGGTTAGAAGAACCAGACTCGGTACAATATATAGTCTCGTATCAATTTGTATTTGCTCCACGTGTAGTGTACTTGTAGATTACAAAATAAAACACTAATCACTTTGGTAATACTGAATTTAATCATCAGCTTCAGTTAACAGTTTACACTTGTACATGTATACAACAGTAATTATTATCGACCTTACCAGTCGACGGTCCAGCCGATAGTGCGCTCCTGCGGCAATTTCTGCCTAAAGTGTCATTCTGCTAACCGGAAGTCAACAATTCAACAGTATTCATAATGGATAATATTTAAAAAGATATTATGTTAACAGGAAGTCAAAGTAATGTTTTTACGAACATTTGATATTAATAAATGACAACAGGTACACAGGAAGTCAATGCACGCTAACAGCTCGGCCATCTGACATTCGGTTACGTCCTCGTACCGAAGAAAATGAAAATGTTTTTATTAAAAGTACAAAAATTTCCAATAATCTCAACCATGATTTGATATGATATGTATCATGTGAACCTAATCATTCTAAACAATTGTAAATTATACAGAGTCAATTCAGGAATACATGAAAATATGATCTGATTTATCATAGCATTCTAAACAATTATTATACAGGCTTAATTCAAAGAAAACATGAAATGTTTAATAAAAAATAATTATTGATTAATACTAAATACTGTTAATCACTCAAGTATGTTGGTACTTACAATTTTGTAAACAATCATAAATTATAAGTAAGAAAAACAAGAAATACTCTAATCATTATCACATTCAATATGCACTTCATCTGACTCATTTAAAACCCCACTGTTCTCCTCGTCAGAACTACTTGCTAAATCGGTACTAAGATTAAGCCAAGGCCGCAATTTATCTCTAGCTACAATGGTTTCGTATTTATGATTATGTTTTCTAGTTATGGGGGTGTCTTCAACTAAGAATCGGTCATTGGGGAGTATTTTAACAATGCGATAGGGCCCTTGATATTTTGCTACTAGTTTCTTAGATTTGCCATCGTTTTTATTAATTTCCCTTTCTAGCCTTACTAAATCTCCTTCTTTATAAATTGTTTGATTAGTTATTTTCCTATTTTTATTAAAACGTTCTCTATCTTTTTCTTGTTGTTTTCTTATAAGTTCTCCGGATTCTTCGCGCATTTTTGATATTTGGTCTGAATTATTATTATCTAACGTATCACTAATAATATCACTTAAAATAGACTCTGAAACATTCGTTACTTTAAATCCGAATAGTAGCTCAGAGGGACTTCTTTGAGTAGTTTTGTGTTTTGTGGTATTTATCCCTATTTGTATATCTGGCACATATTCATCCCAAGTCCTATCATCTTTCCCATGAGATTTAGTAGAGAGGGCATCTAGAATCGTTCTATTAAATCTCTCCACTTGACCATTAGCCCTTGGAGTTGCAACAGCATTTAGAATATGCTTAATACCAGTGTCTTTAATAAACTTACTAAAGATATTACTTGTAAAACATGAACCTCTGTCGGTTACCAAACGTGTGGGAGCACCAAAATAACTGATATGATCTCTTAAAACTCGAACAGTAGTGGTTGCTTTAGTATTCCGAACTGGTGTAATATTTGTGTATTTAGTGAAGCCATCGACAATAACAAGCAAATAACAATTACCACGTTTACTACGTACAAATGGTCCTAAGTGGTCCGCATGTATCGTATGAAACGGTTGCTCTACTTTCGGTATAGGATGAAGTTCACCTTCACGGGGACCACCAGGTACTTTGTGATGCGCGCACTCGAGACAAGCAGCAACATACTTTTTTACGAATCGTCGCATCTTTGGGAACCAAAATGAATCTTTAATCCGAGCTAACGTTTTATCGAATCCGAAATGACCAATGTCGTCGTGGTTTTTCTTAAGAATTTGCCAACGAACTGCTTTTGGGACGGCCCATCGAAGACCGTTCTCTACTATGCGATACACACGACCATTTTTAACCTTAAAATTATTATGAACTTCAACAATTTTGTCAATGTCTGGATTACTCAGTATATTTTTAATTGACACAATTTCCTCATCTATGGATTGGGCGGTGCTCAACCAATTATCAGTTTCAATATTGAGGATGTCAAAAATGTGACTCTCTGGAATAGGCGGTTCGATGGGATGCCGACTCAGAGCGTCAACGTGCATCATTTTACTGCCCGATCTGTATTCGATCTCGCAATCATATTCTTGTATTTGTATCCACCAGCGAGCTATTCGAGGGATAAGATCACGTTTGGTCAGTATCGTCCTCAAAGCATTACAATCCGTGTATATTTTAAAATGGATACCAATTAAATATACTCTAAAACGATTAAGCGATGCAATAACTGCCAACGTCTCCAGTTCGAACGAATGCAACTTTTGCTCATCAATAGTCGTTTTTCGACTGTAGAACGAAACTGGTCGCAGCATACCATCTTTACCTATTTGTAAGAGAATCCCGGCCACTCCAAGTTTAGATGCGTCTGTGTGTAGTTGCGTCTCGAAAGAGGGATCATACAAAGCAATAACAGGCCGTTCTACTAATGCATCTTTGAGCGTCTGAAAGGCAGAGGCCTGTTCGGAACCCCAGGTCCACACACAGTTTTTGCGTAAAAGGTCTGTTAAGGGTCTTGCCAATATGGCGAAATTTCTAATAAACCGTCTAAAAAAACTCGCAAGGCCCATGAACTGGCGTATCTCATGGGGATTTTTGGGGGCAGGAAAATTTGAAACTGCATTGATCTTTCTAGCACCGGGACGGACACCATCAGGGCCAATTTCAAATCCTAGAAAATCAATATTTCTGTAAAAGAAGTGACATTTACTTAGCTTTAAGGTTAAACCTCCCTCTCGAAGTAACTGTAATACTTGACAAAGTCGGGAAAGACCTTCGTCAAAGCTATGTGAAGGAACTAATATGTCATCCATATATATAACAGCAAATTTTATCTTAGCGTCAGCTAGGATTTTGTTTATTGTTCGCTGGAAAACAGACGGTGCGTTGACCAAACCAAACGGCATTCGCAAATATTCAAATTGACCATCTGGAGTCACGAATGCCGTTTTAGTTCTAGACTGCTCGGAGATCGGAATTTGGTAATAACCAGAAGCAAGATCTAATGATATAAAATACTCATGACCAGCCAATAGATCGATTTGATCGTCTATGCGAGGAATAGGGTAGTGGTCCTTTATCGTTTTACGGTTGAGTGCTCTGTAATCGACGCAAAGACGTTTTTCACCAGTCTTTTTCTTGACCAACACTATTGGACTAGCATAAGGGGATGATGACTCTTGAACAATGTTAGCATCAAGCATTTCTTGGACCATATCTCGGACTAGTGTTCTCTCAGAATAGGACATTCGATAAGGGCGGTAAGCAACAGGTTCAGAGTCTTTAAGTTTAATTTCCATCTCGCTAACAGATGTGTAACCTAGATCTTTAAGATTTTTAGAAAAACAATCTTTATATTCACATAACACGGATTTTAATTTGTCGAGTTGTGTATTGGTTAAAGAGTCTCCATAATTGATAGAGTCATTATCTTCGGTACCGGAAATGGTTAATTGAGATACGCTGCTAACACTATTCAGAGGTACGGCGCGAGCAATTAAATTATCTTTTTTAAACACGATGGTATGTAAAGTTAAATTTTGTACCAGTAATCGCCCTACACCATTAATTAAGGTGAATTCCCCAGGCAAAAGATAAAATTCCGATCCAATTTTCCCCCTTACAGAGCCGTTAATAAAAACCTGACCAGTAAAAGCCCCATCTGAATAAACTGGTATGGACTGCATAGCATGACTGGAAACATCAGTTGCCTCAGAAACCATCAGAAATACTTTGTTCGTTCTTTGAAATATAAGTCGAGATGGTGTCTTAGTTATTAGAATACCAGGAAGCTCGGTAAAAGAATGACCTAAAAGCATTGGGTATTTCAAAACGCAGTCATCAACGACAAGAATATCGATGGTTTCCTTAATTCCCTGAATTTCGATAGTCACCCGAACTTTACCAACCGGCTGCACTAAATTATTACCTAGTCCTTTCATTAAGGGTAAATCACAATGGTCTAGTTGCAAATTAAAATCTTTCGCTTCAGTTTGTCGCATTATCGAGCATTCACTACCAAGATCCACGAAACAAGAAATGGGAAAATCATTTAGTTTGGCAGTAACAATATATTTATCATTTGGGTCGTGAGTTTTTGTACTACTTCTGCTGGCGTTACAGTCAACCTTTAGAACCTGTTTTTCTTGACCTACTCCGTCGGGTTTAAGGTTTTCGCGACTCTTTTGGGTGATATTGGGACAATTGGCAGTGACGTGCCCGAGCCTATGACAGTTGTTGCATTTTTCGATAGGTTTAGGACATTTAAAACTGGGATGACCCTCAGCGCGGCAATTAAAGCATTTAATTGGTGGTTTTGTTACCGTTGAACTCAATTTATTGTCCGACTGGTTTGTTTTATCCGATTGTAACCCCAAAGATTTCTTAATATCGTTTCTACTCTTTAAGTTATTGCCATTGTTTTCTCTTGCCTGACCGACTTTAACAGATTTCAGGTATCTAAGGACATGCTCAGGCGTATCATATTGTGCCGCTTGAGCTCCTACTTTAATAGCCCTATCTTCTATGCCGTATAGTATACAATCTACTGCCCTTTTTCCTGTTATCTGACATCTATGTAACAAGTTAAGTTTAGAGTAATAGTACTGTTCCAAAGGTTCCCCATATTTCGCCCTCAATGCAAGCATCTCTGTTAGTAACTCAGCGTAATTTTCTCTACATGGAAACGATTGGAAAAGTTTCGTTTTCCATTCCAACCAAGTAAATTTTACGGTAGGTAGACTCTGGTACCATGACTTGGCTAAACCCGTGAGCTTCGGAAGTGCATAGTAAATGATTTCACGTTCTTCCCATTCATATATGTCGGCGCATTCTTCGACTTTATTGATCCAATTTAAAATACTCTGATTTTTTGACATAGGGTCAAATTCAGGAATAACACTACTCATGTTGGCTAATTTATGACTGCCCGATTTTGAAAACCCCTTAAGTGCATCAATAAATTGGAATAACATATTATTAGGATCTGAATTCTCATACCGAGGTGTCCCTTGCGTCCGATGATCGTGATGACTGCTGCTCCTCGAATGCCTTTCGTCTCGTGACCTGCTTCTCGAACGCCTTTCATTGCGTGACCTGCTTCTGGAACGCCTTTCGTTTCGCGAACTGTTCGATCTCGCTCGGTCAATCGTAGAAGTATAGGTCCTCAGTGGTCCTCTCCATTCATCCTCAGTGTAATCCGAATTGTGCATTGATCTCATGTCCAAATCCCTGTTTCTAGAGCGTCGCTCAAGCTCACCGCTCATCATGTCATTTGTACGTCTACCAGAGAACCTCGGCCGCCGCTCAAGCTCATCGGCACGGGGTTGACCAGCAAACGTACGGTTTGTACTCGGCTGTCGCTCAAGCTCACCAGCACGAGACTCACCAAAAATCAGTTGGTCCCTACCCCGCCGTTGCTCAAGCTCATCGGCACGAGGCTGACCAGTAAACGCACGGCTTGTACTCGGCTGTCGCTCAAGCTCACCAGCACGATACTCGCCATAAATCACTTGGTCCCCACCCGGCCATCGCTCAAGCTCATCGGCACGGGGGTTCCCTCTCATTCTATGTGACTCGTTGTCGTTACGTCCATGTCGATTTAATCTCTCAACTTCACTATCTGGTCGAGTTCGCTTTGACCCAGATGGCAGAATAGGGCTGCCAGGTTCCGAATAATCATTATTTTTATTCATTATGCTTCTGAAACTCAAAAGAATTGTATTACTATTCATCATTCACCAAAATAATTAAAAAAATGTTTTATAGTTGGTGGAAAAGAACACGTTTACTATCAAATAATACACCTACTGTGTTCAGAGAAAAAGAGTAAAATGCATTCGGATTAATAAGAAAAAAAAATATTTTTGCACTAATAATACTATGTTTAGTGCTGGCACCAAATCTGAGTAATGAAATAAAAGCAAGGAGAAAAAGAAATAAAGAAAGAGGGAAAAAAAACAATATGTAGGTATGTCCATAAATTTAGATAAAAATAATTCCTTTGCAAAATAGAGAACAGTAAATCCATCATAATAATCCGTTCATCAGTCCATCGTAATAATAAGTGCATCATAATAATCAATCCATCATAATAATCAGTCCATCATAATGATAAAACCTATAGCAAAACCTAAATCGCAAATTCATAGTAAAAAAATAACTTATTATTATATTATTTTTAAAAGTCTGTAATTTTTATGCACTGTTTTTCGATAATAAATAACACGTATCCGTTACTTACGTTTTCTTGGATGGCACAAAAGCGTATTTTGCGTTTATCCCACTTCTGAACTATAGTCTCGTATCAATTTGTATTTGCTCCACGTGTAGTGTACTTGTAGATTACAAAATAAAACACCAATCACTTTGGTAATACTGAATTTAATCATCAGCTTCAGTTAACAGTTTACACTTGTACATGTATACAACAGTAATTATTATCGACCTTACCAGTCGACGGTCCAGCCGATAGTGCGCTCCTGCGGCAATTTCTGCCTAAAGTGTCATTCTGCTAACCGGAAGTCAACAATTCAACAGTATTCATAATGGATAATATTTAAAAAGATATTATGTTAACAGGAAGTCAAAGTAATGTTTTTACGAACATTTGATATTAAGGTGAATGCTCCAACCACCCCGCGAAATTCAAATTTTCTTACGTTTTTTGCAATTTGCAGGTCAGTGTTAGTTTGTATGTTGATTAGAATATTAATTGCGGCTGTAAGACGTATGTACTTACAGAATTATAATCATCAAAATCATCAATACAAGCCTCCAAGTTCATAAAGGTGCAAAAATGACTTTTTCAAGTTCCTGCACCTTTATGAACTTGGAGGCTTGTATTAATGATTTTGATGATTATATTTCTGTAACTACACACGTCTTACAGCCGCAATTAATATTCTAATCAATGTACAAACTAACACTGACCTGCAAATTGCAAAAAACGTAAAAAAAATTGAATTTCGCGGGCTAGTTGGAGCATTCACCTTAATAAATGACAACAGGTACACAGGAAGTCAATGCACGCTAACAAATAGTAAGGTCATAAGGTGTAAGTTAATATTACGATTGACTACAGACACAAATCCATAACAAAAAAAAAAAAAATGCATAACAAATCAGGAAACTAATTTTGGAGAATTATATAAGTTTTAAAATAAAATAAAACAAACGCAACAGTCACTGTGGATACAAAGTCATGTGACTGTAATGTATACGGTTCTGACAACCTGTGGACAAATTTCGTAACACTTTTATTGACAACTAGTGGTTGCCCGGAACTCCCACCTCGACTCTAGCTAGTGCCAGCCCGCGATACCAGTAGTTTTAAACCAGCCCTTAAATAATCTCTCTCAGATCCAACCTGTCCCTTTGCTGCACACCCACAGGGGGTACCCTTCCTGTCGGGGCTGCGGGTTGTTCAAAAGAGATACCGTGGCCTCAGACATAAAGGCCGCACATGGGTCGTTTTAGTCAGTAGAAGTCTAACACTCCCTACCGCTCCGCGCAGAGCGGGAGGAGTTATTTGATGATTTCCTACCCTCCCAAAAAAAGGATGGGTTACCCTTAGTGCGCTGTCACTTAGTTTAGGCTTTTCAGTAAAGGCATCCACAGGATAGTCCGTTTAAACAGAAGTCAGTACCCTTTTCTTATAGTGGGTGGAAAATCATCAAATAACCCCTCCCGCTCTTGGGCAGAGCGAAAGGGAGTGTCAGACTTCTACTGACCAAAAACCACCCATGTTCCTTCTTAGCCCTTCATGTCGAGACCGCGGTATCTCTTGCGAACAACCCGCAGCCCCGACGGGAAGCCAGTACCCTCATAGGTTGATTTGCGAGATGACCAGGTCCTTCACCCGCGTGAAATTATTTTAAAATCTTACTTTAAATGTTTGCAGCTTCCGATGACATTGACTATCCTTAATGAACTGTTGTCTCTCTTCTTCAGACGATGATCTGGAGCTGCTGTTGGATGAGGTGGTCCGTGCGAGCAACCGGGGCGTGTCAGCCTCCCGGAACATCACCGGAGGACCGAACTGGAGTTTCGGACAGTCGCTGTTCTTCTCATCCACTGTTGTTACTACCATCGGTAAGCCTGAATTTTAACAGTTTCATCGAACATCACAAACGTTGCTCAAAAAGCCGCTTAGCTGAAATCGGTTTGGGCACGTTGTGGACCCCTGACATAAATAGCCAGAAGGCGACGTGGTACACCTCGCAGGAGATGATTCGACGACCTGGACAAAACTAACGATCAGTGCTCCACATTGGTAACAGTAACCCAGCATAAAAATGTAAGACATTATAAAATAATAATTAAACACAGCCGAAACAGAGGATCAATTAAGGTAAATAGGTAAAATTAAGATCAAAGTTTGCCGCTCAAAGCCTTTGGCAGACTAAAAGTTTTGTTAAAGTCTGGGAGGTCAAGATCAAGGGCAAGACCCTTAACCTGAAGAGTTTAATGCAATAATAGTATTTAAAAGTCACGCCTCTAATCCCCGAAGAAGGCTGTAACTCAAAAAATCCTGGTAGAATAACACAAAAAACACTCCTTGATCCGGGAATTAAACCCCGGAACGTATGTTCAGAAACAGCGGTTGTGACTACAAGACCAACGTGGGAATCTCAATTTAAAAGCCTCACTATATAAAACAGTAGTGGTCGCAAGCGCGACTACGTGGATGAGGTCCTGGGTCAATTCGTGCAAAGTGTTATTGGGTTTTTCCTTCCATTTCTCAGTAGCAGCCACGGAGTCTAGATTTATGGCTGATTGATGACAAGGTTCACCCCCTTTTACATAACATAACATCAAGCCTGTAATCCCCGAAGGGTTAGGCAGAGGTGTACCTAATAGAACACCCACATTTCGCCAGTTATGTTTAAGTCCCATGTAATAGGGGGCGAGCCTATTGCTATCAACCGGGCACAAATCCAGACTCCGTGGCTGTTACTGTCCCCCTTTTACATAAGACCTAAAAACATAACTGGCGAAATGTTACTCCAAGGTAAACCACTGCCTAACCTTTCGGGAAAACAGGCATGAAATTAAGTTTAAATTCTTAAGGCACTTTACCAGGCAACCATACTTGCAAACGAACTCATAATTCTCGTTTCATCTTTCAGGATACGGGCACGTGACTCCTCTATCAAAACCAGGCAAGCTGTTCTGCATGATGTACGCACTCCTGGGGATCCCTTTGACCCTGGTACTGCTGTCAGCGCTGGTGGAACGACTGCTGCTGCCGGCAACTGCACTGCTACGCTCTCTAAACGCGGCGCTGGGACATCTGTACCGCCCGTTCACTATACGTTTGGTGCATTTGATGATGATAGGTAAGCTTTTTGTCATTTTGTTTTTTAGCAGAGGAATTGGTAATAGATATTTAATTTTGGCAATTGGAGGTGTTGGATACATGTTCGGGACGGAATGATTTGGCAAAGGATGGCAAAATCCAATTTATGAAGGTAGAAATGAATTCGGGAAAAAGCCACTCGTGACGAAATTCGAACACTGAACGGAGTTTGCCCCTGATCGCCATAAGCCGAATGAGTACTTTCACAAATTATTATGCCTTATGACTGTGACTGTACCTTTGTTCTAAGTAGTTTTTCTGACATTCAAAAGTGCCTGTAATGGTTTAGTTAAAATAAATGCTTCGACTTTGACTTTGAGAGCCAAATGTGAGTCGAAATTGCTTTGAGTCAGCTTCGGTGTTCAACAAGTACTTCCTTAAATGCGCTGACCAGTGAGCAGGTCACGTATCACCCTTTGTATTATTAAACTTTGCCTGAGTTTTACAGAATTGATATAAAAACACTGAAATACATTTTTAAAATGAGTAAACCATAGACTAATGATAGTAGGTATTGTAGATAGGTAATTGTCGTCTGCTACGGCCAGCAATAGCCATCAAATATTCATTAGGCTTCTTGGGGCCTTGAATATTCACAGAAGTACTATGTCTAATATATTTGAAAGGGTTACAATAACTCGTCCACTGGTTGCTGAAATAAGGTCTTTGAAAATATAGTTGTAGGTACAAAGATCTTTCGGCGCGTGGCCGAAATCGGAACAAACGCCGCCATCTTTTGTTTTCAATGTTGCCAACAATGCTGAAATTAGGAGGCTAATTTCAGCATTGTAAAAGTCGTCTTTGAACCAAAGATTTAAGTTTTGCAATCTTTCTTTTTTATTATTATTATTTATTGTTCACAAACATACAAAATTTTGGTAATTAATAATTTACTCGCCAAACTTACCCCCTTTAATCTAATCCCCTACCATTTGTTCACAGTGACAACCCTAGTGCTGTTCTTCCTGGTGGTGCCTGCCTGCGTGTTTGCGTACTTGGAGCCTGACTGGGACTTCCTGGACTCCTTCTACTACTGCTTCATCTCGCTGACAACCATCGGATTAGGCGACTACATTCCCGGAGACTCCCCCGGACAACCCTTCCGACCACTCTACAAAGTTGCTACCACTTGTAAGTTTTTTTTTGTTAGGAACATTTTGCAAACGTCATTGTTTTGGCGCCAATTTTAACATTTTGAGCGAGTACCTACGTCAGCAAGAAGTCCCGACTGAAAAAGTCTCAGAATCAATAGAAAAACAATGGTCATTTGTGAGCTGCGTCTCCAACCTATATTATCAGGTTTCAGCATTGTTTTAATAAAACATCACTGGCACATCATTAAAATAATAATTGGTTCGATGTAACTTTACACCAATTAAAAAATGTAGGGTCAGACCCTTAATTTAGAGCAATTACAAGTTATAGCTCGACGAAATTATAGTTATTTTTCAAGAGCAATTAAGTTTTTAATGATAGCTTTATATTTTGTAAAATGGGATCATTATTCAAAATCACTCTTATATTACTTAGTATTATCATAATAATAACACATAACATCACGCTTGTAAACGGAGAGAAAGGTCTGGGAGAAGAGTAGGTACACCTCTGCCTGAATTATACCCGCATTTTCAGTTATATTTTGAGTTAATGAGTCCATTTTCATAAACCAAGCACAAATCTAGACTACGTTTCTCCTACTGATAAAAAACCCAATAAAACTTAACCCAACGCGGGAATCGAACCCAGAACCTCATGTTCAGCAATCACGCATAATAACGCTATGCCATTTTCTCTTTCACAGTCTACCTACTCATTGGCCTGACATTCCTGATGCTGACACTGACCGTCTTCTACGATATTCCGCAACTGAACCTGAGCACCGTGTTCTCATCCATCAAGCTTGATGATGACCCGGAGAAGATGCGTCTGAGCGGCTCCGGAGTTATGGGCCCTGGGTACGGGATCGGCGGGCTGGTGATGCGGGATGACTATAATCACCACGACCAGCGCCGCTCCGTGGTACACATCCGGCCGCACTTGGACGACAGCCCCAGCCCCGAGGATACCACACCCGTGCATGCCCGCGACATACGAGTACACTAAACTGGTTCCTCCCAAAATGTCTTGGTCGTGATTTCGTTGGCTAGTTGATGCTATTGGATGGAGCAATGTGGAACGAACCTGTTTTCTACCTTCATTTGTTTTGTCTTTTTTTAAATGTGGCCAGTACAAAAAAATCAACTCGATTTTGGGGCACTTAATATCGTGCCCTGCCTGTCCTGCTAGTTGTTCACTACAGGAACTGATGGACGCTGCCGAAAGCGCCAAACTAGTAGCTCAATTCTGGGCCAACACAATTTAGATTGCCATCGACACGCTAAGAAGAAGAAGAAGAACTCGATTTTTGCATACTGTTATGAGTACAGGCGTTCTACATTGCCACTGAATCCGAAAAAAGAGCAGCCAACGTTTCTAAACGACGTTTGCTCATGTCAAAATTCCTTGAAAATGGAATGAAAATTTAAAAAAATATATGATCAGGCGCGGTAAAATTGTAAATTAGTTTACGTCATGTAGTTACGTTAAAATACTTTAGTTTATAAGTTGATTCCCTAATGTTTAGTGATAAGTTAATGTCAGATTTTCCAATTGTGTACCTACCTACCTTTTAGTTTCTTTTTCGGTCCATTTGTCGACTACCGTCCTAAAATTTGCGAAAATGTTATTTTTAATTCTATAAAAGAGGGTGTTTCATTATGTCTGCTGGTAAACGCTGCGATAATAAGACTGAGAGGTTTTTTCAAATTTTCAAACTTTTCTAATTCATTTTTAGGAGTTTTGTACCTGCAAAAATTCGTACCTTGCAAACTATAACAAAACAAATGACGAAAACAATGTAGTATCTAAACAGACTGACTAACAACATGTCCTTCTATATGTATACGTTTTACATTCCTAAATTGTAAGAAGTTTTCTAAAGTAATGTCCACAATATCCATTTTCAACATTCCCAAATCAAGGGCATATCAGTAACGTTCTCGATTCATAAAAAAAACTTACTATCCTTGTCATATCAAAAAAATCAAGACTTTGAGAGCTACATCAGGACTGTCCCTGCCTAAGTTCCATGAGTAAAGATAGAAAATCTATTGTGAATATCTAGCACCAAGAATTATTGTGCATATACCTACTTACGTCAGAAACATGCTACTCAAATCAAATATTATGCTACTATATCCAAATAAATATGCATAGATATAAAATTTGACGTATCAATTATGTGTGATAGATGACCAATAACTTAGTAGATTCATTGGATTTATAATATGAAATATTTATATATCTATAGATATAAAAATCCAATATATAATAATATTAACTTTCAACATAAAATGTTTTCTTATAAAAATAAATAAATTTATAAAACTAGGGTGGTAGTGCATAAATTATATAAAATCAATATTCAAAATTGTAAAATGTTTATAGTTGTGTGTATAGTTTAGTAACTGTTGCAAAAATAGAGATGTTTACATTACTGTTGGTAGTCCACAGTTTTTTTTCACTTTTCCTTATCTTCTCATAAATTATATTTATAACAGTGTGGCTGTGACTTTATAAAATGTCATAGAGTCTTATTATTTCATGTTTGGATCTGTTTGCTTTTCCAACTATTGTATTATATTTTCACAATCATTTTGAATCGAATTGCAATCAATGACAATATAATCAAACTTATGAAAAGATTTAAATATAATATTATAAAAATTATTTTGCTACTAGAAATGAATTACTTTTACATGTACATTTTGTTTCTCCCTTAAATGTTGGAAAGAATGTACCTATTCTCTGTCATCAATACATTTTATTTTTAAGAAAATTATTAACAGGGAGTCTTAAGCACTACATCACTTAGAAAATAAATACTAAGTATCTACTACTACAAATTATCAAACAAAATGTATTGAATGTTAGAATAAAATAATTCTAAGTGTAAAAATAAGCATGTTAACCTATTCTATGTTCGTACAACTCCGTAACAACTTATTGTATCAAATGTTATAGAAAATAGAGAGTAGTGCGTAGATAAAAAAAACACGAAAAACTTTTAATGGAAACCGCATTATAGATCAAAACTGTATCAAGAGTAAATTCGTAAATAAATCAGCTTGAAAAACGTAATTTTATGGTTTTATTTACTGAGCCCAAGGAAATACTGGGCCATATTAATGACAATATTCCAAAAGTATAAAAGGAATTATGAGAATAGGTACCTAATAATTATAATTTCTTAGACCAACTGGAATTGGAAAATATTGTTAATTTTTATAACAATCCCTTACAACTATCATTACAGGTGTTCACATAATGCGATAGCGCGGTTTTTAAACTAACTTATTTAAAATATAAAAACAATGAAAAACTTAAACAACTATTAGTGAGTACCTTACCTACATATAATAACATCAATAATCTATCTATAAAAACACAGTCTATAAATTATAATACAACATAACTATAAAAAACACAACCTTTAAATTATAAAACAATAACCTCCTCCTTTTTTGAAGTCGGTTAAAAATATTCAGCCTGCTCTAATCTACTGAATAGCATAAAATAAACAACAGTATTTTTGCGAATTCACTGAAATGGCATGTAAATACATCGGTCTTGCCATGAAGATCATTAATGACCCGAATTACGCGGGTCAATGGTGTTATTGCGAGAAAGTTAGTCCTGGCATCACGTACTTGGCCTCATGTGGAGCCCATATGACCGCACTATGTTCCAGATGACTCCTGACCAGTGCGTCCTTCAGGACCCTGACTGAAGCAATGTTAATGAAGGGCCTTGTCTGCGTCAGAACAAATTCCAAGTTTCTAAACGCCCTTTTACAGGACTTCGTAATATGGTCTGGGTCTATGGGGTAAAGTTCAGGAGTGACCGTCACTCCTAAATCCCGCACCTCAGAGACACGTTGCATGGGAGCGGCCCTACTCGTGTGCGTGAGGAGCACGCGCGCGCGTAAAACACATCACTGAACACTTTACCACGTTGAACAAAAGCTTGTTGTTCTGACTCCATTTCACTACCCTATCTCTATATCCTCCTGCAATCGCTCACAATCGGATTTACTTTTAACCTCGAGCAGCAACATAAATAATAAACAAGAGCCATGTTTGACGACTTCCGGCAAATCGTTAATCATTATAATGAATTCGAGAGGCCCCAAATTTCTGCCTTGACTCACACTGGACCAGGAGTAATATGGGTCAGATTCACACCCATTATAATCGACATACTGCTGTCTGTCCCGCATATAGCTGGCGAAGAAGTGCAGCAGATGTGGTGTGCAGCCGACTTTTGCGAGCTTCGTTAGCAAGATGTCATTGTCGATGGTGTCGAAAGCTTTTTTAAAATCTAAATAAGCTGCTTCAACCTGCCCACCATCATCTACCGCCGGCACCACCTGCACCATAAAGTTTAGCAGATTGGTTGCAGTGCGGCGCGCTGTATTTCAGACTCAAACACCTTGGCTGCCACCGCACCGGGCTATAGCCAGTTATGTCGGATCCCGCCTTACCTTCGGGTACAGGAATGACCCGTGTGATCTTCCATTGGATGGGGAACGTCATCGACTACAGACACATATTAAAAATATAAAGTAGCGGTTCTGCGAGCACCCTACCACAATCTCTGAAGAGAAATCTCTAAAAAATATAACATCACGCCTGTATTTCCCGAGTATTTGGGAAAAGATGTACCATAAATTACACACATTTCACCAGTTACGGTAAAGGATAATCAAATAGGCACAGATTCAGACTCCATGACTGCCATTGAGAAATTCGTAATGGAAAAGATCAAAAACCTTTGTCCGACAGCAGTCGCAGTTGCGACCACGAGATAGTCCCTAAAAGGTATTGACAATAGTGTGCACATTCACTTTTTAGGGTTGTAGATTCGTCCTGTCCGTCTGTCTATCTGTCCGTGTGTATATCACATACATTTTACTCTGAGACTTTTGGCACCCCATCGGGGCTGCGGGTTGTTCGCAAGAGATACTGCGGCCTCGAGATGAAGGGCTAAGAAGGAACATGGGTGTGTTTTAGTCAGTAAAAGTCTGACACTCCCTTTCGCTCTGCCCAAGAGCTATCTATAGGGGTTCCGGTTTTTGCCATGGTGAAGGTTGCGGAGGTCCGCTGAATGCGAGACGAACGGGATCAGTCAATGTGGTGACACCTGGGGGAATCGACAATGATATTTGTTAATAATTTTGTTTGACAAACAAGACAAGATGGCCACCTCCTTTTCTATTCCGCCAAAATCCCGATGTCGCTGTCGTCTATCGAATGTTTTGGTCAGACCAACGAAAGCACAGCGGAGTGTCGGCGCCGCCGCCGCCCGGCATGAGTTGATAGCATGCCGGGCGTAAGCTTGATACATAGTATTAAAGTATACTCTTGGGCTTGATGCCAGCTTACGAGTGGATCCGAAATCGTGGGAATGTCGTTACAAATGTTACAATACTTACATACAAGTGAGCATTGCAGTAAAGAACGTTATAGAAATACTTTACGGCTTGAGTTAAGATGCTGATCCCGTGCACTGCGTGCAATGCTTATTTCCAAAACACACGTGTGAAACTCAATCAAGCATATTATGAATTCTTGAAATATTTTTTGATTTTCTATGATTTGAATTTCAACTAACTATGCAAGTATTCATCATTTATTCAAATCAAAACAAGGAACATACATTTTCCTTGAATCAAAATGATTGCATTGCTGAACGAAACGTGTTATTGACAGCTGTCAGTGCAGTGGTAACAAAGACAATAAAATTATAACCTTACTTTACGAACAGAGTGCGCGCGCCGCAGCCGGGTTCTATGTTTTATTTATAGAAGGATAGACTAGATTCGTAAGAAGTGTCTAGTACACAGAGTACATTATAATACTGCTATCTAGTTTGTACCTTAATTGACGGCTGTCCAAGTTCTATTTAGTTAATGAACATAATTCACGTGTGCGGTTCCATTATTTATTTTCAAGAAAATGGATTCTCCTGTGTCCGCCTTTGCTAGGTACAAAGCCAATACTTCATCTAACAAAGACAAAAAGCATAAGAAAAGGAATAAATTGAGTCAACAGCCAATTTCTCCGAAACCACTACCGCCGCAGTTAACTGATGAGAAAAAACAAATAGAAATCGCTCAAAAACTGAAGAAGAAAAACAAGAAAGTAAAAGAATCAAAGAACATCAGTAAGAAGAAGCAACACAAGAAGAAGAAATCGAAACTTAGCAGAGATGAGAAAAAACCTTGTGCTAGTAAACAAACGCCGAAAGCGAGAAGAAACTTAGCAGCTGGTGATGGACCAGTATTGGTCGGTGATGAAGAGGATAAAGAGGTACCAGTATTGGTTGGTGATGAGGAGGATGATGAAGAGGTACCAGTATTGGTTGAAGCACCTAAGATGGGTACATTTAAATACTTTTTTAGGGATGGGCATGGGTCTGATTCATTAGATGACCTGTGCTCTCAAACAAGTAATGCCAGCTTTGAGTACACTCCTGTAGAAACAGACAGCGCTGAAGAAGGACTTAAAGTATTCAAGTGGCTAATTGCTCCCTATGATGTAGATGAATTTTTCAAAACTATTTGGGAGAAGAAACCTTTACACCTTGCCAGAGGAAAACCTGGATTTTACAAAGAAATAATAACCACACCTATTATAGATGACATGCTGCGAAGGGAAAATATCCAGTTCACTAAAAATATAGACATCACATCATATGTTGATGGAGAAAGAAAGACACACAATCCAGATGGCAGAGCACATCCACACTTGGTTTGGGACCACTACTTACATGGACGCAGTGTGAGACTGCTGAATCCACAAACTTATATTCCTAAATTACAGCTATTGAATGCAACCATGCAGGAATTCTTCAATTCCTTTGTTGGTGCCAATGCGTACCTCACCCCACCTGATAGTCAAGGGTTTGCTCCACATTATGATGACATTGAAGCATTCATATTGCAAACAGAGGGGAAGAAACATTGGCGTGTTTATAAACCACTCAGTAAAGAAGAGGTGCTTCCTAGAGAATCTTCCAAAAATTATGAACAGAAGGAAATTGGAGAACCAATACTAGAAGTAACTTTAGAAGCAGGGGATTTGCTTTATTTTCCTCGGGGCTATATTCATCAAGGTGTCACAGTAGATGGTGAACATTCCCTACATGTTACAATCAGCATGTACCAAAAGCATTCCTGGGCTGATTTATTTGAGAAATTAATTCCTGCTGCTGTTCAGATGGCTATTAAAGATAATGTAGAACTGAGGAGAGGACTTCCTTTAGATTTGTATGATCACTTTGGTTTGGTCCACTCTGATGCGAACACACCTCGCAGGGAAGAAATATATAAAGTTGTTGAATCACTTTTTGAAAAGATTCGTAAAGCAGTACCTGAGATGATTGATGATGCTGTAGATCAAATGAACAAGAACTATCAGCATGCAGCACTACCACCTGTCTTGAATGACCAGGAAAAGGCAGTCACAGTATTCGGAGATAGTGATGTCATGGTAGACAATGGCATTGTCACTAATAGAGTGGAAATAGCTCCTGATACTAAAATCAGATTACTGCGTAAAAACATACTTAGAATGGTGTCAGAAGATAAAATAAAGTTATATTATCATGTTGAAAACTCTCTGGATTACCATGGAAGTGAACTGCCATATCTTGAAATTGAGAGCGACTTTGCTCCAGCTATAGAAAGTTTGATTACTGCATATCCAGAGTACATTTCAGTGGATTCACTGGACATGGAGGAGTTGGAGCAAAAGTTGACTCTAGCTGATGAGTTGTGGAGTAGGGGACTTATTATGACTGAATACCCAATGCCAAATGTAGATGATGATTAAATTTGTATGGTTATTCATTATTATTGATATTTTTTATTTGAACCCTAACACAAGTTGTTAACTATTCCTTACATTTCTAGTTTACGGAATCTCTTTGCAAGCTGTCTCTTTTATCTAAGACAAATTATTCTTTTAAGTTTTAGCTAAATTTTGGAATCTTCAATGATTTAACTGGTGTTTTCATCAAAACTGAATGCAATGAGGATTGAACTATTACAACCTTCCCTTGCACAAGCTGCGCATACCCGTCGCTATGGCTCAATACCACTTTGTTTCAAGTGTTTGTGATAATGATAAGTAATAAGTAATGGGTAAATGATAACAACCCATTACTTACCAATCTTACGAGTATCATCCACCTTAATATAAACGGTAAGACCAAAGCGAAGAGGAGCGGAGACGAGAGATGTAAGGAAATCGGCCAATCACATTAGTTAAATTTACATCAGTCTGGTCTTTCACCCTTCCTGTAGTTGCTCGAATTTGGCACATCTCTCCACTTTGGTCGGCCACATATAATAGCAGAACGAAATCGGAATCAGCCACACTAAATACGGCTTTAGATGGGCAGTTTCCACTTGTTTATTGTGCCCCAATAAGGACGAGTGTTGCACTTTAGTAATGTAACTTTAAGGCATTTCACTTTGTCCCACCAGTGGGGCAAAGTGGACTATTTCCGAAATTGCATCTTTGCGTGCTCCTATCCTTTTCTGTGGCACAACCGTCATTAGATAGTAAGAAACGGAGCGGGTGTCTTAACGCGGCAGAATTAACAATGCACTCAGCAGCAGGGGCCTAGCTACCGCCGTATCAATGATACGGGGCCCCGAACGTGTGATAGCAAAAAAATAAAAATGTTATCCATAATCTCACTTAAACTCTTAGGCCGTATATTCCGAGAAACCATAAAAAAAATCGCTTAACGTGGCTAAGGTTCACTTCAAAAATTACGAAAGTTAAAAAAGGAAAAATCTTTACTTGTGCCCCCCCAACAAATTTTGATACAGGTCCCTTATAAGGCACGCTACGCCACTGCTCGGCAGCATCATCAGCCCGGAATCACCCACTGTTGGGTATAGGCCTCCCCTTTTCTCTACCACTCCTTTCTGATCTGTGCGTCCCTCATCCACTGGACGGCCACTATTCGGTCAGAATCTTACTCCATCGGCCATCTCCGCGTCTAGCCAGATGTCCTGCCCAACTCCACTTTAGGTGTATCGCCCTGTCCCCGACGTCGAATACTTTCGTACGACGACGGATTTCAGTTACATACAAATAGTAAGAGGAAAGCTATACTATGGTTACAATAAAAACAGTGATTTTCTTAAGTCATTATATTTATTTTAAATTGCATATAAATTTGTGGACTTTCTGTTACAATAGTACTCTCGAACTGATATCTTTTTTTGTATAAAACGCTAAAATTATGTTTTACAGCTATTGTACCAGAGGGCCATGACAATGTCGCAAACATTCGATCCACTCAAGTAGGTACACGTTATAAACAGAAAATACACACACAATAATTTATAACCTAAGCTTATTCTTTTCTCTTCAAGAAATTAACCTATTTAAAAATATTACCTAAAATGTAGGTACTTAAGATTTCCTAATGTTCACACACACTCTCACGCTCCGGTCTAGCTCAGTTATTGATAACAACTTAAGGGACAATGGAGAAAACAATTTAACAAAAAAATATACGGGGACCTCACCGCAAATGTTTAAACAATCTTAATATAGGCATGTAAGTAACAAACTAGAGTTTCAATCCGCATACAATATGTCAAAGTTTTTCTAATGATAGCTAAGTTCCAGCGAGTAAGTACATGTTACAAAACCACAGAACTGTGCTAGTTCATTTAGAAACATGACAAGTGTGTATAAGGGATAATATACTTCATTTATCTACTTAACATTTTATATTTCAAGTTGTTGCTTTACAGGCAGTGATAAATTTATAACATTTGGTATAGAACTGTACATGTTATGATCACAATTTCCACAATGAAAAGCTTGGTCCAAACAGTTAAAAAAAAAAGAAAAAGTGCTATGACGAAGACATTTTTGAAATTTCTTCTAGCTATTATTTATTTGAATTGTGTGACAGATTAGTTCCCACAGACCGAGACAGTACTTTTACCTTAATTCAAAAATAAACACTGATCATATCAAAATATATTTTATGTGAAGCAAAACGTCCAATGATAAAAAACATTATCAGATAAATTCTTTGTACTGATATACAAGATTTTTCGACGCAATTCCTAATTTTTCTACGCAAACTTTAGAATTTTTAGCCTAATCTTATTCGATAATAAAAAGAAACTTCTAAATCTATTACCTAGTTTTAAAAGAGGCGAAAAAACCTCTTTGTGTCTCATCGACAGAAACTGGATAAGGGTATAACTACATTTACACACATAGTCCTATTTTAAAATGTTTATAATTTGTGAGGACATTTATTGAATTAATGTTAAATATTATTTGGCTATGCTACTAACCTGAACTCCACAACGACAACAGATCCAGACAATTATTTAAAAATGTTAAAAGTTATGTTTTGCCAAATGTAAACTGCGAAGAATAAATGTAGCTATCCCCTAAAAAATGATGTTGTTAACATTTCCTTAAGTAAATATTTACAAAGAATGAAGTTTCTTACATTTAGTAGTTAGTTCGCGTTAGTAAACTATATTAACCTGTTAATTCGCTCTCCACTTGCCTTATCTATAACGTAGAATATCAATACATTGTGATGTCAAACTTTCTCTATTAATCTATCGCCATCTTACACTACACGATTAACTCTTATAATTCCTCTAAAATTTTAATTAATATAAAAATCCATCATTTTAAAATGCCCTAAATATATCGAATTCCGAGGTAGAACATTACGCTATATCTAATCTCTCAAAGTTAGCAAAATATTGCTAAGAAAACTTTCAAATATTTTATCTTTTCCCAATTTCAAAACGCCATTCTACGTGAGTCCGTTGTCATGTAGTGTAAGTTCGCACAAAATTTCATTATTGCTTCAGGTTTCACATATTAGAAGGTTTTTTCATAAAATAAAATAAGGCATAATTAACCCAACATGGCAACATCGACTGGGTTCCTACATAAATCAAGTTATTCATGTTAAAAACATTTCCCCGCCAAATATGACGGACTCGTTCAAGTATAAAATTGTAGATTTCGTTGCCATAAAATTACAGAACCCAAAACATTGCGTTTTTATTTTAAATCCTAAAAACAATCAACTAACTTATCAAATAGAAGATGTATTGAAAGTAAAAATACACAAATTGTGCTATCTGTTATTATTACAATGTACTTCATTTCATAATAATATAAAGAAAATTGTTTAGTAAATATTATACCAGATTCCAACAAAATATAAAATTACAATAAAACCATGATTATGCAAACAAAGGTGACCCATAATAAATATCTATTAAAAAGATACAACTTATGATCCTTGCTAGACATGGAACTTGGGCAGAGAATAGTTTGAAAACACACATTGCATTATTGTGAAATTGACACTTATTTGTAGCTAGTTTTTATTATATTTAATAACATTGATATAGGAAATATGTGAAGATACTATGTGACATGTACATAACTTTTGCATCTAATACCTAGTTCATTTCTTCAACTATTATTCAGCAGATAAATACAATAAGATGATAGATTTTCAATAGAGAACCTGTGTGATTACCATAACGTTATAAAGCAAGATTGTTTTTCTTATTCCAGTGTGGGAAAGCGACAGAGCTATACAGGGTGTGTAGCGCCATCACTTTTCCACACTAAAAATGTTAAAACAAACCTGCTTTGAGACGTAACTATCTATAGAATAACAGTTAACCGAAATGAACGAATTATACAACATTAAGAAACCCACTACCCAAATTCCAGAGCATAACAAAATTAAAAAAAAAAGAGCCATAATTTATTCCAATCCTCATCGAATTACAAACAACGGCCCGGGAACTTATCATTAACGTTAAGACACTTAATAGTACATAACATATGTACTTGGTCATAGTGTTCGTTCATGGTTGAACTGTCCACGATCGACTGTGTTGCACAACGTGTATTATTTCTTCGCGGGCGGTTTTCTCGGCGTACGGGTTGTTTTACCCGTTGATGTGGAAGGTGTCGGCACTATTGGCGTCACTTTTATTTCTGGAATGGGGGAATTTTTGTGTGAGAGAAAGGATATCATAGTGTTGAAGTTTCACTACGTAACTACGAATGCCAGCCACATTATAACCACTCAGATCCAGTCTGTACCATTGCTGTTCTCTCCAGTGAGGCCCTAAGACGAGGCTTGTCCAGGGGGTGCCCGCGAGCGTGTAGTCGCTTAGTTTGTGAGGTTTTGGCCCCGGCTTGAGGGCTTACACTGACGGCACTCCACGCAAGGATAACCGCGAGATGACATTCACAAAAAAAAAGAAGACAAATTATCAAATAAAAAAATGTACTAATAATGTGTGTTTCTATGAGGAATTTCTCAGTAGCAGCCCAGAGTTCGGAAGTGTTTGGAGTGTGGGAGAAGAGAGTCCACGTGTGCCTGCTACCACACGCGTACGTTATAATCATCTCCCGCGCCGAACGATGATTTCCGCCGAGACCACAAAACGGTCAAGACGATAAATCCCGTAGAACGGCGTGAATCAAACCAAAACTTTAACCTATTTTTCCTTTCAAAGTTTTGTCTCAATAGGGTATTTCACCAAAAAAATCTAATTAGTCCGTCTGTTAGATTATCGAAAAATATTGAATACGTGTTTTTTATTTTAACAAACTAATAAAAATAGACGACAATAAAACGTGTCAAAGATCATCATGAGTAGGGGCTTGTTACGTCACAGGAATCTTTTGTTTAGTGAAAAAAGAAAAAAATATGTGTCCATTATTTTTTGGAAATCTATCTGACGGACTAATTAGATTTTTTGGTGAAATACCTTATTAACGCCTGCGTTTTTATTCACCCCGTTTTACCCGGCACTGACACGTCCACATCCAACGACGGGTCATGACCAACTACAACATGAACTACCTTTACCGGCTCTCCTGCCTTTACGCGTGGGCGTCGCGACGGGAGTCTCCTTCTGCTTGGGCGGCGCTCTCTTCGCCGGTGTGCTCTTCGCTTTAGCCTTCTCACTTACTGCTGTTGCAGTCTGATGAAGGGTACAAATGGTTTAGTGGTGGAAAAAAAGTAATGAGGTCAGGAGAACAAAAAGGGGATCTATTTTTGATTGAGTATGATCTTTGGTAGATTGATAATTATTTTTGATCATATTCCTTTGTTTAGACTTGCTTTAATTTAATCTTTCAAGTAAATGGATTGACTGATTCATAAAATTCTGCCATTACAATTTTAAGGCCTGCCTGCACCAGAAATCGCTTCCGTAACCTTAAACTTAAGGTTACTTAAACATATTTCTCTCTTTCATCTTTATATAATGGATAGAAATAGTACAACTTTTAAAAATATTTTACGACTTAAACTTATTTAGTGATTTGTGGTGCAATCAGGCTTAAAAGGTTTGCATGTATAAGGTAAATACTCTGTTTTTAATACTCCTTGCAGCAAGTTTCTTAAGGACATAGATACTTTATTATTTAAGTGTTGCACAGTGCAAGACCTCAAATATTATTAATAATAATATAATTACCCTCTAAGATAGAGTTAATTTCATGCAACACACGCATGCAGTATAATAATCGAAAATTGGCAAATTATAGAAGAAAATAGGCTTAAAAGAGAAAATAATAATAAAAATATTTTTTTGAACACAAAAGCAAGCGATGAAATGAACGAATATGAATGAATACCAATATGATCAACTTAATAAATTTTATAAAATACTTATTTTTTTATAAATTTTATAAAAATAGAGAGATCTAACTTCTACAGATAAGAAGATTTCTGACTTCTATTAGAGCATGCTTTTTTTGTTTATTTAATAGAAATATCTATCGAGAAGTACTATTTCTAAAAATATTGCTTATACCATTTTAGTAGCAAAAAAACATATAGCACAAGATCGAGAGTATATATGTTTTTGAAATAATAACCTAAATTAGGTAAGACCCTATTAACATATAGGACAGAAGTCTGTTAAAAACTAAAGTAACATAATATTGCAACAAAAACTTTAAAAAAATATCTCAACTATTTTTTACAGTTTATCCATGCACACACCATGCATACCTGCTGTCACCTATATAGTAAACAAGCTGTCAACCTAACTATTGGTTAGTTAGCAATATTGGCCTAGCCTAAATACTATTAGGAATTCTTTAGTATCCCATTTGTACCTTAATTGTGTCCAACGTTAGGGAGTTGGTTTACGCATTTAGTCCTTAAAATGGACCATTACAAATGCGCCCAATTTGTGCATCTGTGTCCCGGTTGATGTCTATAATTTCGCAGGACACACGTCTTTTATTTTGGAGGATGGGAAATTATCAAATGACTCCTCCCGCTCTGGGTGGAGGGGGAGTGTCAGACTTCTACTGACTAGAAAACCACCCATGTTCCTTCTTAGCTATTTGTGTCCGGGGCCGCGGTATCTCTTTAGTGGTATACCGCCGTTAAAATATTATAATAATTGGACTTTTTCTTTAGATTTTTCTTTTACTAAGATTTTAATTTAAGATCAGTGAATTTCGTCAAGAATTGTGTATTTTTTTTGTTCACTTAGCTTTTTTTCTCATGATTATGCACAAATAGTTTTTGTTTATATTAATTGTAGTTTCGTATGTAAATAATGAGCCTGAATTCGGGATGGGATGTCGTATGAAGAATAACGAAAATAAATTAATACCTTTACCCAAAATAAGGCCGACTGTACTGTACACTGGAATTAACTTCAATATCTTTAGTCCATATAAGTTTATGTCAAGATTGTAAATTGTGGAATTTCTATAAGATTCTGTACTACTGAATGAAGCTACTAAAGATCTAAATATGTGATCATTATATTGATGAACAAAAAGATTTTAGAATATCAATTAAACATTTTTCAAATATCTCACATCGCAAATTATCATTGAATATGGACCAATTTGAGTATTAGTGTCTTATACGACTACATATAGTTTGATTGTTTCTATCAACAACTTTAACAAACACCACCTTATGGTAAACCGTACACATCCTTATGCATGCATTTAAGAATAAACTCTATCGATATCTGTCAACACTCAATAACATCTTAATTTAACAACTTTCTTCTAACTAATACATTTTCACTTATACAACACATACTGTGCCATCTGCTGGGGTTTTAAAATAAAATTAAACTGTAATACTTAGATATTTAGATAGAAACTTATGTGACTTTGAAAGTCTATTCAAAACAAAAGAAGATCAACTTTATTCGAAGTTTAAACTCAAGAACCGTTACAAAATAAAAGAGACCCCAACAGACACATCGCCATCCCGCTCGCACGCACGCACGCACACACACAGTGCGAGCGAGAGCGACGCACGTTGCCACAGCACTCGTACTCACTCGCGACACATGAATGTAAATGACTGGTGATGGCGGATACGTACATTTCTATATATCCGTTGTACTATGCCTACCTTGCTAGTGCTCGCCACAATGGGCGTACTACCTGACGATTTTCTTTGATTGTTTGTTTGTGATTTTGTCTGAGCTTTAGTTTTGCGAGCGCTTTTTGGACTGCGCTTTGGCGTCGTCCGCGCGCGTTTCACGGGCGTCGCCGATTCCTGGAACAAGAGAGGGATCTGTTAGGTGGAAAGAATTGAGATTTTTTCTAAAGGTGATTAAATGTTCAATAAAAAAACTGTGAATTGCGAAAGTTTGTGAGGATGTATGGATGGATGAAATTTAGAACACAGATAGTTTATAACCTGGATTAACACATAGGTTACTGCTTATCCCGGTAGTATGATCCCGTGGGACAATTATCGAACTTCACGCGGACGAAGCCGCTGGCACAAGCTAGTAAATAATAAGAATAGCAGTTAGTAGCCGACTTCGTAGCCTGCCGCGACCACGTGTCATTTAATCAGAGCACCAGTTTCCCGCTATTTCGGCACACAGTTTATCCGGCATGTGGCAGACATGTTTTGCCCAGTGCCATTTGAGTTGGGCAGCCTTTTGAGCCACGTCAGCTATTTGTTTTTAGGAGCGCAGTATTGTGTTTCGAACACAGTCTGTTAATTTAACACCTAGTATATTGAGCTAAAAATTTGAAGACATGTGACATCCACCAACCCGCACTGGGCCCGCGTGGTGGAGAGCCCACTCCTTCTCATAGTGACGAGGTCTGTGTCCCAGCAGTGGGAACATTATAGGCAGATGATGATATTGAGGTACATTGCTTGTTGACAAACCAATTAATGGTTAAGATTTTAACATTATACTATGTCTTATTTATGAATTACACATCAAGAAGTGGTTTACTCACCTCCGAATCATTGGAGTTGTCCAGTTTAGCCCGTGGGGACGACTTGGAACTGTTTCTTTTACGTCCCTTCTTCTCTAGCTGCGATTCATCTTTGTACAGTGAGAGGTCCACTGTAGACATCAGATGTTCTAGTTCAATGTTACAGTTGGGTTTGTCAATATGTTAGTTTGGTGCACAGTTACGGAATAACATCAAATGAAAAGAAAGAAAAATAGTTAGTGGACACGGTGGTCACTAGTGACCAGTGTAAAATAAAACAAAAAAAAATACAGAAAAGAGACTATTTGCTATATAAATAAGTAGGTAAAGCGAATAAGAATTCAAAAAAAAACATTTCTAGTTCTTACTTATGGTGTAGTCAAACCAAGAGGACCAGACAGCAGTCTGGCTGGATACTGAACTTTGCCAGACATTTCAGTATACAGGGTGTAAAACCCTTCACGAAAGCGTCAATCACGCATTATGTACATCAAATTAAGTAATCCTATGCAAAAATTACTGCTGGAAGACTACTTTATTTTTGGGGTTGAAAAATCACGTCCTATGGTAAAACTCAATGTAGCACAATCGAAATATTGTGCTGATGATGGATCCTTTGAATAGTTAACTGGTCATGGAGGTAATTAAAAAGTAACTTGTGAAAAATTTTGAACTTTGACTTCCAATATCTCCGCTAGAGGGTTCCTAAGGTAGGTTCATGATAAATAAAATATCGCAATTACGGGGAGAGTGCCTTTCAGTTTAATTAAGGGTATTTTTACACCCTTTATTATCTGTTAAAGTCTGTCTGCAGTTGGTTTGACCGCACCTTTAAAATCGTTTTGGAAGGAAAATGGTGATCTACGTTTTAAACTTGACAATATCGTAAGAAGGGAATGGCGGGGTTGTCTAATGAGAAGTGTAAACTCACGTCCGTCTGGATGTTCCTCGCTGAGCGGCGCGGCGGCGCGCTGGCCCGGCGCCTCGGCCGCGAGCGCGCGCCGCAGGATGGACCGCGCGCGCTCCGCCTCGGCCGCGCGCAGCGACTGCGTGCCGCCCGCGCCGCGCACCAGCGACAGCGTGGTTAGCACGCACTCCATGTCTGGAGGGGGACATTATATGACATTGGACTACAGATAATTAAAAGAACTTCATCACCCTTCTGCCCTATTTGGGGTCAGCGCAACTCCTTTGTCTTTCATATCATTCCTAACACAATCCATACATCTTTTCTTTGGCCTTCGTTCCTGTGTCCATCTACAATATCCATCACTCGTCTTATTAATATCCATCATTTTTTTTATCAGTAACGGAAGAAATTTCAGAAAAGCCTAATGCGTGCAAAGAGCGAATCTTAAATCATCCAAACTAGCTAAACAGTGACCAGGACTTAAGAGAAAAGGTTGCTTTTTTTTGGCAGGTGTAAAATCATTGAATAACCCTTCCCGCTCTTGGGGAGAGCGAAAAGGAGTGTCGGACTTCTACTGACTAAAAACCACCCATGTTCTTAACCCTTTATGTCAAGGCCGCGGTATCTCTTGCGACCAACCCGCGGGCCTCTTCCATGTTGCTGACATCTCTTTGAGGTGCGCGTGGAACACGAACGCGCCGTCGACACGGCCTGTCGTCGTCATAAGACGGACGGACGGCGAGCTAGCCCATCATTCACCGTCCACAGGCCCGCGTCTACGGTGGCCGGAAGCCATCACGTGGCCTCCGACGCCCGGAGCGCCTCCCGCGGAGAGAAAATATTCCTCAAGACCTAATTTAGGAAGCTATAAGAATAAACAGGGCAGTCACTGTAGTACAGCTCTCATAAACCCGTTACACTCAAGGCTCAGAAGAGTCTGGTTAAGCAGAAGCCAGCCTCATAAGTTGCCCTGCGAAATACCGCATAGAAAGAAAAACGACTTCCATTTTAAGCATCTTACCTGTGACATCATAGAAGTCCGGCTTGTAAGTCTCGCCCGCGGGGTCCGCAGTCTTGTCTTGCGACAGCCAGCGGATCTTGATCTTGCGTGTGGTGCGGTACACGTTCTGCATCGCTTGGCACACGTAGAACCCTCCCTCGGCGTTGCGAACTGCTAAGTACTCGTTTCTGTTGAAGATGTGTTGGGAATGAATTGAATTGAATTGGAAACTTAGTATTTAAGTGTAATGTCTAGACTAAACGTGTCATCATTATCTGCTTGGCCTTTCCCCAATTATGTTGGGGTCGGCTTCCAGTCTAACCAGATGCAGCTGAATATTAGTATTTTACATGGAGCGACTGCCTATCTGACCTCTACAACCCAGTTAATACTGGGTAATACGATACCCTTTAGTAAGACTGGTTGTCCGACTTTCTGGTCACTGACTACCTGTAACGACTGCTAAAGATCTATATATGGCAGTTGGCACCAACAGCTTAACATGCTGATGGGTGGTCACCCATCCACAGACCAACCTAGCGGCAAGCGAGGCTTAACCTAAAGATCGACCAGAGTGGCAGTTATTAGTAAGCCACGAGCGCTTTAATTCTATAAGGTTGGCAAACAGCACTTCGAAAGCTGGGAGCGGATTTGTGAGACTGTTTGATGTTACTTCGATCTAAGTGAAAAGAAATTGAATATTGGTGGAATATGGTGATAGACCTTTCTCAAGCACTCTTCAAAGTAATTTTAATCCTTATAACTACTAGTTTGATTGCATATTTTGGGGCACATAAGCAACAAAGCTCTTTATACACACCATCCATCGAGGTACTCCTAGAGATACATCTTTATACTTAGATTCAGAGATGGAGTCTGAGCTGCCATTAAAATTTGCAGACAGATGTCTGTTGTGTTGGACAAAAAAACTTTTTGCATAAAAAAAAAAGATCTAAAATAACTTTACTTTCGGAAGTCGGTGGCAAAAAAGTCAATGAAACAAAATCACCGACTTCAGGGTTAGTTTAGTGTTTTTTTTGGAAGTCTGGTATTGGTATTGGTTTTTTTGCAAAAAGTTTTTCAATTCAACAGTCATCTTTTGTTTCTTAATAAGTATTATCATGCTAGCAAGACGAACTAAACCGAACTACTAAGTACTTACTTGTAAATGATTATGAGCTTGTCATCATTCTGTTTGGTCGGCGTGGAGCGTCCGGCTGAAGCAGAGAGCTTGGTTGCCATTGCCAGCTCAGGAGTCGGAGACTGGTAAAGCTGCACCTGGAAAATTAACATGATGTTAGCTAAGTAGATGAGGTACTTAATCAAATTATTTTATTTCACATAGGCCTACATGGACACTTATAAAACGTCGAGAGGAGGTGCACGGTTGGGAGTTTCTAAAGAGAGGAACCGGCAATAAACTCCATTGTTACTCTTTTAAAATGATTTGGTGTAACAATTTTTCGAGTTACACATTAGTACTTAGGTATATATAGCGTTGCCACTGGTCTACTTCGTTTTAGCGTATCGATGGCAATCTTAATTGTGTCAGCCGAAAACTGAGCAACTAGTTATGGCGCTTTCTGTAGCGTCCATCAGTTCCTGTAGTCAACAAACAACAAGACACGCAGGACACTATGTGAAGTTTGGGTGAAACGGTCACCTGAAAACGTGTTGTCTGATGAGATAAATATTTCTACTGACACAAGAGAGGCAGAAATAGATACGCATTTTATGTGAATTTTTAACAAATTACGTAATACATTTTATGTCAATTTTTAACAAATTACGTAATACATTTTATGTGAATTTTTCATCAGCGCAAACTAAATTTTGTAGGGACGTCCCTACAAAATTTAGTTTGCGCTGATGAAAAATTATGGATCTGATGAAAATGAAGATAGTATATTATGCAACTAGTGAATAAAGGACGGATTTAAAGCGAGGGCCGTAGATGAGTCACGAGCAAGTGAAGGATTCTAATGATTGAATCACGAACGCAGCGAGTGATTCAACTGTTAGAATCCTGAACGACGCGAGTGATTCATGGCCCTCGATATAAATTCGTACTTTATTCAGGAGTTGCATACTATACTTTATATCATGACTACGAGAAAAGACATAATTTAAGCGAAAATAGAAATTTTATCAAGAAATAAGAATTGTTACATTAATTGAAATGGACATTAAAATTAGAGCAATGACTGAAATTAAGCGTAATTTTCTTATTATTATCATTAGGGTGGTCAACTTGTGAAACAATATTTATTAATCTAATGCCAAACTCCTTGTCGCAAATATCGACCAATCAAATCTCGAGAATTTATTTGCACCAAAGAGTTTTGAATTTCGAATCTTAGCGCAAGGAGTTTGTGTAAGCCTAAGCATTGAAATAGAGACCGGATATATTTTTGTGTTCCAAATTCAAACACCAAAATAGTGAATAAAAACAAAACAGTGAATAAAAGGCCTTTTTATTCACTGTTTTGCGTGAATAAAATAAGCATTTTAGAGTAGGTATGGTATAAATGTTTTTTTTTACTAAATTGGTAATCAGGTACAGAGTTAAAGATGTTTATGTGCATAATAGTTTGTTTTTTTTTGTTATAACAGTTTTTATTCACATAACCGTTAAAGTTTAAAAAAAATGTTGTTGGATACTTTTATCATAAAATCCATGGCCAGTTTGCTTTTTCACTATTTTCTTGAATTTATTTATTCTGTAGATAATTACAAGTGATGACCAACCCCGTGTCATCTATCCTTGACACATGCACATCGTAATTTTAGTTCAAGCCTCATTAATCGATTCGAAATAACCTTGGAAAAGCACTATTATTTATTTATTGGCAATACTGCACCCTTCTAACTTCACCCTGCATTATTACTGAGCAAGCCAATGCCAACTATATGCCCTAGTTCTCATAAATTTAAAGTATCGATTTTTATTCAAGTATCATTGCATTCCCAACGTTAGGCCATAGAATTCAAGGCCGTCCTAAAGCTCGTTGCGTTGACGAAATCGTCAAAGTAGTTGGAAACACCTGGATTAGGGACGCACAGGACCGGGAAATGTGGAAGAAAAAAGGGGAGGCCTATACTCGGCAGTGGGTGATTCCGGGCTGATATAATGATCATTGCATTCTAACTAGAACAGCAAAACAAAGAACGTATTGAGGTTTAAAGAAAATATTCCAATTCTGTTTGAACGCATACTTAATATGCATAGGGAGATTTTTTTTAAGACATACAGACGACCTTTTTGATGGTAAGCAGTCACCACCAGCAACTGACACTCCAATTCCAGAGGTACCACAAATGTCATCCAGATGCCATTAGATACGAGAGTTAGAGCCGTCATGACAGGCCTATAACTAGGTACAATAATGCGTACTTAATCACTACATAGTATAAAACAGAGTCGCTTTATCTGTCCCTATATCCCTATGTATGCTTAAATCTTTAAAACTACGCAACGGATTTTGATGCGGTTTTTTTTAATAGATAGAGTGATTCAAGAGGAAGGTTTTAGTATATAATTTGACCGACATTCACGCGGGTGAAGCCGCGGGCATCAGCTAGTAAAGTAATATAACATTAAACTCTTTCTTAGAATTTCCAATTATAAGTTCAGAATATGCTCAAACCACAAGTGCACTCGATCTTCAGACACTAGCATCCACTCTTCCCAGGGAAGACCATCGCTTCACTTAGCAACGCTATTTGCATTTACAGGCTGGACTCCTAAAAAAAGGTACTACCTTACGTTGGCCGATTCGCATTTACCCCAACGGACATCATTTCAATGTCGTGCAACAAATACTGTACACAAACATTGAGGAATAAGTAAATCATTAAAGTTTATCACCCAATAAACTTCTAACAGCCGTACGTTATTACCTTACTTGGTGAAACGATGACAGTAATGTCTACGTTAAATATTCACTTATTTATGCTTGAGAAATAAGACAGTTAGGACCTTCTCATCATCTTCCTAGCCTTTTTCAACTATGTTGGAGACGGCTTCCAGTCTCACCGGATGCAGCTGAATACCAGTATTTTACATGGAGCGACTGCCTATCTGACCTCCACAACCTACTTAGTAGGTACTGGTTAATACTAATTAATACGATATCCCTTCGTAAGACTGGCTAACAAACTTCCGGGTCACTGACTACCTGTTAAGACTGCCAATGATCTTAGAGACTAGAAAGGACCAACGGCTTAACATGCTTTCCGAGACACGGAGGGAACTCAGTATGTAATGGGTGATCACCCATCCACAGACCAACCTAGGCAAGCGCGGCTTAACCTAAAGATTGATCCGAGTAGCTGTTGCTAACTAGCTACGAGCTCCTAACGACAAGAATGTTAGGACGAGGACCTATATGTAACCATAGATATAATTATCCGAAAACTTATCCATCGACTTTTTGTACACCCGCGTAAAAACAGAAGGGTTGTTTGTTAGCTTTTTGTGTTTGCTGTGGAAGTAGTAAAGTAGTGTTAGAAATAACGAATACTATCTGGAAACGTTCTTGTTTTTTCTCGCTTTCGTACATAAGCATTTCTAAAGGGGAGAAAGAAAAAACCTGTTGTTTTGTTTTTGCCTATAAGGTGGAGACAAAAACTGTCCTGCGAGTATGCTCAGTGATCAATTAAATTTTGTACCGTTTATTTAGAATAGAATACTTATTAATTATGTATGTAAGGTATACAATACAAATTAAAACACATAAATGTGGTATTTTTGCGTTGGTTACACAGTATCGATCGAAGTGGTCAAAACCACAATCTTTGCAACAGACTAATTCGCTCCATATTTTTATCAAAATAAATATAATTTCAGTAATTATTTTGATGAAAAAACTTGCATAGATGGGCTAATGTCCGAGATTAATTTGCGTGGATTTGATCAAACTTCTAAAAAACTTCATGATCATCTATCGGCCCTTGACCAAGACAAAAACGTGTTTCGCCGACCCCAAGTAACATGGGTATGTTATTAGGGGTCGGCGCAACACGTTTTTTTCTTTGTCAACCGTCACGCTATTATTAACTCCTTTTTCTTTCATATCGTGCCTCACACATTTCTGACAACCAGTCTTGCCATGGGGTATAATATTAAATACTATAAATTGGGTTGAGGAGGTCAGCAGGGCTATTGCGTATCTTTAATGTCAGTGGCTTTCATAGTGTCCATTGATTAACTGTCAAATGGTTATGGTTTGGTGCAAAATGGAACCATTTGACAGTTAATCGATGGACACTATGATAGCCACTGACATTTAAAAAGATACGCAATATTCCTGCAGATAGGCAGTCGCTACATGTGAAATACTGGTATTCAGCTGTATACGCCGCGGTTAGACTGGAAGCCGAGGCCACCATAGTTGGATAAAGGAACAATATGGTTGGGAGGATGATGATGATCATTGCTCACACAATCCATCCATCGTGTTCTTGATCTTTAATAACTTCGAAACCCGCTATTAACTTAGTGAAGTGTCATATTAAAACATTGTATAATTCTGCTCCGTTTTGGCGGGTTATCGTCGCGTGTTAGTAGTGAGTCATAGAAATGGTGGAAATAGATTATTTCGGCTGATAGTAAGCAACCTGTCGCTTGTTCTACTATTCAATCTTTTTACAATCAACTTGTTGCTAGGACTGACGTCATACTGTTGTTAATAACAAGAGCTTCGATTGAGGTAGTACGTTATAGTGCTGCTTGGATTTTGGTGCGTGGCCGTTGTCGGAACTAATGCCGCCATTTTGTTTTTCTGGTACAATTGCCATAAGGTAGTATACAAAAAAAAAAAAAAAATTAGTCCGTCGGATAGATTTCCAGAAAATATTGGACATGTATTTTTACTTTTTTTACGTAAACAATCAATGAAGACGATACAGTGCTTTGAAAACTCGTGTGAAGCCATATTCTAACGGTTTGATGACGATGACGCCCGAGCATACTTCGGCCGATGACGGATTCGGTGTACGCGTACCGTAAGACATTAGTATGAAATTTTTTTACCGGTGAGTGACATCACAAGCCCCCACTCAAATCTTTCACGCGTTTTATCTTTGTCAATTTTTATTGATTTGATAAAACAAAAAATACGTACCCAATATTTTTCGATAATCTAACAGACGGACTAATTAGAATCATATTTTTTTAGGCAGTAAACATGTACTATTTATTAGCAGTACCCTAATAACGTCACTCAAGTGCCAAAAGAATCATGTGTAAAGACCGCTATTCGCGTATTACGATGATGGTCTTCTTACAAAACCAACATTTGCGGATCTTGAAATGAAATCTATACAAAGCGAGGCAATGTTATACTGGAATTGTATTGCTTGCTGTGTCGCCGTGTCTTCACGAAACCGTCAACTATGCATTCTGAACATCAAACTAAGTTACATTGCTCAAAAATTATTATTGTTGGTAGAAGACGTTCTTTTGGGGTAAAATATATTATCATGTCTTATGGGAAAACTCAATTTTGTGTAGTAAACGGGTCATGGAGGTAATTAAAGTAAAGTTGGAACCGAAAATAGTATTTTTTTTAAATTGTGAAGTATTTTGAACTTTGACCTCTAACGTCTGTAACTATATAGAAGAGTCTCAGATATTGTCCAGAACAAGAAAATGCTTGCAATAACGGGGGGCTAAGAGTATTTTTACACCCTTCACAACTTTGTCGGATAAATCCATAGAAATTGTATCGTCAACCGCTTTGTTGGCGCATTATTGGCTAACAACGTCTGTGGACAAAAGTTTGCATACGAAAAAGAGATGGAGAAACATATTTCTGTCTCATTTCCTCATACTACTAAATATAATAATCGGTCCTTGTCTCTTGTTATTATTATTTTGCGACTTTTGTACTGCTATTATCTGTCTACGGGTAGCACCTTCAGTATGAATAGAGTTTAGGACCTGACGATGTGGGTCGACATGATTTGTGTCCCAACTTGTGCCTTTGTTATAAAAAGGTCGAAAGCATCCGTGACTAACGTGTGTTGGTGATATTATTTTGTCTTCTTTTGTTTTCTCTGCTCTTTAACTGACTTCAAAAACAGGAGGTGGTTCTGAATTCGATTGTGTTTTTTATGACTTAGTCATCTAAGAACCAATTTAGAATTATTTTTTAATTTACAAATGTCTTTTCGAAAAAAAAAATATTAGCAGTTTACTTTTTTTTTAAATTATAATGAAAAATATCAATTTTCGTTACGCGTAAGTGACCTCCAGAGAGAGAGTAAACGTTGGGAGGACGACTTCAGACAAATGGTGGGCTCCGAATGGACCCGAATAGCTAGGGATCGAGCGGCATGGAAGTCCTTAGAGGAGGCCTTTGTCGAGAGACAAGCTGCTACGATAATTAAACCGATTACCGATATACTAAAAGGAACATAATTAAGTGTAACAAGTATTAATATAAATTAGTGATTAGTATAGCATGTAGGAATAAGATTGAAGTCTGATTGGTTGAATTAATTATTATCAAAGCCTACATGACTAGATTTGTATTTCATTTTGACGCGTTGATCATTTTGGTCCTAAAAACCGGGTGTAAAGAACACATAACATAACATCACGCCTGTAATCCCAGAAGAGTTAGGTAGAGGCGTACCTAATAGTTCACCCACATTGCGCCTGTTAAGTTCCATGTAATAGGGGGGGGGGCGAGCCTTAGCCCATCAACTGGTTACAAATCCAGACTCTGTTGCCGCTCTGAGAAATTCCTGATAGAAAACCCTAACATCCACTTGCCCGAACCGAGAATCGAACCCATGACCTCAATAAGGCAGCCGGTGTATGAAAATCACAATGACAAAACATTTACCTATAACCTTTCAAAACACTTACGTAGGTCTACCTTACCTTAATCCAAACAAGTCCTGTAAGCAACTTCCTTCATTCATTCCTAAGTTTCAAGTTAATGAACTAAGTGCTTACGGAGTGTTTACGGACGAAAGCGTCACTTGAACGTTATAAGATTACCGAGGATCTACCATAATAATGCGCAGTCTTTATGCGAAGCCATGCGTCGGAGATTACAACAATAATATTGAAAATCACTTCACGCATTGGACCACACCAAGTGTAATATCCTTGGGAAGGAAGAATAAAGGAAACTAGCTCATTCTCGCGGCTTTGCTCGCGTGGAAGTTGGATTATCTCACGGGAACGTGAGTACTGTTAGGATAAAAAGTATCCTATATGTTTTTATTCAAGTCATGGGCATTTGTGTTGTGAATTTCATCATTTTTTTAATGAGAGTATCAGAAAGTTACTTTTGCATTTATATTATTACTTCATGGATAATTTTAAGGAAAAACTATATTATTTTAATAACTTCCTTTACGGATTAAATTGTGCGTCCAGTAAGCTAATGATAAGGATTGTGTACTAATTACGGAATAGGTTTTTTAACGGTTCTTTCTCGTGGTTTCAAAATAGGAAGACAAGTCACAAGACTAAATATCTTAAACTTACGTAAAATTCATTCATAATCTTTTGAAATCAGAATTTCTTTTTTTTTATTTGTAGTATGGTTTCGAAAAGAATAGAATGTTCGTAATTAATATTACCAATCTATAAGGAGATTATTCTTCAAACTTTTTTTCATGTACCTATCTTTATCAAAACTTTATAATTGTGTTATCTGAAAGGCACTTTTTTATCATGAATAATGATTCTTTTTTTTAAATCTTTAAGTATATTTTTTCAAAAACATTACTACATTTCTTAATCAAAACTTTTTTTTGTTATATCGTAAAAGGTACTTTTTATTGTAATCAACTGGTAAAGATTGATGAATGAAGTCAAAATGAACAAAATGCTTAGAGTCAAATGAAAGAGTCAACAAAAACAAATTGTCAGAAGTTTAAATGCCGCACTCTCGCTATTGTACGCACTTCACTTGTACCGTCATAGTATCGCAACATCCGTGATTCCGTGTACCTACTGAGATAGATTTTTCGCCGGCGTTTGTGGACAAGTGTTATATACGTTGTACAGGCACTTCCGGCTGCTTGGAAGCGTAAACAAGCGACGCGCCGTAATGAGACCGAGCCTTTAGCGTATTCGTCTCTGTTAGCATTTTTTTTTTAACAAAGAGAAACTCCATTAGAATTGTTTTGAGTTTTTTTTTTTTTTTAGTATTATGTTTTGTTAAAAGTTGCTTGCTCAATTCAATTTTTAGTTAATTAAATGTTAAGAATTGATTAAATTAAAAGTTATAGTTTGTTTGCATTTTTCAGTGGACACAGCCTAAAGTTGACCAACACACATACACAATTTTTTTGAAAAATAAATCCTTCTCTATAGATGACAGAACAATCACTAAAACTAAGAGAAAAATTAAAAAACTAGAAAGTTAATTTTGAAGATAATAAAAGTTTTAAGTATGAATGTGAAAAAACTGTATGAAGAATGATTATGGCAAGGTGTCTGATGAGATGATGAGAACTATAAGAACAATCTGAGCCAATACCAAATAAATTGAGATTACGGCATGATGAATGATAATTGATGGAAAGTTTAGGACTTACCACACTTGACAGCATCTACCTATGTTAATAAGTAATAACACACAAATTGATAAACCAATTCTGAATAATATTTTAAAGTTCACAAAAATATCTTAGTTTGCCACTCATTTATTTTAAAAAGTACAGAAGATGAATATAATAGGGGTAGACACAATGATAAGATATTTTTGAGGTAGACATGATGATCCAGATATTTTTGCTACTTCGTAACCTAAGTTGTAATAAGTAAAAGCACAAACCTTGGTCCTATTCCTTTTCATCCTTGTATCTGGTGTGGACTCCCCATCGGCTGACTTCTTGGCTGGACCAGGCCCCTCACTGGTCTTGCTTGGAGACACCTGCCTCCTCTTCCGCATTGGTGGAGTCACGGTCGCAAGTTTCATCGTTGATTTTGGCTTAGACTCAACCTTAGGTTTAGGTTCCGGTTTCTTTTCTTCAACTTTATCTTCAACCTTTTCCACCACTTTTTCTACCACCTCTTCCTTCTTGGAAGGTTCAGATTTCTCTGGTTTGTCTGCTATTACTTCTTCTTTCTTTTCTTCAGTTGAAGTATCAGGCTTCTGCTCTACTTTAGGCTCCTCCTTATCATTTTCTTCCAGTTTCGGTTCAGGCACACTTTCAACTTTGTCACTGTCAGTAGGAGGAAGGTCTGGTTTCACTGGAGTTGGTGCCTTCTCTTGTAGCTGGCTGTCATTAGCTGACTCAGGCACAGGCTTGCTGTCACTCTGGGTTGGTGCGACATCTGCAGCAGGTGCAGGCTTCAATTCTGACGGCTTTGAGGGAGACTTCTCTGGAGGCTCGTTAGCTGTTGCCACTTTGGGTGGAGTTGGACCATCAACAGTGCTAGCTGGGTTAGCAGCATCTGTCTTCTGGGGTGTACTCGGTGAATTGGTTGGCTTTTCAGGTGGCTTAGGTGTACTTGGTGAGGTCTTAGCGATATCTTGTTTGTCTTTGTTAGCCTCAGGGTTCTGAGGCTTCAATGCAGCAGGAGCATTTGATGCAGACTTAGGTGAGTCAATGGTGCCATTTGCTTGACCAGTTGAATCAGGTTCATTCTTCTCAGGGGTTCTAGTGAGAGCAAGAGCTTTGTCTTGGACGAGACTCAAGGGAGTGATTGGATTCCCGCCTTTACTGGGACTGGCGACTAAGTTGGAGGGGCCGACGGAGTTCTGGGTGACGTGTGAGAGGTTGCCATGGTGACTCATGTTCTGTGCCATTTGCGCCATGTTGGCTGACACGGGCGCCATGGGGGGCGGCGCGTGCGGGATGGAAGGCGCGGGCGCGTGATGCGTCAGGTTCTGGCCGACGAGGTTGTTGCTGGCGTGGTGCAGCGAGTTCTGAGCGCCCTGCGGGAGCCCTACGGTGTGATTCGCAGTGGCCACGTTCCCCTTCGCGGGGCTCGCCTGTCCACCCGGCTGCGGCACTCCCGGCTGGGGCAGCACCGGCTTTAAAGCAGAATTCATTTCAAACGCGTCTAAAACTCGCCTCCTGGCCGTACACAAGCTGAAACACAAAGTTAGCCGGGTTTATGACACTGTTTTCGTAGCAGGTTAACACACCGCGATGTCTTTGACCCACAACAATAATTCATACATAATAAACGTATAAGCCAGTACGCGCGTAAGAACGCGGGGACCTATCTGCCCGCCTTGTGAGTCCGCTTTCTATGTGTGGCGCTAATGAACGGTCAATAGATAGTGTTGGAGAGTTACCACTAGCAGTTATAGCGAGAGAGGCCCATGAAATAAGTCCTGTGTGGCGGTCCGCGGCAGAGATAGCCGCAAAAAATATGCGTTGCTATAGCCAAGAAACTTCCGCAAGATATGACCCGCTGTTGGCGAAGTCTCCGTGATGTCACTGTCTTGTTCGATCACTGTGAACACGCACTTGATCTCACTCGCGACTATGTAATTCCATGATTTATTCACACTTTTTACCACGAATTAGCATTCACTTTACTCTAGAACAAGTACATAATAGGCACAGTAGTTTGCAGAGATGGCGTCGGCATAACGCGCATGCGCCACCCTCTTCCATTCTCGTCCAATGAAATCCCTTGACGAAACGAAGCCTAAACGAATTTTTACGACAACGGTATCTCTTTCTAACATGCGCGTTTTCGATAAGTTTGTCTCACTTTTAACTATTTCGTGTTTGGATACGTTCATTTTGTTTTGAAATGATTATTTCAAATAATGTGATGTCGTTTGGAAAACGGTTTTTTTAGAACAAGTTTACTAAAAAAGCTTTGTTTTTGTTGGGCCTTAAAACTTAGGAGATAAAATAATTAAGAGAGTAGATTATGTTTATCCTTTGAATAGAAAAAGATAGGTATATTTTTACTCATAATAGTATAGCTGAACAAGGTAACAAAACTCGATTTTGTGTAAAAGCCTATATTTTATAGACAAAATAATTCGTGCCCTGATTACATAAAAACTCTCATCTGCCATAGTATTATTAACTCTTTGGCTCTCACAGAAATCGAATCAGCCTATAGCTTGGAACAAATACATACATACATTCTGCAAAAGAACAAAGAATACTAGGAAAATGCCAACGAACTTTATGAAATTCCACTTTATACATACCTAATAATAAATTGCAAATTCATTCTAAGCATTTCTAGGTTCTAAAAAAAGAAAAATATATCCGTACTTCCCAATATATTTTTTCTTAATGTAATCAGCTTGATGAGTAGTGTTAATGAGTCATACTGCAGGGCAAAGGCCTCGCTTCCCTGTTTCTATGTAACTTTGTATGTGGCTGTTTGGGCCCAATCCGTTTCAGTTTGAAAGGAGCCAGCTTCGCACGCGAAATCCTTGTGTGATGTGTGCTTCATAGATAAATATACTTTGTGTGCTTACCACGTCCCCTGGTTCTGTTGTTCGAAGCCATTGGCTCAATTTTGGTGCGAAATGTGGCAGATGTGGTCTGCCCAGTTTCGTAATTTGGCGGCTGTGTTCGGCTGTGTTGAAACGTATGGACGATTTGGATCTTGAATCGGAGTATACTGTTCCTTACGGTCAGAAATATTCTGTGCTGATTTGCCATGTTCATTTTGAGTACGCCCTCAAGGCTGATGAGCTGAGGCTCAGTTGTTCGAGCTCGAGCAAGCAACCAACTCAGCCGCTGAAGTCGAGAAAAGTAATACTGTAGTAATACTCGAATAAAATTTTACTAAATTTTTTTTTTTAAATAAAAGCTGCAAATGTTTATTAATACAATTATTAAGCTTATTTTAATCAGTCATATCTGGCTGTAAGTAATATTTCTGTACATGTATTCATAACTGGGAATAAAGGATTTCTTAGCAAAGACAACGAAAAAAAAAAAATTGACAAGACGGGACGCCACTGCGTTTCAGTGTTTCATTAATATAATGTTTAACATTAATTAAAAAGAAGTCGGTTAATGAGTTATCGCTTACTCTTTCTGTCGTTAGTGAATGGCAAAGGAAGGATGCATTCATTTTATGCACATAATAAGCTGATAGATCTGGTAACGGAACGTGCTGTAAGACATTTTCATTGTCCCATGTGCAATATTTATGAATTTTAATTGGGATTGCTTTGTGATTTTGTGACTGAAATTACTATCTAAATAGCTCGGATAATTCCCCAATATGGTAAGTTTGCAGCTGACTATATAAGTTAGTACATTTTCACAGAATTGGAAAAAAATAAGGTTGCGGTAAAAATGCACACTTAGTATTTTTTGCAATATAATTTATATTGATGAATGTACGGATTGGGTCGGTTATTTATTGGTTTTACATATTCAGTTACTGCCAAACAACAACGAAGGTGATTTTTAACTTGGTAAATTGTCTTGAAAACTGACGTACTCTATTCAGTATTTATAAATCGAGGTTTTTGTATGTTCTAGGAGGTGCTGTCGCGACCAGCTGATGAATTTGGGAATGATGAAACGCTGGAGCGGTTGTGGGCCGCGAAAGCGATGGAGCACAGTGATATCTACTTCAATGTAAGTATTGTTTGTTCAGATACTTTTGTAAGTCAGTGCAACTTTGGCCATTAAACAAAAGCAAGCTTTTTTAGCATCAGATTACGTTTGTTCCTCTTGAAAATATAAAGTATGAGTCATGGTGAACTTCTGTTGTGTCAGGAATTTTACTATAGCTTTTCATCTATCAATTTCAAAAGTTGGTGTAATAATAACTTTGGTAGTAATAATATTAACAATTACACAGGTCTACTTCTATCTGGTTCACACTTACCACAGTATAAAATGATAGTATTAACATCACACCTGCAATTTCTGAAGGATTATAGTTGTGTTGTTAAGTGCATGTAATAGGGGGGAGCTAATTGCCATCAACCAGGCACAAACCTAGACTCTGTGGCAGCTACTGATTAAAAAACCCAATAACACTTTGCCTGACTGGGAATCAAACCCACAATTTCATGCTCAGCAGTTGCTATTGGGACCACTAGACCAACAAGGCAATATAAAAAGATATGAACCCCTAATCTTCAAAAATTCAATAAAAAGCAAGACACTTTCATACTTTATATTTCTGTTTTCAGATGCTTTGTTCCGTGGACACCAGATGGCTGCAGCTAACTCCCAATGATGACCTCATTTACACACACTTCAAGCAAGACTTTCCCGATGTGGACGTCTCTTATGTCAATGAAAATGAAATAAAGAACAGTATGAACAAGGCAAAGTGGAGAATATTCTGTGAAAAGTTCAAAAACATTGTTGAAGACTACAGTTTCGGCACCCTTATGAGAGCAGATGCTAAAGGGGACTACTCAGAAATGAATACAATGCTTGTCCCTAGAGTTCAGTTCTATGCAATAGAAATTGCAAGAAACAGAGAGAATTTAAATAACGAAGTAAAGAAAAGATACAAGTGTACAGCAAAACCTACCATAGAGACTCAGGAACACACCAAGATTGCCGCGTAAAAAAACTAAATGCACCAGAAACAGGCTAGTTTTGACAAGGAAAGTTTGTTTTTAAACTGTTTGAGGTTGGATTAGGTAGTAACATCAAACTACGAAATTAGGAGTGTTGAAAATTAATGTTAATACCTACTTGTGTAGGAATCGAAGACTTGTGATATTTATGCATTAATTGAAGTAAAATTATTTGTATATTTTAAATAACAATGGCAATAAATGTGAAGAATGTCTTTATAATATTACTTTCAATAATGAGGAACATTGTGTATTTCAATAACTGAATGTTTCTGTTTTTAGTATAAATAACAATATGTTCAAATTTCATTGCAGCTACATGATAATTTGTAACTTAGTGATAACATTGTTTATAACTAAGCTTGTAAAGTTCTGTTTCTTTTCCATTAAGTTAAAGTACTCATAAGGCTCTTCTTGTGTAAACTAGCCTAATTTTTCGAAAACCTAAGCATTCTCAAATAACGATCATATTAGTATGTACTCTCTTAATAATTATACACATACATCAATACTGGCCGAATAGATTTGTATAAGGCCCTAGCCACCGTCCCAAAAGTGACTATAAAATGATATTTGTACTAAATTTTGCCTGCTTCTCACTTAAACAATATGTGTAGAATAACATAATCAGCGGTATGCCTATTTAGATATAAATATTTTTACAAAAACAAGTTTTGATATTTACAAAGTAAGTTTTTTTACTAGGCAGGCCTGTGTTCATATTGAAACTTGTTTTCTTGAAAATGTACCCCTACTGATTAGTAAGTTGTGATTGTCTTAATTGAAAAATGAATGAGGTGCTCTATTGCTCATACATTTTTTATATTAAAATTTATACTATCTTAAATAATAGTTTTATTTGCTAGGATCTACCACACATAGTAGAAAGTAATTGAACATTTGAGTTTTGTACGAAAAACGTTTTGAATGCTACTATGAATTCGAGGTAGTAAGTAACTAATTCCTGAAGACATGCTATCTATATTGAAATGTTAATTCATCATATTATCATGCTTTTGCTTTCGCACTATTTGTTAGAGCAAGCTGCCGACTGAAAGCACCTTTGGGTCATCCATTGCTGATCTGTCAACGATTTTGTATTACTCTGTATTTCCAGAATTTAGTTTGGTGGCCTTCACATCAGTCTTCTTAGGCAGGAAAAAACAGAGGTGGTACCTAACAACGACGTTTAAGGTGAATCATACAGGCTGCTCCCAGCCATTTTCCCGCTAGATGGCGTTGAAGTCAACATTTTTAGTTTATTTGTGTTTTTGTGTAATTGGAAAACTATTAAGTCTTCGAGCGTCCTTATGATCACCCGGTGGATCATAAGACATTCAAGCAATGTTAGCGGACGTTCAAGAGGTTAAGTCGTAGGAGTAGCAATTGCGGTTATCGGACATTACGTTTTATCGAACTGGGTCACATCATTGTCATAATATCCACCTAATTCGACACAAAGGTGTAATTTAACATCTGCCATTGAATATAGCGTCGTTTACACACACAGACGTAGACGTGAGCGAGTACCTCGGCGGCTTGCGGCTTTTATGGGAATGTTACTATAATTACAGCCAATACAGCCCATGACACTGGCGAAGTTGTTTCGGCGTTTGCTCCGAAGTTGGACTTCTTATTCTGCCACCTGCGTTCATGTATACATGAAGATACACCTTCACGACTAGGAATACGTTTTCAGTCAGTTTCGTAACATAGAAATAATTATACCTATCTCGGTCACTGCACTCACAGCCCAAAGCAACCACGAATTATCAATAGTTACCTGAATAGTGCTTTGTTGACCATTTTTTTTTGGGGGGTGGGAAATCATCAAATGACTCCTCCCGCTTTGGGCAGAGCGGTCGGGAGTGTCAGACTTCTACTGACTAAAAAAAACCACCTATGTTCTTTCTTAGCCCTTGTGTCGAGGCCGCGGTATCTCTTTCGAACAATCCGCAGCCCCGACGGGCGTCGGCCCTTGCACTGCTTTTTTCCAAAAAAAGATAGGATATGCTTCCACTGAAACTACTTAGGGCTATGTGGTACTGTAAGTTAAGGTCAGCACTATTTGTTGCACAAGGCAACCTAGTACACCAAATTCAGCTTGTTCCGCTACATCATGTTCAGTTCAGCTCGAATTTGCCGAAGTACTAAGTAACCCGAACACAAGTGGGTGCTGGTTAAAATGTCTATTAAACCAGGGTGTGGTGAAGCTCAAAAGGGGTTGTGTGTTTGTCCTGTATGTATGTCATTTCTTTGTTTGCTTGTTATGTTCTACGTTAGGGTTTCGGTTCCTACACTTAGTGGACCATTTGTACTAGAGCCATGGCGGCTGTTACTCCAACTGGCCCAATTTAGAAGCAGACCAATCTTCCCACTCTTCTCAGGACATGGGATCGTTGAAAGTTTCCTTGCGGACCTGGGTCACGCCGGTGCACGCACTGTATAACATGCGCAGATTCATCCGCCTCTACCACGCTTTGTAGAGGTCTCTGTCAGTGATACCCTTTTTTTTTTTTGTGGGGTGGGAAATCATCAAATAACCCCTCCCGCTCTGGGCAGAGCGAAAGGGAGTGTCAGACTTCTATTGACTAAAAACCACCCATGTTCCTTCATGTCGAGGCCGCGGTATCTCTTGCGAACAACCCGCAGCCCCAACGGGATCAGTGATACCCCTTGGGTGTGGAAGTGTTTATTCAGTGAGCTGTATCCACTGATGGTCCTTGCCACCCGTCAAATGCTATCTCTGTTCAGGCGCAGAAGGCGCTTGGTGAGCTTCCTATATATTTTGTTAGCTAGCACTATGAACTCATTATTTTTCGAGGTCTCGACGGCTGTTAAGTATAGCTAAGTTCACTGAAGTGAAACTTCAAATTCAACTTGCTAATCTATAGCAGCACAGGATGGCACTTCTTCAGGGTCGTCCTATCCTTTATCGCCAAACCGGCATTTGCAATAGCAAGAAACAGAGGGAATGCTATCACACGTGGTAGCATTCCGTTCGTTTCCGTTTCCTACCTCCACACAGAAAGAAGATGGCGACAATACGTGATAGAAGTGAAAATAAAGCGCGGTACCAGAAAACGCGACATTTTCCTCTGTGCAGTGGACTATTGGGTAATATTATGAAATAAATAAAATCAAATTAGGAGTTTTACTTTTTTATTTGTCTTAAAATCTATGTTTACGAGGTCTCCATGGCGGTGGCAGTTTCCTCCGTGTACTTGCCCTTGTCCTTGCCGAGGGCGGCCAACCTTCCCTTTGCTCTGCGGTCGAGGATGGACTTACGGTCCTTGTTCATCTTTAGCTTGACAATCACGCACTGTAGATCAAAAATAATTATATTAGAATGGTGTGAGAAAGAAGATTGTATGAAAGGAGAGAGATAGGAGATCAGAGCCATGGAAGTGTATCAGCAGTTCCTGTGTTTCTGTCATACTGTCAGTGCTAGTATGACATGAGAACACAGTCTCAGTGACAGTATTATCATCATTTCAATGTTCAATTATGTATATTGAATTTAACTTTCCAGAATAAATACACAAGTGTGTTACTAATATTTTTATTGTCAAAATTTAAGATCAAATCTTGTAACAAGCATTTATTGTTTGCAACAACTGTTTCTCTGCTCTGATTAACAGTTGAAGCTTGATTTATAACTTATAAGCTACAGCTTGTCTTCACATGAACAAGTTGTACTCCTTAACTTTAAGTTACAATACTTTATGTACATTCTAATACTACTGCCATGTTGTGAAAAGATTGAAGAAAGATTATATGAGAAGAATATTGTAGGAACTAAAATAGAGATAGGCTAGTAGAAAATACGCAAGGTATAAAGATAGAAGAAAAGTATAGGAGAAGAATATTGTAGGAGCTAATATATATACTTGTTTCTGTTATTAAATACCTTTGAAGGGTGGATGCCGACGTACGCGCTGGCGCCGTTAGCTTTCTCCCTCTGGATCCTCTCAATGAAGACGACAAACTTCTTACGGTACACCTGCACTACTTTGCCGACCTGCTGGCCTTTGTAGTGTCCGCGGACAACCTAAAACAGATGTAAAAATTGGTTAGTATTGTTCATAGTCATGAAAATGGCTACATTCTATAATCCTTATTGAACTAGTACTTCTGAATAGTAAATTTGTGTTGTTTTGTTGGCTATCATCTCAGCCAAAAGATGTCCGATGCAAGGGGGGATTTGCCATAATCGCCACGCTTGGCGATCGCAGTATGGTTAAAGGCACAGAGAACGCTGCTGCCTATTTTCTGGTAAGTCCCTTAGTCGCCTCTTACGACACCCACGGGAAGATATGGGATGGTGCTATTCTTTACTTCCGACACCATAGGCTAGCCTGATTGGAATTGTTTTAATAATGGTGATACCAACCCTAACTGATTTGGAAGTAACTATGTTGGTTCTTGATTGACTGCCTCATCTGTAAGTACCAGAATTAACTTACTTATGGGGCAGTTTACTCTTAAGTTAGAGAATGGTTTTAAACTTGAAGATATGTAGGATCTCCCAGATATATTTTAAATAATCTCCGCTTACTATAGCTAATATAACAAAACTTAGTCACAAAGATACCTCTGTGATAAACATTTCTACATTCTTTGTTGCTTCTGAGAATGTTATACTGGGGACTAGTTTAACTATGGAAGCTTAGTTTATAAGATGCATACAACATCATTGTTAAACCATGTGTGTATAGATGAGCTATCATATAAAATAATACCATGTAGGTTTTTATGTATCTTCTCGAAATACTTTGAAAAGAGCATGGCAATCGCCATAATTCAAGCTATGTTGTAGTCCTAACCACATTATCATGATTGTAGTGCAAAAAAATCAGAGCCTTAGTTCCACCATGGTACAGACTAGCAAACCGCGCCGAAGACTCATATGAGAAAACCTCAAATTCGTCGGAAGCACGGCAGCAATCGTCCGTAGTCTAAGAATGGTTTATTCTTCATCATATTGATTTGCACAAACAAACATAACCTACAAATTAAATAGAAGTTGAGACAAAGGAAGATTGCAATGTTGGCTTACCTGAACTTCGTCATCCTTGCGGATTGGCATAGACTTGACGTTGAACTTCTGTCTCAACTCCTTGGACAGAGGTGCAGACATGAGCACTCGCCTAATATGTGAAGGCGCGCTGAAGTGCCTCTTCCTGTTTTTCCTCCTCGAGGATGTGACGAGCTTATTGTACTTCATTCTGTCTTCACTGAAAACCCAAAATACCACGTTTTACTTCACACACGAAATGTTTAGGTTACTGTTTCCTGCGTGCTAAACGTCAAGTTGCCGCGGCGATAATTTCGATAAACATCAACAACTAAATTGAAAATATTCATAGTTTGTGATGGAGAATGTAGTATAAATGTACAATATAACAATTTTAGTCACAGGAATAGCAACAAATACAAGATTTTCACGGATTTATCAACGTACCCTGATCAACTCGGGCAAAGAACCGAAATAAAAAGACATTATAATAGTGTTGCCAATTCAAGAAACATAAAAGTTTCTGTCAAAACAAAGCAGTTCAAAATATTGAAATACTTTTGTTTTAAAACTAATTATGTAACTGGTGACATTAATATCACAAATTAAACTATTATTGTAGAAAATTTAATTCAAATCATAATGTTCAGTATGATTTTAAATGAAATAGAATGTTTGGATTCATAATTACTTGGCAACAATGTTTTAACGTCACGCAAGAACGTTTCTTTTTATGCAGATGTCACTACACAATATTTCAAAACAAATTCTTAGTTCTAAATAAGAAATTGATTAAAATTAATTAAATACATCGACGATTATCATAATTTGCTCTGTGTTAGTTGTCTCGATTCTTCGTGGCAGCATATTTATGACATGTTTACAATTTCAAAACGCCTGCGGTACCTACCCAGGCAAATTGAAGCATTCAAGCATCCTAATTATGAGAATCTTAAAACAAACTTATACACCACTAAAGATAATACTGATTCTTCTAGGCTGCATAATCCTACAGCTGGGTAAAGGCTTCTCCCCATAAAAATTTCGCCTATTCATGCAACGTACCTACTGGTTTCATGAATGGCGTCGCTGCAGCAGCACAAAATGAAGAGCGGCGGTGGCCCAGTGGTGGCGGCCCCGACTTACGAACAGTAAGTCGTGAGTTAGAACCCAGACAGGCGCATTATTTTGTGTAATTTGTTTCATCACCACTGCTCTCAAAATCGGTGAAGGAAAACATCGTGAGTAAACCGGCATGTCCTAGAACCAAAAATTCGAAGACTTGTGACTTCTATAAATCCACACAGGGCCCGCGTGGTTGATTATATTCCTTCTCAAAGAGAAGAAGTCTGTGTCCCAGCAGTGGGAACATGATGACGAACAAAATACATGATGGTCGCGATATTTGCAATTTATGCTATTTAGTTTAAGTAGGTAGTGGTTGCGTTGGGAAACACGACATCGCAAGTTTGCTTTAGCCGTTCACAACGAGACTTCAACTGTAGTACAGTCAGCAAAAAAGCTAAATATACTATAAGTAATAACATTGACAAAAAGATTCAGGAAGTTGCGTGACGGAGTTTCAGGGAGTGGGCCATAATCCACCTCGTAGCCCAGTGACGATTCACTGAATTAAAATATGTGATACGTACATAGAGATACTAATAAACACATGATAACGTGGCACATAAAAGTTACACGCTCAGATCACCAATAAACAAGATCAGGAGGATAACACGATGTTCATAAACAGGTCGCTTATCGGAGATTGATACTTAGGTACTTATGAGAGAGACGATTGAGCTTTTTAGGGTTCCGTAGCCCCCGTCGGGGCTGCGGGTTGTTAGAAAGAGATACCGCGGCCTCGGCGCAAGGGCTAAAAAGGAACATATGTGGTTTTTAGTGAGTAGAAGTCTGACACTCCCTTTCGCTCTGCCCAAGAGCGGGATTTTTTGATTATTTGATGATTTCCTCCCCCCCCCCCCCAAAAAAAAGAGGGTTCCGTAGCCGAATGGAAAAAACGGAACCCTTATAGATTCGTCATGTCTGTCCGTCCGTATGTCACAGCCACTTTTTTAAAAATGGTGTTATCAAAGTTTGTCGATTTGATACAGTAGGTACCTACAAAAAATCGTGTCTACTTCATTTTGACAATTCAACACATTCATTGCATTATTTATGTCGCAGGGAAATGAGGATATCAGGGATTTCACGAAATCCCTAGGGATATCACTAAAAGTATCTAGTGAGATGACAAAACATTTCACAATTCATGTATCGTATAGTATCAAACTGCGACAAACTTGATAACACCATTTTCAAAAAAGTGGCTGTGACATACGGACGGACATACGGACGGACAGACAGACAGACATGACGAATCTGACATTGGTGTTCAGATTCTAGCTTTTATTTCCCGTCAAAATCAGAAAGCAGCAGCTTTCGTTACCTAAAAAGAGCCAGAAGATTTACCTACAGTTTTAGGTTGGTAACTAGGACTACACTACCTACCAACTTTACTCCAGTCTGTACTAACTAGAACTTATTTTAGAAGAAAACGTGCCTACTGTAATTTATTTTGATATTTTTATGGACTCTGAAATTTTAAAGGCTTAGTTAGCCGTTAACAATTATTTGGAACAAGTAATACACTACAGGGTTAACAATGCTTTTAAACTTATCATAAAACGTTTAAAGTCCAGGCTGAGTGCACTCGCCCGAAACTGAATGAAACTCGATTCCCTCGCCTCCTGATTTTGTTTCATTCATAAATAACCAGAATCGTTTCAGGTCGTGATTCGCCCCAGCCACCAACCGAGTTACCGGCTATCGGATGATCTGCTTTCCGCCACAATATTGCATCTTGCTCAACGAGTTTGTATTATGGTCAAATATCGGGTTTCTTGAAAGAAGATGAAAGGAAAATGTCTTTGCTAGGAAGGTATAGAGGTTTTTATTGTTTTATACTTAGTTGGGGGTGCATTGGTTTCATCGCCAGGGGTTGAAATATGTAATTCAGTCGTGTCGTCCTAAGTATGTCCCTAATTAGAGTAACATTTTTCGTTAATTTTGCTGACTCAAGATGGTTTCACGCTAAAGTAGGCAGCTTACCCGTGAAATGCATAAATTTGTAAATAAGGAAGGGAGGAAAACCCTCTACAATTGTAAATGAATGCAAAAGAAGTACTTAAATGAAGAAAGGTTTATTCGGATCGCGTAAGAAAATACGAATATCTACAGCACAGATCCCATTCCCCTTCGTTCTGCAACCGATATGCACCATCGCCGAATCCATGGCACCCACGATGAGTCCACGTCGCCGTCGCCAATGTTTACAGTAATTGTGTCGCTATCAATTTACGTACGACCTTGTGACCTCTGAGTCGGCATCGGGTGGCATCGGCGTGCCCAAGCCCAACCCGGCACAGTGCGTGGCCGACTAACAAAACAGAGGGAGCTAGTTGCCCCCTTGAACGCATGTCCGAGCCTGCGCAATCCGAACATGTCGCCCGGGCCTTTCAGTGAATGAACTGCGGCCGCGAGGAGCGCACGCCAGCCGCACGCCGACCACATCGGACCCCAAAGTACCTGATATGAGTGACGTTGAGTGGTGTACGTAGTGATAGTGTGATGGTACGCGCGTGAGTGACGCTATGGCCGCGCGCTCGCTGGAGCCCGGCCACCACCGACTATGTGCGGCGTCGTAGGTAAGCGTTACCCGGGCTTCAAGGTCACCCCGTAAACAATTCCCTGGTGACAGCCTCCAGTTTCCACACCATGCTGAATCTGCTGCCAATTTGAGTGTTCAGCACACCCCGAGACGACTTGTGGCTGTCTCGGAGTTGTTGCTAACTTCTTAATGGCAGACGTTTTCTGTGAGGACCCCATGTTGTGTGCTTTAGTGATCGTTTTTAGTTGCTTAAATGTTGTAATGGATGTGTTAGTTAAAACAAACCTTTCCAAACTACCGCTACCTGTTAGAAAAACCAAAAAATGTCGCGGAGCAAATTGTAACCTCAAACCTAAAACGCCTTTTTTCAAAGTGATTTACATAGGTACGGATTATTCCAAAAGTGAAAACTAGTGCTTTAATCAGCTTTATTCTTGTATACCATCATCAGAAAACTATACAACCCATTCAAAGCCGATGGTAATTAAAACCGCTGCGATCTCATTAGAGGTGACAGGCTGAGAATCAATGATCGTCAGGGGTCCTCAGTGTGAAAGTGTATGAGAGTTTGGAGTCTGGGGAGCCATCACACTGAAGCGAAGGTTCTTCCATTATCTGTAACGTCTAGTGATCGTGTTAACGATAGAACTAGAGGGATTATGTACCGTAGGAGGGCAAACTTGTGCCTGTAGACGAGTAAAAGTTTCAGAATGAGATTGCTCGGAGTGATATCCAGTCTTGTTATGTCATGATATTGGAGTATGTGAATCTTTGTGTGTCCGGGAATACTTTGCCATTCCCTTGTTTATTTTACTTTATACACATGTAGAGTCCAGATTTTCACAGGAGAGACTTTCAAGTTTTTAAATGTTACTGAAAAATGACGACTTTGCTAGTCCACGGGGTATAATAACCAAGTTACTTTAAATTTTAAGACAAAAGGTAAGCATCAAAATGACATACATTTAGGCTCGAGAGGTAAAAACGACGCATCAACTCCTAATAAGTATTACGATCGAAAAGCTTAAGCTCTAAATCTGCTCCCATTTGACTGATAATCATTTTCTAGTCACTTATTGACTTATCACGAAAACGGCCGAAGTTATCCTCGACCAAGTATCCTTCGTTAACAATGTATAAAGGTGAAAGCAATTCCTAAGGTGTTGACTGCCACTGTCACCTGCCATTTTCTCGACGCATTTTTTATTTATCGAATACTTACTCTTAGGTTCGCCTATAAAATAAACACCCGGTGACATACTTCTCATCTAAGGAATCGAATTTCACGTCTCCTTATATCAAGGGTGATATATTGGAGCTCAATTTTATAGCCTAAAGGTTTTCAGTTATGAGACTTCGCCTTTTATACCTTATCGATGAAGGCATAGTCTGGATAACTCGTAATATTAGAATTTAGATCTTGCGAGCTTCGAAAACGATTAGGACGATGAAAATTCGTTCATAGACTGGCTATTAGATGATAGAATTTTAACTGCCTCGTTTGGTGAGACGAACTTATTCTTCGTAAAAAGCAATTAAAGAGATATTCGGCGAATGTAGAAATAAATAATATTAAAGCTCAAGAAAAATGAGCAGGAGGAAAACGATGAAAGCATGAATTAAAAATGAAAAGGAAAGAAACAAATTTAAAGAAAGATTTTCTTGAATTATACATGAAGTAATGAACATAACTTTGACGCAGATATTTTTTGTAGATTTACTCTATTGGCACATTCACGAGCACCAATATGTATACCTAATACACGAAGCCTCTTTTAAAAGTGATTTTCTCCTTCTGTATTGATTGTTTTACGTTTTTACAAACATTGCATTTGAAAGCCTATTATGTATGAAATAGGTCTTACCTGCATTGACTTATATATTACTGCGTAAGGACTGGGCGGACCGCATGTTAAAATGACGCCTCGGACTTGGTCCTAAAACGGTCTTTCCTAAGCCGAAGTGAACTAGTCCACGATCGGCTCTCTCCGGGTGCGGTCGTAAATTTTATTAAAAGCTTTATTTATGTTCTTTATACCTCGAAAATACCACGGCGCTTATACAAGGTTACGTTAACAAGCAGACTACACAGATTCTCTGTATGGCGAACGCGTCGAGCAAATGTTCGGACAACCGTATCTTTAGTTTTTATATCAATGGTCTTATCTCAGAGTAGAAACCGTTATTTCCCAAGAATCTAGCTTTTGAATTTTGGTATAAGTGTTTGCTCGTAACTCAGGTCTTTCTTACGTTAGACCTATTTCATATCGTTGTTTGAACTTGAAATGTTGTAATCTGGGAGTAGTGATTATTGTGTAGTAACTCTAGTAACTAGATGTTTATCATCTATCACCTTTCCTGTCTCTACTTTCGTCGCTCTTCAGACTATTCGTAATTTAAAAATCTAGAACCAAAGACAACTCAAATTACACCATAACTCCCTTCCAACGATACAGACCTACTTTCACAGACCAATCGCCGCCATAATTCGATAATGACAGACAAAGAATGCGAAGCGTAATTGCACACCGTTGTACTTTCCTGAACTCTGTTGATTAAAGTTTTAAATAACGACTCTTTCGTCTCGCCTCGCTTCGCCCATCTTTCCTCGTTAGGGACAATCACTTTGTCTCGTGTAACCACCCTCTTTTAATTATGGCTGACTAATTAAAACTAAGCATGTGACGTCACTTTATTGACGTCTCGTATAATGGTTTAATTAATTTGTTAGGTGAATTTCTTTTATTTTAATGCTGGTTTTATACACAACTGTGAGATAAAATGTTGTTTGGTTTCTTTTTTAAATTGGTCATGTAATGGGCATAGGTGCCTGTACTGTTTTAGACAGTGTGCGTATTTTTGATATATTGTTTTTGTATAAACAGTTTTCTTTTACATGAAATAGACGAGCACTTTTACTAATAGTATTAAGTTACAAGATTCTCAGCAACCGGTTAACAAATACGATTGTAACGGGTCCAGACAATCTTGTAACTCCATGTTAATTCAATAATTAGTAAGTGCTTGTCTGAAAGTACTTTATTCAACAACCCTTAACCCTACGCAAGCGCGTGAACACTCTTGAATGTAAAGTATACTTTTATGATCCTAAACCATCGCATCGCATGCCTACATTACAGGTTCCTCTAAGTTAAATTTAATTACCTACACAATATTATTAACACTTTCAACGGGATATTTACAACCATGTTTACTATTTGTTTTGACTTTCCGATATTTGGGCGCTGTTGCAAGCACCATGATCACGGATAAACTGATGTGGTAAACGGATAAACTCTTTCTTGTTAATTACAGAAGATAACCTACTTGTACTTGAGACGACTCGCTTGTCTGCGAAATGAAATAAAAATTCTAATTGTAAAAAACGAGACCCATTCAAGTATTTACCCAACAACAAGATCTAACAGTCTCAATATCATAAGAAGGAACTCTGTACCTTTAAAAAGCTCATGAAAACCTCCTGAATTTCGATTAAGCGACCGCCATAAGTAAGAAACGTCAAAATTTTAATGAGATGTCTTTGAGGCCATAACGGAATTTAATTTGGGGCCTTACTTTATTATGTTAGACATCAAAAAGATGTTCGTTGGGCCAGAAAATTGGGACCCTCGCGCGCAAAGGGCGTGTGCCCGTGGGGCCGGACCACAGCTTTATGTTTTAATCATGTTTTTTTAATGAGTGTGTGGAAAGGGACCCCTGAATTTACACTATACAGCCTCATGATTATGTATACGACAAAGTTATAATTACAAAGTAGGCAGTAGCTTCAACTTTTGATTTCTGGTTTTTTGCGGGAGGCAACTTATTGTTCTCCAGTGTAGTTTAGGACTAGTTTCTGTTGGGGCATACGTGGAACAGTCAAACTTTATCTTCATTAAGATTTATAGGAGTCCCATATTGTTATTAGGTAAATTAAGCTTTCTTGGCAACAAATAAGCTATATTTTCCATTGACTATATATTTATACTATAGATTTTCTTTTTGGTCTGCCGGATTGATATACTACATAATTATTATATTGTACAGTGTACAGACGCTAGCACATCAAACTCCCTGAAACTATCAATTTTTCCCAATCAATGTCAGACGACGCTTCACTTTCTGTTAAAATCAAAGAAATGAAAAATTTATACATACATTGACTTATATATTACTGCGTCAGGACTGGGCGGACCGCATGTTAAAATGACGCCTCGAACTTGGTCCTATAACGGTCTTTCCTAAGCCGAAGTGAACTAGTCCACGATCGGCTCTCTTCGGGTGCGGCCGTAAATTTTATTAAAAGCTTTATTTATGTTCTTTACACCTCGAAAATACCAAGCCGCCTAGACAAGGTTACGTTAACGAGCAGACTACACCGATTCTCTGTATGGCGAACGCGTCGAGCAAAATTAAATGTACGGACGACGGTATCTTTAGTTTTTATATCAATGCATACATACATGGACCAAGACCGACAGTAGATCATTAATGGTCATTTCACCAGATACGTATGTTTAAGTCATGTAATATGGGATGAGTCTATTGTCTATTGTCCATCATCACGGGCACAAATCTAGGCTCTATGGCTGCTACTGAGAAATTCCTGACGAGAATACTCATTACCCCTTTAGCCGACCAGGGAATCGAACATAGGGTTAAGCAGTCACGCTTGCGACCACTGCGCCAACGAGGTAATCCTATGAAATATTATCGGAGTCATGTGAACACGAAATGAAACAAAAATGGACACTCTCCCGCGTGAACAATTCACTCGAAAAAAGCGTCTTTCAGGGGCGTAGCATGTTTCCGAAAATAATCGCGGTATACCTTTAAATCTGACCTTTTTCAAGTAACTCCGGTAAGGGTACGTAAGTATTTAATTAAGAATTATTTAGCATTATTGATTGGTTCCCAGGCGAGCGGAGTTAGGAAGAAATTAAGGAGTATCGATTGAGATGTATCGTCCCTCGTACGTTGCTAATGGCCGCGTATTTATCTGCTTGAGTGTATCTACGTACGTGTTGTTTGTATCTTGTGCGATTCTTTTCTTTGTGTGTGCGGAATTATGGAGGCAGTGTGTGTGTGTGTGTGTGTGCTTCGAGATCGATGGGGTGGGAGAAAGCGTTTGTGGTTCCTGAAATGTTGAGGTATGAGGGTTGTAACGAGCCAGGGCCTGTACCACCGCCTCTTATGTCAGTATTATTTTACCGTCACATCCGTAATGTAGAAAGGAAATTGTAATAGCGACCAGTTAAAAAAAAATTGTCTTCTTCATTGTGTGGTAAGTACCTAACCTGTTGTCTGAGTATTTATGCCGCCCAAGGGTTCTGCTACTTAGCTTCGAATTGACACTAATACACGGACAGATGCCGAATTAATGAATTTCGAAGTTTAAAATATCAATGACGTGTACATTAAGTTTGAAAGTACTTCATACTTACGTGAGTCAGAAAGTATGTTTTGACGAATTACTGATTTGTTATTTTGTAAATTGATAAAACAATCAACCCTAATACCACAAACTGGGTGACCAGGTTGCGCTATTTGGGCACTAATTCAGAATTATAGACTACTTACTCTAAGAAACATAATTATCTGATTTCGTCAGACCAGGTTTATTGCGGTAATCACCGTAAATTATGAGATAACAGGAAACATTTAAGAAAAAAAAAATCGCTGTCTAAAACAAGATATTGACAAAATAATATAATCTAAACAGGGAACGTATCTACATCATAAAAGAGATGATTTTGAAGCTCCATGTTTCCTGTCTCTTTCTAGTTTACCCTGTGAGTAAAAGACAGGAGACCCAACAATTCAGGGCCAGCCTGCCCTACTTACGTATATATCAGCACAATGAATTCAACCACCCACTCAAAAGGATCCATGTGTTAGGACAAAACCTCCTTCCTGGTCTTATAATAATTTTATTGGCTCCCGCAACCTGCCAGCATTTTGTATTCAGTTGGCGCGTTCTTCATAATGTCGTTGACCTAACCCTTCTCTGCCTTCAAACAACCGCGGCCATTTTGTTCCATATACATTTTGCTAATAACGTTACTTTTTAGTGTTGCGTAACCGTTTTTTTGTAACCGTTTTTCTTCAGTTACGTTATCGAATGAAACGGAGTTAGTTTTTATTGTAGCGGGAAATTGGGAAGTGCTAACGGGTTGTGAGAAGAGTGTTTTATATTGGGCATTACATAAAACGAGAAGTGCGAACACATTTTTCGCGAATTTTCTAATAATGGAATTGAATGCTCGCGCTTTGGAAGTGTTTTTACGGACTGCGTGAAAGTAAACTGTATTTTGGCACTCGTACATATTAACATTCATATTCTCTTTTCGCATAACACAGGCTTCATTATTTAAATGTTGGTCCTCAACATTTGCCCAACCTTTTCCCAACTATGTTGGGGTCGGCTTCAAGTCTAACCGGATGCAGCTAAATACTAGAATGGTTTCCTTTATGATGTAAACAACAAATAAGTGAGATTATTACGTACATGGCATAGGGAAATAGGACAGACGAAAATGGTACTTATCTCTAGATACTTATATCTTTATTTGCATTCCATAATGTGTGAAGATCTTTTAATGGACCTAGAGTTGTTCAATGGTCACAGCAAAAAGTGTGACATTAATGTGTGAAATAAAATTAATACTGAATCAATTAGCAATTTTAAAATGTTCTTAATGAAATGATGACACAATATTGGGATCAGTTGCAACATAAAAACAAAATAAATGATTCCGTTTTTATCAACATTTTGTTTTTAAACACAACATTGTGGATCAAATTGAACCTTACACTACATAACCTCCAAAATGTTAATTCTTGCTCATGAAACCATGAATTTTGTATGCTTTCCTTAGATCTCTGAGCTTGTATGGTAATAGAGACTTATTATAAAATATTCTGTGTGTAATTCTTGTTGATTAAAACATGAAAAGTGACATAAAGATGCGTGGAAGAGGGTGTTTCGGCATTGACGGTATTCTTTGTGAATTGTTTGTTGATGTGGAAACTTTGACGTGTGATAAATCTTGGGGTGTATCGAGGCAATTTCGGGTAGTCCAATGTATTATATATCATAACATTGACGACATGTAATATTAAGGCATACATTATATAATTATGATAACGCGCCGACTGATATAATATATTGTCCTTTTCGTTTGTCAGTTTTTAATTTTAATATGACCTATGTATGTAACAACAATTTAATAATTTAATTGTATTTTTGTTTGTTTTTTTTTTAACATGATTTTAATTTGTATTTTATGTGGGATTATATTTTTTGTTGTTAATGTTTAATTATGACTTATAAATGTGTTTTTTATATTTATGCTATTATTATTACTTTTTATGATTTCAAATACAATGTAAATTGTATGTGAATAAATTAAATTGAATTAACCTAACATCATGCATGTAATTGTAATCCCCCGAAGCATGTGATAAGTATGCAATATCCACATGAATCTGGAAAAATCGAGAGGTATCTTGGGTTCTTGGATTCGATCTTGAGAGCTGACTTGGCAGTCCGAGGGTCACATCACTAGACTATCACTGTTGCGGCACAGTCGTTCTATGTCAGATGAGTCTGTATACCGCAGTCTGTGTACCAGTATCTACAGACGAAGTTTAATATGCATGTAAACAAAATCACTTGTACGCTTCAAATCAGCTGTTGATGACGTCACTTCACAATGACAGAGTTCTAATCCCATCCATATATTTGCATATTAAACAGGCTAAATTTAGATCGAAAATCTAGTTAATCTTAATACAAACAAAATATTTATAGGCTCACACCGAATATACTTAAATTCCTTCTATATCGGTGGCTGGTGGGCCATACGCCCACTTCTATGCTTATTTTCTAATCAGTCATCCGGGGGTCTTTGACCTCCACGCCTTGGTATTGTGTCAGATGTATTTATGAGATTCTAGGTTTGGTGGCCAGGTCGCTCAGAATTATTGGCTTTTCCATCCGAAATCGCTCAGTAGCAAACCACTTAGAGTAAGGACTCTTATTCAGACTCTAAAGTCTGGAGCGGTCTGGTTTTCTGACCAGTTCACGGAAACAGCCTCGCTCCCTTTTACATGGGACTTGAACATAACTGGCAAAATGTTGGTGTACTAATAGGTACAGTATCTCTAACTTATCCTTAGATTCCTTAGGTTCTCCGTATGATGTCGAACGTAATGAATAGCACCATCCCATATCTTGGGTGTCGTAAGAGGCGACTAAGGGAGTTACCAGAGAATGGGCAGCAGCGTTCTCTGTGCCTTCGTAAAAACCATAGTGCGATCGCCAACCCGCCTGCCAAGCGTGGCGATTATGGCAAATCCCCCCTTCTGGGGGAGGCCTATGTCCAGCAGTGGACCTCTTATGGCTGAAATGATGATGATGATGATCCTCAGATTACAGGCCTGATGTTTTACCACCTTCTTTAGTACGGTATAGCTTTGTCTTAAGAAAAGGTTGTTTGCTTTTCCAGTTTGAAAAATCACTTTAGGAACTATTAATGGTCTACTCTCCAAACGGTTAAGGAACATCGTGAAGATATCGACTGGTTTCAGGGATCATTCCCACTAGTTCTACTGCACAGTCCTACGATAGAACTAGTGGGAATTTTTGTTCCCACTAGTTCTACGATTTCGTACCACCTTGAATCGTAGAACTAAATGAATTAAATAAATTGAATTGAAATTTCTTTCAGTATCCATCCTTTCAATCACAATAGTCACAAATGATCTATAGATGGCCGCGTCATTACTTGCTAAAGGCTTTGTGGAAGGGTTCAGGTAACCATGTAACATTGAAATATTCAAATAAATTCTATTGTTATGCTTTCCTGTGGGACGGTTAAAGATGTGTGACAGATCAGCAGAGAAAGGGTTTGGAAAACATTAATGTAGTAGTCGGGTTTAAAAGAGGGATTACTTGAAATGTTGAGGTGCTATACTTTATAAAGTACTCTTTGTGCTTAGCTGCATTGCATGCATTGCATGCATTTAGCTCCCTTCAAAATGGTTGAGCTGAATGGTGCTGATCCATGCGTCATGTTCGTGAACGGGCGCTGTCAGTAGAGACTGGTCATCTCTTAGTTGCCATGTTATATTTTTATTGGTTTATTGTATCGTCTATTCTGGACGCTTTTAACTTGCACGTATTTTTACATCGTTCTCACATATATGTAAGATCTCAACATTTAGGCTAGCTAAAGTAGACTCACCTTTCATGGGGTACTGTTTAAAATGTTTCGATAAAATACCCCCTCACATTCTTCAACTGAATGAGACGAAATTTTAAATCCTGTATAAAAATCATGTGAAGTTATTGTAAAGGCTGCAGAAGATTGTAAAAGTATCTTTGCATTGTATAGATTCAATTTCTTAATATTATATAATTGCATGGCACATGTGTGAGTACTATGTACTATAAAGCCACTTTTTACATTTAGTTACATTTTAGTGACGTTGCCCTGGCGGCTGAGAGAATGTCATGCTCACTCAAATGTCTCGCTGATGGTGGCGCGTGTGTCGGATCATTTAGTTCCCTTCAAAATGGTTGAGTTGAATGGTGCTGATCCATGCGTCATGTTCGTGAACGGGCGCTGTCAGTGGAGACTGGTCATATCTTAGTTGCCATGGTTTATATATATATATTTTTTTATTTGTTTATTATATCTTTTTACTCCGGACGCTCTTAACTTGCACGTCTTGCTACATAGTTCTCACATATTATACCATCTCAACATGAATGATGTAATGTACCAAGATTTTTTGTAAAAATATTCTGGTTTAAAAGAGTGTCCATGGAGTTTCTTGCCCGTTCTTCTCCATAGTGATCTACGTTAGGGAATGGGCAACTACAGTACTTTCACAAGTTATTATGCCTTGTGACTGTGACTGTAGCTTAGGAGTGCAATGCGTCGTCCCGGGGGTTGCTGCGTCGGGTTGCGCGTCGCCGGATGTCTGCGGCGGCGAGTGCTGTGGGTGCGGGGGTGCGCAGCGGCGCGTGCCGTGGCGGTGGGTGCGCGGGGCTCCGGGTCGCGGGGTGGCGGTTGCGCGTTGCGGCGTGCATTCGTTGTTCCGTGATTTGGAGTCGTGCATTCGTTGTTGCGGTGTGCGTCGCTGCGTGCTTTCGTGCTCGTAGTGTTCGTTGTTGCGGGCATTCGGCGGCGTGTGGCTCGGCGTGGTGGCTTTCGGGATGACGTATTGCACTCGTAGTTTAGTTTTGTTTTATGAATTGTTCTTCTGACATTCAAAAATGCCTGTAATGGTTTAATTGAAATAAATGCTTTGAGTTTGAGTTTGAGTTTGCTTTGGAAAGTTGTTTAACGTGCTGAGGGATATTACAAATACAGGGTGTAAACGGACCCTTTACGAAACAGTCAACCAAGCATCATGAATTACTACTGCATCAAATCACGTAACCCTACGCAGTTTTTTTTGCTGAGAAACATCTTTTTTTCGGAGTAAAAACTCAATGTAGCACACTTACTGCGGTACTCAGAGATATTTAATGATTACTTAAGCCGTCACTTAGTAGAGATTTGACATAATTTTGTATGGTAAAATTGTCAAAACCTACTAAGTGATGGCCTAAGTAATCATTAAAGCTCTCTGAGTGCGGCAGTTAAAGCATTGAATAGTAAACGGGTCATGGCATGGAGGCAATTGAAGTTTTATTAGTTTAAAAACTGATACTTTTAATTGTATAAAATTCGCAACTTTGACCGATATCTTCGTAACTAGAAAGTACCTAGGTATGGTGCAGAACAAAAATATATCACAATGATGGGGAAAGCATGTGATTTTTAGCTTCGTTAAGAGTATGGCTAAACCCTTTATACCTTTTTTTTTTATGGTGGGTGGAAAATCATCAAATAACCCCTCCCGCTCTTGGGCAGAGCGAAAGGGAGTGTCAGACTTCTACTGACTAAAAACCACCCATGTTCCTTCTTAGCCCTTCATGTCGAGGCCGCGGTATATCTTGCGAACAACCCGCAGCCCCGAACAAGCCGCAGCCCCGAACAAGCCGCAGCCCCGAACAAGCCGCAGCCCCGAACAACCCGCAGCCCCGAAACCCTTTATACCTTGGAAGCGATGTTTTGAAAATATTTGAATGCAAAGTTAGTTTCAATAAAATTTGCAATCTCCTTTATTTAGAGCACTTTCCCTTTAGGAGAGGATTATAGATTCCTCCCTGCGTAAAATGGAGTGAGTTTTTTATCCTTAAAAAAATAACCTTTTTTCTTTCCCATACATCTCTCGCTATAGCTTAGGCAAAGTATTCCGCTCAGTATGGCGGGCTTACGGAGATTAACTGAGACATAAGCCTTTAAACTCTCCCATACTTAATAAGCCATAAATGATGGAGTAGAAATTTCCCGTCGGGGCTGCGGGTTGTTCGCAAGAGATAAAAGCCTCGACATGAAAGGCTAAGAAGGAACATGGGTGGTTTTTAGTCAGTAGAAGTCTGACACTTCCTTTCGCTCTGCCCAAGAGCGGGATGATTTATTTGATGATTTTCCACCCACCATAAAAAAAATGGAGTAGAAAGTTAACATTCATAGCTAATGTATAGGAGGTGGGTAGGGAGGTTTATTGAAAGTTAACTTAACCAACAGATTGTCTTGTTGGTCTAGTGGTCGCAAGCGCGACTGCTGAGCATGTGGTTTAGGGTTTGATACCCGGGTCGAACAAATTGTTTAGGGGTTTTTCAGTAGGGATTTCTCAGTAGCAGCCACGAAGTCTAGCTTGGTGTCCGGTTGATGGCAACAGGGTCGCCCCCTGTTACATGGGACTTAAACATAGCTGACGAAATGCGGGTGTACTATTAGGTTACACCTCTGCCTAACCCTTCAGATTTTTACTTGGCTATAAAGTAAATTCCAACAACCATTCAATATTGTGTCTTTTGTAGACAATTCGAGTCGGTATTTGCGAAATCACTTTTCAGAACAAATCGCAACAAGATTGTACGAGCTACGCTGTACATTGACCTTTTGTAGTTTGTATGTCACACTCATTTATGCACATAATCTATACTGTTTAGGTGTGCATTTAACTTAATATGTAATAGTGTAATAATACTTTAGTACCAATAAATCCATCAAGGGAGTCACTTGTCTACTCATTTACATAACAATACCTTACAAGTCTACATAACAAGTACATAACATTTTCACTGTTGGGAGTTACGCCCCAACAAAGATATTTAGAGCTCCTTGAAGGACTTGGAGAAGACATCTGCCCAGCGGTGATTAAAAGAAAACGATCGTCAATCCAGGCAGGCATTCATTTAGGCGCTTGTGAAAAAAAACCTATTTGCAAAATAAACATCAATTATCATTTATAATAATGATACGAACGGTCCTTTTGGAAATTATAGTCATTTTCTTTAATTGCCATGCATTCTTATTAGATTATAGAAATTTTGTTAATGCTTACAATAATAATGAATTTTACTTCATGTATAAAACCATTTACGCATGTACTCAACATAGGGTGACGAAAAACAAGCAATACAATAAATAAGCACTTTTATTTGAATAGAAATGAACGTCAAGAAGCCTTTTACAGCATTCTTATGAAAACAAGACACATAAAATGCCCACTCACACACCCACACCGTTACCACACTCATACGCACACACAAACATAAGTACAGTTGACAAAAGGCATATGTATGCACGTACTTAATTGAAATACTTTCGGCAGTCTAGACTGTTCATCGAAATTGTTTTTTTTTTAATAGCGAACCAGCTGACTACCTAGTTTTCTCCCACGTATATCATTACAGAGACATGATAGGTGCGTGGGTAACCATCCTAAAGTTGGTTTAGGATGGTTTTTAGAGTTTTTTGGAGGGTGGGAAATCATCATATGACTCCTCCGGCTCTGGGCCGAGCGGAAGGGAGTGCCAGATTTCTACTGATTAAAAACCACCCATTTTCCTTCTTAGCCCTTTGTGTCCGCGGGCGCAGGTACCTCTTTCCAACAGCCAGCAGCATCCTAAAGATAAAGCTGAAATGTAACATGATATGAACATAGTTAAGCTACTAGGCAGTAAGAATTTGTATAGTAATAGTACTTCCCGGGATGGGCATCTTCACACAGTGCTCTCTTACAACTAGTACGACATAATTATGATTGCAATTACCTACGTCTTTTGGCAAATGGTCACTATTGTAACTTACTCCACCATCTTGTTAAAAGGAGTTTTAATATTTTTGTGTAAAGCCGGTCAGGTTACCAGCTATTAATAATACAGGTTTCATGTTTGGCTGCTGTTTTCATAATAAAATAAACGATAGAAGTTAGGCAGGATAAAATATTTAAGCCCCTTTTAAAATTGTGCACTAATAGGATTCTGAGAATATCATTCAAGTACCAATAGATGGTTTCAAAACTGTATGTGAGACGACTAAATGTGACCACACTGTATGTATGCACTAATGCACCGATGTATAAGTACGTACTGCCTTGATGACCGTTTCATTCCTGCCTACCAACCTCTTTTGTCGCCAGTACTCCCACACGTATGAAGCCACGTACGGTTTTATCTCGCTCACGCTTCAAGACATTAACGTAGCTGTAAAGTTTATTGTTTGCTTAAATTTTCATGAGGACCCCGCCGTTGTGAGCCTGCTTTATAATGTACAGGAGCCTTTCATTGTTACTCTTTAAGTGCTCTGCGTGAGCGTTGCGTGGTACTTAATCGAAACATTTATTTGTATTATCCTCTTTAATAAACGATTTGTCTTTCTTAATAAAGTTTATGGCTGTCGTATCGTTACTTATTAAGCTGTTGGCTGCCATTCGTGTCTTTGGAGTCTTTGACAGTCACGATAGGTGTAAAATACTTGTTTTAAACTGCTTAATAATTTTTCCAAAGGTTAAGCAGATCCTTACTTCGAAATCCTTAGTTTACTAGTAAGCAATTAAATCAAACTAATTTTCTTACAGCAGTGTTTTCACAAAACTTAAATTACATGACTATCAAATTCATCGTGAGCTTTACTTTCGTTAACTTTCGGTTTTTATTGGGTTGCAGTTATCAAAGTCAAAATAACTGTCAAACATCTGTAACACTTGACTGGTGTATTAAAAAACACAAAAAAGTGAAAAACACAAAAAAGTGAAAAATAAATATCACAAGAAAAAGCAGCTTCTGAAGTCGGTGACATTTTGTTTGTTTGATTTCGTTTTCTTTGCCACCGACTTCAGAAGCTGCTTTTTCTTGTGATATTTATTTTTCACTTTTTTGTGTTTTTCACTTTTTTGTGTTTTTGAAGTCGGTTTTATTTTTTGCAAAAAAGTTTTTTATTTTTCCATTTTTAGTTGTTCCCAAACAAATAATCGGTTTAATTTATCCCCAATAAATGGAACATTACATAATATCTTACTGTCCAAATCTGGGTGTACACATCTGCGTACCCCCTCAGATCATACAGGCGTGATGTTACGTCATGATGTTGTATAAACAATAAACATCCAAGCGATTGCAGCAATCACGACAGATTTGCCGTCTATTTTTGCAGAGTTCTATTGTATATCTCCGAAGATCAGGATCAGATCTTCACCAAATTTAAATGGGACCACCTCAGGAGTATACTCTTTCAAATAAAAAAAGAATTTTGAGAATCGGTTCACAAATAGAGGAGAAATCAGGTAACATACATAAAAAAAAAAAAAAAAAAAAAAAAATACATACACACGAACATATAACCTCCTCCTTTTTTGAAGTCGGTTAAAAATGCATAACCTTCCTTTTGGGCTTTGCTGCACTCGGGTAAAAACAAACATCAGTTTGCCAGCAAAATTTCAACTTGACGTACTGCCAAACGCCTTCCGCAATATCTGACCTCTTTTCCCATAACAGATTTGCAATAATAAATAAAAAGGAGTAGTTCGTTATCCTTATTGGCTAAATGTACCAGAAAGCAAGAAAAGGATGGGGTGTGTGTTAGAGGATAAATGTACATTGTATAATGTTTACCCTCTTGGCAATAGTTCTGGGTTGGAAGGGATGATGGTTTCATTCGATTTATGATTGTGTAGTTAGTGATTATGTTATGAGCTTTACGAGTATGTTAGAGCAGTTGAGTTATGTCAATTTTTTTTGGTATTTTATTTTAAGATTTTAATAAGTAGCGTGATGAAACGACTAAAGCCATGAATGTAATTTCACTGGTTATCTTTTTATCTGGAAATAGCAATGTTAATTGATACCAAAACTTGGTTTTGTACTTCACCATACGAGTAGGTATTCTAACAAGCTATTCAAATAGTTTACTTAAAAATAAACACAACTTAAGTGTTGCTTTAAATTGGGACAAGCTCGCCACACTATTCCCAAACCACTGTAACTTGTGCTGCTTATGTGCTTGTGTTGCTTGTAGAACGACATTTTTTTTTGAGAATGCAATATCGCAGAATTATGGGAGACAAAAATGTGTAAAATGTTCGTGTGAACCGGCAAAAATGCCAAAACCGAACAAGAAATATCTAGCACACATTGTCGGAAAAACATTTCATAAAACCGATTCAAAAATACCCACACATCACACCTGCGTCACACACAATAAATAACGATTGACGTAACGTAACGCTATAACCGTTATACGAGTATAACCGTTATTATAGTGATGTGCCCCAGTTGCCCAACGGTATGGGACACTTCACGCACGCGGGGTTATAGGTCACGTTTATATATAGGGTTAAAAAAGAGGTTCTAGTGCACCCTTTGTCAATATGTAGGGGTAGAGCTATTCTTGTGTAGGTATGCCATTGATAAAATGTTTTATAGAGGTAAAAAACTTATTAGTTTTATTAAGTGATCAAGCTGTAGTGAAAGGGTTTATTTTAGGCTTAAAACATGGTGATAGTTTAGTTTACCAACCACTAATAATGCATATTTTTTAGTTCCTGTACAATATTTATGTGGATATAGCTATAGTTTAATTTAATTTTACTTTTAATTTAATTGTTATTTTATTTGTGTTTTATAGCATCGTATTGGATGATTCCGTAATGCTGCTATAATTAGTATTAAATACATATAAATACATAAATAACGTCATACCTGTAACCCCGGAAAGGTTAGGCAGAGGTGTAGGTAATAGTACACCTTAATTGCGCCAGTTATGTTATAAGTATCATGTAATGGCGGACCAGCCTATAGCCATAAACCGAGCATAAATCTAGACTCCGTGGCTGCTACTGAGAAATTCCAGATAGAAAAACAACCCTATAACACCTGCCTGACCGGGGAATCGAACCCAGGACTTCATACTTACCAGTCGCAATTGTCATCACTAGACAAACGAGGCTGACAAACAAATAAATTTAACAATTTTTGTTTTTCGAATTCACCAGCGAAGTGGTAGCAACTAATGTCGGTGTACATAATATCATCCCTAGCACACCTCGACAGAATCGTAGGGTTTAGATTCACAAAACAGCCTCGTAACACATGCACATACCATTTAAATGAATGACATCTTTCCCCTGCATCATTATCATCATCACAAATGTCTGTAATCGTCCCCCACACTACAAAGTTCTATAAAACTACTCAGGCCCCCATAAAGGAGGTACCCCCACATTTCCATTTATCTTGTCTCTTTGCACTGAAGAAAAATGTAAAGTATTTGTCTTGGCGTTTCTTCCTTGAACTCAGTTTTATTAGTACTAAGTGCATTGCTAGGCGACACTTTGTGGGGAAAGATTTTTCCTAGGGTGGCCTGGATCGTTCAGTATTATGAGTTTTTATTTAACTTGCCTAGTCAGTTGTTGTATGTATTGATCAAATCTTGCAACTGAATTTCAAACCAGTGTCCCCCAACCGATTGTGCTGAAATTTTGCACATACCTTTGGTTCTGGTGACAATACATTATTATGACATATGATATGATTTGAGAATAATAATAATAAATACAGAAAGATGTACTTACATTGCATTTTACCCTTAAGGCCACAGTATATCGTAATAAACTCTAGTAAGTATAAGACGTGTACGACAATGATATTGAAAGAGCGGAGCCTTCTAATACAGGCATTGTTTGCCTAAATGGGGGCTCCGAACACATCAGCATGTAATGTAATACCTAATTGGCACAATAAACTATTTTGTATTTTTTTCTTTTGTATCCTTCAGTCAGGATCGCCTGCTCAAGAGAGAACTCCTCAACGGTTAATAGCACGGATAAAAACTTTTAGGTACGCCTTCAATGTTGACAGATAAACCTAATTGTCTTATTTTATATCACAAAAAGTTAATTTAAAAAAAAAGAAGAATTTATTTATCTTTTTTTACTTAATTCCCCATCCTAGGGAGACCTACATACCTAATAACTACCTAGAAAAGTCTACATACAAAGATGAAATATTTCGTTTTCTTGAATTTTCACTCGCGCTCACGACAGACAAAATGAAACACGGTCGAGGTTAGTCACAAGCAGTTTTCAAATTAAAGTAACATAAAAAAAGACGTGTGGCACTCGGAGACTGCCACGGTAAAGCTATTGCATAGCATTTTTTATCAACTTATGCAATTATAATTATTTTTTTATTTTATTAATGCAGTATTTTTTTTCCTTTGTTTTTTTTTCTTTGATATTAATTCAAGTTACACTTTGAGCGTGGTGACCGATAAAAAATCATTTTTTTTCTTTTATTAAATAAATGAGATGTTAATATTAGGGGGTGTTAGGTTTTTTTCGTTACGGAATTTCTGGATTCGGTCCCCACGCTCAAGGCCCGCTATAGAAGCTATGCAATAGCTTAATAATACGAACATTTTTATTAAGCTTCACAGCATTAATTTAAATCACAAAAGACAGGAAAATGTTACGTTGTAACCACAATTCTCGGTCGGCACAAATGCTACGAATATCACATTTTGTTAGTGCTACGGGTTACGAGCGGCTACGGCGTAGCAATATCGTAGCGGAAATATGCATTTATGATAATTACGTGGCTTTTCCTCACAGCTGCATTCAAACAACTTTTGAATTGTAAATATTATGCTAAATGTGAATGGGAATATTATTTTATTATATAAACGTAGGAAATTGTTGCTAAATACACGTCTTATAATTTTTCCCAACTATGTTAGGGTCGGCTTTCAGTCTAATCGGATGCAGCTGAATACCAGTATTTTACATCAAGCGACTGCCTATCTGACCTCCACAACCCAATTAGTGCTGAGTAATACGATATCTCTTGGTAAGACTTATTGCCAGAACTACAAATGACAGTCGGGACCAATGGTTTAACGTGCTTTCCGAGGCACGGAGGAAACTCGGTATGTAATGGGTGGTCACCCATCCACAGACCAACCTAGGCAAGCGCGGTTTAAGCTAAAGATCGACCCGAGCCGTTGTTATTGTCTAGCTACGATCTTCTCATAATTGAACTTTCATTAACATCATATTATAACAAAATTTTATCTAACAAACTTTTAAAACGTGACAACACCTTCTACGACATTAGCATGTTCGATCGTCAATTGTTTGTTTATGACGTCACTACCCACGAAGCAACCGCGGTGTCTCTTGTTGTGTTGCCATGTACGTTTCCTCATTTTTGTACATTTTATTAAATTTTTAGTCTTAGTCCAAAAAGAATGACCGGAATAGAATGTTATCTCGATACCTAATAAAACTCTCACGGATTGGACAGGGTTTTTAAAACATATTATAATGTATTTATTTGGTTCTATATTTAGCGTATGAACGTGGAAAATGTATATATACACGTCACTCGTGGGTGGGTAGTTGTGCCTAACCAAACAGCCTTTGGTAGATTCGTAAGTGTATCCGTGACCATGCAAATTAAGACGAGCTTAGCAATGTGGGTTTGATCCCCATTTTTGGTTAAAATTCGCTTTAAAAATATCCCCGATTTTTTTCTTTACTTAACACAATTCTACAGAAAAGTTAAACAATTATTACTGAAATTAATTTATAACAGTCGCACGGGTCTACCTTCAAGGTTAAGCCGAGCTTGGTGAGGTTAGTTCATGGATGGATAATCATTGTTACATGCTGAATTTCCTCCGTGCTTAGGAAAGCACGTACAGTCTTTGAAAAACAACCGATACCTACTTCCCGTCATCCAAAGTTTTGTGTTCACTATGAAATTTCTACAGTAAGACAGAAGAGCATACGGTACGTCCATATCTCATGATCATCACCTCATCCTAAGGGTTCTAACCTCCCGTCGGGGCTACGGGTTGTTCGAAAGAGATACCGCGGCCTCGGCACAAGGGCTAAGAAGGAACATGGGTGGATTTAGTCAGTAGAAGTCTGACACTCCCTTTCGCTCTGCCCAGAGCGGGAGGGGTTATTTGATGATTTCCCACCCCAAAAAAAAAAAAAGTGTTCTAACCAAATCTACCAGCACGGAATCAGCATTTTTCCATGTTGCTATCTTTTTTCATCGCTCAGAACTGTCATTTGGTAAAGCGAGAAACAGCAGGTGTCAGCACATTCAGCAATATCGGTGATGGCTCGGTACGATGACCAATCAAGCTAGCCAAACCAAATTAAGCTGATCTCTCATTGTACGGGAGGCTCATACAAATCGAGGACAGGTTATATTGAATATGTCTAGCTTGAAACTTCGCCGTGTGTACCTCGTTCTTGTTCACACTAACACGTCATATTGCTGTCTCTCCTACTCTCATAAAGTCTAAAAGAGAAAAAAAACAACATTATTCAAATGGAAAACTCTTACGGTACGCGTACACCGAATCCGTCATCGGCCGAAGTATGCTCGGGCGTCATGGGCCGATCAAATAAAACGTAAGTAAATGGAAGAGAGCGCATACACTGCTACTACCGACGCCGTCCGATGACGCCCGAAAACGGACGAATCGGTTTTAGTGTACGCGTACCGTTACGGTACGCGTACACCGAATCCGTCATCGGCCGAAGTATGCTCGGGCGTCATGGGCCGATCAAATAAAACGTAAGTAAATGGAAGAGAGCGCATACACTGCTACTACCGACGCCGTCCGATGACGCCCGAAAACGGACGAATCGGTTTTAGTGTACGCGTACCGTAACGGTACGCGTACACCGAATCCGTCATCGGCCGAAGTATGCTCGGGCGTCATCGGCCGAACTCAGCCGATCAAATCAAACGTAAGTAAATGGAAGAGAGCGCATACACTGCTACTACCGACGTCGTCCGATGACGCCCGAAAACGGACGATCAACTGACGAGTCCGAACGTGTTTGGATTTTTTGTCAGTTTTACCGGCTGTACTCTGTAGTTGCACAGTTCAGACTTCAATAGTTCCACCGACAACGGCCGTTATCGTCTGCAGTGTATTCAGTTGAACGTCCGAATTACTCGTCCGAGTAGTTCTGTCCGCCATCGGCCGACAAAATCGGTTTTAGTGTACGCGTACCGTTACGGTACGCGTACACCGAATCCGTCATCGGCCGAAGTATGCTCGGGCGTCATGGGCCGATCAAATAAAACGTAAGTAAATGGAAGAGAGCGCATACACTGCTACTACCGACGCCGTCCGATGACGCCCGAAAACGGACGAATCGGTTTTAGTGTACGCGTACCGTTACAATCAGAAATTCCCGTGTCATGAATTATTCCATTTGACGGTAGGTACCAGGAATACATATTCTAACGGCCGTCTTCGGTTGGCCCTGCATTAAAAAGTAAGGGAATTCATTACGGAAATTAATGTTTTGAGAGTACTTCAGTAAATGTATATGACGAATATTTTTCTTTTGCTTATTTTACTTTTTGGTGAGTCTATTGGGTGAAGTGTTTGAGCGGAGTTTCAGGTAAATATCGTGCCGCCTTTTCGTTTGATGAAAATGTTTTTAAAGTAGGGCATTTTTTTCTTTTGAAGATGCACAGTGAGAATATGCATTGATGTGATTGGAGTAAATTATTAATTTTATTCATATATTTATTTGAAAAATATGTACACGGCTTGTTTATCGTTGAGTGCCTGTGCCGCACAAAACACATATAAATATCCAGAAAAGTTTCTTAATCAAATTAAATACCATTTAACTATATTCTATTTTGAGTTCGAACCAATTATAATGTGAATGACTTTAAGAGAAGAGGGAGGCCAAAGAAACGTTGGATGGACTGTGTGAAGGATTATTATGGCAAGAAAGGAGGTGTCTAATGGGATTACGAGAAATAGAGAAGTATGGAAGAAGAGGAGATGCTGTACCGACTCCGAATAAATTGGGATAAGTCAGTAACTGCGGTACTCAGAGATATTTAATGATTACTTAAGCCGCCAATTAGTAAAGATTTGACATACTTTTGTATGACAAAACTGTCAAAACCTTTACTTACTGCCGCACTCAGAGAGCTTTAATCATTATTAAGGCCATCCTTTAGTGAGAGGCGCCTCGCCGTGTTCTCGTAGCGGCGATCGGCGGCGGCGACCTCTCGCGTCTGGCCCTGGTGCAAGCCATGGTCCGGGGCGAGGAGGAATGGGCCGCCGTCGCCTCCTGCTGCGAAGCAGTGATGCTAGCGAAGGAGGTGGCGGAACGTGAGAGGGAGAGAACCTCTCGTCCCAGTCGCCGCGGGAGGCGCTCCGGGCGTCGGGGGCCACGTGATGGCTTCCGGCCACCGTAGACGCGGGCTTGTGGACGGTGAGTGATGGGTAAGCTCGCCGTCCGTCCATCTTATGACGACAACAGGCCGTGTCGAGGGCGCGTTCGTGTTCCACGCGCGCCTCAAAGAGATGTCAGCAACATGGAAGGGGCCCGCAAGGGCCGCTGGCAACAGCTAGTACACACATAAATCCGAAGGGCAAGGGCCGACGCCCGTCGGGGCTGCGGGCTGTTCGAAAGAGACACCGCGGCCTCGGCGCAAGGGCTAAGGAGGAACATGGGTGGTTTTTAGTCAGTAGAAATCTGACACTCCCTTTCGCTCTGCCCAGAGCGGGAGGGGTTATTTGATGATTTCCCATCCCACAAAAAAAAGGCCATCCCTTAGTAAAGGTTTTGACAGTTTTTTCATAGAAAAGTATGTCAAATCTTTACTAAGTAACGGCTTAAGTAATCATTAAATATCTCTGAGTACCGCAGTTAGTGATGACCTAAGTAATCATTAAAGCTCTCTGTTTAGTTTCTCAATATCTGAAGACATTACATAAAATCAGCCTAATAAGTGTATCATTAGACGATAGACTGACATGCTATCTCTTAGAGATAGTATTAACTATTCTATTCATTTCATGTTACGATACTGCATAGTAACCAATATTATTTTTTGTAAGCAAATGATTAGTATTGTTGTTCGTGGATATAAAGTATGAAGGAATGCCGCGACAGTGTTGGAACCATGTTCATCATCAAACAACCTTGTTTATCAACAAATTTTCCCAATCAACTGTGAACCTAATGTTCTAGCGAAAAAGTCGAAAATTTACTAAAGAAATTTATCAGATTGTAGTATCTTGATCTGCTGGCGTCTGTACTTCCCCACATAACAAGGACACTACAGTTTTTAATTCGAAATACTACTCCACAAAAAAGTAATCAACATGTACATAACAAAATTCTCATAACTTCGCAAAACAAAGAGCTTGACACTCAATTTTCTGGCTATCTCTATTCCCTAAGCCCCGAGCCATTTTGTTTCAACAAATTTCCGCAATAACTTATGTTATTCAATCAGCGACGAAAAAGCATAGAGGTGTAACGAAAAATCGTATATAACTTGGTACGGAATACGATTCACATCGACGTCGTCGTCGGGGCATGTCGTAAAAATTCGCGTAAATTTATGAAGACATATACGGGGTACGGAGGCAGGTTGTTTTAATGTTTATGTATGGTTGAAGGAGCTTGGTTACGTAAAGCTATCTAGGGGTTGATACATGTGTATAATAGAAATGGAAGAGAATATAATAATATTGATATTTACTGCCTGTTCAGTGTGGTAGTTGCGTAATACACTCACAATGCCATTTTCACAATTTAACAGTAATATCATTATGGTTGTGTGATTTGTGATGTGTATACAGGGTGTAAATCAACCTATCACACACCCGTCAACCAAGCAGTCTGTACATCAATCTAAGTACCCCTATGCAAAAATTTTTGCTGGGAAATGACTTTTTTTTTTGTTGTCAAAAATCACATTTTACGGTAAAACTCAAAGTAGCACTCTTAAAACATTGTGCTAGTGGATGCTTTGAATAGTAAACGGGTCATGGAGGTAATTTAAGTAGAGTTAAAACCTGAAAAACTAGTATTTACAAAAACAGCTGTGAAAAATTTGGAACTTTGACCCCCAATATCTCCGTAAGTAGGGGGTTCCCAGGTATGGTCTAGAACAAAAAAATGATCGCAGTGGTGGGGAGAACAAGTGCCCTTCGTTTGCGTTAAGGGTACTTTTACAACCTATATGAGTAGAGGAAGACCAAAGAAATGGTGGATGGACTGAGTAAAGGATAATATGGCAAGAAAGGTGGTGTCTGATGAGCCGACGAGTAATAAAGAAGTATGGAAGAAGAAAAATTTCGCGCCGACCCCAAATTAATTTAACCAATCTTACTGCCGCTCTCAGAGAGCTTTAATTATTACTTAGGCCATCACTTAGTAAAGGCTTTGACAGTTTTGTCATACAAAAGTCTGTCAAATCTTTACTAAGTAACGGCTTAAGTAATCATTAAATATCTCTGAGTACCGCAGTTAGTCTTTATTACAATTCATTTTTTTTAAAATAATTATTGTTAATTAGCTGTAAGCACTCCCGCTGCCTTTATCTATGTCCTTAGATTGGCTCTTAATCATGGATTTCAGATAAGGAGACTAGGAGACCCGTAGCACAGGTTTTACTTAATATGAGCTCCTGTCTCCCATTTTCAATCTTTTGTATGCTGTGTTACTGTACATATTATTATTTGTGGGAGAAATAAATATATTTATTATTATTCCCTTTATTTATTTGTAAACAAACTTGATACATTTTTAAATATTTCTTATAAAAACAATAAAAAAACATTTAAAAATATAAAAAATTGTAGCCCACCGGTATCGGGAACAGGGTCCAAGCTACCGGGGGTCAGGGCTCCAAAGAAAGGAACCTCCTAACGATACGAGCCGTGTCCAGGACCGCTTTCTGCATCAAACCCTTGATCCAGCCGCCTAACGAGAGCCTCCTCAGATGTTGGTCGAGGCTCTTGGCAATTAAGCCATTGGCTGTAACGACTATCGGCACAATGATCGCTGAGTCCACATCCCACATGTCGACAACCTCGCGAGCCAAGTCAAGATATTTGATTTGCTTATCTTTCTCGGCTTTCACGAGGTTCTCGTCATGTGGGACGGTTATGTCAACAATCATTGCGCGCCGCTCTGATCGATCCACCACCACTATATCAGGCTTATTAGCTATAATAGACCTGTCAGTGATGATGGATTGATCCCAGTACAGTGTGATACTGCCCTTTTCGAGAACTGGGTCGGGCACATACCTGTAGTAATTATTATTATTATATAGTTAATTGGGAAAAGGGCAAGAGATTACTATATTTGAGCGGGTAATTCATCTCACTTTGGTTTTAATCAATGCCCCTTTTAAGTGAATCTAAAAGTCTAGCTATAAAAAACGTAGCCCCACCCTGGTTATTTCCAACTAATAAAATCATTTACGATGTATGTGTGTTGTTATAAACAAGATATAACAACACACATACATCATAAAACACAGTGTACCGGAATAGGTCAGTAATGTGCAAATCTAACATTGTCGGGTCATATCGCGTGTGAAGATCTCATATCGCAGAAACGACATTATTCGCTTCGTTCGTAAATAGTTTTGCTGTGTCACGGCATTGTTTCTCACTGGTAGATATAGTTATTTAGATAATAACTTGTTTTCCGTTTGCTCATTGAGCTGTTAAAGGAGGTTTTAGTTCGGTGAGGTTTACTCAAAGTTCTTCTGCACTAGAAGACACAAAGACAATATACGCCAATGCGTCTCGACCATTTTCAGACAGTGACAGTGGTCGCAATGGCGATTGCTGAGCAATGAGCATGAGGCGCGAGTTCGATTCCCGGGAAGATCAAATTGGGTTTCCATTAAGAATTTCTCAGTAGCAACCACGGAGTCTAGATTGTGCCCGATTGACGGCAATTATCTCGCAAATTGAGGAATATTGCTTGGTGGATGGGCTTGTAAATTGTTATTATTCGGTGTTCTTAGAGAATGATAACCTGTTTTTGTTATGTCGAAAAGCTAACACATAACATACATAACATCACGCCTGTAATCCCCGAAGGGTTAGGCAGAGGTGTACCTAATAATCCACCCACATTTCGCCAGTTATGTTTAAGTCCCATGTAATAGGGGGCGAGCTTATTGCTATCAACCGGGCACAAATCCAGACACCGTGGCTGTTACTGATAAATTCCTGATGGAAAAAGTCAATAACACTTTCCTCGACACGGGAATCGAACCCAGGACCTCATGCTCAGCAGTCGCGCAGTCAACACATATACAGTCTTATTGTTAACTCGACTTATTCGTACGTCATAGAAGGGTTCAAATACAACAAATTAAGTTACCTTTCGTTTATTTATTTATTTATGTATACACTAAATAGGAGGAGCTCGTGGCTTAATAATAACTGCCACTCGGGTCGATCTTTAAGTTAAGCCACACTTTCCTAGGTTGGTCTGTGGATGGGTGACCGCCCATTACATACCGAGTTTCCTCCGTGCCTCAAAAATCACGTTAAGGCCGTTGCAATGGTCAAATCCCAAAAACGACGTATGTTTAAAGAAATTTGTTGAGGAATCCTTCCGTACGATTTCCATATAAAAAATATATGTTATACTTAAAGTCATCACAAATAATTCGTATTGTTTAAAATTTTAATAAACCTTCACATTATTTAATAAAAAATCGTAGTATGTCTTAACCTAAATCGAATTTTGTCTCTGTAACGGCTGAATAGTTCGGTATGAATTTTATACCCAAAAATACGTAGTGATGTATTTATCAATCCGTATTGTTTATTTTCTCTGATTTGTAATAAAATTTTAAAAAAATAAATTAATTCCCGACATTTTGAGGCAAATGCGGCGCGAGACCCGTCGCGCATACTTGGAACGCGCTGCGCCAGTGTCTCGATGACTGTTGTCACGGGTGGACTGCACGCATGTCATTACTTCACAAATAAAATTCAAAAGTTCACGTTTCTAATGTTTTCTGAATTAAAACATATTGCAAATTGTATAGTTATCAATATTTCGTAAAATAAGAACAGAAAATAAGTTTGTAAATATATTTAAAGTAGTTTGTAATTTCGATTTGTTGTTTGCACCTATCATAGACTAAGCTGACTATGCCTAATAAACGTAAAGTGACGCGTGGCCGAGCTCTCCAAAACTATTGGTAAATTATCTACGTTTCTTAGTAGATATTTTGGTATATTATATAGATATTTCTATGATATTATTTTAATTTTGGACTGCCTCGTTGGTCTAGTGGTCGTAAGCATGATGCTGAGCATGAGGTCATAGGTTCGATTCCCGGGTCGGGCAAAGTGTTATTGGGTTTTTCCATCAAGAAATTATAAGTAGCAGCCACGAAGTCTGGATTTGTGCCCGGTTGATGGCAATAGGCTCGCCCCTATTATATGGGACTTAAACATAACTGGCGAAATGTGGGTGTACTATTAGGTACACCTCTGCCTAACCCTTCGGGGATTACAGGCGTGATGTTATGTTATCTAACTATTTTGTCTTGAGATTTTCGTTTGATGGAAGATGGAGATCTAGATGACTGATGATGTCTCGTACCTAATGATGGTCTCTCATACTACATGATACATTTTGAAGGTCTGATGAAGACCAGGTAACTGCATATCGGTTCTCAGTCACGGAAATAGTCAGAATGCTCCAACTTTCAGCTTTTATCTCATTGAGCACGGATGCTACTACATGATACATTTTGAAGGTTTGATGATGATCAGCTAAGTGCTAACTGGTTCTCAGTGACGGATGTAGTTAGAATGACCTAGCTTTCAGATTTTATCTTATTGAGCACGGATGCTACTACATGATACATTTTGAAGGTTTGATGATGATCAGCTAAGTGCTAACTGGTTCTCAGTGACGGATGTAGTTAGAATGACCTAGCTTTCAGATTTTATCTTATTGAGCACGGATGCTACTACATGATACATTTTGAAGGTCTGATGATGACCAGCTAAGTGCTAATTGGTTCTCAGTGACGGATATAGCTAGAATGACCTGGCTTTCAAATTTTATCGATCTGAGCACGGATGCTACTACGTGATACATTTTGAAGGTCTGATGATGATCACCTAAGTGCTTATCGGTTTTCAGTAACGGATATGTAGTTAAAATGACCTAGCTTTCAGATTTTATCTTATTGAGCACGGATGCTACTACATGATACATTTTTAAGGTCTGATGATGACCAGCTAAGTGCTTATCGGTTAACAGTGACGGATATAGCTAGAATGACCACCACCAGGTAAATGGCACCATCAGTCTCCAAGGCCACTTCGAGCTCTTTCGAATAAGTCCACACACGACGGTTCTACGTGGTGCCATCAATGAGATCCTATACTTACCTTCGGAGTCTACCATCAGGTAGCTAGTATCATCAGTCTCCAAGGCCTCCTCGAGCTCTTTCAAATGAGTCCAAACACGATGGTTCTACTCAGTGCCGTCAATGAGATCCTATACCCACCTTCGGAGTCCACCATCAGGTACGAGACATCATCAGTCATCCAGATCTTCATCTTCCATCAAACGAAATTCTCAAGACAAAATAATTAAAACGATAAAACAATTAAGACCATTAAAACAATAACATACATTACATAACATCGCGCCTGTAATCCCCAAAGGGTTAGGCAGAGGTGTACCTAATAGTAGGCGTGATGTTATGTTATGTATGTTATTATTTTAATGATTTTAATTGTTTTATCGCTTTTAGCGTTAAAACAATTGTAGCAAAAAACAATTGTAGTCGTTCTTGTAGCACGGATGCTACTACGTTTTGAAGGTCTGATGATAACCAGCTAAGTGCTTATCGGTTCTCAGTGACGAACGCAATTGGCATGACCTAGCTTTAAAATTTTATCGATCTAAGCACGGATGCTACTACATAATACATTCTGAAGGTCTGATGATGACCAGCTAAGTGCTAATTGGTTCTCAGTGACGGATATAGCTAGAATGACCTAGCTTTCAAATTTTATCGATCTGAGCACGGATGCTACTACATGATACATTTTGAAGGTCTGATGATGATCAGCTAAGTGCTTATCGGTTCTCAGTGACGGATGTAGTTAGAATGACCTAGCTTTCAGATTTTATCTTATTGAGCACGGATGCTACTACATGATACATTTTGAAGGTCTGATGATGACCAGCTAAGTGCTAATTGGTTCTCAGTGACGGATATAGCTAGAATGACCTAGCTTTCAAATTTTATCGATCTGAGCACGGATGCTACTACATGATACATTTTGAAGGTCTGATGATGATCAGCTAAGTGCTTATCGGTTCTCAGTGACGGATGTAGTTAGAATGACCTAGCTTTCAGATTTTATCTTATTGAGCACGGATGCTACTACATGATACATTTTGAAGGTCTGATGATGACCAGCTAAGTGCTTATCGGTTCACAGTAACGGATATAGCTAGAATGACCACCATCAGGTAAATGGCACCATTAGTCTCCAAGGCCTCTTCGAGCTCTTTCAAATGAGTCCACACACGACGGTTCTACTCAGTGCCGTCAATGAGATCCTATACCCACCTTCGGAGTCTACCATCAGGTAGCTGGTATCATCAGTCTCCAAGGCTCCCTCGAGCTCTTTCAAATTAGTCCAAATACGATGGTTCTACTCAGTGCCGTCAATGAGATCCTATATCCACCTTCGGAGTTTACCATCAGGTACGAGACATCATCAGTCATCCAGATCTTCATCTTCCATCAAACGAAATTCTCAAGACAAAATAATTAAAAGCGATAAAACAATTAACACCATTAAAATAATAACATACATTACATAACATCACGCCTGTAATCCCCGAAGGGTTAGACAGAGGTGTACCTAATAGTAGGCGTGATGTTATGTTATGTATCTTATTATTTTAATGGTGTTGAGACCTCGAGGACGCCTTGGAGACTGATAATGTCATTTACCTGATGGTGGACTCCAAAGGTAAGTAAAGGACCTCATTGACGGCACTGCGTAGAATCGTCGTGTTTGGACTCATTTGAATGAGCTCGAGGGGGCCTTAGAGACTGATGATGCCATTTACTTGACGGTGGACTTTGATGGTGGGTACAGGATCTCATTGACAGCGCTGCGTAGAACCATCGTGTTTGGACTCATTTGAAAGAGCTCGAGGAGGCCTTGGAGACTGATGGTGCCATTTACCTGATGGTGGTCATTCTATCTATATCCGTCACTGTGAACCGATAAGCACTTAGCTTCAAATTCAAATTCAAATTCAAATAAATTTATTCGCAATAAAGTATTGGTACAATTTCGGTCTTAAATCATAGTCTAGATCCATAACACTTTGTCATAATAATGTGACATGCAAACATTTGGGTTTATAATTATTTTTGAAGTCCTAATTCATTATAATAATTCATTATACCTAATTCAAATTGAGCGTAATGTCATTATCAGATAAATTTCAATAATATTATTAATGTCAGAGAGTAAATTAATGATAATGGTAATTATTTATTTTCCAACTTCTTATTGAATAAGTCAGTCACTGAGTAGAAATTCTTTTCCCTTAACCATACTTTAAGACACTTTGCAAATTTAAACGTGGGCAAGAATTTAAAACTGTCAGGTATAGCATTAAATATACGAACACACATTGCATAACTGTTTTTACTGTATAGCGCTGTCCTTGGAATTATGGGCAAAACTATTCTATTTCTGTGCCTAGTGCTTTTTGAAAATATTTCATGGTGTTTCTTAAATAATTTTGGGTGCTTCTTAGCTGGTCATCATCAGACCTTCAAAATGTATCATGTAGTAGCATCCGTGCTCAATAAGATAAAATCTGAAAGCTAAGTCATTCTAACTACATCCGTCACTGAGAACCGATAAGCACTTAGCTGATCATCATCAGACCTTCAAAATGTATCATGTAATAGCATCCGTGCTCAATAAGATAAAATCTGAAAGCTAAGTCATTCTAACTACATCCGTCAGACAGATCTCGGCGATAAGCGTAAGTCCATCGATGTGTGGCCGACTTTGGGTTTCAGCTCGGTGGGTTTCTTGGACGCAAAGAATGTCGCAGTGAGTTTTGAGGTAGATATCGGAGAGAATTTCCGATTTATCGTGAGAGAACCCTTCGATGTTAACCGAGACTACGCACAAAGCCGGTTTTATAAGTGGACTTTGGATTGCCATCGTGGTGAAAGGATTAGCCAGTCAGCGTGGAGACTCGCTGACTGCCCAGGGTGCGCCGGACGTATAGAGTCTTTAAACAGGCTCCGGACCCAGGTTGGTCGCAGCAAAGAAAACTTGCTGAGGTGGAGACACATAAATGACTCTGCACTGGAGTGTAAATGTGGTGCTATTCCTCAAACAATGGGGCACTTAATATCGTGCCCTGCCTGTCCTGCCAGTTGTTCACTACAGGAACTGATGGACGCTGCCGAAAGCGCCAAACTAGTAGCTCAATTCTGGTCAAACACAATTTAGATTGCCATCGACACGCTAAGAAGAAGACTACATCCGTCACTGAGAACCGATAAGCACTTAGCTGATCATCATCAGACCTTCAAAATGTATCATGTAGTAGTATCCGTGCTCAGATCGATAAAATTTGAAAGCTAGGTAATTCTAGCTATATCCGTCACTGAGAACCAATTAGCACTTAGCTGGTCATCATCAGACCTTTAGAATGTAATATGTAGTAGCATCCGTGCTTAAATCGATAAAATTTTAAATCTAGGTCATGCTAACTACGTTCGTCACTGAGAACCGATAAGCACTTAGCTGGTTATCATCAGACCTTCAAAATGTATCATGTAGTAGCATCCGTGCTACAAGAACGACTACAATTGTATTTTGCTACAATTGTTTTATCGCTTTTAGCGATTAAAATCATTAAAATAATAACATACTTATCATAACATCACGCCTACTATTAGGTACACCTCTGCCTAACCCTTTGGGGATTACAGGCGCGATGTTATGTAATGTATGTTATTGTTTTAATAGTGTTAATTGTTTTATCGTTTTAATTATTTTGTCTTGAGAATTTCGTTTGATGGAAGATGGAGATCTGGATTACTGATGATGTCTCGTACCTAATGGTGGACTCCGAAGGTGGGTATAGGATCTCATTGACGGCACTGAGTAGAACCATCGTGTTTGGACTTATTTGAAAGAGCTCGAGGAGGCCTTGGAGACTGATGATACTAGCTACCTGATGGTAGACTCCGAAGGTAAGTATAGGATCTCATTGATGGCACCACGTGGAACCGTCGTGTGTGGACTCATTTGAAAGAGCTCGAAGAGGCCTTGGAGACTGATGGTGCCATTTACCTGATGGTGGTCATTCTAGCTATATCCGTCACTGTGAACCGATAAGCACTTAGCTGGTCATCATCAGCCCTTAAAAATGTATCATGTAGTAGCATCCGTGCTCAATAAGATAAAATCTGAAAGCTAGGTCATTCTAGCTATATCCGTCACTGAGAACCATTTAGCACTTAGCTGGTCATCATCAGACCTTCAAAATGTATCATGTAGTAGCATCCGTGCTCAATAAGATAAAAGCTGACAGCTGGAGCTTTCTAACTATATCCGTCACTGAGAACCGATAATCACTTAGCTGGTCATCATCAGACCTTCATAATGTATCATGTAGTAGAATACGTGCTCGGATAGATAAAATTTGAAAGCTAGGTCATTCTAACTACATCAGTCACTGAGAACCGATAAGCACTTAGGTGGTCATCGTCAGACCTTCAAAATGTATCATGTAGTAGCATTCGTGCTCAGTTAGCTGAAAGCTGGAGCATTCTGACTATTTCCGTGACTGAGAAGCGATAAGCAGTTACCTGGTCTTTATCAGACCTTAAGAATGTATCGTAGGAGTACCTGTGCTCAGTGAAATAACTAATGAAAGCTAGGTTATTACTTCATTAGTCAAAGTGTATAATTTATTATTAAATATTTTATTCATACATTATGATGTAGGTACTCCAAGAGAAACAACATATGTAAGGCAAATACGATGACCACTCTGCGACACATTTCTGTTCTTTGGTACGTTTTTCTGTAGTACAGTCGTTTGCCGGTAGGGGCCGAAAAATAAACAAAAGCCAGTACAGAGGTCAAATCGTCAAAGTCATCCACTGCTGTGTTCCCCTTAAGCTGTTGATCCCAGCAGCCATATAAAGATCTTTGGCAGTCGTTACAGGTAGTCAGTGACCTAAAAGTCTGACAATCAGTCTTACCAAAGGGTATCGTATTACCCAGTATTATCTGGGTTGTGGAGGTCAGGTAGGCAGTCGCTCCATGCAAAATACTGGTATTCAGCTGGATCCGGTTAGACTGGAAGCCGACCCCAACATAGTTGGGAAAAGGCTAGGCAGATGATGATGTACACACTAAATACATTACAGGATAAAACATTTAAATAGAAGAGCACACTGCTTACTTCATAAGAAATTTCTTCCAGCAGACCTGCAAGAGGAGACAAATGGCAAAATGTTCTACCGTGGCAGCAATAATCTTTGCGCTACAGGTATTACTTACTTTTATGTACAGAAGATTTTGTTCACATCGTGTATTAATAATGTGATAAAATTAATGTCTCACAAGAAGAACGACCGTTATTCAATTGGGAATCCGTGCCGTAACCGTACCGCAACCGTGCCGTATCCCGCTGTGCCCGGTTCGGTGATATCTTCTCTTGTTGGCAATTTTATTACCAGCTTGATTTAACGCGTTCCTAATTGTATTTCCAGCCAGTTATCAGCAAAAGTATTGCCATTAGCTGTTGCTACGGAAACCGTGAGTATTATACTTTATAATTTCATATTGCGAGAATGTCGTCAGGAGAAAAGAGCCAGAGATATGAGGGGAAAACTGGGAAAAAATATATTATTCCCAAAAATTGGCTGTGGGCCGGGGGTGTCAAATAGGTATATTTTCCAAGTGGTTAGTCAAATGCTGGAGGCTATTTACGAGAAAACTCAAAAGGAAACAAACACAAAAACGATGCTAATGTTTTTGAAACCCTCAGGAAGTTATTGTCTACAAAGAAAGTATTTGGATCGGAACAAAAACAAAAGGTTTTTTCCCGGAATAAATTATTGTCATTTCGGGACAACCTCCCCGTTGTTCCACTAATTTACTAAGTTGAAAAGTTTTAAAAGATTTCGAGGTAAAAATCGGTAGATGTAAAATATCGAAATGGTTTTATACAGGTAATATGCATAATAATATAAGGATAGTAAAAAAAGATGAAAAAAAGCATAATTTTACATCTGAAAATAGATATGGCACAATGAAAAATAAAAAATATGAAGTTTTCTTTTTCACGAAAAAGATGACGTATTATTTAATAAACATTTAAGTTAATAGTTTTAATTACTGACTTCCGTGTTATTATTTTAATTAGCGTGGCGATGCACGCCAACACTCGGTGTCTCGGTCTAACCCGTCGCTATGGATGTTTTACATTGAATACATTTTCATTTCACGATTCTAATTAAAACAGAATATTTGTTGGCAAACCTGATGTATTGTAAAACGTAGAAATTCTTGTTTGAAAATAAACTTTAAATCTCGTCTCACCGAGGAAGACCTGTATAAACTTCTGAACAAAACTTTGTAATTACAGATTAAATATTTTAAAATGAAGGAAGCGTTCGGAAACATAAACTTTGTGACTCGTTTTGTTAATTAACTGGGGTTCAAAGAATAACAGTGCAATTTTAATTAGTAAAGTATCTAGTACGTAGACGCCAGTAGAATATTTAAACGAAATCTGTTTGACTGCTATAACTGTTTTAATTTAAGTAGAGTAATCATTATACACTGACGATGATAGGAGGATATATAATCTGAAATGGTTTTGTGAAAAAGTGCTGTAAACAGTAGATGGCAGTGTTTATTTTGATTTTGACCACACGCTAAGTATTTTTGTTTTTTATGCCAATTAAACACAATTTTCTTTCTTTCCTTGTGCGACTATAAACAAAGCAGTATTTTTAATGAACTTCTTGTGAAGTCCTCAGTTAAAGTTCCTTCAGGGAGCGTTCAGAAACGTAATCATAGTCTACAATACCGATCAAATCTGAAGAAACATTTGTTAGCTGAGTATACCAACCACCAGTTCAGAAACCTGTCGTAAACTGACAAATCCGGCTAACCTAAGTGACATTACCTTACTTATTAAAGTAAGTACTCAGATGTAGGCAAATAAGTATGTGATCTAACTCCAATCAGAGCTCGGCAGTGCTCGTAAAACTTCGGCTCACCTCGTCATTTACGAGCGAGCATAATTTATGAGGTTACCTATATTGGTTCTACTGACACCGAACGGATATCTTTATGGGCTAGTAATATGTTTTTATGTTATGAAGGATCCTGTCGAGGCTGCGGGTTGTCCGCAAGGGATACCGCGGCCTCGACATGAAGGGCGAAGAAGGAACATGGGTGGTTTTTAGTCAGTAGAAGTCTGACACTCCCTTTCGTTTTGCCCAAGAGCGGGAGGGGTTATTTGATGATTTCCCACCCCCCCAAAAAAAAAAAAGGATGCTTGCACTCGAATGGCTGGAATATCATGGATAAGATTTAGCGAAGTTAGTTCTTTTTGGAGTTAGGCAGGACACCTAGTAAGGCGCAGTGTTTTCAGTTGGACTAAGGCTATCACCGAATGGCGTCCAAGAAGGCAGAATAGATATGGGTCGTCCAGCGGCAATATGGTCAGACGACATAGTTGCCTTCAGGGGAAAAATCAGGATGAGGCTAGCACAAAGCCGTGAAGATTGAAACAAGAAAAGATAGGTCTATACCCAGCAGTGGGTGAATTCAGTCTGTGGATGATAATGATGAACTCTTTTTGCTGGCAATTGTCAAATATATCCAATATTGTTATCCAATTTATTCTATAGGCATTCGTTCAATTTCAACATCATATAGAAATATTTAATAGGTAATTGACGATAAGGTGAGGTTGTTCGCAAGAGATACCGCGGCCTCGACATGAAGGGCTAAGAAGGAACATGAGTGCTTTTAGTCAGTAGAAGTCTGACACTCCCTTTCAGTCTGCCCAAGAGCGGGAGGGGTTATTCGATGATTTTCCACCCGCCAAAAAAAAAGGATCGTAGTAGGTGGTGTTTCGTAGTTTCTGCCTACTCCTCATGGCAAAAAAATCACGAGTTTTATGTTTGTGTTTTTTAATTGACGACAGAATCCGTTTTTTATCCTGTTCAGATTTAATTGACTGATCTTAAAAGAATATGTCATTCACTAAATTGCATCCTCGGTTCCTAAAAAATCTAATACATCTACTGGAAAAAGCAGAAATTTATTAAAACGATTATAAAATAAAATTTTACGGTCTACGAGCAATCACTATGCAGCTATAAAAAATAAACAAAAGCCGCTTTGTAATATTGGAATCGATTGAAATATTTAATTAAAAATCGGGATGAGCCGCTGTCGATTACTCCCACGCTCCCTCCGAGCCTCTCTGAGGTAACAATATTGAGCAGAGGCTGTATCTGAAATGTGTGTACTTCAGAATGATTAAGGGAAAATGATGTGGACGGTTTATGGTTTTCTTTTTTTTCCAATTTGGAATTCGAACGCGCGATTTCCTCTTATTATTTTTTATAGATGATTTAAAACAACGGTGGAATTGTGTTCGTATTTCAAATATCATGGGGCTTCCACGAACCAAAATGTCAACGTATAATATTTATTTGACAACTAGTTGATTATTTTGAATCTAACCAAATTTAAGCTCTGATGGTTACGTTTTTAGGGTTCCGTAGTCAACTAGGAACCCTTATAGTTTCGCCATGTCTGTCTGTCTGTCCGTCCTCGCTTAATCTCTGTGACCGTTAGCACTAGAAAGCTGAAATTTGGGACCAATATGTGTATCAATCACGCCGACAAAGTGCTAAAATAAAAATTGGAAAAAAATGTTTTATTAGGGTAGCCCCCCTATATGTAAAGTGGGAAGTGTTTTTTTTTTTAATTTTAACCCTAATGTGTGATATATTGTTGGAAAGGTATTTAAAAATGAATAGGGGTTTACTAAAATCATTTTTTGATAATGTCAATAATTTCGGAAATAATCGCTCCAAAAGTAAAAAACAAAGCGTCCCCCCCCCTCTAACTTTTGAACCATAAGTTTAGAAAATACGAAAAAAATCTGAAAAGTAGAACTTTATAAGGACTTTCTAGGAAAATTATTTTGAACTTGGATGGAAACAACAGATGGAAACTGCAGTTAACCAATATAATTTGGTCCCTGAATCGTATGAGCGCCTATACAATCCAGAGGTCAAGTTTCATTTGCCCGTATTTTTTTTTTAACTTCGTTTACATAATATTTTATTATCTACGGAACCCTACACTGAGCGTGGCCCGACACGCTCTTGGCCGGTTTTTATATGTTGGTTTATCCAATTACATTTTTTTTCCGTTTGAAATAATACCACAGCAAATATTTTCAGTACTTACACAAAAGATTTAATTTAAATTCTTGCTTATTTAGAGCTTTTAGAAAAAAAAATTACGCTTGTTCGTAAATGTAACTTTTTCAAACAATGTTTTTGTACGTGCACTCAGGCTTTGATAAAGTAACCGAGTTCGACAACATTGAAGTCTAAAGAAAATAATTCTTACGGCTTTATAACATTCCTTTGTTTCAACATTTTATGGTCTCTTATTAAATTACGGGACTAAGATCCCATGAACGCAGGTCTGGCGTTCATGGGATCTTAGTCCCGACATTATTTTATAACAGCTGAAACGTATTTTTGTGTAGATCCTTACTATATGGCTACCTTAACTGACAGTTTAACATACTTTAAAGGTGTCTGGCGGTGGTTTTCCACCACACAAAGTGGCCAAATCATAGGTACCAGCCAAAATAATGGCATTCAGCAGTATGCTGCTCTGTCCTATTTCTGTCCTGGTTCGTGTGTCCATTTTGGAAAACTATAGGTAGATAGATGGTTTTATGTTATGAATTTAAGACACAATATTGATTTATATGTTTTCACAGATTGGTATGTATGAGAAAGTAAAACACGGATTGAAAGTAAAGAAGAGGCAGTATAAAACAAAATAAAAACTTAATGGCCGATCAACGTCAATTTTGATTGCTGTAGGCTGAACTCCATGATTCCTTTGCCACGATTTACGAGGTCAATGCTTTGGTGGCCATTTTCTATTTATTAGTGTACGCAACGCAGGAAAGTAGACTTAATGAATTGAATGTGGAAATGATAAAAAAAGTGTTGTAGTATAATATTATTGTTATGTTATGTTGTTTAATAATTTAACTGATTTATGGCGCCAAAATAGTAGTTTGTATTCAATTACTAGCTGTTGCCAGCGGCTTCACCCGCTACAACTCGAAAATAATCCGACGGGTTGATAAAATCGGGATAAAAACTATCATATGTGTTAATCCAGGTTATAAACTAACTGTGTTCCAAATTTCATCAATCAATTCAATTTCAATAATCCAAATCCGTTCGGTAGTTTTTGCGTGGTGAAGACTGAACGTTTAAAGCAAATACAACATCACCTGCCTCGCTCTCTAACCGGATGTAGCTGAATACCAGTATTTTACATGGAGCGACTGCCTATCTGGCCTCCACAATCCAGTTTATACTGGGTAATACGATACCCTTTGGTAAGACTGGTAGTCAAGACTTTCAGTTCACTGAGTACCTATAACGACTGAAAAAGATCTACATAATATATGGCAGCCGGGAAAAGCTTAACGTGATTTCCGAGGCACGGAGAAAACTTGGTATATTATATAATGGGAGGTCACCCATCTATAGACCAACCTAGGCAAGCGCTTCTTAAGTTAAAGATCGACCCGAGTGGCAGTTATTATTAAGTAAAAAAACATTATTTAAGTAAAATGTGTGAAAAACAAAAAAATGCTGACGAAGACGATTTGATTGGCACACAAGTGACAAGTTTTTTGTTATAATTATTATAGTTAGCCTATATTATCCCACTGCGGTACAAGGGCATCCCTCTTTTCCAATTTTCAAAGATTTATGTAAAAATTTTGACGTAAAACTATCATTTTTTAATATTGTAACACGCTGCCTTATATGATATTAAATTAATACTAAGTATGACGATGATTTTAGGCTACTATGAACCTACATACCTACGTATATTACAGTATCTACGTAATAAACACAGTTAGTTTGCTTCCATACAGCATCCTTATGTAACATTACAAAGAAAAACAAGATTGTATCTCAGTAGAATGTACGTCTGTCGCTACAATAGACTAAAACGATGTTTATTACTTCCTATTCTATGTCAAAACAAATATATTTTTCTAGATCTCCGTAGTTTGTCTCATCATGAACATAATTCATGCAGGAATTGTTTGTCATATTGATTCCGACATAGGTAGGTATTTACGTAGGTACCGGTCTTACTAGTAATTTTGGCGAGTACTAGCTGAGTTGTGGAGGTCAGCAGAGCTATTGCGTATTTTTTTAAATGTCAGTGGCTATCATAGTGTCCATCGATTAACTGTCAAATGTTTCCATTTTGTACCAAACCATAACCATTTGACAGTTAATCGATGGACACTATGATAGCCACTGACATTTAAAAAGATACGCAATACCTCTGCTGGTGCGCATTCGCTCCATAATAAATACTGGTTTTTAGCTGCATCAGGTTAGACTGGAAGGCGACCCCAACATAGTTGGGAAAGGCTAGCCAGATTTCAATAATTATATTGTGCAAGGCTTGCGCCTTGGACAATATACTTAAAAAAAATAGAGCAAATATTTAAAAAGATCGAAATAAGTTTAGGGAGAATAGAAAAGATTTGGAGTGTACGTAGTTTAGTGGAGTCTGGGACTGTGGCTCAGGTAAAACATACAGGGTGAATGATGAGACGGAGCAGTAAGGGTAAGTAAAGTAAGTACTTGTGTGGCTACACGAAAATGTTCTAAGGAATCGTCCTTTAGTTTTTAAGTAATTGCTAACTGCATTTATAGATTTTCAAACATTGATACTGTTTTGTACGAAAGACTGAATCAAATCTTCATTTGAAGATAAGTTACATACACTCACGCTACTAGTAAATAATTAGAAATGCTACCTGGTTCAATGGTGGAGGAGCTCGTGGAACTGCCACTCGGGTCGATCTTTAGGTAAAGCTGTGCTTGCCTACGTCGGTCTGTGGATGGGTGACCGCCTGACATACCGAGTTTCCTCCGTGCCTCGGAAAGCACGTTAAGCTGTTAGTCCCGGCTGCCACATATAGATCTTTGGCAGTCGTTACAGGTAGTCAGTGACCAGAAATTCTGACATCCAGTCTTACCAAAGAGTATTGTATTACCTAGTATTAACTGGGTTGTGGAGGTCAGATAGGCAGTCGCTCCATGTAAAATACTGGTATTTAGCTGAATCCGGTTAGACTGGGAGCCGACCCTAACATAGTTAGGAAAAGGCTAGGCAGATGATGATGACCTGAGTTCAATAATGCCTTCAAAAATACTTTAAGTTGATTGAAAAAACTCTATCTAACTGAACAATTCTAACAAAAAAAAACTTTCCACATTCCTAGCACCTTCCGTCCCGCCTAGAATAAAACTTTGATAGTACAGAACAGTGTACTCACACGTACAGATTCTACTAGCTAAAGTAAAGGCAAGTTGACTGCTGCGCTACGTGTCGCGGGTTCGATCCCCGCACGGAACAAATATTTGTATGGCCTACAGATAGTTGTTTCGGGTCTGGGTATTTGTATATATGAGTTTAAATGTTTGTGAACGCACCCACGATACAGGAGAAATTCCTAGTGTGGGACAACGTTTTTTTTTTAAAGAAAATACCGCTAAGCAACAACATATCGGCTTGTTAGCCTTTTAAATTAGCGTCCACGGGTAGGTAGCATTACTTTGACCGCCAGACAGCCTTGAGCGGGTGATCATTCAAATTTGCTCGTGAATTTATTCATATTTAGCAAGTTTAATGTCCTTCTAGCGAAGTAGACGCTCTCCGTTGTTAAAACATGACATAGCATCACGCCTGTATGCTTCGAAAGTTTAGACAGAGGTGTACTTAGTAGTACACCTATCCCATATTTCGCTAGTTATGTATAAGGGTCGTTCCATTTTTTTTTGAGATAAGCCCGCCATTTCATATTTTCAAGAACCAAAAATAAGATTTCTAGTATTTGTAATCAAAAACATTACCTGTCCTTGCCATTACTGCCTGCTGGTCTAGTGGTCGCAAGCGCGACTGCTGTGCATGAGGTCCTGAGTTCGACTCCCAGGTCGGGGTAAGTGATATTGGATTTTTTTCCATCAGGAATTTTTCAGTCGCAGCCACGGAGTTTTAAACTGTAACCTGTTGGTACATGGTACATAACCTGCGAAATGTGTGTGTACTAATGAGTACACCACTACCTACCCCTTACAGGCGTGAAGCTATGTGTTCAATAAAAATATATAGGTATCTACCAAATCAGTTCTTTAGCCATGTTGTTTTCATCATTGATTTCTTTATCTCCGCCCGGAATGGGAAAAGTAAAGCTACTAACTTTTCCTTTCAGAGTAATGTGGCAGTCATAAAATCACCTGGACAATCTTTTACGAGCCTCGTTGGGATGCCCATCAAATAAAATCAATAGTATTTATGTACTTATTTAGCTTTGGGGGTACAATGACGTCCTTGATCTTTTTAGAACTTTGTGATGGAATTGGGAAATACTGAAAAGTTATAATTGTTTATGTGTTTATAACACATCAACACTGTCTAGGGATATTTTGGATTTACTCAATTTACTCAAAATGTATTAAAAATAGCATATAACATGTATATATTTTTATAAAGCCCATTTATCAGACTACACTCCAGAATAAAAGAAAACAATGTTTTTTTGCGTAAACAAATTTTTATTCAAATAAAGAAAAAACATGAAATAATGGTAAAACTAACAACGAATGTGTTTCTCAAGAAAAAATTACAAATAAGGAAAAAATAATTTATTGTTAACAGTTCTGTGAAAAATCAGTAGTCAGTAAAACCACCCATGACGTTAATAACGGTCCTGCAACGGTTTTTCATGCTTTGGATTAAGTTATCCAAGTCTTGCTGCGGTATATTGTCCCAGGTCCGGCTAAGATGCAAAAAAAGTTGCTAACGTTTGCAGGAAAATTCCTCAAAGCCCTTCTTTGGAGCATGTCCCACGCGTGTTCTATGGGGTTAAGGTCAGGCGATTGAGCGGGCCAGCCTAAGACCGATACGTCGTGCTCCTGCAACCAGCTCGTCACCACTCTCGCTGTGTGCGGACGGGCGTTATCATGCATGAGCGTGAATTCTTGGCCCATTTGTAGTCAATGGGGGTAGATTATTGGTACTAGCACCTCGTTACGGTACTTTTAAGCCGTCATGGTGTTTCTGATCCAAACGAGGTCTGTTCTTCCACCAACACGAATTCCCGCCCAAACCATAATTGTCCCGCCGTGGTATGAATGGACTTCCTGAGGATGTTGCAGACGGCTCTCACGACCAGGAACTCGCCAAACACGCACTCTACGTGTATCGGGATGGAAACCGAACCGGGACTCATCGGTAAACAGCACTACAGATCACTGGTTTTCTTCCCAGAGCAAATGTTCACGAGCCCACTCTAGTCGTCGTCCACGATTTCCTCTGCGTAGTGCTGGAGTACGAAGCGGTCTGCGAGCATGAAGGTTAGCTTCATGCAGCCTTCTCCTCACAGTTTGGTCACTCATAAGCAACTGGTGCTCTGACTGGAGCCTCTAAACCAACTGCATGGCCGTAACATTTGGTTGTCTTCACGCGGCAACTTGCAAAAATCGGTCTTGTCGTTGAGTGGTTATGCGCTTCCCACCTTCACCAGTAGCACGATAACGTGATCATAACCTTGATATCACGTTTTGTCTTGTTCCAAACTCCTCAGCAATACTCCGTTGATTAGCCCCAGGTTGGAGCATGCCTACTGCAATTAACATTTCTTCTCTAGTTAAATGGCGCCGCTGCATGATGCACACAATAACATTAATTTGGAATTAACCGATAACTTGTTATAAAACTTAAATTGGACACAAAAAAATAGCCACAAACTACTGTAGGTAAATGAAAACTTCGGACTTCGCTACCATTATGCCGCGTAAATCTTTTGTTTTAATGTATTTTTTCAAATTCAAATTTAGAATCGTTCAAAAAGGCTTACAAAATAAACTTTCTTCAAAAGAATTTAACAGTGGCCAGTATTTTTTGAGTTTAAGAACTTTATACAAAATATCCCTAGACGGTGTTGATGTGATATATAGCCAAGTCAGAGGTAAATGAGAAAAGTTGAAAGTAGAAAAACTTTTTTGCAAAACAAAAACCAACTTCAAAAACACAAAAAGTAAAAAACACAAAATCACAAAAAAGAGAAAAATAAACTGCAAAAGAAAAATCTGCTTCTGAAGTCGGTGACATTTGTTTGTTTGATTTCGTTTTTTTTGCCACCGACTTCTGAAGCTAATGACAATGGGACCACCTCGGGAGTATACTCTTTCAAACACAAAAAGAATTTTGAAAATCGGTCCACAATTGACAGAGATATGCGCGGACATACAAAAAAAAAATACATACACACGAATAGAGAACCTCCTCCTTTTTGGAAGTCGGTTAAAAAATAAGAATAGTTGGTCGCTGAGTTGAACACAAGACAATTAATTTTTTTGTTGTTATAAGCTTTTGTATTATTGATTTGTGACTGTGGTCAGTCGTAGTATTGGCTTACACCTTTTGTATCGAGTATGGTCCTTCTAACTAACCAATCAGACAGATGTGTGGCTGGGGAGTTTGTTCCGCCACTTCTTCTTTCCAACTAAAACACTAGGAAGTGTCGAAAGGTGGGCGTTTTGGGGGACTGTCCCTTGTAAATAAGTAAAGTAAATTTTGACGTTCGAAAAGTGTTGATTATCAGCCTAGTTTGAATAAATGACTTGTAACGTAGTACGTTACACTTCTCAGTTATTAACATAATTAGCATAATAACAATAAAAACACATCAAAAATGCAATGTTTACATTCATGTGTCAACTGACAAGGACGAGCCACAGATAAAAATAAGTAGTGCGGTGACAATCAATACTTACTAAGAGCCAGATAATGCATAATATCGGTCGCGCAAGTGAGGATTTGTCTACGGCTCGCATATGTCCCATCGCTATTTAGGCTGCCAACTCCATCTTTTCGTTTGAGATAAGGAATTTTAGTCCCGAAGCGATCACACGTCTCACCAGATCCTAATTGTCCAGTGAATTACACACGTGTCTTAACTCGCCATTATCCGGGCCTAAACATAACTTAATCCGAATTATTCTCCGCCATCGAGCATTTAAATTCGGTGTCTTTGAAAACCCCATACTGGGGTCCAAGGTTCCGGCTGACGTCCCCAGCTACACCCGTCAGTTCGGCTGCACATCAGCGGCTACTGGAACTCATTTTGGTTCCGTCGCCTGTTCCGCCATCCCACCGTTGGGCATACCTGCCACGTGGGCCGCGTCGAGATACATCGGGTCGACACCGACACCTGAGCCCTGGTGTCTTCCAGCGTGGCACCTCGCTGCGGGCATCGCCACGCCGGCTATCAGGGCAGTACAGCTGTGCTCCCTACAAGACAATCTTTGGGTTTGTGAACCACAAACTTGCCCACACCCCTTTTTTATTGTTTAATATATTTTATGTTGACGAGGTTACGTGGTCTTATTTTATAACCTGCGCCACGTACACCCTTTCCGTCACAGACTTTTGATTTTGATTTTAAATAGGCGGCATATTAACTCTTACACCAGGTTATGTGCTTACCACACGATAAAGAACGAAAGAAACTAAGGATATAAATATTTTAGTAAGGTATTAACGACGATTCGGTCGAGAATTACAAAGTCTCTCATAGAGCATTATTACTGACATACCATAACTTTCGTATGAAGTACCCCATCAGCATCATCTTCCCGCCCTTGTCCTACTGTACGTGGGTTAGTCAAAGTCAAAGATTTATTTGCAAATAAATATGGTTATAAAAGTTCTTACAAAAGTAGTCATACTCCATCATAGCATAGTGACATGCAATTTTTTGGAATATAATTAAATTGATCCAAAATGTGTTTTTTCCATGCTCCTCCGTCTACCTGTCACGCTATTATTTACTCCTTTTCCTTTCATATTATTCCTCACACGATCCATCCCTCATTTCCTTGCCATCCACTCCCTCTCCATCCATCAACACTTTAAATATTCATCAGTCTTTAAGTCAAATGTGATTGAAGTACATTTAAATACCCCGTCCTTGGGGAAAGATTCAAAAGAAAATAATTTACTTTGATTTCTGTTTACACGTACGCACATTATCCCATTACGTATATAGGCCTAGAAAGTGTCTTTTCCAGTAATATTCCAGTACTATAATTATATATGCTAACAAAAACATGCCTAAAATTCGCTTGGAAACAATGATAAAAACATTTCACCTATAAACAAAAAGAAGCCAACAGCGGGTCCTTTTCCCTCTATACGTCACTTTGACTTACAGATAATAAAATTATATTCAACTCTGAATGAAACACTCGATGCCTTTGTTCAAACAAGACTGTTCCTTTTAATTGAATTTCGGCTTAATTACTTTAATTAAGAATCAGATTCGCTCTTTTACTTCGCCTTAAGTATATTTGTGTACTATATTTTCTTTTTCCTCTTTTTTCTTATTAAAGCATTAATGTTGGTTTTTTATTAAGTCTTGAAGTTTGTTGGGCGCATTCTTTTTGTATTTTTATGGGACCGTAATAATATATCTTGAGTCGTTTTTCCCCAATACTGATCAGCTATAATACATTCTATGGTACTTTGGAATGAGTATGCTATGCTCGCATGTGGCATATTGATACAGTGATGTGGGTCAAACGGTTATCTAAAATTCTAGATAGACCCTGCTAGTTTACGGTTCGTCTAACATAATACAAGTTGATTTTTAGCCACCGTTCAAATTCTGACATATTATTAGACATATTATTATATTATTATTATTCATATTTGGCGAAAATCATTGAATACGTGTTTTTTTCTTATAATATCACTTAATACAAAAATATTGAGATATCACATGAGATATGAAAATTTTAAGGATCGATTTTTTTTTTCAAAAATTGGTGTTGGTGAATGATACCAAATGCCTAGAAAAAAATTGGACGGTGACTAAAAAATCTTCTTGTATACAGTGAACAATTGTACCAGTAAGGATCGTAGCGGGTAGCGTTCTGTAGTTTCTGCCTAATCCAATGGGAAAAATGTGAGTTTTATTGTTTTTTTTTTAAATTTATTTTTTTATGTACTTTCAACGTACCTTCAACATCATCATTATCAACGGTAGCCTTGTTAACCTTTGCTCAGCCTAACCCTCTTTTACAATCGTGTTGCCCTTATTTGTATGAGTCATCTCATCCATACCAGCATATTTATATAAAAGTATAATAGCTAAGTTCTATACAAAAAACCAATTCATATAAATAATAATTTCACAGACACGTATTGTATTCAGAAAAGTGGTTCTTATTCACAGAGCCTTTTGTATGTTTTCTCTCATTTTGAATACGATACATTACAAACCCTTACAGAGGGGGTGAGTAAGTAATCACTTTGGTAGGTTGGTAGCTACTTAGGTTGTCACCCCGCAGTAAAAGTGTGGGACCATCTGCTATAGTTCTCACCGTCACACAATAATAATGTTTATGGGGAAGACTGCCCTTGTTTTATTGTGTACACTTTCTATCTTGTTTGTATAGGTACCTTTGTTTTTTCGCTTTTTTTTGGCGGGTGGAAAATCATTAAATAACCCCTCCCGCTCTTGGGCAGAGCTAAAGGGAGTGTCAGACTTCTACTGACTAAAAACCACCCATGTTCCTTCTTAGCTCTTTATGTCGATGCCGCGGTATCTCTGGCGAACAACCCGCAGCCCCGATGGGAAGTATAGGTATAGGTAAACTCCCCTTTTATTCTAGGCCTTATTAAAATCCATTACTTGATACCATAATGCGTTAAAAGATCTTATAAATATCTTTGTTTCCATCTCTGTTTAGATTTCCATCTCTGATATTTCATTTGCAATGTTAAATACACTTTTGCAATGTTAAGTGAGGTAATGAAAAATACTAGCTGTTGCCCGGGACTTCGTTAGTGTGGAATTTTCCATGTGTAAATTTGAGAAAAAAAGTCTGGTGCTGTAATTTAGAATCTAATCTATCTCTGTGTCAAATTTCATACAGATCGGTTCAGCCGTTCCGGCGTAATTTAGCACTAACAAACCTACATCCATTCATCCAAACTTTTGCATTTATAAAATGATTAGTATAAGTGTATACAGCCTCTTAGCTGGTTGCGAGGCTAGCCTGCAAGTCGTACATAATCTAGCCAAATAGGGTATCCGTGATCCATTCCAAACAAATTGCCATTGTGGAGCTCTGCAAGATATGCGTCACCTCCTGTCCCACCCATCCTGCACAATCACTTGCACGTTTAATCAATTCAATCGAAGCAAATATTAGAGCTGTGCAGGTGGCTACACACTGGTGTAACATAATTTGAGTTCCTCGACACGTAAAGAAGAATTGCAAATTGAAAAATAAGCTCCACTACCTACACATTCACCTACATTTGTTGATTAAAACCAGACCTTCAATGTTCTCAATACAATCTACGAGTGCATTGCAGAGTGAGATAGAGTTGTGTATTCCTCTAAAGCCGAGAAAATTATTGTAAGCCGAGAAAGCAATCCACTTAGACATCTGCGCTCTCCGGATATTACGTTTGTATCGGATGGTGACACCCTTAACGCGGTTTCCGTTGGCCAACCACCTTGGCCGCAAATATTGTTGGTTATGGCTGTTTCTGCCGATATCTTATACTAAAATACTTCTGTATTTTTAAAAAACTAAAATGATCATGATTTGTTATAGTTACTAAAAGAGAGAATCTACAAAGTGTCATTGAAATAATGAAAAGCTTTTAAAAATAACGCCATAACATCACGCCTGTAATCTCCAAAGGGATAGGCTGAGGTATAGTACACATTTTGTTTAAGTCCCATGTAATATGGGGCGATACTATTGCCATCAACCGGGCACAAATCTAGACTCCGTGGCTGCTGGTTTTTCCATCACGAAAACCAAAAACAATTTGCCTGACCTGGGAATCGAAACCAGGACTTCATGCTCAGCAGTCGCGATTGCAGCCACTGGAGCAACCAATTAAAAAAAAAAATAATTAACCAATAATAAACACAGATAAAACAGTTAATTACTGAAACAGCAGCTAACCAAACAAAAAAAGAAAACATTCAACCAGAAATTACAACGTTCGAACGTTCGAAATTCGGGAAATTCACATCTAGCAAAGACTTTGATGGCCGCATAAATTCGGCACAGTATTCCTGTATTCGGCATCGCTCCCATTTCCAATATTCGGCTACTCGATGGGGACCGATTAAAATTTCAATTAAAATGCACCGCGCTGCTAACACATGGTTTAGACTTGTTTATTGTCGCATACAATGTTCTAATTAACTATTTAATGTTTTGTTTTGACTTTAGCTTGGAGATTGTTGAAGGTATAGAGTTACATGATATTTTGTATTTTTGATGAAGGAAGGCGTGGAGAGTTAGCTGCGGGTTGTTCCAAAAGCCTGTATATGTGGTATAAGAAGGAACATGGGTGGTTTTTAGTCAGTAGAAGTCTGACACTCCCTTCCGCTCCGCCCAGCAGGGCTATTGCGTATCTATTTAAATATCAGTGGCTATCATAGTGTCCATCGATTAACTGTCAGTTTGGTACAAAATGGAACCATTTGACAGTTAATCGATGGACACTATGATAGTCACTGAAATTTAAAAATATACGCAATAGCCGGTAGCGCCCTGCTGGGCGGGAGGAGTCATTTGATAATTTTCAACCTTCAAAAAAAGGGCGTTGAGAGTTTGGTCGTGTTTTGCTTACGTGTGAACAAGGAGAATTTACAACTTTTTCGTGTACACTTAGAAAGATTAAAATCGATTTTGTCGTCAAATTACGGTTTCTACTTAGAGATAAGACTTATTTCGTGTGTTGGGGAAAACGTAAAACGTTAATCAATCCATACAGTAAGAGAAAAACACTTTTAAAACTTGCTACGTGCTGCTGTTTATGCACCATCTCTTCCTACTAATTTGTACGCCGCGATATGTGGCTAAACATGTTAGAACTCTGTATCACATTCTTATCTTGCATGCAATGTATCATGTGCACCATGTTTAACCAATAAAAATTTACTTACTCACATTTCATTAGTCGAGACTCATCATCTGCCTAGCCTTTTCCCAACTATGTTAGAATCGGGTTCCAGTCTAACCGGATGCAGTTGAATACCAGTATTTTACATGGAGCGACTGCCTATCTGACCTCCACAACCCAGTTAATACTAGGTAACACGATACCCATTGGTAAGACTGGTTGTCATACTTTCAGGTCACTGACTACCTATAACGACTGCCAAAGATCTATATATCGCAGCCGGGACCAACAGCTTTACGTGCTATCCGAGGCACGGCGGAAACTCGGTATGTAATGTGCGGCCACCCATCCACAGACCAGCCTAGGCAAGCGCGGCTTAACGTTAAGATCGACCCGAGTGGCAGTTGTTATTAAGACACGAGCTCCTCCACTCGATTACTAGAGACTGCACGTAATAAAATAAATCATATTTCATCTATCTAGTGAAAATTAAAAATATATTTTATGAAGAAATAATCGAACAATTTTGCATTACTTAAAAAGCGAATTTCTGTGTATTGTTGATAGTATTATTAATGTTGAGAGGGCTTAAATAAGCTACTCCACGCGAAATTGCCTTTAATGCTCTTCAATATCTGATGATTTACAGTACCACTTTACTTTATAGCTGAATTCATTCATAATAATTTATCGTAATTTTCATCATCAATTGATTTAATGGGCCATGTAATGACAACAATCAGTTATATTTGTGATGAGATTTAAATGACTGTTGAGTAATCCCTAATAGTTGTGTTACCTACTATCACAAGGGTATTATGACAATTTTGTGTTGTACAGTCGTGTTAAATATCGAAAATGATTTCAAAAAACATTCAACAGACGAATCAATAAAATGTATCCAGTAAAACTAAACGTTTAAAACGTTCTCTGTACCTTCGTAACAACCGTTTTTAAAAAAAAAAAAAAAACCATACTGCGATCGCCAACCCGCCTGCCAAGCGTGGCGATTATGGCAAATGCCCCCCTTCTGCTGGAGGCTTATGTCCAGCAGTGGACGTCTTAAGGCTGAAATGATGATGATGAAAACTAAACGCGATCCAAACATTTTAATTCAATAAAGGCATGTTAGTATCATTATTGAACGTAGATCCACGCGAGACACAATGGCTTTTTAATTGTGTCTAATTACACGATATACGAAAGGTTCAACACATTTCAGTTCCGAATTTTATGTAGGTACTAGCATCGCCCGCGACTTCGGCCGCTAAATTTTTTTGGATCCAACAAAGAATTTATTGTAAAACCCTCATTTTGTATTCTTTAAAGGCTTGAAGCCCTGCAATAGCTGCATGCAATGAACTTTAGTGCTGTGGAGACAAGCTGTTTAGACAGCTGATCAACAGATTTAGACTGTAATTCTTGTGCTATCTTGGCCAAGACAGACTTGAACTTTGTGAGCTCAACTTGAGAATTGTCTCTGAATAATTTGCGGACCCTTTCTTGATTTGCGGTTTCGATTATTTTAGAATCTTTCATCCATTGCATCAAATTGTCAACATCACTTTTTCCAGCTTTTTCGAATTCTTTGAATACGGCATCCATGTTACAACCCCCCATTTTCCTTTTTTTAAGTTTTTTTTGGTAATTTATTAGAAAAAATATTTTACATAAGAATTTTGCTTACAAAGCCAGGAAACAAATATGAAAAATAATGTATTTTTCTATCGTTGTTTCATTTTTAGAATTCAGTCATTAGTTCCAGAGCTTACTTACAAACTTGCAAACTAATTTTACCTCTTAAAAATGTTAGTAAAGACTAGGTATTGCAATAATGATTTTTAATAAATAATTTTGAATGATCTTAATTTGCTAATCGACGTATCTGACTTTACCGAGCTGTTATAGGTACATAGCAAATGTCTAATGTCTATTGATAATGATGAGATTAGATGTCTTTATTGGTGATAAGCAACACTTTTTTAGAACTTCATAAAAGTAATCGCTAGAAAATCTAAATTGTCATACCAGTTGTATGGGCCTGGTAGAAAATATAACGTTTATGACCTTTTAAAGAGCACTTGAAACAGCCATATTTCTGTCAATTGGCATTTAAAAAAAAAATCACGTAAATCGAATCATAAATCTCGGCGTAATCGGTGTACATACATAGAAAAAAAAAAAAACATACCGATCGAATTGAGAACCTCCTCCTTTTTGGGAAGTCGGTTAAAAATACAAATGATTAAAATAACAGACATACTGTAGGATTCATAAGTTTCGACTCTTAACGGTCACTACAAGCCAATGGTTCTCCATGTAAATAAATATATAAAAATAATAATAATATTTTATTTCACCACAAAAATATACAATAAAATAATTATTATATGGCATGGAGAGCCATTGGTTTGCTTAATGCTTGCATATTTCCAAGTTTACAGTTATTCGACTGTAGCAACACAAACAGTAGTTACCTTATTACTTGACCAATATCTAATTACTTATATAATTGTAGATAACGCAACACACGATTCGAACAGCTGATAGAATTATTTAACGAGCCTTATCGTAAATAAATAATTAATGTAATGATTGTTAGCTATGCATGTCAGTAACCAACAATGATAACATAACATAATTTTTCTTTAATCGATCTAAAATATGTACATTGCTAATGTAAATTAGTTTTCCGTCCTTGACTGATAAAGTTCTTGTAGCGCATAGTCTAAAAAGGTCCAAACGTCCAAACAAATAATTAATGAAGAAATTGGAGACTTGACATCACTTACCGACAGACATTATGTGAATAAGGGTACGTAACGTGTACACCTATAAAATGTAAAAAGGTCCACACCGAAGCCGAAAGGCAATTGATCTCCAATTCTGGCAATTGACGGCACGGTTGGTGCAGTGGCTGAGCGATTGGACTGCTGCGCTGCGTGCCGCGGGTTCGATCCCCGCACAGAGCAAATATTTGTATGGCCTACAGATAGTTGTTTCGGGTCTGGGTGTGTTTGTGTATGTGAGTTTAAATGTTTGTAAACGCACCCACGATACAGGAGAAATTCCTAGTGAGGGGCAACGTTTTTAAAAAAAGAAAGAAAAGAATTAACCATACTTGGGAATCCCAACTAGAAAGTTACGTTAATTTTTCACAAGTTAAAAAAAAACCTACAAGTAATGTTATTACTTTAAATATTATATGATTCATATAACATTCAATGCCAATGTCATTCTATCAGACCAATGTTTTGAGTACAATTTGAGTCCTATCGTAAACCGTGATTATTCAATACTAAAAATGTCGTAAAAAAAGACGTAGTTCGATGTACAGAATGCTTGGTTGTAAATAAAGCCAAATACCTTTGCTAGCTGTTGATAAATATGTATAATTAAAAAAAATACAAGCCTATGACAACAGAATATTTACTGTCCATACTCTTTTAACAAATCTTCCCAGAATTGTACTTCATCCTTTTCAGGCGCTACATCCGCTGTTAGCACGTTTCCGATGTTGAGGTAGTCTTGTTTCTCCAGAGTGTAGGGCTCCCATTTTGCACCCAGGGAGTCATCGGGAGTCGGGTTCCTGAAATTGCAACATAGTAGGCTTAATTATATTTATATTTATAGCATACTGGTGTGACTGTTGGACTCTCAGAAGTTATAGATCTCGAGTTGACGGCACGGTTGGCGCAATGGCTAAAGAATTAGACTGTTCGATCCCCGCACGGAAAAAATAGCCTACAGATAGTTGTTCCGGGTCTGGGTGTTTGTGTATGTGAGTTTAAATGTTTGTAAACGCACCCACGATACAGGAGAAATTCCTAGAGTACCCGCAACGCATTTTTTCAAAAAAAGAGGAAAAAAAGATAGTTCGACGCTAAGATTCGCACCACTGATTATTATTATTCATGTGCGTATTGTATAATTATCACTTGCGTCGGCGAAGGAAAACATCGTGAGGAAACCAAACCAGCATGCCTAAGAGATATTTCTCGACTGCATGTAAAAGCCAAGTCAGAGAACCTGTGGGCGGATTGAAAACTCTTACACAAGTTTAGGCACTAATCACACGAAAATGAATGATTTGATGTTTTATTATAGGATCAATAACACACGAATAACACTAACTAAGCGACAGCTAATTAAAATGCACTGTTTGATTTTCTGGGAGAGTTGACATTCCAAAAATATTTCGGCATTAATTTACGTGTTTCCTAGTGAAAGTGTAAACGGTCATAAAGTTATAAAACTTATAGACGACTGCCTTAAATTCTACTATCTCATTATCTCTGTTCAGTGTACTATATCTAATTGTAACAACAAACAAAATGTTGCCAACTTTAACTTTTGTTTTCAAAAATTACGTATTTGAAGAAAAATATCTGGCAACTACTTATATTCATGTATGACTCACCCAGTTTTAGCAAAGTTGGTCCAAAGTTTAGTAACTCTATCAATAAGTTGAAACGTTGCAGAGTTAACATCCACCTTGGTTGGCATCAATTTAGCGTTAAAGATATACATCAAATCATCGGCATGACAAGTGACTGGTTTACTTCCAACCAATGGCCCAAGTCCACGTACATGAACGATAACGTTTCTCTCAGATACACAAGTGAATTTATACAAATAAAACTTGTTTTTCTTTCTGGGTGCTGCGAGTTTCACCCACTGTATTGTAGGGAACACGAACATCCCCATTGAAAGGTAATCCACCCATCTCTCCCACCCTTCGGGGATCTTGATCTGGTCACCAAAATAAAACTTTCTGATCTTCTCTCCAATTTCCAGTTGTTGGTGCATCGGTAATTTGTATGACAGTAATTTTGAAACAAACAGTTCTGGAAAGTGTTTTGCCGCTTCTAATGCCTTGTTAATACTTTCTGCGCTCTCTGCAGCAATGAGCCCTTCATGTGAGGTAAATCCGGTCATAATATCCACTCCTTCATGAACACCTTTAGATATTACATCAACCATGTCTCCATAGAAAAATCTCTCTTGACCAAAATCACTTTCATCTACAATACTAAAGAAAATGTCCGATGCTCCCTTTTTGGCTTCGGCTAACGTGATAGGTACTTTTACATCGATCAGATTCTCAATCGGTTGATCTTTAAAGAAATTGTATAATTCTTTGCCATCCTCTGATGTGCATCCCAGTTGTCTCGCTAATGCTAAGGCTCTGTCGCGGGGTCTTACAGCCTGTGCCCAATCACAAAGAGTAGTACCACTTTGAGCGATAGCTCTCCTGAATAAGCCTTTCGACATTGGAGATATTAAGAGGTAAGAAATACTAGCCCCGCCAGCACTTTCTCCAAATATGGTTACGTTTTTGGGATCACCACCGAAACTAGCAATGTTTTTGTTGACCCATCTCAGGGCTTGGACTTGGTCCTTCATCCCAGCGTTACCGGGTACTTCTGGTGTGTTCAGGGACAGGAAACCAAGTACTTCAAGTCTGTAGTTGATTGTGACGACAACAACTCCTTGTCTCAATAGGAACTCGGGTCCATAGAAGTCATCATCACCACCGCCACAGATGAATGCTCCTCCGTGAACCCAGAACATGACAGGTAGAGGTGTTTTGGGTTTGACGTTTGGTGTGTATACGTTAAGGTATAAGCAGTCTTCTTCTCCTAATTTTCCAGTGTTTGTGAACATGTCGTTTTGGTAACATTTCGGTCCAAATTCCTTGGCGGAACGAACTCCTTCCCATGGTTTTGGTGGCTGCGGTGCCTGTGAATAAATAAAATTATTAGGCTATGTTTTACAGAATCTACTGTGGTTATGCCCAGCAGTGGGTGAAGTCGGGCTCTGGATGATGATAAATGTTGTTAAAATTTAGTAGACTATCGCTAGTTATGTACTATATTTAGGGTATCATTTTCCTTAATACTTTTTCTAGCGATCTGCGAACGAGTTCTAAGATATTGTGTTTATGTGTTTATATTTTTTTAAATTGCTACAACGCAATTAAGATATTAAAAATAATGTAGGTATAACAAAACTAGATGCCTGTACTAGGATAAACCTAATTCACCGGCGTTACGTGTTCTTAATAATAACTATTTAGACAACAGATTTAGATGATCTTATACTCTATTAATTTCAATAGTTAATTTTATGCTATTACAATAGTATCAGCAAAAGGTATCATAAACAAGTTACACTCGGTCAAGTACAAATTACAAAAATCATGGTCACGGTATGAAGGTCATGCGTTTAAATATCGTTTGATTAAAAAAAAAAAATGCAAGCAATCTTGACCTCGAATAATCGAGATGGAGATTCCAGTTTACTGTTGCTTTAATTTAATTGAATGTTAATATAACTGATACATTATGAGCACCCTCTCCCTCTCCTAGAGAGGAGGCCTGAGTCCCTGCAGTGGGAACATTATAGGCTGTAATTATGACCACTTCAAGAAGTAAATCTAAGTCAAGTCATTAATATTTAATCAGTATTTATTCTGATAATGATTATAATCAACAAAAGTTGTTACTAACGTAAAACTATTGTACGTCACGTACGACGATAATCTCAAAACATGAATGTCGGGTCGTAAGTAACACGATTTATTGGATTGTGTGAATGAGGTCTAATACCTTGAACCGAAGGTCTCCTATTGGTGGCTGCGCATAGGGGATGCCCTTGAAGTAGCTGAAGAACGTGCCTCCATACTCGTTGTGCACCAACTCTCCCTCCAGCAAACCCTCACTCACTTTCACTTGTACCATCGTCCACGTTCTGTTACAACGTCCACTAGGCTACGACGCCTCAATAATACTAACGTATCGTTCTCAAGGACTATATAAATATACTATTATCGAATACTGCTCTTAAATAAAAACAAACCATATTGATATGGTAGTAAGATAACTAATGGATCACGACTATTTTATCATATTTCGTCGACTCTAATTTAGATAAAATTTAGATAAATGTTTGTCTAAGTTCTATATTGACGCGCTTGTCTACTTAGTCACAAAACTTTTTGTATTGGTTAATTACCTAGCATATATATTACAGAAGATATTGGTCAAAACGTGGACAGTGTATTATATAATATATATTCATTCTATAGGAACAGTAAATTGTTCCGTGGGCTCCTGAGACCTAGGACCTATGAAACTCGAGAGGGGTCAGGATTCTATTTATAGCAATTGACGTTATTAGATGAATTTGCCAAATCAACCGATTAAGTGATAAAAACAGTGGGAATCATAAAAAAATTATTATATCAAAAGATTGAAATGGGTGATCCATTTAGAGGTACTATTTTGAATATGGATTTTTTGACAAGCGAAGCGTGAAAACTGTTGACCTATCATGGTATTGTTGTTCACTATACTTTGACATTACATCATAGAGTTACTGTTACCCATCATTACTCGCGTTATTCGCCAAATACCTCTCGAAATGCTTGCGGACACGTCATCGAAAATTGGAACTACAGAACCGTTACGGGCAATATTTGAAGGAAATAATCTTTAAAACATAAATGTCAAGAATTGTTCTTTTAGGAATATTAGGATCATCCTATATTATTTTTCGTTCTAATCACTCGTTATATCAAAATGGTTGATAGCGATATAAAACTCACGATGACTTTTAAAAATGCGAGAATAATATGAAAAAAGATTATTAAGGTCTATGCTGGCTGCACCACGTTTCAAAGTCTTTGTACTTTCGGATAATAGAATAGAATTGCTCTATATTCGAGTATCTATGACTCAAAAAGTTAGTAAGTCAGTAAAAGCTTACGACAATGCTAGTAAGACAAGTACTGATTTAAATAAAACAACAAACAAGTCAACAAATAACGGTGGATTACTGGTGCGACAACCCATGAGTAATTGCACAACAGCGACACATATAAAGACAGTCCAGGCGACTTGCAATCATGCTTAGGATTATTATGTACTATCTATATTTATAATGATACTTTGGACTTTGAAACTTCTCACTGGCTGATATCGAGTCACATACAGTGGACAGCTCGCCTGAGGACGGTCATTAGTGTAATTACCAGCCACTTACGCCAATACACACGGGACATAATTATATAATAGTAGCTTGTGCCAGCGGCTTCGCCCGCGTGGATTTCGATAATTGTCCTACGGGATCATACTACCGGGATAAGAAGTATCCTTAGTGTTAATCCAGGCTATAAACTATCTGTGTTCTAAATTTCATCCACATCCGTTCAGTAGTTGCTGCGTGAAAGAGTAACAAACATCCATCCATCCATCCTCACAAACGTTCGCATTTATAATATTAGTAGGATAGTTTATTTCATAATCTCGAGGAGCTCGTGGCTTAATAATAACTGCCACTCGGGTCGATCTTTAGGTAAAGCTGTGCTTGCCTAGGTGGGTCTGTGGATGGGTGACCGCCCGACATACCGAGTTTCCTCCGTGCCTCGGAAAGCACGTTAAGCGGTTGGTCCCGGATGCCATATATAGGGTGTAAAAGTACCCTTAACGCAAACGAAGGGCATTTGTTCTCCCCACCACTGCGATCATTTTTTTGTTCTAGACCATACCTGGGAACCTTCTAGTTACGGGGATATTGGGGGTCAAAGTTCCAAATTTACACAGCTGTTTTTGTAAATACTAGTATTTCAGGTTTTAACTTTACTTAAATTATCTCCATGACCCGTTTACTATTCAAAGCATCCACTAGCACAATGTTTTAAGAGTGCTACTTTGAGTTTTACCGTAAAATGTGATTTTTGACCCCAAAAAAAAAAGTCATTTCCCAGCAAAATTTTTTGCGTAGGGGTACTTGGTTTGATGTACAGAATGCTTGGTTGTCGTATGCGTGAAGGGTTCGTTTATACCCTGTATAGATCATATAGGCAGTCGTTACAGGTAGTCAGTAACCTGAAATTCAGTCTTACCAAAGAGGTATCGTATTACCTAGTATTAACTGGGTTGTGGAGGTCTGATAGGCAGTCGCTCCATGTAAAAGACTGGTATTCAGCTGCATCCGGTTAGACTGGAAGCCAACCCTAACATAGTTGGGAAAAGGCTAGGCAGATGATGAGTCTATTTCATAATACCATGGGTAAGAAAATAGTGCCTGATGTTTTATTTAAAAAAATATAAATATCATGGTGGAAACCCTATCAGGAATTAGGTCATCGAGGCGCGAGGTCACAATGGGCGCAGTTGTGTCACTGGAGGGCTTAATGCCGATAAACCCCCTCTATCCAGAAGCTTTTTACGGTACAACACTGGATTTAATTAAATATGGAAGATAATTAACAGTGGACTGATTAACAGTGATGCTGTTCTTTTAGTGCTGACCATAGACTGGACTTTAGACTGAATTTGTACGCCGTTCAGGCAAAACATGACTGATATAATTTAAAGTAACATCCTGCGTGCCATGTGTTTGTATACTCATGTTTTAGACAAAATAAAAAAAATATCATAAATTATAGGAGTTCAAAAAACAGTGATAGTCTAGTCGTGTAAAACGTCGGACTGAAAAGTCTCGAGTTCAAACCCAAGACACCTCTGATTTTTCGGATTAATGTGGGTGTTGTATAATTTTCCTAAAAAATTAATGAGGAAACCTGCATGCCTTTTTTTGTTTTTGCGGGTGGAAAATCATCAAATAACCCCTCCCGCTCTTGGGCAGAGCGGAAGGGAGTGTCAGACTTCTACTGACTAAAAACCACCCATGTTCCTTCTTAGCCCTTCATGTCGAGGTCGCGGTATCTCTTGCGAACAACATGCAGCCCTGACGGGCGTCGGCCCTTCCATGTTGCTGACATCTCTTTGAGGCGCGCGTGGAACACGAACGCGCCGTCGACACGGCTTGTCGTCGTCATAAGACGGACGGACAGCGAGCTAGCCCTTCACTCACCGTCCACAGGCCCAAACCTGCATGCTTGAGAGATATTTCACGGCATGTAAAGCCAAGTCAGAGGCCCATATGTGACATGAAAACTCTGACACCAGATTACGCACTTACCACACGATAAAAAAGAAGTACAATTTCCGTCATATTCACACATCTTTAAGTCATAGTCACACATCTTTAGGTCATATGCACACGTCTTTAAGTCATATTCACACATCTTTAAGTCATATTCACACATCTTTAAGTCACATTCACACATCTTTAAGTCATATTCACACATCTTTAACCAACAGACCTGATAATATTATTCAAGCGCCTCAAGAACCATTCTGCACTATTACTTTGTTATTTTCAAGGACATGTCATTGTGACCAAGTGAACCATACCAAGGCAAAGTGAAAGGGAAGGTGAAGTGCTGCTAACATAGTTTTAAGTTACTTATACTAACACAATTGTTAGTAGTATCTATATTTAGGTTAAGGGCTTTTTTACCTTAAAATAAATGAATTCTTTTTTAAAGTTAATGCCATTATGGTTAAAGTTTGTATTCCTAAATTCAAGAATGTCGGCTTGTTATTAGTTATTTACGGGATTATCAAAATACAATATTTTTATTCCAATCGAGCGTCGATGCCACACCGCCAGAAAATCAAAATGAAGCCTTTCAATTTGGGGGTTACCAAAACTGACATGATCTAGAACTAACGTGTCAATGATCGGTGTTTCAGGCACAATTGCGTTAGCCGACGTGCTATCCAGGTCTTTAGGTGGCGAATCCCAAAGCACAGAGTCATAACGATGATTAACAATTTGGATTTTCACGGCTGGGTCAAGAGCTGAGCCTTTGTCTAGGAGTACTGATTTCTGAATTAAACTCAGAAAGCATTACTCCTAGACACGGCACTCATAGTGAGGAGGTTCCTCTAGGCGTTGGACCTTGTTCCTGATGCCGATGGGCCATCCGTCTATTTTTAAATTTTAAAATGTGTAAATTAAGAGACAAAATTAATTAACAATGTAGGTACAAGAGTTTATTAATATTCCTTATCAACATATTCAGGAGCACATTCTCTGAAAATATCTTCCCAAAACTTGAACTCTGCAGCATCTGGCGCTGTCCCTGTTTGTAGTTCGTTACCAATGTCTAGGTATTCTTCTTTTTCTACCGTATACGGATTCCATTTCACTCCAAGATCTTCATTAGGAGTTGGGTCTCTGAAAAATAGGTAATGTTTAATTATATTTCAAATATTCATGTAACAAGTGATATACGTAGACCATGTTCCTGCCTGACCTTACCCATATTTTGCAAAATTTGTCCAAAGCTCAGTCATGTTATCGATCATTTCAAAAGTTTTAGATTCAATATCGACAGTCTGATCTGATGCTTTACTGTTGAAAATATAAAACAAATCATCAAGGTGACAAGAGATTTCTCTTCCACCTGTTACAATGTCAAGGCCCATGAGGCGGCTTGCAATGTTTCTCTCAGATTTGCAAGTGAATTTGTAAAGATAGATACTGCTCCTTTGTGCGCAAACTTTTGCCCATTTTATGATTCCATATATAAACAGTTCAAAGGCGTGAAATCGAGCCAATCGTTCCCATTCACTATTTACGCTTCTGTCACACATATAAAACTGTTTGATCTTTTGTCCTGCCTCGATTTGTTTCTTCATCGGAGAATTCAATGCAATATGTTTAGGAGTGAAATAACTGTCGTAAGCATTTGCTTGTGCTAGCATTTTTATGTATTCACCAAATACAAATAATAGAACACCTTCGTCTGCAGTGTAGCCAGCAATAACTTGTACTTCTTCGTGTATACCATTTTTTAAATGATCAGATATATTGCCTTGAAAGAATACCTTGTTTTCGCCAAATTGTTTCTCACTAACTATACCCATACTTAATTCGAAGCCTGCTCGATGTTCTTCTGAGAATGAAAGTGGTAATTTGACTCCAACGAGATTTTCAACTGGTTGAGATTTGAAAAATTCGTAGAGATCTCCATCGTTTTCAGAGTTATATCCTAGTTGGTGGGCTAATTTGACCGCTCTCAAACGGGGCTCAAAGACTTTTGCCCACCAGCAAGTTGTCACTCCACTCTGACAAATGGCTCTCTTGAACAGTCCTTTAGTCATAGGTGACACTAAATGGTAGCTCACACTGGCCGCGCCAGCACTTTCTCCAAAAATCGTAATATTATTGGGATCTCCACCAAAATTTGAAATATTTTTATTGACCCATTCTAATGCCGCAACTTGATCCTTCATGCCTGCGTTGCCGGGTACTTCCTCTGTATTTAGACAAAGAAAACCTAGCACTTCAAGTCTATAATTGATTGTGACAAGGATGACTCCTTTCCTGACGAGAAATTCCGGTCCATACGTATCGTCACTGCCACTCCCGGAGTAAAATCCTCCTCCGTGAATGTAGAACATTACGGGTATTGGTTCTTTAGGTTTTAAGTCTGGGGTATAGACGTTGAGAAACAGACAGTCCTCGCTGCAATTAGGCTGGCTTTTCATTAGTAAGTCGACTTGGGAGCATGCTGGACCGAACTCTTTGGCGTTCCGTACTCCCGTCCATGGTTTTGGGGGTTGAGGTGCCTGTAAGATGAAAAAATAACAGTAATGTTGTGAAAACCCAAGGAGGTTCAGCGGTTTTGGAGAATAGCCGTCTGAATCGAATTTTCTTACCAATTTCAAGTGTTTTTTTATTTTTTTGCACGGAACCCTAATTATGTTTCTAAACTAAAATATGTCTATGTTAAACCCTACAACATCAGCTACCTGCCAGTAAAAATTTTGTCAAAATCAGTACAGCTGTTTCGGACAGTATAGTGCAATAGACAGACAGACCAAAAAAATTGGTTTTGTTATAAGTACCGTACTTACTTTCATTTGCGTTCAGTAAAAGTTTGTTATTACAAACAGAAACTTTAATTTAATGTATGTGTATAGATATAGATAAAGCGATAGAATAGATTGAACACTCGTGTTTCGACAATATAACCATTAGCTTATCTGAAGTATGTATATAACCAAATGCAAGCGAGGTACAATACTTTTTTTTGTTTCGACTCTTAAAAGTGGCTACATAAACACAATTTAATGATGAGCTCTTGGAAGATACCTATCCGAATAGGAACCTAGACAGTCTACAGAAATTTGCAGCAGTTATCGACGTAATATGTAAATAAGACAAACCAAATAAATTTTGTATCCATGTAGGTACGCCATTTATGTTTGGCATAGCAACAAAACCTGAGCACTTTTCTTCAAAGGTAACCCCATGGTACCCCATGGCCAAAAAACATAGTAATTAACCTGCAACCGGTTATGATAAGTTATTTTAAGACGGACATGGTCGCACTTTGAGCTATTGGTCGCCGCATGAATTATACTTAATTTTATTTGATATACATAGTTGGATTCATTTATACTATAATAATTCGGCACAAATAGACCCAGGAAGAGAAAAATGGAAAGAGGGAAGGGAGATGTTACAAATATTATAATGCTCTTAATATTTTTTTTTCATGCGCTTTTAGACTGCAGCTTCGAACACTTGGCGAAAATCGAAAATGTTATCACGGGAATGCAGTATCGGGTTAGAAAGTATCCTATATCCTGTCCCAGCTCCATCCCTGACAAGGGACCGCTTGTCAGGGATAGAGCTGGGAGACAGACAGACAGACCGAGATACTTGCACATCATTATGGACATTTTTTTTGGAGGGTGGGAAGTCATCAAATGACTCCACCCGCTCTGGGCAGACCGGTAGGGAGTGTCAGACTTCTACTGAATAAAAACCACCCATGTTCCTTCTTAGCCCTTTGTGTCGAAGTCGCGGTATCTTTTTCGAACCAACCCTCAGTAAGTACGGACCTCAAAGAATTGAAGGAATAAAGTAACACTACTTTTCCACATATATTGGCCGTGTAGGCAATAACTGTTACTTTTGAAATTACCGATGAAAAATACAATTGACTAAAAATTAAGCTCGGAGGGGTAGGTTTTTACCTTGAACCGGAGGTCTCCTAAGGGCGGTTGAGCGTAGGGGATGCCCTTGAAGCTGTAGAACGTGCCACCGTACTCGTTGGCCACCAGCTCACCCTCCAAAAGCCCCTCACTCACTCTCACTTGCTCCATTTTCGCACTGAATATCTTCTGCTTCAAAAATGGTACTCACTCAGGTGCTAAATAAATACGTTTTATTTATTTCTATTTCTTTCTTTCACTCCAAATATTCGGCTCACTACGTCAACACTTCACCAAGTTACGAGTTCGACTGAGTTCAATAAAAATCTCTCAAGGTCTTATTGTATTTTACTGCGGTTATTTTTGTAGTTCAAAAAAAAAGATACGGCGTTGTTTGCACATGCACTTGTCCACGATTAGTATTTTTTTATCCGTGTTTTGTATTTGATGAAGTCCATGTCTTGATGATATTTTTTATTACATATGGTTTTTGTATGTAGTTTGTGAGTTAGGACTGTCGCTTAGATTTTTTGTAATTTATTTTAGCACCACTGCTCTTAAAAAGTGAATAAAAGCATAGTGGGGAAATCGAAATTTCTGAAAAAAAAATATTGAGGACAGGCGAGACCTCCATCAGTCCGCACTGGGCCAAATGGTCGATTATTATCTTGCGTGCTTTATATATGGTGCAGAAAGAAACAAAAAAGTAATCAAAAGCTTACTGCACACCAACTAATAAACGTTTATTTAAAAAAACATACTTTACAATAATATTTCACAACAGCAGCGTACAAAAGAAAGCCTTGAACCTAGCTGTTTAAAAATCTTCAGTAAAATATTTAGGACCAAATTCCCTAAAGATGGTGTCCCAGAATTTAAATTCTTCATGATCGGGAGCTGACCCAGTTTGCAAATCGTTGCCAATGTTTAAATATTCTTCCTTGTCTACTGTGTAAGGATTCCATTTCACACCAAGTTCATCGTTTGGAGTTGGATTTCTGAAAAAAAAACAACGAGAGCTATTGTAATGCTCTTTGATTCACTTATTTTCTTTGGTTTATATTTAGTGCCTACAACTTACCCGTATTTTGCAAAGTTAGCCCAAAGTTTCGTCATGTTATCAATCATTTTGAATGTATTAGATTTCATATCGACATTTCCTTCTACTGTTCTACTATTGAAAATATAGAACAAATCATCAACATGACAGGATACTTCTTTACCACCAGTAACATCTTCTAACCCCATTAAGCAACATGCAGCATTCCTTTCAGATTTACAACTGAATTTAAAGAAGTAGATCTTATTCTTGTTCACACTTGCGCAAATCTTCGCCCACTTGATGATGTCATATTTAACTGTTTCGAATGAATGGTATCGTGCAAAGTTTTCCCATTCAGCTCTTGGACTATTGCCATTCATATAGAAGTCCTTTATCTTTCGTGCTACCTCTATTTGCTGTTTTACTGTACAATTCAATGTTAAATGTTTTGGCGTAAAATAAGTAAGGATTTTATTGGCCTGAGCTAGCATTTTTTGGTGTTCAGCAAAGACATAAAGTATGACACCTTCGTCTTCAGTGTAGCCAGTTATAACTTCTACTCCTTCATGAATGCCATTTTTTAAATGATCATAAATATTTCCATGAAAGAATCTTTCATTATCACCAAATTGCTTTTCACTAACAATACCAAAACTTAATTCAAAGCCCAATCGTTGTTGTTCAGAGAATGTTAGAGCTGCTGATGTTTTAACGAGTGCTTCTTTTGGTTGGGCCTTGAAGTAATCGTAGAGACTTCCATCAGTCTTTGCGTTGTACCCCAATTGCTCAGCTAAAGCAATTGCTCTCTCACGGGGTCGAAAACTTCTCCCCACCAGCAAGTAGCAGTTCCACTATGACAAATTGCTCTCTTGAAAAGACCTTTTGTCATGGGTGAGACCAGGTGATAGCTGACGCTGGCAGCGCCTACACTTTCTCCAAAAATAGTTATATTGTTGGGATCTCCACCAAAAGACGCAATATTCTTATTGACCCACTTCAATGCTGCCACTTGATCCTTCATGCCTGCATTGCCAGGTACTTCTTGTGTGTCTAGGCAGAGGAAGCCCAGTACTTCAAGTCTGTAGTTAATTGTGACAAGTATCACGTCTTGTCTGACGAGGAACTCTGGGCCAAACATTTCATCATTGCCACTGCCAGAGAGATAGGCTCCTCCGTGTATCCAGAACATTACTGGTAAAGGCTTACTGGGTTTAAGGTCTGGAGTGTACACGTTGAGGTACAAGCAGTCTTCACATCCTCGAGGTGGTGTTTTCGTGAACAGGTCATACTGATAGCAAATCGGGCCGAAGTCTTTTGCACTGCGCACACCGTTCCATGGTTTTAAACTTTGTGGTGCCTGCAAACATATTTTAAAAACTATTAAATTAATTAACAACAATAGGGGTTTATATTTTTGTTAATGATCAGACTGACCCAAAGAGGCGTAACCCTGTTTTTGCTGTTAACCAGTAGGATAATAAAACCATATTTCAGACAATCATAATAAAACCATTCAGACGTAAATAAAAATGTTAACTAGAATTAAATTAATTAATTAATTAAATTTATACTTAAGAAACTCATATTTATGACCATAGTAAAGAAAACCTAGGCTGATGATGATGATGAACTCAATATTGTCAATTAATATTTACCTTGAACCGAAGGTCGCCTAAGGGCGGCTGCGCGTAAGGGATGCCCTTGAAGCTGTAGAACATTCCTCCGTACTCGTTGGCCACCAGCTCGCCTTCCAACAACCCCTCACTCACCCTCACTTGCACCATCTTGACACTGAAAATATAAACAATAATAATCATCATCATCATCATTCTCTTGCCCTTATCCCAATTCATTTGGGGTCGGCGCAGCATGTCTTCCTCTTCCATACTTCATCATTTTTAACACAGTCCATCCATCGTTTCTTTGGTCTTCCTCTACTCGTATATCCTTCCACATTCATATTTAAAACCTACAAATAATACCTACCTAATAATAATACCTATATATATTGTTTATATTCATATTTATAAACAATAATAATAAAATAAAATAAATAAAAATAAAATAATAAATTAAATATACGCATTGTATGAGGTACTTTGCATATCGTAGCATAGACAGCCTGTGATGTTCTCTCAGCTGGGACACAAACCACATCTTGGTGAGAGGGCGTGGGTTTGTGTAATTTCATGTCCCAGAATCAAAAATTCGAAGTCGTGAGACATCTAGCAACCCGCACTGGGCCCGCTTAGTGAATTATAGCTCATTTCTTCTCATAAGGGGAGGGCTGGAGTCCCAGCAGATCATTGTAGGGTGATTATGCTGTGTTATGCTATGTACTTTAATTACATATACCAGTCAGGTGCAATTACAATAAATATACAGTATGAATACACTGCAACACACCGAGATGTATGGTTTGAAATACATAATTAGATTGTGTTAAACTCAGTAGGTAAATTACTCGTATGTGGTTCGTAAGATGATACACACTTTTAATTCGGGTCATTTTCTGTGATGTTGTTTACCGACCGATTTCAAGCCTAATCTAAAATTGTTCATTTTATAGAATTTAAAAAACTACATAACATCACGCCTGGAATCTTCGAAGAGCAAGCCGCAGGGAAACCAACAAATTAAATCATAGTTTCATAGAATCACTAAACATTGTTTTAAAGTCAGAATTGCACAAAAGCGGAGGAATGTCTTCAACAACCTAACAATTATGCGTTATTTTCTTTAGCTTCATCTTATTCGATTAACTTTCATTCAGCTCAGATATATATAACATGAAACGTACATAGATATCGTACATAGGCATCCGTATCACTACATAGTATAAAACAAAGTCGCTTTCTCTGTCCCTATATCCCTATGTATGCTTAAATCTTTAAAACTACGCCACAGATTTTGAAGCGGTTTTCTTTAATAGATAGAGTGATTCAAGAGGAAGGTTTTAGTATATAATTTGACATCCACGCGGGTGAAGCCGTGGGCATCAGCTAGTAGACATATATAAGCTAAATCCGAAGTTTACAAACCGCAACCCACTAATAGGAAGTCAGTTCCGTGCGCATTCCGTACTTCATCGGCTGTCAACTAAGCTGTAACTACGAGTATTTGTAGTTCAATATACGTTTTCTAGTTATTTTTATACTGATATCGTGACATATGGCTGTACGTTTTTTTTAAGAGTCTGCCTCGTTGTTCTAGTGAGATCCTAGGTTAGATCCCGTCGGAGCTGCGGGTTGTTCGTAAGAGATACCGCGGCCTCGACATGAAGGGCTAAGAAGGAACATGGGTGGTTTTTAGTCAGTAGAAGTCTGACACTCCCTTTCGCTCTGCCCAAGAGCGGGCGCGCTCTTATTTGATGATTTTCCACCCGGAAAAAAAAGGTCCTAGGTTCGATTCCCTGGGTTTTTTCATCAGGAATTCATTTAACAAACATTCATTTCCGTACATATAAAAAACATTATCAGTGAAATGTACCCGTACTTGTGGGTGTACTTGAACACCTCTGCCTCTAACTTGTTGGCGATTACAATAAGGCATGACGATATGTTTTGTTTAAATTAATGTGTCAGTAAAAAAAACCCCCCTGTGTAAAAATATGATACGCATTCAATTTAAACTTCATTAAAACTCAAAGCTCTTAATAATATCAATTGCACGGAAAAGTTTACCACGATTTTTTTGATTCTGTTGCAGTCGATTTCTATTAATCTATGCTTTGGTCTTAAAATATTTCCCAGTTCATCGATTATGTGAGGACATTGTATGAAATGAGTAAATAATTCTGTGACAATTTATTGACAGAGACGAATGCAGGAATAAAGACGTGAGAAAAAGAAGTGTTACCGGCCCACCTCGTAACATGGGTCAATGGCAAGATGATGAAGATGATATTGTGTTTATTATGATGATATGTAGATATGTGTGTGTATGGGTTATGTCATGATGTGTGTGATCATAATGTGGTCTAATTGTTTTTAAGCCTTAGTCTACTGTTGTTGCAACTTACCTATTGACAGAAGTTTTCTCAGAAGTGTTCCGCACTACACATTACACTACTAACATTGACTGATAGAGAATGCCTCGGTAAGTCTGATCATGTATTATAAACGCAAACGGAAACGCAAACGCAAACGTCAAACACGTCGTCGCGTGCAAACGGTCGTATGTAACTGTAAGAATCTTATCGCACATACTTACACACCACCCTATCATTATATCATTCTAGGTACTTATTGGCGATTAATGTTGCTTTAAGAGTCTTTATCTCGTTCCCTCTCGCCATTTATGAATAGTCATTGTTTTGAGAAAAAAATAACATCGTAACATCACGCCTGTAAGCCACGAAAGGGTAATCAGCGGTGTACATAACAGTACATGCATATTTCGCCGGTTATGTTTTAGTCCATTCAATTCAATCATTTATTGCATATCACATGTGTTTACACAAGATCTTAATAATAATAATTTAGTTCACATGGACCCTGTCGGGCACAACAATTTTGTACAATATTAATAGTAGCATTTAAGGTAGGTAACAATAATTAGAAATTGAGAAAATGAGTTGATTTAAATAAGTCAGCAATATCAAAGGAAAAAAAAAAAAAAAAATTAACATCCCATGTAATAGGGAGCGAGTCCATGGCAATAGGCTTCTATTGTCATCAAATGGACATAAATCCAGACTCCGAAGCTGCTACTGAAAAATTCCAGACGGAAAAACGCAGTAACACATAGTATGCAAATACTGTTTGTTTGGATGCCGTACCAAACGTAGTTGTGATAAATCTGGGCAGATGATGATGATGAGATTCCCAGGGTAGTGATACAGTATTCTCTTAGACATTATTCATCATCATCATCTGCCTAGCCTTTTCCCAACTATGTTAGGGTCGGCTTCCAGTCTAACCGGATGCAGCTGAATACCAGTATTTTACAAGGAGCGACTGCCTATCTGACCTCCACAACCCAGTTAATACTAGGTAATACGATACTCTTTGGTAAGACTGGATGTCAGAATTTCAGGTTACTGACTACCTGTAACGACTGCCAAAGATCTATATATGGCAGCCGGGACCAACAGCTTAACGTGCTTTCCGAGGCACGGAGGAAACTCGGTATGTCGGGCAGTCACCCATCCATAGACCGACCTAGGCAAGCACAGCTTTACCTAAAGATCGACTCGAGTGGCAGTTCTTATTAAGCCACGAGCTCCTCTCTTAGACATTATTAATACCTTTAATAATACCGTAGAATTTAGTCATCGACCTCTAAATCTTCCCTAACAGTAAATCCACCAATCAGACACATTTACATAGTCAGACACAGCATAGCTCGGCCGTAAACAACGTGTCCATGCATATTTAGACGCGGCCAGTGTTTCATAAATGTGATATTGTGAGTAACGTGCAGCGCCGCAAATAACATTGTATGGAGCCGTTAGCGTTGTTGGCATGTAGTGGCTTTCTGTTCTGTGGCACGTAAATGTCTATCAATGCTGTCAGGGCATAGAGAACTTTTGGCAATGATTTACTAAGTTAACGCGAAAAGTAGTAATTTTAAGATATTAAAATAACCCGCGTATGGATACCTAGCAAACCTCCACAGTATTCTCAAATTACTGCAACTTTTGAAAGCTAGAATCAACAGTGGCGACCAGCAGCGCCGAGACAATGAAGTTCGTCGAAGTCCCAGAGGAACAATTTAACCGTCTTGGATCCCGCAAAGAAATTATTAGAAAAGAATAGCGGAGGAGTAGGAAAAACATAATTTTCACTTAGCAAACCGCCAGCAGCAGATACATCTGCATCTAACACACTCGCACACTCTCTAGCGTCTGATATTTTTGTAGGATTATAATAATGTAACTTTTTTTATCTATTTATAGTGTTTTTTTTCTTCTCCCCATTGACTTATATATTACTGCGTAAGGACTGGGCGGACCGCATGTTACAATGACGCCTCGAACTTGGTCCTAAAACGGTCTTTCCTAAGCCGAAGTGAACTAGTCCACGATCGGCTCTCTTCGGGTGAGGTCGTAAATTTTGTTAAAAACTTTATTTATCTTTATACCTCGAAAATACCACGCCGCTTATACAAGGTGTAATGTTTGTGTTTTTCTGTATGGGTTTTTATTTTTAATTCGCTGCTGGAGTTAGGAGTAGGTAGTATAGCTAATTGATACCTCTTTGTACATCGTTATAAATTGATTTTATTTTTAATGTTCTAGAACAAATGCTTCTAATTTCAAAATGTTCGCATGACTGGGAACCGGGTCGTCAGAATCAGTCTACGCCAGGGCTCGGTACGAAAAACATCTCAGCTACGAAGCTTACTAGTTTCTTGAGCAATATAATATAATCTTCATTACGGTGGTCTGCGTCGTAAAGAAAAGTGCCCGAGTGACGACGTTCCTCGGCCCTCCTTCCAGCGACACAGAATCATGAAAACGAATGTAGTGTTCTCGAATATCTTCTAGGCATAACCTCCTCCTAGGTAGGAAAGTGTTTATTGTGGCCTTACATTTATCAGGCTCCCCCTGCTAAATGTAACGTTACAAAGGTTACGTTAACGAGCAGACTACACCGATTCTCTGTATGGCGAACGCGTCGAGCAAATGTTCGGACGACCGTATCTTTAGTTTTTATATCTATGCTTCTCCTACATTTTTTTTTTTTGGATGGTGGAAAAACCATCAAATTAATGACTCCTTCCGCTCAGGATGAAGCGGTAGGGGGTGTCAGACTTCTACTGGCGAAAAAATCACCCATGTTCCTTCTTAGACCTTTGTGTCCGAGGCCGCGGTATCTCTTTCGAAAACCCGCAGCCCCAACGTCTGATTACCTCAAGCTGGTTTGTAGGGGTTGAATAATATGTACACAAAGATTTGAAATAGTCCAAACGAGGCAGCGCATCTAGTTCTAAAAATATGTTATTAATGTTGCTTCTGAACCATAAATACAAAACTGACGTACAATTTTCAAATTTCAAATATATTATCAAGATGGAAAGAGCAGGCTTTCCATGTTTAAAAATAACTTCCATCGTAACAGTTCCATATTCAAGTATACTTGGGAACACGTCGGAAGTTGTCGGACGTTCCCGGGGCGCTGCGCTTTCGTGTCACGCGCGCCCGTCAATCAGCGAGGATTGTTTGAATATGGAGCGCGGAATATTCTTCCGATGTTCCATGTTTAATTGCTCGCTACGACTAACGATGGACGGTAGTACGTGAGCTGCTTCGCGATTGGTTGTAATTATAATGTCTTTGTTTTTATTAATGGTGTTTAGGCAAGATGGGAAGAGTGAGATAGATAGATCGTTTTGTTTCGCAGTTGGCAGGAGTTACAAAGCTGCAAGATGTGGTTATAAAATGTAAGTTTTTGGTTCGTGATAAAACTGCTATCATGAAAATATTAGTACCTACAGGAAAAAGCCAGTCAGTAGGTTGGTAGTGCAACAGAAGGCCCACCAAATGGTACTGGTTTATCATTCATTGCTTCCATTCACAACTGTGTTGAGATCGGCTCAGTCGGTAAGTTACTGGGTAAGAGATCTTTAATCAGTCTTGGCAAGGCTTCACATCGGACTGCCCCTAGGTAGTCCGATACAAACGACAATTTGATTATTGTCAAAACCTTACTAAATCGTCCATCTCCGCGTCTAGTCAGATATACTGCCCAACTTTAGGCGTATCGCTTTGTTCACATCGAAGACTTTGATCTGACGATGGATTTCCGTGTTACACACTCGGTCGGTAGGGTTATGTCCCTGTTAGACGTCACGGTGGCATTTATTCTTTTTTCTTTCATGTCATTCCTCACACAATCCATCTTTTCTTTGGCCTTCCTATCGCTCTCCATCCATCAACATTTATACCCATTACCGTTTTAGTCACATGCGATTCCATCGCGGTTGTTATTATCACTTCTAAAACTCTAAACCAAGAACGCTAAAGCTACCTTATATCAGTTGCAACTGAAATTAACCATTCTCTATGACAGTTTAGTACCGAGGTATTTAATAACAGCGGAACAGGTATTTGGTGCGGGTGAATATTCAAGGAACGCTTGAATTGCAAACTGTTTCGGGCGACCAACGGTTGTCGGCGCCTGCCAACCCGGGGCGAGATGTAGTGCATAAGAAATAGCGGAGGATTTAGATAAAGGAGACTGGCCGGGACTAATTATGTTCTTAAGTGTATACATATATATGGCATAACATCACGCTAGTAATCCCCGAACGGTTAGCAGAGGTGCACCTAATTGCAGAGGTGCACAAACATTTCCCCAATTAAGTTTAAGTCCCATGTAATGGGGGGCAAGGCTATTGCCAACAACCAGGCACAAAACTTAATATTATGTAGCAACATTATAGGGAGATTATAGATTAGTTAGAGGTATTAGCATGCCTTATGTATTGAATAGTAAATCCAGCCCTAGTCAATACTAATGAGGCTTTAATAGGTAAAATAAACATGACTCAAGTATTAATATTCTAAGACATTATCACCTGCCTAGCCTTTTCTCAACTATGTTGTGGTAGAGCTAAAAGCAAATGTCTTTACAAACAGATCTTCCCTAATTATAGTCTGGTTCTCATCTTCCAAACTTTCCAAATGTTGATGGGGTCGGCTTGCATTCTTACCAGATTCAAATTCAAATATTTTTATTTGTAGTACATAGGTTAATAAAAGTAAAGATGTCATGTTAAGCCAGAGGCAGATGTTTATCAGTTCTTTATATGGACTCCCTATCTGACCTCTACAATGCAGCTAGTACTGGGCGTACCTGTTGATTGTTAGACTTTCGGGACAGTAAAAGATCTACAAATGACATGGGACCAAAGGCTTATCCTGCTTTCCAAAGCACGGAGAAAACTCAGTAGGTAATGATGGTCACCCATACAGAGACCGACTTCGGCAAGCGTGGCTTATCCTTGAAAATCAATCCATGATTATTCCCGTCGGGGCTGCGGGTTGTTCCTTTTGGGCTGCAGTTTGTTCGAATGAGATACCGAGGCCTCGGTACAAAGGGTTAAGAAGGAACATGGGTGGTTTTTAGTCAGTTGAAGTCTGACACGCCCTTTAAAACCTTCACGGGAAGGACTTCCACGAATATTTCAACACTAAAATTAGCCAAATCGGTCCAGCCGTTCTCGAGTTTTAGCGAGACTAACGAACAGCAATTCATTTTTATATATATAGATAATAGATAATGGTGGGGGACTTGGATGAGATTCGCACCGACCAGGGATGCTGGATAGAAAAGGAAGGTGGCCTACAGGCAGATGCGGATGGAACAAGGGTCTACCTAGCCTTTTCTTAACGATTTTGGGGTTTTGCCCTCGAAAACGAGTTATTAGACCTTTGGGATTCTGACTCACACTTTCCAAGACAAGTGGGGGTCTTGGTATGTCACCCAATCCACGGACTGACCTTAGCAATGGTAACTTAACCTTACAGATCGAGCAGCGTGTCTGTTAATTTTAAGCCACGACCGTCGACGCTAATATTTCGACGTTAACTTGGACCAAAGCAAAATTGTAATGCGTTCAGCTCTGGGAGAAACTTCGTCTGAAATACATTAATTAATTATACATTTGTAAATTTACGTATTATTGTGCAAAAGTTGGCTATTTATTTTCCAGATTTCCGTAACAGTCTGTTGTAATAACATACAGGATTTGTGGAAATTGGTTGAAATGGAATGGCATTTCGGTGTTTCTGTCACATGCTCGATTAAGTTTCAATTGATATATTAGGTTACAGCTTCGTTTGGTAATTTAATCTTTTACTACTCCCTTTATCAGGAAACATTCCTTCCTATTAATTCAGGATTTCCCGCGGTATATCCGTGATTATGGTGCTTGTAACTGCGCCGAAATATCGGTAACAATAAAAAATAGTAAACAAATGGTAAATATCCCGCTTTCAGTGTTCATGATAAACAAGATTAATATTACGTATTCTAGGACTTTATAAGTATACATATTTATCATATCACATATTTTTATCATCATATTTATTTTAAAACTTCTATTTACGTAAAAAAAACAATGGCTAAAAGTGCCTTTGATCGGTAGAGCGACGGTCTCCCTGTAGTATGGGGTACTACTCGGGTGAACGCACCGGTACCCAAGAGACCGCGCGAACAAGGTTCAAAAACTTGCAACATTTTTGTCCGCCATTTTGGACCCGTTCGCCTATTTTCGTAAGCACTCGGGTAAGTTCGGTAAACCAGTATTTTTGTTGTGACTTGGTTGTGACTCGTATTTAAATAATAATATGAATTGCTTTGGATAGACAAGCATAAGGTTCGAAAACTTGCAACATTTTTGTAAGCCATATTGAATCCATTCGTGTATTTTCGTAAGCACTCGGGTAAGTTCGGCAAACAGTGATTTCTGTTGGGACTCGTGTTTCAAATATGATATGCTTGGATACACAAGTAAATAGGCTTTTGATAACACTCTCGTTTTGTCTTGCCTATAAATTGATATTTGTTTTCGTCTTTACATATTGATGTAACGTAGCACAATAGTTATTTATGACAGACTTCATTTGTATGCCAGAAAGGATTCTATAAGCAGTAGCAATGATTTGTATAAACAAACTACTTACTGCAGAAATCATGATGAACGGATTTTTCTCAGAAGAATTTTTTTCTGAGAAAAAATAATCTTAGTAGAACCATTTATTTTTTATGATGGATCCAACGAGAAAATAAAATGCCACTAGAACCATCATGAATCAGGGGGTCTAAAATGGCCACTTTAGCAGTTCATAATATGAATCTGCGTCGTGACCAGTGAATTCAGATTATTTTCTTATGATGATCTATTTTCCTAAGTGGCCATTTTAGTCTTTTTCTTCTGAGAATTATCGTATCCTTCCGCTAATAAAGACTTATTTCAACGCAACCTCTTATTGTTTAAAAGGCATAGTATTTGCAAGAGTTTTGTTGGTCACTTTCGTCATAGGTGAGGTAGGTAATAAAATTTTGTGGAAACCGCCATCTATCTAATATTTCACTTTTTTTTTGAACCCAGGTCGGCCGTAGCAAAGACAATCTCTTCAGATGGGGGTTCATTGACGGCTCAGACCTCAAGTGTGTATGTGGCGTATCTCCACAGATAATGTTCCACCTTCCATCATGCCCTGACACCTGCACACTTGACGACCTTATGACTGCGTCAGCGAGTGGAGTTCGCATAGCTGAATTTTGGGCCAAAACGATTTGATCGAATAGAAATTTCTCATCGACACACTAAGAAGAAAAATATTTCACTTTCAATCCACCCAGAAGCATGCAACTATGGCTTTATAGCTTACAGTTACTACCTACTAAGAGCACTTACTAACTGACACAATAAGGAAAATATGAACAAAACCACGTATATTCACCCTAAGGCATGGTATAGTGGGTGCGCAATATCGAAGGTACCTAATCATTATGTATAGCGCGCCCAACGAGGAATGTTACCTAATATCAGCCACGTACTCTACCCACGAGAACAGGTCTTGAATGAAATATGTCGGATACAAGCCTACACCTGCCAACCAAGCGTTCAGTACATGAAACTAAGCGACTACAGTAATTTCACAAGTTATACCTTGTGACTGTAGGATTTTTTTTGGCATTAAGAGTAAGTTAAAAATTATTGCTGAGAATGAAAGATGGATAGGAAAGAAAAAAGAAAAAAAAGATGAGAAGAAAAGATGGATAGGTTGGTTTTTTTAACTACAAAGGCTTAAGTGGAGATATTATTTTTATATAAGAAACCTTGATATGTTTTAATTTTTTATGATATATTTTTTTGAAAAAGAAAAAAAAAGAAAAGAAACAAAAAAAAGATGAGAAGAAAAGATGGATAGGTTTTTTTAAATTACGAAGGCTTATGTGGAGGTATTATTTTTATATATAAGAAACCTTGATATGTTTTCATTTATTATGATATGTTTTTTTGAAAAAGAAAAAAAAAGAAAAGAAAGAAAAAAAAGATGAGAAGAAAAGATGGATAGGTTGATTTTTTTAATTACAAAGGCTTATGTGGTGGTATTATTTTTATATAATAAACCTTGATATGTTTTAATTTTTTATGATACGTTTTTTTGAAAAAGAAAAAAAAAGAAAAGAAAGAAAAAAAAAGATGAGAAGAAAAGATGGATAGGTTGGTTTTTTTAATTACAAAGGCTTATGTGGAGGTATTACTTTTATATAATAAACCTTGATATGTTTAAATTTTTTATGATATGTTTTTTTGAAAAAGAAAAAAAAGAAAAGAAAGAAAAAAAAAGATGAGAAGAAAAGATAGATAGGTTGGTTTTTTTAATTACAAAGGCTTATGTGGAGGTATAATTTTTATGTAAGAAACCTTGATATGTTTTCCATGATATCCGTCGATGGCATTAGCATACCACCCCTGGCAACCCTTCCACAAACCAATTTTCCTGACCAGTTGACCACTGAAAATCATTGATGCGTGAAACGAGTTTTGTTCTGGCGGTTAAAATAAAGATACAAGATACACAATAGAAGTACAAGTTTGATATAGGCGCGTAATGATTTGATGAGTGTGATTTGTGTAATATGTACCAACAGTTTGGATGTAGCGGGACCACGCCTACATCCAAATTCATCATCTACCTTCGAAGCTTCCGATCCGATTCCAAAAACTTTCACTAATGGTAAGCTACATTACTCCGAGTGTCATAGGCTATATTAAAAAAAGGTCTCGTGAAATAACTTCCATTCACAACGGGAGTGAAGCCGCAGGCAAAATCTAGTATGTTTAAATAGAGGACTATAAAGGTCATTTCGAGTTACGGGTTTCATACCAGGAATAACCTTAACTAAAGTTAAAATATAAATAAAAGACACATTGATCAAAGATCTTAAAAACAAAATTACACGTGATTTAACGAAGCTTCGTATTACCTCTTTTTCTAACAGACAATTCGTTTCTGCAGTATGTTTTTAAATATGGGAACCGAAGTTCCATTATTATTATTTTTGACTTGGGTACTACAAAATGGCGTTAAAATAAAATGTCAAAACATGTTCAAGTCCGCAAATATTTAATCCGGGTACTACAAAGAACATCGAACGAACTAAAAGAGAAAAGACAGGAGATTTCAAAAGATATTACAGGAAAATTTCGCTAAATTGTTCAGTTTGAACTGGTTAAAACCGGTCGGATCCGGCACGTGCCGGTGTGAACTAGTTACGGATTATTACCGCGTGCGATGTAGGGCGTTACCGTCAGCGCATTTCTTAGTAACTGTAAGTTCTTCCTGAAGTTTTTCCTTTAAAATGTATTACTTTGTTTACAGTTGTGTAACGGGAGTTTGCGAAAAACAGGAAATAAAAACTAGTAGTTGATAAACTTGTACATTTTCCCATGGTTTCATGAACAAGAAATGTATCCGTAGGATTGGTTCAACGTTACCCTGAAGATTAAAAAAACGAATATATAAAAAACTTAAATTCACCGACAGACAACGTACTAATACGTAATGGCTGGGTCTAGAGCCCTGAAATTTTCCATTAGAGTTTCTTACACAGCGTATCTTAGAAATGTCATGTTAAAGAAACATTACATTCAGCACACATCATCAAACAGCGCCTTTAAAGACAACACATTCCTCAAACACGTTGCATAACGAATGTGAGCACTACGGACGGACTTCATTATGAAATTATCCCAACATTGGGGATGAAAAGCTTATGCGGATGTTTATGTAGTTTGGTTTACTTTGCCGATGAGAAACCCCATAGGGCTTGTACCAGGCAGATCATGCTACTATAATCTGTCAAATTTCTTTAAAACATTTTAAACTTTATCACTAAAGCATTAGGTTCAATCTTGATTGGTAAAATTTTACCGTTTCGGGTACTGTGATATGCTGACTTCTGTACATTGTATTTACTACTAACTATATATTAGAAGAGCAGTGGTGGCCCAGTGGTGGCGGCCCCGACTTACGAACAGTGAGTCGTGGGTTCGAACCCAGGCAGGCACATTACTTTGTGTAATTTATTTCATCACCACTGCTCTCAAAACGGTGAAGGAAAACATCGTGAGGAAACAAAAAATTCGAAGACATGTGACATCTACCAATCCGCACTGGGCACGAGGAGGCCTGAGTCCCTTCAGTGGGAACATTATAGGCTGATGATGATGATGATATATTTGAATATTTCTTTATTGTTGCTTAAAGTCAAGATACATTTCGTAATATACGGATTGTGTCATACGGTTGCTGATTACTACAAAATGCGCAATAGCAGTAATATACATCATCAATTCATCATCATTATCTTGCCCTTATATCCCAATTTATTTGTGATCTGCGCCGCATGTCTTCTTCTTCCATACTTCTCTATTACTCGTCATCTCATCAGACACCTCCTTGTCATAATATCATCCTTTACAGAGTTCATCCATCGTTTCTCTCTCTTTGTTTTCTTCCTCTACTCTTATACTCCTCCATATTCATACTCGGAACTTAAATATCAGTAATATAGGGTTTAAAAGAACCCTTAACGCAAACGAAGGGCACTTGTTCTCCCCACCACTGCGATATTTTTTTTGTTCTAGACCATACCTGGGAACATCCTAGTTACTAGAGATATTGGGGGTCAAAGTCCCAAATTTTTCACAGCTGTTTTTGTAAATACTAATTTTTCAAGTTTTAACTTTACTTAAATAACCTCCATGACCCGTTTACTATTCAAAACATCCACTAACACAATATTTTAACAGTGCTACATTGAGTTTTACAGTAAAATGTGATTTTTGACCCCAAAAAAAAAAGTCGTTTCCCGGCAAAAATTTTTGCGTAGGGGTACTTAGTTTGATGTACAGAATGCTTGGTTGACGGCTGCATGATGGGTTGATTTACACCATGTATACAACTGATGGGAAAACCTCATGTACAGAACAAGGTAATAAGTATTCAGAGATCTTTATAATTCTAGAACTCTGAAAATATTGATTTTAATTTTGTTTTATAAAGTGTTTCGCATCAAACGCAGTATCGTTTGACGTCAGTCTCTAAATGTATATGTTTAATCTTAAAAGTAAATACAAGTTATATATATACATAGTTCCTAACTCCTTTGTGTTACGGCCTTGTGTTTGGCTGGCTTACATATTGATAGGGACAGTACACATCGGACAACAGTGGTAGTATGTTAGAAAGGGCAGGGAGTCAGTTCCTGGTTCATCATCTGCCCAAGTATGTTGCCACCGGCTTCCAGTACTGCCGCTGAATACCTTTTTTTTTTGTTTGGTGGGTGGGAAATCATCAAATAACCCTTCCCGCTCTTGGGCAGAGCGAAAGGGAGTGTCAGACTTCTACTGACTAAAAACCACCTATGTTCCTTCTTAGCCCTTTATGTCGAGGCTGCGCTATCTCTTTCAAACAACCTGCAGCCCCGACGGGACCCGCAGCCCCGACAGTACTGAATACCTGCATCCATACTTAGTTCATGCCAGTATGTTACTATCAGTATGTTATTCACCAGTTTGTTACTGTGTATCTCCACAACCCTGTTAATACTGAATAATACGGTAGCCCTAAGACTGGTTGTCACGATTTTCAGGCAACTGACTACATGTAACGACTGTCAAATATATATCAATGCCAGCCGAAGAAGGGCTAGTATAATTTCCGAAGCACGGAGGGAACTCGGTATGAAAAGGATGGTCAACCATTCCATCCTCAACAAGTCCTGCTTAACCTTGAAGATGCGACACGTGCGGCAGTTAGATATAATTTAGCAAGAACTCTTGTGTTTCCAAATCTACATAAATATTCGATTTTGCCGCCCGCTTGTGCCAAATTATACCAACCAGAATATTTGTGTAGCAACCCCTTAGGTTTATTTACTCTGTTTCGCCCGCATACTTTGTCCCTACTAAATTGAAAGTTGGTCCAGCGTTTGTTTGAACTATTGAACTAGTTTGGCGACTTGTTTACTGCTCGCAAACGTTTTTCAAAACCTTGTCGAGTGTATTGTAGGAAAGTTTTCGGTCTGACACGGCGGAAAATGTTTTTGATTATATTTTTGGTGCACAATATTTGCGCGTTTTCGATTCAATGGTTGGTTTTATGAAGATAATGTAATTAAATGTAAGTTGTGTACTAACACAATTTTCATTAAAATAAGTAATTATCATCAACTTTAAACAAAACAGGTAGGGTCTTGCCACGAAGAACATTTAGAGCATTCGGGATATCCTACTATACCAAATTTTTTTGGAAAATCAATATAATTCGCACGTTTTAGCATAATATGAGTTAACTGCTACTTGCTTCTTATATGTAACATAATATAATAGCTCTTTAACCTTTCGTGTCCCGGAACTTAAATCCACGCGAGACACAATGGCTTTTTTATTGTCTCCATATAAACGGCATACAACAAGTTAATGATAATTTCGTGTTATCTACCATTTTAAAATGTTCCTTAACACAGTCTATCCACCGTTTCTTTGGCCTTCCCCCGCTGTTATCTTCTTTCTATCTTCGCATACATAGCACGTATTTTATGCTTCTAGGGTGAAACTGTACCACAAACTGGGTCAGCGGTATCATATTGCCCGACCTGTCAAAATGTGATGGATCTCTCAACTACGTCGCGCTGTAGTAATCGTTCTATGCATATTTATCAAAACGCACATTGTACATCGGAAAACCATTACTTATAAGTAATATAATTTCCTATCACCTGATGGGCTAGTTATAATCGCTTTAATAGCATTTGGTAGATGAATCATTTGTATACACAAATTAAATATAATTAAATACTAGCTGACCCATGCAACTTCGTCTGCGTCACATAATATAGCTCATAACAAATCATGTCAACATAAATTGAGTTAAATCGTAACAAACAAAAACTCGTATCTTTCCTCTTTATAATATTAGTTTAGATTATATTAAAGTGTGAATTACTATAGGTATCTCTTACTGTTAAATGTACAGTAACACCTTGTACCTTGTAAACAGTAAATATTTTGAATTTGAATTTCTCCAGAGTCCCCGGAGGCCAGAATCCCCACTAACCTACCGCACCGGACCGAATGACTGCCGCACGCGTAATTATTTTGTCGCGCGGATATTTTTACATTGCGATATCTTCTAAGATATTTGTTTAAACTGTATAGAGTAAAGGGCACAAATATTCTATATTAAATTTCTGTGCTAATAAAACCATTTATTTAGATATAGATTAATACCATATGGGTTAAATAAGCTTCGCAAAATATCATTCTTTTTAACCTAACATTTTAATAGTAAAAAATGGTTACAGTGAGTCAATCTTAAAAGATAGACATATGCTATCGCGGACTTTTTTTTAGAACTTTTAAAGAGGAACAATTCCTTGATACATGATATTTGCGTAACTTAAACCGTTTTCGCAGCGCACGCAACGGAAGCTCTCAAAAAGGAATATCTTTTCCCGTTTTTGCAACATTTTTCATTTATGCTCCGCTCCTATTGGTCGTAGCGTGATGTTATATAGCCTAAAGCCTTCCTCGATAAATGGACTATCCAACACAAAAAGAGTTTTTCAATTCCAACCAGTAGTCAAAGAGTTTACCGCGTTCAAACAAACAAACAAACAAACAAACAAACAAACAAACTCTTCAGCTTTATAATATTAGTATTAGTATAGATACACAAAAGGCCTTGATAGGAGGTGACGTCGCCATTTTGTTTTTCACTACAATAATCATCATCATTTCAGCCGAAAGCAGTCCACTGCTGTCACTGCTGTCACTGCTGTCCCCAAGTGTCACCACATTGACCGGTTCAACAATAACTATAGGTATCTCTTACTGTTTAATATACAGTAACACCTTGTACTTGTAAACATTATGGTGCAGTAAATATTTTGAATTTGTATTTCTCCGGAGCCCCCAGAGGCCAGAATCCCCACGTACCTACCGCACCGGATCGAATGACTGCCACGCGCTAATTATTTTGTCGCCCGTATTTTTTACATTGCGATATCTTCTAAGATATTTGTTTAAACTGTATAGAGTATAGGGCACAAATATTCTATATTAAATTTCCGAGCTAAACAAACAAACTCTTCAGCTTTATAATATTAAAGTATAGATTCGTGATGACATTCCGAAAAAACTTTTAGATAGTAGGGCTGTTTTTGAGGGCATGTTATTTACTACTTTGTCGGCATGTCGACGGGAGTGCAGGTTACCAAACTTTTCCCTATCGGATTTTACGATGTCTTTCATAAATATAGGGTGTAAAAGTACCCTTAACGCAAACGAAGGGCACTGGTTCTCCCCACCACTGCGATCATTTTTTTGTTCTAGACCATACCTGGGAACCTCCTAGTTACGGTAAATTCTAGTTTTTCAGGTTATAAGTTTACTTAAATTACCTCCATGACCCGTTTACTATTCAAAGCATCCACTAGCACAATGTTTTAACAGTGCTACATTGAGTTTTACCGTAAAATGTGATTTTTGACCCAATAAAAAAAAGTCGTTTCCCAGCAAAACATTTTTGGTACTTAGTTTGATGTATAGAATGCTTGGTTGACGGCTGTGTGATGGGTTGATTTACACCCTGTATGTATTTACTAGCCGTGTCTTCTTGACAGTGGCATTCAAGCGTCTAGAGATAGAGAGACTGTATTTACTACTTTCAACTGGATTGACCCATCTATTCAGTAGTATATGTCAATCCAATACATTTGTGTCTTTCTCATCATCGTTATCCCTGATATAGTGTCACTTTGTCTAGGCCTGCTGGGCTATTTATTTATTATCATGTGTTAGGAATTCGGCAGTTTTACTTATTACAGTTATTTGTATATTCTGCGTTCAATATAAATTGATAAGTATTGTGATTACAGCTATGAAGTCATAAAGATCCTGCAGGTTCATTAATATGTAAGACTGTTTAATGTATACATTCTAAGAAGTTTTAATGATAGTAGTCAGTATCAGGTAGTCATCGCGACTAAATTGCATGCATCAGTAATTTCCCTCATTAATTGTTTGATGTCCCCATGTGTGTGTGACTTTGTATTGTTGAGCTGATTATCTGTACTGACTCGTATTTATAATGAGCCATTATGGTGTTTGTAGTGTGTAACAGTGTGTGTTTGTGTGCGCAGGGGAGCGCGCGCTCGGTCGGCGCTCGAGGCGGGGCGCGGGAGCACGCGCGGCCGGCAGCCCGCCCAGTTGACAGCATGCTCATCGCGCTCAATGACTCCACCAACCTCACTGACTTGGCGCTCGGCATCGACCTCCCCACCAGCCCTTACAGTCTCGCACAGAAGATCATTATCGCCATCATCGCCAGCGTCCTATCGGTGCTCACCGTAGTCGGCAACTCCATGGTGATGATCAGCTTCAAGATCGACAAGCAACTGCAAACCATTAGCAACTACTTCTTGTTCTCCCTGGCTGTGGCGGACTTCGCCGTGGGCCTGATCTCGATGCCTTTGTACACCATGTTCACGATCTACGGCTACTGGCCGCTGGGGCCACACGTGTGCGACACGTGGCTCGCGCTGGACTATCTCGCTTCGAACGCGTCTGTGCTCAACTTGCTCATCATAAGTTTTGATAGGTACTTCAGTGTGACGAGACCGTTGACGTATAGGGCTAAGAGGACTACACGAAGAGCCACGATGATGATAGGCGGGGCGTGGGGGTTCAGTTTGTTGTTGTGGCCGCCGTGGATATACGCGTGGCCGTACATCGACGGCGAGCGCAAAGTGCCGCCGCACGAGTGCTACATTCAGTTCATAGAGACGAACCAGTTCATTACGTTCGGGACAGCGATCGCGGCGTTCTATGTGCCAGTGACTGTTATGTGCATACTGTACTACAGGATATGGAGGGAAACTAAGAAACGGCAGAAGGATCTGCCGAATCTACAGGGAGGGAAGAAACACGACTCGTCGAAGAGATCAAATTCTAGGTGAGTTTTTATGTAGGCATTCTTAAAGTAATATTGATTTCAGTGTATGTATTTAAAACTGTATTATGCCGCAAGATGGTACCTGCTGTATTTTTTTAGGTGTTACTAGCTAAAACATAATATAAATATAATCAAAAACTTCGCAAAACATGTCTAAAACATATACGGCATGGCAGGTCAATAAATATCTATCTATACCTTATCCTATAAAGCCGGGTAAACATATAAAGAGACATTGAAGCTCCCTTTATGGCCGTTCGCACCCTTTGCGAAAGAAAGTGTATCGTATGAAATATGTGAACGAAAACAATGTAGGGATTGTAGCTCTTTCTTCTTTATCGTGAGGCGTCTAACCTGCCCGTCGGGGCTGTTGTTCGAAAGAGATACCGCTACCTCGACACACAGGGCTAAGAAGGAACATGGGTGGTTTTTAGTCAGTAGAAGTCTGACACTCGCGTTTCTAAATAGTGAGGTTACAAAACTGCGTATTATATGCATCCAAGTTGGAACTTTGCCCGATAAATGTATGGCCATGTCTATTAAATAGAGCCCTAATTCCATAATTGGCAAGATACCGGTATTTTAGAGTAATTAATTGTATGTTTATAATACTAGTATTAATATTACTGAGTTAATAAATTCTGTACAACCTTTATACCCCGTGGGTGTTACATGGAACCTAAACATAAGTGACGAAATGTGGGTGTACTATTCGGTACACCTCTGCGTATCGCTTCGGGGATTACAGGCGTGATGTTATGTGAATATAATATTATTGTTATGTTAGAGGAAGAAATTAACATCTACGAAAATACTAGGCAGATGAAGATTTATTTATGTTCGAGGAAAACAGTGGCGATTGTGTCATTTTGAAACGTTCTCATCTGCATACTTGTCTCATAAATATGTGTAAATATGCATGATGCTTTATATGACATAATTTTCCAATTAAAAAACTGGTTTCATTCATAATACCTACCTGATATTTTATATATTGTTTTAACAACATCTTTAGAATCATATTTAACGTAAGTAATATGATAATGTTATTATTAAGACAAATAATAACTATGGAGAGGAGGGAATTCATTAGCAATTTAAATATCAACCTTAGAGAAATTGAAATAATATAACATATTGTAAGATTTTGACATTTGTAAGATGTAGGATGTAAATGTTAATATAATCATTGTATTACGGGCAAAGTTTATCATTTACAGCCTACGCATTTTGTACCAACGCAATTTGCAACCTTCTATGTCAACCCAAAAAAAAATTAGAATAATCTACAAATCTTAGAAAGATGTAAACGATATTAATAGTAGAAAAATAGTAGTTGTAATTAGTAGTTGATCAATATTATTGTTTAATTATCACTTGCTTCGATGAAGGAAAACATCGTGAAGAAAGCAGAATGCTCGAGAGGGATATTTCTCGACGGTATGTGAAGCCAACTCAGAGGCCCATCATCACCATCACTTTCAGAAGAAAGAAAGAAAGAAAGAAAGAAGGAAAGAAAGAAAGAAAGAAAGAAGGAAAGAAAGAAAGAAGGAAAGAAAGAAAGAAAGAAAGAAGGAAAGAAAGAAAGAAAGAAAGAAAGAAAGAAAGAAAGAAAGAAAGAAAGAAAGAAAGAAAGAAAGAAAGAAGGAAAGAAGGAAAGAAGGAAAGAAAGAAAGAAAGAAAGAAAGAAAGAAAGAAAGAAAGAAAGAAAGAAAGAAGGAAAGAAGGAAAGAAAGAAAGAAAGAAAGAAGGAACGAAAGAAAGAAAAACATTTTTTTTTTCGCAGAAACATGAGATACAATAAAGAAGCAGTAAACATACAACGCACAATAAATCTATACTTCTAATCTTTCTTATTCTTTACGCTTCTTATTTTCTCACTGCTGGGATATAGGCGTCCTTTCAATGAGAGGGAATGGGCTATGATCCACCACGTGGATCCAGGGGACCATAGGTGGCACAAACATTCTGACACCAGACCAATATTATTGACTAGCACTCTAGCACTTACCTTTCGTCTCCTTCCTTTTCGATTGTCCACCTCCTGTTCTACTTTTCTTTGAAAAATGTTTCAATGGCCGTCTATATCATTAATTTATATACTGGTCCACTATTAAGGGAAATCTTTCCGTTAATTTCAATTAGTCCGTCGCGCTCGGCAGCTTACTGCGTATTGTGGACTAAATGCATAAAATACTGTACGTAAATAGTCATCGTGCCAAACAGGTTCTATTATCAAGCGCCATTAATCTGTCTATTCTTTTTAGGGTTCCGTACCTCAAAAGAAAAAAACGGAACCCTTATAGGATCACTCGTGTGTCTGTCTGTCTGTCCGACCATTCCCCCTCCCCTTATCTCTAAAACTACTGAGCCTAAAATTTTGAAAAAAATACCGAACTTAGTTCAACACTTATAGATTACAGGAAAACCTATGAGAAGTCTATGGTGCTAAAATAACATGGCAAATCTCTCTATATCTACTACAATGGTACGGAACCCTTCATGTGCAAGTCCGACTTGCACTTGGCCAGTTTTTTTGGTTCTGTTTTGCACTTTTATGATATATATTTAGTGTACATTTATTTAATTTATTGTACACTTAGGTCTATTTGAAAACCAGTGCCGGGAACTATTTTGCTGACACTCCCTTCCGCTCTGCCCAAGAGCGGGAGGGGTTATTTGATGATTTCCCAACAACCAAACAAAAAAAAGGGGTTCCCAGGTATGGTCTAGAACAAAAACACAATCGCAGTGATGGGAAAAAGAAGTGCTTTTCGGCTTTAATTATAAAATAAGAATCATTTAGTAGTAACTTCTCAATCTACTGGATAATAATCGGTTCATTACACCTACCATTTGATTACCTCAAGTTAATCACATTTCATTACTCATACCACTAATGGCTTAATCACCTAAGGAACCCTTCCAAGCGCAGTGATTCCAATGGCTTGATCCAGTCGTGAGCAATTTGCCGCCCATATAGGCATGTAACACGGAGAGTGTTACAATTGAAAAATTAATTAAATTAAGTAATACATCGGTAATTGGATTTTCTATTTATAGTTTTCTGTGATGATTCTAGAAGGAGTTAAAATATCCCGTCGGGGATGCGGGTTGTTCTCGTCGGGGCTGCGGGTTGTTCGCAGATACCGTGGCCTCGACATGAAGGGCTAAGAAGGAACATGGGTGGTTTTTAGTCAGTAGAAGTCTGACAATCCCTTTCGCTCTGCCCAAGAGCGGGAGGGGTTATTTGATAATTTTCCACCCGCCCAAAAAAAAAAAAAGGATTCCTTTGCCTAGCAGCGGGATGACACAGGCTAACAGTAACCCCAAAACAAAAACAAACCATATTCAAACACCATTGATCATTACACAACCGTAATGATGTACAAAACAAGTACGAGTTAAAGTATTTTTAACCGACTTCAAAAAAGGAGGAGGTTATATGTTCGTGTGTATGTATTTTTTTTTTTTAATGTATGTTACCTGATTTCTCCTCCATTTGTGAACCGATTCTCAAAATTCTTTTTTTATTTGAAAGAGTATACTTCTGAGGTGGTCCCATTTAAATTTGGTGAAGATCTGATCCTGATCTTCGGAGATATACAATAAAACTCTTCAAAAATAGACGGCAAATCTGTCGTGATTGCTGCAATCGCTTGGATGTTTATTGTTTACGCAACATCTTAACTTACCATCACGCCTGTATGCTCTGACGGGGTACGCAGATGTGTACAGGACGCCCAGATTTCGAGAGTTAGGTACGAGTATGTTAAGTTCCATTTTATTGCGGATAAGCCTATTACCGTGACATGTATTGTTAACAACGTAAAATTAATGAATATCAAATATTTGTAAAGGATATTACAACTAAAAATGGAAAAATAAAAAAACTTTTTTGCAAAAAATAAAACCGACTTCAAAAACACAAAAAAGGGAAAAATAACTTTAGCTTCTGAAGTCGGTGACTTTTGTTTGTTTTATTCAGTTTTTTTGTCACCGACTTCAGAAGCTAAGGTTATTTTTCACTTTTTTGTTTTTGAAGTCGGTTTTATTTTTAGCAAAAAAGTTTTATATAGGTTATTTCTTTTGGTGCGTTCGTTCATGACGAGATGTATGAATGTGGAATTTGTAAGGATCGTTGCATGTGGCGTTCAGTGTGGTTTCTGCCTACCCCTATGGGTAAAGGGCGTGATTTTATGGATGTCAAAAAACAAGGCAGAAAAAAAACAAAAAAAAACATAACACCTTTTTTCTGTTTCTTTTTAAGAAAAACGGTTAACGTTTATATAATGTATTTGTAGTGGTGCAAAAATCTTTAGCCGCTTCAGCTTATTAGGAGGGGCACTTTTCGTAAACAAAATGATTTTTGTCAAAGTAAAAGAAATGGTCGTTTCCATTTCTAGGTACGTTTAGATTTGTGAGGAAGTCGATAAGTTACTTAGAAAGTTAGTAAAAGGAATGCAGAAAGAAGTGGCAAATTGAATTTCTGTTCATGTACTTTTACTTTTATCAGTTTTTGTGATAACATGAAGTGTGGACATGGACGGTTTTATCACGCTAGATCTACACATATTTTTACAAAATATACTTTTTGTGACATTCTTTTGAAACTTACATAGAGCCTGATTATATTACAGGTAACATCATCAATAATTTATCAATATAAAACATATAAAACTTTGATGGATATATGTGTAGTTTCACGGAAGCCTAAGATTATATAGGTACATATACTCACACCTTTTTGACAGAAATCACACAACGCCACCTAAGATGAAAATCTACAAGAAATCATCAACGTATTGACCCAATTTCAACGTCATTACTCATGGCGAAATATCGAACGTAAGAATACATTCATTCTGCCCCCCCATCGCTCCATCATCAGCCGTCGTCGCATAACTCCACATAATTCCCCATAACTTTCAATTCCACCATACCACGATTGAAATTAATGGATCGCCCTAACCGACATAGATTCGTCGTGCACATGTCCACGTAACTGAAATTAACAACTTTACCTTTAAAAGGATTCGCTTGTAGGCCGAAACGGAGAGGATACTATCTCTACCCTTTGTAAATAAGTATTTGTAGGGTAGGATTTAAGTTTAAAACTTCCGAAGTAGGGTATCGTATACGTATTATAGGGATTAAGCCAAATTGGGAGGAAACAAATACAAATTGATACACTACGGCCCCTTTTTGACGGGTAAGTGAGTCTTTTTCATCCCATTTTCATGCAGTAAAGGGATTGGATACGATGTTGAGATTAAAAGAGTGAAAACAAAATGACATTAAGCCTGTATTCTTAAAAGAAATAGGTAGATGTATTCACTACACCGTTATTCAATTACTGTCATCAGCCTAGCTTTTCCGAACTATATTCGGGTTGGCTACCAGTGAAACCGTATGCAGCCGAATTCTAGTTTATAGATGGAAAGTCTGTTAATCTGAAATCCACAACTCAGTTTCTTGGAAATACGAGACCTCTCGGCCAAACTGGTTGTCAGATTCACAGGCTTCAATGTGCCACAGTTCTACAAAAGATAGGAATAGTATAGTAGAGAAAAATATGGGATGGATTGGTCAATCTGGGCTTGCAATCGGTTAAGAGACTTCCAGTTTAATTGTCAGTATGGAGCCCCGTTGCAGGATATGCGCTACCTCCTGTCCTGCCCATCCTGCATAACCACAAATGATAGAGCTGTGCAGGTGGCTACATACTGGTCTAACACAATTTGAGTTCGTCGACACGTAAAGAAGAAGAGAAAAATATATCAACAAGAATCTCAGATCCCAAGAATTAACTAGAAACATTTCAAGCTACCATTTTTCTATTACAAAACACTTAAACGAATGTTGAAGCTGGTGGCTGTATAAAATAAACCCGGTATTATCTTAGGTACAAGCAATAACGTAGCACAAAGCGAAAGGACCTCTGAAGCGCATATAAGTGATGGAACGGAAGAGGTGATATTGTGCATCACAATACGCCTTTGAAACGGAAAACTACAGTGAACGGGCTTACGGGACAAGCGATTTATGTGCTAACAGGTACTGCGGGTTCTTATATTTTATACATGCTAGTATAAGACATATTATGTATATTTCAAGAAGGTGGTACAGTGTTTAGATTTCTAGCTGAAAATTTTTCAGGACCCAAAAACACACTAAAAAAACAAAATAAACAATTTGTTTAAATTACTAAACAAAGAGATTATTTTTAAAAACAGAATTTATCCTAAAATATGTAGACACGGTGTTCCATGTCACCCTTCAATTGTTTGTCATTCGTAATTTTGGTGGGTTTGTAATAAATATTTTGTTTTAGTTTATTGGAACATTAACACACTACAAAAAGTTTGACGGAATAAGTTTTAAACTAAATAAACGTGTAACCCACATCAATATCCGCGAAACCATGATTGAAAAATAGTTTAATGCGGTTTATACTACAGAAAATTAAGTAACTACTCATATGTGATTTTTTTTTTTTTTTAGGGATAAAGTATTAGATAGCACATTAAATATTCAGTAGCCATCCTTTGAACTTAAACTGCGTAGGGATAAATATATAGTTCAATAAAATGTGTATTAAGAAGATGTATTAGTTATGTAACATTAAGGTTAGGATTAATTAAGGCATTTATCACATTGGGTCATCCTGTAATCGCAGATCCAAATAGATAAACAAATAAATATGTTATTTTCATAAAGCAGCGAAACTTTCGCGACCACTATAATACCGCCTAGGTAGCAAGAACGTGTGCCAAAATTGCAAAAACGCAAGAACTATATTCACCCTTATATATCTTCGAAAATTGGACAGCTTCAAAATTCTCGCTTGGCCGAATATCGGAAAAGTAGGACGCGCAAGAATCGAATAACTGAACTTCTGTAAGAGAAATGTCGTGTAAATAACAAAACGTAAACTTTTCTCCTCGGTTTATTGAAAATTTTAAAATGTTTTGTTCGGGAAATGTTGAGAATAGTATCAACCGTTGGGTACACAGTTTTGATTTTCCCACTGTTTTATTGTTGGTGTGCACAGAATTACGATGGACCAATAACAAGCTCTTGGTAGGATTGGAACAAGCGAGAAAAGCTAAACAATTTGCAGCAGTATTTACTATACGCTATGCGTCGATACTGCGGGTTGTTCGTAAGAGATACCGCGGTCCCGGAACACAAAGGGCTAAGAAGGAACATGAGTGATTTTTCGTCAATAGAAGTCTGTCACTCCCTTCCGCTCCACCCAGGACGAGAGAAGTCATTTGATGATTTGGCACCCTCCAACAAAAAGACTACTGGTATACGTACTGTTGTTTCACTAATGTCTTTTGTCCATGGGGGTAGGCAGATACCAAAGAACGCCTGCCATACCTTCTACAATTATTACACAGGCCCCTTGCACGTCTGTGTTCATAAATCTAGTCATATGCGATTACTACGCAACTGACTTCTCTGGAGAACCTAACCAATAAGGTCAGTCTATGTCCTTGAAAGAGCAGTGGTGGCTCAGCGGTTGCGGCCCCGACTTACGAACAGTGAGTCGTGGGTTCGAACCCAGGCATGCACATTACTTTGTGTAATTTATTTCATAACCACGGCTCTCAAAATGGTGAAAGAATACATCGTGAGGAAACCGGCATGTCTTAGAACAAAAAAATTCGAAGACATGTGACATCTGCCAATCTGCACTGGGCCCGTGTGGTGGATTATAGCCCATCCCTCTCCTAGAGAGGAGGCCTGAGCCCCTGCAGTGGGAACATTATAGGCTGATGATGATGTCCTTCTAGCTAGAGCGTTGCCACTCACATCGACCGTGTAAATACCTTTTGTTAGTCGCCTTACATGACCAAACTATCTAAGCATTTGCATTTGTTGTTTTACTTATTACTAACTTTACTTATACCGAACCGTGATATCCGATTCGTGTACACTACCTTTTCACAAGTCGAGAGATTTAATAAACTTACACAAAGAGAAACTGGTCACTAACAGAGTAAGGTATGAAGCACTTGGTCTTTTAATTTTTCCTCAATGCCATGGAATAGGGATGTTTCCTGACTAAACAAAATATAATTCTAATTAGTCCGCCTCTTAGATTATCGAAAAATATTGTATACGTTTTTTTGTTTTATCAAATCAATAAAAACTGACGAAGATAAAACGCGTCAAAGATGTGTGGGGGTTTGTGACGTCACTCACCGGTAAAAAATGTCATACTAATGTCTTAGAATATGACGTCACACGAGTTTTCAAAGCACTGTATCGTCTTCATTGTTTGTTTACGTGAAAAAAGAAAAAATACGTGTCCAATATTTTTTGGAAATCTATCTGACGGACTAATTAGAATCATATATTTATTTCCTTTTGTATATTTATTTCCTTTGAGTCGCACAAATCATTATTTATTCTGCTTCTTTTCCCTTTTCAGCACAATAAATTACATTTTTTGTTCTATAGAAGGTGTATCTCAAGGTGGTCCCCAGACTTGCTATGTACCTACCATTAAAGTCTGAACTGTTGCCACGAGACAGCCTTAAACAGAAGCCCAAATGTCTTACTACGTATATATCAAACAAGTGACGAACAAGTTTAGTGACCTAGGTATCGACTTTCAAAAATGTAGTCCTATTTTAATACTAGTCCTTACTAATATAAATGCGAAAGTAAGTTTGTCACCTTCTCCTCACAAGTCTCTGAACCGATCATCGACTCAATGTCGTTTAGGGTACTTTTCTTCCCAAAAAAAGTACTGTTCCCAAAGAAAACCACAATAACGTTCATGTGACCATAGATGGCGCCACGTATCTTTCGAATCATGATTGAATTAAACTTTAGTAGTCATAATCAAAATTAAAAGTCATTTATTCAAATTAGGCTGATAATCAGTAGGGCTAGCCAAGTTACAACCGCTTCGTTTCTATTCTCTTTCTACAATAGATAACGCTTCGGCGCAAGCGATTATAGAAAGCGCTAAGTTGGTAGCCAACTTCACACAACTGAGTCGATCGCTCATTCTCTAATAAATATAGAAAAAACCTACACTTTAGTCTATGGTGAGCGTTTCTACTAACGTCAAACTAATGTCAAAATCGCAGTTGTTTACTTTATGCGCGGGTTGAAGTTTTGTTTTGAATTGTTATGAAAGGAATAAATTGTATTAAGTGTTAAAAAAGTAAGTGAAATAAGGTACAAGTTCTTCTTATAATTGGTTTAATATGATATCACAGTGCGGAATGTAATTTTAAACATTACTGTGTCGTGAAATAATATGATATTGTGCATTTCGATGAAAGATACTTAAATGAAGTGATAACTTTTATAATATTGGATCGAGATCTCGACCAGACCCAGAACAGTTCGCAGGTAGATTGGAATTAGTGGGAAGGTACGTAAATTATTACTTATTTTGTGACCTTCCTTTGTTAAAATCTAATATACTTGGGCACTTGAAAGTTTACAATATAAACAATGACGTGTTGCGCGGCATTAACCTATACTAGGTACTTCTTATGAAACAAACAAAATAATTATTGTGTTTGACCCTTAGCGCACCACAATATAATAATATTTAAAGTATGCATTTTAAATGCTAAATAGGCACATAGAATCCAAAATTATGAGAAATAAACAAAACACTTCTCGGTCTCAAGACAGCTGTATCATATATAGACGCCATTTTTAAGCGTTATCTCCAGGGTCTCGGCAAACGCTAACGTATCGTTCAAATACTTCGCCAACGTTTCGTTTGCGCTTGTCAAAAGTCTGACATGGCTAGCATTTAAATGGGATGTAGCGATCATCGTTGTAGAAAGGATCACATTTCATTCTATCATTTTGAACGATTCGATAAGTTGTAAACATGGCTACGAATTTTCTATTCGTTTGTTCTGACCACGTGACTTAGCGTTGAGATGACGTCATCCCCATACATTTGAGTCGTTTTCTACTAGCGTTAACGTTTGTAGATTGTCAACTTGGCTAAGCCTACAGAACTCACACAGCACAAATTCTACAACAGATAACGCCCACTCTTCTACACTTCCTAGTGTTTTACTGGGAAGAAGAAGTGACGGAACAAACTCCCCAGCAACACATCTGTCTGCTAGGTTGGAAGAACCAGCAGATTCTATACAATAGTGTGTAAGATAATATTGCGATTTACTAAAGAGACAAATGAATAAAAAATGAAAATAATAATAAAAATATACATAATATAACAGGAAGCTAATTTTGGAGAAAGAACATTAAGAACATAAACAGTATTTTTATAATACTTTTACGCAGACGAAAGACGAATGTCGTTAGGCTTAGCTAGTTACTTAACTTAGTAAAAATCAATGCAAAAACGTACATAGGAGTTTCGAAAGTGTATTATAGAATGATTGCATTAAGTATCTTTTTCGGAAAATAACTCAAAATATGTTATGATTTTCTTACAAAAAAAATTACAAATTCTTACAATATTCTTTGAGTCTATTTTATCGTTTTTTTCTTTGGTCGAACATAATCTGTGTCATCGATTCGAGATGAAGAGAAAGATGAACTATTGATCGTTAGCCTTCTGTGGTTAGTTGTTCCACGTTCTAAGTGGCGGTGTACTCGGTCGGTCGGCTAGATTCCACGCCATGCGCCCTTTGTGTAGCCGCGTCTTTGTGCACACATGTCTGGCACGGCGACGTTTGACTAGGCGTGTATGAGATGACGACATGACGATGCGATCTTACAAGTATACGCATTTGGGTTTGCACACCTGGACTTTCATAACATAACAGCTCGCGGTTTTAGGAGAGCAACACACCATTTCTAACCGACCTCCAAAATGGAGGAGGTTCTCAAATTGTCTGCATGTTGTTTCTTTTTCTTGTATGTTTGTTTCCGCTTAACTCCGTCATTTATGAACCTATTTGAAAAAAAAATATCATCAGCTGCCTAGCCTTTTTCCCAACTATGTTAGGGACGGCTTCCAGTCTAACCGGATGCAGCTGAATACCAGTATTTTACATGGAGCGACTGTCTAACTGACCTCCACAACCCAGTTAATACTAGGTAATACTCAATACGATACTCTTTGGTAACATTGGATGTCAGTATTTCAGGTCACTGACTACCTATAACGACTGCCACGAGCTCCTCCCTGAAAAAAAAAAAATCAACAGAATATACTCCCAAGGTAGTCCCATTGTCCCGTCGGGGCTGCAGGTTGTTCGAAAGAGATACCGCGGCCTCGGCGCAAGGGCTAAGAAGGAACATGGGTGGTTTTTAGTCAGTAGAAGTCAGACACTCCCTTCCGCTCTGTAAAAGAGCGGGAGGGGTTATTTGATGATTTCCCTTCCCACCCCCCCCAAAAAAAAAGGTAGTCCTATTGTCACTTGTCAGGATCTGATGATAGAATCTCAGCTTATTTTTTACTTTTTTGTGTTTTTGAAGTCGGTTTTGTAGTCACACATAATAACATGACTTCACGCCTATAATCCCCGAAAAGTCAGGTAGAGGTGTAGGTACTTATTGCTAAACCCACAGGACAGAAAAAACAGGGCAATTATGTTTAAGTCAGTAATATTTGTAACAGGGGACAAGCCCATTACCGTTCATCATCAGCCTATAATGTTCCCACTGTAGGGACTCGGCCTCCTCTCTAGGAGAGGGATGGGCTATAATCAACCACGCGGGCCCTGTGTGGGTTGGTAGATGTCACATGTCTTCAAAACGGCTTACACTTCAATGATTTTGTGCCCTTTTGTGGTCTGAACAGTATAGTTTTGGGAATGTCTTAAGGCATTGAGTGGTTCACCTTATTTAGATAAAAGATTAAAATAATACAATCCAACCTGATTACAACACAAAACCTACCAGTCTGACCCCTTAATATTGCAAGCACCTTAGCAACATAGATCAAACTGTCGCAGTTTATCTTAACTAAGCTCCATAGCAGTTAGCCACGTTATGGCCTGCATACGTACTATTATAATATGTTGTCCTGGTACCCCGCCTGAGTTCAAACCACTTTTATCCTTATATGATGAAGTGGGGTAGGCTGGATGGGTTTTTGAGCCTGAAATTATCTGAACGCCGCATTTTATGAAACAAATGGTTTGTGTGTACATTAAAATGTCTTTGTTTTCTTTTTAGGGTTAAGTGCAACACAATTTATGTTGGTTAGGGGAATATTTCTTTACACAGCGATGATATATCATGAAAACTGGTGCTTGTACCTCTACTTTTATGTATACATTTATGATTTCGTGGTCATAGTGTTTCAATATCTTCATCATCATCATCCTTCAACAATCTACTGCTGGACATAGTCCTCTTCAACACGCTCTTCGGACGCCACTGAAATCGATTCTCTTGTGTTTCAATATACGAAAATATAGTTAGTAGTATTTCAACTGACCTGCCAGGGTGATTTCAATTATAACATTAGCTAAGTCAAATCTATCTATGTCTATTAATAAATTAAATAAGTAAGTAAATTTTGTAAATATACTTTGTAATCACGTTCGACGACGACGACTTCGATGAAAGTTGCAATATTGGGCTTTACTGGGGCGAAAAATTAATTTAGTTAGGTCTCATTTCTAGGAAAATAAGTTTTCTCCCACTTTCTATTATCACCTGAGCAAGGTTTGGCCGCCCACGTGCTGACTACACATCCCCAAAAAGCACAAGTCACACACAACAGCGCCGAAATATCGGAAACTCAAAACAAAACAGTGAATAAGGCAAATATCCCGTTTTTAGTGTTAATGATAACCCTTAAAAAGTAAACCTTAAACTAGCTTTTACCCGTGACTTCGTCCACGTGGAATATAGCCTGAAGCCTACCTCGATAAATCCTTACTAATATTATAAATGCGAAAGCAACTCTGTCTGTCTGTCGCGCTTTCACGACAAAACTATTGATCAAAGGGTTGTAAGGGGTTGAAAGAAAGGGATGAAAAGATTACTTTTGGTCGCGATAACTGATATCCACGCGGACAAAGCCGCGGGCATCATGGACTATACAACACTAAAAAACTTTCCAATTGCAAACAGTAGTTCCTGAGATTAGCGCGTTCCACAAACCAAACAAACGGACACAGACGGCACGGTTGGCGCAGTGGCTGAGCGATTGGACTGCTGCGCTGCGTGTCGCGGGTTCGATCCACGCACGGAACAAATATTTGTATGGCCTACAGATAGTTGTTTCGGGTCTGGGTGTGTTTGTGTATGTGAGTTTAAATGTTTGTAAATGCACCCACGATACAGGAGAAATTCCTAATGTGGGGCAACGTTTAAAAGTAAGAAAAACTCCTCAGCTGTATAATATTCGTATAGTGTTACAGATTTCCGGTACTGCCAGTTCAACTTAATTATATTATCGATGATATTTAATGAACGTCAATAATTGTGATTTGATTTTAATAAGTTATATTTAATTGTGAAGTAATTATTTAGTGATTTTTAGTTTGGTTGTTAGTAATGTTGAATTATCAGAATACTTCCTTTATGGCGCTTTCCGCTTGTCAGCTTCCGGTGCGCCGAATATTAAACAATAATTATTTAATGATAAGAATATTGAACAATAATTTTGTTAGTAACATTTAATTAATACTACTTGGCTTATTGAATGATTTTATTGTAATATTTAGGTTTTTGGTAGAACTGTTTAAAAGTCGATGCGTCGGGTATTTGAGTGCAATCATTTTCTAACCGTCAAGACAGAAAGTTGTAGTGGGAACTCTGCCCAAAATAAAACCGTTATAGTGAAAACATATTTTATTTGAACCATCGAATCTGACCACCTTCTACAATAGACTAAAACACTCACGCAAATAACCTAGATAGTGCCGCTGATAGTGACCCTACTATCGACGCCTACCAGAGTCGTGGTTTGTTTATTTCTGTCTGGCATCCTGCGAGATTCCTCGTATTTATCGTAAAATACGGAGAATATCTACAGACAAGGTTAAAGTTTCCTGGAAATCAGGTCAAACGTCTGGAGACGCAGTCTGAATGGGGAGCAGTCACTCACCTGCATTTTACAAAGGTATACAGACTAGTTCCTTTATCAGCTACTTTTTTCCAAGCACTGTAGTTGTGTGGGCGGTGATGTGACGTCATTTGCAGTTATCTCTAATGTCGTAAAACACAACATAACATCACGCCTGTAATCTCGAATGGTGAGACAGAGGTGTACCTTAATAGAGCACCCACATTTCGCCAGTTATTTTTAAGTCCCATGTAATAGGGGGCGAGACTCGGTGGTCGAGTGTGCGCACGCGCGACTGCTGAGCAGGAGGTCCTGGGTTTGATTTCCGGGTCGGGAAAGGTGTTTTTGGGTTTTTCCGTTACAAACTTAATAGTAGCTATAAAATGTATATTTGTCTCCGGTTGTTGGCAATAGGCTCGCCCCTATTACATGGGACTCAAACATAACTGACGAAACGTGGGTGTACTATTAGGTATTGCCTAACACTTTGAGGATAAGAGGCGTGATGTGATGTTATGTTGGTTTAAATTATGCTTTATCTATCATAAATATAACGACCAAATCTAGAATAGATCCCGAAGTCAAAAACACAACAACTACAATACCTAAACACAGAATAAGCTAAACAAATCACGTTGAACCGGTGCCCTCATATTTCACCCCTCCGAAGATCCAATAAAAATACCTATCGTCTAAGAGCCTTTAAAAATTTCATCGACCGTACACCTCTGGAAGGCGCCCGTTCACAGGGGGGTGAATGGGGGCATTCGGGTGGGAAACACCCCCCCTTTTTACGGCGAAGTGAAAGACATTACTCTTGGATGCTCCTGGATTTATGTGCCCAACGACGTTGCTAGATACATATTTGTATGTGGACTTGTGGAGCAATTTAATTTTAATTTCGAGTTCATATTGTGTATTGCTGTGTGTTAAATTGCCGTTCAGTTGACGAGAGCCGAGATTGCCTCATTAAGCTACTGTGAAAATGAATATTTACAGCGTAAACCGCTGGGTACTTTATATTGTGAATAGTTTGGTATACCAAACTATTCACAATAAAGGTAAAGGTTAAAGAAATTGACACACTACGCGAATTACAGTTAGTATTATATATTTAATAGAACACTATTTTTGCAGTAGGTACAAATAAAGATTCAGTTCGCTACATAGGCAAAAGCTTGTGAAGTACTTTTAATCAATGTTGCCAGTGCGTTGAATACTCAATCCTTTTACATCACTTTTTTTAAGCATCCATTGAGCTGAAAACGTTACTTACTCAATAAAATATTAAATGGCAGTGAAATGATAAAAATCTTTTTTTTTGGCGGGTGGAAAATCATCAAATAACCCCTTCCTCTCTTGGGCAGAGCGAAAGGGAGTGTCAGACTTCTACTGACTAAAAACCACCTATGTTCCTTCTTAGCCCTTCATGTCGAGGCCGCGGTATCTCTTGCGAACAACCCGCAGCCCCGACGGGCGTCGGCCCCTTCCATGTTGCTGACAAATGATGAATATCTCTAAACCAAATAGGTTATTTAACTGTATATTTGACGAATCAACCAACAATCTAGGTTCCTTTGGAACTAATAATGAATCAGATATTTCCACATTGTCATAATTCAAAATGCTGCTTCACATTGTAAGTGAAACCGTCAGAACATAACGTACGATGTTTACAGCCAACGGAATGGTCCAGCTCCTTAATAGCTCTTTAGCAACTATTCGCTTGTATGTGAGTGAGGCCAAAGGGTGTCGTGACTCAAATAATATATCTTAGAGTGTAAGGCTGTCTACTGCAGTTTGTTCCAAAGTTCTGTTGAGGACTTGTGTAGGTATCTCTCCGTATCAGTTTGTGAGAATAATTGTATGTGTACAGGTAAGTGGGTACGAGTGGAGTGAAGTTAAAGACAATAACGGCCCGTGTGTTCCTGTGTTCGCGTGGCATGCTCTTAAAACGGTTTCAGGTTAGCATATTTTCGCTAAGACTAAGCTCGTTTTTGAAAGTGCGTGATTCGTACAAGCGTTGACGCGCATAGAGGCTCGTCAAAAGGTAGCCATACATGCTGTTGTAAGCACTTATGAAATTACCTCCTTACTTATATTATCTTACTAAAATAATAAATGAAAAATAAATTGAGGATGGATGGACGTTCCGGGGCTGTGGGTTGCCCGGGGCTGCGGGTTGTTCGAAAAAGATTGATACTGCGGCTCCGGACACAAAGGATTAAGAAGGAACAGGGGGGTTTTTGGTCAGTAGAAGTCTGACATTCACTTCCGCCCAGAGCGGGAGGAGTCATTTGATGATTTCCAAAACTCCAAACAAAAAATTGATGACTGATTCACGTAAAAACTACAGAACAGATTTTGATGAAAAATTGCAGAGAGATAGTTTGTAACCTGGATTATATCCCAGCCGTACGACCCCGTGGGACGGTACGGTTGGCGCAGTGGCTGAGCGATTGGACTGCTGCGCTGAGTGTCGCGCGTTCGATCCCCGCATGGAACAAATATTTGTAAGGCCTACAGATAGTTGTTTAGGGTCTGGATGTTTGGTTTGTGTATGTAAGTTTAAATGTTTGTAAACGCACCCACTATACGGAAGAAATACCCAGAGTGGCGCAAAGTTAAAAAAAAAAAAATGTCACGATTCCCGATTTCACCCGGAAGAAAACACCAGCCTATGCTGGTGTTTTCTAATGGGCACGCATTGAAACTAGACTGTCAGTAGGGGCATTAGGGTACATAATACAATAATCCGTTTTCTACTCCTCAACCATTTTTATGTTCAACACCTACAACATAACGAGATAACCGAAACCTCTCGTACACAGAGGCTACATAACCTCCCTCCTTATTTATTCGTGAGCCATCTAACATAATATACCCACAACAAAGAGATTCACCTTTCACAAACTCCTCACATTTCTTACATTATTCAGGCTCTCTTCAAAGGAACAAACATCTGTCGATATTCTAAATTAACTCCATATCAATGGAGCGGACCCGGTCCTTTCGCACCCAAATAAAAATACACCCTTTAATCGGATCCACCGTATTTTTGGGGATCTGTGGCTTTACGTTTAAAGGATAAGTGAACCATTATAAGATTAACACTATCCGAACTATATATTGAAGTTCCAAAAGCGCTTGTTTTGCATTTTGCTACCACATACCGAGGTAAAACACAGCATCAGCTTTCATATTTATATATTGATACTGCTGGCCTTTCTTCTGGACTTTCTTCCACGTGAAAATATTATAAAAATATTACTAAGGTGGAGCAGCGGTGAATTATAAAATGGTGTCGGCCCCGACTTATTACGAACAGTAGGTCGTGGGTTCGAACCCAGGCAGGTGCATTACTTTGTGTAATTTATTTCATAACCGCTGCTCTCAAAACGGTGAAGGAAAACATCGTGAGGAAACCGGCATGTCCTAGTACAAACACAAAAATTCGAAGACTTGTGACATCTACCAATCCGCACTGGGCCCGCGTGGTTATAGCTCTCTCTCTCAGAGAGAGGAGGCCTGTGTCCCAGTTGTGGGAACATTAATAGGCTGATGATGATGATGATTTATAAAAAACAATCTGATTAATAAAGTGTAAACCACACAGCACTGCCCACAAAAAAACAGGACGACATCAAATGCGTAATTATGACAAAGTTATCACTGTAACTGAGAGTGACTTATAAACGTTTGATGTTGAAGATTCGGAAGAGTAAAATGTTTACTATTTTTTGTTAATATTGTAGATTAACAAAAATAGTAAACATTTTTCTCTCCCTTATCTTCTAGGATTTTTGCGAGAAACTATCTAAGTTAATTTAATATAATTTCCGAACTCTATGTCATGATTTTTCTCAGAAGCATCCGAAGAATGTACGACAAAATTCTAGTACGGAACCCTAATTTTGCGAATCCGCTTTTGTTAACCCTTACCTGCCCTTTGGCCCTGTGATATAATATTTAATAAGGTGTAAGAATCTCGTTTATTAGTGACCGGTAGGTACTAAAACGGGTTGCGTTATGTAATATTACGGTAATAAGATTTCTACGTTTGTGGTTTACTTGTTAGTATGTAATATCTAGATTATTTATGAAGTTAGGTAGGCATGCTGAATACAGGTATTTAAAACCAGCCTTTATGTTGTACAAGTTGTTTTTTATATCCCCATAAATCTGGGGTACGTAGGAATCAACTGGCATATGAATTATTTTTCCTTTTTTTTTAATACAAAATAATTCGACAATCAATCAATCACGATTATTAATGTAAAACGTGAAAAATGACAACGTCGCATAATTCATGTTTCAATCTAAGAAAATCTTAGATTGAAATATGAATTATTGGTTTGAATGAAATTGAATTAAGGACTCGTTTTTGACAATGAAACCTACACACACATTTTGGATCACTCATTTTGGGACTTTTTGTAAATTTTTTACTTAAAGAATATTACCAGAGTTATGGGATATTAAAAAAACACGTTGTAAAACCAAATATGCCACGAATATGCGATCGGTGCGTATATTTCATCGAACGCTGATTCACCGGACAAAATTAATACGTTGATTACCTGTCTACAATTAATTCGCGGACACGAAGCCAAAGTCAAATCGAGTTCTAGGGAAAATAAAATGGTTTTTACACCAAATTATTTTTGGGTCAACACTCACGCCAACTTTTATAAAAACCTCTTGTCATACGTGTCGAATCAGATACAAAGATGGTGTGGTGTTATTAGCACTATCTATATACGGATGTATTTATGTATGTAATCGAAAGACGAATGGCGTTGACGTTTTCAAGCAATTATTTTATAATGAAATTATTTAAGCAATTTTTTATTGTTTGATGCATAGAATGCTTGGTTGATGACTTCGTCGCGGGCCTGTGGACGGTGAGTAATCGGCTAGCTCACCGTCCATCCGTTCTATGACGATGGCAGGCCGTGTCGAAGGCGCGTGCGTGTTCCGCGCGCGCGCGCCTCAATGAAATATCAGCAACATTGCAAGGGCCGACGCCTGTCGGGGCTGCGGGTGGTTTAAAAGAGCTACCGAAGCTACGGACACAAAGGGCTAAGAAGGAACATGGGTGGTTTTTAGTCAGTAGAAGTCTGACACTTCCTACTGCTCCATCCAGAGCGGGAAGAGTCTTTGATGATTTCCACGCAAAAAATTGTGGATAGTCCATTTACACCTTGTATTTTATATCGCGTCCATCTTTCTTCTTAACTTAAAAACGTGTTACATTTAATTAAGCAGTCTCTATGTTTGTCAAGTTATAAAAACCGCGGTTAGTACTATTATATACTTTAACAGGCCAATCTACGATAAGTTTATGCTCTACTCGTAAAAGAAACATAAAACAAGTGCTCAAGAAATCGATCTTAAAACTACATAGAAGGCAAATTACACCGACAATAAACGAAGATGGCTACTAAGTGCATCGCCGACAGAGATAGATGAGACGTAATCTCGTGACTTGCGATCCTACCGCCCCCTAAAAATTTATTGGGGAAACTCCGTTCTCTTACACCCGATAGAAATGTATTAAGCTGGGTCTACGCTAGGCGAGCTGAGCATGAGCCGAGCACGAGCGGAGCACGAACGGAGCACGAACGGAGTCTTCGGAGCTTCGTCGTTCGCGGCGTCAAGTGTGTACGTACAACGAACCTACAACGATCACTGTCCTCGAACGTAGTCAAATCCTTTGTGTTCGTCAAAAAACCGACAATTGGCGGAGCACAGCCGAGCACGAACGAAATGCTCGCAACGCGCTCGTTCGAGGCTTGTAAGTCGGTCCACACTAGACGAATCGTGTTCGGCTCGCGATGGGCTCGCCTAGCATAGACGCAGCTTTAGAAAAGTTTAGTTCAGCCGAACATCTGACATTCACAGGGACACATTTAGGGCACTTGGAAAGTTTATTTATTTATATTTATTACGTTTTTCCCTTACACGGCTAAGTTATGGAGTTAGAGATTAGGGAAGACAATGGATAAGCAGCAATTTGAGTCACATAAAGTAGCCTGCTTGATATCCTGCTAAGTAATACTAATGTTGTAAAAATGTGAAAGTTTGTGTGTATAGATGGATGTTTGTTACTCTTTCACTCAAAAACTACTAATCAGATTTGGATGAAATTAAGCACACAGATAGTTTATAACTTGGATTCACACATTGGATACTTTTTATCCTGGGGGTACGATCCCGTGGGACAATTTTCGAATATAACGCGGGCTAAGCCACGGAGATAAGCTAGTGTTTTACATGAAACTGCAATAAGTTTTTATGGTATTCGAAAAGTCATGTTGATATAGTTAGTCGTCGCGTAATACTTTTTGCTACGAAAAGCGTAGGGAATGGGCTACGGTCGTAGCCACAAGCTTACACGTGTAGCTGCCTACGCGTGTATTCGTGCGGTTACGAGAAATGCAGCGAGTGCTACGCGCTACGGTATGCTGGTTGGATGAGCATAACATTGCATTCCTGCTCATATTAATGTGACCGGTGTGTGAAAATAGGTGAGTAAAATGAGTATAGGGCGGGTGTAACCGACTGTTGTTTCGTAGGCTTCTTGCTTCCCTTACGTTTTGTCTCCTTACTTACTGATACTGATACTGTTAGCCTGAATCATCCTACTGCTGGCCTCTCCCCATGACTGCCAGTTGTTTCGATCAAAAGGCCAATGAGGACCACTGATCTTGTTCAGATCGTCCCGCCATCTTCTACGAGGTCTGCCGGGACACCTTCTGGCTGTGTCACGGGTCCAGAAAGTGGCTATTTTGGCCCACAGCTCAGCTCATGCGGCAGACATGCCCAGTCCAGTCCCACTTTTGTTAACTTAGATAACATAAAACGCAACGCCAGTTTTTGAATGTTGAAAATGATACTATTCGATTTTATAAGCTGCAGCCAGGTGAATGGATTCCTTTAGGGTAACCGACTCGTCCGGTTAGAGCATAAAACCTGGTGTCTGAGTCACGCATGCACCTCTTGACTTGGTTTTAGATGCCGTCGAGAAATATCTCTTGGGCGTGTTGGTGTAGTTTCCTTACGATGTTTTACTTCACCAATGTAAGTTACTATTATACAGTACCTACATTATAACTTGAAAAATCCAGAGGTGCATGTCTTGGGTTCGAACTCGAGGCCCGTGACTTGGTAGTCCGGTCACACCACTATGCTATTACTGCGGTTCAACCCCATAACACGGGACTTCAACATGACCGGCAAAATGGTGTGAGTTAGTTCTTTATAGTATACGAGTATTTATTTGTATCTATGCCTAAATTATTTGGAAAAAACAAGTGTGAAGTCATATTTTTCAAAAACCATTTTACAGTTGTTAAATTATTTGTAACACCGTTACAGTCAACAAACACTATTATTAAATTCACAAACTACGCAAAAAAATGTAAAAGATTACGTTTCTAAAAAATACGCTCGAAAAAACATGGATTGACAAGTCTGTACTGTCGGCCATTCTGTGTTTTATGGCACATATTTCAGCCTATCGATTTTGTGGGGTAGCCTCGTAAAAAATATCTCCGTGGTGACTGCGGATGTAATACATTTATCCCTATGAAACACAGGATCAATGATGTGTGCTTTGGCGGTGGAATTTTTACTGTGAGCTTTTGTTTTAGGCGACTGAAATGGTTGGTTGTATAAATAATAGTATTAAAATAAATTGCAGAATGTTTAATGTTTTGGTGTCAAAAATGTTAATTGAGAAATGTGCAAGATCTCCTCTTAGAAATTTTACGTTTTAAGGTCGTTGCTTGAAATTAAAATTACTTTTTCAATATAGCTTTTATTCTCTACTACAATAATAATAAAGCGAATTTTAAGTAACTTATTTGTTTATTTAGTAATAGTCATTCTTCCGTTACATGTTTAAACAAATGGCGACATGATTTGGGAAATCTTAAAAAACATAGTGGTCATCTCATGTTTCAAGATACTGGTAATTACACCAATTTTAATCATCCCAATTGTTGCCTTAAACAAAAATACCGGAAAACAATTAATAATTACCACCAATCGGTAGCAACTTTTGTGCTATGTATGAAAATATCACGCATTTACAATAACGACATTATCTTCCATTGTCAATTAAAATTAAGCAGAAATATTTTCAGCCATGCAATTTGAGAGGAATATAAACGTATGTACTGTCTGCAACAAAAGTAGATTATCACTACTGAAAGTTCAAAGGCAGGTTTTTTAATACAAACTTTTTAGATATTACTCGTTGCTGACAGCTCGTTGCTGACAGCTCGTTGCTGTTTGCATCCGTGGGCGGCAGGTGAAAATCAGCGTCAGATGGTACACACACTGTGTTGCCATCTGGCATTATGCTGAGCCCTTTTGGTATTATCAGCTTGTTTCTTTTGTAAAAAATAAGGTGTTTTTGTGAATAATGCCAAATAAACACAATTTTCTTTCTTTTCTTTGTTTATTTCTTGCTAACAATTTGTTGAGGAGAAACATTGATAATGAAGAGAAAGGAATATTTTAAAGAATAATCTTCTGAAACATTAAAAATAATTGCTGGAGTCCTGTACATCAAATAATTAAATTCCGAAATGTTATGCTACTTCTGCTGCTGACCGTACTGTCGTTGGTTGGTGACAGAATTCATTCGTGCCGATCACGCGATTTCAACGTGACGTTACGTGATGTCTAGCTGACACGACGTGTTAATAATTCCATTGTCACGTAATCACGTACAGCCGTGCTTGTTTTTATGTTTATTTTTAACAACCGACCATATATATTTGAGGTACTTTAGAAAAAAAATATACAGCTTGAAAGTGTGTGTGTGTGTGTGTGTGAAAAAGCTCATGATATTCAGTAGCATCGTAGTTTCAGTAGTTTCTGCAAAGAAACCGACTGCTGTGATGATGTTAATGTTTTAGAGTGGAATATTTCAAATGAAGTCGAATGGAGTCAAAATGATACATTTAAGGAAGAATTTCAAAACGCGACTGAAAGCAACTTCATGAAATACCAAACTGAAATGCAAAATGAATAACATCGATGCTTTCCAGTTATACGACCAACGAGAATTGAATTAATTTGGAGAGCAATTGTCATTGTCTCGTCATCCATTTGTTATTTGCATCAACAAACACGTACACTGGCCAGTTTACTTCGCAAGGACAAAGCAAACAGCACAATGATCGTGCGGCCGTGTTATTATACGCGTGCACGGGAAATTAACCCATTGTGGTGGCCTGTCACGCTGGCTGAGCGGTAATCGCGATGACAGCGTGCTGTTCTGTATATCTAACACGCTCGTAGGGTAGTTCTTTGATAATTGTTTGGGAACGTGGTAAAATAATATAAAGGTATATTGGCGCTCGAATAACGTTGACATCAATATGGCGATGTTTCTTCCGATGCCTTAAACAGCTATTTTTTATCATGATCTATTGAGTTAAAATGGTAAAAATACGTCAGAAATTAACCCATCGTGGTGGCCTGTCACGCTGGTTGAGCGGTAATCGCGATGTCAGTGTGCTGTTTTGTTTATCTAACACACTCGTAGAGTAATTTGATTATTGTTGAAAAACTTTAATATTAAAGTTTTTTGACGCGTGTATGATAGCTATTATTGTCCAAATCTATTGAGTTAAGTTGCTAGAATTATGTTAGAAAAGAAACTATTGTAGTGGCCTGCTTCCATGACTGTGCAGTAATTGCGATGACAGCTTGTAGCGTGTTTTGCTTATCTAACACGCTCGTAGAGTAATTTGATAATTGTTTGAGAAAGTGGTGGAAGAACATATTTAGATAGTTGTCCAACTGTAGAAAAGGCGATTTAGAAGCTGTGATAAAGTTTCAATGTCACGTCGAGTTAACACTAATCGTGATGCCAGCGTGCACCGTGTTTTATGTCTTATCCTAGCACGCTCTTAGAGTAATTGTTTGATGTTTATTTTGCAAAAGGGTGGAAATTATAATGGGTTTCGATAGTTAATCGTGTCATTTTTAATTTTTTTGTGTTTTTATACAATATTAGCTCATTTTGGTAGTCTGTCACGCTGCCTGAGTGCTAATGGCGATGTGACGTTTGCATTGCACCGTGATTATCTACTTGCCACGCTGATAATGCACATACATGTGCTTTTGTGTAATATGTTAGCCACTATAACTTTTGACAAAACTAGATGAACATTCTTATGGTCTAATAATGAATTACCAATCTCATGAGGCATAATGAGGTGAGCTGGGTTAAAAAAATAATAAAAAAACTGTATACGATCATCATCATCATCATTTCAGCCATAAGACGTCCACTGCTGAACATAGGCCTCCCCCAAAAGGGGGGATTTGCCATAATCGCCACGCTTGGCAGGCGGGAAAAAACTGTATATAGAATATGGGAATGGGAATCACTTTAACTCGTCATCTTTTTTTAAATTAAGCAAGTCGAAGACCACATTTTCAATCCGACTACTATTGAGAAGAATTAGCGAAACAAACACAAGAAAAGATTAATCAATGATTGTAATATTCCGTTGTGCCGTTAATTGCTTCTCTATTTACTCCTAAAGTGAGCACTACTCCTACATTATTCGACACACTGAGGTCCTTAACTTAGCCCCATCCATCACCAATTATGACGACATTTTGTACGCAAATTGTATAATTGAAGTACGTAACGACGCAACATGCGATCTCTAGGGGACTTTAATGAACCCATTGAGCCCTTTGTCACGCTGTCTGTGTGTTTATGTCTTTATGTGCGTGTTAATTCGCGTGACAGATGATACTTTGTTTACCTGCGTGATCATCTAGTGTTAGTAATTGCTTGTAATGTAGTAATTATTATAATGGTGGAGTAATCCTAAGGATTATGTGTGGGAAGGTGTGGCATTTGGTAATAGGAGAATTAGGTAGGCGTCACTGTGTTTATCACGTGTTGTGGATGATGGGATGGGAGGTGGATTATGTGTATTAATCGCATTTATTTTGTGTAGGCCCAAACAGAAATTATGACAGGAAAATCAGCGACGATCAGTATAGCGACAAATCTAACAATTAACGATACCCCAAATACCTACATTTGCGCGCACCCACGAACGTTTACATTTTAAATTAAAACCTCACGACTTTCCACCGATCAATAGATTGTCAAGGGTCTCGACAGTTGGCTGCTAAAATGGCTGATGCATCATTGAGCACGGATCTCGAGAACTCGAGATGTCGACAACTCGAGATACCGAGATTACGGCCGATTCTCACACTCGATATATCGAGAGCCTCCCGGGAATATCGTGCAGATTATATTCAACTGAAAAGGGTTCAGGTCACAAAAGTAAGCCGCATTCGTACGGGTTTTCGTCGGATGTATTTCAAATTACTTCTTAATATTGTTTTTACGTCTGCTTTTTTATCTTGTAATCGACATAAAGTAAATAAGAGTAGAAGGGAACTCCCGTCGGGGCTGCGGGTTGTTCGCAAGAGATACCGCGGCCTCGACATGAAGGGCTAAGAAGGAACATGGGTGGTTTTTAGTCAGTAGAAGTTTGACACTCCCTTTCCTCCTCCTCCTCCTTTACGGTTTTTGATTTTCCACCCACCATAAAAAAAAAAGTAGAAGGGAACTGAGGGTCGTGGATAAACGGAACGGTCGCAAGTAAGATCAAAGGTTAGACTACGCCTGCCGATGGCGGAACGTTCCATTACACTGCCATGAAAAGCAAGTTATCTTTGATAAACGTTATGTGTCTTCAGAAAGAAGCCCGTAAGCAAACAAGTCTCGCAACCTGTTTTCATATTACCCAGTAACAGGATTGTGGCAAAAATATAATCGCCTCGGTTTATTTCGCCGAAGAATATTTTACTGCCTTAAAACGTTGGTGTAGACGCATCCACATATACATTTTTATCGACGCGTGGCAACAGCGGACAACATTGCTTGTAACTCTGCGATCTGACTAGCTAACCGCCACAAGACGACGACGCGACGATACGCGCGTTGTTTCAAACGATTCGCGATACGTCAAAATTCTATAGTTGTTTTTTCCTGCTTGTTTTTAACAAATTCTGTGTTTTTACCGGATTATTTACTTATTTTTTACTGCTCTCGTTGGTATAGTGGTCGCAAGGGCGACTGCTGCGAAAAGTGGGTGTACCATTAGGTACGCCTCTGCCTAACCCTTCGGGAATTACAGGTGTGATGTTATGTACATATTTATTACTATTTAACGTGCGTGAACTCATTCAATACCCCAAACATCGAAAGCTCTGAAAAATCTCTTCGTAAATCAGTCATTTTATAAACTTAATTGGCAAAATTAATTATGTGTGTACGTATATGCAAACGGCTTTGTATAACTCGGTTCATGTTATGTTATAGTTCAATTGATTGCCATGCAGTGCAATCAGAAAGCACAAACGTGACTGGCTATTCATTGCATATTCGTCAACACTTGTGAATATATTCCCAAATAATTTGTGTATTGCGTTCGTGTGTAAACCGTTTGAAAATATCGTTCTATTGACGTTGTCTTTATGTACATAAATAACGAGTTGCTTTGAATAAGAGGACTGTATCGATGACTAACGAGCACTTTATCTATGGCATACAGCCGGTCCTTCATTAGTGGTATTAATTTGGCAGACCAGAATGAGTATGGAATAGAAAAAACAGTTAAACTAGATCTGCAGGGCTATGGCGTATCTTTTAAATGTCAGTGGCTATCATAGTGTCCTTTGTTTACCTGTCAAATGGTTATTGTTTGGTATACTAAACTAACCATTTGACAGTTAAATGATGAACACTGTGATAGCCACCGACATTTAAAAAGATACGCTATTGCGTATCTTTTTAATGCCTGCAGCCCTGCTGCCCTGCAGATATATGCTTTGGTAACTTTAGTTTTTACGAATTAACAAAGTACTTCATAAACCTTGGACCCATGTCTGAACTATCCAGCTGTGAAATATAACTTTTTAACTTTATTAAAACGCAACACTGAGTTTAGATTTCCGAGAAGATCACATAATAGAGGATCAGACAAAAAAAAACTAATTAGTCCGTCAGATAGATTTCAAAAAAATATTGAACATATATTTTTTCTTTTTTCACATAAACAAAAAAGGAAGACGATACAATGCTTCGAAAACTTGTGAACTCCTCGAAAACGTCACATGTCAGTACATTTTTACCTACAAATGACGTCACACTCACAACCCCCCCCACTCATGATTCGTCAATTTTTATTAATTTGATAAAACAAAAAACACGTATCCAATATTTTTCGATAATCTAACTGACGGACTAATTAGAATTATATTTTTTTGACCCAGTCCGATCCCCTATTCCTTTAGAAATTCTCAGTTTCGCAATAACATCAAAACCACAATAGTGTTGTTACCTTGTTACCACGTTTCTGCGAAGTAACACAGTTTCTGATAATAACAGAAAAGAAAATGGCTGTTGGTCGCAGATGGTGGCAAGTTCCTAACGTTATCATTGAAAAGGGGCTCAACAAGGTCGTGGAAGGGTCCCAACTGAAGGGTTTCCCAGGGGATGTGTGAAAGTCATTTGGGGTTAGAAAACGTGGAGCCTTTGAGGACTCGATAGGACTTCAATGATGTATGGTAACAAGGGTTGTAAATAGAAATTGACACGTGTACTTGCACGTGTGTCTTCAAGGCCGCTGTAAGTCGTATTTTTGTGTGGCTTTTCCGCTTATAAGATTCTTCGTAACTTTGCAAGTTAAGTTCAAGATTAACTTTTATCGTTAAACAGCTTTTATAGGTCATCATTTGTCTAGCCTTTTCCCGTCTTTTATGTTGGGGTCGGCTTCCAGTCTAACCGTATGCAGCTGAAGACCAGTATTTACATGGAGTAACTGCCTATCTGACCTCCACAGCTCAGCTTTACCTTTAACCACTGGATTACAGGCGGAGCTGGGCTCGACTGCGTAATAAGGGGCTCAATTAAGACGGCATAATACGATAGCCCTAGGTAAGACTGGTTTTCAGACTATCCAACTGCTGCATACCTGTCATCATCATCATCATTTCAGCCAAAAGAAGTCCACTGCTGGACATAGGCCTCCCCCAGGTGTCGCCACATTGACCGGTCCCGTGCGTCTCGCATCCAGCGGGTACCCGGAACCTTCACCATGTCATCGGTCCACCTAGTGGGAGGCCTTCCAACGCAACGTTTTCCGGTTCGCGGTCGCCACTCCAGAACTTTCCGGCCCCATCGGCCATCCGTTCTGCGAGAAATGTGCCCTGCCCACTGCCACTTAAGTTTGGCAATTCTTCGGGCTATGTCGGTAACCTTGGTTCTCATGCGGATGTCGTCATTTCTTTTCATTCGATCCCGCAATGAAACTCCGAGAATAGCTCTCTCCATTGCTCTTTAACACCTGTAACGACTGTCAAATATCTACTAATGACAACGAGGACCAATGGCTTAACGTGCTTTCGCTATGCACGGATGAAATTCGGAATGTAATTAATGATGGTCATCCATCCATGGACCAACCTTGGCAAGTGCAGCTTAACCTGAAGATCGACCCAAACGGCTGTCGTTACTTAGCCACGAGCAAAATACTTTTATAGGTAGCATTACGAAATACTACCGAATCATATTATAACCAAATAAGTCTGAATTTCAGCATTTATAGGTTCCTCTGAAATTCACCGTAGCTAGAAACCCATTATTCCATTCACAGAATTTAATACAATAGATACCTAGATTTGTTACCGCAAGCCACGAGTCTCGCCTTTTCGTTAAACTCCTCAAGAGATCAATTTCGATAAGGAGCGAAAAAATATACATAAAGTGTGTGAAAAGGAATCTAATTTTGTGAAAGATGTATTTTTTTTTCTCGCAAAGAGAATCCCTTTAGTAAGGGGCTGGTATTGGGTTTTATCAGAATACATTCGTGGAATAAGTCTCAATGTTTTTTCTTATCTTAGAGCGGAGTTGAGGGCTGAATAAGAATTTTTTCGTTTGCCACGATGCACGTTTAATGGTATTGAGTGAAGAAATATTTCTTTGTTATCATCTTTAACACTCATATATAAAATGTAGAAAGTAGACACAAAAGAAGTTTTGTTGCAAAAGAGTATCAAGCAAGTTGCTTTAAAATATCGCTTTGAGTTTTACAGTTAACAAATTAGACGCAAGTTAATGCACGAATCGAACTCGGGACCATAGTAATGCTTCCAGCCACTTGGTCAACGAGTTATTATTTATTACTAGGTGTTGCCAGCGGCTTCGCTCGCTACAACTCGAAATTACCCCACGGAAAGATAAAATCGGGATAAAAACTATCCTATGTGTTAATCCAGGTTATAAACTATGTGTGTACCAAATTTTACCCAAATCCGTTCTGTAGTTTTTGAGTGAAAGAGTAACAAACAAACATACTCACAAACTTTCGACTTTATAATATTAGTGTGATTTATAGCTAGCTCATAAAGTACCACTGCTAAGCAAAAGCCACCCTCCATTTCTTCTAACGGTCACGATTCTGTGCATCTTTTTTCCAGTTCTCAAGGAAAACATCCAGTTCATCCTATAATCTCCTTCGTGGTCAGCCGCTACCCCGTGTCACTGTTTCAGGGCACCAATCATGAGCTTTACAAGCTCACAATTCGTTCGGCATGCGACAGAAATCTCATGCCCATTTCCATATAAGTTAAACAGCTTTTTGAGCCACATCAACGAGGCAACTGCTTAGTAATAAATACATTATACCTCTCTATCAAGTCAAGAACATCAAATCAAAAGCCCAAATTAATACATCAATCCCCAAAATTGACAAAACAACGTTACCGAACTTTCCTTCAATCTCTAACAGGTCACAAATAACTACGAGAATTTATCAACCATTGAAGAACTTTCCATAAAGAAAAACATGTTTACTACCCGAGTTTTCCTTAACTTTGTCGGCATCAAAGCTATTTATTGGAAAGAGAAAAATATGAGATAGATTGGCACTAACCAGTCAGGGAATGAGGCGTCAAATGTGTCAGGGGCCAGAGACAAATTTGAAAGTATCGGGACAGCTATACAAATTCAATAAAATGTTGCAAATCTAATAAAGTGTGTTTGATGCTTTGAGTGAGGAAAATGGCTATGTTCAAATTCATTTCCAGACTGGGTAAAAGTGTGTAAACTAAGGTGTAAACTAAGCTTTTAGCCAAGAATTCGGATATAAAAAAAAAAAAACATACCGATCGAATTAAGAACCTCCTCCTTTTTGGGAAGTCGGTTAATTAAATAATACTACGTAAAAAGAGTGCTGGGAAATGTTTTTTTTTTGGGTCAAAACACGTTTTACGGTAGAACTCAATGTAACGCACTCAGAAAATTGTCCTGATAATTGCATTGATTTGTACAGGGGTATAAATACTCCTATATTTAGAGTAAAGTGATAACATAGAAACTAGTTTTTTAAAAGATGGAACTTTGACCTCCAATATCTCCGTAAGTAGATGTCTGATAATGTGGGTGTACTATTAGGTACACTTCTGCCTAATTCTTCGGGTGTTACCGGCGTGATGTTATGTTATGTTTGCTTATTATTAAAGTCTGATTACTTACTTTGCAAAAGTATGAAACTCAATCCTCATTCAATGATCATACTATCCAAAATACTTATATGAGTAAATCCAGGAGCTATTAATACACCTTTCTAATTTGCGATCTTAATTCATTTCTGAATTCGTGTTTTACCTCATGTCTAAATTAAGAACAATTTTTGTTTGCTTTATAATAAAGGCTTTTATTTTTGTATGAGTTCTAACTATGGAAAGCATCGACATAAAAATATGAAGAATTTCTGTATTGTCTGCAGAGGCCTTGTTACGTATTTCTTGTGTAACTAAAAATGTAACTGTAACTACAATTTTTCTACAATATTTTTCTCCAATCAGATATTCTTTAAGACCAACCATACTGCTTGTTAGTGAGGCTTCCATGAACGTGATCCGATTGGCTGTTTAATGCAATCTGGAATATACAATATGTTATTTTATTATACATAATAATTAGCTGAAGATATTATAATATTTATTTATTTCTTTGAATATAATGACATATTTTCGATTTTTAATTTGTTACGTATGCCAATAATTTATTTAATTAAAAGTTGCTATAGTATTGTCATTATTTCGTGTCACAATTCTATCCTACTTCACATTAAAATCAAATGTTTGTTTTTCACTCAGAAACTACTGAACGGATTTGCATGAAATTTAACTGACAGCCAGTTTATAACCTGGATTAACACATAGGCTACTTTTTATACTGGTAGTATCCCCTGGGACAATGAACGCAGGCATTAGCTTGTAATGTATAAAATATATGCTGTCTCTTTCACTATCACTCCTCACTATCTCTCGCCATTTTCTGACACTTTCAACACACACCCGTACCATCCTTTCATACCATATCTCGTGTTAGCTAAACAGTGATGCAGATATATTATTCAATGACACCAAGTCTGTTCAGAAAGCATAGAATTCTACTGACAACCCTCAGATCCGATACTATCAGTTCCACCGTCCCTCGCGATGTCCATTATAGTCTCAGGAAGGACGTGTCAGTGAGCGAGACAGCATTATGCCCGTGTCTAACGATTGTAAGGGAGAGACATGTATCATTGTATTGCGTCTCGATTGTTAGAACTTTGTATGCAGAAAGGAAACTCCTTTTATGTCTGTTCGCCTAGTACACCGCGTTGGTTTTACGACATACTATTTCACTCTGTTTTTTCTATCATGCAACATTATTAGTTGTTTTTTCTTTATTGGAAGTTCGTTATTTTATGTTGACACCTGCCATTTTTTGGCGGGCATTCTTTATTTAGACATTGAAGTTTGGGGCTTTTGTTTGAACTTCCGATTGTTCATTTGCTATGCAAAGATTTTTCGTTTGTTTGACTTTGTGCGGAGAAAAAAGGCGCCTTTAGTTGTTGTTTGTGAAAACGAATTGAACTGTTTGGTAAGTTTTATGTGTGTTTATGGAGTTCAAATACGTTTTTGTTTAATGGCATATATTAGGTTCTGATTCCTTCCTTGCATGTCTTTTTTTTTTGGCGGGTGGAAAATCATCAAATAACCCCTCCCGCTCTTGGGCAGAGCGAAAGGGAGTGTCAGACTTCTACTGACTAAAAACCACCCATGTTCCTTTTTAGTCCTTCATGTCGACGACACGGTATCTCTTGCGAACAACCCGCAGCCCCGACGAGTCCTTGCATGTCTCAAAGAAAGTTGGTTGGTTACCCTTAATTATGAAAACCACACTTTCAAATGATTAGTATTTTGAACCCAGTTCCAATCCTTCCAAACTTTCTTTATAACCATTGACTTATATATTACTGCGTAAGGACTGGGCGGACGGCATGTTAAAATGACGCCACAAACGTGGTCCCAATATGGTCTTTCCTAAGCCGAAGTGAACTAGTCCACGATCGGCTCTCTTCGGGTGCGGTCGTAAATTTTATTAAAAGCTTTATTTATGTTCTATAAACCTCGAAAATGCTTCGCCGCTTACACAAGGTTACGTTAACGAGCAGACTACACCAATTCTCTGTATGGCGAACGCGTCGAGCAAATGTTCGGACGACCGTATCTTTAGTTTTTATATCAATGTTTATAACCTAATTATTCAAATCAGCTCCTCATACTTCTAACTCCTGCCTACTATACAACCACTCACATCATGTCTCCTCTTCTACATTAGTTAAGGGCCTCAAACGTGTCACGTCTTTCACATTCTCGCGTACGTGGACTTAGGCCTCGATTCCTTTCCACACGTGCTGGCTTATGCCCTTGGGTCTCCAAACTTTCAGGACAATTTGGCCTCCACCTCTAAGTAACCAAAAACCTTCACTAATTGAGAAATCTAATTAAGAACTTCAATCTTGTGAAGAAGAGACACATAACATAATAGTATATAAGCAAATGTTCATAATTGAAGGTGGTGGAGACAGGGTAACTCGCGAAATAAAAGTTTCCTGACGTTCATTTTTACCTCGTTGGTGCAGTAGTCGCACGCGTGACTGCTGTGCGTGAGGTCCTAGGTTCCATTCCCGGGTCGGGGAAAGTGTTATTGGGTTTTTCCACCATGAATTTCTCAGTAGCAGCCACAGAGTCTGAATTTGTGCCCGGTTGATGGCATTAGGCTCGCCCCTATTACATTGGTATCGAAACATAACTGGTGAAATGTGGGTGTACTATTAGGTTCACCAATGCCCAGCACTTCGGGGATTACAGGCGTTATGTTAGGCTACCTTTTGAAATTTTCTGGTCATTGTCAGGTTGTCATCATCATCAGCCTATTAATGTTCCCACTGCTGGGACATAGGCCTCCACTCTTCGAGAGGGAATGGGCTATAATCTACCACGCGGGCCCAGTGCGTATTAGTAGATGTCACATGTCTTCGAATTTTTGGTTCTAGCACATGCCGGTTTCCTCACGATGTTTTCCTTCACCGTTTTTGAGAGCAGTGGTGATGAAATAAATTACACAGAATAATGTGCCTGCCGGGGTTCGAACCCACGACTTACTGTTCGTAAGTCGGGGCCGCCACCACTGGGCCAACGCTGCTCTGACAGGTTGTATGTTACACAAAATCCGGTTTGCGACCGTAATACCTACGTATGTATTTACAGAATCAGATTTAGTAAATTCATATTCGTTTAATTAACATAACAACGTGACACTGACCAGAAAATAGCAAAAAAAACGTAAGAAAACTTAAATTTCACGGGTTACCCTGCAACTTCAACCTTAAACAGAAACGAAGAAATCTTTCTGCGAAGTAAAATAACAGTCAGGTATCTCTTTTACTGTGATTTTAACTGGCAGAAATGTATATTTATTCTAACTTTACTTGTGGAAAAATATAACCTAGATATATAATAAAAACTGGGTTGCGTCAATTTAGTTTTCTTCAAATAACATTCTGCAAAATGGATGATACTTTCTTTGTGTGAGTATTTCTTGCTTTTCAGAATCTCTGTGCCACGTAATGAGGGTTTAATAGAAAGTTCGTTTTTAAAAGTCTACGGAGTTACTCTTATGTTTACAGCCGTATTTGAAGTCCTATCCAACGGGAATCTAGATGTTTGAAATTGACATAAGATTATGTGGTTCCGCCCGTCGGGGCTGCGGGTTGTTCGAAAGAGATACTGCGGCCTCGGCGCAAGGGCTAAGAAGGAACTTGGGTGGTTTTTAGTCAGTAGAAGTCTGACACTCCCTTTTGCTTTCGTGGTTATTTAAAGATTTGGCACACCCCAAAAAAAAAAAATTTGATTCCTCTGACTTTGTTGGTCTAGTGATCACAAAGCGCAACTGCTGATTTGTTTGATTCTCAGGTCGAGCAAACTGTTATTGGGTCAGGAATTTTCCGATTGCAAAACAATTTAATTGGCTAAATGACACCTGGCGAAATGAGGGTGTATACTATTAGGTACCTAAACCTCTGCCTAACCCTTAGGGAACTACAGGCGTGATTTTGTGTGTTAGTATTTCCATTAAATAAGGTTTTAAACTGCGATCATTTTAGTTGTTTTTCATAAGAGTCGTATATTCAAACATACTTTTGAGTAGGGCGATGTTTGCAAGTAATTGGATAAACATGACGACATTTTACGAGGTATATTATTATTATAATGCTACAGGAAATTGGTATTAAATCCAAAGCGTGCAAGATGACAATATAAATCAGGTTGTTTGTAAGTTTGTACGACAATAACACCTATTGAGTTGGAAATTATAGTCGCAGTTTCAGCTGACGGGAACTGTTTGGCGAATGTGCCATCTAGAACAATAAAACTTTGATAGTTTGTGGAAAACCTGAATGTCATTAGGATACATATAGTTTTGTTGTGTAGTTAAAATGTGAATCGTCGAATTTTGTGTGAAAAATATCTTGATTTGAATCAATTTGAATTGAACTTTTTGGAGTAGTAATTTGAATGATACCATAATTAGGGGAAAAAAAAAAAAAAAAAATCTACATACATCTAGAACTAGCAACATATTGAATAAATGTATTAGCTTTTGGTGGTAAATTACTTATGAGCTACACGATAAAAGACAAAAATGCGTAATTTATATTTTTGACCTAGAATAACTTTTTTAGCACACACGGGATTGGTTAAGTTTATTAACTTTTGAATTTCATTTATAAGACCAACGTTTTCAAGTCTTCCGCCATTTTTAAGTTCTATGAGAAATATTCTTAATTCAAACATCTATTTGAACTGGACTATTAGCTCAGTTGCAATAACAATTCCACGTGAAAATGGCATTTGAATTTAGGTCAGTGATTACATATTGGTGCACGTTTCAATTAGTAACGTTGAGTCAATGTGTGTGTATGTGTTGTGTAGAACTGCAAGTGAAGGTAGATAAATAATGAGTTGGAAAGAACCGACGGAACCGCGTACGGATTACGTCCGATCGTGAGCTTGATACGGAAAAAGATATTAAAAAATGGTTTGTCGACTTATAGAAACTTTGAAGAGCTGACTTTTTATTTATAAATTCTCCTCACTTTTATTTATTGTGTGATTTGCATTGTACATTGCATTTTTACTTACTTATTTGATAAAAGGACGATGGATGGCAGGAAAATGATGATGATGATAAGTAAATCATCAAGCGTCACCTAAAAAAAAAAAAAAACAAAAATGATTGTTGGCCGAGTGGACTGCCCCATCCAAAGGCACTGGGTAAAATTAGGAATAGGTTTATGTTAAATAGAATTAAGTACTAACAACACTAACATAGCATGTAAGTACAGTCTGTTTATAACCACTAACCACTAACTACGTATGGACTAAGGTCTGAAATAAAGATATTTTTAAAAGCTTGTGTCGATACTGTTAAAAGTCGTTTTATTCACCGAAACGCCACTGCCATTTGTCTAGGTCCTATGGTACTATTGTACTATGATCGACACAAGCTTGCTCGTTTGGTCTAGTGAGTTTGAGGTCCTAGGCTCGATTCCCAGGTAGAACAAAGTGGTATTGTGTTTTTTCATCAGGATTTTCTTAGTAGCAGCCACAGAGTTTGGATTTGAGCCCAGTTGATGGTAATAAGCTCATCCTCTAGTACAGTCGAACAAGCTAATAAGTACACAGGTAGAGTTTTTTATAATTCTAGTACACTGAAAATATTGATTGCAATTTTGTTTTATAAAGCGTTTCGCATTAAGTGACTGGTGTCAAACGCTGTATCGTTTGGCATCAGTCTCTAAATGTATCTGTGTAATCTTAAAAGTAAATGCAAGTTAGCTGGCTGTATACTTATTAAGTTGTTCGACTGTACATGGAATTTAACGTAACTGGCGAAATATTGGTGTATAATTAGGTACATCCCTTTTTTTTTGGGTGGAGGAAATCATCAAATAACCCCTCCCGCTCTTGGGCAGAGCGGAAGGGAGTGTCAGACTTCTACTGGCTAAAAACCACCCATGTTCCTTCTTAGCCCTTGCACCGGGGCCGCGGTATCTCTTTCGAACAACCCGCAGCCCCGACGGGATTAGGTACATCCCTGTCTTACCCTTCGGGGATTACAGGCGTGATATATCTTATGTGTTAGGTACATATCTTTGTCTTAGAGATGATGAATTACTGTTAAAGAGAAATGTTTAGCAAGATGAAGGATTTTGGTAATAGTATTTTTTTCCCTGATGTAAAACCAGATCAATCCCACTAGTTCTACTGCACAGTCCTACGATAGAACTAGTGGTATTTTTTTTCTTTTTTTCCCACTAGTTCTACGATTCAAGGTGGTACGAAATCGTAGAACTAGTGGAAAAAACTAGTTCTCCTCCCTCCTTGCGTCGTTTTTCCTCAATGCTGAGGGTCGTGGCCTCTTTGAATCACTTTCTCCCGGACTGTCTTGCGCCAGCTCACTCTGTCTTCGGCAGCATGTAAGGCATCGCAGACTGAAGTGTTTAGGGCAGAGCGGAACTGGTCTGACCAGCGCATTGGGCTTCTGCCTCTGGGTCTTCTCCCGCCTACCTTGCCTGTTATCAGTAGCTTCCCACTAGTTCTACTAGTCCAATTAAACCATTTATAGTAGAACTCTTGGGACTTATCATACAGTTTAGGGTTCAACTACGGCACAGTCTATATTGTTCTCTTATAACTCTGCAAAGCCCTGTAAATACTTCATACTGATCACCAAGCACATCGTAAGTTTTATTCCACACCCATAACTCAAACGTTTGCCATAAAAAAAACCAATGTAAAACATGAACCACTTAAAAATTCCCTCTACCACTCAGGATCTAAATAACAGCATTAAATGGCACTCCAGAAAAAATCTTAATAACGAATTAGGTTAACGTATGTCAACTTTATCAATTTATCCGGGTGACAGGCACCGCGCCCATTATCCGGGCCCGGCTGCCACATGTTACCCCACCCGGGTAGACCTGGGTACAAGGGACGGGGAGGGAGGAACACAGCCCTCCGTAAAATGTACAATCACTGCCCAGCATTATCTGACCCCTCGTATAAAGAAGAAGAAGGCAAATGGTGTGAAAAGAGGGGTCAGGTAACGCTGGTTACTGACTGTACAACATCCTACCGTACACTATTTATGACGGCGCTTTCTTTCTCAATAAGTTAACATTAACCTCTCTGCCGTTCCACTTTCGATTGTATCCCGCGACAATAGACCTCAAAATCCCACAGCACCAAGTACCACTTTCTACCTTTTACTGAATGAAACAATCCCTGTTGTACACTCTTAACAGTCAAATATCAACTTACAGTTAACGAGGGAGGATTCATAATCGCCTGGCGCTTTTCGTGTAGTGTTAACGTTTCGGATCGTGCCTTTCGAGATGAATCCACGAGAGTACTTATTACGAAGCTCCTATTTCGTGAGATCTGTTTATTTCTTGATGTACACGCGATTTACAATCGTATTGGTAAGTCGTTTAGGTGTATTTTGCTCTGGAAAGGTGAGGGCGTTTGTTTTATTTTGGTATGTAGAGGCTGTTTTTCAGTGATGCTGGAATCGTTTTTCGGATAAGACGATTCATCTAAATGTTTTTTGCATCTTTGTTTTCCATTGTTTCGTGTTGTATTGTTTGATTCTCAAGTTTGGTGACCCGCTTGGCCTTTTAGTGACTTATTGTGGAACATTTGTTGGTATTAAGCGTTGTCCTTTACTCAACAATGGAATATTTACGAGGGTTATGTAAAACAATGTGATTGTTCCTCGCTAAGTTTCACCTCTTATAAGCTTCAGATTGTTTCTTCAATGCAGTGAGGTTAAATTATTTATTTAGAGGGGTAAATGATCTCATCCAGACAGCATTTAAAGCTGAAAGTTTTTTCCTTTAAACCGGCCGGCCAGTATTGTTTTCAAAAGGGTATCTAGAGGTGATAAGCTCTTGTCCTCTTCTCCTTTTTTACGGGGCCGAACAGAACTTTTTATGATTATTTCTCTTTTCAAAATAGATATTTTCGTATAATCAATGAGAGGAAGTGTCTGTCTGTCTGTCTGTCTATTCGCGATAAACTCAAAAACGACTGCATCGATTTTCATGATGTTTTCACTAATGGATTTCTGATTCTCGAGGGAGGTTTTTAGTATATAATTTGACCGACATCCACGTGGTCGAAGCCGCGGGCATCAGCTAGTTATTAATATTTTAAGTCGCTATTATTTTTGTTACAGCTCGTATTGCCCCAATGTTGGGCAAAGATCCCCTATTCCCTTGTCAGCTCTGAACATGAACAGGTGCAAATAAATTACGGAAGTGTTTGCCAAATCTTTTGTTGGAGAAGCCGAACTCATCACTCCGTGTTCTTTACTATTGGTACAGTCAGCATCAGATGTAGATTAACACGACAGAAACTTACAAAGCAGGTGTTTTAATAAAATCTTTTTAGATATTACTCGTTACTAACAAGTTATTAAAGAGTAAGGAATATTTTAAAGAATAATCCTCTCAGACATTAAAAATAATAATTGGAGTCCTGTACATCAAATAATTAAAATTCCGAAATGTTAAGCTATTTCTGCTGCTGACCGTACCCGGGCATAAAATGTTTCTTTACCTTATCTTCCTTTCTTTACTGAAATGAAAGTAGCAGCTCTTAAAAATTTAACCATAACAGCTGTGAAAGTTTGTGTTGAACTGTAGGGTGTAACCGAACTTTTCACCAAGCCGTTAACCATTACATCAAACTAACTAAGCTTATGTAACAATTATTGCTGGGAAACTCCTATTATAACTAGGAACTAGTATTTGAAAAAAACTTGTGAGAAAGTTTAAACTTTAACCTTCAATATCTCCATAACTAGACGGTTCCAAGGTAAAGTTAAAGAAAAGGAAACGCAATGATGGGGAGTTTTTCTCGACCAGTGCTTCTCGATTTCATTATTGGTCTATTTCCACCCTATATGACTGCACTTTATACTTTCTGTAGTCCTATTTGGAACAAAAAAAACTTGAGAGGTGTCAAGGGACACCCGGATGGAACGACGTTCTGAAAATAACTGGCTTGCTTTCTATGAGAGAGAGAGAGAGAGACAGAGAAACACGCGCACGCCGCACGGCTTACAACTATAGCAAAAAGTGTCGTTACAACTTTTAGTTTTAATTTTTTTCCGTTTAGCCCCCTTTCGCAACGCGCGATAAGGCACTTCGTTCCAATATCAAATAAATCTCAAAAAACACCCTAAATAGCTCCAAAACTCAATTACAATTTATACAACACACAACGCAATTTTTTTTTGGGTTTGGGCAAATTATCAAATGACTCCTCCCGCTCTGGGCGGTAGGGAGTGTAAGACTTTTACTGACTAAAAACCACCCATGTTCCTTCTTAGCCCTTGTGCCGAGGCCGCGGTATCTCTTTCGATCAACCCGCAGCCCCTTAATGTACCATGTAATACTCTCCAACCACAACTTAACATGCACCATAGCAGTACTAACCTATGTGTAAGCCACACGAGGCGAGTGCAAGCCACATGTGGCGTAGCCCCGCCACATGTGTCCACGTGACTGCAACACAGCTAATCAAGCCGAAGAGCGTTGATCACGGTGCAGTATGTCGATCAGGGTAACATGAAACGATCGGATTACCGGTGCGTTATTGAGTAGATAGGACAGGTGGCAAGGTGATTGGTCGTTTGTATAATGTGATCTAACGTTAGGGGGCGAAGAAACGATGGATGGAGTCTGTGAAAGATATGGCTTGGAAAAGGATGATGACTAATTGAGAAGTATGGAAGATGAAAAGTCAAAGTCAAAGTCAAAGTCAAAGCATTTATTTCAATTAAACCATTACTGGTACTTTTGAATGTCAGAAAATAAGATTGAGCCCAAAAATGTTTGAATATGAAGCTGCAACACCAAATTGTATCTCCCGATGTTGTTATCATTCGTTTTTTGACTCACCTCTCACTAAAGAAGCAATTTTTAACGTATTCACGTCGGGGATAAGGGCGAGAGACCGATTAACTAACGAATATTGTTAAAGACACGGGAGGTTGTCAAGATTAGAAGAGTAACGTGGGATGTTTTGATTGCCAACCCGGATTGAGCACTTAGTACCCTCCAATACAAGGAAAACTTTAACAAATGTGAAAGTTCAAAACAACAACCGTTCGAAGTTTTCCGTTTCAACAAAACACACAAACAACAACACATAAAAAACTTTTTGCCAAAAAATAAAACCGACTTCAAAAACACCAAAAAGTGAAAAATAAACTTCTGAAGAAAAATCAGCTTCTGAAGTCGGTGACATTTGTCTGTTTGATTTCGTTTTTTGCCACCGACTTCAGAAGCTGATTTTTCTTCAGAAGTTTATTTTTCACTTTTTGGTGTTTTTGAAGTCGGTTTTATTTTTTGGCAAAAAGTTTTTTATTTTTCCATTTTTAGTTGTTCCCAAACAAATAATAGGTTTTATTTATCCCCAATAAATGGAACATTACATAATATCTTACTGTCCAAATCTGGGTGTACACATCTGCGTACCCCCTCAAACAAAGATTTTATGACATCCTTTCATATTTCTTCTGCTAGGAAACATTCTATGATTTCGTTTTTATTTCACTCATATAACCAGTATGTTTCTGTACATTTTATTCCTCGATCTTTATTACTTACGCCATACCATATGCGAACTAAATCGTTGCACACTGGCTGGGTGCCAGGGATAAGCTCTCAAAGTCTCATGGTTTCTCGGTTTCTCCTTACGAGGTTTTGATTAACCACAGAGAACATTAAATTACATAACGTTTCCTAACCATTCTCGTTATTATTATGGTTCGTATTATGGAGATAATAAACTATTGTCACACTGTATTGTCTTGTAAAAAATAGTTTATGTCCACTGTGTTTTAGGATAGGATATGATCGTTTTGGTAACGTATGGGTGTTTTTATTTATTTATGAGTGGGGTTTTATTAATGTAGATAGTCTATTCGTAATATTGTCGTAAGTGAGATTACACGATTTTTTATGAATATTCTTTCAGCTGTTCTTAAATCTCCACGTATGCAGTCAGTAGTTTTTCAGTCACCATATTGTAAAATGAATAAAAGTCGTGCTCTTTTGGCTTTTGGAATTAAGTCAAAAGAGCATGACTTTTTCATGAATTTAATACAACACCTTTTGTATTACATTAACGTGTTAAACATAATCGAAACTAACGCAAACATCTTGTTTTTTTTTCACTACAAAATTATGAGGCATTTTCTGTAAGGTTCAATCATAACAAATATTTAATTTTATTTATATTTATACAAAAGGACAGAACAAAAAATAGTTAACAGCTTGGACGTTGAGACTGCGACAACCAGGTTACTAATCACACAGCACAAAGCTGAACGTACGGAACTCAAGACGGCATAAATATTTGACGACATCAATAAAAATAATACATACTTGGATTATATTTATTTATTTAGTACTTGGAAGACTTACAGCTAATAAAAACAAACAAAAAGAAGAAACCATAGTCACCAGAAAGCCAATTACAAAACCTCACGTATAGACTTATAATAAAAATGAATTTTGATGTGAGCACATAACAAAAAACGCCTTATGTAAAATAAATACAATATAAAAAAAAAACTTAGTTCGCAAAAATTACGTGAATGAAACTATATGTAGATAAATTAATAGAAACAATTAAAATAACATACCGCTACTTGAAAAAATTGAGGCTTAAGCACCTTCTGGCCGAATTCACACTAGTTGTGAATGGATCTAAATCATATTCCTTGCATATGTCATTGAAATGTCTGCTTGCACGCACAATATAGCTGTTCTGCATATAATTCGAAGATGTATGAGGTACACGTATGGGTGGATTAAACCGAAATGTTTTACAAGGCACATTAAAATGAAATTTTGACAATAACTCAGGGTTATCAATATCGTTATTGAAGATTTTCAACAAAAATAAGCTGGCAGCAATTTTAATATAATATTACTTTTCTTCCCCAGTGATGAGACGAGAGAAGTAGACGGAAGAGCGAGGTCGGAGTCAGGAGACGCAGATTCCGTGTACCATGTCAGAGGAGCCCTACACGACCAGCGGTGGAGGGACAATCAGGTCAGAAATGTAAGAACCCTTTGTATACGTCTTTGTTCTAATGTAGTAGTTTCAACTTATATGCTAAGACTCAAACAAGTGGATAATACGTCCTAACGTTATTTTTAATACCGACGAACGCTGGGGAATTGAGTAACTTGTGCGAATATGCGTGTATCTTTGGTAAATTCGCACAATATCCGCTGTTCCACCGTGTTTTTGTTAACGAGTCTTTCCTTTGTTCTATATGTTCAGACCCCAGCACATCAAGTTCTTAAATAGATTTTCAACTTTATCTCTAATGCAAAAGGTTCAAGATTGATCGGGAAATATTTACAGTTTCAGGTAGCTTTACGTGCTGGCGCCTGTATTTCAAATGAATGTGACCTCCTCTTTGTGAATGTGTTGTAGTCCATAGCCTATTGTCTAGTACTATTCGTGTTCTAAATCAAACAAATTCTTCTTTAACTGCATAAAAGATCCGTGGGTAAGAATATATGGCCCCTAGAACACGGCGTATGATGCCAATTTTTGCGTTTTTATAGATTCAAACGCGCGTAAAACACGATACAAACGCGCGTGTGAAGCGCGTTCGGAACTCGTTTGAAGCGCGTACAAAGGGTCGGTTTGGGATCGCTGTATCTGCGCGTATAAGTGGCGACGACGACGCGCGTATCACAATCGCCCCGTCTGCTTAGGTTACAAGGTTGCGTTCAAATCTCGTTTGAATATGCTCATATTTGTATACGCGCGTCATCAGCACGTCGTCATCGGTGCCGAGAATATACGCCGTATGCTAGGGGCCTATGTAGCAAGAAATAGAATAAACATACCTAGGCTCACATGAAAAATATTCTACTATATTTTGAAACACATCTCTTTTACTAACACAAACGAAACCAAAACGAAACAGAAGCCAAACTATAAAATTTAATAAGCAAACCATTTCTACGAGGCAAGATTTGAAACTAAAATAATAGGACGTGTACAAAACGGTGAATCCACACTGTATAAATTGAATTGTACCAGGGTTGCAGTGAGAGGGAAGAGATAGCGAGTGTCAGAACTTGCTCGGACGAATTACCGCCGCGAACGCTACTGCATTTTAAATGAAAACTTTTCTGCCTGGATGTACTCGTAGGTACTTTTGTGCCTGTACCTTCAAATACATACGTGTAACAATGTATAATGTAAATGTGAATAGTAATGAGAGACTCGCCTCATGTGTCATGTCTCTGGTCTTTTCAACCGACTTCCAAGAAAGAGGAGGTTCTCAATTCGTCTAGATGTCTTTTTTAATGTTTGTTTTTGGATCTCTCCGTCATTAATGAAATGATTTTTAATTTTGTTTCTATTGTCACCAAGTCAGGATCTGATGATGGGGTTCCAGGAAAATCGAGGACAACCCTCGAATTTAATAGGCACTTGTTATATTGTTACGATTCATGAGTGTCATTTCTCTGGTCTTTTAATATCCTGAAATTAAAAATCGTTTGTATGACTGCCACGTTGGTCTAGTGGTGGCAAGGGCGACTGCTGAGTATGAGATCCTGGGTTTGATTCCCAGTTCGGGCAAAGTGCTATTGGGTTTTTACATCAGGAATTCTTCTGTAGCAGCCACGGTGGCTGATTTTGTGACCGGTTGATGGCAATAAGCTCGCCCCCTACTTGTGCCAACAGACACAGTGTAGTCATTACAGGTAGTACAGTCTATATCCACCATTACCTGACCCCTCTTCTCACACCAGTTGTCCTCTTCTTCTTTATACGAGGGGTCAAGTAATGCTGGATACAGACTGTACCTATGACGACTGTCCAAGATGTGCAAATGGCAACCGGGACTATGCCGTCCTTGCCGACGAGGCCCGTCGCGAAACCCCGCTTCATGCTCTTCACGACCCTCACTCGAGCCAGCCCGTGTGGCCAACCCAGTTCAAAATCAGTCCCTAAATAATGATACTACTCAGATCCAGCCTGTCCCTTTGCTGTCCTCCCTAACGACGCTAAGCCGAGGCTCGTACCCCACAGGGGAAGCCCTTAGGCATCATTTACGGACACGCGGGGCGTCACGTGGCGCGTTGTGCGTTTTTTATTCAAACACATGGCGATGTATGAAAACATTAACGATTTCAAACGTCGATTTTACGAGAAGCGATTTTTCGCTTGTTAGTTTAAAATGTAGCGTTCGTTGCGGTGAACGCGCCTCTCAGTAAATGAATAAAAAAGCTCGAGACGAGCCTTCAGCACGCGGCGCGCGACGCTCGCGTCTCCGTAAACGAGCCCTTAACGTGTAGTCGCTTAAATTGTAAGTTTGTCGGCCCTGGCTGGAGGTCTAACATTCAAGGCACCCACAGGAAAGTCCGGTTAAGCAGTCGACCACCTCCAAGGTAGAACAGCGAGATACCACTCACAAAAATAAAACAGCTTAACGTGCTTTCCGAGCCACGGCATGAATTGTTAATGATTTTTGTGGTACAGCTTTAATTTTTTTAAATAAAACGTTGCCCCTCACTAGGAATTTCTCCTGTATCGTGGGTGCGTTCACAAACATTAATTTAAAGTCACATACGCATATACCCAGACCCGAAACAACTATCTGTAGGTCATACAAATATTTGTTCCGTGCGGGGATCGAACCCGCGACACGCAGCGTAGCAGTCCATTGCTTGAGCCACTGCACCAACCGTGCCGTCAAAAATTTAACCCCACCGGAAAACTTATAAAAACAAATTGTACTAAGTAAATACGTATTGTATGTAGTCGGTGGGTATTTTAACGAGTTACATGTTTCATAGAGGCCTACTGCCTTAAGAGTTCATTAAGAAAACATGAGGTTTCCTCCGAAGCGTTGATTCGTTCGCTTTCACTCTGTTTTACGGATTGTTTCCGTATCCGGGAAGATGCTGTTAGAATTAATTGAGTTGAGGTACTGTGTTGTTTAAATAAGTACTGTATTAATTATGACGAACTGTAGTTATTGGGTCATGTTATAACAGTGATTATAACATTATTCCTCCGTGCCTCGGAAAGCACGTTAAGCTGCTGGTCCCGGCTGCCATATATAGATCTTTGGCAGTCGTTACAGGTAGTCAGTGACCTGAAATTCTGACATCCAGTCTTACCAAAGAGTATCGTATTACCTAGTATTAACTGGGTTGTGGAGGTCAGATAGGCAGTCGCTCCATGTAAAATACTGGTACTCAGCTGCATCCGGTTAGACTGGAAGCCGACCCCAACATAGTTGGGAAAAGGCTAGGCAGATGATGATGATGTTATAATAGTGATTAAAAAAATGTGTGAGGACAGTTTTTAGTATGAATGCAGATCTAAGGACCTTTCTTTTTCTTTGGCGGGTGGAAAATCATCAAGTAACCCCTCCCACTCTTGGGCAGAGCGAAAGGGAGTGTCAGACTTCTACTGACTAAAAACCACCTACGTTCCTTCTTAGCCCTTCATGTCGAGGCCGGGGTATCTCTTGCGAATAACCCGCAGCCCCGACGGGCGGATCTAAGGACCTTAGAAACTATGAATGGGCTGTGTAAAGGATGGTTTCGCAAGAAATGAGGTGGCTCATTAGTCCCGTCGGGGCTACGAGTTGTCCGCAAGAGATACCGCGGCCTCGACATGAAGGGCTAAGAAGGAACATGGGTGGTTTTTAGTCAGTAGAAGTCTGACACTCCCTTTCGCTCTGGCCAAGAGCGGGAGGGGTTATTCGATGATTTACCACCCGAAAAAAAAAGCCTAACTAGACCAACTAGACCAAAAGGTGCAAACACAAACATGAAATAAAATTATGAACATCTTTTGACTCACAAATCTGGAAAGCAGATATTTTCTCTATCCTACACGTACACGTCTTGCACAAAATAAATGTACCAATTTCGTTTGAAAGTAACTTAAAACTTATAAAATAAAAAACGATCGCTACTCTCCATCAAGCCAGGGGAACTCATAAACCGGGCTATGAACAAACAACTTGCTAACTTGAGTAATTTTTTCAAAGTATTAAACTCATGAACAATAGTTTTATACTCTTCAGTGAGTTCGTTGCAATGAATTTTAATGTTCGTAAACTCTTGTGCGCACGGGTGATTCTGTAATGCGTCGATTTTTGCTGCTTACACGATTATCGACCTTCAATATTCAGCCGACGGTAGAGAATCCAACTGAGCGCTACCTACCGTTCAAAAAGCGCACTGTTACACTTCAACTTTGAGCTTTAAGCATTGTGTTGAAAGCACTGTTTAGTAAAAATCGTTGGGTAAAGAATCTCCTGGGCCAACAAACATTTACCTGCAAATAAAGTACTGATTCTGATCCTGCCAAAATGTTGGTTCGTAAAAGCCATAAATTGTGGCGAGAAAATATCTATAATCCATTGCTTGGCTACCGCTGTATTGGGTCAGTATTTTGTAACGGTAAACGGTAATGGATGGATGTATCGCCGTCCCCGGAGAATAAAATGATAACTGCCATATTTGAAACCTACGGAGCCTAATACATCTACTCAATTTTTTTTTGTGATTTTTCTCCTCTAATCCACAAAGTTATAAGATAATACAATAATATTCACTACTTTTTCCCAGAACAGATGCGTACTAGAAAAAAAAGATAGTATAATGATAGTGAAATAGTTTCTTTACAAATATGTGACAATAACTTTTGCAATAATATTCTCGGAAAAACTAATCGGCGAAATATTGATGAACGCCATTATCATTTTATGAATACCTCAGAATAAAAGTTCATTGTTGTGTTACCGAATAATGCATGTCCAATATTAATTAACGAGAATAAAATTGTAATGGATTATGTTTTCCGTATATTTGGCCATGCCATAGTTGCTTTCTATCCAGCTGTTATCCGCAACGGCAACAATGAATGTGAACAAAAGATAAAATAATTTGTGGTGGATGCGGTGGTCAATCAAAATGAAACTAACTGTACCAGCATCCGGGTGAGGGTTTATCAGGGGTCGAGCAATGCGTACTAATTGAGGTTCAGCCTGTCAGGGGTTCAAATTGATGGACGTTATCATAAGAGGGTTTAAATCTGTCCTTCTATGATGTAGATCTAAGATTCTAAGTGAGTTAATAGATAAAGAATTGGTTTGCTCCAAAAATATTCTGCTCAATATTCAGAGTGATTCGTATTGGTTGAGATTTTTTATTATAAAGTTCTCGGGCTACAAGCCGACACCAACATGGTTGGGAAAAGGCTAGTTAGAAGTGCTTACGTGCTTGTCTTCTCTATCCGAAAAACAGGCGTGTTGATATCTAGGTACTACCATACTAAATCAACAACGAGAAACCATAACCACAAATTACGTCAACATCAATATTAACTGCAATTTCGGCGTATTTGGAAATATTGGTTAGTTTTAGCGTTAAACCTGTTATAATTAACTTTATAAATTAATTAGCTCACTTAATGAAGTCTCGTTTAATAACTTTACATAATATAAAAATGCGTATTATTCTTAAAGGTTAAACAGAGGTGTGGGTAACCCACACTCACATTTCGCTAGTTATGTTTAGTACCCCGCTACTACTGACAATTTCTATTTCCAGCCAGGGAACTGAACCCTAAACTGTATTCTTGCAAGTAGCACCAATGTACATCAACAACTTATTTCTTACAATTATTATAAATGAAAGTTTATGATGGATGGATGGCTCAATGAATGGGTGTTTGTTACTCTTTACTTACGCAAACACTTTTGAACGGATTTGGACATTGGCACTCATATAGTTTGCGACACGGTCTAACACAGGAAGTCGTTGCGTTGGAAGGGCTCCCACTAGGTTGATCGATGACCTGGAGAAGGTTGTGGGGACCCACCCGCTGGATGCGAGACTGACGGAGACCGGTCAATGTGGTGACATTTGTGGGAGCACTATGTCCAGCAGTGTACGTCTTTCGACTGAAAGGACGATGATAATATTTACTTTTGATTCCGGTGCCCATCTGACCCCTTTTCTAACACCACTTGCCCTTCTTTTTCCTTATACGAGGGGTCAGACAATGCTGCGGGTTGTTCGGAAGAGATACCGCGGCCTCGACACAAAGGGCTAAGAAGGAACATGGGTGGTTTTTAGTCGGTAGAAGTCTGACACTCCCTACCGCTCTGCCCAGAGCGGGAGAAGTCATTTGATGATTTCCACACCAAAAAAAAAAAGAAGGGGTCAGGTAATGCGGGGCACTGACTGTACGATCCCGTGGGACAATAATCGAACTCCACGCGGGCATAAGACAGCCAATAATAATTATGACTGAGCAATTTCGTTGTATTTGGTAATCTGTGTTAATCCTACTACGAAATTAACTTTCTAGACTAAACAGGTCAATTATATAAATAAAGCTGGTTTCATTTGACGGAATAATCGGATGGCGGCTGTAAAACTGAATTTATGCTGCGGATGGTAGCGTCGGCTATAATTACTTGTTATTAATCGTATTAGGCGGTCATATTAGGCTAAAGGATGTTTTTTTAAGTAATTGCTAATATGCTAGTATTTTTGTATCGATGAGAAAAGAGCCTTACTGTCTCGAGCTGATAATCATCATCATTTCAGCCGAAAGACGCCCACTGCTGGACATAGGTCTCCCCAAAGTGTCGCCACATTGATCGGTCCCGTGTGTCTCGCATCCGGCAGATCCCCGCAACCTTCACAAGGTCATCGGTCCACCTAGTGGGAGGCCTTCCAACGCAACGTCTTCCGGTTCGCGGTCGCCACTCCAGAATTTTTCGGCCACATCGGACATTCGTTCTGCTAGCAATGTTCCCTGCCTATTGCCACAATTCTTCGGGCTTACGTGTCGGCAACTTTGGTTCTGATAATGAATGAAATTAAAATTGAAATCCGTGCCTCGGAAAGCACGTTAAGCTGGGGCCCAGCTGCCATATATAGATCCTTGGCAGTCGTTACAGGTAGTCAGTAAACCTGAAAGTCTGACATCCAGTCTTACCAAAGGGTATCGTATTAACCAATATTAACTGGGTTGTGGAGGTTAGATAGGCAGTCGCTTCATGTAAAATACTGGTATTCAGCTGCATCCGGTTAGACTGGAAGCCAACCCTAACATAGTTGGGAAAAGACTAGGCAGATGATGAATGAATGAAATTAAAATTACTGCCTAAAGTCTACATTCCGTGCCCTAGCAATGACAATAGGCTCGCTCCTATTACATGATTTAAAACATTACGCTCGCCCACTACCCAGGTGTCGCAAACAGTTATTAAAACCTTGCGTAGTTGTATTCCTCACCCGTCGGTCAAAAACAGATAGTAGGTTACTAATAAGTCAATCAAATGAAGTACCCTTGTTAAATATAGGTTGCCAGCTGATGGATTGCCGCCTACGACTAATTTACTGGCAACCCTTGCTGACTTTTACGACTTCCCCGAGATACCATAATGTTTAGACGTTCTTAAATATATTACTAAATAGTTTCACACTAACTAGAATCTCGTTGATCTAATTTATGTGTAAATATTAAACAACAAATACAGATAAATGAATGCAGTTATAAATTCCTATGCATTACAATAGTTCCTATTGTACAAACGCAGCCATCCGGATCGAAGGACCAAATAAAACAGTTTACTATTTCTTTCGCCTTTACCGTAAACAAATAAGGTTGTTTTTCCTGTGCTTCGATGTTTTCCATAACTTTGGCTGGTGTTGGGAAGTCGCCAAGTGCAACACTAGGGGGCGACTATTTGGCACGGGACGTCAAAACCGATTGTAACCGATGTGGAAGGCGATTTTAGGTTTGGCTCTTCCATCAATTTATTCGGTGATAGAAAATTTGCATACATATCGAGTTTGTGGGTTTACGACATAACAGTTTTATGGATGTAATCTTTTGATATGAACTAGACTGGTACACAAGAGCCGTGAGAGGCCTTTTTGCAGCAGCGGGACAGATATGTAATGTTTTGTATCGTTGAATGGACGGATTATAAAGTAGCCCAAATATTTTTTGTAGACGCAAAGAGTCTTGCTACGAACATTAATGTCTTTTTTTATTTTGTTAAGAGTACATATTTGAAAAAGTTGAAAAAAATCGTAGAATAAAGGAAAATAATAACTTAACTTGAAACGTGAATTCGTCGTTCGTGTGAATTAAATTATACTATGTTGAAATACGCCTAAATGAAAATGTGGAAAAATAAGAAATAAATAAATTAGATACTGTTACAGTCGGAGCACATTTAAACAAATATTGAATCATCAATTTAAGAATTCTAAAATACAATGCCCGTTGTAAAATTTCCCACTGCCCAAAATTAAGCTCCTTTGTATAAAATTCCAGCTTCACAGAAAAATTCACACCTCATCAAAAATTCGATTTGTTTACAGCGAAATAAAAGGTTTCCGGCTCGTCAAAATAAAATCTCTGGAACGAGCGACTTCAAAATTCCTTTGAGGCCTTCGCATTAAGGATTACAGAAAACAGTTTTAAAAGGGTTTTCATTCCTTTTGGTTATATTTCTCATTTCCTTGTTAATCATGGAATGGGTAAAGAACCAACTGTGGATGGAGAAGTGACGGTTTAAGGAGAAACGGTGTTATAAGAAGAGGGAGCATTATTGCCGCTCTTCACAACGATGGGCTTCAACCTGCCGTGAAGAACTTAATTACACTCATTCAAAACGCAGTTTGACTTACAAAAGGTTTTCAACAGAAGTCTTGTTTTGTCTTGTAGTTCTCTTTAACATTCACCATTTGGAATCTGCAATATTTTACCTTTTTACCTTTAATTTTGTCGAGGAGCTCCTGTCTTAATAATGGCAGTCACTCGGGTCATTCTTCAAATTAAGCCGTGCTTGCCTGGATGGGTGACCATCTGACCACCAGCTACATACCTGGTTTCCTCCGTGCCTCGGAAAGCATATATGTTTAGGGTTGCCATCCGTCCGGGTTTCCCCAGATTTGTCCTAGTTTAGAGGGCGTCCGGGGAGCGTCTGGGCGGGATTTTATTAGTAGCTAAGTTTCAAAAATTGAAGTCTTTGGTCACCCGCGACCCGGTTGATCGAGGCGTGCGGGTGCACGCCTCGATCAACCGATGAACAGACTCGCTAAAAATTATTAACTGATTATGAAAACAATTTGTTAATAAGATTCTGCTTTACTAAGTATATTTAAAATGATAATAATAGATGACTAAATTTTATTTTAAAGTCTGAAAATAAAAAAGGTGATTTTGACATTTTCAACTGTTTTTTTTTAAACTTGTTGAGATGTCCGTGTTTAGGGCTCTAAAATCGGGGGTTTTCACGCGTCTTGTCCTAGTTTCCAAAATTTTGAGATGGCAACCCTATATATGTTAAGCAGTTGGTCCCGTTTGTCAATTGTACATCTTTGACAATCTTTTAAGGTAATCAGTGGGCCAAAAGGCTGCCAACAAGTCTCAGCGACAGTCAGTCACTCCTTGTAAAGTATTAGTATTCAGGTGCATCTGGTTAGACTGGAAGTCAACTCCAATAGTGTTGATTTTATAATCGTCATCACTGTTTTCGGCTATTTGATGAACACAATATAAATAACATAGACCGACCTTGTGGTTGAACCTATTTGGGAAAACCACAGGGTTATGATTTGCTTAAATACATTATCCCAAACCATTAGCTGCCACACGGTTTAAACTCAAATCAAGTGACACAATAAACGTGGATATCTCTTTTGTACACAGAAGTATCAAAGCTTATGGCAAAAGTGTTTTTCTTTTTTGTATAAAACCAGCTTATTGCTCGTAGCTTCGCTCGCGTAGAGTTTGGTAATAGTATTCTACGGGATTATGCAACTGAGATAAAAAGTCAGAAAAATAGGGAGGTGTCTTATGGACACCCGGTTCAAACGGAGCTACACGCAAAAATGATTATTTATGTGAAAAAAATAGGTAATTACACGTTAAAATTATGAAATATTTAAGCATATTCTCAAAATTGCCGGCTAGCTGAATCGATACAATTTTTTTTTAGTTTTTTTAAGTGATTTGGAAACTGTCTCAAAAATCACTGCAAAAAGAAGTTAATTTTTGGTCTCGTAGTTCTTTGTTACACATTTTTCGACCTAGCCCTTCAGCCCGCAAACAAGTCAGAATGATAACGTGTGATAAGGAACATCGTTCCAAAAAATACTAAACCCCATTTTGTTTGAACCAGGCTGCGAACGCACGTCGAGCGCTCCGAGGCTGGGCCGCAGTACGGGCATGGTGCGTGGCGTGGTGGCACTCCGGCCGCGAGGATGTGGAGGACACGGAGCCCGAAGAGGAGCCTTCAGACCCTGGGTACGCCACCCCCGTGTCCGTGGAGACGCCGCTGCAGAGCTCCGTGTCTAGGTAAGAGGATTTTTTTGTTACTAGCTTCTGGCCGCGGCTTCGCCCGCGTTGATGTCGGAAATATAAAAAATTACGATTTTCCATACAAGTCATCCCCCCGTTTCACCCCTTTAGGGGTTGAATTTTGAAAAATCCTTTCTTAGTGGGTGCCTACGTCATAAGAGGAATACGTTTTCGTTTTAAGAATCTAGCCTTAAGGGTTTGGCTTGTGCGTTGATCCTCAGTCAGTCAGATTTGCCTTTTATATATACAGGGTGTAAATCAACCCATCACACAGCCGTCGACCAAGCATTCTGTACATCAAACTAAGCAAATTTTATTGCGTAGGTGACGCAAAAAAAATTTTTTTTTGAGGTCTAAAATCACGGCAAAACTCAATGTAGCACACTTAAATCATTGTGCTATTGGATGCTTTGAATAGTAAACGGGTCATGGAGGTTATTTAAGTAAAGTTGTAGCCTGAAAATCTAATATTTACAAAAACAGCTGTGAAAAATTTGGAAGTTTGACTCCCAATATCTCCGTAACAATTGGGTTCCCAGGTATGGGCTAGAACAAAAAATATCGCAGTGGTGGGGAGAACAAGTGCCCATAGTTTGCGTTAAGGGTACTTTTACACCCTATATAGATAGATTACAAAATGGGCCTGCTTTTGACCTCGATCACGTCTGATGAAAAGTGATAGATGAGGTTTATGATGGAACGAGCGGGCCCAGAAGATGCCTGTTTACTCTTGCTTTGAAGGGTTAAATGTGGGAGGGAACACAGATTTCTACACTTGTTTGGGAAACTAAGTTAGATTGTATCTTGACTGTGTCGAGACTGACTGCGGATACAGACAGATACTTTAATTTACTATTACTGTATGACGGTGTTCGAGGATAGGTATAAAATTTAATAAAAGTCTTTTATACGAAGTGTGATGACAGAAATTATTTATTTTTATGAGTATGGCTTTTCAGATAGTATTGTTTTCGGTAACAATTCAGTTCAATCATTTAAGTTTAAACGACTACTTTTATAATATTTATTTCGTATAATATGTATCTGTATAATAAATATGAAAGTTGTCTCAAAAAAGTCAGTTTTCGAACAATGCGCAAACTTTGCGGAGTGGAGTAATATGTTCTCCAAATTCTCCTGTAACGAGATTCATTTTTTAATATTATGATAAGACTTTTTTCTTAACAATTATCATCTAAATCACTCCGCTCATCAGGAACTGTCAGTACTGATAACGTTACCAAGCTAGTCCCCAAGGCACTTAGGGCCATCACTTACAGCCCTTTGTTATAACCAGAGGACACTTACTCCCATATTAATAAATAAATAACTAACTTAGGCACTAACAAGAGCCTTCATATTAGTCACTAGTTTGAGGGCCCTTGTCCCTTATGAGTAACGGATTGTTGAGCAAAATTGAGATTTCAGTTTTTTTTGTTAAGGATTAATTTGGAGAATTTCGTGGAATGTTGCTCGAGACTCCGTCGTTTTATTTTTATGTGCATTATTCATGCGTTTATCTTCTTCCGCAGATGCACATCACTAAATGTGATCAGGGACCCTTACGCGTCTCGCGGTGGCGGTTCCAGTGGCTCGGGTGGTGATGGAGGCACCTCTCCCCTCCGCCGGTCCTATGAGCCGCCCTCTAACATGCCCGCTGCCCGCGACAGTCGGTCCTTACCTCCCAACACCAGAATCAACGCTACTACCTCACCAGCACCTAAATCTGCATCCGCAGACTCGGTATACACAATCCTAATTAGACTACCAGACGCCGACACCGAAAGACCAACGATCAAAATGATCACCGAAGAGTCTCCACCTTCTAACGCTAGACCACACTTCAGACCAACCAGAGGAGACTCAGAGCTCAACCTCCACCCTGCGGGACACCAAGCGTTGACTAGAAGAACATCTCACATACAAGATGTTAGAATCCCTTTGAACGCCAAGATAATTCCGAAGCAACTGGCAGGTAAGGGTCTGACGAAACAGCCAAAGCCGAAAAAGAAAACACAAGAGAAAAAGCAGGAGACGAAAGCGGCAAAAACGTTGTCGGCCATCTTGCTATCATTTATAATCACTTGGACGCCTTACAATATTCTGGTGTTGCTGAAGCCTCTGACAGCGTGTACTAAGTGCATCCCAGACGAGTTGTGGTCCTTCTTCTACGCTCTCTGTTACATTAACTCTACGATAAATCCCGTGTGCTACGCCCTGTGTAACGCCACCTTTAGAAGAACGTATGTACGAATTCTGACGTGCAAGTGGCACAATAGAAATAGGGAAGCGATGACCAGAGGTGTGTACAATTGAATTGTGATGAGCTTCGGTTGATTGAATGATTATGTCTTGTGACGGTGCCAAAATGTAAATTGCCCAATTTTGGTGACCGTTTTGTTTAATTTAATGTTGGAGTATGAAATGCTGGTAATTCGAGATCAGACGAAATGTTGCAGTTTCATAGCTTGTGAATTAGGAAAAAAGTCGCAGATAATTTGTGCCAAATTGTTTTCAAGAAGTTCAGTTACCAGCATTGTCATATTTCGACTAAAAGAACCTAATTTCATAATATTCTTCCTAAAAACTGAACTAAAATGGACTGCTAATAAATCGTGGTATCATCCATAAAATTAGTGTGTGAAAGTAAAGTTTATTTTGTCCAATGAAACGATTAGTTGTGAATTTTGATTTCGATTAGTGAGTTGACCGTCCCGTCCATACATAGTATATTATTTGTAGACTTAGATGACATTTTGATTTGAGTTTAATTTTTGTTGATTGAGAATGTTTTCTTTTCGACGTTTTTTGTGACTTGCCGAAAAAGCTTCGTTAATAAATCATTTATAATGAACTCCTTTTCTAAAATGAGACTTTCAAGTGATTTTTTTCGAAGAGCAAATGGCTAAATGATTACAGTCGCTTGGGTCGATCTTCAGGTCAAGCTGCGCTGGTCGGCCCGTGGGTGTGTACCACTCATACTGAGTTTCCTCCGTGCTTCGGAAAGCACGTTATGCCGGTCTCAACTGTCATTTGAAGATCTTTGACAGTTGTTAAAGGTAGTCAGTGACCCGAAAGTTTGACAACCAGTATACCCCTTGCTAGGGTATCATATTACCAATACTAATTGGGTTGTGAAGGTCAGATAGGCAGTCGTTCCATGTAAAATACTGGTATTCAGCTACATCCGGTTAGACTGGAAGCCGACCGACAATGATGATGACTTTCAAGTGAACTTTTTGTAAAACTAGTGGGATAAAATTGTGTTACATTTTTTTTCTTCATTTTCGCAACACGAAGATACGCAAGCCACAAAAAATGTCCGCCTCTTCTCCTGTTATAAGAAGAAGAAGAATAAATTATTATTTAATTTTAAAGCAAAACTTAAGAGCAAAGATTAAATGCCAAGAGTATATTAAGAGTGATTAGTGTTAGAGCAACAGCTGATTATAGCTGTATTTAAAAACTGTTAGTTTGTCAAAATTCTAGTCTGAGGACCGGTACGAAACTTCGAACACAGAAAGACCTCGCATTTTTCATTTCTGACAATAATAATAATAATAATCATTTATTTCAGATTCATCATAAGATTACATCCATATTTGTTAGTAGAATTGCAAGCTTACAAACTAGTGTTAGTAATAATTAATTAATTAATAATAACAGATTGTTTTACATAAAATATCAATAATAATAATAAATAAATACATCCTAAATGACAGGTCCGGGTGGACTACCCGATGATGGTGGCGAATCACTATACGACTGCGTGCAGCCGTATCCAACGAGCCAGCATCGGAGAGTCCCACCGGTCCGCCAGCGCGCGTAGAATGGTGTTGGGACTGTTACGCGTGCGGCGCATGATAGATGCGCACCGTTTGCGCATGATGGCCGTGAAGCCGTCTGTATCAGCCGCCGCGAACATCGCGGAGGCGCTGCAGTAGCGCGGCAGTCCCATCAGCACCCGAAACGCGTTATTGTATTGAACGCGCAGATCGCTGTATGTCCGCTGTGTATAGTTAACCCACAGGCTGCAGGCGTAAAAGGACTGACAGTACGCTTTAAAAAGCGCAACCTTGACAGTCCTCGTGCACCGTGCAAACCTGCGGGCCAACATGTTGCATCGGACAGACAGCGCTCTGCGCTCGCTTTCGATATCCACACAGTCCTTAAGGTCCTCGGTGACCCAGTGGCCCAAATACTTAAATTGCTCGACTTTATTTAACGCAGTACCACTAAGAGTGAAATTCGGCACGAATGTGTATCTCTTGTTGTCCGGCCTGAAAATCATGATTTCACTTTTTTTCGCGTTGTATTTGAGCCCATGGGCCACCGCGTAGGACTCACACATTTTCAGGAGCCTCCGTAAGGCACCAATTGATGGGCTCAGCAACACCATATCGTCTGCGTAGCTGATGTTGTTTACGCACACTCCATCTATATGACAACCTACGCCGGTGTTGCTGAGCTCATCGATCAGTCGGTTGATGTACAGGTTGAAAAGCGTGGGGGAGGTCAGCCCCCCCTGCCTCACCCCGCATTCCAGCCCATACTCCCCCGAGATAGAGCCTGCCCATCTTACACAATTCTTTTGTTTATTGTACCAATGCATAAACTCCCTCTCTATTTAAGAAGCTCGTGGCTTAATAAGAACTGCCACTCGGGTCGATATTTAGGTAAAGCTGCGCTTGCCTAGGTCGGTCTGTGGATGGGTGACCGCCCGACATACCGAGTTTCCTCCGTGCCTCGGAAAGCACGTTAAGCTGTTGGTCCCGGCTGCCATATTTAGATCTTTGGCAGTCGTTACAGGTAGTCAGTGACAGTCGCCTAAAATTATGACATCCAGTCTTACCAAAGAGTATCCGTATTAACTAGGTTGCGGAGGTCAGATAGGCAGTCGCTCCATGTAAAATACTGGTATTCAACTGCATAAGTTAGCCTGGAAGCCGACCCTAACATAGTTGAGAAAAGGCTAGGCAGATGATGATCTCCCATTTTTACTGCAGCATCACTAAGAGCTTAACTGTCACGTTGGTTTTAAATTAGACACCTTGACTTCGACCCCAATGCACACATCTTGGATTTTTTGGATTCTTGTGCGTATTGTAGAAATAACACTTGCTTTGGTGATGGAAAAACATCATGAGGATATTTCTCGACAGCATGTAAAGTCAGAGGCCAATAGGAGACATAAAGCTCTAATATCAGTTTAGGCACTAACCACACGACAAATCTAAACTAATATTATTAAGATATATAAAGATTTGATTTTTTGTTTGTTACGATTTAACTCAAAAATTACACAACTGATTTTAAAAATTCTTTCACCATTGGAAAGCTACGTCTTTGCCGAGTAACAAAGACTATATAATTTTTCAAAATACATGCGGGTGAAGTCGTGGGCGAAGTGCTAGTAAATAATAAATGTGAAACAGTCGTACTTTCGTATCGGTCCTGTTTGAACGTGTAACTCTAGTCAGATATTTCTCTACAGTGTTCTGGATAAGGTTTTTGAGCTTTTAGGATTAATATCGACGAATTTAGATCAAAAATAATTTCGTTTGCTATCTTTTGAAGGTAACTTATTTAATTTCATCTTTCTTTTTCGTCGAGTGCTTCAAATCTTTTAAATTCTTGTCCATTGAATAAAGTTTCCTTTTGGGCCTTTTTCATTTCTTTTTCGCTTTTATAAAAAAAGGTTTAGCTGTGAACATTCCTTTTCGTTTTTAGCTTCTAATGCTAACGTTATTGCTTTAAAATGTTCTTTGTTTGTTATAGATGTAAAAGAGTTGTAATGAGTGACTCAGTAGCATTTGTAAGTTAGAATGTATCTTTGTGCATCAATTCGTGTCGAGCAGTATTAAGAGAGAGTCCTGAGCCTTTTTCCAAAATATTAACTGTGTGTTTCGTAAAGTATTTTATTTAAAAGTAAGTTTTATAATTATAGAAATTCTGAGCAATACTCAAATCTATTTCTTGTGAGATACTAAATGTTTATATGATAATTTTAGGATTTCAAAGGTGACCATTTTAAAGTTGTTAAGGTTTGTTTTTCTTCGTCGTGAGTACTCTGTGATTTCATTCAAGATCAACGTAAGATGTGATCATATCTCGATGTACTATTAAAACTCATACAACGATCTGTATATGTGGCCCTTAACTAACTGTATCGTTTTACCTCACTCTTCTACGAGAGTTTTATGGATATTACGGAATCTATTATTCCTTTTAATGTCGTAATTACTATCACTATTGTGATAAAGTTGTGAGATTCGAATAGTGAGCTAAAATGATAATCCAATTTTAATTCATCACTATCTTACCCAACAACGTTTAACTATAATATATTTAAATATGTGTCAACGTAGATAAAATGGGATATATTCATTGAATTCTAAATATATGTCTTAATTTTAAAATATATAAAACGTAATTGTAAATACAACATTCGATATATTAAGTCTATGACATTTGTATCGGCAGTATTACTAAACATAGGACTATATATTATGTATTATACAATTAATGTGTGTGAAGTAAGTACATAAGATTATGTAACATATACATCATGTCTATGAGTGTTGTACAACGTTCCTTTGTTGTGAATGAGGTTTTATTAACCTAATTATTAAATATATGTATGTGTAGAAATAGAAAATCTATTATATATCAACGCAATTTACATTTAAGTCCTAGATTTGAATAAAACCAAGATTTTATACAAAACGGAGGAGAATTACGCATTTTTCTTATTAATAGATGTAAACGAAAACATGATTTCGTTACCTTTAATTACATAATAATGACGGACAAAGAACAGTTGCCAAAAAAGTGCCAAAAATTTGATATAATTTTTATGATATGTTTCAAATAGTGATATCGACTATCTATAACAAGAAATGGTAAAGGAGGAAGATAAATTAAATATTTTCATACTTTATCCATATTTAAAAAAAAGATCATCGATTTAAAAATCTAACAACATGCACAATGTATTTTTACATCACCACCGTAAAACATTTTCAAATACTTAACTTCTAAAAAAATACAATAAAATACTTTTATTACTCATTCCCCTAACCTTCGTCGAATCGACGAATACGCGATAAAAAACGTATTGTCTCTTTTGAACGACTTGCGTTGCGCCCGGTTATGTGCGTTCAAAGTTCAAAAAAGAAAATTAATTTTCTATCGCGTATTCGTTGATACGACGAAACGAAGGTTTAGGGTGTTAAGGGTTACAAAAAAAAACATGCTAGTGCCAGCGAGCATCGACAACTAAATCAATATCTAAATATTATTGCACTAATGGAAATCCTACTTTCGACGCTGAGTTTAGCGTTGAAAACTCATTAGTATGTTTTTATTTGGGCATTTGTTTAGGTGTCCCTTCGTGTTACTGAAAACGAGCATTTAATTGTTTCTTTTTAGACGTTAAATTATTCTACTGATTTACAAAACACTAGATTAGAATGCGTAATTCTGCCATTATACCTGACAAGACTATTTGACTTACAAATACAATTGCAACAGTATAATTACCACAGACCACATTTACTTGAGTGAAACATTGTTTTATAAAATAAAAACTGTTTATGCAATAAGCGTTGTAATTGTTATTTGCTCCAAAATTATTTTTTTGCTCTTTAGTATATTTTTTTTAATGTATGCTTCCCTCTGTTAACAAAAACCAAAAAATAATAAAAAAAATACTCATGTTGACCTACATGTTATCCATAGTTACAATATTCTGTCATACATAGTAATATGAAAACTAGCAGATTCTGTGACAGTTTATAGATAGCTGAATAGAGTTTACAAAATTTAACTCTGGAAAATATAAAATGTTTGGTACCCCTTTACGTATGACAGTTCTGAAAAATATTTTTTAAAGTGTCAAAGAGGACTAATACGTTCAAGTTTATCCTTAAAAAAACCTTATACTTACTCAACATTTCATTGACGTGTCATGTCAAACTGATTTTAAATAAAGTGCCAGAAAAAGTGTTTAAGAATAAAATTAAAAAACCCTTCCGTTTCGATTTATTTAAAAAAATAAATAAATTGTATTTGTAATCACATGGTAGGTAGTAATTCTAATTCCTAAACGTATTGTCAATGCGCACAGTAAAATTAGTTAAATCTTATTTTTGTGGATGTCCTTAACTTAGATTTCTAGTCCGAATTGTTTTGTAGTTACCTAATCTAGAAGTAAACACGTAAACAGTAAGAATTTCGAAATAGGTGCAATATTAAAGATCTTAAGAAAAAGATACTAATAAATCAGAAATGGTTTTTTCTGATTCAGTAAAATCGGTAATACTACTACAAAAATACAATTAAAAAAAAGTCTTACGGATTTCGACTTTTTAGGATTTTGTAACCCAAACAACTTTGCCGACAGTACTCAACTGTCATGTTTAAAGTTGAATTTTAATATTGCACTGTTTTGTTTTACTCCCCTGTGTAAATTATAATAGTTGACAGTACAAATCTGGGCTCGTCATAGCCCCTACATTCCAACACATCATGTCTTAAACTTGGTGTTCCTACGTTTTCTAAACATTCCCTATATGGAGCGACAGCATACTGAAAGTGTGGATGCAAACATTTTTTGTTTTTTTTTCTTGCTTTTTTAGGGGGAAGCGCCAGTGTCAGGTTGGATATTGATTAAAATATGATTCGTGACAGTAACAAGTATGGCTTTACTGAGTTATAATCATTAAATGGATCAGTAAAACCGTCTAAGTCCATTGAACCCCTTTGGTTGAGTTTTTCATGAATTAGTCATTCAATGGGATTAAATATGAACTCAAGAGAATTGTATTGATGATTTTAATGATTAAAATTCTGTAAATACACACGCATTACGGTCGTTAATCATATTTTGTTCAACAAACACCCTGTTACTGACCGGTGAATTGTTAAGAAACCTAATAAAATTTGAATTTCGCGGGCTACACTGGCACTTTCACCAATATCGATATTAAAGTTGAATGTTTTATAGTTTATTAAAAAAAAAAATCAAAGAGGTCAGTTTTGTTTTTTAAAAGCTTTTGTTTATTTTTAAATGTAGGTGTGTATTTGTATGATGTCGCCCTTGATTATCTATGGTAGTGATTGTTTTGCTGCATGATGTTTTTAGATAATTGCATATTCAGCTATCATAGGAGAGTCTTAAAGACTTCTTGTATATTTATAGATAGTTAAGTATTACATCTCGATGTTAATAATTTTTATATCTCGAATCATAATAGTTTTACAACCTTGCTTTGCAATTAACACTTACTTTGAATTTGTCATATATAAACACCCTGTCATACATTATAAGTATATAAAGTATAATTATTGAGGTAGTACCTTAATAAAAACCTTAATAGATAGTGAATTACCAGATTCTAAATTTTTTGCCTATTTTGTATTACAGATGTGTGCAAATTTTGTCATAAATAAATAAAATATATAAAAATGTGAAATCAGAGTTATAAAATAAAATTAAGTTAGTAACATGTGCCATGGCGTCAGTGTCTACAGTATTATGAAGTGTGCTCAAAATGTGCATCAAAAATGTGTATAATAACAGTAAAGTAGCAGTTTTTTTTTAACGTTGCGAATAACCGTTTTGCGCAACTATTCATAATAATATGTGAACTTAGCTAGTAAAATTAATAGTTTTAATATACAGTACGTACGTTTGCTATTTTCCCGAAACCAGAACTTCGGTCGCCCACTGTGAATAAAATTATATGGAAACGTTATTTTGTGATTAATTTATTTAATGGATGTCATGTAAATCGTATTTTATCTTAATATTCATCATGTTTTTTGTAATATAAGCTGCGATAGATAACTCAAATATTTTGGGGAGGGAGTGGCTTACCATCTTGCCGTCTTAAAGCAGTATTATTTTAATCTTCTTCCAGTGTAGTACTATCATGCTAGCCAACTAAGAATAGGATCGCGCTTGTTGCCAACTTCACACGGGAGCAGTACTTATCTGACAGATAAGTACTGCCAGCAAAAAAAGAAATGCGAATAAGAAATGTTATGTTTTTTTATTCATAGATTTAATTATAATAATATATTATGTTCATTTTTATAAAATATTAATATGAGTTCAAAGAGAGGGGCGGGGAGCACGATTAATCGTTTTAATCTGCACAAGTTAGTTTGAAAGTGAAAAAATCCTGTAATATTTTTATTAACATGCTTTTTTTCATATCCTACTCAAGTTTATCTAATTTGACGTAAAATTGATTAGAAATACCAAAAAAGTGAACATTAAATAATTAAACTGAGTATAATTTCTTCATTGATTTTTCTGCACACCGTACGCTTTAGTAATGAAGTTCGCGTGTTTTGCTGAACAAAATGGCGTCTTGACTGCGCTATTCTTAGTTGGCTCGCATAGTAAACATATGTCGCTAGACACCCTGTATAGCTCTGTCGCTTTGCCACACAAGGACCGACAATAAATCAATACTGCTTTAATACGTCATGGTAAATGTTCGTGATAAAAGATAATACACAAATCTTAACTAAGTTAGATTTTGTTCAATAAAGTATAATACCTACTGCCATTTGTCTAAAATATTATTAAGTATTAAAATTTTAAATTTGAAATTTTTTAAGTTTCGAATTTAACAATGCAACTTCTTACTCAAAATAATTGTAATTTTCTGTAATCACTTTTAAATTCATATTAATAATAACGTGTTATGAAAGTATCAATATCGTTAATAATAAAATATTTGAGGTATCTATATTTTAACGAATCCGGTGTTTATTATAAAACATTTTTAGATGTCGATTTTGTAAAATCATTATAATAATGACAAGGGAATAAAACGAACTGAAATATTTAATTAAAAGTATTGTCATGTAATATTTGTAGTGTTGTAAAATAAAAAAATAATGGAAAATTAACTCAGCAAATAAGTATGATAGACTCGACGGGACTTTGCATGAAATAAGATAGAACAGTATTGAAATATTCAAAAGTTTGTTAAAAAAGTGGAAATATTTCGTTGCTTAAACCGATTGCTGGTGGAAAAAAATTATTTTCTCTGTTTTGTTTTAACTAATTTTATTTTAACTCTGAATGAGCCAGACAACTTTGAAATTGCTGGGATTTTATTACTTTTTGGAACTAAATGTTTTCGCTCAATGGAAGCGTTTTTATTTTAAAAAGATAGCCAAACTGAACACTTTTGTCAAAACATTTAGGCTCCAGTGAGAAACTGAATTGATGTTTATTCTATACTATGGAAATGTTTGCACAGTCAAGAATAAACTTGTATTCAGTGAATTTATGAATTTGCATAGATATCTAAAGGCATATTCCTGTAACTGACTGAAAACGCTTAAAATCTAGTCGAAATCTCGTCTCAGATAAAAATCAATGTCAAAATCTTATCGGAAATGAAAGAAAATAAGAGAGGAAAAACGGGAATACACAAAGCCGTCAACTAAGCATTCTGTAGGTACATTAAACTACGCCAAAAAATGATTGCTGGGCTTTTTTGGGGTATATAATCACTTTTTACGGTAGGACCCATGGCTATGCATGGAATAATACAAGCTTTTCAAAGTAAAGTTACAACATTAAACACTCATAAAATACTTTTGAACTAACTGGAACTTTGAACCTCAAAATAACTCTAGAACTAGAAGGTTCCCAGGTATACAAGATCTTAAACGAATCAAACTCATTTGAGATCATGCATTTAATCTCGCTTGGGTTTTAATAAATAACAGAACCATGTTGTTTGTCAGAGGTTAACGTATGACGAGCTAGCCATATATGAGCCAAACTTTCGTTGTCTTGGTAACAAAGATACTGCACAAAACTATCCTAGTTCTCAACTATCGACGGGCGTGTTCCGTACAGGCACAACTTGTGCGGATGGGCCTCTTATTCCTAGAACCAATATAATCCGAACGTTCAATAGAGTTCAAATAATCGGTCGTAAAAAGGAGCTTGATCAAACTTCCAACTTGTACGTAAGTGCTTTCAACGCGGAAAATGTTTATCCATTTTTGTGTTATCTCCTTTACGTGATTCAATTGAAAGTTTCTGTTCTTGAAATGAAACTGTTTTAAACGTTAAAATGAACGTAATTTTAGTCGTTAACGTTGCAATTAGTTCGTATGTTAACTACTGTTTTGTATTTCATACGCTAATGGCTCCCCACATAATTATTGGCACCTTATTTTAACCAAACAAATTAACAAGTTTCCAATTTGTAGTGTGGAGTAAGATAACAATAATAATTATGAAGTTTAATAGGCGTGTAACATAAACACGACGCGGGACTGCTCAAATATTCCACAGGCGAATCCAATTATTATTTGTGTACTTCAATTAATATTTGTAATGCTTCAATTTCAAAGTTAACTGACTCGTTCATATTACTATATGCAATATTATTTTTAGTAATTTAAGTGTTATTTTGTCTTTAAGACATGTTGTTTTTAAAACCCGACCAAAGTACTCTTCGTCGTTCATTGTGTGGAAGACCTTTGACCGCGTTTCTGAACTGTGTGAGTGATGAACGAAATCAAAAAATTGCAATTTAAAAATTTAGGATCTATTATTATCAATGTACAAGTTTAGTCATTCACGGTGTATTTATTAATAAAGAAATAAATAAATGTGGTTTTTTGTAAGTTATTTTAAAAATTAATCAATGTTTTTGTATAACCAAAGACAATAAAAATTTAACTAAAAAATGTTGTGTTTGTTATTTTGTATACGTATTTTGTTTTTGTTTTTTTTTATATTTTAGTTTAATTAAATAATGAGTAAAACTAAAATTAAACATCTTTTTTAAATGACCTAAGTTATTCACTTTTTGTTTTGTTTACAATTTTTACACATAATGTTCTTCTTCTTGCAAGTTAATCAGCATACATAAATATTAGGAGGTTATGGAGGAGGACTTAGCCCAGCAGTGGGATGGTACAGGCAAACAGTAACAGTAGCAATCAGCTAATACTATTACTACATTTCGTGTTTAAACCCATCTCCGTTAATTTAAATATAATATTGACCTGCACGCCTAGCTAGGTCCAAATACAGATTAAATTATAATTAGTCCTGAGTTAGCAGGCCCATCAAACCGATTGGATTGCTGAGATTCCGTATTTCCGACTGTAGGTACAATCAGCATCAGAAGTGGAACTCATCGTATGCCGCGTATATATACACAATTAAAACGCCATTGTGTCTCGCGTAGATCTACGTTCCGGCACACGAAGAGTTAACACTACTCAACAAAGCAGGTTTTTTAATACAAGATTGTTAGAATCGTTGCTAATACGTTATTGAAGAGTAAGGAATTCAATATTTTAAAGAATAATCTTCTGAAACATTCAAAATAATAGTCCAGGGGGTCTAAACTAGCCACTTTAGCAACTCACGCATGATCGCAGGACGCACTCACTGTTATGAATGGTCCATTTTACGAATTTTAACGCAATTCATATTTTGGAGTGGAGCTCTTGGCTTAATAAGAACTGCCACTCGGGTCGATCTTTAGGTAAAGCTGTGCTTGCCTAGGTCGGTCTGTGGATGGGTGACCGCCCGACATACTCAGTTTCCTCCGTGCCTCGGAAAGCACGTTAAACTGTTGGTCCCAGCTGCCATATATAGATCTTTGGCAGTCGTTACAGGTAGTTAGTGACCTGAAATTCCGACATCTAGTCTTACCAAAGAGTATCGTATTACCTAGAACTAACTCAGATAGGCAGTCGCTCCATGTAAAATACTGGTATTCAGCTGCAGCCGGTTAGACTGGAAGCCGACCCTAACATAGTTGGGAAAAGGCTAGGCAGATGATGAATTGTAAAGTGATGATGAAATAAATGATGATTTATTTCATCATCATGATGATTTATTTCATGATTCATATTATGATCTACTAAAGTGACCATTTTAGACCTACATCAAGTTAGCTACAGAAACCAGCAAATCAAGCTACCCGAAAGTGTGAATTTTTCCAAATCACCCTTGAACCTGATGCAATAAAGTTGAAAATCTATTAGATCAATTTGACAGATTGTACCTAGTAGCTTGATGTGGAAGGGATCGTTTTGGAGTTCGTCTTGTAATTCGACGATTGAAAAGTTCAGATTCCTCATTATTTTTCTTGGAAACATACACAACATTATTATGTACCTAAGGAGGCGGAGAACTGGGTGTTATGGCGCAGCTGAGAAGAGGAATAAGCCAGCTGTGGACTGTAATAGCTGAGATATTTAAAAAAAAAGTGTGGGTCTGCTATCTTATATTTATGGTCGCTATTGAAGTACACGCCAAGAGTGCAGGTGTTGAAGTCGCGCCGCAACGACAGTTTCAAAGCATTTCGGTGCGCATACTAACGTTCTTTCTCCAATTGGTGTTGGCAGAAAGATTTTGTCCGCAGGATGTGGTGTTCTGTCACTTCCGCAGACATATTCCATAAGAACGTAGAAGTGCTAATAATATTATAGTTTTAAGTTACACACATATTACTAACACAAATGTTACTAGTATGTATATTTAGGGTTAAGGTGGGTATTTGTTACCTGAAAATATATCGATTCTATTCTTTGATCAGTAACTTTTGTCGCCGACTATACCTGTCACAGACCATTTAAATCCAGTGAATGTTATCGATGTAACACTGATAAAAGAAGACAGACGGACTGCACTCAACGCGCACGTCGAATACTGTTAGCTGGATTATTTCATCATAATACAATCATCATAGCTGATACTAGTAGTTTTAGGATAGGCGATTCATTCTACAGGGTGTAAATCAACCCATCACACAGCCGTCAACTAAGCATTCTGTACATACATCAAACTACGAGTAAGTACCCCTACGCAAAAATTTTTGCTGAGAATCGACTTTTTTTTTTGCGTCAAAAATCACATTTTACGTTAAAACTCAATATTGCACTCTTAAAACATTGTGTTAGTTGATGCTTTGAATAGTAAACGGGTCATGGAGGTAGTTTACGTAAAGTTATAACCTGAAAAACTAGTATTTACAAAAACAGCTGTGAAAAATTAGGAATTTTGACCCCCAATAATAGGTATGGTCTAGAACAAAAAATTGGTTGCCTGTAAAGTCGGTATACGGGCGAAAGTTTTACGTGACAACGAAAATAGAAGCGCAAGACATGAACCGGTGTGTATGCCTATCTCTCTCACTCTCTCTCTCTCGCTCTGGACGCGTGCCTCTCACTCGCTCTCATTGTGAGCGCATAACGTGAGCGGAGCGTAACGCAGTTTCTTGAAGTGTCACTCGGCAAACCAATTTATAAGACGTTGTCACGTCAAAAAATGACCGCAGTTGTGGAAGAACAAGTGTCCTTCGTTTGCGTTAAGGGTACTTTTACATCCTTTATAGTCCTTGTCCAATAGGAGATTATCAAATATCGATGATTTTAGATCAGTCAGTGCATTGAAACAAGTGTCTCAATTACAAACTCTGTAACACGTGAAAACATTTAGGTACATAACATAACATCACGGCTGTAGTTCCCGAAGGGTTAGGCAGAGGTGTACCTAATAGTACACCACAATTAATAGGAGGCGAGTCTACTACCATCTACCCGGGCACAAATTCAAACTCCGTGGCTGCTACTGAGAAATTAAAAAAACAAAAATAGCAAACCCAATAAAACTTTGCGAGGCAGTCATCTGGACACAATGACATGAGTCAAAATCAAAATCAAAACATTTATTTCAAGTAGGCCAGTTACAGGCACTTTTGAATAGTCGAACTAATACTAAATAAACTAAGCTACAGTCCCAGTCACAAGGCATAATGACTGTGAGTGTACTGTAGTTGCCCATTCCAAAGCGTTGGTCTCATGATAAGAACGGCAAGAAACTCCAACTCCACTCCATATTCTCAGGATTCACACAATTCTGACTAGGGTATAACGACTGTCAAGAAAAAAAACACAGACGAATTGAGAACCTCCTCCTTTTTGGAAGTCGGTTAAAAATCTATTATGTTCATTACAGATCAAAGCTTCAACAGGTAATAGGATAATATTATGTATATGATTTACTTACAAATTTACAACTTGTATTATGGTCAGAAAATGACAATTCATAATATAAGATACCTGTGTCCGCGACTATTTTAAGAATATTATAGTGTTTATATTTATATTATTTTTATCCTATTATGAATGTGCTAAAGCTAAAATGTTCAAAGACAATGAAATTATCTCATTGTTTTTAACTTACAAGGTGAGGATCACGATGCCTCCCCTAATTGCATACAACAATAAAATAAACCGATGTTGCTGTTTAATATTATCCATCGTGAAAAACGAAAAGCAGTTAAAAATCATTGATTAATCATAAACTATTCAAAATACAACGTTCATTTCCCCCAAGAGAAATAAAAATACAGACAGACTGCATACGAAATGACACAGATAAAAAAATACAAATAAGCAAAGGTACCCAATGTAAATTCAGCCTATTCACGGATCGGGACAAAAATTAAAACAATATTGTGTCGTTCCACAAAACGTTGAGTTGACGATATGTTAAATACAAAATGTTGATAAAATAAACTATCAAAAAAAAAACATACAGACGAATTGAGAACCTCCTCCTTTTTGGAAGTCGGTTAAAAATCTATTATGTTCATTACAGATCAAAGCTTCAACAGGTAATTGCGTAATCGAAATCACGTGTTTCAGCAATACAGGTAGACTATGTATCGAGCTATATTATAAACATATGTGTTGAGATCCTTCCTCCAAATTACATTTAGCATGAAAATTTAATCGTTCGGTTATCGGATCGAATCGGTCGGCGTACTGCGCGGTGTGATCACGGGGGAATATTATCAAGATTGCTCGTATCGCGTGTGGGGGCTTCAGAAACTTAATGGGTGAAAATTAGGACGTATAAAGACTACTCTACAGTGTTAGTTAAACGTGGGTACTTTAAGGGAGAGAAGTACTTATGAAACGGGTTTGAACTTTTTTGTATGGGAGCTGGCATATCGACCCACCGCCATTTTGATTTTTTTTTAAATCGCGGCCCACGATGAAAGTGGTATGTATAGATAGAAGACATATAGACAAACAAAAAATGTCCAGTAACACGGTATCCCAAAGTGTCACGTTACCGAGATATTTGAAGGTAAAGATCGACATATGAGTACAATGACCACATAAAAAAATAGACCTTTTACGTGACTATAGGCGTTGATTATTATTATTACTGTTTATTAAAAGAGAGTTACATAACATGCTACTAGGAGCACGAGAAAACTATTCTTTGCTAAAACATAGCGTTTATTGCGATACAAAGCGATTTTCTCGTTCGCATAATACTAATCAACCTGGGAACGATATAACGTTTAGTATATCGTTCCCGTTATACGTAATAAGTCTATTTCTAATGATTATCGTTGTACACATTTGTTGATCTTTACCTTCAAATATCTGGGTAACGTGACACTTTGGGGTACCGTGTTACCTACTGAACATTTTTTGTTCGTGTATATGTCCTCTATTCATACATACGCGATTTCGAAAAAAAATCAAAATGCAGGTTGATATGCCACGTCGGTTTTATCCCCTTTGTCAGCAATTTTTACTTTGGGAACAAGTGCAAATTGGATTCCCGCTTGAAGGATTTACCATCGTAGTATGGGAGACCCCAAGAGAATAATCAGCCTATTTGTTGCTATAGAGGCAATAGAAATACACATTTTGTGGAAATTTCATTTTCTTTCTATTTTGATTCATAAGATACAGCTCACTGACAGACATACGTCCCGTTGGTTACCCCTCGCTTACGGCACCCTAAAAGGTCCCATGTGTTCCTTACCGATTTATAATAAAGTAAATTAAAAAAAAGCCTGTAAGCGAATCCATTCTACCAGTCGTCTCTTATTATCCTAACCGAAACAGCCAAAGATACTGAAACAGACCCTTAAACATTTTTCTCACACAAAAAATCCGACACTCCTTTTTCCTAACGTAATTTCCGATCCCTCACCCAAATAACAAAGGCTACTTTTAAAAACTAATTTCCTTCAAACTCAGAATAGGCCTCTAGAGGTGAGCGTGCTCATAAATCTATGGAGCTGGGATATTTACGGTCCAAACTTTGGGTTGCTAACGTGGATAACTGGAGAACTTAGGAGCCTGTGTCTGCCGGCAAACGGGAACTTCCTACGGAGCGGAATGATACGGGAGTTACGTAATTAGTGGGTAAGTAAATTGGTTCGGTTTTAACATAGCATTACGCTGATTTGCCCTTTGGGGCAACTCAGCGGTCTGCCGGGGCCAAAATTTCATCATTTATGTAAGAGCTCTATGTAAAAGCGAGCGTTTTGCTATTAACTGGCCACAAATCCTGACTCCCGGCTACTATTGGGAAATATATAACGGGAATAAGTCATAATTCCTTCTGGTGACCACTACACCATGGATGCATTCGAACAACTTTTGTCCAATCGTGAATGCATTCACGGATCTTTAAACTTACCACAGAAGTTGAAATGGCCGCTTTAGCAGAATCATAATAGGATCATATTATGTATATGATTTACGTTACAAACTTACAACTCGTATTATGGTCAGAAAATGACAATTCATAATATAAGATACCTGTGTCTGCGACTATTTTAAGAATGTTATAGTGTTTATATTTTTATCCTATTATGAATGTGCTAAAGCTAAAATGTTCAAAGACAATGACACTATCTCATAGTTTTTAACTTACAAGGTTAGGATCACGATGCCTTCCCTAATTGCATACAACAATAAAATAAACCGATGTTGCTGTTTAATATTATCCATCGTGAAAAACGAAAATCAGTTAAAAATCATTGATTATACATAAACCATTCAAAATACAACGTTCATTTCCCCCAAAAGAAATAAAAATACAGACAGACTGCATACGAAATGACACAGATAAAAAAATACAAATAAGCAAAGGTACCCAATGTAAATTCAGCCTATTTACGAACCGGGACAAAAAAAAAATTAAAACAATATTGTGTTGTTCCACAAAACGTTGAGTTGACGATATGTTAAATAGAAAATGTTGATAAAATAAACAGTGTGTGGGAATTCGCGTTATTACTATGAGAAACACGTTTCACCTCGTGTTTGATTTTTGACGATATTCGCAAATTGTTCTGTTACATTGCGGATATAAAGGCTGTATGGATTCTGACGTTTACCTATTGTATTTGCATTATTTGTTTTATCTGTGGCTATTGCATCTAAGCGGAGCGGCCTTGGAAAACTCAACGCTGCACTGAGGTACAGGTAAACGTATGTCAAATCTTTACTAAGTGACGGCTTAAGTAATCATTAAATATCTCTGAGTTGCGTGTCGATGACAATACAAATTGAGTCGGCAAAAGGTATTTAGCGACGAGTGTGGCACTTTCAGTAGCCTCCATCAGCTCTTGTTATGTGCAAATAACAGAACAGGCACGACACGATATCATTTGCATTTACAGAGCACAGGGTAGAGTCATCCATGAATCTCCACTTCGGAGTAAATTTTTATTTTATTTTTTCAAACGTTGCCCCACACTAGGAATTTCTCCTGTATCGTGGGTGCATTCACAAATATTTAAACTCACATACACAAATACCCAGACCCGGAATATAAATAAATATATATCTGTAGGTCATATAAATATTTGTTGCGTGCGGGGATCGAACCCGCGACACGCAGCGCAGAAGTCCAATGCTTGAGCGACTGCGGCAACCGTGCCGTTATTTAACGACTTCCAGGTCAGCCATAGCAACTCGTGCCTAGGTGGGAGATTCGATTAGGTAAATGACACAAATAGGTGCGTTTTTATTTATTTTAAAAATAACTTCACTACATAGTATAAAACAAAGTCGCTGTCGCTGTCTGTCCGTCCCTATGTATGCTTAAATCTTTAAAACTACGCAACGGATTTTGAAGCGGTTTTTTTTAATAGATAGAGTGATTCAAGAGAAAGGTTTTACTATATAATTTGACCGACATCCACGCGGGTGAAGCCGCGGGCATCAGCTAGTATTTTATAAACAAGAATTTTCATTTGATGTGATGATGCTGAATTACATAAATGGTAGACGATCGCAGCCTTTGAGCCTCATACAAGCAAAACAAATAACTTTAGAAAAGTATTCTTTACCTGAAAGTCGGTAAATCAATCCCTTACCGGTATCTAAAACAAAAGTAATTTACTTTCTTCGTCGCTTTCCCCCGAAGTTAGAGTTCCTCCCTCACGTCTGACGATTTTATTTTAGAGGTTTGTAATTCACAGAAGGCGTCAACGTCGTTTCTCCGATCACCTGTTTCCTTTACTTGAAATTATATTCCTCATATGAGAATGGCAGGGTATTTCGGGAATCGTGAGATGCAGACGAGGAACTGGGTAGCAAGATGTTAATAAGACACTTGATACACTATAGTGTATCAAGATTATAATCTTATTGCGCTACTATCTTACTTTATCGTAATAATCCTTCCAAGCCGGTTTCGGCTACGGCGACCGTTTCATCGTCAACCTAGTGGCGTCTCTCATGGGCTCTCATGTGGCTAGAAAAACCACCTTTGTTAGTAAATATTCTTGCACAGAGTGGACACGTGAGAGCACCATTAACATAATTGTAATTGATTGCCGCTGGTGGTCGGGCTTTTAGTTCGTCACGCTTCAAATCCAGTTTTGAGAGCCGACGAGTCTCAAAGTCAAAAACTTTCCGTTGCACCAGCGACCTCCACTCTCCGCGGTTAGACGCAAGTTCTTCCCACTGAGATGGATTTACGCCACAACCCTTCATGTGTCGCTTAAGCACATCCTTAAATCTTAGGAGTTGTCCGCCATGCTTTCGCTTGCCCTCCTGAAGTTCCGAATACAGGATGCGCTTCGCCACTCTCTGCTCCGACATGCGTGCCACATGGCCGCACCACCGAAGTTGCCTCCTCATGAGGTATGCTTCAATGCCTCCCACATTAGCTCGTCTCAATACTTCAGTATTGCGCACTCGATCAGACCAATGAATGTTTAGAATTGTACGAAGGCATTTGAGATGAAATCGGTCCAATTGTTGAATGTGACGTCGGTACGGCGTCCATGTCTCGGCAGAGTATAGAATGTTAGGTAGCACAACAGCCATATACACCGATATTTTCGTGGCGCGCTTTAAGTCGTGTGAGCAGAAGACCCTGGCATTTAATTTACCGAATGCTGCAGCAGCAGCACTGATTCTGCTGTTGGTTTCGGCGTCAAGGTCACACTTCGATGTTAATGTGCTCCCCAGATATCGAAACTTATCAACCTGCTTCAGTACGTCTTCACCGAGCTTAATGTTCAGCGTTTCATGACCATGAACGTCCAGAGACATAACTTCCGTCTTCTTGACGCTGATCTTCAGGGCAAATTTAGAACACTGCTCGTGAAGGTTCGCAACAAGCTGTTGAAGACCTTCCTGGGATTCTGACACAAAACACAAGTCATCTGCATACATAATATCTTCAATGTGTGCAAGAGACACTTTAGTACTTGCCTTCAGTCTCGACAAATTGAAAAGACTGCCATCCGTTCGAAAACGCAGTCGAACTCCCTCTGAAGATATCGCAAGGACTTCACGAATTACCACTGCAAAGTAAAGGGCGAACAGAGTGGGGGCCAAGACGCAGCCTTGCTTCACTCCACAGGTAACGGAGAAAAACTGCGACTGTTCATCATCCGCCACCACACAACACTCCATGTCATCATGCAGGAGACGCACAAGTCTTACGAACTTTTCCGTACATCCGAGCTTTCGCAGTACCATCCAAAGGGCCTCACGAGGAACGCTATCAAACGCTTTTTCCAGATCGACAAAGCAGAGATACAAGTGCCTACCTTGCTCTCTGCTCTTCTCCTGCAGCTGTCGAACAGCGAAAATTGCCTCGCAAGTACCCCTATCCGGTCGAAAACCGAACTGCGTTTCTGGCAAGATCTTTTCCGATAGTTTTCTTAGGCGGTTAAGCAACACTCTGGCGAAAACCTTTCCGGGGACCGAAAGGAGTGAGATACCGCGGTAAGAATTGCAATCTGCTCGGTCACCCTTGTTCTTATAAAGGGACCTAATACGCGACAGTTTAAATGTCTTAGGAACTTGTTCCTCCTCCCACATGCGAACAAATAATTCCCAGACTAGCGTCTGCAACTCAATGCCGCCGCATTTTAGCAGCTCACCTGGTATAAGGTCCAAGCCAACCGCACGTTTATTTTGCTGTTCTTTTATCGCACAGACAACTTCGTCCAGAGACAAGGGATCATCTAGATCTTGTTCAATTTGGAGTTGAGATAGATCACCAATGTAACTTAGATCAACAGTTCGATTTACATTTAGTAGGTTGTCAAAGTGTTCCGACCAACGCGCAAGCACTTCAACCTTGCTCCTCAAAAGACAACTGCCATCAAGTGACTTCAGAGGCACCTTGACAAAATTGGAGTTACCTAGGAGTCTGCGTACCTCATTATAAAATTCTCCAATTTGATGACTGTCAGCAAGCCATTGCATATACCGCGCCTTATCCCTCCACCACTTGTCTTTAATTTCTCTAGTGAGTTTGCGCAACTCCCGATCACTAGCTCTTATCCTCACACCGTTTTCCTTCCTCTTAAGCAAATCTCGGTGTTTTTCGATTGCTTTCGTCAGGACCCCGTCATTATCGTCAAACCAATCTTCCCGTTGCTGAGGTTTAACACCTATAGTTGCAGCTGCAGCATCCAGTATTGACGACGACAGAAATTCCCAAGCAGACCCAATATCAGAAGTAACAGGGATCGTCGGCACAACATTATTAGCTACAGTCTCCGCAAAAGCTCTCCTAGTTTCGGAGTCAGCTAGCTTTTCTACATTTAACCGTTTAGCTTTACTTTGGCTGGCTCGGCTAGGGCGACGAAGGCGGAGACGCAACCTAGCAATGACCAGTCTATGGTCCGTCCAGCAATGTGCACCACGCATAACACGAGTAACTAGGACCTGGGACACGTCTCTTTGTCGTACTATAGCATAATCAATTAGGTGCCAGTGCTTAGATCTTGGGTGCATCCATGTCGTTTTGTGCTTCGCAGAAAGGCGGAATATAGTATTTGTTACAGCGAGCTGATACTGAGCACAAAAACTTAGCAGCAACTGGCCATTGGAATTCATGTTTCCAACTCCATGCCTTCCTAGAACCTTCGGCCAGGCTTCGTAGTCTCGGCCTACCCTTGCATTAAAGTCTCCTAAAACCAAAATGCTCTCTCTAGGATGTATCTTTTGAAGGCACTGCGATAGTTCCTCATAAAATTTGCTCTTAATGTCGTCAGCACCATCCAGAGTCGGTGCATAAATACTGACCACATTAAGGTAGTTATGGTCACTTAAGTAAAGACGCAAGGTAGTAATACGGTCTGAAATGTGAACAGGACATTCCTGAAGACTCTTGACGATGTTATTTTTGACCGCAAATCCGACTCCCGACCGCCTCGGTTCAGAAGCAGTGGTTCCTTTCCAGTAAAAAGTATAGCCACCGCCATGTTCGGTCAGTACACCTTCGTCGGCCAGATGTGTTTCACTGATAGCAGCCACATCAACATTATAGCGATGAAGTTCCCGAGCCACGATGGCAGTTTTCCGCTCCGGGCAGGCATTAACATCACGGTCAAGAAGAGTCCGCACATTCCACGCGCCAAATGTCAAATGATGTGATAAAAATGGTGAAATACATTTATTTTTGTTATTGCGGCGTCGACCACGAGTTTCATGGATGCGGAAGCAGCCGTGGTTACTGCTATCCTAAGATTTTGGGGTGAGCACTTTTTTAGGGCACCTTTTCTAGCCCCCTCCCCGGCTGAGCGGGGAAAGCAGTGCTTCCCTAAATAGGGCTGCTTTGTCACTCTGGGTGCTGCCGAATTTACCCCGTCTCCCCAGTTCAGAGTAAAAGCGACCACGGTGTGTACTCACACCCCCAGAACCGCTGGCGTGCAGACCTCAGACAAAGCTCGGTTTGCATCCAACCGAACCTTTCTACTTAAGCCCATCGCCACCAGACTTTGCCAGATCGGGATCCATTAACAGAAACGGTCAGATGCGCAGGATATATTAAAGTGCTCAAACGTTAGCGCAAACACAGGAGCACTCTCTCGTCCATGCCCCCCTGGCTCCAGTGGAACGGAAAACCGCTACGACCGGAGGGGAGCTGGATGCAGTAGACTAGCAAGCAATAACATTGCCCTTATTGCTGCCTTAAGGCCTTCCTACACTTGCCTAGGTGTCTTGTCACCGGCGGTGGGCTGCTGTAGATACAGCCAAGACACAACTCGGAGGGCAGCCGAGTAACTCGGGAAGTGTTGTTCCTGAGCCCCTCCTCCAGGTTTAGCCCACGAGCCGACGTAGTTTCCGGGATGTGGCGCTGGGAGCCACTGGAGAAGAGTTTGTGGACTGTCGACGGATTACTTGAACTACGTCACCTATTATAGGTCGGCTGACATAGAACAACGCAGACAACCCACTACATCCCAAAGTACTTACATACTTTATCGTAACCTGGTGTTAGAGTTATTATGTTATTTATTAATTTTTTGGGTGGGTGGAAAATCATCAAATAATAATCCCGCTCTTGGGCAGAGCGAAAGGGAGTGTCAGACTTCTACTGACTAAAAACCACCCGTGTTCCTTCTTAGCCCTTCATGTCGAGGCCGCGGCATCTCTTGCGAACAACCCGCAGCCCCGACGGGATAGACCTCTTACTTCTAGGCTTTAAATTCTGTCGAGAAATATATATATATATCTCTCAGGCATGCAGGTTTCCTCACCATGTTTACCTTCATCAAAGCAAGTGATATTACAATCACACTTCACACTATCACACTAATAATTATAAAGGCGAAAGTTTGTAAGTGTGTATGTTTGTTACTCTTTCACGCCAAAACTACTGAACGGTTTTGGATAAAATTTGGTACACAGATAGTTTATAACCTGGATTAACACATAGGATAGTTTTATCCCGATTTTATCTTCCCGTGGAATAATTTTCGAGTTGTTGCGGCGAAGCCGCTGGCAACAGCTAGTACACACAACAAAACATAACATAACATCACGCTTGTAATCCCCGAAGGGTTAGGCAGAGGTGTACCTAATAGTACACCCACATTTCGCCAGTTATGTTTAAGTCCCATGTAATAGGGGGCGAGCCTATTGCCACTCACACAACAACACACATTAATCCGAAAATGTAGTGCGTATCTTGGGTACGAACCTAGACCTACAACTTGGAAGTCCGACGGTCACACCACTGCTGCTATTCTTTTTATTAGCCTGCACTGTCTCACTGCTGGGCAAAGGCCTCCCGCAATTCCTTCCTTTTCCTGTGCCGCCTCAAACCAGCCCTCGTGGTACACGTCTAGATCGTCACTACTATTACCCTACAATAATCCATTATTTAACATTACTGCCCAAATCACAGTAAATTTTACTGTAGGTAGCTAATTCATTTTACATTACTGCCCAAATCACAGTAAATTTTACTGTAGGTATCTAATTCATTTTACATTACTGCCCAAATCACAGTAAATTTTACTGTAGGTAGCTAATTAATTTTACATTACTGCCCAAATCACAGTAAATTTTACTGTAGGTAGCTAATTAATTTTACATTACTTACTGTAGGTAGCTAAATCATTTTACATTACTGCCCAAATCACAGTAAATTTTTATGTAGGTTGCTAATTAAGTTTACATTACTGCCCAAATCACAGTAAATTTCACTGTAGGTAGCTATTGGCTTGTTACTACTCGTTCTAGTCGACTATCGATAATCCGACATTCTACTATTTCTCGTCATCTTTGTGTTGTTACCTCACTTCTACCCAAAATCAGCAACTATAACTCAAAAAAAAAAGAAAAACTATAACTCGTATCATAATGGCTCAGAGGTAGCCCGTCTACCTCTGAAGCAAAACATTTAATTCCCTTCGGAACGTCCCCGTAAGTCCTTTACGCTGCCATATGTTGGGGGCGCCAGAGTGCCTCCATGTTTTATTTTTAAACACCCTCTATTTTCGTGGCCGTTCACATCGGGTACTCGGGTATTTGTGAAATATGTTGGCCTTTTGTTAACGGCAAGGTGTATTTCGTGATCGTATATTGTATACGCTGTGAAAAGTTACAAGAAAATAATATGCTTTGTACTAAAATATTAGAACCAAGGCGCTTCATCGTCTAGTGGTCCAAGGCACGACTACATTTTATGGGAGTGTAGTCTTTGGCGGAATGAACGTAATATTATGTTTGATAGTGTACAGGTTACATCCGGAGTTATTTACTATACGGACCTTGTAGAAACTAGAACAAATTTCCGTGCGTGCAAGCATTTTTGTCATACCTATTATTGGAATCAAATACACACACAACTTAGGACCCAGTAATATTAATGACAATAATATCTGTGGTGCTAGGCAACTGGGCTTATCCCAGTTGTATACGTCCCTGTGTGCCTATTGACCTTATTCTGTTCTGTCTCCTGCTGATATGGAGGGAAGTGGAAATTATGTTTTTCCTATTCCTCCGCTATTATTTTCTGATTAATTTCGTTGCGGGATCCAAGACAGTTAAATCGTTTCTCTGGGACTTCGTCGGACTTCATTGTCTCGGCGCTTTTCTTGTGGTCGCCACTGTTGATTCTGGCTTACAGGAGTTACAGTGGTTTGGGATTAGTGTGGCGGGTTTGTCCCATTTAAAAAAAAAGGCACGAGTGCTAAGCAGGTGTGAACCCCGGGTTGAGCAATATATAATATAGGGTACTTCTATCAGAATCTCAGTAGCAGAGTCTGGCTTTGTGCCCGGTTGATGGCAATAGGCTCGCATTACATAGGATTTAACCATAACCGGTGAATTATGTCTACAATAAGGTACACCTCTGCCTAACCCTGTGGGGAGTTCCATGTATTAGGGGCGAGCCTATTGCCATCCACCAGCCTCCGTGGCTGCTACTGAGACATCCCAGACTAAAAAAAAAACAACAATTTGCCCGACCCGGGAAACGAACCCAGGACCTCATGGACGCATAGGAGCTTGCGACCCGTCCCTTGCCAAAAAAGTTACACAAATTGGAAAATACAATTGAAAACAAATAAGAAAATGCTGTTTAAATCAAAAAGTATTTTTTTAAAACGTTAAATTTTGTCTAAGGTGGGAACCACAATTATCATCCAACAGTTCCACGTTTACGTCATGGGCTCTCAACTCAACGCCCACTTCCCGCCATTTGGGGCGAAACGCTTCTTATATTTTTTAAATGCTCGATGTTTTTGTGTTTTTTGAACCAAGTGTTTTCTTTGAATTTTAATTTTATGGCACTTTTTAATGTAGTAAGGTGTTTTATGGTGATTTTAGTATTTCTTGAGGAGTCGGTTTCTGCAGCAGTACGCCTGCGTGGAAGTGAGATTTCTCTCCGTAGATTTTATTACCAGGATAAAGGTACATAACCCAGGTCTACGTATGTGCCCTTCATCAATATCCTTTCAGCCACTAAGGCATGAATGGTTCAGACATCATCACATCAAGCTAACCAATCTATGAAATTTTCTAAATGAATTTTCAACTTCATTACGTTCAAAGATTGGGAATTTGTCCGAATTTCAGGAGAATCGCGTGTCAGTAATAATTCTAGTAATCTATAAAACGGGCAGCTGAATTACTCATACGTATTTAGCTTTATTAGTGGACAATTACACGTCTTCATAATGCGCTAATCGATTCAGTATTTATAGCAGTTCATTTACAGTGCTCAATTTCACGAGTATTTACGCCAATTACCCAGCCGAATCTTGCTATCAAGATCATTAAAGCACAATTTTAAGTCGTGTATGCAATTATTTACTATGTTATGACAATAATAGGTAACCTGTGAGAAATGCACAAAAACTTAAAGAAGTTACTAGGAATATTTGAATATGATAATGTTATAGATCTGAATAATAAAAATTCAAAAATGTAAAAAATACCGAATCTCCATCTGAAGATCATTCGAAATTTTATTTCCGTGATCACGATCCTGCCAATCACGGATTATCTGTCGCGTCAAACCGCGGCTATAATTAACTTACCTGGCGACTGTCGATCGCAATCTGGTGCAATTTGTCACCGACGACAATTGGGGCGCGCACCTTAAACTTTGAGGGTGATTGATAGCGATCCCGGAAGTTTGGGATTCAATTTTAGTATTTTTTTATTTTTTATATATTATGATTTATGAATTAGAAATAGATTTACATGTTCTTACTAATAATATCAATGTGAATCTCTCTATTTGCTCTAATTCGCTTAAACGGCTGAACGGAGTTGAATGAAAATTATAAATAGATTTCCAAAAAATATTGGACACCATATTTTTTCGTTTTTCACGCAAACAAAATTATACAGTGCTGCAGTGCTTCGACAACTCGTGTGACGTCACATTTCAGTATTTTTTTTATTGAAACGCGACGTCACATTCACAAGTTCCCACTCATGATCTTTGACACGTTTTATTTTCGTCAATTTTTATTAATTTCATAAAACAAAAAACACGTATCTAATATTTTTCGATAATCTAAAACTGACGGAAACTAAACAGAATCATATTGTTTTTACTCAGGAAAGTAGTAAATTATCAATCGGATTACTGACGACTGACTGCCTCGTTGGTCTAGTGGTCACAAGCGCGACTGCTGTGCGTGAGGTCCTAGGTTCAATTCCCAGGCCGGCCGAAGTTTTATTGGGTTTTTCCTTCAGGAATTTTTCAGTAGCAGTCTCGTAGTTTGGATTTGTGCCCGGTATTATATGGTACTTAAATATAACTGGCGAAATGTGGATGTAGAATGAGTAAAAAAAAAATTAAATTTAAAACTTTTTATTTCAAAAACATTTAATTAATTTTTGTTAATCACACATCGCTTAATCTTAATTCTGAAAGATTTTGTGCGAGTGAGGCGTCTCGCTTGTTTACATAACAAAATATTTAGTACTACTAAAAACATTACATTATATTTAGTAGTAACTTAGTAGTTATAAATTCAAGATTAAATTATTTATTTATTTGTGAAAGATCTGGAGGGAGTACAACTCTGCCTGTCCCTTTACATGCGTGATGTTATGTTATGTAATGATTTCTAATGATAATAAAAACTGAACCTAATTAGTCTCCTGCTGAAATTAATTTGTCAATCAAAATCGTAATTTGCGTTTACTTTTCGGTTGACCAGTGGTTTTGGTCTGTTATTTACGGAGTTTATTATGTTGATGTAAAATCTATTAATTATCATTTGGAAATATACAGATATTTTAGTAGGTTACCGCAATTAGTGATACTAGGCTCCAACAAATTAATTAGGTACGCTGATGAAATTGCTTCATAGAAATATTGAAACTAAATAAATGTTGAAATGTACAGATACAAATTAAAAACTACGTAAGCGAAAACAATATTTTACACCTGTATCACGTTATAATAAAATACAAAATGAAGCAATATAATATTGGAGCATAGCAAATATTGGCGCCCAACTGCTATCGGTTTGCCACAGATATGAATTCCATACGCTACAGTACAATCAGCAGCATTAATATGAATACACTTAGAAATGCTTAGAAGCAATTTTCGCCTACTGTACTGGTTTCATTTTCATGTTACGAATCGAAACAAATATTTTGGAACCCATTTTATCTTAAAGTAGGTCAAAAATTAATTTCTCAAAGTTACAATCATTATTTCACGAAAAATTCGCGAGTAAACTTTGTCAAGTGTGTACCTACAATCCACATATTATAACTATGCGAGCCAAGTAAGAATAGCGCTGTCAAGACGCCATTTTGTTCAGCAAAACTCGCGAACTTCATTACCAAAGCGTACGGTGTGCAGAAAAATCAATGAAGAAATTATACTCAGTTTGATTATTTAATGTTCACTTTTTTGGTAATTCTAATTAATTATACGTCGAATTAGTTATACATGAGTAGGATATGAATAAAAGCATGTTATTAAAAATATTACACGATTTCTCGTGCTCTAGGATGGAGCACCGCACCTCTTTTTGAACTCATATTGAGTTGAAAATTTATTTTTGGAATTCAAGAAACAATATTTTATAAAAATGAACATATATTATAAAAATTAAATCTATAATTAAAAAAACATAACATTTCTTATTCGCATTTCTTTTTTTGCTGGTAGTACTTATCTGACAGATAAGTACTACCGTGTGAAGTTGGCAACAAGCGCGATCCTATTCTTAGTTGGCTAGCATAGTACCAATATTATAGCATTCTGTTCTGTCTGTGATAGCAAGCCAGCTTGATTATGCGTTTGGGAAACAGTGCTGCAAGGTTTCGGCTGGGCCTGTCACCTTGTAGCAATGATGTCACAATCTATTACTCTTTTTGTTGGCTTCGTTATTGTATGAGTCTTGTCGCTCGAATTAAATGATTAAATTAAATAATATTGCTCGTAAATGTACATTGTACCGTGTAGACAGAGAGTTATCATTCTGCAGCAGAGATATTCTCCACCCACACACTACTTTTCTATCAAAATGAAAATAACTTTTCATCCGATCCGGAAATCAATTTCACTGGGTTAGGTACAACTCCCAGCCGTCTACAAAATTAAAACCAGTGAAATTAAAAGTCAAGTCAAGTAAAAATAATTAAAATTCACGAAGACAATCTGGAGGTAAAGTCGTGGAATCTCATTTGAAAGTAAGTGAATATGATTGGCGAATATCTGCTGGATAGTTGTCAATGTTAGGAAGTGCTGGGGGGTGAGGAAAGCGGGGGCGGTTTTAATTGCTTTTTCAATTAACGCCGACGGAGGGTCTCTTGGGATCCTATTCGTGAAGGCGTAATGGACTTGTCAAAGAAGAAGTGACGTAGATACGATACTTTTTTTCTTGCTTAGCTTGACTGTTTTAAAAGTGTGGAAAAAAAACTTGGTTTCTTTAATTTACGCTGTTTTTTAAAATGAATTCGTTTGTTTTCTGTCTGGTAGGTGAAAGGTTTGAGAGATAGCAACAATATTGCATTTTGGAATGTATTAGCAATCTAGCTAGCAGAATGGCTCGCGAATAAGAATGTGTTTTTTATTTAGCCAGAGATTTAGAGGTCTTGCTTATGAAACAATTTCCTCAAAATATTGTATATTCAGGTTCGCCGAACTTAATTTCATACGGCAATTTCAAACAAGTCCGTATATCACTGGTCAGCTTCCCTCACTCATCAGTATTTTTTTTTTAAATTCGCCAGTTTCCAGTTAGTCAGACAGTCGCCAGTAGTTTTGTTTTGTGAATCAAACAGTTAAGTCAATTCTACAGTTTCTAGTGTTTCCCAGTTTGCAGTTTCGACAAGAACGTTAAGCTGTTGATCCCGGCTGTCATTTGTAGATATTTGACAGTCGTTACTCAAAGTCAAAGCATTTATTTCAATTAAACCAATACAGGTACTTTTGAATGTCAGAAGTACAATTCATAAAACTAAACTACGAGTGCAATACGTCATCCCGAAAGCCACCACGCCGAACCACACGCCGCCGAATGCCCGCAACAACGAACACTGCGAGCACGAAAGCACGCAGCGACGCACACCGCAACAACGAATGCACGAGACTCCAAATCACGGAACAACGAATGCACGCCGCAACGCGCAACCGCCGCCCCGCGACCCGGAGCCCCGCGCACCCACCGCCACGGCACGCGCCGCCGCGTGCCCCCGCACCACAGCACTCGCCGCCGCAGACATCCGGCGACACGCAACTCAAGGCAGCAACCCCTGGGACGACGCATTGCACTCCTAAGCTACAGTCACAGTCACAAGGCATAATAACTTGTGGAAGTACTGTAGTTGCCCTGGCAGTCAGTGGCCTGAAAGTCGGACCAAAGGTTTTCATAATACCCAGTACTCCCAGTACTGATTGTGAAAGTCAGATGGGGAGTCGCTCCATCTAAAATATTGGTATTCAGCTGCATCTGGTTCGACTGTTGAAGCCAACCCCAACGTAGTTGCGAAAAGGCTAGCTGTAGACTATGATGAGCTCTCCATATTTGGTAGTTTTCTACCTACTGTCTTATCTGTGATGTAGCTAGTCGCGACAAACTCCTGAACCACCGACACTCAGACGTCCATAATTCCATTTGCGAGTGAGTCGCGACTAGCGGACGTACTTGTTCTTACTTACTGTTAACATTGCGCTAGGTACGGATTGGCGGATTGTTTCCCGTTTGTGCTTGATATTAGTTTTGTTGAACTCAAGAGCAGTGGTGGCCGATTTCGACTTATAAGCAGTAAATCGTGGATTCGAACCCGGAAGGCGCAGAGTACAGTACCCGGCGATAAATATTGCACATCTATATCGACCTTTGGAAATTGGTGTATTTTATAAAAATAATAAAAAGAATTATCAAAAGAAGCAAATCATAATTGTTTTAACAGCTCCTAATAGATACCGGACTGTTTGTATTTCGTGCGACAGAGATACCGCTTTACGAAGCCGAAATTGGCCGATTGTCTCTTTCCAAAGGTCGATTTGCAATATTTATCGCCGGGTACTGTAATTAATTTCATTACGGTTTTTTTCGAAACGGTGAAGGAAAACATTGTGAGACACAGGCATGTCCTAGAAGCAAAAGTTCAAAGACATTTGACATCTACCACCCCGGACCCATCCACGTGGTTGATTAAGCTCGTTCTCTCTCATATAGAGGAGACCTGTGTTCCAGCAGTGGAAACATTACAGGCTGATTGTTATTTATTATGCTAGTTGAAGACGGCTGTATTGCTGAACAAGGGGTTTTCAAAGAGTTTCGTATTTTTAGAACGAGTTTTGTCTACGACCGACTTCCATAAAACTTACTCTCTTTGTTTTGGAAGTCTTTATTATTGAAAACTATATAATTTTTTTCTCGCTGCTTGCTAAATGGATCACATGTTCCAGTTCGTTGTAATAGGACAATGGTAAAGAGTTCAGCCGATGCAGTACCACTCAGCATTGCTGTGTTCCCGTATGAAGTGTGTGTAGTGTCTGTTATCATTAAAACTTTACAATTGAACAGACAATGACACTTAGAGTGCATCCTACGAGTACGTGGATGGCATGAAAATAACTCCGTAGTGCGGATGCCATCAAAATGTCATTAAAAAATACGGATCACAGCTTTTATTAAGGCTAAACTTTTGGCGAATATATGGATTTAAAAAAATATTTTGTTATACATTTTCGGCCCCTATATTGTACTCCTTTTAAGGTGACTACTAGAAACTGTGTTGTGAAATTAAGTTTGCCTATTTATCACTACTTGTACATCATCATTCTGCTGCTGAGTGGTGCCGTTGTCCCGTTGTTTCGTCCGTCCGTCCGTACGCCGTTTTCTTTTTCCATATTTCTCTATTATTCGTCATCCCATAAGACACCAAGTGTCTTATGGCAAGACACTTGGTGTCTTATATCATCATTTACACAGTCCACCCATCGTTTCTTTGATCTTCCTTTAGACTTAAGAACTTCTATACAGAACCCACCACATTCATGCTCTAAACTTTTCTCAACACATTTTCCACTACTTTACATGAAGTTAAGAGGAGCTCGTGGCTTAATAAGAACTGCCACTCGGGTCGATCTTTAGGTAAAGCTGTGCTTGCCTAGGTCGGTCTGTGGATGGGTGACCGCCCGACATACCGAGTTTCCTCCGTGCCTCGGAAAGCACGTTAAGCTGTTGGTCCCGGCTGCCATATAAAGATCTTTGGCAGTCGTTACAGGTAGTCAGTGACCAGAAAGTCTGACAACCCGTCTTACCAAAGGGTATCGTATTACCTAGTATTAACTGGGTTGTGGAGGTCAGATAGGCAGGCGGTCCATGTAAAATACTGGTATTCAGCTGCATCCGGTTAGACTGGAAGCCGACCCCAACATAGTTGGGAAAAGGCTAGGCAGATGATGTACATGAAGTTAAAATGATTATATTTCTGGCTAGCCTTGTTCTGACAATGCTGAGGTCGCCTTCAAGTCTAACTGGATGAAAAACGGTAGTTAGTAGTTTACTATTCTCTGATCTCCTCCAACCAGTTTACTTGGTGATGCGATACACCTTAGAAATACTGGTTATCAGACTTTCAGGCTACACCGTCTACTTTGACTGTCAAAGACGATTATCAATTGCCTAGCCTGTTCCCAACTATGTTGGGGTCAGTTTCCAGTCTAACCGGATGCAGCTGAATACCAGTATAAATACAAAATGAAACTAGAATTTCATTTACAAATTACGTGTTGGGTCTTCAATTGTAATAATCCACATAATTATCCTCCCAGGACACAAACATTGTAAAGCCATAATTTGTAAGACACTTAATTCCAGACTATTGGGGGATCAGAATATAGTTAGCGACAAATTTAATTTGCACGAAGCGTCTAAAGCGACAAATTTGCACGGAGCGGCTAAGTTTCATCTAATACACCAGCAACTTTAATAGTTGTCATCGTTTAAACACTCTACACCACAGAATACATCAATTGCCTAGCCTTTTCCCAACTATGTTGGCGTGGGTTTTCAGTCTAACCGTATGCAATTAAATACCAGTATTATTTTACATGGAGTGGCTGCCTATATGACTTCCACAGCCCCCCAAGTTTAGGCACTAAGTGATACTAATAAGTTAATAACAATACACGGACACGAAACGTGCAGCAGTAATGAGAACACACAAATAATAGTTTGCTATCCCGCAGTGACCGACGAGTGGGCAATCCGTTAGCTCATTAGTTAGAGCGGGCACCCCCACAGTCGGTTCCTCGTTGGTCTAGTAAACCTTTATGGATCAACGTGCCATTGTTTCTAAAGTAATGTTTATTGAAACCTTGAACGTGGTGTCCAATAATATTGCTTTGTCTTTATTGGCAGATAATTGAACTAAAAAATCTTTATTTCCTCCCAAAAAGAAAAAACTTGACCTATATCGTTAAATGTTTCAATTCTACGTGTTATTAAAATTAAAGTAACATTAGTGTGGGGCTGCGGGTTGTTCGCAAGAGATACCGTGGCCTCGACATGAAGGGCTAAGAAGGAACATGGGTGGTTTTTAGTCAGTAGAAGTCTGAGACTCCCTTTCGCTCTGCCCAAGAGCGGGAGGGGTTATTTGATGTTTTAACACAACAAAAAAAAAAGTAACATTGCGTAACTTCTGTTATTGCTGTTAAGATGATAACTATGATAAGTAACTAATATTAATAGTATAAGGGTTCTAAAAGGTTACTTTTTGTAGATTGCATGTTGATCTGGAATCCTCTATTAAACGGTTCCTATGTTATTCATCTCTGAAAATAATTACTCGTGGGCATAGATGAAAATATGGTTAAAAATTCGGTGGTGTGCCTGAATATTGTGTAACGTGCCATCAATGTCACGCGTGCCATTGGTTCGCCATCCCTGGTCTAGTGGTTGCAAAATCTACTGCCACGCGTAAAGACCTGGGTTTTGGTTCCCTTTACTTTAATGAAGCTAAATGCACCTCTGTCTTACCATTTGGAGAGTTAAGGCTTGTTATGTTATATTAATAGGCTGGAGTATTAAGATATATGAAAGCAGGGGAGTTGGTTAATAGTTGACAAAAAAAATAGTTAAGAATAAAGCAGCACACAGCCGCGATGAAACAAGCTTATAAAATAATAATCAAAACCAATCAATAAAACAAAAAACTTTTAAGAGTGAATGCTTTATTTACTGTGCAAAGCCAATTACAGAAGAGTTAATTTTGGGAAAGAGACTACAACTTCGTCTTTGTAATGACGTCAGGCTTAGCCGTAGTGTTTGCCGGAGCCAGCGCCCCAACCACCCCAGCCGAGACCGCCCCAGCCGCCGAGACCATGGCCAAGGCCAAGTCCGTAACCGCCAAGTCCGTAACCACCAAGTCCGTAACCGCGAAGTCCGTAACCGCCAAGACCGTAACCGCCAAGACCGTAACCGCCAAGACCGCCGTAGCCGACGCTTACGGGAACGGTGCGGAGGACGGGAGCAGTGACGATAGGAGCGATGGCAGCGGTCTTAATGACGGAGATCGGAGCAGCTTTAACGACGTTAGCGGTGGATATCGCTGGAGCCAAGATGGCGCCGCCGTATCCACCGTAGCCGCCTAGGCCTAGAATAGACACAAAACATGTTAAGTTAAACTAAGCTCAAAAATCAGCAATAGTTTAAGGGGTTAAACCGTCCCATCGGGGCTGCGGCTCAAGGGCTAAGAAGGAACATGGGTGGTTTTTAGTCAGTAGAAGTCTGACACTCCCTTTCGCTCTGCCCAAGAGCGGGAGTTATTTGATGATTTACCACCCTTCAAAAAAAGGGGTTAAACAATGTCCACGGAGTTTATTGCCCATTTTTCTCCATAGAGATCTACACTTTGGAATAGGCAACTATAGTACTTTCACAAGTTATTATCCCTTGAGACCGTAACTGTAGCTTCACTTTTTTGACATTACAAAGTGCCTGTAATGGTCTGATTGAAGTAAATGCTTTGAGTTTGACTTTGACACCTGTCTTATAAACATGATGTAAAGAAATACACCGTGCAGTCAGATCTGAGCATCATCACAATCTGTCTAACCTTTTCCCAACCATGTTGGGGTCAGCTTTTAATCTAACCGGATCAAATACAGATCAGATCTGAGCAAGAGAAGGAAATAAGTTTTCTTACCGTATCCACCTAAACCGTATCCACCTAAACCGTATCCGCCAATGGCGCTGCCATGAGCGACAGCCAGGAGACAAGCCAACTGTTAGAAAAAAAACACTATTATTGAACAAGACAAAATCATCTAATAATGCAATTTGGGGCTAGTTAGTTAATTGATCCCACTAACGTGGAACCAGCGGGTTCAATCGACCTAATACATTTTTAAATTTATTAATTGAATCCGTTTTCCGTCAAAACTGGAAGGAGGACGCGCGGGTTCGCGAAAAGTGGAAAGAGTGGAGGGAGGCCTTTGCCCTGGAGTGGGACAGAGTAGGCTAGCAAAAAAAAAAAATTGAACCCGATGTCAAATTTTGTGATTTGTATAGTCCGAGTCTGTTATCAGTGTCATCGATTCGAGAAGAAAAAGATTATTGAAACTACACATATCGGATTCTAATAGCCAAGCACACACTATACAACTCAAACTAATAAATCAATCAGAAAAGGAACAGGTTTATTCGCAAAATATTCAAACTGTAAATAAGTCACTGTTGTTTCGGTTCAACAAGCACTAATCAAACTGATTTCTAGAATGCCCGAATAGTCTTTGACTAGACTAAAGGAATCCGTATTCAAGAGCGAGGTTTCTATGACATCTCAAAGAAGGATTATTTTAATCCCATACCTCTTTTTTTTTTGGAGGTGGGAAATCATCAAAGTCAGATTTTCTACTAACTAAAAACCACCCATGATCCTTCTTAGCCCTTTGTGCTTCGGCCGCGGTATCTCTTTTCGATCAACTCGCAGCCCCGACGGGGTTCATATCTCCCTTAATCACTGTATACTCCTATACCTGTGTGGGAAAGCGACAGAGCTATACAGGGTGTATCATGTCTTTTTCACACCGAGATAAAACATCATGGTAGGCCACCAAAATGCGAGATCCGAGGAGACCGATAAAGTCAAAAACAGTCGGTGATCCCCGAAATATTACGGAAAGATATAGAAATGAACTTACAGCTATGAAGGTGTTCATCGTGGTTGGTTACTTCAGACGAAGTGTACTAGTTTACGCAGTAGGGCACCGTTTTATACTAGCGAGTTGGTATCCGCTGGCCACTGAAACACAGTCAAAAGAACCGGATGCCGCGTGTCTTCGCACGCACTTGTTCGTTTCGTCAGATATTAGCATTGGGCATCCTTGCCTGATTGGGGGCGATGAATTCATTATCCTTTATCCTTATTGAAAGGGTTTTCGATTGTTTGTTGGGTTTGCGGAAGGTTTACGTTTCCTATTTAGATGTGAATAGTTTTTGATTAACATAACATCATGACTGTAATCCCTGAAAAGGTTTAGGCAGAGCTGTACGCCATAGTACACCCACATTTCGCCAGTTACATAAATAAATACATACCCCGTATTTGCTATTGAAAAATCTTGATGGCAAAACCCAATAACAATATGAATGACCCAAGAATCGAAGCTAGGACCTCATACTTACTACTAGACCAACGAGGCAGTTTTTGATTAACATCGGTTAGTTTGTTGAAAAGTTTTGAACAACTCTTTAGTCAAGTACCACAGTTTCCTACAGCTGATCATTTTTTAATATCGTTTTGTTGAAAAAGGGTTTAATCTTCTACTTATGGTTTGTGGTGTTACTACAAGGTTTAAAATGGTCAGGTAGTTTGATCAGATGATGGTGATCAGCAATATTACCGTTAGAAAACTAAGAACATTAACACTGAAAATAAACTAGACCATGAGACGACCCTCTAAAAGGCAGATTAATTTTCTCAGCGAAAATAAACAGATAAACAATTGACACCACACACCGAGGTACGAGTACCAGGACACCATGTATCGTAGAAGGCATTGCTTACACAAACCGCCTGCACTGAGCTAACACCCGGACTAAGCAAATACCTGGGAGTAATACAAATGTTTGCTCTGGTCGGGAATCGAAGCATGCGGCCGATTCATCACTTTGACATTTATAACGTTACTTAAAGGTTAAGTAAGGTAAGTTAGAATGGAATGCGAGTGAGGGTTTTTCTTGTTAAGTTTTTTGGCGTCATAAAGTTAAACAGTCAACTTAGTAATAGTGCGAAGGTTTGCTGTTTTGAATTGCAAAAGCATGCTCTTCTTCTTCTTCTTATCGTATGGGCAGTAAGGTCTAACAACCCCATAAACCCTAGGGCCTAGTGTAAGAATGTCTAAACCATCTCAAGGGCCTCTGACATGGTTTGACGACCGCCATTTTGGCGGCCGGGACCACCGGCTTATAAGTGCCTTCCGAAACATGGAATCATCTTTTCATCAGACAATCAGGTAATTCAAGCCTGCATTGTACTAGCCAAACTGGAAACAACTTTACAAACTTTACAATAGGGATGTTTACTGACTAAAAAAAATATGATTCTAATTAGTCCGTCTGTTAGATAATCGTCACACGAGTTTTCAAAGCACTGTATGACGATACAGACACAAGATCATTGTTTGTTTACGTGATAAAAGAGAAAATACGTGTCCAATATTTTTTGGAAATCTATCCGACGGACTAATTAGTTTTTTTTAGTTAACTACCCTATTGTTACATTATTTAGATTTAGGCCCAATTTCACCATACAGAGTTTTTTTATAAATCTAAATTAGTCATTAACTAATGACTTGTTAATAATAACAGAGCTGTTATATCATATTACATCCTACGGGAAGAATGTAACAGGCCGTTAGCAAATTGAAGATTTAACTGAATGGCTTGCAAGTCATTCACTCTTTTTTCAACCGACCAAATCGAAATGCTAGTTTTTGATATATCGTCAGTACGGAAAATCATAATTTTGTATCTGGTCGTATTATACGTCACTTGCAATAGTTGCAATGCTACACGACCAATTTTAAATGACGTTTGTTCCGTGGGATTTCATAATAATTGTGCCTACTTTTGATTTTAAACTGGTCAAATGTTTAAAGTGTCACGGTGATTTGAGGTTAGCTTTGTGTTGTTTGATGGTGTTGTGCTTGTTGAGTTTGGATACTGATAATTTCGGTTATTAAATTCCTCAATTTGTGAAAAATGTCGAAAAAAACACGCGGACCGAATTTTTCAGCCAATGAAAAAGAAATTTTAGTAAATTAGGTATCAAAATATATGGCTGTTGTAGAGAACAAAAAACGGATCCAGAAACCACTGCTAGTAAAAATTAAGGGTGGAAGAAACTCACGGAAGAGATCAATTGCGAGAGCTCTTTCTATGTGTGAAACACTATTAACTCAGTACTATTATGTCTAAGTCATCTAAATAATCAAAATTTTCTAAAACATCATTTTCGTAAATAAAATTATTGTATGCAGCAGCGTCCATCTTGATTTTGACCGTTTGTTAACTGTCTAACGGACCTCTAGAGCAGCAATTAGATTTGATGCCTTGTTAAGAGAATTTAACATCCGTTAACACGTGGTGGGACACTCGATAACTTTAACAGCTCGTTAAGTAACCTAACAATTCGTTAAATAGTTAACAGAGTATGGTGAAATTGGGCCTTAGTTTAATAACAATAGCACAGATATAGTCTATACTAATATTATAAAGCTGAAGAGTTTGTTTGTTTGTTTGTTTGTTTGTTTGTTTGTTTGAACGGGGTAAACTCAGGGACTACTGGTTGGAATTGAAAAATTCTTTTAGTGTTGAATAATCCATTTATCGAGGAAGGCTTTAGGCTATATAACATCACGCCACAATCAAAAGGAGCGGAGCATAAATGAAAAATGTTGCGAAAACTGGAAAAGATATTCCTTTTTGAGAGCTTCCGTTGCGTGCGCTGCGAAAACGGTTTAAGTTACGTAAATATCATGTATGAAGGAATTGTTCCTCTTTAAAAGTTCTAATAAAAAGTCCGCGACAGCATATGTTTATCTTTTACGATTGACTCACTGTAACCATTTTTTTATATTAAAATGTTAGGTTAAACAGAATTATATATTGCGAAGCTTATTTAACCCATATGGTATTAATCTATATCTAAATAAATGTGTTTGCTAGCACGAAAATTTAATATAGAATATTTGTGCTTTTTACTCTATACAGTTTAAACCAATATCTTAGAAGATATCGAAATGTAAAAATTTACGGGCGACAAAATAATTAGCGCGTGGCAGTCATTCGGTCCGGTGCGGTAGGTATGTACGTGGGGATTCTGGCCTCTGGGGGCTCCGGAGAAATTCAAATTCAAAATATTTACTGCACCATAATGTTTACAAGTACAAGGTGTTACTGTATATTAAACAGTAAGAGATACCTATAGTAATTGTTACTTTAATAATATAATCGAAGTCAATCTAAACTAATAGGTATTTTATAGAGGAAAGGTAAGATTTTTTGTTTGTTACGGGTACGATATAGCTCAATTTAATAAGTTGTATAGTCGATTTATCTAGAAAGTTATAAACTATATTATGTGTTGCAGACGAAGTTGCGTGGGTCAGCTAGTAGATTATAAGCCGTTGGAACGTAGGTCATCATCATCATCATTCTCCTGCCTCTCTCATCATTGTCCTTATCCTAATTTATTTGGGGTCAGCTCAGTATGTCCTCTTCTTTTCTCTCTTCAGTTGACCCCTACTGTATGGCCAGTTTAAATTTCTAAACCTATTTATGCTTCTTCTATAAGTGAATTTGTTTTTATTGTCAAATCTATTACAAATAGTAAAGTGTTATTTTAGTAGGTGTTAAGTACCGGGAACATTACAGAAATGCTTGCGACTGTTATATCCTTAGTTCATGTAATTCCCTCTACCTATATTACGAGTATCTATGTGTCAGTTTCCTGGCTAGCTGCCAGGGTGCGCTATCCAGGAACTGGTTGGATGCCTGTTAACGAGTTTCTATGTCCGATACTGTGAGTTTATTGTTAAAATGAGTCTGTGAATACATGGTCTTATGGAAGTGTTGTTGATATCCGCCTAGGCTGAAGTTATATCTTACAAGATTGATGTCTATATATTAGAGATTTAGTTATTCGAGATCGCATGGCTACGGTGTTCTGTTTTTCGAGGTGGCGTGCATTCGTTGTTCTGTTTTCCGAGGTAGCGTGCATTCGTTGTTAAGTGTTTCGTATTCATAAACGAAATTGTCGAAATTGTCGTCAAAGACGCTACTCAAAAGTCATCGTCAGCTTCCTGCCTTTTTTTTATGGTGGGTGGAAAATCATCAAATAACCCCTCCCGCTCTTGGGCAGAGCGAAAGGGAGTGTCAGACTTCTACTGACTAAAAACCACCCATGTTCCTTCTTAGCCCTTCATGTCGAGGCCGCGGTATCTCTTGCGAACAACCCGCAGCCTCAGCTTCCTGCCTTTGTCCCATTCTACTGGGGTTCGATGCTACAAGTTTTCTTCTACTATCGTCTCTGGTCAGACCTCGCGGCATAATTTACTCTTTTCTGTTTCATATCGTTCCTCACACAATCCATCCATCTTTTTTTTGGCCTTCCTCTCCCTCTCCATCCATCACATTTTAGTCACATGCGTTTCATCTCTCCTCCTTACATGTCCATATCAAGATAGACGATTTTCTTTAAATTTTTCTGTAACCGGTGCCACTTTGAGACTTCAGACGCTACTCAAAAGTAACCAGTTACAAACTGTGTATCTGATACAAGAATTCACAAACTAGTTATTAACGCGTTAGTTAGTCGCGTAGTGTGCTCCCGGGCCACCATTGTTCCACTTAGTGTTCTGACTGTGACATTCTTCCACTCATTATAGATTAGTGCTTGTAATAGCATAGAAGACGACACTATAGACCGGGGCAGCGGAAGTTGCACTAGATCCTGCTGCTCCTCACGCAAGCATGGAACATCGGTGTGGTTAATCAGGACGAGTCTGACAGACCCCTCCGTTCTATCCAGTGCGGAGGATATCTATTGAGGATTTTCACATCGAAAAAAGCTAGTAGACGACGCGTCTTAGTATTGAGTACCATAGTAACATAACATAGCATATCATCACGCCTGTAATGCCCAACAACTTAGGCAGAGGTGTAGCTAATAGTACATCCACATTTCAAGTTCCATGGGGCGAGCCTATTGCCATCAACCGGGCACAAATCTATACTACAATCACTAGAATTATTGATTCAGATTGATTATTAAACTACCAGGTATTTTAAATAAGACATCCTGTCTTCGATTACCACTTTAGAATCGAATTAAAATTTATGACCGGTAAATAGCAGTACACTTTACTCAGTAATTAGATAATCGATCATTCACAGAATCTAGTTTACCTCCACGAACATTACAATGTAGCTGCATGATCTATTAAAAATAAATCATTTTTTTACACAGGCAATACATTGCATGCACAAATAACGTTAAAATACTTTAAATATCATATCAAACATCAAAACCACTTTACTTTATTATTTCCTATTGCAATTATTACCAAATGCTATTAGTAATCAGTAATCAGTAATAATGCGTTCCACACATATTTGTTTTAAACTATTTAATTATCGTGTTCGGTTGAAGGATGCAAGCCAATAAATCATGCTATTTTGTGTTCACACCTTTTGCTTAATATTTTTATTATTAACTTCAAATCACTGTCATCATGAATCAAGGTTGCAAATTGACGTCAAAATGGTTGAAAATTGCACGTTTAAGTGATTTGACGTGCAAAAGTGTTACCTAATTATAACCGACTAGCGGACGTCACGCGATTTCACTCTCGTAAATCCCGTTTCCTTTGGGAATACAGGGATAAAAAGGAGCCTATGTGATAGCGTAGCTTCCCAACAAATAAAGATTTTTTCAAATCGGTTCAGAAGTTCTTCTTTACAATATTGTTATATATTATCTAAGTATAGAGGAGCTCGTGGCTTAATAAGAACTGCCACTCGGGTCGATCTTTAGGTAAAGCTGTGTTTGCCTAGGTTGGTCTGTGGATGGTTGACCACCCATTACATACCGAGCTTCCTCCGTGTCTCAGAAAGCACGTTAAACTGTTGGTCCCGGCTGCCATAAATATATCTTTGGCAGTCGTAACAGGTAGTCTGACCTGAAATTCTGACATCCAGTCTCACCAAAGAGCCTTAGTATTACCTAGTATTTATTAACTGAGTTGTGGAGGTCAGATAGGCAGTCGCTCCATGTAAAATACTGATATTCAGCTGCATTCGGTTAGACTGGAAGCCGACCCTAACATAGTTGAGAAAAGGCTAGGCAGATGATGATTATCTAAGTATAGACTTACAAAATTCTTTTATTTTACTTAGACAGTTCAAGTACCTACAGTTCAATCGGATGCAACTAAATAAAACGATTTTAGCGACTCCCTATCTGATTTCCGCAATCCATTCACTAGGTAACACAAAACCTCTTTGTACGACCGGCTATCTGAATTTTGAGTTGCTGCAATAAATATATATTTTATTATTGAGAAAAATCTCAGTTGCCCGTAATTTGAAAGTTGACGATATAATCATAATCTTAATCATTTATTTATTTGTAAAACATAAGTATTTACATTAAAGATCTTATGAGTAGGGAAGGTTCTTGCTGTTTTGTCGTTAATGACATACAAATTAAAATATAAAAGTCAATTAAAATTCTAAATACAAAAGGGCAAATTAAAATTTCGAATACAAAATGTCAATTGAAATTACAAATACAAAATGTCAATTAAAATTAAAGATTGGAAATATAAAATGTCAATAATATGATACACCCGTGCCTCGGAAAGCATGTTAAGCCGATGGTCTTGAGTCTGGTCATATCCGGTTGTACCGGATTTCAGACCCATCGGACAATGAGACTGAAGGAACAGAGAGTGCACCTGTACCTGCGCACACGCTTGTACACTTTAATATCTCTCATCTTCGATAAGATGGGGCGCCGTGACCGATGACGGTCAGCAGGGCTATTGCGTATCTTTTTAAATGTCAGTGGCTATCATAGTGTCCATCAATTAACTGTCAAATGGTTCCATTTTGTACCAAACTGACAGTTAATCGATGGACACTATGATAGCCACTGACATTTAAAAAGATACGCAATAGCCCTGCTGGAGGACTATACAGGGTGTAAATCAACCCATCACACAGCCGTCAACCAAGCATTCTGTACATCAAAATAAGTATTAAAAAAAAAGTCAACCAAAGAAACGACTTTTTTTTTGAGGTCAAAACACATTTTACGGTAAAACTCAATGTAGCACTCTTAAAACATTGTGCTAGTGGATGCTTTGAATAGTAAACGGGTCATGGAGGTAATTTAAGTAAAGTTATAACCTGAAAAACTAGTATTTACAAAAAACAGCTGTGAAAAATTTGGAACTTTGATCCCCAATATCTCCGTAACTAGGGGGTTCCCGGGTATGGTCTAGTACAAAAAAATGATCGCAGTGGTAGGGAGAACAAATGCCCTTCGTTTGCGTTAAGGGTACATTTACACCCTTTATTACCCAAACCTTGATAAGTCAAGTATAATTTATTAATGATTAGTTCAGTATTGATTTCAGGTTCCTATGAAACATTAAGATAATAATAATAAATCCTCTTAAGTAACTCTAATATTTCATGCCGTTACGAGTTCAGGAGAGCAGCTAATGCCGCGGTAAAAAGATTAGCGAATAAGGAAGATTAAGTAGTCGGAATGACGGCACGGAATGTGCCCGACGTCCTTACGTAGGTGTTGTATCTCGTAAAGGCTCTTTTAATGCACTTATGCTTTGTCTTAGACGGCAATACATAGCTGCTCTCAGGTACTTTAGGTTGTACAGCCAATAGTTCACTAGCAGATACCCAAGGTGTGCTACTACACCAAAAAAAAATTTAAATGGGAAAAGTCAAAAATCGAGTTCGTGGTTGGACCGAATATGCAATGCATTGTTTTAGTTGTCTAAAACCACCTTGGCTTTATTGCTTTTCTGATGAAACCGGTTTGTGGCACGTCAGTTGGATAGTTTCAAAGTCTATAACGGACATCATCATCAGCCTCTAATGTTCCCACTGCAGGGACTCAGGCCTCCTCTTTAGGAGAGGGATGGGCTATAATCCACCACGCGGGCTGGGCAGTGCGGGTTGGTAATGTCACATGTCTTCGAACTGTTTTGTTCTAAGGACAAAAATTCTTATTTTCCGGTTTCCTCACGATGTTTTCCTTCACTGTTTTGAGAGCTGCGGTGATGCAATAAATTACACAAAGAAATGCGCCTACTTAGGTTCGAACTTACTGTTCGTAAGTCGGGGCCGCCACCACTGGACCACCGCCGCTCGGACATAGGTGAAAAAAAAAAATCACAAAAAGCACCATTGACCATGATGAAGCACGTCCTAGAACCAAATCAACGAAGTCAGTCATGTGACAAAGCAAAACACACCATTACACTTACACACAGGGCCGGTTTTTCAATCGCCAGTTAACTTTTACCTGAGTAATAAAATGTGCTGTTTAGACAAATTGTCTATAGAAAAACTGTCAAAACTGCGACGTCAACTTCTTCGACAGATAAAAGTTAACTGCCGATTGAAGAACCGGGCCTTAGGAATGCGGCATGTGCCCCAGCAAACATTTTAATTTTTCACAAAAAATAAAAGTCATGAACAAAAAATAAATGGTTCCCTATCTAAATGAATTAAGGACAGGAAGATTATGACTATGGTAGCGTTCTCGTTACATACTCATCATCACTATCATCATTTCAGCTGAAAGACGTCCACTGGTGGACATAGGCCTCCCCCAAGTGTCGAAACATTGACCGGTCCCGTGTGTCTCGCATCCAACGGATCCCCGCAACCTTCACTAGGTCATCGGTCCACCTAGTGGGAGGCCTTCCAACGCAACGTCTTCTGGTTCGTTGTCGCCACTCCAGAGTTACATACTATTAAAAGAATTTGTATCATTAAACATTATGTGATGACATCAGTAGCTGTGTGTTTGACATAATACTGTAGATTTTTTTAGTATTTTTAATAAACAAAACCAATAATATGCTGTAATGTATAAGTACCAAGTTACCAACACCAACGAATTAGTACTCGCAACAAAAAAACTGTGTAATTGACACCTGAAATATCTACTGCCATTAAGACACAGTGTCGAAAACACACGCAGTTGGAAAACGTGAACAATGACCGACGAAGCATGAAAGTTATTCAAAGTTCATGAAATATTAGTGTGCCACTGAACTAGCAATAATTAGATAATTATAGAACAATTAATTTTCGTATTGGCGTTTAAATTTTTTCATTTGCATAAACAATGTATGCTTTGTTCAACAACCTCGGTTTTATATCCTAAATATTGCTTACTGAATATTTACATTTAGCGTGTTTACTTGAAGAATGGACAACCAATCTTTGTCTGTGGTTATCAGTCAAGCAACAGCTACGGCACGGTTGGCGCAGTGGTTGAGGTGATTGACTGCTGCGCTGCGTGTCGCAGGTTCGAATCCCGCACGGAGTAAATATTTGTATGACCTACAGATAGTTATTCCGTATTTGGATGTTTGTGTATGTGAGTTTAAATGTTTGTAAAATCACCCACGATACAGGAGAAATTCCTAGTATTCCTAGTGGTAACGTTTTTTTAAAAAATAGTATTGTTTGTCTCAAGCGGCGCCACAGCCTTCCCATCTTCCACACCCTGGATCCTACCCACCATTTTAATGTCATCAGTGACGTACGGCGCCGACATGCGGCATCCAACTCCGGAGGCCCCAGTTACGTTACGTTAACTTTCGTTTACGTAATCTTGACACCACAATCACGAACGTCAAGTTGACGTTGAATTTTAAAATCGAAGTTGTACATAACGTTGATTTTAAAATAAAAAATACTCGTTACACGAATATTTTTTTGAAGTGTGGCTGCTTTTAATTTATTCATATCTCTAGGGTTTGCTGATTTGTGATTGTTGCAAACAATTTAAATGAAAGGCTATAACATGCCTGTATTTACGGATAAAAAATCTTTAAAACATTCATTAAAGTAACGCATTCATCATTAGATACGTTAAAAAGAAGTTTAAACTGTCTAGAAAAAGTAAAAACTTTTTCAACTAACAAACAAACAAAATGTATATTACTGTTCAACCGTTATTAACTAAAACAAAATTGTCGAATAAACGAACACGTATATATAATTCCACGACTGTTGTCAGAAACTACAGCTGTGATACAATAATATTTATACTCTCCATGTCCCGCTAACTAGATTACCATAACATTGACACTAAAATATTCGGAAATATCCGGATATATTCGGTTGTGTCTAACCAGTCATAACCATACGTAACTGGATTCCGTTCGAATTTTAAACTGCATTCGTTTTGTTTATGCAAATAGTTCGGAAAACATTTTATGCCACACTACGTTTCGTTTTACAGTATTTTCTTTATTATAAATTCATGTTGTTCCGTTAACTTTCAGGAAGTAGGTAAATACTGTTCTGGAAATATTCAGGTGTTTTTACTTTTTCAGCTTTACAATATCCACAGATAAATCATCAACTGATTGCCTGGTTGTTCTATTAATGGCCGCAAGCGCGACTGCTGAGCATGAGGTCCTGGGTTCCATTTCAGGTCGGGCCAAGTGTCATTGGGTTTTTCTTTCAAGAATTTCTCAGAAGCAGCCACGGAGTCTGGATTTGTACTCGGTTGATGTCAAAAGCCCCTTATTACATGGGAGATAAACATAACTAGCGAAATGTGATTGAACCAATGGTACACTTCTGCCTAACCTCGGGAATTACAGGCGTGATGTTATGTTTATGTTAAAAAAATATTCACTAGTATAATCAAATAGTTTGAAATCTAGAAACAGGATTAACCAATACCTATACCGTGAAACCCTATCACTAAATGAACTCCATCATCTTGCCCGGATAATCCTACAAACGAACTACCCGAACCTAGTTTCACCAAATGCAATATCCAGTAAATTCTAGGTTTAACCGGTTGCAACTGAAGACAGCTAGATCCGCTTTGCTTTTAAAACATTCGCTTTTTGCGCAGTCACTCCTTTCTTTGTTTTCACAAATGATTCCTGGCTGCTTTTGTTTTTGTTTTGTTTTCTCTCACACTTTCCTTTCTTGTTTTTTTATATTTTTCTTTTCTATGTTGTTTCACGCATAGCGAGGTTCTAAATTTAAAACTTTAGCAGTTCTTTGTATTGATATCGGCTTTGTTTAAAATCGTGACGTTATAAACGTGATTCATAGAATTTTAGTGAAGAGTTCTGGAGCGGCTACCGCGAACTGGAAGAGCCTCCCACTAGGTGGACCTAGGTCATCACCTGGTGAAGGCTGCGGGGATCCGCTGGATGAGAGATGGGCGGGACCACTCAATGTCAATGTCAGTGACACTTGGGGGAGGCTATGTCCAGCACTGGACTGACTTTCGGCTGAAATGACGACGATGATGACTCATACTGGTGTGTCTTTTATTACAATTGCAAACCGCCATATTTTCCATAAATCAGCGTTTGGTCTGTTTACTCAATTTCGACACGTTCTTAATTAAAGAAAGACAAGAATATTAATATTCCGGCTTATTATGGTGTCCCATTATAATTATTTCCTCTTTGCTCCATTTAAAATATTAAGAAGAGGACATAGCCAACATTATTTTTCGTGTCCAAAATAAATTGAGATGGTTCCGGAAAGTTTTAATTACAGTGGGGCTTGTAATTAGAAGCCTTTTCTCGGTCCATGATATCGATTTGGTGTCTTGTTTTTTGTTAGTAAGTTTATTAAGATTTAGATCGTGTTGCCTTTTCGGTGAACATTGTGTTGCGCTGGTTGTGTTAACAAGAGAGATCGGAATGAAAATCAAAGCACATAATTCAAGGGTTAATAATTAACCTGTTTCGTCAAAAATTAAAGGTCTATTAGTAGTACTTGATTGAAAAACTTTTACGGTCACTATACAGGGTGTAAATCAACCCATCACACAGCCGTCAACCAAGCATACTGTACATCAAACTAAGTACCCCTACGCAAAAATGTTTGCTGGGAAACGACTTTTTTTTTTGGGGTCAAAAATCACATTTTACGGTAAAACTCAATGTAGCACTCCTAAAACATTGTGCTATTGGATGCTTTGAATAGTAAACGGGTCATGGAGGTAATTTAACTGAAGTTATAACCTGAAAAACTAGTATTTACAAAAACAGCTGTTAAAAATTTGTAACTTTGACCCCCAATATCTCCGTAACTAGGGGTTCCCAGGTATGGTCTAGAATACCTGGGAACTCGTTCTCGTTCTTTCGTTCTCGTTTGCACAAACTAAACTAAGGGCACTTGTTCTCCCCACCACTGCGATAATTTTTTTGTTCTAGACCATACCTGGGAACCTCCTCCTCCAGTAAAAATTTTTGCGTAGGGGTACTTGGTTTGATGTACATAATGCTTGGTTGTCGTATGCGTGAAGGGTTCGTTTACACCCTGTATAGGCCACAATAATAAAAAAAGTCAGAAAAAAACAGAAATGTAAATGCACAACATTGCAATGGCCATTTCTCTTAAAACATTAAACCACGTACTTTCTGGAATCACGCGTTACTTTGTGGAAATCTCGACTTTAAATGTTATGCATATTTTTGCGAGAGTGGAACTGTTTCTTGCATTCAAGCCTAGATCTGTGTAATTAAAACGAAATACTTTGTATAACTTTTAAACCATATCATATTACTATATTGTCCTACTGCAGGCCAAATGCCTTCCTTTCCATCTTCCACTTTTCGCGATCTAGGTGCGATTGTTAGGCTATCTTTTAAGAAAGAGTCCAGCTCATTCCACCATCTCTTTCTGGGCCTACTGCGTTGTCGTTGCCTGCAATGTGGTATCCACTGAGTGATAGCATTTAAACCATGTTTATTATTAAATAGTAATCCTAACTAATAATATGAAAGAAGAAACACTCACCCAATCAAAAAACTAAAACCCGACTACGAAAAAAAACTAGGAAATAATTCTTAAATAAATTTTGGTAAATAACTTAATAGGGATGTTTACTGACTAAAAATATATGATTCTAATTAGTCCGTCTGTTAGATTATCGAAAAATATTGGATACGTATTTTTTGTTTTATCAAATCAATAAAAATTGACGAAGATTAAACGCGTAAAAAATTTGAGCCGGTCGTGACGTCACTCACCGGTAAACAATGTCATACTAATGTCTTAGAATATGACGTCACACGAGTTTTCAAAGCACTGTATCGTCTTCATTGTTTGTTTACGTGAAAAAAGAAAAAATATGTGTCCAATATTTTTTGAAAATCTATCTGACGGACTAATTACATTTTTTTAGTTAACTACCCTATTATAAGTAAAATTATTGTAGAGGACAGCCGAAGTATTATATAGCCTATGTCACCCGCGCTATTTTAATTATATATTTATTAAAATCCATTCAGCAGTTTAGGCGCTAAGTATGGTAGAATATACAAACATAGGTACATGATACATAAATAATAATAAAGCTCATTTATTCCATATTTTCTTTACAAATGTTATTAATTTAAAAAGTTTTATATTTTATTTGGATATGGACCCCTTTTGGGTAAAAGCCTCCTCCATCCCGTGCCAATTTTCCCTGTTTTGGGCCATCTCCATCCAACTCGGACCAGCTACTTCAATAATGTCGTCCGCCCATCTCTTGCGTGGTCTACCCCTGTTCCTCTTGCCTCTCGGTCCAGACCACTTCGTTGACTTCAATGTGCACCTTTGATCTCTACTTCTCGAAATATGACCTGCCCATTTCCATTTCAGTCGTAGAGCGTGTTGAAGGTCTGTTAGTTTTGTTCTTTTCCTTATCTCTTCGTTTCGAGTTTTCTGTATTTTCCTGAGTTTTAATATGCTCCTTTCCATGGAATGTTGGCATGATAAGATTTTATTTTTTATTTTGTTAGTATATGTCCATGTTTGGCTTGCATAATGTCATACTTGGTAGAATACAAGTGTCACTTACACAATGGACACTTGTATTCTACCAAGTATGACATACATACATAGACTGCCAAAATCATTACCCTTTATCCTTTTGTCTTCGCCGTAGTCGGGTAAAAAGCGTTTTTACCCGACTGTGGTGAAGCCCAAAAAGAAGGGTTATCACACTCTAGGTATCACTGACAGCCCTTTGTGTAGAGCATGCATGGGGGCGGACAGGAAAAGATGGCCCGTATATTCCTCGATTGTACTGGCGTCACCAAGATACGCGAGGAAACTCTTAAAACACCAAGTTCCCTTGTGGATGCCCTCAGAAGACTGGGCAGTTTGATCTGCTTCTAGAGGGAGGTGGGCTGGTTGGAGTAACGTCCACCAAGGCTCACGTACAATAGTCCACTTTAAGGACTAAGTGCGGAAACCAAATCCCTAACACAACACTGTTATAATGTCATTGTCACACCCATTAGTCAACACGACCACTAATTCACTTACCCTAAAATGTTCGTCCCATAACTTCCATAAAATGATAAACGGAGCGGCACGAGTTCGTCCCACAACGTTATGACGAGATCGTTAGAGTCTCGTCGCGTCGCTGGATCATAGTCATTAGTTTATCTCCAGTGCCGCATTACCGGACATGTGATACAATTAGGAAGCTCTTATGAACTGCTTAGTGGATTATTAGCAGTAAGTAGATTCATGTCGTTATTTTTTAAATATGTTGGTTTTTGTGTGGGTACTATAACCCAGTACTAAATGGGTTGTGGAGGTCAGATAGGTAGGCACTCTATGTAAAATTTTGGTATTCACCTGCACCTCGACAAATAAATATAAAAAAAAGCCTGGCATATGATGATGATGAGCTTGCATTGCTACCGTGGTTCAATGACTTTTTCATAAAGCAAAGATAAAACTAGATAGGTGGTATTCTTATAATTATGTATGTAAAGTTACTAACTTTAAAAAAATGCCCACTAGTGGTGTATTGCTATAGCCTAATGCCAACGCTGGCAGAAAGCGCTAGATACTAGCTCTTTTACATACCCCAAGCGCTGAAATAACTTCCGTCGTGGTCGTGCGTCTTCATAGGAACATACCTAAATAATAATAAATGTTTGTGATTTAATGACTTTTGCCATCTAATGGTTGATGATTCATCCTTCTTCTTAATCTATTTTTAATTCCTCCAAATCGAAAACGTACCGCTCATTGTTTTCTATCAACACTTAAAACCAACCTCGCCAACGCCCTTATTTACACAACATGCAACAAATAATATATTCAACAATCAACATTCATCCTGCAATGTTACAGTACCAAATGTATCTGATTTCTGCGACTGGTACTCATGTTAAAGGAGTTTGACTACTACACCGTATTATAAAAAACCGTCGTTTACTACGTTAATATATTTTCTCGGATGAACGGTACTATGTTTAATAAGATGAAGTTTAAAAATTTAAATAAGAAAAAAATCAAATAAAAAAACTTTTTAACAAAAAATATAACCGACTTTAACAAAAATAAAACACAAAAAAGTGGAAAATAAACTTTTTTTAAATTTAAATAAGAAAAAAATCAAATAAAAAAACTTTTTAACAAAAAATAAAACCGACTTTAACAAAAATAAAACACAAAAAAGTGGAAAATAAACTATAGATGAAAAATCAGTTTCTGAAGTCGGTGACTTCTGTTTCTTTGATTTATTTTTTTGCAACCGACTTCAGAAACTGGTTTTCCATCTAAAGTTTGTTTTTCATTTTTTTGTTAAAAAGTTTTTTATTTTTCACTTTTTAGTGGTTCACATGTGCTTGCCCCTTAACAGCGTACCGGCGTGACGTTATTTTATGAACTGGTGTAAACAATAGACAGATATGAGATTTCAGCAATCCCAGTCCATGTGCCATCATTTGTTGAGGAGTTCCGTTGCCTATCTTCGAAGTTCTTCACCAAATTAAAATGGGATCGCTCCAAGAAGGTACTCTTCCAAAAACTTCTCAAATCACTTCAAGTGTGCCTATTTAATTTAAAGAGTTCTCTCCATTTCTCCAAGATTCCACCATCAGATCCTGACTTGATGATCATGGAACCACCTGGGAAGTATACCCATTAAACAAAACAAAAAAAATCGAAATCGCTCAAGCCATCTTCGAGTAATCGGGGAAAATACATACAAAAAAAGATCCGACGAATTGAGAACCTCCTTCTTTTTGAAGATGGTTAAAAATAAAATTCATTAAAATATCTCGAGAAATGAAAAAGTTATAATAATAATATATTTTATAGTTGCGCCTGCGACGTCACTTTACCTCCTTACGTTATTTATTTGTTGCTGTGTGGCTAACGAAACAAACCCAAGGAGATAGATAAGTAGGTAGGTACTTATACTTGAAAAAATAAACTCATTCTATGTAAGCAGTCAATTTAGTTAGTTTTAATTATCTATTTTAAATCAGTCAATGTGCATTTCAAATTTATTTACGCCGAGTTTTAGTTTTGACGCTGACGGAACTCTCTAGCGGGCATCGTCATTTTTCAATACTAAATATATATTATTTATCTGACACGTTTCTAGGTCGGTTATGGTATGATACCGAGCAGTGGTCATAGTAGTTCGTGTCATTATTCTTTCCCTGCCTGAAACGTTAATAGCACAGTCATGGTACGATGTAGTGGGCCGACACCTTCTATTAACTCGCTACGGAACCACGTTCGGTGAGAACGAGCCTTAATCGTTTCCATTTCGCATGATTGCTGAGGAAGAGCAAATAAAACTGCTTTCAAAGGGAGTTTTGATAAAATGGATATTATTTAAGGCGTGGGAATAGCCAGATGGAGACGTGGTCTTGCATGCGATTGTCAGTAATTCCTGTGTTTAGCTAGGTACCTATTTAAAGCTGGAGAAGTTTTGATAGACTTGTGACTGCGGCGTACATTGGTAGTCGTCTGACCCTTTTTTTTGTTTTTGGCGGGTGGAAAATCATCGAATAACCCCTCCCACTCTTGGGCAGAGCGAAAGGGAGTGTCAGACTTCTACTGACTAAAAACCACCCATGTTCCTTCTTAGCCCTTTATGTCGAGTCAGCGGTATCTCTTGCGAACAACCCGCAGCCCCGACGGGAGTCGTCTGACCCTGCAGGTCAAAGTTTTGTAGAAACTCGACACTATCATTAGTAAATGAATACCACAGTTTCTTCGTATGGTCAGACTACCGAATTTACACAACGAATATTATACGCCTGCCTTTTCCCCGACTGTTTGGGTTGACTTTCAGTCGATTTCGGTTTCAGGCGGCTGCTTTTATTGAGCCACGAGCTCATTAGACTACCAAATTCATATTTCTAAAATACAAAAATTAAAAGAAAGCTAAGTTAGAAAAACTTCTAGAAAGAGAAAGAACCAGAGTGATCTTTCTTTCTTTCTCTGAACAAAACGCTTGTCCATACTTGTCTTGTGTTAAATTTTTCGACCTCTGTCGAAAGAAAACCATTTTTTTCCATTAAGTTAGTACCTACGGTATGTCGCAGGTCATTCTGTGAGCCCGGCTCCTGCGTAACTCCCGGACTATCCAGTGACTAGAGGCCTTACACTCAAGAGTTTTGAGCGTAAGGCCTCCTGTCAGGCCGTTAAAATTTAAGAAACTAAATGATGCTAAGGGCACGAGGGGGTCTACGAGCCCAGGCTTACGGTATCATTGGGGAGGGCAGCAAAGGGACAGACTCTAGATCTAAGTGATGAAAGAAAACAAAGATATCAATGAATTGCGTTCTATACGAGTTTTATTTCCAAAACTGCCGTTTCAAGAAGTCCTTGTCAGGGCTACGGGTTGTTCAAAAGAGATACCTTGGCCTCGGACACAAAGGGCTAAGAAGGAACATAGGTGGTTTTCGTTAGTAGAAGTCATTCGATGATTTCCCACACTCCAAAAAAGGTGTCCTTCCAAGTCCACACCAAAACCAATCTTATATGCAAATGTTCACAAAACAAGACAAAGCAACTACCTTAACCAATTCCTTAGTGGGTTGATCTTAGTTCATGTAATTGTTTATTTACCAAGCTGCTTGGTAACGTAAAAATCACCGTTCCTACGTGTGTAGTTTACTCGTTTACATGACCACTGGGACTTTGTGTGTCTACATTATTTATTTACTAACGTGTATGTATTGTTTACGGGGTGAAGGATTGTTGTTGATCTAATTCTAGACGCTATGAATTATAGAACAATCTTATTGGTTGCTTTTAAGAAATTAATTAAGTCTTTTTTCGGGGTCAATGGCTGCTACTGAGAAAAGCCTGATAGAACTCATTAACAAATTGCCCAATCTGGGAATCGATCCCAAGACCTCATGCTCAAAGTCACGATTGAAAGAAAGGATAAATATTTATTTGTCACAGAAACATAACGAGCATACAAAGAGACATACAGGAAAAAAAATACACATACAATCCATAACAGATATTAAAAAATACAAAAAGCAGGGATAATATAAAGATAGTTGCACGTCGTGACTGCGACAAGTAGGTTGCCACTCAGCATGATGCTGTGCTATGGGCACCCACAGCACAGCGCTGGTTTTCAGTGGTCACCCGTGAAAAAGTGTACGAAAGCCAAGACAGCTTCAATATTAGGTATATAAAATAAATTAAGCAGTGCTTGAAATATTACTTTTGATTGCGACTACTATACCGAGTCTGTCTTGGTCTTGGTAATTTCATGAAATCAATTTATCCTATCATAGTCGACTGTAAATCAGTTGTAAAGAGTATTAATAGTGAATCAGGTATTGTTTAGATCACCCATGTTTATACCTAGGGACCTAAATTGATGAATTGAAGCACTCATACCAAAGGGAAATCATGCTTGAAAACTTTAGGAGCGTTTCAGATTACTTAGGTAATGTGTTATGGAATATCTCTATGCTATAAGAAGGATGGACTAAGTCTCGTCGGGGCTGCGGGTTGTTCGAAAAAGATACCGCGGCCTCGGCGCAAAGGCTAAGAAGGAACATGGATGGTTTTTAGTCAGTAGAAGTCTGACACTCCCTTTCGCTCTGCCCAAGAGCGGGAGGGGTTATTTGATGATTTTCCACCCGCCAAAAAAAAAAGGATGGACTAAAGGATGGATATTCCGGTCTCCCTTACCATGAAGTGCAATCTTAAGTTGACTATGAAGGTATATACTAAACTAGTATAATACTTCGTTAGACTGCCTCATCGGTCTTGAGGTTGCAAGAACGACTGCTAAGCATGACGTACTGGGTTGAATTCCCAGGTCGAGCAAAGTGTCTTCGAGTTTTTCCATCCGAAATTTCTTAGTAGAAAAGAAAGAGGAAGAAAAAGTATTTATTAGTCTCACACAGTACACGAAATTAATAATAAAAAATGACAAAAAAGAAAACAAGAGAAACAATAAAACAGAAATAAAAATAAGTCCCGTACGAGGCCAAAAGGCCACGCCAAGGAAGGCCAAGTAGCAGTCTGCCCCCTCTTAGATGGATCTTAAACGTAACTGACGAATTAAGTGTGTACCATTAGTACACCTCTGCCTTACCCTTCTTGCTCTACCGGGATGATGATGATGTACTTCTTGTGTAGCCGACCACTTTTATTGTACAGGAAAATATAATGACATTTCGCAGTCGCGGTCAAAGGCCAAATCTGCAACAGCCCATGAGATCACCTAACTCAAGTCATCGCCACATAAATCCCACGAGGGTTGTAAGCAATTAAGTCGTTATAGCAGCACCAAGGGATCGCAGCGCTCCCTGGGAACTAATTACTATATGCAGTAACCGCAGAATAAAGAAATGACCAGAAGGCGCACACGCGAACATGTAGAATTGAGGCTACCGCGTTCACTAACAATCGACCACTTTTGAACCATATTACTTAGGGCATAAAGGTGAAAAGTGGTCGACCGTCAAGGTTTCACGGTTGTTGTTTTTTCAGGAGCTGTCTGCTTTTACTTTAGTCTCGGCAGTACAGCCATTTACTACCTCTTTGGCAGTTGTTACGCGTACAGTCGGTGGCCCGAAAGTCTGACAGCCAGTCTTACATTGGGTTAATGTGTTACCCCATAATTGGGCCAGACAAGCAGTCGCGTCACGCAAAATACTGAGATTCTGCTAAATCAGATCAGATTTGAGGCCGAACACTCATTAGTTGGACAAAGCCTATTAGGTAGATTATGTTGCGTGACTGAAATGAAAATATTTTTTTTTTCTCAACAATTTCCAAGTTACTCATATTACTCAAATGAAGAATGAAGGTATGGGGCTCTGCCCAGAGCGGGAGGAGTCATTTGATAACTTCCCACACACAAAAAACAAAGGCAGGCACCCCCACCCTGGTAGCATGCCTTTTTTATGCGTGATCCTAAGCCCTGCGCCTTCTGGTTCGTTCTATACTCTGTGGTTGCAACCTCACCCGCCTGTCATGTGCGGGTAACTACGAGATTTATCTCAGCTGAGTAGGCTACACTGAGACGAGTAATAATAATTATGTTTTGCAGTGGTTAAGTATATTTCGTTGATATTATTGACTGCCTCGTTGGTGTAGTGGTCGCAAGCGCGACTTTTGAGCATGAGGTCCTGGGCTCAATTTCCAGGTCAGGCAGTGTTATTTGGTTTTTCCATAAGAAATTTCTGAGTATCAGCCACGGATTGTTGATGTCAATGACCGGGGAGCCTATTAAAATGCTGCTTTTTGTTTCGATGAAAACTTGGCTGATTTTCGGGTGGCCACGACCATAACCTTCTTTTAAGACTGGATCCGTACATCACGATCACACTAGCTTAGCGTGGTGGGGCCCGGGGTGGCCCATGACCCCCAGAGACACTGCTCTGGGCGGCTTTTCGAACTAGCCTTACATTTTGATCTACCGCATGCCGCCCCAAAAATCTAGAAAAAAACACTACATTCTTGTAGACTGCCGCTAAAATTTAATTTCATAATCAATATGTCCCTTTATTAGTTAAGGGGTCATGGCTTTTTTGCTTAATAGATAAGTTTTTACATTAAAAAATGATAAAAAAATCAATAGGAATTTAATTTTAAAAAGAGACTACTTAACATTGTCATAGGTGTATCAGAAAAATGGAAACAACAAAAATTAATAAAGTTTTTTAATATTGAAAATCACAAAGTATCACGTAAAAGTCGATATATTGCACGAATATACATAATATTTCTCTTATATTAGAAGCAATACATATTTTATGTACATTTATATAAGATAGGTATATCTAAATTATCTATAACTGCTGAAATATGGTGATAAGGTATCACTCCTTTACCAAAAAGCGTCGTCAAGGATATAATTTCGTGCCCGTCGGGGCTGCGGGTGTTCGCAAGAGATACCGCAGCCTCGACATGAAGGGCTAAGAAGGAACATGGGTGGTTTTTAGTCAGTAGAAGTCTGACACTCCCTTCCGCTCTGCCCAAGAGCGGGAGGGGTCATTTGATGATTTTCCACCCACCATAAAAAAAAAAGGATATAATTTCGTGGTAATAGAAATGGGCTGAAAACTCTGATGCATCAGTAACAGTTTTTAAGTTTTTTTTTATGTTAAACTGGGTAACGGTATCGTAAACAATTTTTTTTTTTTTTATATTAAATTTCGACCAGCCTGTTCTGGTCTACCGAATTGTTAACAAATTAACCATTTTCTATTAATACAGTCGCTCGTACACCTAGATACTACAACCTGTCAGATTTCTTCATTCAGTTTACAACTTTATCGCTGACGTTTAAGGATGATTGAAAAAATTTGACAGTATACGGGTAGCTTGATATGCTGGCGTCTGCAGTTCTGTAGTCTGTACTACATGGCTAAAAATACAATTGCAAGTATCACTCTTAAAGTCTCTTCCTAAAAAAGAGGGTGGAAAATCATCAAATGACTCCTCCCACTCTGGGCGGAGCGGAAGGGAGTGTCACACTTCTGCTGACTAAAAACCACACATGTTCCTTCTTAGCCCTTTGTATCCGGGGCCGCGGTTTCTCTTTCGAACAACCCGCAGCCCGACAGGCGTTGGCCCTTGCGGGCCCCTGCAATGTTGCTGACCACTCTTTGAGACGCGCGTGGAACATGAACGCGCCGTCAACACGGCCTGTCATCTTAATAGGGCGGACGAACGGTGAACTAGGTTTTTTGTCACACTGAGGGCGAACTCTACAAACGTAACTTTACATATGCTTTGGTTTGGGCATATTCCTGTCTCTAACTTGCATGTATAGTTTAACTGTTGTGCGAAAGTAACAATGAATAACAAATAGACAAAGTATAGTCAGTTATAGTAGTTAAACGACCCAGCTTTGCATAAATGGTTGAGATATTTTATTTACTTTGCTGCAATGATAAAAATATAAAGAATGAAAAAAAAAATGATTCGTTTTCAAAAAAGTCCCAACCATTTGGATCTTAGCCTTAGATAAAATTGCATGTGTGATGTGATGTGTTAATGCTGAAACAAAATTGGTCGATAAAGGGGTGACACCCTTTTTTTTGACGGGTAGAAAAACATCAAATAACCCCTCCCACTTTTGGGCAGAGCGAAAGGGAGTGTCAGACTTCTACTGACTAAAAACCACCCATGTTCCATCTTAGCCCTTGCGCCGAGGCCGCGGTAGCTCTTTCGAACAACCCGCAGCCCCGACGGGGAGGGTGACAACCCTAACTATGTAGTAGCATTATGGTTCAGCAAAATTACACTCCTAGAAAATTTTTATGCAGTTTTTAAAGGCAATTGCGATGAAATGGCTCGTATAAAATATGAGATCGTTACATTTCTAGTTATCGCTAGAACGTCTATGAATATTCTTTATTACTTTTGAATATTACTTATTCTAGCGTTATTGTTTCTGTTATGAACCGTGAGTTTTATTTAAAGCTTTTAAAAGTGAAATGGGTGTCGGTATTAATTTGATGGAAATGTTGATGAAAAAATATTTTAATGTTTGCAGTTTATGATTGGCGTAGGAACTAACACATTTATTGCTAAAAAAAATTATTGCTTAAATCTAAAATGTTATTGCTAAACGCATAATAAAACAGTTTAGTTTCACACCATTATTTTAAATTGACAAATCGATAATTGAAATATGTTAAGTTCAAAACGTTTTTTGTAATTACTTGTCCAACTGGAGTCCTTAAAGTTACATTTTCTTAATATCAAAAAGAAGAAGCGATGAAATTATACGATAATCAACCTCTGAATAGCTCTTACAAATTTCACTAAGCGTCTAAATTATTTTCTATCTACCATACAAACAGTCGTATACTTTATAAATATAATAATACTATATTTTTAACACCAAATAGATAATTTATCTAACTATAGATATTATAGAAAATGGGCAAAAATAATATCACTTGCTGAAAACATTTTTTTTTATTTCACATTGCACGAATAACCCAATGGATGAGAGCTTTTATGCAAATTGATGTAGAAAAGTGTGTATTTAGTAGCGACATCTATGTTTTACGAAGAGAGTTCCACTTTGAAAATATTGTGAGTTGATAAATAACTTGTCATTAAATATAATTATTAATAACATTCGAAAGTATGAGATATCGGCGGTAGCTCAGTAAGTGCTTTAGTTTTAAAAATCACTACATAGTATAAAACAAAGTCGCTTTCTCTGTCCCTATATCCCTATGTATGCTTAAATCTTTAAAACTACGCAACGGATTTTGATGCGGTTTTTTTTAATAGATAGAGTGATTCAAGAGGAAGGTTTTAGTGTATAATTTGACCGACATCCACGCGGGTGAAGCCGCGGGCATCAGCTAGTATTTTAATAAACTTGGGTATTTTCACAGTTTACTGGCGAACTTTTTAGTTTTCCGAAACTGAAAAGTTAGTTTAGCAGAATTATAATTTTATCAAGTAGTCAAATTATCAGGAATTAACTATAATTGGTTTCTAGTCCGTTAAACATAGGTGTCTTTGACTTAAATAAAATTATGAATTAATGATTATTCTATCATATATTCTTATCTTCACACACGCCTGGCTCTGGTGGTATTGTCAGGCTGTTCGTCACGTGTTTCATGGGCTCAGCGTGTTCCTGTAAATGATAATCAATAAGCTATTAGAAGGTTTGAGTTCGATTCCAGGTCGGCCAAAGTGTTATTGTGGTTTTCCATTAGTATGGCTCAGTAGCAGCCGCGGAGTCCGAATTTGTGTCCGGCTCACGGCATAGACCACACAATATGTACCGTAAAATGGGGTGAATAGAAACTCACGGGTGAATCGAAACAAAACTTTGAAAGGGATTTTAACATTGAATGAATACGATATGTTACCAACAAGTACTCTATTGTATTCACTTAATTTTATTTTATTAAATAAAAATGCCATTTTTGCCACATACCACATTCATTCAAAGTTAAAATCCTTCTCAAAGTTCTGTCTCGATTCAGCCGTGAGTTTCTATTCACCACATTTTACTGTAGTCTTTTTATATATTATATAGACTCGGCTCGTATTACATGGGACCTAAACATAACTGGCAAAAAAAACCTTTTGGAATGACCGGCGTGATGTTATGTTATTTGTAATATTTAAGAAAGATTTATTTTGTCGAACAAATGGACACACAGAAAGAGCCACTCGCTCTCGTTTTCAGAAAAGGCCTCTGTTTTTAGGGTACCGTAACTCAAAAGGAAAAAACGGAACCCTTATAAGATCACTGGTGTGTCTGTCTGTCCGACCATTCCCTGCCCCCCTTATCTCCAAAACTACTGAGCCTAAAATTTTGAAAAAAATACAGAAATTAGACCAACAGATTACAGGAAAATAAGAAGTCTATGGTGCTAAAATAACATGAAAAATCTCTCAATATCTACTACAATGGTACGGAACCCTACATGTGCAAGTCCGACTTGCACTTGTTTTTGTAGTATCTCTACTTTATCACAAGTCAAGACAGTCAATCATTCTTAATAGATTAGCTTAGCTTTTAAGACGCAGATAGCTTAATATTAGCTCATTTTGATACTAACATGTTCTGTGTCAAGCCTGCCCATTTCCTGCACGTTCTTTATAACCTTCTGCGCCCTCTTCTGAGCTGAAGCCGCTCTCGCTTGCAGTATCTGTAATGTGAACAATACAGCCCTTATTATACGAGTGTTATCTTACCAACATACAATGAGTATTATCTGCCTAAGATTCAAATGAGAAAAAAACGATTAGATGGTACAGTAATTTTAGACTAGGTCCCTTGAGTTGAGTTACACTATCATCAATAGGATAGTTGCCAAAAAAAACTAATTAGTCCGTCAGATAGATTTCCAAAAAATATTAGACATGTATATTTTCTTTTTTCACGTAAACAATAAGTGAAGACGATACAGCGCTTCGAAGAGTGGCGCGACGTCACAGTTTGGTACAACTTTTACCAGAAAGTGACGTCACCAGCTTTGACACGTTTTATTTTCGTCAATATTTATTAATTTGATAAAACAAAAAACACGTATCCAATATTTTTTGATAATCTAACAGACGGACTAAACAGAATCATATTTTTTTAGTCAGTCAAGTACCCTATTGACAGCACGAAGTTATTCTATAGGGCGTAAGGGACAGCCCTCCGCAAACTTTGCTCAGCTCCTTATGTTGAATTGTCCACCGGAATTTTTCTCCGGAAAAATTTCAGTGTTTTCAGTTACTATTCTTTTATTATAATGTTAGCTTACGGTCTCTGTACACAGCACCCCATTTATGTGAATAATTTCTTGTTCAAATCAATTCAGTACAATTTACTGAATCCATCTCAACAGTCTGCGGAGGGCTGTTTCTTACACCGTGTATAACAAAAAACACGTATCCAATATTTTTCGATAATCTAACACACAAACTTAGAATATAAATGGGAGAATAATATTTTTTTATATGATTCTGTTTAGTCCATCTGTTAGATTATCGAAAAATATTGGATACGTGTTTTTTGTTTTATCAAATTAATAAAAACTGACGAAAGTAAAACGTGTCAAAGATCGTGAGTGACGTCACTTTCTGGTAAAAAATGTACCAAACTGTGACGTCGCGCGACTTTTCGAAGCACTGTGTCGTCTACATCTATTGTTTACGTGGAAAAAGAAAAAATACGTGTCAAATATTTTTTGGGAATCTATCTGACGGACTAATTAGATTTTTTTGTCAACTACCCTATTGCGTTCAAATTAAATTTGCGAATGTAAGAAATTAATTAACGGTTTGTGGACAATCTCAAGTACTTCACATTCCACACCAGTATATTCAAGAAAATATGCTATCGAATAAGGGTACTCACAGATAGTCTTCTCTGCTCCGCCTCAGCCAGTTTCTCCTCTATGTCCGGCAGACTAATCTCGGGCTGAACTGGCTGCAGGAGTCTTTGCAAGTGAGGAGGAGGAGTGGAGAGGCGCTTTGTGCCGTCGAACTCTTCCACTGGTATCTCAAAGGCTACTGCTGGGAAATAAGGATAAAATAATTAGATCAAATACAGGGTGGTGCGTACAACACGATAATAAATGAAACCACTGGTAGTTCTAGTTCATAGGAACATTTTTAAACTATCAAATAAATCCTAACACCGTGGTGGTGCCGACAATAACCTACCTAAATGTCTTTGCCAAATTCGTTTGTTACATTTTATTTTTCACACGTTAATCGGTGCAAATTATTCCTAAGGTTAGTAAACCAATATTTGTATGTAAATTGTAATGTATTTTGTTTACAGTTTTATGCTACTTAGTTTTTTTTAATTTTTTTATTATTTTTAAGATTTATTTGATGGTTTAATAATGTGCCTATGAACTAGAACTACCAGTGGTTTCATTTATTATCGTATTGTCGGCACCACCCTGTATATAGGAAACTCTTGTCCAGCAGTAGACGACTTCTGGCTAACGATGTTGATGATGAAACGAATACCCCGTCACAGTCTCGTTGATGTAGTGGTCGCATGTGCATCAGGTCCAAGGTTCAATTCCCAGGTCGTGAAAAGTATTATTGTGTTTTCCATCAGGAAGCTCTCAGTAGCAGCCAGGGAGTCTGGATTTGTGCCTGGTTAATGGTAGGCTCGCTCCCTATTACATGGGACTTAATCATAACTGGCGAATTGTGGGTGTACTTATGGACCTCTGCGTAAGCCTTCGAGGATTACAGGCGTGATGTTATGGTGATGAAGGCTTCAAAAATTTTGCCATTCATTATCAGTTTATTGACTGGCTACAGTACCACCCATGGTCCCAATTCTGTCCCCGATTGCCTTCTACTTACGTGGTTTCGGTAAGACTGGTGTATCTGGCAGAACCACGGTGGGCAAGTCATCAGGATCATCGTCATGATGCCCCTTCACTCCCGCACCGTTGGAGGTCTTCAGAGCACCATTGCCGTTCTCCTCGACCACAGGAACCGCTGTGGTGGAGGACCCGCAACCCATTTTGAGTTTAAATGTTGAAGCTGTAAGGTTCAATGCTGTATTTCAGTTTGTGTGGAACCTTGAATAAATTGTGGTGGTGATAGTCAGACTGTTTACCGACGCTATGAAATTAGTAGTAACAACAAAATAAGTAGGTAATCAATAAATACCTAAGTACCTATGTTACAGTAATGGTTTTCCACTCAATTTTCTAGACCAATTATCGTTATCATCATAATCGGCCTTTAATGTTCCCACAGCTGGGACGCAGGACTCCTCTATGTTAGCGGGAGTGGACCACTACCCACCACGCGGACTCTGTGTAACTAGAAGAGTGTAACATCATCATCTGCCTAGCCTTTTCCCAAGTGTGACGGGGTCGGCTTCCAGTCTAACCAGATGCAGCTGAGTACCACTATTTTACGTGGAGCGACTGCCTATCTAACTTCCATGGCCCATTTAATACTAGGTAATACGATACCCTTGGTAAGACTGGTTATCAAACTTTTTAAATATTTACTAAACTACCCAGTTCACAAACTGTCGAAAGTCTGTCCATTACACATAGACTATTCGACATCCTGTCAAACCGAACTACAACCTCGTCCAACGACCTTTTCCACATACTAAATAATTGTTAGCTAAAGGCCACCTAATGACCTCATTGCCATTTAAATCGATTCCATCAACCTACTACAGTAATCAAATTAGATTTCCTCCCCCCCTTTGGCCTTTCAAGGGGTTTTTGATCAACGCCACACTGTCTGGCTTGGTAAAATGTGGCCATTTATCATTTAAAAGGGCCGCGGCTACTTAAAAGATACTGTTAAGACATGAAGCAGGTTGGTGCAAAAGGTTAGGAGTAATGTAGCTTAAAGTGCTACGGCGTAGCAAGTGCTACGTCGTAGTCAGCGTAGCTTATTAAGGTTTATGAAAGCTTTAATATCTGAGTTAATTTAAACTTATTATTTTTTTTGTCAAACAACACACACACTTTTACCTAACCCTTTTGTGATTAGAATTGTAATGTTACGAGTAGGTGTGGTAGTTTATCAAATCTCTAAATGAACTATGTATAAGCTGTAAGCAATGTTTTATTTACTGTTCAAACTAACTTTGAAGTTGCAAGAATTAGTTCAAGTTGCTTAAATGTGTGAAGTAAAGTAAAATAAAAAAAAACTGCGAGGGTGGCGAGATGGTCTGGACGGCCTTAACCCTGCAATCGGGCTGTAAAGGATATTAAAAAAGTGAAAGATAAATATATATATCTTTTAAGTTAGTTATATGATAATTTATATCGCAATTCGTAAGTGATTCTTTTCCTATCTTTCTACACAGTGGCTGAGGTCGAAACACTAATCCGATTTGAAGCTTGGAATGAAATGCGCTCTCATTAGTTTTGAGTAAACCATTTGTTTTCGGATTGATGTCATTCCCAGTGATTGTGACGGAGTAATGTAATCTTGTGGATTTATTATTATTATCATAGAACGAATACTGAATAGGAAGGGAATAAGACTGCCCCAAAAGAAAGCTTCATCGAAATTAATTCGGCACGAAATATTCAAATTATTTTAATCGTCTGCCTAGCCTTTTCCCAGTATTATACATGGAGCGACTGCCTATCACTATCACTGGCTCAGTGGTGCCGGGCCCGACTTACAAACAGTAAATCATGGGTTAGTAACCCAGGCAGGCGCATTACTTTGTGTTATTTATTTCATCACCATTAGTCTCAAAAATGGTGATGGAAAACATCGTGAGGAAACCGGCAAGTCAAGACAAGTCTTCGATTTTTTCTAGGACATCTAGAACCAAAAATTCTAAGACTTGTCTTGTGACATCTACCAATCCGCACCGGGCCCGCGTGGTAGATTATAGCCCATTCCCTCGTCATAGAGAGGAGGCCTGTGTCCCAGCAGTGGGAACATTAATGGGCTGATGTTGATGATGATGACTGCCTATCTGATCTCTAAAACCTACGTCTGACTTACGGGTCACTGACTAGGTACCTACAAATGGAAAAGATCTACATATGACAGCCGGGACCAACAGCTTAACGTGCTTTCCAAAGCACGGAGGAAACTCGGTATGTAATGGGTGGTCAACTGGTCCCCCATCCACAGACCAACCTAGCGTAGGGGGGCTTGACCTGAAGATTGATACGAGCTGCTATTTTCATGTAGCCACGAGCTCCTAAAATTATTATTAAAGCATTTATATTATTTTAATATCTTTCGCATTTCTTGTTCTCGTCTACTTTTCTTTAATAAATCCATTGTAGGCCTTTGATGTAAAGAGAAACAGGGATTATTAATATTTTTTTCTTATTTGTAAACGAATTACAGTGAAGAAGCAATTCCTTAAATGATGGATGAATGCGGTAAATGACTGTGATTAAAATAGCTTTGTTTTGTAGCGGCACAGCCGCCACACTGCGAAGCGACCCGAATGACAGCTCGGGAATCATCGGCCATCTCCGTCGCAACGCGCGCGCGTCACGGTCGCCGCGGGCTTGCCGGCTTGCTACCTCATTCATTCCTTTGTTCGCCGCTGCGCAAGGCACTCACGCGCTCGCTTATTTGGCACCGGCTTAGCGCAGCCCCCGCTCATAGAGAATATCGTTTACGCTTGCTAAATTCATGTGCTTTAAGTTTTCCTTTCTTCCTATATAGTTTATTCTGTAAACGCCTTTCGTGCTTTGGTGTATAAAGTGTAAATAACTGTCTTCCAGCAATATAACCGTTCTAGTGAGCTAACAAGACTTTTATTTGGTGGACTGATACCTACATATTGGTGACCCCGACATGGAAACGCCTAAAGAAGATCGTTGGTCTGCGGAAACGTCGCGTGTGGGTGTACGTGCACCACCATTTTGGCCTGATGACCCGGAAATGTGGTTCGCGCAAATGGAGTGTCAGTTCGCTTTGGCGAACGTTACCGTCGATCTAACAAAATATTACCAGGTTGTGTCGGCGCTGGAGCACCGCTACGCCTCCGCGGTAAAGGATATAATCACCAACCCGCCAGCAGTGAATAAATACGAGAAAATAAAGACCGAGCTAATTAGGCGGCTGTCGGCCTCGCGGGAATTGAAAGTTAAACAATTACTAATGCATGAGGAACTAGGAGACCGTAAGCCGTCACAGTTTTTACGTCACTTGCGGCATCTAGCAGGGCCGTCAGTACCGGAAGACTTCCTTAGGACATTGTGGTCGAATCGGCTGCCGACTAACCTACAAACGGTTGTAGCGACGCAACCTGACCTGCAGTTGGACAAATTAGCAGAGCTAGCGGATACAGTTAATGACATTGCACCGGCGGGGCCCATGCACGTAGCGAGCGTGGCGGACGCAGGTACATCTACCCTTATTAAAGAGATGGCGTGTCAAATGGCGGAATTGACTAAGCAAGTGAGTTCACTAACTACTAGAGTGGATAACCGAAGGCAGGTACGTGGTCGTTTTCGTTCACGCTCTAAAAGTGGTAACTGGCGAAGCAGATCCAAATCCGGGCCACGTCAGCCACCAGAAAACCACCCGCATTGTTGGTATCATTACACATTCGGCGTCCGTGCAAAGAAATGCACACAGCCTTGTGCATGGAGGTCGGAAAACTCAAAAGGCAGCCCGAATTAGCGGCCTACGACTGCCCATTAGCATCAGGCCGACTTTTTGTAACCGACCGTTATTCTAAAACGCTATTTCTTGTCGATACAGGCTCAGATTTGTGCGTCTACCCTCGGTCAGCAATTAAGACGCCCAGCAATATAACAAAGTTTAGTTTAACAGCAGCCAATGGAAGTATTATTAATACATATGGGCCAGTGCAACTCAACCTCAATCTAGGCCTTCGCCGTTCATTTACTTGGAAATTTACCATCGCAGATGTGTCAAAGCCAATCATAGGTGTAGATTTTTTAAGTTATTACAATCTGCTTATAGATTGCCGCAACCACAGGCTCATAGATGGCACCACTTCACTCTTCGTTGCAGCATCCACGCAGCTGGTTCCAGATGATGTGGCATCTGTCAAAACTGTTACTGGAGATACTGAGTTTCACCTGTTGCTGCGTGAGTTCCCAGAGGTTACCCGCCCTGCAGGTACTGTAAATCAAAGCAAACCTAAACATAACACGGTGCACTTTATTAAGACCACACCTGGTCCGCCCGTTGCAAACAGACCAAGGCGCTTGGATCCAGAAAGATTAAAGATTGCAAAGAAAGAGTTCGATGACATGACAGCCAGTGGAACTGCAAGGCGCTCTGAAAGCCCATGGTCATCAGCTCTGCACCTGGTGAAGAAGAAGGATGATGGGTGGCGCCCGTGTGGCGACTACCGTGCACTAAACGCACGTACTGTGCCTGACCGCTACCCCATACGCCATATCCAGGATTTCTCTCAGCGGCTTTCTGGCTCCACCATATTCACAAAAATTGATTTAATTAAAGCGTACAATCAGATACCAGTAAATGAAGCGGACATACCTAAAACGGCCATAACGACACCATTCGGATTGTATGAGTTTCCTTTCATGACGTTTGGCCTTAGAAACGCAGCTCAAACGTTTCAACGTTTTATGGACGAAGTGCTTACAGGCTTTGATGACTTTTGCTACGGATATCTGGATGACATTTTAATTTACTCTCCTTCTCCAGACCAGCATCGACTTCACCTGCGCCAGCTGCTGTCACGCCTCCAAGAATACAGCGTCCTCATCAACGCAGCGAAATGTGTGTGGGGCCAGCCTGAGGTGACTTTCCTTGGATACCGGGTAACAGCTGCCGGTACTGAGCCACTCAACACGAAGGTCCAGTCGATACAGGATTTCCCAATTCCGCGCACGGTGAAGGAATTACGGAGATTCTTAGGTATGCTAAATTATTATAGAAGATTCGTACCCAACGCTGCAAAAAGTCAAGCACCCCTAAACTCGATGTTAGGTGGGGAGAAGGTCAAGGGCTCAGACCCGGTACAGATGTCGCAGCTCCAGCTGGAAGCATTTGAAGAATGCAAAAGAACGCTGTCAACAGCTACGCTCCTTGCACACCCAAGGGAACAGGCAGACCTCTCTATGCTTACTGACGCATCTGACATCTCTATAGGAGCAGTTCTCCAACAACGTGTTGGCACACAGTGGGAGCCCCTCGCGTTCTTCTCAAAGAAATTAAACCAAGCTCAACGCAAATACAGCCCTTACGACCGTGAGCTGCTAGCCGTTTACGAGGCGATCAAATATTTCCGACATATGGTCGAAGCCCGGGAATTTGTCGTCTTCACCGATCACCGCCCACTTACATACGCCTTCAAGAATTCAAGGGAGAATTGCTCGCCACGTCAATACAGGTACTTTGACTACATCGCCCAGTTTACCACAGACATTCGCTACATACCAGGTGCTGAAAATGTTGTAGCTGATGCTTTGTCACGCATTGAAGAAGTCGCAACGACGATTGATTACAGCGCCTTAGCACAATCTCAAGAGTCAGACCCCGAGCTACAGTCGCTGTTAGAAAAAGGATCGTCACTAGTACTGAAAAAGATTACTCCAGCAGACTCAGACATCAATCTCTTCTGTGACGTTTCTACGCAACCACCAAGACCCTACGTCACGCCAGAGCTGCGGAATCAAGTGTTTGACGCTCTTCATGGTCTGAGCCACCCTGGACGTGCAGCTACCGTGCGACTGGTCGCGCAAAGATTTGTGTGGCCAGGGATTCGTAAGGACTGTAGAGAGTGGTGCAGACGCTGTCTAGACTGCCAGCGCTGTAAGGTTACTCGACACACATCCGCTCCTCTTACCCATTTCCCTCCAACCTCGTCGAGATTCTTCCACATCCATCTCGACATCGTAGGGCCTCTAATACTTTCTTCTGATTACAGATATTGTCTCACCATCGTTGACCGGTTCACACGATGGCCAGAGGCGATACCACTCAAAGACATCACAGCTGACACCTGCGCGGCCGCCTTGGTATCCGGGTGGATATCGAGGTTCGGTTGCCCCGCGCAGATCACCACTGATCGCGGTCGGCAGTTCGAGTCTGGCTTGTTTAAGGCCCTGGCATCCCTGCTCGGCGCACGCCACTTCCGTACCACAGCCTATCATCCCGCATCAAATGGGATGGTTGAGAGGTTGCATCGACAGCTCAAAGCAGGTATCATGTGTCACAACAACACGCAATGGACAGAGGTCTTACCCATCGTTCTGCTCGGCATACGCAGTGCCTGGAAAGACGATGTCCAAGCTTCTTCGGCCGAGTTGGTTTACGGCGAGCCCCTACGCTTGCCGGGCCAGTTCCTGTCGCCATCAGACAACCATACCGTCGAAGACATCACAAGCTTCGCTACACGCCTGGCGAAACACATGGCTAGCTTGTCTCCGAGGCCAACTAAGTGGCACAGAAACAACATCACTTTCTACATACCCAAAGACATGCAGCACTGTACCCATGTCTTCGTGAGGCAGGATTACGTGCGGAAGTCATTGGAGCCACCGTACGCGGGTCCCTACAAGGTACTGAAAAGAGCAACAAAGTATTTCGAAGTAGAGGTACGAGGCAAGAGCACCAACATATCGCTAGATCGAATGAAGCCAGCTTATGTCACTCAAGAAAGTTGTGACTCCAACGCGACCACAAACCCAATCAGCACAACACCATGTGACTCGTCAACACCATCAACCGATAATGAAGAGAGACGCACACGCAGCGGAAGAAGAGTACGCTTCCCAGGTCGCTATCGACCGTAGTCCCGGTCTCGCCAGGGGGCTACTGTAGCGGCACAGCCGCCACACTGCGAAGCGACCCGAATGACAGCTCGGGAATCATCGGCCATCTCCGTCGCAACGCGCGCGCGTCACGGTCGCCGCGGGCTTGCCGGCTTGCTACCTCATTCATTCCTTTGTTCGCCGCTGCGCAAGGCACTCACGCGCTCGCTTATTTGGCACCGGCTTAGCGCAGCCCCCGCTCATAGAGAATATCGTTTACGCTTGCTAAATTCATGTGCTTTAAGTTTTCCTTTCTTCCTATATAGTTTATTCTGTAAACGCCTTTCGTGCTTTGGTGTATAAAGTGTAAATAACTGTCTTCCAGCAATATAACCGTTCTAGTGAGCTAACAAGACTTTTATTTGGTGGACTGATACCTACAGTTTTATCACTACATAGTATAAAACAAAGTCGCTGTCGCTGTCTGTCCGTCCCTATGTATGCTTAAATCTTTAAAACTACGCAACGGATTTTGAAGCGGTTTTCTTTAACAGATAGAGTGATTCAAGAGGAAGGTTTTAGTATATAATTTGACCGACATTCAGGCAGGCGAAGCCGCGGGCATCAGCTAGTAAAAAATAATTTAAAAAAAACATTAGGTATTTTTTCAATGGCGAGCTCTGGGCTGAGCGATGATTAAATTTTTATTAAAAAAGATACAAGCCAGATTTGTATGCAATTAATTAAATAACTTTTGACTGTTCCTTGACTGCAAAAGAGAAAGAATTACATATCATCAAATTAATAATTCCAAATAGTAATTCCAAAGGGTTAAGCAAAGCCCGTCGGGGTTGCGGGTAGTTCGAAAGAAATGCCGCGGCCTCGACACAAAGGGATAAGAAGGAACATGGGTGGTTTTTAGTCAGTAGAAGTTAGGCGGAGTCATTTGATGATTTCCTACCCTCCAAAAAAAGGTGTACTTATTACCACATAAACGTAACTGGCAAAATGTGGATGCACTAATGTTTACACTTCTACTAAACCTTAGGGGATTACAGGCGTGATGTTCATGTAGTACTTATATAAAATAAGATCACTATCTATCTATTTAAGCAACTAAACATGATTAGTAGTGGAAATATTATAATTACAAAACAATTACGACAAAATTCAATTTTGTTTAAGGTTACCTATATTTTAGCAGTGAAGATTTCCATATACAGTACTAGCTGATGCCGGCTTCGCTCGCGTGAATGTCGATCGTCAAATAATATACTAAAACCTTCCTCGAGAACCACTCTATCCATTGGTGAAAACAGCATGAAAATCGGTGCAGTAGTTTTTGTGTTTATCGCGAACAGACAGACAGACAGATGCGGTGGACGAGGTGTTTGTTTTATAATATGTAGCGATGATGTTAGATTAAACGAGGGACTTATTGAGGAAAGGTATTCAGTATTCAAATATGTAAAAAAAACTATAACCTTAATTTGCGACGTAATTGTGTCATGGCCCCGCACGCTCTCCAGATTTCACTTTATTAGACGTTTCTTTTCAAAACGCCAGTTTTAAAATATGAAGGGAAAATTGGTTATACCTAAAAGTCATTTATCCGCGCACATTTTCTGTGAGAAATGCAAGGGTTGCGAGACTTTTCCGAAACATTTGGTATGGTTCTGTCTGTTATTTTTCAGTGTTTTTTTTTGTAATAGTATCATGTAAACATGGCGGGTTTCAATCTGTCCATCGTTTAAACAAACCTACTGTACATCAAACTTACCCAGTGGTCAGACCAATACCAGTGAACCTCACATCCACAATCACACTACAGACCTGACAATTGTATGTTTCATACTGAAATCAACACAACTACCAGTACTGCAGAACCCAATCGCTCAATCCACCAATCAGAATGCCACTAGATCACGTCATACAAATTCATGCACCAATCAAACTGCCCTAGACTTACGTTATACCTTTTTGCAGCATGGTATCAAAGACAAGTTGTTTCTTTCCCACAATTATGAATCAGGTGACATTGAGAACCGCCTGTGGGCTTTTTATTCTTTCTATTGAACTTATTGATTTATTTGACCATCAAAGGTCAAATTAAGGTTTAAAAAGTACCTAGGTATTAAGTTATTAATGTGTGACTGGAACAGATGGTCTAGACTAAACCACATGCGGGACTAATTAGCATTTAATTAAAGACAATGACAATGAAAAAAGGCAATAATATTTTGAATACGTCACCATTATCTGCCTTTTAAATGATGAGTAATCATCAACTCTACACAAGAAAAGTGGAGCTAAATTATAACGAATTGGTTTACAAGAGATGGCAAGAGAAGTTGAGGACTACAACTAATGCGCTGGGAAGATGAGCTGATACGTACTGCGGGACCCAAATGGAGGAAAGTTGCTCAAGTCAGGAAGCAATGAGTTGTGAGAGAAACGAACCAAACAATACATACGTAAATATTAAATCTCTCACTCAGTTTAACGGGCTATAGAAAGAAAAAGAAAGAAAAAATATTTATTTGTCGCAGAAACATGAGATACAATTAAAAAGGGAACATACAACGCACGACAAATGTTAAAAAATAGGTACAAAAAAGAAAAATCAAAAGTTTAAGTTTAAATAAAAAATGGAACACAATAAAATAAAGTTTACAGATTACACGTCGTGACTGCGACAAGCAGGCACTCAGTATGGTGCTGTGAAAAAAAATCATCAAATCCTAGGGCTCTGGACTGAGCAGAAGGGGTGTTGGGCTCCCGTCGGAGCTGCGGGTTGTTCGCAAGAGATACCGCGGCCTCGACATGAAGGGCTAAGAAGGAACATGGGTGGTTTTTAGTCAGTAGAAGTCTGACACTCCCTTCCGCTCTGCCCAAGAGCGGGAGGGGGTTTTTTGATGATTTCCCACCCCCAAAAAAATAAAAAAAGGGGTTATAGGCTCTTACTGCTTAAAACCCACCTGTGTCATCCTTTGCGTCCCAGGGCCGCGGTAAGTCTTTCGAACAAATTCCGCAACCCTAGCAGAACCGAACTATGTTGGGGTCAGCAGCTGTTGCACGTGAAAATAAGAAAGTGCCTTTATTCTAAAGTGATTCACTTGTCAAGGCAGTGAGCCTAACAATAATCTTCCCTAAAAGGGGAGTTTCGTTCACACAAAAGGTAAACATGGAATATAAAACTTCTAAGAGTATATAATACAAGCGAAAACTCTCATAATGTTTTCTCCGAATTCCGAATCACGCGCTCGGTACTGAAACTGCAAATAAACCTTCCAGAACCTTCCTTGGCTCTTGAAATGAGATACAAGCCCGAAAAGGGTTCCATGTTATTTTAAGCAATGCAAATTCACCTCGAGGTATTACTTACTGAAAGGCCAGTGACCCCAGAAAGTGAAAAAAATACATTAATTTCAACCCATCAGTTAAGTGAAAAAAAAAACAAAATAAATCAATATGGCCAGCGTTGAACGGATGCTTAGCAATTTTTCAATCTGGTAACACCGTTGCTCCGGTGTTGCTATTTACCCCGATCGCGACTGGGATAGGGGGGAAATGCGATGGATTGCCGGCAATATTTCCTGATTATATTCCGCTGGGTTTTTGCCTCGAGGCACAAATGGCTGTATGGCCTCGTTACGTTTGCATTTAAAAATTGAAGCGGATTTTTTAAACTCAATCTGTGGCCTTTTTTTCGGTAGAACTTGGTTGGCTTTTATTTTTTTAAGTGAGCAACAGAGTAAATTTTTTATACTCTTGGATTAGGATTGTGGGAAATTCTCAAATGACTTCTCCCGGGCAGAGCGGTAGTGAGTGACTTTTCTACTGACTAAAAACCACCCATGTTCCTTCTTAGCCATATGTGTCGAGGCCGCGGTATCTCTTTCGAACAACCCGCAGTATGTTCTCATACGACCGAGGTTGTCTTTTGATGAAAGAGTCACACAGATTTGAGTAGACCTGTCCAGTCAGTACACATGTGTGTCAGCGATTGTGCAGTTCTACTCAGATCATACAGTGACAGTCACAGCAGTATCTTTATTTCTCAAAATCACTCACATCTTTATTAATCTCCATGCTATATAGTCATATGAGCATGGACCCTATGTTGTAAAACCAATAAATTGCTATGAACTTAATGAAAATAGTTTCAGAAGCAGATGACAGGAAGTTATGCGATTGGGTGCGTTCACAGATAAACTTTTTTCTTTAAACTTATGTGTGGCGTCAGTCGTCACAGACTTAAAGCCGATACTACAGAAAAAAAAGAAAGCAAAGCAAAAGCAAACAAGCAGAACACTTTTCACTCTGGAGTGATTGAGATTTTAAAGCAATATTTTGATTTTAAAAGTGTCCATGGAGTTTCTTGCCCATTCTTCTCCACACAGATCTACACTTTGGAATAGGCAACTAGAGTACTTTCACAAGTTATTATGCCTTGTGACTGGCTTCGATTCTTTATTTTTCTTTGAAATAAATGCTTTAAGCTTAAATGAAAACAGTGAATGTTTTAGTAATGAGTGAGTGTTTCAAGGCGATTATTCTGGCCGCCAACCTGAACAAAACCTGCGTAGTGAGGACATATTGTCACAGAAAGACAGTATCACTGCTGTGTCCGCTTTAAAGGTTAAAAACTACACGTTTATGTAAACTACTGGTATATTCAGATGCATTCGGTAAGACACCTACCCTTTTCCCAACTATGTAATTGGGAAAAGTCTCGGCAGATGATGATGAACTAATACATGTTTAGTGTTTAGTGATAGTATTTTATACACTTAAAAAGATAAAACTTCTGAAATATTAAGTTACTCATCCTCTCTTTGTTCATCCCAAAGGAAATGGCCTAAAAGTTCTCCAGATTAGTGCTTACCTTCGTACAATTTTAAATATGTATGGCTCTTGGGACGAGCTAGGACTACGTTGAGTTATTCATGATGATAATCAGTACCTACGAAGCACTTTAGTAAATACTTACTTTAAGTATCAAAGTTACTTTCAAGTTCCACTGAAGTCAAGGTTACTTTTGCTATTAAAATTTCAACTTTATACACCAAACTACTTTTGCTTTAATAACATAAATTATCTGCCACTATTCTATTTTCACTACACTTTGACTACAACGAACATATCCTAATTATCCTAATATCGGTGTACTTCAACCGGGACTCGAACGGGCGACCCGTGCGACCGCGACCGCATCGTCGACACTACTATCGGACACGATTAATACAAATTTTATTCTCACTGGTACACTTTTTCGAACATACGTAGTTAGATACTACGACTGAAATGTCTTGATACTTTGGGGCTTAGGAAATAATTTTTATTTTGTTAACTTAGAAAAACTATAAACCCATATAAGTTGCTAAGGTATAACTTAAGTGCTATTCAAAAGCTGAAATTAATTAAAAGCTTGTCTTGATTTTTTTTTTTATGAATGAATTTAGTAAGTCTGCTTCTAACATAGCCAAAACCCTAGATTTCTAATATTAGACAGCACAAAACATCTAAACAAAAATAAGCACACACGATTTTTGTTCGCAAAAGTGAGTTACCTATTAATATTTAGGTCATTACACAAAGAAATCAATAAAGATTTTCGAAACTGGGCAAACACTCCAAAAAATCAAAATGATAAGCCAACGTTATGTGTGTCAAGTATCAAGTAGTGCGACTAGACTCGGTTTCAGGACTGTAACAATGCTTACATAGAAATTACCATCGCCACTACCGCTAGCATCGAACCCCTTTACGTTTTAGTTAGAGAAAACTGTGGAGTCGGTAAGTACACAATAATACTAGAATTACAGTCCCTAGTGTAGCGTTGTTCGGGTGTTGCAAGTGCTACCGCTGAACTTGAGTTCCTTGGCTCGATTCCCTGCTCCATCAAAATCGAAGCCACCTGTTCCATACATTTTGACTTTAAAAATATCAACGGTAAGGAAACTTTATGATTACCATTTATTTAATTACGCATGAGTTAGGGCTTTACATAAGTTAATTTTAGAGATATATTATATATTGTTTTTACAACCTCATCATGATTTTAGTGCCTGTGGCTGCCTCGTCGGTGCGACTGCTGAGAACGAGGTCCTGGATACGATTCCCGGGTCATGCAAAGTGTAATTTTGATTTTCCATATTAACAACCTATATGCCTATAGGCTTATTAAGTTAGTGATACTTTAACATAACTAACGAAATGTGGGTGTTTTTTTTTAATCTTGCTGATAAGGTGTTTGATTGTATTTGGTATTTCAAGACTTTGTTGGAACATGTACAAATATACCTCGGTAACTGTTTAATGTCGTACATTACCAGGTGCAGGTTTACATAAGGTTTAAAATATAATGATTTTCAAAATTTAAAACGGAAAACCAGCATCATTTTAGCTGGTAAACCACAACATGTTGATGTCATCACAACTAAAAATAGCAAATTGTGAGTCAGTATGAAAAATATTGTCTTTTAAAGACACTGTTATGTTATTTATGGTAACACAAAGAGTAAATGTATAATTTTATCAAAGTAATTAATAAATTGAGGCTGATTTTAATTAAGGATTTATAAAAAACGGTCAACTGTTTGTTGCAAACCTAATTTTCTCTCCATGAAATATTAATCAAACCGATGATTTTTTGGTAGGAACGCGAAACGTAGTATAATTAATTAATTTGCTGAATGTATTTAAGCTTATTACGGAAGGGACGAATTTATTTTGCATGCTTATAAAGCCTGGTATTGTGAAATTGTATGTATAAAAATAAAAAAAACGCCTGTTAAAATATGTGTCATGCCTCGATGCGTCAAATTGCTATGATCATTTTGTGAACATTATGGAATAAGTCTGAGTAAGAAAATACTTTTAACAGATTCCTATTATAATATAAAAAGTAAAGGGTTGAAAGATTTCAATTATTTATGTAACTAAAATGTAAGGAAGATGTACAACCTTGCATAGATTAAGAAACACAAAATTGTTGACGTACGCCTGGTCGCACTTATAAGCAATGTCTAACGATCTCGGTTAATGGTTAAATATTGTAATTATATAGGTGCATGTAATATATCTTCAAAAGGAGTTATAATGAGGTTTATTTCTCAAGCTCTTTAAAATAAAACAACAACCAATACCGGCTCCACGCCACCACAGAAGACTCGTCACTCATCGGGGTGAACAATCACCAACACCTACCATTGATTGCCCCTACATAATGCATAGACAACCCCACACCACCCCCCGTGGCCTCAAATTATCCTATAGACCAATGACCGTGAGCCCTGAAGCTCGAAATACAAATCCGTGAGCAACCGAATATTGGTATGGCCAAGGATCAAGATATGTCGGTCGTGGTATGCATGTCGATAATTTCCAATCGATTTTAATAATTATATGGGTGTCAGGACACGTGGGTGTGTCGCGATTCAACTTGAGGGTTTTTTTTAATAGTAATATGGTAGGTTCTGATTTTCTAGAGATCGTATGCAGTAGTCAGCTTATTTATATGAACCTTTTAGTAGGTCTGCACTAAAAGGAGAAAAGTAGAGGCGGGTTTAATGTACATTTATACTCACAAGCTTGTGATTACGTAGAATGAACAGACACCAGCACAAGTTACTACAATCTGTCAAATTTATTTAATGGATTTTATACTTTATCGCTATAGTTTTAGGTCCAAGGTTGATTGGGAAGCCCGTTGGGGCTGCGGGTTGTTCGCAAGAGATATCGCGGCCTCGACGTGAAGGGCTAAGAAGGAACATGGGTGGTTTTTAGTCAGTAGAAGTCTGACACTCCCTTTCGCTCTGCCCAAGAGCGGGAGGGGGACTTATTTGAAGATTTTCCAACCGCCAAAAAAAAAAGGTGGACCTTACATTGAAATTGTTTATTTTTCCGCATATTCTGCTTATCTTTTCGAAGATATTATGTACTAGCTGCGTGATATGACTGATCTGGATTGTGTCTTAGATTGCCCACTTCCTCTCACAGAGTTCGTCTAGGACCCAGCACCGGGAAAGTTATAATAAAATACTGATTATACTGTTTTATTATTTTAGTTTAAAAACAATATCATTTTAGAAGGAAACTTAGTTAACATTCAAGGAAACATTCTAAAACATATGTAGGTAACATAACATCACGTCAGTTATGTTTAACTCCCACATATCTAAAAGTTGGTATAAAATCTTACGCGTAATCGTATCACTCGTACCTCTAAAAGCGTGTAGAAGATATTCCCCACCATTCAAAAAATCCATAAGCCTCCAAAATTCTGTTAGAAAATTGTATGCGTTTTATCCAATATGCGCATAGCTCACTTTTATCTGAATTCAATCTGGTTTGATCCGGTATTTTCCAGATCTGACCCAGTTTGAACCGAAATGGACTTCAAAGGCCTCTGCCATGAATACAACATTTAGTAGTGAAATTGTTTTTGTTGTTTGAAAAATGTTTCCGATTTTCGTTTCGCCGCAGTGAATGAAAGTGTTATGAATGATGGTTTTTACAGTTTGCTAGCTTTGGCCCGTGGTTTCTTTTATTATTTATTTTCTAAAGAACGTTGCCCCTCACTAGAAATTTCTCCTGTGTCGTGTACGCGTACAAACATTTTAAACTCACATACACAACACCCGAAACAAGGTACATATCTGTATTCTGTAGGCCATACATTTGGTCCGTGCGGGGGTCAAACCCGTGACACGCAGCGCAGCAGACAATCACACAGCCACTGGGCCAACCTTTTCGTCCGAGTAGTAGTCCGAGGCAGAAATAATTGTAGGTACCTACTTGAACTGTACTATAGTATTCTATGGCATACAAATCCCTGGTGAAAGTTAACAAACCGAGATAATTTCGCATTTAGGTACAAATCCACCAAAACTGACTGACTGCCTTATTGGTCGAGTGGTCGCAAGCGCCGCAGCTGAGCATGAGGTCCTGGTTTGATTCCCGGGAAAGGATAGTCTTGTCAGTTCTTGTGTAGCTGGCACTATGTCCTGGCAATCATTATGTAATGCGAATTCCTCTTTTTCCTGTTTATGGTGATAATTTGATGCGAAGTAAAAAACGTTCCTATTTCCTACCTTCCACAAAGTAAAACTCAATTGTTTATTAAGAAACAGTGACATCTATTGTAAGCAGCAAGAACTACATGCACGTAGAGTCTACTGTTCGCGTCGTTCAATACCCACTGTTAATCGGTGCTTCGCTCATCGATTGATTTCCCTTCAATACTTCATTTTGTCGGTAGATGGCGTTACTTGTATCAATGTTGAGAAGCGACTATTACAATTCTCGAACGAGATATCGCGGAGATTGAGATAAAAATGTTTGCCAAGCAGTTTTAATTACCCAATTTAAGTTAATAAAAATATTTAAAAAAGAAACTTTACGGTTTAATATCTAGGAACTTAGATAGGCACCACGAAGAACCTACTTACGCTCGTGATTTGATATTTGTGTTTATCCGTGATTTCTTTATTTTATTCAGTTTAGAAGTAAATGGACAACAAAATATTAATAAAAAGTATGGTGATAAATGGACTGTGTGAAGGATGATATGGCTAGAAAGGAGGTGACTGCTGAGATACTGAGATGACGAGAAATAGAGAAGTATTGCAGAAGAAGACATGTTGCGCCGACCCCACATAAGTTTAAATGATGATGATGAATGGAGAGGGATGGAGAAAAATCAAATAAAAGATTGGATTGTGTGAGGAATGCAAGGAAAACAATAACACTAATGCCTCGTAGATCACTGGGTATGAAAAACAATAAGTAAATGAAATGTATCACTAATCGATAAGAGTCAATAAACCCTTAATAAGTACAAAACCTTTCCTGATCAATTTTGTAATGTTTACGATAACATATAACTTTCGACATCTGAAACCTTTTTAGCGTACAATAACTTAGGCGTTTGAACTAACCTAAACTATCGACCTAGAAACGTTATAAGAAAGACGGCAAGTTTAGGTCTTTCAACTAACTAGACATGTCGATACATTTAGGCTCAAATGGCGTATCCGCCAAAACACGATTTTTCAGGGGAGCCGAAAACAAAAAAACAAAACGGTTTTCTGACGTGACTTTTTTGTGCTTACAGCAATTTCCTTTTATTCGCAACCCAAATTAAAAAAAAATCTAATGTTTAGCGTTCCAAAAATTATGGCTATCCACCACTTTTTTGCGAATATTTAAATACATTTAAGCAATGGAATAGAATAATTTATTTGTCAAACATGCGTTTACATAAACTGATTAATCAGACATGCAAGATTGAATAAATAGATGTTGTGAGCGTCCATGTTTTGGCAATAACGGCGTACAAATTTTGTAGGTATAAAAATTACACTTAATTGCATTTTACATAATAGTCATACTAAATTTCATAACAAATTACCTATAAAGCAAATAAAATAATAATTGATGTCAAGATATTATAGTACTTACATATAAGTATATTAGAGTCAAATATAAATTAAATTATGTCCAGAATATTCATTATTGTCCAGAAAGAGGACGAAAAACTGAGTACGACTGCATTAAAATCGCATTTGCCCAAATTGCGGTTACGCCCTTTGAACCTAGAGGTATCGATGTGTAGAAGACGTAGTAACTACTAGGTCCGTTCAACCTTAGAAGTCGATAAAGTTGACACGGTAATTGTGGAAGTAAATTATTGAAGAAGCCCAATATGATTGTTGGTACATTCACCTCCACGTCCTCCACTACCACTACGAAAAACACCTTTACTTCTATGACAGCAAGACGCAGTCAATGTCCTACCAAGATTACATGTAATCTATCCGTCTAACTGCCGTACTCAGAGATATTTAATAATTACTTAAGCCGTCACTTAGTAAAAAATTTACATACAAAACCGTCACTAAAGTGTCAAAATAATAATAAAAATATAAATAATGTAATCATTAAATATATTATCTCTGAGTACGCCAGTAAGTTAATATTCATAGTTTTCACATATATAGCACACATCATTTCTCTGAAGGCTTAGGCAGGGAAGTACCTAATGGTACCTCCACATTTCCACCAGTTATGTTAAAGTCCCATGTAATAGGGGCGAGCCTAATTCCACAAATCTAGTCTCCGGGGTTGCTACTGAGAACTTCCTGGCAGAAAAACCTTTGGAGGGTGTGAGGAACAGGTTGTAAAGTTCCTCATCCCCCATAGAAAAGGGAGGATCCTCCGACCAGACGGGTGTTTGGCTGGTGGGCTAACTGCCCGACATAAATGTAAGTCGGGATTTTCTATTTAAGCTAATGTCGTGGATAAAGTTGATAGTGCGATGTAGGATTTGCCAAATTAGTTCGCATGTGTTGCGATAGATGTCGCTGTCGCCACAAACCCAACAACACTTTGCCTGTCATATGAATCGAACCTGCGACCTAACGCTCAAGAGAGTCGCATGTGACTACTAGACAAAAATGAGACCGAATTAACCCTATCTTTTTTCTTATCTACCTTCACCTATTATCTAGATAATAACCCTTTCCTAGCAGTCAGGTAAAAATAGATAAGGGTACGAGAAGGGACGAGTAGATCCATATAAATAAGGGTGCTAACTGTGATTAACTGACTGATATTTATAGTTTACTAGCTGATGCCCGCGGCTTTGCCCGCGTGGATGTCGGTCAAATTATATACTAAAACCTTTCTCAAGAACCACTCTATTCATTGGTGAAAACTGCATGAAAATCGGTGCAGTAGTTTTTGAGTTTATCGCGAACAGACAGACAGACGCGGCGGACTTTGTTTTATAATAATTTTGTAGTGATAATTAAATTCTGCTCGCGACTTCGTATGCGTGTACTCATTTACCTACTCCAGGTTATAAACTATCTGTGTACCAATACAGGATAATAAGTACTTTTTGTCAACACCTAGGATACTTTTATCCATAATTTTATCCTGTTCATCAATTTCACCTAACTTCGTTTAGCCGTGTTTGTATGAAATAGTATTAAACGTCCATACATTCTCATAAACTTTCCCGTTTAAGTAAGAAATATCAATATAAACAGAGACATTTCTCCCAAAAATCAAACAAATCTTTGCCACTTATTAAAAACCCGTTGCACAAAAAGGATTCAAAAACTAAAAGTGAGATAACGCAAACCGATAGTGTATTCGATTCGATTTAACCGATTCCAATCCAAACTCGGTTATTCGATTCGCTAAATCGGATTCGCAAACAGCGTACCACGCGTTTTCGAAAAAGGAAGAGATTGGGGTAAAGTGCCCGATTGTGGGCATAAACGAGAGGTCAACGGCCTATTAATACTAATGTAAAACGGTGAATCGGCGACAATAATAGGGTGAAGTCACGAATTATCTGCTTTCATATTTAGTTTGTGGATTTATGTGGGAGATTTTGGTTTGGAAACTCAGGTCTGATAATGGAATTTATGGAGGAACTTCAAAGCTGCAAGTTAGTTGCAGTTATTGGGTTATGTAGGTGAGAAAGTCAGTAAATCCATGTAATTATTAATACTTATTTTTTCAAGCTGGTATACAGCTGCATCCAGTCAGAAAATAAGACGCCTGCCCCAAAATAGTTAGGAAAAGGCTAGGCAGATAATGATGATACAAATTTATAATTCGCAAAACATGGGAAAGAGTTAATTTAATGCTTAAGAGTTTTTCATTATTTAAATCAATTTGGGATACAATCTGTCTTTACAGAAAACCGCAATACATTTTTACATCAACCTAACTGAAATAAAAGGTTTTGATTTGTCTTATTGCAATGTATAGGTATATACATTGCAATAAGACAAATCAAAACCTTGGGAGTTCGAAGTTCAGTAATTGGGATATTTGGCAAATGCTTTCGAACTACTGCAGTCCTATTTATCCGAGACAGTCCAGTTGGTTCAAGTTAATTTGTAGGATTGCCGTCAAAAGAAAGAAATGAGGGAGACTTTAATTAAAACCCTACACTTTGATAAGTTTGCTTCAGTTAAGAATTTTTGGGTAGGTGCTTGATTTTCGATAGGTACTCAAAAAATCTTATTACTTAAAAAATCTTTCCATCCTACAAATCACCCATTAGTTTAAACTCATCCTAGTTTAAACTAATGGGTGATTTGTAGGATGGAAAGATTTTTTAAGTACCTAAATGTTAGTAAAACTTCAAAAATAAACTAAGTATGTATAAGTATTTAGCCCTTTTTTTGGAGGATAGTAAATCATCAAATGACTCCTACCGCTCCGGGCAGACCGGTAGGGAGTGTCAGACTTCTACTGACTAAAAGCCACCCATGTTCCTTATTAGCCCTTTGTGTCGAGGGCACGGTATCTCTTTCGAACAACCTGCAGCCCCGACGGGTTCTAAACTAACCTGGTAATTGCTTTTTCTTATTTCATTAAAAGCTAATAGTATTCGAGAATAGCGGATGCTGTGGTGAAAACATCAGCCAATCAGCCATTTTTATGGTGAAGCAGAATGTACGGAAGGTATTTTTGGCTGGAAATTAAGAATGTATCTATATGGCTACCCATCGCCATTTTATTATTACGAGAAAATTGTTGCTCATTTCTTAGATAACAAAAATGAACATACTTCTGTTATGGCGCGCTACCAAAAGTAACGAGAACATTATAATAATCATAAGTCCAAATAGCCTTTATTTAGTATTCTATTGCTATTTCTGGTACGTGACGTCATAGGTATTATTTTGTTGTACATACACACATTATTTTTACCGACAGATATTGTTACTCGGACTTCGGCTTTTATAGAAGAAGTAGGCAATCATGACTTGCAGTGGCAATATGAAGAGGCTAACAACAGTATTATATTGAAAGAGACTATTACTGTATTTTTTCAGTATTTTAGTTATGTCCCTGCACGTAGAAGAAAGATTCAAATTAAAAGCTTGTAACTTTACTATAATAAACCACCGTCAGATTGATAAAGAGAAGCTGCCTAACTCTCTAAAAGACATATTTGGACAAATATAATATGTTTTGTAATCATTTCTGTCGCAAAGAATTGCAAACCAACAACTGTGCGCTCTACCCCACAAAACTTTCATATAGAACCCGTTAAAATAACCAAAACAGTACAACTATGTAGTCATTTACTGATTGGACTTCCAACAATGGTCGCGGATACCCTTTTTCGGTAATTTACGATTGTTTTCTACATCGCGTGGCAGGAGAAAACGGCTTTTTTAGGAAAATTAGATCGGTAAGTAACGGTTTTGATCAGATATCGGTCTTTGACACCAGGATGAGATCAGACTAACGGCTTTTAATATTTTTTTGTAGATTTCACTGATTTGTCAGATGTGAAGATTTTCCTTAACGCCTGTAATCAGCGACGGTTTGGCAGAAGTGTGGGTATCCAGTTGTAGAACACTCATATTTCGCCAGTTATGTCCCATGTAACAGGGGGCCTATAATTATTCCAAGTTCCGTGACTTGACTAGACTGAGAAATTTCAATATTATTTTGCCCGAACTGGTAATCAAACTCTGAATCTCATGCTCAGCAGTCGTGTTAGCGTCCACTACGCCAACAAACCACCAAAATAATACAAATATTACGTACGGTATACCTATTCAAATAAGAAACTTAAATACCCCATGCCAACCACACAACAAACAAACATACACCAAAACTAGACATAATTATTGTAAGTGAAATTAGTGGTACAGCTCAAAAAGGTACCGTCCCATGTATGGTACCACAAGGTACCAATAAATTGTGTACTCAAATACTACTATGACGTATTTGGGGACGCGAATTGGTGACCAAATGTTAAAGTTTTAACATGTTATGTCATTCCAAGGATGTTGACTTGTTTTTGACGGTTTATGGATTACTTGTTATAGTTTGTAGTGTCTGATATACGTTTCGTTTACCGTTTTGGCCGTATATTCGGTTTCGGCCAAAAAGGGGCTGAATATTCGGCTTGAGCGAAACTAACGTTTTTAAGCCATTATCCTCTAAAAATAAAGATGTTTTTTTAGTTTAAAGTCGCTTTCAGCTTTATTTTTTAAAGCTCTGAAACCAAAATTATGATACATTTTTTTTAGGTTAACTACAAGAATTATTTTATTTAATTAATTCTTCTCTTTTTGATACTTGTATATATGTATATTTTATTATAATTTTTGTTCTGTAAATTGTAGTGCACTTGATGGTATTAGGCTTCACAAAAAAATACTGACTAACTAGGTGGAGTAGGTATTACGCCTCTACCTCTCCTCTTGAGAATACAGTCGTGATGTTCTGATACGATGACAGAAACGAAAGATAAGTAAGTAGTTCTCGAAACATGAAAACTATTTTATCCAAACGAGCGCTACTTCCGAATTGCTCGCAGAAATGTGGGAAAGGGATTATCAATCCCTTATTTGCATTTTCATTACCTGTAGCACTGTAAAAGAGTTAATGTAGAAAAAAAGGTACGTTATGCGATAGGTGCATTTTGAGAAAGGTGAATTTTGAGAATGGTGCATTTTGAGAAAGGTGCGTTTTGAGAATGGTACGTTTTGCGCATGGGGTGCATTTTGCGAAAGGTACATTCTGCGACTGAACGACTCTTGCTTGTAATGGCTGACACAGTATTTCTCAAAACTGCTCAGGGTCTTTTTTAGTGATTGATATCAATGTTTTTATTGTCCACGTGGGCATATAATAACAGACACACATTGTTTTGTGGAATAACATTTCAGTTATCATGAATCGTTCGTCACCGTATCGATTAATGTCGTTATAGACACGCGACATGCGATGGGTGATATAGGTAATGGACGGCAGGGTTGGCGCAGTGGCTGAGCGATTGGACTGCTGCGCTGAGTGTCGCGGGTTCGATCCCCGCACGGAACAAATATTTGTATGACCTATAGATAGTTGTTCCGGGTCTGGGTATTTGTGTATGTGAGTTTAAATGTTTGTGAACGCACCCACGATACAGGAGAAATTCCTAGTGTGGGGCAACGTTTTTTTAAAAAACAAAACAAAAAAAACAATAGAAATGCGCTTTTACGACAATACAGTCTAGATATAACACTTGGTACAAAACAATTTTAGGTATAGTGGTGCCAAGGTTCGGTACTTAACTGTCGTCTGATTTTCAAATGTGGAATTTCTCAGTAGCAGCCACGGAGTCTGAATTTTTGCCCCGTGGATTGCAATATTGCATGTAAATTAAACATAACTGGCGAAATGTGGGTGTATCATTACCGAATGGGTGGTAAAAAACCACCCATGTTCCTTCTTAGCCCTTTTTGTCCGGGGCCGCGGTATCTCTTGCGAACAACCCGCAACCCCGACAGGATCTGCCTTACCCTTAGGCAGTTACAGGAGTGATGATATCTATCATAATTATTATAACGGTGTCTAATCGGTTCCAGTTCAAGACCGTTTAATTTTCACTGCTAAGTTTACTGCAAACCTTGCATTGCCTCTTATAAAGAACTTTCTATTCAGAAGCACTTTAACAGATTTATATATTATCAAAACTGTTTGGTTTCTGAATAGAAAAATTCCACTAGCTATAGCAAAACACAATTCGGGTAAGTCCAGTATCAGATATTCATGAATCACAGCGTTCCCCGCTAAGCAATTAACTGTTCTATGAAAAAACAATGAATGAATCAGAGAAATAATTGTAGCAATAGTTTCCAATGAAACATTCATTTTAAACTCCTTATTAAAGCTATCTTTTTCCAAGAATGGAGAATAAACGGTAGGCATCTATCTTTAGGAGTTCGTTGCCTAATAGTTGAGGAAAAGTAACTGTTTATAAACAGTCACAAATTGCAAACAACAAACTGAAACATGACAAGTTACTTTTCCTCAACTATTAGGCAATAAACTTTTCGAGTGAGTCATATAATTATTTCTTTAATAATATATTTAATTTATTTGTAACTAGCTGATGCCCGCGGCTTCACCCGCGTGGATGTCGGTCAAATTATATACTAAAACCTTCCTCTTGCGTCACTCTATCTATTAAAAAAATCTCTTCAAAATCCGTTGCGTAGTTTTAAAGATTTAAGCATACATAGGGACGGATAGACAGCGACAGTGACTTTGTTTTATACTATGTAGTGATGATGATAGTGATGATGATGATAGTGCGGAAGCTTATCTGTTTATGTTTACTGCTAAGTATGCTGTACACTCATCGGGACATTCCAAGGCAGGGTGAGTGCGAGAGTACGATAAGGAACATATCTAAATTATCCTATTTCCCCTGGGCAAAGGGGCAGAAAACTGTGAGGAATGGGACATCGTCGCCTCCTTCTGCGAAGCAGTGATGCTAGCGAAGGAGGTGGCAGAACGTAAGAGGAAGAGAACCTCTTGTCCCAGCCGCCGCGGGAGGCGCTCCGGGTGTCGGGGGCCACGTGATGGCTTCCGGCCACCGTAGACGCGGGCCTGTGGACGGCGAGTGATGGGCTAGCTCGCCGTGCGTCCGTCTTATGACGTCGACAGGCCGTGTCAACGGCGCGTTCGTGTTCCACGCGCGCCTCAAAGAGATGTCAGCAACATGGAAGGGGCCCGCAAGGGCCGACGCCCGTCGGGGCTGCGGGTTGTTCGCAAGAGATACCGCGGCCTCGACATGAAAGCACTTATTGAACGAAAACATATACAAGGGTCAGCTCCAAAACGTGTTTGAGCTGGGAAACAGAAGTGGCGGAACAAACTCCCCCGCAAAAAAACAGTAGTCTTTTTTTTAAAGAAAATATTTATCTATTATTAACATTTGTATAATTTGTAGATAAGTTAATATTATCTAAACTGAAACTTCTGGGTCTGTATTATATTTACCTAAAGCTGTAAGTTATATTCAATTATGTTCAATTTAGTTCCAGTAAAAATATGTAAGTAAGTAAAAATACTTCTATTCATATTGACATTATTTCATAGAAATTTGTATAAACTTGTAGGTAGGTATTATATACTAATGAATTAGGGGAAGCTTCTCAGTATTATATTGGGTTGACAATCACATCTTCCAACATTGTCATATCAATGTGACTTCTCATTTTTAGCGTACTCTGTAGAATCCTTTGTAATATCAATGTCAATTTATTAGCAGTATTGAATCACGTGGGTAGAGGTTTGACATACGATAGTAAATTGGAAGCTCTTCTTCTTCTCGAATCGATGACTTAGATTATGTCCAACCAGTACATGGAAACCTGGACAGCTCTGTCGTTTGCTTCATTAAAGTCCAAACTCATTGGCTGTTAAAAATGCTAAAGCATTTAGTCAATCACTCGAGACCTGCTTGATATGGATCTGTGTTACAATAATTGTTCAAAAATTAAATTACAATCACCTTGCTACATATTGGTATATATATATATATACCTATAGACCTGTATTTATTGGGGAGAAATAAATGACTGGCCAATAAAAAACGTGTTCTAATCTTTGACAATGATCACAATGTGTACTGTATCCCTATATGGACATACACACTAATATCAAACCAGTTATTCACTTTTATATCGGATCGACTAATATCCGACTATGTCAAGGCAAATAGCCATACACAACAACCCAACTTAGCCTACTATACTACAATCGAAAGTACCTATCCAGTTCCCCATATAAAAACGGCACAACTAAAGGAAGTTCGATCCAAAAGCGACATGTAAACATCTCCAAACATACTCGATAAGGGAAGTACTTTTAATTTCGCACTCCATGTGACTCAGTTCCTCACAGACAATATGTGAGAAAAGACCAGACGTACTCAAGAGACACCACGTGCATTTCCATACTAGTAACGGCCCATAATTTTGGATCCAATCCATAACCAAGGGAACGGAGTCGCTGACTTACTCCAGTTACTGTCTAACGACTAGTGATGGGCGATGAGTGTGATTCGAGTGCGTGTGTGCGAAAATTTTGATCGAAGAACAACCTGAGTGGAGATCGAAGCAGAATGCAGTCGATCGATCAGTTGATCAGTTAATCAAATTAGTGAATTGAGTTGCACCTATACTGAGCTTCTTCAATATTCAGTTCAATCACTTTAATCTAATATTTCACAGTAGAACCGATAATCACTTCATCATCCCATCCTTGTTTGCGTTTAAATCGGTTAATTAGGAAAAATAACTTAAGTTGAGTTGTTTAAAAAAAGTTCGAAAATGAACGACGATCTAGTAGGTTAATCTATCAACCAATTACATTAGAATCTAATGTGTAATGTAATATTATATAATGTAATTTTCAGATATGAGAAAAGTATTCATCTAATGATTAGATGAATAACTTCACTCATCTCTGTACGCCGGAGATCGTCTTCCATTATCGTTTACTCCGAATTCAAATACACCAGATTGTATCTTTATATAACTCCATGATTTATAAGTCCAAAACCTTTCGTGCGAAATTCGCACACCGACACTACGAAATAACAAAACAATCGAAAAAAATCGAACACTTGCCCAACCCTAGCGCAGCATATTTAGCCATCCATCTCGAAAAGGCAGGGACCTAAAGTGATCGCGAAAGATGCTCTTTTTAGCGCTGTGGGTTTCCTTTTGGTCTGCGGTCTCCAATGGAAGGTCTGTTACGTAATATTATTATGAATGAACTGAACTCGGGTTCAAACAACACGTTTTTTTTGTCTTGTCTTTGGATTTTTATGGCTGGCGCTAAGTGTGGTGTATTTGGGCCTGTCCAAATGTCCCTATGAGACAGTTTGTTTGTTTTGGGGACTCGTTAAGTGGTTGTGGTGCTGGAAATAGAGCACGTGTTTGGCTTCTTTCTGGAGAGGTAAGTGAATACATTTCAGCAGACTGCAACATTTTATAGCTGTAGAAATGATATTCATCTATGAAGAGCGAACCTTCTAATTTTATATACGGCAGATGTTTGAAGTAATATTTAAAAAACAACTGAATCTTTCTTGAAAATTATATTGAGCTTATTGGCCAAAACTGAAGTTTTAACCGTAGCTTTTTATTTGTATTGAAGTGAACAAGGTCCTTGAGAAATAAACATTGGTTCACACTTTACGATTGATTATTTCAGTTTGTTGTTAAAGACACTTCACACTACGGTGTTGACAATATTCAATATCAAATTGATTTGCGCTTTTGAAGCGTTATAGTGAACTTTGGTCAAATTGTAAACTCAAATAAAGAAAAACAAAGAAAAGGTGGATGGAGTGTGTGAAGAATGGCATGAAGGAAGAAGGAATAATTGATACGGTGACGACTGACAGGGCAGAATAATTGATACCGTGACGACTGACAGGGCAGAATGGAAGAAAAGAACGTGTTGCGCCGACCACAAATTACATGGGATAAGGGCAGGAAGATGATGAAACAATTTTAATAAATACTATGCCGAAAGTAGGTATATATTTTGGGACACTGACGTAAAAGTAGTACGTACTGGTTAATGAGGATTATTTTCCAAATCATTGACCCCCAGTGGAGTGATGAATGACCGGTAATTGTGGCGACGTTTGGGGGGGCCTATGTCCAGTAGTGGACGACTTTCGACTGAAATGATGATGATGATATTGCAAGACTCACACCACAACATAACTTCTGCATTATTCTTATGACCTTTTTATACACTTTTTAATGTAACACGACGGGAACAACAAGAAGAAAAATACAAGAATACAAGAATTTAAAGAAAATTACCTAAAGTTCACAATCACCCCTCCCGCTCTTGGGCAGAGCGTCGAGGCAGCGGTATGTCTTGCGAACAGCCCCGACGGGCGTCGGCCCTTGCTTCCATGTTGCTGACATCTCTTTAAGGCGCGCGTGGAACACGAACGCGCCGTCGACACGGCCTGTCGTCGTCATAAGACGGACGGACGGCGGGCTAGCACCTAAAGTTCACCCTGGGATGTTGCCATATCAAATGAATAAAATTTTACGCTTTCACCCTATCACATAATTGGCGAAATGTGGATGCAGGTACACCTCTGCCTAACCCTTGGGAATTATAGGCGTGATGTTATTTGTACGCTTTATTAAATTTGCCTGACGTGTGGTTGGTTTGCAATGCTATAGGTTAGGCCTAATGATGTTGGTTGCCGACGGTAGGTTACATACCTACTCGTTTCGTTTTACATAAACATTTATACATACAGTATGTTAGGTACAACGCGGGACATATTGAGGGAAGGTATTCAGTAACTATTCGATTTTCGTCCCAAATAATTTGTAAAAAACTTTAACCTTAATTTGTGACGTAATTGTGGCCATGCCCACACTCTCCAGATCTCACTTAATTAGATTTAAAATATGAAGGGAAAATACATTATACCTAAAAGTCCGCGCAAGTAAATTGACCCGCGCACATTTTCTGTGATAAGTGCAAGGGTTGCGATACTTATCCGAAATGTTTGGTATGGTTCTGTCTGTTATTTATCGGTGTTTATTTTTTGGTCATATTTTTATTAATATTTATTTATTGAATGTCTAAAAAAAATTATTCTATTACAATTTTTGTTTTAGCCACACATCGAAAGCCTCTCAGGGCTTATCTGTGTGCTGGCGAGCCGTTCGTTTAAACTTTAATAAAATTTAACTTACTCATACTAAATAATCTATATCAATAATAAATAAATACATTATAAAACTTACTTTTGATGATGGTGACATTCACAGGTAGTATTAGTATCATGTAAGCATGCCACACATTACTGGTTTCAATATGAACCTCGTTTTAACATACTATATTTTACTACGTATGTAAGGCAAGTAAGTACCTAAGTAAATTACGAGTACAGCTAGTATTTAATTGTGTTGTCCTATTTAGTGAAAACCCAGTCACATCATCAATTTCTCTATTAATTTTTGTGATTAAGGAATTATTCACTTTAGTCATCGGAATCTTTCATGATAGAATGTCACTACCGATTATTTAAAATCTTTATTTATAAACAAATCAACGTTGATTTTTCTCATTTTTTTTATTATTTTTGTACCATGGATCTAATACTTTGATTCATAGAAAGTGAAATTATGAATACAACATAGGTAAAAATGATCATCATCATCTTCCAGCTCTTGTCCCATGTTACTTGGGGTCGGGACCACTCGGGAACCCGCAGCCCCGACGGGGTCATTCTCCTTGCCCTTATCCCAATATATTCGGGGTCGGCGCAGCATGTCTTCTTCTTCCAAACTTCACTGTTTCTCATCATCTCAGGAGACACCTCCTTTCTTGCTATGTCATTCTTAACACAGTCCATCCATCGTTTAAATTCTTTGTTCTTCCTCTACTCTTATACGGTTATATATGAATGTGGATCATTCATACTCAAAAACTTCCTCTTTCATATGCAAAAACTTAGAAATAATAATATGAATATTGAATACATTAAAGTCTCGTCTGTTGACTTTTCTCAAATTACTTAGAAAAAGAAATGTCTAAGAAGTTTCAGCGAAACAGTAAATATGTAAATGATTCTCTGTGAATGGATAATGTTTCTTTAACTGGGAAATAAAGTTCATAGTTCTCGTTGGAGAGAAGTTTACATTGTGAACGAATGAGTTGGTAAAATATGTTAATTGTTCGTTCACCATTTTCTTTATTTACCTTATTGGTGCTTCATAAAGTTTTCCTAGGGAAGAATTCTAATAACAATAGAAATTAATGTATATTAAAACATTCTAAGTAAGTGTCTGACACTATCTGACATCCAGTCTTACCAAGAGTATCGTATTACCTAGTATTAACTTTGTTGTGGAGGTCAGATAGGCAGTCGCTCCATGTAAAATACTGGTATTCAGCTGCATCCGGTTAGACTGGAAGCCGACCCTAACATAGTTAGGAAAAGGCTAGGCAGATGATGAGTGTCTGACAATATCGTGCGGTTTTCCGATCTAACCGAATAATGTGACGGGTCTATCTATTTTTTTTTTTTAGCGTGTTAAAAATCATCAAATAACCCTCCCGCTCTTGGGCAGAGCGATAGGGAGTGTCAGACTTTTACTGACTAAAAACCACCCATGTTCCTTCTTAGCCCTTGCGCCGAGGCCGCGGTATCTCTTTCGGACAACCCGCAGCCCCGACGGGTCTATCTGACCTCTACAACTGTATTACCTAGTTCAGTTCTAGGTAATTCAATGTCCCTTGGTACGACTGACAAAGATTTGCAAATGACAGCCGGGATCGTAAGCTTAACATACTTTCCGAGGCGCGAAGGAAACTTGGTATTGTAATGGGTAGTCACCCATCCAACGACTGACCTTGGTAAGCGCGGTATATGGTGGCTGTTATTATTTTTGATGAAGCATGGGAATGTCCCATCATGATAAAAAATACATCATCCTTATCGCTGATAGCCATCAATTAAAAATTTTTTTTTTACTTTTTAGTGGTTCACATGTGCTTACCACTTTACAGCGTACCGGCGTGATGTTATGTTATGAACTGGTGTAAAAATTAGGCAGACATGGGATTTCAGCAATCCCAGTCCATGCGCATGTGTGTGTGTGGTGTGTGTGGCATTCCTGGACTGAGGAGTTCCGTTGCCTATCTCCGTAGTTCTTCATCAGATCTTCACCAAATTGAAATGGGACTACTCTGAGAAAGTACTCTTCCAAAAACTAATCAAATCGCTTCAAGTGACCCTATAAAATTTGAAGAGTTCTCTCTATTTCTCCAGGATCTCATCTCATCAAACTTGAACTAAAAAATAATAATCCAAATTGGTCCAGCCATTTTCCAGTAATCGGGGGAGCATACATAAAAAAAAAGATCCGACGAATTGAGAACCTTCTCCATTTTAAAGTCGGTTAAAAACAGGTTCTCCAGCTTAGAAAAGCTTCACTTAACAAACCATTAATCAACAATGAAAGAGCCTACTTAAAAACCAATCACAACCATATAGTACTTTCATACCAAATAACAAAATAATAAATTTTCAATGTCAATCATATATTCATGGGGCCACGTATTGCCACGTGATTGGCACTGTAATGGCACTTAAATTTCAATATCCGGTGCCACAGGAAGGTAGTTGACAGTTACTTTCGCGCCAATTGCATAACAATATCGCCATCTTGATTTGAGCACGCGCTGTCAAGGGTCCGTTCTAACTGGGCGTTTCTTGATTGGGTAATGATTTTGAAAAACAAACATCGAACAATAAAACTATTATGAAAGTCAAAAGATACTATGGAGAGCCCGGAAAACACTTTACACCATTTTCAACACTTCCTAGGTTTGATGTCTTTGTGAGTCTGTACTAAGGTAATACTCAACGGTCTAGTTCTACCATACAAAGATCTATGGGATTAATACAAGATGGTTGTCGAACTAAATAACATCGTCAGTAAAACCAAGTTACAGGTAATTAAAGATGCAATCATTTGACTTCGATTTTGCTGGACATACTTAAAGCTTTATGGGTCCAAAGAAATAAAATACTAAATCAAACAGATATTCTAAATTTGAGTACCTAGAGTAAACTAACTATATTAAATAAACTAACAACACCATAAAAGAACATCAAAACACTCCTCCTCAACGCTGTCAGCTGTGCCCAAGAGAACATTGCAACGTTGTATGGCAACACATCCAGTCTCTTCCAATTCTGAATAAACCTATCCCCAACACCCAAACAACCAACCAAGACGCAACCGTACGCGTGCATCCAACGGTTCACATCCGGCGGACGCAGGCGACGAAAGTAAAGTAAGCTGATCGCCCCTTTCGCCATACGGGGAGGCACGGGCCGTGTGCGGTGCCTGCTAATCGGACGGGCAGCTGGTCGGATGTTGTCGAGAGGACCAGCAGACAATGTGGCGGTATGACACAGATACTGTGCCAAGAGGAAATAGCAAGGAGGTTCTAAGATATTCAGGTAAGATGATGTTTTGAAACGTTAATTCGTGTGATGAGAATGTTTTTGTTGAATGTTTTGTTGTAAATAATTATAATAATTATATTTGTAATTTGGCGGCTGTCACCACCGGCTTGTACCTACGTAAAATTTGGCATAACATTTATATAGGGTGTAAATGTAACCTTAACGCAAACGAAAGGCACTTGTTCTTCCCACCACTGCGATATTTTTTTTTGTTCTAGACCATACCTGGGAACCTCCTACTCACAGAAATATCAAAGTCAAAGTCAAAGTTCCAAATTTTTCACAGCTGTTTTTGTAAATATTAGTTTTTCAGTTTATAACTTTACTTAAATTACCTCCATGACCCGTTTACTACTCAAAACATCCACTAGCACAATGTTTTAAGAGTGCTACATTGAGTTTTACCGTAAAATGTGATTTTTGACCCAAAAAAAAAAGTCGTTTCCCAGCAAAATTTTTTGCGTAGGGGTACTTAGTTTGATGTACAGAATGCTTGGTTGACGGCTGTGTGATGGGTTGATTTACACCCTGTATACAGATAGAATATAATAAGCTAATATATATTATAATACATACAAAACAGTCTACAACACGAGAAACCTTATAATAATCACTGTGACGATTTTAAAAAGTACTTCCGAACTGCTCTTTTGAAAGGCATTTCAAAAGAGCAGCCATTTTTCTCATTTTCATTTTTTATCTACTTCCTCTCTCAACCGTCACACTATCATTTGCTCCTTTTTCTTTCACATTATTCCTCACACAATTCAACCATCATTTCCTTAGTGTTCTCTCCCTCTCTATTCATCAACATGAATATTTGTCACTCTTTTAGTCCCATGAAATTTATTCATGTCCAATTTATGCTGTCCTAGGTCATCGATGGACATGGATAAGACCGTTGCAAACAACAATTTAAAGTTAAAAACAATTACTGAGTATTAATTACCGTATAAGTTCTTTTCACTTTCCAATTAAACCAACTTTTACTTTGACATCTGACTTCAAAGAAACTGTCGGCCGTTGTGTTAACCGCTGTCTACTCCCCAAAGGCAAACCACCTTGAAGATGTGTTAAATTGCCATTTTACGTAAACAAAAAGCTGATTTCACGGTGTATTTTTAATGGAATAAAATGTAGTAATTGCATTGTTTTAGAATAACCTACACACAAACCCCTGTAATAATGAGTTCTGTAAACTACTTTAAGTTAACAGAACGAATTATTCATTATTTTCAAGGAGCAGGCCCATTTAATTAAACCATCACACACTGTGACAATTTACTAAGAAAACAATTCAGCTGGAACCGTTTTCTTTAATTCATATAATCATCAAAATACTTCAATTCAAATTTCTCTGACTTTCAACGAATGCCGAACCGATTACTATCATACACTTAAACATTAAAAATAAACGTAAAGCATGCTTCATTAGAGTTCACGATAACATCGATACAGCATGCAAGAATGCCGAGTTTTTGTGCCAGTATTCAAGCTAGGATATTTCTCTTAGTACATAAGATAAATATTTACTGAGTGGACAAATCGTGGGGATGGTACAAAAATAGGGCAGGTGATACCATGTCTCCACCCCTTTTAAACCAACTGGTTTTGCAAGTATTCAAGAAGCAACTATAATAAAATATGCTAATGATGCACTTTTAAACGCTGACAATTTTTCAAATGATAATTAATAATATGCTGTTTCGTCTAACAACTTGTGTGAGTGCTGAAATTAATTCAAAGAATTTGTAATGTCTAATTAACCTAGCCTCAAATGGACTTGTAAAGCTCTACATGCAAATTATCTGAAATTAACTAAACTAAGAACTAAATCTACCACATGTAGGTAAGTACAAAATGCATCAGAGGAGCATCGACCTTAAAACCTCAAACAAATTCATCAATAATCTTGTAACGTGCTGAAACCCGAAATCTTCACCAATCTTTAAAAATAACCAATTAGCGTTACCTCCTATCTGCATAACTCGTAAGTCAGAAACCGCAACAAGTGCGCGTCGCTAGAAGCAAACAGAATCAAAATTCGATGCACACTCCCCACAACACATGGTTTTTTCGCCGAGCCACGTGGAATCTCCCGTAAATTCCAGTGAGCGCATTAAAATTGTATAGGATCTGAGTTTTTGTCCAGTATCGTATGTGACGCTGCACTCGGAGTACATAATTGTAATTAACATAAGATTTCCCGTAATAACCGCGCTGTGCGCGCGCGACTCTAAAATGGCTGCGTCCGCTTTTTGTGCCATGCGCGTACGCTGAATATCATAAGCTACGTGCGTGGCCAGGCGCACACGGGGGCATTTTTCGTTGAATTGTTTTGGTCTTGGGTTTTGTTCAGTAACTGAGATTTGTGAAAATTGTTTTGAGGTCTGTTTTGTTTAGTAATTAAAACTCGTATAAAACTGGGTAAACATAGGTAGCTAATACTTCTATTTAATATTATATGAAATTTAAATATTTTAGAAAGATTTCTCACTGTTAAATACAGGTTTTAATATGATTCAAGCTCTTTAAGTTTGACTAGTCATTGAATTCGACATCAAAATCGTAACAATTTAAAAGGAATTTTCAGTATTTTTCCAAACATCATCCCGTGTGTGGCGTTCGTAATCGACGGGAGACAGCGCTACGCCCTCTATACCTGCTACTCACTGCTACTTATCGACAATTGATAACCTCCCTTTACACTCACGATACGACTTCTCGAGTAATTAGAAACAAACAACAATTAACTGTAATTATTGCTGAGAATTCGTCCAACGCTCCTTTCTGAAAATAATATGAGGCATTTGTTACTCGAAATTAACGTATTTAAATGTCACATATTTACCTAAATCACTACAAAACTTTCAAATTATATCCGATCCGTTTAAATTACATCTCCTCTAAGTCAAATCCACCATCGTTCTGTCATCGCGTCCCTTTTTGACAGCTCAAAGTATCAACTCCGCCTACGACACGTCTCCAATCCGACATCATCCCGTGTGTACTAAAAGCCGGGATCCCTACAACCCGATCCTTCGTCTCGCCGCGTACGATGCGTGTGTGCCGCGCTCAGTTTTTGTCCCCACTCGTAACACGATCGTCCCATCTCATAATTTTAGACTTTTTTACCCCCAGTCCTGTACTGGCCTTATTAAGGAAGGTGCTCTATTACGTTCGATGGCCGCTGGTGATTGACAGTTGCTATTGTCATTGGACAATAGCAATTATGCTTTACGAATAGTAATTGACTTTGTAATTTTAGGATTCGCAAATCTAATTAAGCTATAAAAATTACTTGATGAGACTAAATTAAAATACATTTTGTTCTGTTATTTTACAAGCATGAAAGACAAAATCCCCATGCAATCCAGCTACTGAAATAAAATATGTACAAAAATAAACACTGCTCTCAAACATTTCAAAGAAGTTATTCCTCATTATAACTACGTAATAAAGCCCTGTCTAACTGCGGTACTCAGATATTTAATGATTACTTAAGCCGCCACTTAGTAAAGATTTGACATACTTTTGTATGACAAAAATGTCAAAACCTTTACTAAGTGATGGCCTAAGGCCTAAGTAATCATTAAAGCTCTCTGAGTGCGGCAGTTAGCCAGTAATAAAAATCGGTACACGTAATACGGACACTGGATAGATAGCATTTAAACGTAGCATTAGTTAGCGGTACTGGCGTCATAACTGCGGAGTGCACACCGTCTCGTCAACATACTACAAATAACTATCCTGGACTCATGTGCACTCATGTTTATAGCGTGTTGTTTCATCTGAAACGTACGCACACTTATCTTAGCGATACCGTAAGATACGGGCACAAGTTTATGGATAAATACACTTGGAACCTTAAATTATCAATGTTTAAAAGTAGCTCATCGGTACACAGGATCAAGCTACTGGCCTCCAAAAAGAACTTTATAAACATGCACGCCGTGTCAAGAAGTACCGCTTTCTGAATCAGGCCCCTGATCTAATACCCAACGGGAGCCTTCACAGGTGTTGGTCGAGGCTCTTGACTCGCGATTCCCGCGATTCGAGATTCCCGGGTCGGATGAAGTGTTATTTATTTATTTTACTATTTATGTACACACAGTAGATAGCACAGGAAAATATTATAATACAACATGTGAGTACAAAGGTACTGCTTATTTCTAAAGAAATTTTTGCCAGCAGACCTGCAAAAGGATCATTAGATTTTTCCATCAGAAATTTCAATAGCAGTCACGAAGACTGGATTTGCACCCATTTTAATTGCAATAGGCTGCCTGCTGCCACCCATTACACACGACTTATTCTTTTTTTTTTTGAGGGTTGGAAATCATCAAATGACTCCGCCCGCTCTGCCCAGAGCGGTAGGGAGTGTCCAACTTTTACTGACTAAAAACCATCCCTATTCCTTCTTAGCCCTTCGTGTTAAGCGGTATCTCTTTCGAACAACCTGCAGCCCCAACGGGGGGACTTGAATTTAACTGGCGATATGTGGGTCATTGTGGGTGTACTATTAGCTACACCTCTGCCTAACCCTTCGGGGATTACAGGCATGATGAAATGTTATAATATCTAGCTAGTTCAATTTCGTATATAATTTGCTTGTATCTGAATTTTAGCATGTTATTTGTATGTGTCATTCACCGACAGTTTCAAGATGCAGCAAGAAGTCTAAAAACATGTGAGGCATTGTTTTTCCCTACATAGATAATACCATCACGTACACATTTCTGTAACTAAGTATCCTCATAAGTGGTAATACCTAATTACGAATTATCGTAATCCATTGAAACATATTCTCAGAATAATTCTTAACTACTAATATTTCAGTACTTATTATAAATTAATATTGCCTTATTATTTTGTTATAGTAATTAAAGATGCGTTTACGTATTTTCCTGAAATATTTCATCATCTTCCTGCTCTTGTCTATTGTACTTCAGGGTAACGCAAGTTATGGTAAACATAATCAAGTTATGAATAAGCATCATCTTTATCATCAGCCTATTAATGTTCACTGCTGGGACACATGCCTCCCCTGACCTCTCTCTGAATGGAATGGGCTATAATCCACCACGCGGGCCCAGTGCGGATTGGTAAATGTCACAAGTCTTCGAATTTTTGGTTCTAGGACATGATGATTTCCTCCATCGTTTTGAGAGCAGCGGTGATGAAATAAATTACACAAAGTAATGCGCCTGCCTGGGTTCGAACACATAACTTACTGTTCGTAAATCGGGGCCGCCGCCACTGGGCCACCGCTGCTTTAGTAAGCATGGATTTGATAATATTTTTTTTATAATTATTAATAGCAATTTGTGTCTCACTATCTTCTCTTAGTTCTATGCAGATAACATTAACAAAATAATTATCTTGATAATTTAAAATCACATGCGTTTCATCCTAAAACTACTACAAATTAAATCATAAAATTCCAAATTCAAAACCATACGCGAGCCAAAATAGCTGACACAAAAACCGGGGCATGTCGCATAATTAAAGTTTACTTTGTGCTCAAAAGCCGGGTGTGTGCGGCAAAGGCACTCATTTTTCAGCCTCTGAAAAAAAATTGCATAGTTGCGGAATTATAATTAAGGTTTTATGTCGCGGTGTTAAAGTGTCAGGTGTTGCTTCCGTATTAAAAAAAAAGTGGTTTTTGGTTGTTATTAAATTAAAGGATTTATTACTGGTATTTTTTCGGCGTGCTGTTCGGTAGGTAGGTACTCATTATTTTTAGGAATGTGTGTCCTTTCGATCTTTTCTTGAATTAGATAACCGACAAAGAAAGTAAAAATTGATACAAAGTGACCTGACAAACAGGGCCTTATCTAGTGACAATAATTAAGAAAGAAAGAAAAAATGTTTATTTGTCGTAAATACATGACGACATATAAAAAACTGTTATTTTATCTATTAATTAGCAGACTGGTTATCTTTCAGATCAAAGAACAACCATTTTTAATATCCTAACAGCTGATTGCACAGACAGAATTGGTTAAAAAAACCGTTGACAGTATTAAAACTTTTTCCTCCATGCTTCGGAAAGCATGTTATGCCGTTGATCGCGGTTCTCATTTGTAGATTTTTTTTTTTACTTTGACTTTGAGTCGTTACCGCCTCAAAGTAAAAAAAAAATAGTCGGTGAACCGAAAGTCTGACAACCAGCCTAACCAAGGTGTATCGTATTACCCAGTACTAACTGGGTTGTGGAGGTCAGATAGGCAGTCGCTCCATCTAAAATTCTGATATTTAGCTGCATCCGGTTAGACTGGAAGCCGATCCAAGCGTAGTTGTAAAAAGGCAGTTATAAAACTTCCAGTCTAAAACTTAATTCTTCGTTCTTTTAATCACATATTAATCAAAGTTTTGTCACTTTATAACTAAACTTCAACATAGTGTAGTTACCAAAATCTAAGTAAAAATCCCGGGAAATTTAACAAAAAAAAAATCATCTGCAAATGTCATACAAGTCAATAGCTGCGCATATTGTTCATCAAGGCCAAACTAAATTCTTCTACACTTCATGAAAATCCCAACATAAAAAAACACCTTTAAGTATTCTTTGTTCTTCTCTCACACACATTCCCAGCCACACACACACACATACAGAGTGACAAACAATGATATTTCCACGTGAAAACCGTCCTTCAGGCGACGTTGCGCGTGAGTTGAACACCGATGGGCAGCCATATTGAGACCGGACGGACGATTTAGGCGGGCGCGTGCGCAGACATAACGATTGGTTGTTGTTGTGACCATTCTTTTTAAAATTTACGGTATTTTTGCTTTTGTGGAATAAAGAGAATCGCAGTAGTTGCGTCCATTAATTATTATATCAAAAACTTGGAATGGGAATATTTCGAGCGATACGTACATACCGAAATAATAAAATAGTATTAATTAGGATGAGTAAGTTAAGAATGATATGGTACGAAAGAAGGGTGTCTCATGTGATGACGAGTAACAGAAAAGGATGGAAGAAAAAGACATGCTGACCGACACAAGAGAACGATGATGAGTAAAGTATTATTGCTTTTATTTATTGTTGAACAGTAGTTTTGTTTTGGGTTTTAGTGCCTTATTTTCGAATCAATATATTGGTCCTCTTCAGGGAAGAAATGAAATTTGGAGGCACTACCACTACTGGGATAATTTTGAAACGAATTAAGTGATGCTAATTGACCAGCAAATTTTTAATGGTTGACATTTTTAGCACTAATAGATTTTCATTCATCGTTAGATTTGCATGAAAATCTATTAATTCCATAGACAATGCAAATACAACAGTCGTTTGTTTTCTAGTATGGTCACCCCAACCAAAAATGACGTGCGATTCCCAATTACGGGTTACATTTATTAGTATAATGAGCATTAGCAAAATATTCATGCGCTGGCAACATTGAATCTTTAATATAACGAGTTTTTTGTCTGTTGTTACGAGGAAAATTTTACGTTATATTATGTGCCGGTATGTACTTATACAGGAAGTTGTTCAATGAGGTTTTTCGGACGGTTTCCGGTTTAGGAAAATCATTTCCTTCTTTTCATAAAAGATAAATGTTTTACGTGATATGATGAATTGCTGATAGCCTACGATAAATATAAGCAGACACTGTGTGTGGTGGATAGTTTTTTTTTATCTAGATGAAGTATCTGAGCAGAAAATCTTCAATGTTGTGGTTAGACTTCAGGGCCAATTCAATCAAAATACACAAAGCAAATAATACAGAAAATTACTTGACAAAAGTGTGTTAAAGTATGTCGGTTTCTTAAATGGGATCACAGTTTTCCATGACATTTCTTCTAATAGACTCGCCGTAGATTTTTAAACCTTTATGCATTCATTATGTTTTTTTTACAACTGAAAATTTATTTACAATATTTACAGACTACAATTTACGGGACTAAAATTGTAATAAAATATATACAAATATCAAAAAGAGAAGGATTACAGGGCGTCAAAAAATTCGTCGACATTGCTGTCAACAGGAAAAGTGCCCAGAAGGCTAGCAGCAGTCCAGCATAATTCATACTTTTAAGAAAATCTGATTGACTCAGGTCAATATTTCAATAAAAAACATCTATTTACAAGGTCCATAGAAACTATATTCGCCTATTTCTATAGGGCCTCGCGTAATTGTGTTAGTGGGTGACAAACAAAATCGTAAAGATACGATATTACGCTTTACGTCCACCGTGCGATCAAGTTCGGCTGTAAATCTAGTTATTTACTTGGTGGGACTGTCATATTATATGTGATGATGGTTCTGTATTAACATATGGCAATTGGTAGATAGATTTAGTACTTAGAATAAGACCTACAATTCTGATCATAATTGAGAATGATTTGAACTTCGCTCAAAACTCAAAGCTCACACACAATTTTGAAGAGAATGTCTTGGAGGGTTTGTGGTTGGAAGCGCGACTGCTGAGCAAAGTCCTCGGTTCGATTCCAGGATCGGGCAAAGTTTTATTGGGTTTTAACATCAGAATTTTTTTTAGTATTTACCACGAAATCTGGATTTGTGCCGGGGGATGCCAATAGGCTCGCCCGCTAATACTTTGGATTTAAACATAACTGCCGAAATGTGGCTGTACTATTACACACCTGCTTACCCCTTCGGACATTACAGGCGTAATGCTATAAAGGGTTACCAGTGTGACCAGAGACAAAACTAACATCATTAATAACCCAACACCAATACTTCTATGGAAAATTAAAAAGCATACTGGAAAACACTTTCAACTTATACTACAGCATTGTATAAAGTTATTCATCATCTGCCAAGCCTTTTCCCAACTATGTTGGGGTCGGCTTCCAGTCTAACCGGATGCAGCTGAATACCAGTATTTTACATGGAGCGACTACCTATCTGACCTCCACAACCCAGTTAATACTAGGTAATACGATACCCTTTGGTAAGACTGGTTGTCAGACTTTCAAGCCACTGACTACCTGTAACGACTGCCAAAGATCTATATATGGCAGCCGGGACCAACAGCTTAACGTGCTTTTCCGAGGCACGGAGGAAGCTCGGTATGTCGGGCGGTCACCCATCCACAGACCGACCTAAGCAAGCACAGCTTTACCTAAAGATCGACCCGAGTGGCAGTTCTTATTAAGCCACGAGCTCCTCCTGTATAAAGTTATTAAAAATAGAAAAAAAAGAAATCACCATATGAAGCGCATAGGTTTATAATCATTTTCCGTAAACAAAGACTTGTAGAAGCTATTCAAGATGGCCGTGTACAGGAAAAATATTTTAATTTCAACAAACCTTGTTTTCTTGAAGCCGATATCCTTGCGGTACATGTCTTGGCAATGTGTGATTCTTGATTTTTCTTTGTTTATAATAATTGCCTAGAAGTTTATTTTATAACTAGCTGTTGCGCGCCGTCTCCATCCGCGTAAAATAATTATAAAATATTACTTTCCTATTTGTTTCCTTTTGTTTTTTTTTGCACAGAATCCTAATCAATTTTCCGAAATAATATTAGTCTAAATTACTCCTTATGAAATCAGATATAAACTCCTAATATAGCAGCAGACAAACGGTCTTGGAGGTTAACAGGAACAGATAGACAAAAATAATAAAATTGAGAGATTGGTCGGAGAAAACCGAACGGAGAGAAGAGTGAAAGGTTATGAGGAAGGGCTCTACCCAGCAATGGGACAATATAAGCTAATAAAAAGAAAACTATTGAATATAAGGAAAATAAGGACATCATTAGGAACTGGAATCAAAATATGAAGTGGGCATATTTTAAGAACTTTCGTCGGGATTTGCATTTACTTATAATGTTGCGTTCTCACTAAAAGCTTGTAGAATTTACGGATAACAATAACATTCTCAACACATCACAGAACTAAAGCTTTGCTGTTCAAATGTCTTCTTGTCTGTTACCTAGCTTTCTAGCAGGGATGCTATGGATATGTAGTTTCGGATCTGGATAGTGGAAACGGATATAGGTTTCGGATGCGGTTACGGATACGAAATTATTTCGGATTACCCGCTAGTTTCGGATATTTTCGGTTACGGATATTAGAATCTTACAATACAATCTGACAGCTGAAAGTGACGGCTCGGCTGGGTAAAACAAACACAGCGTTACCAACTCTTAAAAACATGAATGCCTAAAACTTAAATCCCCTAAAATCCCGTCAATTATTTGAAAACACCCGTAAAAAATATTTTGTAAAAGTAATGAATAATAACATAGACTCCGCCTATGTCCGAAACTTTTGAATCGGTTACGGTTACGGATATTTTCTTAGTTCGGATATCCGATAGTTTCAGTTACGGTTACGGAGTTCCATAACATCCCTGGTTTATATCTAAACTTACAAGGCAATGTGTAATTATGTTTGTCGGACTACCAACTTGTCAAAACTTTACGATTTGCATCTACTGTTCTGTTATGTTGGTACACAAATTCGGACGCTGTAGTCGCTCTAGTCGGGATGTGATTGGTTTCAACTGAGATGAATATGCATTAGTTTAGTTTTGAACTGTTCTCGGTATCTGCGAGAACTGAAATTTTCGTTTTGGCGAGATTAGTACTTTCATGCTTTGTAATATTGAGAGCTTTTTAATGTATGATGAGATCTACACTGAAAAAATGTAAGTAAAAAAAATTAAAAAACACGCCTGCCATGACAAAAAGTAAACTAAAAAATAAAAAACAAGTCAAAAGAATTCAGCGATGAATGGGAGCAAGGTCCCGTAAATGTATTCGAAAATGGAAAACTGAAATCTAAAACTTTTATTGCAGTCGGGGAACAGTTCGGTGGAACAATTCTTTACAGGTCCCCCGACTGCAATAAAAGTTTTAGATTTCAGTTTTCCATTTTCGAATACATTTACGGGACCTTGCTCCCATTCATCGCTGAATTCTTTTGACTTGTTTTTTATTTTTTAGTTTACTTTTTGTCATGGCAGGCGTGTTTTTTAATTTTTTGAATTATTTGTTTTTTATTTCATATCTTTTAGTGATATATCGATATTTTTTTGCCATGTTTCTAGTAAATTGATTCACACATACTGACTTTTCATACAAACTTAAAAACCATTTAGGTGCCGTCGTGGATGGATTTGGGAATTGTAACCTAGCCAGTTTTATTTCTTTCATTACAGAGAATCTATTGATATGTAGCTTATTCGTATCGAATCCCGGGTTTAAAATGTCACCATATCATTTGTTAATTAGTATTACTAGAAAACACTAGATATTGAATACTACTGTGGTATATTTTTGTAATCTACTTAATAAGTTCTAGACGATGATTATATTTTTCATTGAAATTTCAATAAAAACAAATTAAAAGTTATTTTTATTTCTAAACCATGGCCACCCTTTTATGTTTTTTGATATTTTCTCTAGCCTATGTTACCCGGGATGACGTAACGAATCTAACGATACCACATACATCAAAATCGGTTCAGGCGTTAAGAAGTTATGGTGGAATAAAGAAACTCACAAACAAACATACATACATACATACATACATACATACATACATACATACATGAACGCTAAAAACATAACACTCTTTTTTTTGGGGCAGTCGTGTAAAAAAGACAATCAGAAAGTCTACCTTCTTGCACTAAACTTACCAAACACTAAGCCATATGCCTGATTTATATTTGCTTTATTTATGCCATCATCATACCAATTTACTTGAGATCGGTGCCGCATGTCTTCTTCTTCCATACTTCTCTATTACCTATCTCAGCAGTCACCTCCTTTCTAGCCATGTCTTCATACAGTTCATCCATCGCTTTTTGGTCTACCTCTACTCTTATTTTCTTTTGTCGTGTACTGCTACTATTTAGTTACTTATAATATGTCCAAAACATACAGTTTTTTATTGTGAAGGGTCATGTATAGACGTCAAGTAAATACTTTACTTAAGCAATATGTGGATCATCTTTTAAAAAAAGTTCCTTGCTGACGAGGCCAGGATTTTAACTGAATGATTGTAGGTAGGTACTGTGCTCCTTTGCAGTTCAGAAACGTAATGGTCCTTTTTATGCACCGGTGCCCTTTGTCCATTGTCATGCATTGAAGCAATTACGGGCTCATACCACATAATGATTAAAACATTCTGGATTTAAACACAAAAGAAAAGCCACTTTTCCAATTACACCCCATTACAATTTACCGACTGCCGTAACACTTATTTATATGTATTACATACAGAAATTAGGTTTGCAAACTAGAGTGACGGCCAGTTGATAGCTGATAGCCTTCTGGGGAACGGACGGTTGCTAGTAATGCATTCGTAATACGATACTTACACGGGTTTCCATCGGCATACAAGTATGTTGATGGCTGGATGCTAGATTGGTTCCTACAGGTTATGTTTGAGTAGACTGTTGAAGCTGAAATCCTGGTTTTTGTTGATAATATAATGAATCGTTGTAATTTTGTTGATAATAAAATTCCGCAGTGTCTTAAGACGAGGGTCTATAACCAGTGTGTGTTGCCAGTGATGACTTATGGCACAGAGACATGGTCCTTAACTGCAGGCCTCTTAGAGAAGCTCAGAGTCACACAACGAGCCATAGAGAGAGCTCTGCTTGGAGTTTCTTTGTGCGATAAAATCCGGAATGAGGAAATTCGCCGAAGAACCAGGATCACCGACATAGCTCTCAGAATATGCAAGTTGAAGTAGCAATGGGCAGATCACATCGATCGAAGAACCGACAACCGATGGGGAAGGAATGTTCTAGAGTGGCGAACACGAACCGAAAGACGCAACGTTGGTATAGGCCTCCACCAGTTGGACCGACGACATCGTGAGAGTCCTAGGCAACCGGCAAACGGCAGGCTGCCGTTCTTTATGACTTTCTATGGGGGAGGCCTTTGTCCAGCAGTGGACGTCTTATGGCTGATGATGATAATGAATCGACTAATGAGGAAAATGTTGAGTGGTTCATGGCTATAAAAGTAGAAAAAGACCAAAGAACCGATGGATGGACTGTGTGAAGGATGATATGGTTAGAATGGAGGTGTCTGATCATATGACGAGTAATAGAGAAGTATGGAAGAAGAAGACATGCTGTGCCAACCCCAAATAAATTGAAATAAGAATAGAACAGTATAGAATAGGCAGTAGAACGATATGATGACGTTCAAAATGAACAGGTTGAGGCTACGGGCATACCCTGTGTACAGATTTGCCAGTCAAAGTTATACGTTTCGGATATCGTTGTCAATATTCGGAAATGATGTATTCTTTTAAAGAGCTGTTGCAACCGTAGAACTTAGAAGTATGACGTAGAACGTAGAACTTATAACTATGTATTTAAGTATTTTGTATTTATCACCTACGTATAACGTACGTGATAAACTAGATATAATTCCATACAAATACATACTTTTTAGAGTGAGAGATCACAATCTGTGTGATCCGGAGTAGATAAACCAACCGGAAAACCGCATTTCAACATGCAAATAAATTGGTTTTGGCTATCGACCAATCACAGTACCTCACCTATTCAGAAAACTACCAGAAAAGTTTGTTCAATTATCCTTTTTAAAATTGTGTGTGTGTGTTGTGAGTACGTTGACAGACCTTTAACTCACATACACAAACAGCCAGACCCAGAATAGGTAACTGCAGGCCATGTACATAATGCCCGTCGGGGCTGCGGGTTGTTCGCAAGAGATACCGCGGCCTCGGCATGAAGGGCTAAGAAGGAACATGGGTGGTTTTTAGTCAGTAGAAGTCTGACACTCCCTTTTGCTCTGCCCAAGAGCGGGAGGGGTTATTAGATGATTTCCCACCCCCCCCCAAAAAAAAAAAAGGCCATGTACATATTTGATCTGTGCAGGAATCGAACCTGCGATACACAGTTCGCTAATTTGGTAAAAATTGGTAGTGTCGCTTGCATTTTACGACAGCCAAGCTAACTTAATTTTCCAGGAACTTTATGAAATATGTGTGTCGACAAAGGTAACTCGTAAAGGACCTTTGTAATGAAAATTCCTTTCAATACGTAGAACATACGGAACGGGAAAGAAAGTTTCGACCTGTCTGTGACGCCTCCGTGTTTCTGGGAAAAATGTGTCAATCCTGCCATTTTTCCCAAAAAAAATTGTGGCCCTATTACTAAATTGCTTTTTGTAATTAATGACTAGCTATACCCGTGGTTTTTACCGCAACGAAGACAGAAATGATCGCACAGCAACGCAGTTACTACCGGAATAAGCATTATCCTACGTCTAGTATAGTTAGGTATACTTTTGCATTCATAATATTAGAAAAAAAGCCAGGCATAAGGCGTTTGACATACCTACTTCCTGCCAAAAATCTTCATCTGCAAATCCTATTCAAAACTATGTTATCGGCTTTCAATCTAACCGGACACAGCCGAATACTAGTAGTTCACATGGAGCGCCTGCCTCTAGTTACGAAGCTATTCTGAGAAAAAAATGCTATCTCCTGCGATTTTTTCATTCATGATATACGTTGCTCTAAAACCACAGTTTTGGCTTTTCCGATGGGTGATTTCACCCCAAACCAATTCGTCACTTCTTTTTAATACTTTTTCTAACCGACTGTGTAAGTGTTCCGGCAGCTGAAACATTTTTTATTTGCCTTTCTCTGTGGAACGTGGAAGCGTTGTTTCTGTACATTTTCCTCTCGAACCGTTTGCCTATTTAAAAATACCGACACTTAAGTCTTACGTCGGAGTTACTAATGACAATGGTAGCGTTCGACGTTTTCAATTAGTGCTTAGCTAAAGACGACATTTATTTGCTATTCTTTCTGTACCTATTTGCAATTTATTTTGTCTGTTAGTGGAATAATTTGCGAACGACACTAAGGAAGGGTAATAAGTGTCCGTTTTTTAATTGGGGTTAAGAATTGTATGGTAATTAGTAAAAAATAGTGCTAATAGAATTAGCTTGTTTTATTTATGAGGGTTCGTTGCCAAAGACGTCAAAATTTTAATTATTTAACGAGTCAAATAATTCATGGGCTCACCACCCCCTATTGCATGGGACTTTAAGCAACTGGCATATTTTATAAACTTCGGTAGGTAGTCAAGGGCCTGAAAGTCTTATCACCAGTTTTACCAAAGGATTTCATATTACCCAGTACTAACGGGTTGTGGACGTCAGATAGGCAGTCGCTCCATGTAAAATACTAAGTTATTGAGCTGCATCCTAAGACGAAGCCAACCCTACAACCCTAACATAGTTGGGTTTAGCGTATAATAGGCTCGGCAAATGATGATATTTTTAAACTAGTTCAAGTCATCAAAGGACCGCTGTCTCCTCAATTAAACACCTCCAATGTTATACTTACCAACTAAAACCTCTAACTTACATCCACAATTACTTACAAAGTAACATTTCAATACTTAGCTAAGTAACCGGCGCAGTTCATTGGTCGTGCGGCTCGCACAGTGATTAACTAGCGCACACATGTTCGCAGTGGCCTGCCATGGTTTACACTTGAATATGTAATGTTTTCCATGTTGGGAGCTTGTCAAATGCGAACAGAAATGGTGTGGAGACGACTTCTTTTATGTTAGTGAGGTAAGTAAACATGTTTGGTTTTTGAAACGTGGTTCTTTGTGGGACGTTATTGTTCTGATTTGTTTGCGGGCTGAGGGGCTAGACCCTCAGGGGTTCGAAAGAGATATCCCGGTCCCGCGGACACAAAGGGCTAAGAAGGAACATGGGTGGTTTTTATCAGTAGAAATCTGACACTCCTGTCTGTCATTTGATGATTTCCCATCAGTTTGACAATGACAAGATTCACGCGCGCCTCATAGGGATGTCAGCAACATTGCCGACGCCTGTCGGGGGTGGGGGTTGTTCAAAAGAGATACCGCGGCCTCGGACACAAAGGGCTAAGAAGAAACATGGGTGATTTTTAGTCAGTAGAAGTCTGACACTCCCTACTGCTCCGCCCAGAGCAACCCTCCAAAAAAAAGGATAAAACAAAAGATAAGGTTAAGATAAGGTAAAGGATAAGGTTGACTGGTAGAGAATGCCTTGTGGCATTAAGTCCGCCTATGTACCACTTTTGTACATGAAGTTTAAATAAATAAAAGGATTCGTCCTACTCACGACAACAACAAAAACTCAAGTCAGGAGTGGGTTTGTAAGTTTTCCAAGGTTTCAAGTTACTAAAAACCTTTTGATGTTTGGCACAGGAGTATCGACGAAATCAAAGCGGTTCCTGTAAATCTCATTAAATGTGCATTTCGTAAATATGAGCTTTCTTTGGATGAAAGAGGATCAATTGTGATTGGATAAAGTAATGTAGTACGTGATATTATTATTTTTGATAAACAAGAACGTATCTATGTATTACTAAATGTCATAAATGAATAAATACATCGATAAATGATGTTTATTTTAAAAATAGATTGTTACAAACGCTTTTTCACGTCATTTTTCTTAAACTAGATGTGGCTGATGACTCGTACCTGAGTACTCTAAATAGAAACCGTCGGAACAAACTTAGAGGTGATCGTCTCCATTAAGGTTCAGACATAATCTTGGTATACCTACTCACAGGAAGACTATGCAGATTTAATGTTGTGTCTAGGACGGTCTTATGAAGAAAGAACCACAGAAATGTAAGTGGACTTGGCCATTCAGTGCAAGCATTTGTCAGTTTCGTGTAGCTTAGTAGCAGATTTATCAACTCAAGGATCCCCGTCGGGGCTGCGGGTTGTTCGCAAGAGATACTGCAGCCTCGACATGAAGGGCTAAGAAGGAACATGGGTGGTTTTTAGTCAGTAGAAGTCTGACACTCCCTTTCGCTCTGCCCAAGAGTGGGAGGGAGGGCTATTTGATGATTTTCCACCCGGAAAAAAAAGGACCTCAACGTCACGGCAAACAATACCAAAGCAAGGGCATTTGGGTGTGTCGCATAAAGCACTCAAATATAAAAAACTCATAGTTGAAATAATCAAAATTCTCAATTTTATAAATCTCAACACTGCAGACCAAAACCAGTTACGCTGGATACAGGTATGCCATAAAATTATTAATTCACAACAATAACGATTGCCTAGAAGTATTAATAAAATAAACCTTTTTCTACCGTGCGACTATCATCTCAACAAACGGGTTGCCAACAACAAAAATACATAATAAAATAGGCGTTCGTAGTTTTTTGCGCGTCTCCACTATTTCATAGTATCGAACAGTATATTCATTACAAATCCGAGAACCTGATTGGCTGGCTGTCAGCCAATCAGCATCCACTCGATATGTTATTAAATACCGAATAATAATTGTTGATGCTATATAACTACGCCAAATATTATCACCAATATTGCTTGAACCCTAGGTGCGAAACAGTATTGTCATTGCCAAGTAAATTCTAAATTCCAGTACTTATTCTGAGGTCTTTTAAAACTGGTTTTACTAAGTTTTTTAATGCCTTGAAGTTTTTGTTCAAGGATTCGCTATTATATTTTATCTTCGGTTTTTTTCTTTTAATGGTGAATTGGCTATGATTAAACGTTTTTTTGTGGATCCAGTGTTAATTGTGTATCAATTTTATTGTTTAAATGGACAAGTTTTTGAATCGATGTCATGGCGGATTATTTCATTGTTCAATTCAAATTGATTATGTATATAATACATTTAATACCTACCGTGGTGAGACTGACTGTCTTGTATGGATCAGAATGTTGGGCCACAAAACAGATGAATTGAAAGTAATTGCATGTGGCTGAGATGAGAATGCTAACGGGGTTGTGTGGTGTAACGCAAATGGATAAAATAAGGAATGAGTACATCGAGGAAGACTGAAAATGGCACGGGTGACTGAAAAGTTGTGTACGTGGTATGACATGTGATGCCGAGGAATGAGGAAAATGTAGTGAGGAAAATGTATTGAGGAAAATGTAGTGAGTAAAATGTAGTGAGGAAAATGTAGTGAGGAAAATGCTATGAGAGTTACGGAAGATTAGAAATGGATGGGCTGTGTGAAGAAGTTTCTTGCCATAACATCATAATTTGGCAAGAAAGGAGGTGACGTGTAATGGAGAAGTATGTCTTCAGATTAAGTAATAAAAACTATTTAAAAGTGGTGACTACTTGAAATAATATTATAAGTTGGGTCACTATTCGTCATTGGTGGACGTAAACAATTGAAAGAACATGTTTGAAATTAAGTTGATTTTCAAGTTCGAGTGAAAAGACGACAATAAAAATGTAAAATCAGAAGTTAAAAGTTAAAATCAGTAGGTCTTCCTATGGACTATTACAAAGAGACAGTGGCTCAGGTCGATCTTCAGGTTAAGCTGCGCTTGCCTAGGATGTTCTGTGGATGGGTGACCACCTATTATATACCGAAACCGTTGGTACTGGCTATCATTCGTAGATCTTTGATAGTCGTAACAGGTAGTCAGTGGCCTGAAATCCAGGGGTATCGTATTCATCATCATCATCATTTCAGCCATAAAACGTCCACTGCTGGACATAGACCTCCCCCAGAGGAGGGGGATTCGCCATAATCGCCACGCTTGGCAGGCGGGTTGGCGATCGCAGTATGGTTGTTACGAAGGCACAGAGAACGCTGCTGCCCATTCTCTGGTAAGTCCCTTAGTCGCCTCTTACGACACCCACGCGAAGATACGGGATGGTGCTATTCTTTACGTCCGACACCATACGGGCGGGTATCGTATTACCCTGTGCTAACTGGGTTGTGGAGGTCATATAGGCAGTCGCTCCATGTGAAATACTAATATTCAGCTGCATCCGGATAGACTGGAAAGAGACCAAGAAAACGATAAAAGGTTATAAGTAACAAAAACAAACAGTTAATTTTTAATTATTTTTATTATAAAAATTGAAACGAAAGGAACATTTATTACAATAATAAGAAAAAAATCAGTTACATCATGACATTGACTTGATCGATGTAAGAAGATTACAGATCACAGGCTTTTACAACAAAATAGAAGAAAATGGAAGGATTTACAAAAAAAAAATAACATCTAAATAATGAAACTTAAGTATCTTTAGTAACCTAATTAAAATTAAAAGACAAATATATACGTTTATAAGAACAGTAGAATCCCTCGTGGATGTAACAATAAACGGGAAAAGGATAAGTTTCATCCTTCAAACGTGGTAATTGCCGACCAATTTTGATACTCTTCAGCATAAACTGTGTAGTCTGAAATTCTGGATACAGACTAAGCTAAATCCAATTAACTGCAAGAACGATAGTGAACGCACATTGACGCATTGATTGCATGGACAACGTGATAATTCCGAAGTCCAATCACCTAGAAGTTTTAACCATGGAAGCTTAAAACTTAAATCTGACCACCTACGTTTCCAGTAGAAAAAAAAGAAAAAAGCAAGCAGACAAGTGCAAGTTTGGTGTTTCATTAAACTTGACTAGCTTCCGTATAATACTGTGAATTGTAATCATGTATAATACTATATTGCTCTAGGGCATTTTTTGGCAGTCTCACTATGTCTTGCACTTCAATTCTTACATTTGCATTAACAAATAATACAAAATATTAAATTCGACAAAATTGTGAAATGAGGTTGCCTCATGCCTGTGATCGAATTGAAAGGTAAACTAAAATACTGTAAAATAAACGAAAGAATAATAAATGCTTCAATGATAGTGACGACGATAGGGTCGCGGTCCCACTGACAGCGGGCGCTTAAGAGGTAGCGGGAGCGGGTAACTTATACATTAGTACGTAGATTTTTATTGTTTTCACAAAGTTAGAACGATTTTTTAAGACCTATTAGCTTGTAGCGTTTATATTGAATGCAACCACATAAATAAGCCTTTTAAACATTTATCTGCAACCTACTGAATATACCAATAAATTAGAAGTTTGATTATTGCATCACGTAATTCTAGGTAAGGTAAGCTCCAAGATTTTTCCGAAATTTTTCGTCCTGACATACATTTCAATGGACATTATTTATTCTACCCGCTTCCGTTTAAATTTAATTTAAACTAAAAAAAGTGCTAAAGAAATGAAAATTAAACTAAAATACGGTAGAACTCGGTACCTACTTAAAATGCGTTTAAACGAGTGTAAATGTTACTCTAAAACCTCGAGTTATCAGTTTTGAAGAAGTATTAATGTTGGTACAAAAATACACATGTTATTTTTAATACAAACAATATTAATATCTACATACTTAAATATAATAAATTAAGGTTTTTGATTTTTAATACGATACAATTTTACGCATGGTCACTATTTATACATATTTTAAATTGCAAGTTTTTTTTGGCAAGGATATGCATTGCAAGGCTACGAACGAGTAATTTTAAAATTTCCATCACCATTTTTAAACATATATACCAAGATCAAAACGCAAGCGACTGCAGTAATAAAACGCAAACAGCACTATTTCATATGACAGAAACTTCATCAAATAAAGTAAACTTGTTTTACAAAACGAAACAAGATAGCACGAACGAAAAATAACGCTGTAAATAAAGGTAAGGCACTTACAAAATTGTTCTGTTGAGTAATAAAGTTCACGTCGCAAATTCAGTCGAGTTTTCATATTTGCATGAAAAATATTTCCTGCTCCAGCAACTATTTGAAATTTCTCAAAGTCCAGACTAAAAATTATTAGTAACGTATGCGTTGGGCAATCTTATTGCCGAAATGCAGATGGCTGGACTAATTTTATGTGAAATACGTTACAGGTCACCATTTTACGACGAATACAGATGTCATGAGGTCCTGGGTTTGATTCGCGGGCCGGGTCGAGTGTAATTGGGTTTTTCCATCAGGGATTTCTCAGTAGCAGCTACGGAGTCTGGATTTGTGCCCTGTTGATGGCAATAGGCTCGCCCACTATTAAACGAGACTTGCTAGGTAGTCACGAGCAGTAATATGTATACACGCAGCAAAATTTAAATACGATTTTCTCGTGAATCAACAATCTCTACTCTAAGATAAGGCTTACATGTAATAGTATGATTTTGAAAATGCTATGTCCGAAACGACATAAGATAACAATCAATACAGTAGAAGAAAATCACTTTTAAAATTTGCTTCGTGTATGCTATATTAGTGCTTATGTGTTATGTTATGTTACAGGTTACCATTTTTACTATTGGAATATTTAATTTTAAAAAGTGTATTTTTTAAAACACTTGTATAGGAAACTACAATAAATAATTAAAGAATCCGCTATCATGATCTAAATCGCTACTCGCTTACGATTTGAACAAGGCCTTACGATGGAACAATATTATTAACATGACATGTATGAAATACAATGTGATACATTTTTGTTTAAGTCTACCTACCTACAAACAAATCTTGATAGCTTGTTATTACTAGAAGTCCAAATATTAACTTTGGTACATAATTTTTTAAACATTTTCTTTATTAACATTAAGGTTATATTGATATATTTCGGTCTCCGGCTTGCGCGTTGATTCTGAAACAAAAAAATATGTTTTAGTTGAAACATCACTAAAAGATCAGTCACAAATACAGACAATATAAGATAACATCACGCCCGTAGGCAGATAGTGTTAGCAGTGTGATGAGCTCGTGGCTTAATAATAACAGCCGCTCGGTTCGATCCATAGGTGTCCCGGTAAGCACGTTAAGCCGTTGGTTCCGGCTGCAATATATAGACTTTTGGCAGTTGTTATGGGTCGATGTTCGGTGGCGCATGTGCTCCTTGAGTGCACAGGCGTTACCAAGATTCGTGAGGAAACCCTAGGAACACCAAGATCCCTTGTGGATGCCCTGAGGAGACAGGGAAGTCTGATCTGCTTCTGGAGGGAGGTGGGCTGGTTAGAGTGATCGGCCAACATGGCTCACGCACAATGGTCCACTTCAAGGACCAAGTGCGGAAACCCAAACCCCCAATAACAATATTAATAAATAATAATAGGTCGATGTTCAGAAAGCCTGACAACCAGTCTTAGGGTTGTATTACCCAGTATTAACTGGGTTGTGGTGGTCAGATAGGCAGTCGCGTTCATATAAAATATTGGTCTTCAGCTGCATCCAGTTACACTGGAAATCAACCTCAAAATAGTTGGGAAAAAGCTAGGCAGATGACGATATAGTTAGTGCTACTTACCGTTGTTGACGCGTCACTTTCTGCCGGTGCTCAAGTCTTGTAGTTCGCTACTGTCGTCACTTGAGGCGCTGGCTCCGCAGCCGTTTGTGACCGTGGACGAGGGTCCGCCTGCTGCGGCCGCCATGGCCATTGACAGCGGTATGGTGATGAACTGGGGCTGGTTTGATGATGATGCTAAGACAGATAATAAATCATTAGAAATATTTTTTAAGCTATTGCATAGCTTCTATCGCGGGCCTTGAGCGTGGGGACCGAATCCAGAAATTCCGTAACAAAAAAAACCTAACACCCCCCACTCCGACCGGCACAGCGGTGATACTTTTTAGTTTTTTCATCTATCGATAAATACCAGAACTTTTAATGACTTTTTGAAATATCACGCTTGTCTCTTTAGTTCAGCAACCCGCCTTTAGGTGGCATTGGTTGTATTGCATAAGTTGATAAAAAATGCTATGCTTTACCGCGGCAGTCCCCAAGTGCCACACGTCTTTTTTTTTTGTTCTAATCACACATATTTATCACTTGCTGCGGTTTAGGAAAACATCGTGAGGTTATCAGCATATCTGAAAGATATTTATCGACGGCATGTAAAAGCAAGTCAGAGGCCCATGACCAGCATCAAAACTCTGACATCAACGTTGATATCTGATGACGTTCGTCATCACAGGATAACGAACGAATCATTAAGTGCTTCTGAAGCACAGTTCAGAGAATTTTTACAGTTACAATTACGCAAAAATGTACTTAGATTTTTGCAATACAGGTCAATTACATAACTTTTCAATGTTTTCTAACAATATATACGAGTAGGTTGGATTTTGCTTTCAACAGCAACTTATACTCACCGCCTTCTTGTCCCTGATTAGCAAGTCCCAATATAAATCCATGTGGATATCCCATAGCCAGGTTGCCCAGTCCAAGGTTACTGCCGATGCCGTCAAGCCCTAGGACTCCGGAGTGGTACAGCATGGCTCCTCCGGGCATCTCGATCTTCGGCAGGAGTTTGGGCAGCGATGGGCATGGCTTGCTGCTGTCAGCTTCCTGGGTTGTTGACGATGTTGAGGCTTGTGGTTCGTTGTGGGATTCCCTGAAATGATGATATGGTTTTGCAAACATTTATTTAATCATTCTATAAAATTTGCTTCCATCGTTCCATCGTTTACCGGTTTCCTATGGGTCGTCTTAAACTGATTTATCAAATAGTTTTTGCTGTGAAAGTTCTATAGGATAGATAGTTTTCAATTTTAGAATTTATTTTGAAAGGTCTTCATTTATGTCATCGTTAATTCTATGGCGTACATAATATAGAATAAAATCTATCTTTCATTATAATGTCCTAGAACGAATACGTGGATTCTCAATTTCTTTCTGAACAGAAAATCGTTTTGATGGCGGACTGTATAATGAGTACTGTAAGTTAGGTAGTCCAAGTTTTCGGAGGTTGAAGAATCAAGAGTACCAGTACATAACTAGTTTACAATCATCATCATCAACCATAAGACGTCCACTGCTGGACAAAGGCCTCCCCCATAGAACGCCATAAAGAACGGCAGCCTGCCGTTGGTTTGCAATCTCTCTCTCTTCAAGTGCCTCTCCAACTAGTGAAGGTTGGGAGTCAGCTCCGCATATCCGATCCGGTCTTTTGCCAGTCTAAAAAGTTCCGCGGCGCTCTTAATTCCCGGTTTTCGATTAATTTTCGGTTTACAATATAAGCATTTAATCTCTATACCAGTGATGCATTAACCATAACGTTAAAAGAGAAGCGCTGTGACTTGAAACACATTTCATACAGTACGGCATGCTCGTGTAAAAACTTTTGTACTTCATTAGGGTAACAGGTTCGAAGGAAGTCAAGTCTTACCTCTGTTTGCTGTCTCGCTCATTAGTGTCACACGTCCACTCCTGTTTGTGAACGTGCAGCAGCTTCTCACTTGGAGACTCTGGTTCACTGCCGCTCTCGTCTCCGCTGTCGCCTGATGATGGAGGCTCGTCCTATGAAGAAGATATTGTTATGTTAGCAGGAGAATACTATTATAAAGACGTAATGCTTGGATGCGGGGATAATCTTCGGAATTTTCGATCGGCTTAGTAAAAATCTTTTACTAGGGAAGCTAGAGTATTCTTCAGTTCACGAGGATAACGCGAGCCAAACCGCGGGCTAAAGCTAGTTTATTATGGTCCAGAATTTTAACGATAAAGTAAACTTTTTAGGGATTGTTCGATACTATGAAATTGTTGGCCAAAACATTAAATAGCCTTCAAAAACAATAATATCATTGAGGTAGGTGCATATTTATATCGACACAGCAGTTTCGACTCAAAGCCTACAACAAAATCAAAATATTAAAAAAAAAAACGCTTCAAAATCCGTTGCGTAGTTTCAAAGATTTAAGCATACATAGGGACGGACAGACAGCGACAGCGACTTTGTTTTATACTATGTAGTGATGATGATGATATAATCTTTTTCAAGTTATTATCACGGAATTCACTTACAGGTGGCATCTTTGATTGTAAAACAGACATTTATCAACTCTAAAGTACCTGCCGAAGTGCTATTATTGTTTAACAGTTTAATCTGCATATTGATTACAGAATTAGCTGTTTGCTGGCTGGTTCCCGAATAAAAGAAAGTCTTCTTATCAGCAGATTGATCGCAGGAAACGTTTTACGTGACAAATTGTAAACCACTCACCGAAATGTGTTTTTGCGTATACACGACGACTAGCCAAGATATACAAAAACACACTTTATGCGGATCATTCATTGTACGAATGTACGGAAAATCTATACAAGGTGAGGTGATGTTATTGTTCAAATGTATAGCTTGATGTGTACACAATGAATGGACAAAAATAATTTAATTGTAGTTTTTAAATCATAGAAACTATGTTTAGATCTCCTCAGCTTGAATCAACAGATTTTAAGGGTTTAGTTATAATGCCATTATATGAGTGATAACTGATAACAAATATAACGATGATTAAAAATCAACATACAGGATCATCCCACATACAAATGTTCCGCAGGTAATTAAAAAAAAAAATGCTGTCTCTTACATTTTTACCATGTTAGTATTAAAGTTTTGTGGGAAAGAGCTTTTTTTAATAACTGTCGAATCAGTTCCATGTCCGTATTCAGAATGATGTACTGAATACGCGGTTATCGTTTTAGCTTCGGTGTCCCTTCGTATTGGCCTGACGTACTTGCCGACCAGTTTATCAATCCAGTTGGAAGTTTTTATAGAAATAAAAAAACGAAAATCTTTGAAGCAAATAGCAATCGTGTCGCAATTCCTAGACATTCAGGTTCTTAAAAACCGACTGATCCTCTTATTTTGCAATTTAACCTCCTGGATAAACGCCTCTTAGTAAAAAACCATACCAAAAAATCCAAGTGCTCGGTAACAGTACCCCGAGTCTACAGTCTAAAAATCTTACTTTTCAACATGAAACCTAACCTCTATTTAACTTTTCACGTTACAAGACGCACTCTAAATCCGGCACAGGTGTTACAAAAACTGTGCACTTACCGCGTTTTAGCGGTAACGTGTAAAAACGTCTACAGTGCTAGTTACCACGTTAGACCGCGTGTCAGACGATGGAGCTTAAGTGGAATCGGGCTTAAAGTGAAGGGAAATGTGTTTGAGGCTTTTATCTATTTTGAAGTTTTTGAGTAGGTAGTGAAATGGTTAAACGTTTAGTATCGTAGTAAAAGTTGAAGTAGTCTGGCCTACATATCGTTTTATTTATGCATGTTTAAGCCTGTGGTTTCTGATTTTAGTGTGAATCTGAAAGTAGCTCTTAAATCCTCATAATCATCTTCCTGCCCCCCTTTTTTTCTTGGCGGGTGGAAAATCATCGAATAACCCCTCCCGCTCTTGGGCAGAGCGAAAGGGAGTGCCAGACTTCTACGGACTAAAAAACTACCCATTTCCTTCTTAGCCCTTCATGTCGAGGCCGCGGTATCTCTTGCGAACAACCATCATCTTCCTGCCTTCGTCCCATGTTATTTGGGGTCGGCGCACAAGGTTTTTTTTTGCATTCTCTCCTGTCAATCATCACGCTGTCATTTACTTCTTTATCCTTCATATCATTCCTCACACACTCCATTAATCTTTTCTTTGGTCCTCCTCTCCCTTTCCATCCATCAACATTTATATTTATCACACTTTTAGTCACATGCGATTCGTCCTTCTTGAAGCTCTTGAATGCGGTTTACTGCGGTACTCAGAGATATTTAATGATTACTTAAGCCGTCACTTAGTAAAGGTTTGACATACTTTTGTAGGACAAAACTGTCAAAACCTTTACTAAGTGATGGCCTAAGTAATCATTAAAGCTCTCTGAGTGCGGCAGTTAGATATTATGCTGATCGCGTTCAGATTTATAATTCCAATTTGCACTTGGTGCACGACATAAATATGTAACAAGTGATAGTGGCGGTACTTTCATACAAGCCTTCAAGCTTGGCGTACCCTTATAACCTACCATTCTTCATGATGTTATGGTTTCTGAACAGTTTGCTTGCCTTATGGGCTTTCCGAATTGTTGGTCTCTAGGCCACTTGAAGTTATTTAATTGATGAGAAGCAAACCTTTTATTTGGTGTCCAGAAGAAACCAAATAACATCATTCTACCGCCCATATCCCAATTTAGTTTGGGTCAGTGTAGCACGTCTAATGTCTTCCATACTTCTCTAATACTCGCGATCAGAGCAGTCACCTCCTTTCTAGCCATATCATTCTTCACACAGTTCATCTATCGTTTGTTTGATATCCCTCTTCCCTTATGGCTACTTACAATAATTATACTCAACATTTTCCTCACTAGATTTTCCTCATTCTTCCTCATCACATGTCGATACCACACAACTTTTCAGTCACAGGCGCCTCCAACAAGCCAAATATAATATTTATTATGTGGAGGTTGTTTACTATTAAAGAATAAACAAAAATAAATAACAAACTATTACGTAAAAAATGTTTGATGCAACCTATCAAAAACCTTTAGAACCGCTTTTGTTTAGTCATCACTACTCATTCAAAAACCAACTCACAGCGGCCCAACTATCGTCTATTGTTACCCTGCGCGTACGCACACAGTCGCATAAGGTCCGATGACGTCACAGAGATAAATCACAGCGGTAATTAGTTGGTATCGTGCGCATCAAAGCAGCACAATTGTTAATAAATACCTACATAGGATGATTTCCAGGGACGCGGTCGCTGATAGCATCGTTGTTACTGTTGTGGTTAGGTTAGTGGAGATACGACTTCTTGCTGAGGGTGCGGGTTGTTCGAATGAGATATCGTGACCCCGGCCACAAAGAAGGAACATTGTTGGTTTTTAGCCAGTAGAAATCTGACACTCTCTTCCACTCCAACCAGAGTGGGAGGAGTCATTTGATGATTACCCAACCACCAAAATTGATGAATGACTAGATGGCATCATCATCATCATCTGTGGAGATGTGGCGGGTAAGTATGTTTTTTGTTTAAGATCAGCGGTTGTAGAAGTCAACGTATCAGGTGGTACCAGTTTTCCCGGTGCTACAGAACCGGGTATCAAAAATCTGGAACTGAATACAGTTTTGCGTGCCCTGGTTTCAGCTGAATAGAATGGTAAGTTTCCGTAGTGCCGTTGATTCTGTCTTGTTTTAAATAAGTGGACAATTTTAAGATTGATCAAATCATGATTAAACAAAATACTGTTGTTATGCTTTGTGGACGATGATTTTAAACGCCCAGTTTGGTCTTTGTACCTAAACAGATAGTCAGATAAATTATGACTTAATGAAAACATAAATTAAGTTGTAGATAAGTGGAAGACAAGTTTAGATAAGTACTCAAAATGAACTAATTTTTCTCATTAAAAAAAAACGCATGCTTTGAGTGCATGCATAAGTTTCAAGATAGAAGTCCTAAATTATTCCCGTGCAAAACTGACCACGTCTTCTTTACTATACACAACTACAATTTACAAGAATGACTCACTTTTTAGCTCAAATCTTTTTCTAAATTTAAGGATGTGGTATGGGTCATCCAACTGTCCATCATCTTCACCCATCAACTTTCTCTAAAGAACCAATATTAAAATCACGATAAAAATTATAAAATCATTATATTTATTCTAACAATAAGGGCGTATCCACACTAGACTGCCGCAACTAGCCCGCGTGGGCGTTGCCTTTATTCGCCGACGCACTAAATAATAATAATTGTGGCTAACTAACTACCGTTTAACGCATTCGGCTTTCTTCTGTGCATCTGATAACTGGCCTAGTACAGGCAGAAGAAAAAGGATTTATTTATTGTTCGTCGTTGTTTTTTTTATATTTTTTACATGTGTGTATTGTTGTGGCTATGTTTTCATTTTGTTTAGGTTGTTGGTTGATGATATCGATTCAAGTAATATTGTTGTTTTATTATCTTGTAGGAGCCTGGGTTACCTCTGATTGTGTTTGAGTTGTCTAAGATGGTGAAGTATGACCTGATTCTTCTGATTTCTGGATGATTTTAGTATCGAAAAGACCACTCAAAAACACACAAAGACAGGTGCAGTAGAATAGGATAGATAAAATATAATTAAAACTTATTGTAAATATATACTAATTTAGTTTTTATCTAAACGGTACCACATAGGGGTCATTGAACTGATAAATATGATCAACTTACGTTTTCCGGTAGAAACCTAGATATCGGTAAAAATACCTACTCACGTTATACGTATGCTTGTATAACGTGAGTAGGTATTTTTTACCGATATCGGTTTAGAAATTTTGATGATTTATGTATGGACATGGTATTTTTTTTGTTGTTGCGTCATGAGAAGAAGAATAATAGAAAAATATGGAAGAAGAAGACAGGCTGCACCGACTAAATTAATTGGGATAAGCGCACAAGAACAAGATGAGAGGCACACCTCTTCAGTACCTACTCACAGTGTACCTACTGTTATAGTGAAAGCAGCTTAAAATGAAGAAATCAGGGTAACGAAAACTTAACTCGTGTTTAAATCTAATTAATATAGTGTAACATGATTCTGCTGCCACTACAGCACGGTGGCATTAAGTGTCCGCTGTTACAATCGCTACAGTTTGTTTACTAACTTGTGACGTCACAATGCTACGGTTACCTCATTATTGTGCTAACTGTAAATTAACTATTACTGCGTTGTTCACTTAGATGTTGCTCTGTAAAATACGAATGGAAACTTGGGCTATGGAAATGATTGGTACCTACATATAGGAATTATGTTTTATTTATTTTTGTTATAATTATGGCAAGTCTATTTCAAGTATTTTCTTTAGGAATATTAAAAAATATGTTTGCATAATACATTGGTGAGTTCTATAAGCAGTCGTGACTGTTTGAAGATTAATTTTTGAATATTTTTTTGTTTACTATATTTGTAGTAACGTGTTTTTAAATTAAACAACGCTATGCATATTTTTTTAAATTTTATACAGAAATATGTGATTCATAAACTAAACGTAATAAAAAATAGGAGTGGCCTAATTTTGGCTCATTTTTTTTTAAACTACTAGGAATTTTTCATATCATCGTGGGTGGGTCCGTTTACAAACATTTAAACTCGCATACACAAACCAAACACTCAGACCCGAAACATCTATCTGTTGTATTCTGTGTGTCATTTCCGATTTTGTCGATTAATAAAAACATCAGACAAGATCAGATAGGCATCAAATTATTGTAAATCACCAAAACACGGTCAATGAATAATGAGGATTATGTTCTTAAATAGCAATGAGATCTGAATCACGTAATTACAGTTCAATGTACTTAATTATAATTAAGATTAAAAGCGATGCATTGGTAATTACACTGATGAATTATATTCGTATTCTTATAGTCGAACAGCATAATGCGTTTTCGAAAAATTTCTTCTTTAGACTTTATTTTATGTTCTTTGACAGTTCTCCGTATTGGTGGCGTATGTGCAATACGCCACCAATACGGAGAACTGTCAAAGAACATAACATAAAGTCTGCAATTCCCGAAGGGTTAGGCAGAGGTGCACCTAACAAGTACACCCACATTTTGCCAGTTATGTTTAAGTCCCGTATAATAGGGACAAGCCTATTGCCATCAACCGGGCACCAATCCAGACTCCGAGGCTGCTACTGGGAAACTCCCGATGGAAAAACCTAATAAAACTGCCCGATCCGGACATCGAACCCTCCTCATGCTCAGCAGTCACACTTGCAACCACTAGACCAACAAGGCAGGCAAAGGTCAAAGAAGGCATTTTCGAAAAACATTACTGACTTTAAAAAAAAAATGTTTGTTTCATTGACTGTTTTGTCAAAACAGCTTTTTGTAACCTTATCATACGTCACACAGTTCAGCCATTGTTTCTTGACTAACATTAAATATTTTTTATATCTTTGCAGTTGTATTATTTTGTATGCTCAAATTCTTTTCTATATGGATCTGGTGTCCATAGATCCACCACGTCATGTGTGAATTTCTCAAAGAAGATACAGATCAAATAAGTACTAAAAGTTGGATGGAATATATTTCGCGGAAATAGTGTCTCAAGACGTTCAACACTTGCAACGCAGAGCTGCCTACAAAAGTGAGGGCGTGATATTTGAACATAAGATCAAATAAAGCAGGAAGACCCATATTTGCAAGGAATCCAGTGCCAATGTGGAGGACCGATCTACGTCTGACTACAGTTCAGCAAACAATGTTGCCTGCGGTTAAAGTTTTGGAATTTTGGAGGCTGAAAACTGTTAAAAACGAACCGAAAATACTTTACCTTTAAATGTAGGCTCATCATTTTTTTCATTTTTATGAGGTAGGTTATTAACCAAATGGTTCATGAACCTATCTTGGAAGTGACAGCTAATATTCAGCATAGACAACCGGAGTATCAATTGATCATAGATTTGGGCATAGTTGGTAATGTCTACCTCCAGGTTTTTGATAAGAGATATCCTTACTTACTAATAAATGACTTTTATCGTGTGTCATAGAATCATTTAACTTAATGCTATACTGCTGCTGATAAAACATAAAAAAATTCGCAACATTCAGGGGTTAGTTTGGAATTTGAGTGTAAAACGTATTTTCTTACTTTTTTAAGCTCAAAAAAATTTACATTACTAAATATTTTAAAAAATATTTAGTAAATATTTAGATATTACTAAATATTTAAAAAAATATTTAGTAATAAAAAAATAAAAAATAAATATATTTAAAAAAATATTTAGTAATTCGATAGCCTCGGCGTTACCCTTGCGATAATCATTTATATATATGATCATTTATACGTCTCTAGGTCTTTTAGACTTAGCTGCGGTCCATGCAAGCAAAAGTCTTTATAATACGTAAATACTAATCTAGGTCAACGATCAGATATCAGATATTTACTAACATCCAATGATCTCAATCAATTTATTGAAATACACAGGTATTAGTAAAAAAAACTTATTTCAGAAGAAAGTTCGACCAAATTTTTCAAGGAATAACTACTTACTGTAGCCGAGAGCAGGAAACATGTATTATATCACCGCAAGTACATTACAGTTGGAACAAAAATCGCCATTACCGCCATATTGAATGCACAGGTGCGTACGCGCAAGTGATGCGTGGTATAGTCCTATCACGTGATTGTTTTATTTGGGACTGATGTAAATATTTACACCGTGAACTAACGTCATTGTGACGTAGATAATTTAGCGATTTTTGGAATTGGTATGATGTGAAGTATAAATTAGGAATAGAAAAAAAATAGTGTTGGATTTTTTATTAATCAACGGGGTATACGTGTTACGTAAGCAGTTAATGTGGGAACAATAATTATGTGTTTATGTTTGTACGAAATACGTCTTCATTAAGAGAGGCTAAATGATTTTCCCATTCGATTAGATTATGTTGATTAGTGAAGCCTGAATAAATATTGATTAAAGTAAAGTGAGCAGAAAGTATCCCATTAAAATTAGCGCTAATTTATTACCTCCACTATATTTATAAATAAATAGATAATAGATATGAAAACAATAGGTTCCACGTGTTAACTCAAGACACTAACGATCACAAGTACTGTGCAGAAGTCAATGAAATAAGAAAGATTATTTAGACCAGTAGAAATCGAAAGTTATAATATACGTATTTGATGGCACGATTCAAATCCCGCAAAGGAACAAATATAATATATTAACGCCCTGCAGGTAGTTGTTCCGAGTCTGGCTGTTTATGCATATGTTGAGCTTTAAATATTTGTAAACGCACGCATGATACACGAGAACGTCCTAAAGTGGGGCAATGTTTTATTAAAAACAAAATAAAACATATTCCACATTCTTAATAATGCCCAATATTTACCAGAACTTACCTCCGTTTCTTTTCAATCCCAGTAAATTCCAACTATGGGTTTCTAGGAAGCCAGTGGCGTCATACTAAATTGGTTTAAACAGTAAATGAAAGAAAAACAGAGCTAGTCGTTGCGCCCACGCAAATCGTAAAACATCGCTTTTCTCAATGGACGCCCATTGAAAAATGCAATGTTTTATAAAGCAGCTGTTTATCCGTCTACCGATAGACGAATACTCGGAAGGTATAATATGTTTCTGCTAATGATTTCTGAAGTCAATTCACGTGTACTTTAACTGAGAACAATAAATCCATAATTATGTTGGACATTAAACAGCAATACTGCCACTTTTCAGAGCTTTTCTTGAATGACGTGATAAAGGTTACCAAATACGTGGATAGATTTTCGTGGCGCTGATAAAGCCATACTTAAATTAGCAAAATTAGCAGAATAGTGAAAGTTTTAATTGTAATTTCAGCAGATAGACGTCCACTGCTGAACGCAGGCCTCCCCCAAGTGTGGCCAAATTGACTTGTCCCGTGCGTCTAGTATACAGAGCAGTTTTTTTTTTTTTTATCAAATAAGTAAAATAAACATAGATGGTGGTTACTGGGTATGTAAAGTTACTACAGATGCACAAAAATAAATTTACCAGCTCGAAATGAAATGCAAAACAGTCGAAACAAGAGCGCACCGAACAGACACAATCGCTCGATCGTATCACCATCGATCGTGTTCGATATATATCGTCGATCGCACGATACGATACAGATGCTCGTAATAACATGAATTTGTACAACACTATGATTTTTGTGTCACTTTAAACTCGTAATTTATAGCCTTCAAGATAATTATTGGAAAAGTCTGTATGGTAAAATTTTTATTATGTAAAAGATGAATGGAATAATTTGTGGTTTATGTAAGATAAATTGGTTACCGTAATCTGTATCGAAATTATCATATTTAAGTATGTTTTTCGGTGAAATATGGGATTGTGCTTACATACAATGTGTTGAAGTTTCACGTATAATCTTTGGTATGATGATGGATGTTGGCTAAAATACGACATTTATTTTTCAAAAATCTTTACGATATATAACAGCAATTGTATATGTAGGTACCGGACATCAAAGTACTATGAACTGTCAAATTTCTTTAATAGATTTTCAACTTAATCAATAAAGCACTAGGTTCAAAGTTGATTGCGGAAATATTGACAGTTTCGGGTACATAGCTGGATGTGTAGCGTTTGTACAATACAGTATCCTGCGTGCTTAACTATAAAACCGGCTGAAACATTTGCCTTACAAAATACGATATTTAAACCTACTTCTAGCCTGCTTGTACCCCTACAATAAACCAATTAACGCACCCATCTCCACAACAACATCAACTTCTTTCCCCCCAAAAAAAAACCCGAAACCAGATTTTCATACCACGAACAGGACTGGAACCGATAAAAATCTTCGGATAACAACGAAAAGCTCTGCGTTATTTCCACCGAATACATTGTAAATCATTATTCAAGGACCCCATACAAATGTCCGACACACATACGACCTAACAAACATGTGTATAGTTAAGAATTCCTATTATACCAGCCGGAATGCGTCTGGTTGATTTTGAATGGTCGCTTATTATGCACCCATTTACACCCGAGAAGCGGTCGCAGAGATGTTGGGTTACTGGATGTGACAGGCTACTCCTCCGCTATTCTTTTCTGTTTACTTTCCAGGAGAACTATTTAAGAAGACAGTTAAATTGTTTCTGAGACTTCGTCGTGCTTCATTGTCTTGGCGCCTTCTTTGATTGCCACTGTTGATTCGGTTTTCAGGAGTTAGTGTGGTTTGGAAATAGCAGAGGTCATTCCAGTCTTTCATTTCATGAAAAGTTATATGATTGATTTCGATGCGTTGATATGCTCACAACACAACTAAGTCCGTTATTAAAAACCTATCAGACCTATGAACATGATCATCGACGCATCAGTAGACAAGACAAAAGACAACCACTATGACCATAATTTTCCTGCCCTTGTGCTATTCTCTTCTAAACAATTGACCATAGGCTCAAGTCCCATGTAAGGGTGCGAGCCTATTACCATTATAAAATAAAATAAAAAAGCCTTTATTGTCGTATACAAGTTTTACACAGAGTGGTTTCGTGTGCCTAAAACTAATTTACTTATGACTATTACTAATAAAAACACATATTGCCTATAAACTAGAGTTTAACTACTATATTAACATTTTTTTTTTCTATTTATTATCGGCAAACGGTAGTTTGGTTACAACTTGTCTTCCGACAAAGGCCGCCTCTAAAGATCTCAAGTCTTTTCTTATTTTTGCAATGCGAGTCCATGTTGAACCCGCTATTTTCTTGACGTCATCCTCCCATCTCTTAGTCTGTCTGCCTCTATTTCTCTTTCCGTCTAAAGGGTACCATTCTGTAATTAGTTTTGTCCATTTTTCTTTCTTGTCTCTCATCATATGCCCCATCCATCTCCACTTCAGCTGTTTGTACGTTGTGTACGCATTCTTAAACTTATGAAAATGAAAATGACCACGACCCTCTATTACCATTAAACGGGCACAAATACAGATTTCGTAGCTGGTACTAAGAAATTCCTAATGAAAAAAACCAATAACATTTTACCCGATCAGGCTTTTGACAATCTGCTGTAAAACCATGTACAACTACAGTTACCTCCTCAAGAAGTATGCCTTGCTTAAAAACACGTGCCTCTTCCACAAAACATTTAACTCCACAACGAAGATACGAAAACAGTAGCCCAAAGGCGTTTGATACGCATCTCGATAGTCCAGTAACAAGGAGCGTGTTCATGTCAATCGCGCTAATGTTACCGCCGAGGCACAATTGGTAAAGTGTATGTATGTGTTACTGCCATACACACTGCGAACTGCTGCACGATGGGAGACGTGGCTGAAGTTATTGGTGCTGGCGAGTTTTCGCTTCAGGTTTGTATGTAGATGTTTTGAGATGTAATATTGGGTGGGAGTTGAATGTACCGTACCGTAATTTTAACTTTTTTAGCCGACTTCTCAAACCTTTGAGGCAGATAGACAAGGAGGTTATGTCCAGCAGTGGACGTCTTTCGGCTAAAATGATGCTGGCGATGAGACAGACATGACAGTCACATTGTTAAGCTTTCGTAGATTGGAGGAGGTTCTTAATTCGTCGGAATCTTTTTCTATGCCAATTTTTCTAGGATTTTTACAGTTTTGAAAAACAGGTCAAGGTACAATCAAGTGGGCAAGTTATACATTCATTAACATTGCTGGACGTATGAAGGATATGGCTGAGGTAATTCATTAGAAGTGTTGTGTTGGCAATTTTCATATTGGGCAGATAAGTCTAAGTTTTCGCATGTGGCTTCATAGATTCTTAGGAAGAAGTTCATAGTCAGTACAGAATTGGTCATTGAATGCATGTAGGACTTAGTAAACATTTCAAGATGAGAGTGTTAAAACTACTTACTACGTAACCCAATTTGAGATTTGTTAAAATCCTCCAGAACAGGTAAAGATATCAAAATTACTAACACGACTACGAAGACGGTATCTTTAGAAGTTTCCTGCGAAAAACTTAACATTTTCAAAGCACAGAAGAGGTGCATTAGGTCAATATGCAATCTTAAACCAACGGAAAGCTGTAAACCGCATTTTAAAACTCTTAAAATATTAACATTACCTTGTCTGTACATATATGAAGCGGCATTGTTCGTCAAGAAAAACAGTGAATTATTTAAAAAAGCTTCGGATCAACGCTTCAGGTCGACACGACCAGAATATCGACACGAATTATGTCTAAGAGCCTCAAAGACCGTCCTTATGCACAAAAGCATTCTCTGCATGGCTCCGAAAATATTAAATAAAATTCCAAATAACATTAAAGATTTAAATTTGACACAATTTAAACGAAAGCTAAATAACTTTTTAATTGAAAAATGCTACTATACCATTGACGAATTCCTTCTTGACAAAATGTGACAAACTAAGCTGACAATTATGTATTTTATTCCTGACAATTTAATACTTAATCTGATTTTTTGATGTATTTTATTAATTGTTTTTGTTGTTGTCTCTATTGTGAAAATTTTTGATTGTATACCCACTATTGAAAAGATTGTTGTCTCATGTTTCTACCGATTTTAAATTATTTATTGTTTAATTTGTGTATGCCCAATGGGTAGTTTTTTGAGAAACATTTTATAACATTACTGTAAGACCACACATCACCAAAAAACATGCAAATAAATACTTTGACTTTGACTTTGACAAATAGACGGATGTTGCCAGCTACAAAATCAACCCAAATCCAGTCCCAATCTAACTAATTGTAACACATTTAACTACCCACACGGTACACCTGACGACAAACAATTTGATTAACTACAAAATGTACACCCGCGCGACAACACTAACTACTAACTAAGTCAAGTCGGTCTAATTCGCAGCATTGAGACTTGGCTCTGTAGGTGTACAGTCAGCGAGTACAATCGATGAACACTTGAGTTTTGAATATTCAATTATTTAAACATTAAAAGATGAAACGGTGATGAGTAAAATAAGCAGTGTTTCCCTACTCCTTTGCTCTTTTTAATTGATTAATTTCGTTGCGAGATCCAAGACAGTTAAATTGTTTCTCGGGGATTTCGTCGAGCTTCATTGTCTCGGCGCTTTTCTGCCAGTGTTGATTCTGGGTGTCAGTGGTTTGAAAAGGCTTGGCCCAAAAAAAAGCAGTGTTAAAAAGAGAAACTTGTTTAGGTGGAAATTTATAGATAACTTTGCCATCTTGCCGCTTCAAAACGTTTCAATACAGAATGTAGGTAGGCGACACGATGTGAATTATACTCAAGCGGCGTGGCGCAGACACGTCGTTTCGTCGAATGTTCCGCGTTGCTAGCAGTCCGCCACGCCTTCACCTTACGCCGCTTCTGTGTAATTCGCCATCGATATGCTAAGAAGAACGATGTGATCATACATATCGACTCTAAATCGGTTAAACCAATTGCAAAAGAGCTTGATGTTCAGTCAATTGAAAAGCGATTGACTGCGTCTGCCTCAGACTATTCCCTTTTATTATATAAATATGACATAAATAACTTACCCCTAGGAATAATAATAATTAAATCACATAATAAATAATAATAAGGAAATAAAGCAATAATTAATGGTTTTTACAATGTTACTAAATACAAGTATATACTCGTAATTTAACTTCCTACCTATAATAAAATTATGTTAATAAAGATCCAGCGTTCTTCCTCCTCTCTCTTACTTTTGGTCTATGCTGTGCCCGACAGGGTCCATAATTGAGACTGATGTAACTGTTTCCCTACCAACTGTATACATTATGGTACGCAATAAAGATTTGAGATTTTTAAACCGATCCTGCGCCGCGTGTTTTAAATTCTTTGTGGAATTTTGTACCTGACCATACCTACGTAACCAACTCTCAATGCTACGGATTAGACTAGCAGACGTGAACTTAACTTACACGGTGTCCAGTTTGTGTCTGAACTGTATCAGATACCGATCTGAGTAACGAGGTGGAGATTTGCGCTGTACGGAACCTTGGGTAGTACTGGGTTGGGGAAATGTGGGATGTTGACGGGTAACGTATGTACAAAGGGACAATTGGCTATCGTGTTTTGGGTAGAAAGTATGGGTTTGCAAAAAAACATATTGACTAAATAGGATTCGCCAACTTATAAAATTAAATGACACACCAAAAAGTGTGAGAAATTCCTTCTCTATTCTCATCAACGCACGAGTAGGTAACCCTACATGTAAATATCTTTTGGGCTAGGCGTAATGATACGTCAATGAGAAACCATAAGCTACACCAATATAACTAATAAAAGTTGTGTTTCCTTATAAAACGCAGAACTAAAACCAATTAGACATTAGAAAGAGAGAGAGAAACTAACGTTTGCGTTTCACTAAAAGCGATACAATCATAACGACTTCAAAGATTCATTGTCGTAACAGACATGTTTTTTACACAATAGAGTTCAAAATCACACTCTTCAGGATCTCATGACCACCAATTTTCTCACTATTATCTTCACGCTCTTATCCCAAGTTATTTTTTATCGGCACAACACGTTTGTTTCTTCCAATTCTACCCTGTAAATCGTCACGCATAATAAATTCATTTTTCCTTCATTTAATTCCGCACACAACCCATCCATCTTTTCTTTAGTCATACTTCTTAATCTATCCCTCATCATCTGCCCAGCCTTTTCCCAACTATGTTAGGGTCGGCTTCCAGTCTAACCGGATGCAGCTGAATACCAGTATTTTACATGGAGCCTATCTGACCTCCACAACCCAGTAAATACTAGCTAGGTAATACGATACTCTTTGGTAAGACTGGACGTCAGACTTTCAGGTCACTGACTACTTGTAGCGACTGCCAAAGATCTATATGGCAGCCGGGACCAACAGCTTAACGTGCTTTCCGAGGCACGGAGGAAACTCGGTATATCGGGCGGTCACCCATCCACAGACCGACCTAGGCAAGCACAGCTTTACCTTAAGATCGACCCGAGTGGCAGTTCTTATTAAGCCACAAGCTCCAACAGACAACTTCTTAATCTATCCCTACAAACAGTATATAGCGTACATAAAGCGCAACTAAAAGACAAATAGGAGCAAACCGTCGGAGCGTGTCTGTCGCAAAGGTGTTGACGCATGTCCATTGTACGAGGTTCGATCCCGGGCGACGCAGATAACGGCTGACGGGGCACACCTGAATTTAAAACGAGCTGAGGTGCCAATTACTTGGGGTTTTTAGTCATTTTTTTAATGGAGATTTGGTTATTTTTAGTTGAGTGATATGTTTTCTGTGTTTTATTGTATGTTGAAGATATTTTTGTAATTGAGGTAGGGACATAATCCCGTCGGGGCTGCGGGTTGTTCGCAAGAGATACCGCGGCCTCGACATGAAGGGCTACGAAGGAACATGGGTGGTTTTTAGTCAGTAGAAGTCTGGCACTCCCTTTCGCTCTGCCCAAGAGCGGGATTATTTATTTGATGATTTTCCACCTGCCCAAAAAAAAAAAAAGGTAGGGACATAATTATGTACTTTCGTAATATTTTGTCCATTGACACCCATAAATTTACCGTTTTTTTTCGTACCATTAAGTCAACTGATCGGCTAAAACATCGGATCTTCGTTTTTGAATCACGACTGCTGAACATAAAGTTCTGGCTTTGATTCCAAGGACGCGCAAATTTTTATTGGGTTTTTCCAGGGTTAGAAATTACTATAATATTACCAGCCACGGTGTCTGGATTTGTGCCCGGTTGATAGCAATAGGCTCCGCCCTTACTACATGGGACTTAAACATAACTGGCGGAATGTGAGTGTACTATTAGACGCACACCTCTACCTAACTCTTCGTGGATTACAGGCGTGATGTGTGTAATCAAGAAAAAGCTAATCATTAAATGAAGACTTGACATGAGTTCCGTTTGGCGTCGGACGTAAAGAATAGCACTATCCCATGTCTTCCAGAGAATGGGCAGCAGCGTTCTCTGTGCCTTCGTAACAACCATACTGCGATCGCACACCCGCCTGCCAAGCGTGGTGATTATGGCAAATCCCCCCCTTCTGGAGGATGATGAACTGGATGAAAAGGAGGGGGGCTTAGCTCCTTAGGGGGAGGCCTATGTCCAGCAGTGGACGTCTTATGGCTAAAATGATGAAATGAAGACTTCTAGATTGTTTTCCAAAAAGACCATCAAATAATAGGTAAACAATCCATTAATATTATATTGAAGTATTTCCAACGTGACCCAGTCGAATGAAATAAACGAGAAAAACACGTTGTTTATTATTTTACTGTCATTCTCGCCCCAGCAGGGGTGAAAAACTTTTCGTGTTACTTTCCCTGACACGGGCTTCCTCCACATGAGATGTCACTGTCATCTGATGTCCCTTTTAGATTATATTTTTATATGTGTGCTTCCCATATTTGGGTTGAAAAGGAAAATAATATAGGAAAATAAGTTTGGAGTTTATTTTCATTGTGGTGTCGGGATTAGGGGTGATCGGGGGTGTTAGGTGGACAATTTTAGGGTTGACGGTCCCTGATTGGAGTGGGTATTAATTTGAACAAGCAATTAAGATGATGAGATCGTGGCTTAGTAAGAACTGCCACTCGGGTCGATCTTTAGGTAAAGCTGTGCTTGTCTCGGTCGGTCTGTGGATGGGTGACCGCCCGACATACCGAGTTTCCTCCGTGCCTCGGAAAGCACGTTAAGCTGTTGGTCCCGGCTGCCATATAGATCTAAATCGAGTGTCTTTATTTAACTTTTACACATTTGTTAAAACCATTATACCTATACGTAAGGTGTCAATCAACTGGAAGGGGCCCGCAAGGGACGACGCCCATCGGGGCTGCGGGTTGTTCGCAAGAGATACCGCGGCCTCGACATGAAGGGCTAAGAAAGAACATGGGTGGTTTTTAGTCAGTACAAGTCTGACACTCCCTTCCGCTCTGCCCAAGAGCGGGAGGGGTTATTTGATGATTTTCCAACCGCCAAAAAAATAAAAGGTTCTACTAATACTTTGAAAACCAACTCAACAGAACTACCAATACCCGCCAAAGCACCCTATTTCAAAATTAGCATAGACATAATGTGAATTAGGTGAAGTAACATGCAGTGTAGCTGCCTAGCTACAAAGGCAGGCTCTACCGATTACAGTACAATGAGATGTCGTAATTTCTAATGTTAATAACATAATAACAAGCTACAACCTATTTAGGATTGAAATTGTAACAGAACGGGAGCGTGCGGTGAAAGGTAAAGCGGGTTATGTGCGGTTTTTGAATTTTTGGAAGTTTAAAAGCTTTTACCCACGAAAAGTATATGGCGAACTTTTTTTTAATTATCCTATTCTGTCCCAGTACTGGGAAAAGGTCTTCCCCATTCCTTTTCAACACACTTCGTGTTTTGCCGTCTCTGGCACATTAGTTAGGAACGATTTCAAATCGTCACACCAGCGTTTTTTTTATGGTAGGTAATGCCTGTCTTGCCCGACACCCACTGTTTAACGATTCTGACCCATCCTGGAAATGTGACCGACCCAGTCCCATTATAAAATTACATAATTACTAACTTTGACATTATACATGTAAATACCGACAGCAAACCATTGGCTCTTTCAAGAGTTGTCATCTTCCTGCACTTTTTTTTTGGCGGGTGGAATATCATCAAATAACCCCTCCCGCTCTTGGGCAGAGAGAAAGGGAGTGTCAGACTTCTACTGACTAAAAACCACCTATGTTCCTTCTTAGCCCTTTATGTCGAGGCCGCGGTATCTCTTGCAAAAAATGCGCAACCCCGACGGGGTATAACTCATATTTTTCTTGCATTCTCATCTGTCAACAGTCACGCTATCAATTACATTTCTTTCATATTATTCCTCACACAAAATTATGTGATACATACCAGTGAAAAAAAAAATGTCTGACTAAAGTCTCGGCCTCTACTTCGGCCACCTTCGGTAAAAAAAACAAACAATTAGCGATACGCTTCCTATTTTAATTCTTAATCCCGTCATGTTTTCCTAATATGTACCAATTAGTACGCGGAATACGGTTAATTATACTCTAACACTGTATCCCGCTGGGCATTCACTGTTTATGTATAATAAAAGCAATACTTTCTATAAAAACCCCTGCAATTCCAAAAAATAATTAAAATTTTACAAAGCGATGAAAACTGCAATGAATAGAAGTGTTGTTTTTGAACTGTCACTGTCCATTGATGCGTTCGTATACAATGGAAACTCTTTGTGTAACAAACAACCAGCAACGAATAGGTGTTTGTTTTGTGTTTCACGCTTGTTTCAACACCTCACTGGTCAGGTCGATAGGGTTGATTACACCCGCTTAATTGATGAGTTCGGTTTAATTGGAAACATTTATTGGAAATCGCGGGTTTCTATGTTTTATTTGTCTACGTAAAAAGTTTGTTAGATAGATGTTATTTATGCCAAAGCAATATCATCGTTAAACCCATTGAGTAAGAGATTAAAATCGTTGAAAGCTGTAACTTGTTTCTGTATTTATATAATGAACTCCCACGTTGCGAAAATGTTAAGAATGTAGGAAAGAATTATTAGTTGCGTCTTTAAAGGTAAATTCTCGCAGTTATCGGGCGTCCACTACCGAACATAGTGCATGGGTCACCCCATATAAGACGATAATCAAGAATTTTCAGGGAATCTACAAAATTATTAACAACGGTAATCTGAAAGTAAACAGATTTTTTTTTTTTTTCACTTCATGGGATAAAAGTAGAAATCATTAGGATAAAGTTACCGAACTTCGCGGGCCTTTTGTCGCTGAAATGGAATTGCCAGGAAACGCAGTCAGTAAGACATCTTGGCGTGGCGTGACGATTTAGACGCGTACCATGAGGGCAGGTTCGAGGCGGCACAAGAAAAGAGCTCTTGGAAGGAATTGGGGGAGGCCTTTGCCCAGCAGTGGGACAGGCTAAAGAAATGTGACGTCCCCTGCTTCCATCATCATCATTCGTGTCTTTATTCCAATTTGTTTGGGGTCGCTGCAGCATTTATTCTTCTTCTATATTACTCTTAATTTCAGCAAACACCACTTTTCTATCCATGTCATCCTTAACACAATCCATCCATCGTTTCTATAGTCTTCCTCTACTCTTGCAACCATCTACATTCATACTCAACATTTTCCTCATTTCTCCGCATCACATCACATCATCATGATAACCGATTACACACAATCCCCTATGTAGGGTGCTTCCCTAACATAAGTAGGTAATGTCAATGCAGATGTAAAATGACAAATTTAAACTTAAATGCAGAAAATGTCAGTGAATGCTCAACGGGATGAATCTAAATAAAAATGCAAGTAGTCCGACTCAAAGCACGTCTAATGGAACACTAAAAATGTAATATACATGAAATGCATAGAACAATGCAGTATGTCAGTATCAATGCACTGCCAAATGTAGGTCGCGTCCAAAGTGCAAATACGCGAGCCTACTGGCTAACTTATTGTAATAAATATATTTTAAAACCCATGTGCGTGCACCGTACCTACACCCTGTTATTCCCTGGGAAAAAACTAGCACAAATACTTTATTACCATCTAATCTATATCTCAAGTATTGCTGTACCATAATGTAATCGCTTGTAAACACCTTTTTTCACTCCCCATCATAGCCTCAGTAATTGACTAAATTGCCTTAATCCCAGTCTGTTTTTACTGCTGCAACTTTACGCCCTTCCGCTCCAGTGGTTCCGAGGTTTATGCCAAACTCTAGGGATTGGCATAAAAGTAAGTGTGGTTCACTTCTTCAACCTTATTGGCTTTTCCGATCGTTATTTCGTTTATATGGTTATTTTATTTCGGGTCTGCATTTTGTTTTATTTTACAGCGCGTTAGGGTTAAAAGTTGCTGAGGTTTTCGTTTTTTATTGAGGTTGTTTGATTACTGTTGTGTCTATTGATACTGTAAACATTGATTCTGGCCATTTTCTTGTTTACCTGTCGATACAGTGTTTAAACCATGTCTTCGCCTGCTTTATTAAGCAGTAAAATACAAAACAATGGTTATATCATACTTATGTCGAGCCTTAGACTGCTGTAGACCGATAATGGCTAACATACCTATCATAAAATACAGCACTTTTTCGTGAAATCTTATGCTGAAATGAAATATAGATTAGATTGTTTTATTTATTATTTGCCTAGCCCATCTTCTCCCACTGCTGTATAAAGGCCTCCCCCAAGTCTATTCAAAAGCTGTTGTTCTACGCCGCCTCGAATTTTTTTATTTTTTTTTTCAAACCGATCTTCGTCGCAATAATTCCGATTCCCGACTTATCCCGTTCCCTCACCCAGCCATTTCGTACAAGGCACACGGAAGTCGCGACGGTCACAGTGCACAATAGGCGGCGAGATGAAAGCGCACTTAATATGCGTTACGTAATGGCTGCTAATGGCCGCCGCTGGTCATTGTTGTCTCCTTATCGCACACCATCGAGATTTGCCGATCTTTTTCCATTATTGCGGATGTGGGTATTGTGTATGTAGGATGTATGTAGACCACCACTGGTATTTCCGTGTGGTCTATGTGTATAGAGTATACCGCCATTTCCGTCGATATCCAACTTTTTACTTGAGTGAATAATTCTTATTTCATTCCACGGTCTGACTAAGATGACGTGTAATAGAGAAGTATGGAGGAACAAGACATGCTGTGCCGAACCCAAAATAAATTGGTATAGGAGCAGAAGAATGATTATCTGACAACAAAAAACTAAATTAAGAATGAGTGCTCGCTTAATTCAAATTTTTCCCACATTTTTTTCAGTACCGAAATAATATAATTCATTTTCAAATGTTTCATTTTGAATTCATTTTGTATCCAGATATTTCACTCGAAGTGTCTGATATTGGTAAAGAAAAGCCTTAAGACCTTCTTTAAATTGGCAATTGTTTTAGTAATCAAGCAAAGGGAAACAATGGATACTTGTTTTAAGCTAGAATACTGAACCGGTTACTAACATTGTTATCTATTTGTTGTATAAGAAGCTTAAAATTAGATCGAAATCATTGAGAGGTTTTAAATATCATTAAAGGCTTTGACGCTGAGGATGGACAGCGCAATGTAGAGTCGCATCACGAAGGCTGGTTTGAGGCTGAGCAGGGGAAGGATATTAGGGGAGCCTTTTGCCCAAAAGTGGGCCATACAAGGCTATTGAAAAGTAAAGGTTTAAATAGACGTGAGTTTTAATTTAAGCAATAATGTTCATGTCCGTGAAATTAAGTATAAGCTATGTACCCGGTTAATGGGAATAGGTGCACCCTATTACATGGGACTTAAAGATAACTGGCGAAATGTGGGTGTACTATTAGGTACACCTCTGCCGAACCTTTCGGGGATTACAGGCGTGATGTTATGCAACTTTCATGTATGTAAACCAACCTAGACTTTGGTATGACTGTATCCAGTTGTAATAACAGCAGAATACAGCTCACTGGTACATCAACATCGATATTTGTGCACCAGTGTGGTACTTGCGCACGTACTAGCAGAACGCCTACGCTGTATACAGGCTGTGTGGAAACTTGCCGGAAGTATTCATTACTGCATATTTTAGTTTGACCTAACATATTATTGGCTGAGGAGCTCGTAGATTCAATTCAATTATATTAATAATAACAGACCCAAAGTTAAGCTGCGCTTGGCAAGGTTGAGCCGTGGATGGATCACATACTGAGTTGTTTCATGCCTCAAAAAGCACGTTTAGCCGTTGAACCTGGTTGATTTGTGTGTAGATCTATTACAGTCGTTACAGGAAGTCAGTGAATCGAAATTATGTTACCTAATCATTTTTACCAAGGGGGGTTTCTCTTTTACGTTAAAACCAACCAACGGATTTGAATTAAATTCGGCGCACAGATATTTGAACGTGGATTAACACGTAGGATGCTTTTGATCCCGGTAACACGATCATTACCTACTGAATATGAAACGGGGGAAGCCGCGGACATAAGCTAGTTATATGTAAATATTATTAGCTTAAAAAGGTGTTACTTATGCGAATCCGTAATTAGTCAGTTTTATTCTAATCACGCACCTGCCTAAGTTTACAATGTATCGACATTAATCCCTTTAGACAAAAAAAAAACGAGCTTTATAAAGTGTATAATCATAGTTTTCATCAAGTGGCTATGAGAAATTAACGTAATCAACTTGTTTAAAGATAACACAGAGACATCGGCCTATTAATTTATAAACCCTTGTCCTTAAAGTGTCACTAGAAACTATTTACATAATAACTTTACTGTGGAGTACATTAAACCAGTTATTATTATTAAAATTTATAGTACACTTTTTTTTTTTTTGGCGGGTGAAAAATCATCAAATAACCCCTCCCGCTCTTGGGCAGAGCGAAAGGGAGTGTCAGACTTCTACTGACTAAAAATCACCCATGTTCCTTCTTAGCCTTCATGTCGAGGCCGCGGTATCTCTTGCGAACAACCCGCAGCCCTGACGGGGTATTGAACCTAAAGCACTAACCCCCGAATACTGAAACGTCACTCAAAATTTAAGTAGCACTTATATCTAACAGATACTCAAAAGTGACGTTTGACCATACGAAATCTAAAGTTTAGGATCTTCTCAAATGTTAAGCAGCCCTTAAATTTTGAGTGACGTTTCAGTATTCGTGGATAAGCTTTGCAAACACTAGGCAAACGAGGTAGTTAGAAAACTAAAGTGATATTTAAATTAAGAAGAAAAAAACAATGAAAAACGAGATTCATATCTGCCTGATGGCTACGTCAAATAGGTCCAAATTAGATTTAATATTCAACCTGAACTTTAATTTAAAATAATTAGTTCCAGGACCAATATTTCTAATACCTAGAAGGCTTTATAACTTGCAGTAGGAGACACCTGCGACCTTAGAATATTGTAATGTTTCAAAGTACCAGTTCTAAGTTGCAGCTGGTACCGAGAGCTTACTTGCTTCAAGTCTTGGCCCAAGTTTAACGTTGTCTTAATACAAACAACGATACAGCTGGTTTTCATTGAATAATTGTTATTTATGAAGTAACTAATTATATAATTAGCAATTTGGCTTTATTTAATTAACTAAATACATCCGAAAGAGATTTCTTTCGCCTGTGGATATTTTATTTGTTAAACATTAAAAAAAAAATGAATACCAACTGACTAGGTACATGTGTGTGATAGAAATAGAAGGGTGCTATATTTTGGAGCTAAATTAGAATAAGTCAAGTCATCATCATTATCATTTCAACTGCAAAACGTCCACTGCTGGACATAGAACAAATAAGACAAATGACAGAAACAAATAAAAAGATTTTGTATGTAAAAGATTGAATCTGAGAAAATTTATTGAAAACCTCTTTTTATAATCTGCTCTTTCGCTTTTATGGAAATGTCCTTCCAATTTATTCTATCTTCTAGCAGCTCTTATGACGAATATGTTATTAACTGAATCACTGAAGCATAAAGCCCCCACATACAGAGCTATCACAGAGGTCCTAAAATAAAGTAGTAATAATAAGGAACCACATTTTAACTACAAAAAAACCCACTGTATAAGCACAAAACCGCAACACACAGTTCACACAGCATCACACCGAAACGTTTCGGGCAACGCCTCGAAAATTTGCACCGCGTCGATATTGCGTCCGAACGTGACGAATTCAAATCGATGCTGCAAACATCGCCTAACGCAAATGACGGGCGGAGGCGATCAGATCGCCGTGTCGTGCCCGCCGCGGGCGACGGACGGTGCTGACGGTGAAGCGTGTGCATGGGCATTTGGATTAGAAAAAAATCGAAAAAAGGATTGAATTTTCGACAACTGTTAGAAATTCTCCTGGGACCGATATTTAACAAACAATTTCGTCTATACCACCAAACCTGAAACCAGCTGTTCAGTACATTTTGACCTCGCGTGGGTTTTTTTCTGCTGGAGCTTGGCACTAGGAGCTTGTGGCTTAATAAGAACTGCCACTCGGGTCGATCTTTAGGTTAAGCTGTGCTTGCCTAGGTCGGTCTGTGGATGGGTGACCGTCCGACATACCGAGTTTCCTCCGTGCCTCGGAAAGCACGTTAAGCTGTTGGTCCCGGTTGACATATATAGATCTTTGGCAGTCGTTACAGGTAGTCAGTGACCTGAAATTCTGACATCCAGTCTTACCAAAGAGTATCGTATTACCTAGTATTAACTGGGTTGTGGAAGTTAGATAGGCAGTCGCTCCATGTAAAATACTGGTACTCAGCTGCATCCGGTTAGACTGGAAGCCGACCCCAACATAGTTGGGAAAAGGCTAGGCACATGATGTGGGTTTTTTTCTGCCAGAGCCCAATGGAGAATCTTCTATTCTATTCACGAGTTTCTTTGGAGTCTAATAGGGTATCGGACTGGACAAAAAAATATGATTCTAATTAGTCCGTCAATTAGATTTTCGAAAAATATTGAATACGTGTTTTTAGGGTTCCGTAGTCAACTAGGAACCCTTATAGTTTCGCCATGTCTGTCTGTCTGTCTGTCTGTCTGTCTGTCCGTCTGTCCGTCCTCGCTTAATCTCTGTGACCGTTAGCACTAGAAAGCTGAAATTTGGGACAAATATGTGTATCAATCACGCCGACAAAGTGCTAAAATAAAAATTGGAAAAAAATGTTTTATTAGGGTAGCCCCCCTATATGTAAAGTGGGAAGTGTTTTTTTTTTAATTTTAACCCTAATGTGTGATATATTGTTGGAAAGGTATTTAAAAATGAATAGGGGTTTACTAAAATCATTTTTTGATAATGTCAATAATTTCGGAAATAATCGCTCCAAAAGTAAAAAACAAAGCGTCCCCCCCCCTCTAACTTTTGAACCATAAGTTTAGAAAATACGAAAAAAATCTGAAAAGTAGAACTTTATAAGGACTTTCTAGGAAAATTATTTTGAACTTGGATGGAAACAACAGATGGAAACTGCAGTTAACCAATATAATTTGGTCCCTGAATCGTATGAGCGCCTATACAATCCAGAGGTCAAGTTTCATTTGCCCGTATTTTATTTTTAACTTCGTTTACATAATATTTTATTATCTACGGAACCCTACACTGAGCGTGGCCCGACACGCTCTTGGCCGGTTTTTTTGTTTTATCAAAATAATAAAAATTAACGAAGATAAAACGCGTCAAAGATCATGAGTGAGGTGTTGTGACGTCATTTGGATGTAAAAAATGTACTAACATGTGACGTTTTCGAGGAGGTCACGAGTTTTCGAAGCACTCCATCGTTATAATTTTTTGTTTATGTGAAAAAAAAAATGTGTTTAATTTTTTTTGGAAATCTATCTGACGGACTTATTCGTTTATTTTTGTCCGATCCCTATTCTGTTCCACTTCTGTATTAAGCTTCTTCTGCATCTATATCGTGTGGTTAGTGCCTAACCTGGTCATAGTTTTTATGCCGCCCACGGGCCTTTGATTTAGCTTCACATGCCGTTGAGAAAAATCTCTCAGACATACTGGTTTTCTCATGATGTTCAAATAAGAATTCAAGGTTATTTGATGATTTCCCACCCCCCAAAAAAAAAAAAAAAAAAAGGTTCTCGTAATGTCTTATATCTCTTATATGTTAGATCGGATCAGCCTATTATGTTATTCTATAAACTGTTAGCCGATATCTCAGTACTCAGCCCTCTTCTGAGGTTGGGTATGCAAATAGGTGCACAAAAATTTTTGCTAAACATTATCATGCTAACCACGTTCTTCAGACAGAGCCAAGAAAAGGATCCTAATCCTTTCCTGCTTCAGATGTTTTTCTGAAGAAGAAATCCGAAGAAGAGTTTGTTCCGTCACGTTTTCTACCGAGTTGTGACTCTAGGATCTGGTGAAGGCATTTGAAAGGTTGTCTCATGTCACATTGACAATCAAAAACGGCTCAAGTGACTGATATTTCGTTACACAACAAAACTTCTGCGAATATTTTTCAATTTGTCGGATAAAAAGGTTAATGATAGACTGTTGGACTGGAGTCTGTGTCAGACACGACGGACCAATGAAACGTTGGAGCGATAGAGCACGCTCCGGATAAACAGTTCACACTTGAATACAGTGTGGTAGGTAGCTGGGAGACACTAAATAACCAGTTCGAATGACTCAAGACTTTAAGGACGTGGTTTTAGAATCTGTAGTTCCTAAGCAATGATTATTGTGACTAACTAAAATAATTTAGGCTGTACGAACTTACGAGACCGACTAGATAGACCAAAGTCATCAAAAAAGTGCAAGGGTCAGACTGGATGCAGAAGATGGAGGCTGTTATGGCGCAGTTTGTGAGAAGCCCATGTGTGAGCCCCCAGTTTGTGCAATAGGCTGAGGAGTTGATTGGTTTGAACGGTAAAACGCTTTGTCAGATTCAATACAATTTTAACTTGAATTCATGGCATCTACAGGAAATTTCGGTTAATCAGCCGACAACTGCGAGATGTCATACACAAAATAAAATATTTAAAAAAATCAGCCAGTAACATACAGTTTAGCAACGCGGCACGTGGGAGCTGCGCTGGAGCAACCCGCGGGCGTCTTGTGATCTCCGTACGAACACCATCGCACACGTTACGCTCGTCAATTTGTTGTTGTTTTGATCTGCTATAGATCCTCCAGATCTTGCTTAGATCAGATATGATCTGGAGACCGATAGAGTAATTCATGTTAATTCAGAGATTATAGCAGAACATTGTTTTATTATCAGCCTGTCGATACCGCCACAAGAAAAAGACGTGATTTTATGTATGCATTATAAAAGAGTAACACCTCAACCATGTAACAACACTTTCTAACACAATCTTCAGATTTTTAAAGAAAATTCGTAACATGATATGTCATTATCGTATTACCTAGTATTAACTGGGTTGTGGAGGTCAGATAGGCAGTCGCTCCATGTAAAATACTGGTATTCAGCTCCATCCGGTTAGACTGGAAGCCGACCTCAGCATAGTTGGGGAAAGGCTAGGCAGATGCTGATGGCGTAAATAACGCAGTGAATGTTGTCGATATGTCAAAATAAATAATATTGTGAGCGATATGCCCAATAATGATAAAGAAAAAGCACTAATAATATTTAATTATTCACATTACTTTGTATTGGTCTTTTAATACCTACAATCGATTCACCATCACTCAAAGTACCTTATTAAACAGTAGCATCAACAGTACATTCACACTACACGCTTCTCATGAGCACCTCACATTAAACACCAATCACCCATCAATACGGGGAAGCGTAAGATCACCGATTGGACCACACACGGCGCAGGTCACAGGTTTAAGAAAACGGTCACGTGTGTCACCGGCCGCTAGCACAAAACGTAACGGGACCACTTGGAACTGAGAAGTAATTAATCTTGTTCTTTTAACAGCTGTTTTGGTACATTTTAATGTGTTGTTTTTGTTATTGTAATGGTCAACCCACTTAAAATGGACTCTTTAACATTAGAGGAAGTTGTGCTTTGAGTTTATGATCTTTTTTGTGATTTGGTCTAATTTTGCACCTGTGTGACTCGTAAATGAAAATGAATTATGAAATGAAAAAATGAAATTTAAAAAAAAATGTCGTGAGAAAGGTTTTGAATATGAATGTGAATGGGTATAAGAGTAGAGGAACCCAAAAAAATTATGGATGGACTGTGTGAAGAATGATATGGTAAAAAAGGAGGTGTCTCATGAGATGACGAGAAACAGAGAGGTATGGAAGAGGAAGACATGCTGCGCCGACTCCAAATGAATTTAGATAAGGGCAAGAGAATGATGATGTAGGTACTTGAAAACTAACAGGTACGGTCAGCAGCACAACTAAACTCTGTTTTTTAATCTCGGAGACTAAAATGACATTACGAGGGTTGTCAGTTTTTTGCAATTCTTAAATAGTGATGTGCCACTACCGTAAATTGCCGTTGTTGAAATCAATTAATATCGGTTTTTTTATAATAAGTTTTCCTGAGTAAAAGGTGTAGGTAGTTATTTAAAACGAAATAATACACAAGTATTATGGTGCAGATGTATTTAACGTGAAACATTTTTAAATAATTAATTACAGGAATTCATTAATCATGCATGCATGTCATTTTACTTTAAATCTATGTATATTTTAAACTTTTAATGGATGAAATAAAAAGCATTTTAATTTTATATATCAGATTCCGAAAATGACTCCATGTCTGAATCATCAGAGTCGCTGGCTACTTTTATTATAAATCGATCAGTAATGTCTTCGACTATATGGCCCAGATGACACATTTCATCCTCAATTCAAGTCCTTCTTCAAAAAGGCTTCGTACTTCATTTAATTTGAAGGTTTTATTATTTTTAGCAAGCGCGATTCGTTTCTATAAAAAAAGTTTACGGCACGGTTGGCGCAGTGGCTGAGGGATTGGACTGCTGAGCTGCGTGTCGCGGGTGCGATCCCAGCACGGAACAAATATTTGTATGGCCTACAGATAGTAATTGTTTCGGGTCTGGGTATGTTTGTGTAGGTATGCGAGTTGTAAGTGTTTGTAAACGGAACCACGATAAACGAAAAATTCCTAGTGTGGGGCAACGTTTAAAAAAAATATTTTTTCAACTTCTCGACGTATAGCCGAAAGAGTGAACAGACAAATTATTGGACGATTCCAATAATTTGTCTTTCAAAGACAAATTATTGGACGATTTCACTCTTTAATTTACGGCCAGGTATTTTCGAGAGCTAAAATTTTCATTCTCTTTGTGCTCCTTCAGCACCCAGTAGACTGTAGCTCTGGATATGTTCAGAATTTCGGCAGTTTTTAAAACATATTCGTTTTTTTTCGGCGTCTCGGTTGGAGATTCGGTTTTCTTTTTAGTACGAACATATTTGTAAGCGTTCATGATCATATCTTTTTCTGTTTGGCTAAATGATATGAGCTTACGTTTATTTCTTGGCGATAAACTTTCTTCTTCACAGGCGTGAAGAAGAAAGTTCGTCGCGTGGGCACGCGACGAAGTAGAAGGCTGAGCGTCCATGATAAATGTTCAGCGAAAACAAAAAACGTAACAAAACCACAACACTTAACACAAAAAAAAAACAAAGTAACAGAAACAAACTCAACGAAAATATACCAAAAAACACTAGATAGTGTATCGCAATAGACACAACGGGCATATTCGAACACTTGAAGGACGATTATGGTAAATAAAATGACATCCAGTGTTGTTCCTGTTAAATGAGGGTTGGGGTTGGGGTGGGGGGTTAGTGGTCAAAATCACACATTAACTGCCGTATTATCATATTTATTTTTAGAATTGCAATTGTTTGTATGGTCTCAAGTTCCAACAATTGCCGTATTTTTCAAAAGTGCTGCCGTTTTATAAGAAAATGGTTCATATATCCGTTTTATCGTGTACGGGAACAACACTGATAGCATCTGTAATTTTTTTCTAATCGTCTAATAAATATAAAAAGTTACGATTCAGCAAACCGGTATCGTAGGTACAACACTAAACAAAAGAGCTGGCAGCATTATTTGTAAGTTTGACATTTGCATGTGTCAATTTAGTCTCAGGGATTAAAAAACAGACTTTAGCTTAACATTTCGGAATTTTAATTATTTTATGTCCAGGACTCCAGCTATTATTTTTAATGTATTAGAAGATTATTCTTTAAAATATTCCTTATTTTTCCATAATTTGTCAGTAACGGGAAATATCTAAAAAGTTTTATTAAAAAAACCTGCTTTGTAACTGTGAAAACTGTTAATCTACTTCTGATGCTGACTGTACCTCGTTGTTGAAGTCTCAGATTTAGGCATAGACACAGATTAACAAAAAAAAAAATTCTATTCAGTCAGTTCGGTGACAAATGTAGGGCACATGAAAAATCTACGGTAATTGACAATGGTTGCACTGACTGACATGTCCACTCAAATCTGTGTAGTTCTTTCTTCAAAAGACCATCTTTGAAACTAATCTTAAATTGTTCTCATGCGAGTTGACCAAGATTATGTCTGAACCTTAAAAGAGACCTCTGATTTTGTTTCGGCTGCTTTTTTCTCAGAGTTGCCAGGTATAAAACACCGGCAAAAAAAATAGATGCAAAAGTATTTGTAATTTATCGTTTACATATCTTGAGCATATACTAGGTCCAGTTATTTTAAATGGATAAATAGTATCAAATATTTTGAAAAGCTGTAGGCATGTTTGGCTTAAAACGGTAAAAAAGAAACCTCACGATAATAGATCAGGAAACATTAAAAATGTGGGACATCCTCTCATTTTTAAAGTACACTTAATAAGCTATAAATGATAGTACGCAGTGAGGACTATGACTTATTTCCTAGATCTGATTGCCGCTCATAAATCATTTTCTGAAGATAGTGTAAACAAATTGCTTTTAGAGTTCCGTAAACAAAACGCAAACTTACAGAAGTGGGAGGGAGATAATTTTTTTTTTATTTTTTTTAAATGCCACGATATGATTTGTTACGAAGTAGTCAATAGCCGGCAAGTGAAAACTTAACAAAGGTATTAAAGCAAGAGTCAACAGGCATCTTCTGGCCACGCTCGTTCCCTCATAGAACTCATCCATCGCTTTCTACCAAGGCATGATCGAGGTCGAAGGAAGGCCCATTTTGTAATAACAAAAAATTATAATTCAATTAAGTCTAAGGAGAAAACGAATCCTGCTAAAGTAACTATGTTCTAGGATGTCGCGAAAAGGTTCGTAATTAATAAAGAAAACAATTGGTCAACTTACCTTTATACCATGTTTACTCCAAAATCTTAATTTTCTGCTTATAATTAAAGCTCTTGCACATCAAACGAAATGTGGGTGTACCAATGGGTACACCTCTGCCTCACCCTTCGGAGATTACAGGCGTGATGTTATGTTACGTATTGCACATCAAAGCTTCTACGCTTTATTGGAGCAACCAGCAGAAACTCTATGCTTTCTTCTTCTTTTCTACGGATGGACAACATGAAGAAGACGCTCTTCTATTGGCGTCTGCCTGTAATCTTGTAGCTGCATGGTAGCCCGCGAAATTCGAAGTTTCTTACATTTTTTTGCGATTTGCCGGTCGGTGTAAGGTTTTATGTTGATTAAAATATGATTACCTACGACCTACCTACGACCCTACTAGACCGAGTGCGCAACACTGAAATCCGTCGTCGTACAAAAGTGTTCGACGTCGGGGACAGGGCGATACACCTAAAGTGGAGTTGGGCAGGACATTGGCTAGACGCGGAGATGGCCGTTCGAGTAAGATCCTGACCGAATGGTGGCCAAGGTTAGGCCAGAGAAACCAGGGCCCTCCAAAAGCGCGTTGGGTCGACGATATTGTCAGGAGCGCGGGAAGCGGATAGATGAGGGAAGCACAGATCAGAAAGGAGTGGTAGAGAAAAGGTGAGGCCTATACCCAACAGTTGGTGATTCCGGGCTGAAATGATGAAATGATGATAATGAAAATATGATTCACGCACGCAATGCGTATGAATTTATAGAGATATATATAATGATTAAAATCATGATTATAATCTTCTTGACTTGATTTAATTCCATTAAGTGACTATTTCATGAAAAATTCATTCAGGGAAGTTAAATGAACTGAGGGGGTTGTATTTCCCCGTCGGGGCTGCGGGTTGTTCGCAAGAGATACCGCGGCCTCGACATAAAGGGCTAAGAAGGAACATGGGTGGTTTTTAGTCAGTAGAAGTCTGACACTCCCTTTCGCTCTGCCCAAGAGCGGTAGGGGTTATTCGATGATTTTCCAATAGCCAAAAAAAAGTGGGTAGTATTTGTGATTTTAATCACAAGTCACATTTTGTTACGATCGCGAATCGTATTAAAATTCGTATTTCGCGGGCTACCCTGAAGCTTCCACCTTAACCGTACGGAACTCCACTCATACACCAGTCTCACCCTTGTCCAATACATTTAAATATGAGTCTGGATCTCGTTCGTGTCTGCCGAGTGTCAGATAAGCTCGTTCGTGATAGGCCGGCGGCGGCCCGCGGCTCATACTTCTAATGCTAAATCATTGACGGGAGAATTTGATGCGAATTGTGGACTTCAAAGCTTGATGATCGTAAGTTTGGATGACATTGCTTTTGCAGACAACGTCGCAAAAAATATGTGTCAAATTCGTATGATGCATGAATAACACAACATCACGCCTGTAATCCCCGAATGGTTAGGCAGGGGTGTACCTAATCGAACACCCACATTTCGCAAGTTATATTGTTAGTCCCATGTAATAGGGGACGAGCCTATTACCACCAGCCAGTCACAATTTTAGAGTCAGTGACTGCTACTGAAAAATTCTAGATGTAAAAACTCAAAAATACTTTGCCCGACCCGGTAATTGAAGTCAGGACCTCATGCTCAGCAGTCTGTGCTTGCAACCACTAGACCAACGAAGCAGTAGAAATTTAGTGTCAAATTCGTATGACACCTGAAAAATGATGATGATATAGGATTGTTTGTCTTTAAACTCCAAACACCACGTTAAAGTGTCTGCCTGATTAAAGGCAACACACGTAGCTCCTTGATTCTTGGGCAAACTAGATTTGACTTACCCACAGACACAAGAATATAGATACCGCGACCTCGACACAAAGGGCTAAGAAGGAACATGGGTGGTTTTTAGCCAGTAAAAGTCTGACACTCCCTTTCGCCCTGCCCAGAGCGGGACGGGTTATTTGATGATTTCCCAATCCCAAAAAAAAAGACACAAGAACACACATACAGGGTGTAAATCAACCCATCACACGCCCGTCAACCAAGCATTCTATACATCAAACTAAGTACCCCTACGCAAATAAATTTGCTGGGAAACGACTTTTTTTTGGGTCAAAAATCGGTAAAACTCAATGTAGCACTGTGAAAACATTGTGCTAGTGGATGCTTTGAATAGTAAACGGGTCATGGAGGTAATTTAAGTAAAGATAAAACCTGAAAAACTAGTATTTACAAAAACAGCTGTGAAAAATTTGGAACTTTAACCCCCAATATCTCCGTAACTAGGAGGTTCCCAGGTATGGTCTAGAACAAAAAAATGATCGCAGTGGTGGGGAGAACAAGTGCCCTTCATTTGCGTTAAGGGTACTTTTACACCCTCATTTACAACCTCATCCACCATTGTATAGTCCAAGAGATGTACACATAGATGCAGCTCTCATCGGATAATGCGATCCATTAAAACAACACGCTGCGGCTGGACCGATGTTGATTTACATCAGTTGTAACGATACAGTTTTAATTGTGTCGGGTACTTTATTGAGGGCTACGGTATAAATAGGTGGTTTAATTCGATCAGATAGGTACTCTTACACCAGTTTTTGCCACGACTTCATCCACGTGGAACAGTTACTGGCGTGTAGTGAGATAGCTTAAAGCCTTCCTCGATAAATGGGCTATCCAACACAAAAAATATTTTCTCATTTCCAATCAGTTCCTGAGATTAGCGTGTTCAACCAAACAAACTCTTCAGCTTTCTAATATTATTATAGATTTTAAGCTTTTGCTGTGGCAATGGTTTTAGAAGAACGTAAGAAATACGACGTCTAGACGAAACATTGCTATCAATAAGATGCTGGGGAGTTTGCCCTCCACTTCGAATCCCCAAGTAAAATACTATAGGAAGTGTTGAAAGGACTTTGATGTTCACGAAGTGATTTTTACAACTCATCCGCATAATATTCAACAATACATAACTTTTAAGTTCTTTTTAAGGAAATTTCTAAACGCTTAGTTGACGCTTCTCGTGACCCAAGGGCTGGCTTTTATCTTGGCCAGAGGCTAAGTGTTGCCATACAACGTGGGAATGCCGCCAGTCTTTTGGGCACATTACCGGCTGACAGCGTTGAGGAGCAGTTTTTTTATGCCCTTTTATAGTTTATTGTTAGTTTATTTATTAGTTTTTAATTAATGTACATAAATAGTTATTTTTTCTTTCCAGCAATTATATCTTTTATAATAGAGAACATGCCTATGTCCAGCAGTGGACGTCCTTTGGCTGAAATGATGAAAAGAGAATACATCCGACTTAATGGTGCCTTTCAATTGAGTTGTTTGAGAATTCGATCGTTGGATCTTACGAATGACCGAATTCTAAAACAATTCAAAGATCATCGGTCATCGCGAATGAAACCAATGTTCGTGTGAAACATGAAAAAGGCAATACAGGACCATATATCTCTGGTTACAATTCCCAACCAAAGTCCATTACGCGGTGTTAATCCATTTAATAAACCATACCAAACTGCCCATACAATGTTCGCTATAACGCGTACGAAACCGCACGCAATCACTAGTAGACATTACATTTTAATATCACTAACTTAGTACGCGGCCCGTCCGCTCTGATTATTTAATTTTCATGGAGGCGTGGCGCTAGTAGCAACAGGGCCTGCCACAGATAAAATAGGAACTTTGGCACGGCTACTGTAATATGTACGTAAGTAAGCGGTGCTTAGTGTTGTCTATGAAATATTCTGGGCTTTTAAGGTAGTGCTTATCAGGAATATTTGATTTGTGAACGTTGAAGCTAGCGGTTCGCTTCTTCGGAATTTGGTTCACGGCGATAGATTTTTACAGGATACTTTTTTTTTGGAGTGTGAGAAATTATCAAATGACTTCTCCCGCTCTGGGCAGAGCGGTAGGGAGTGTCAGACTTCTACTGACTAAAAACCACCCATGTTCCTTCTTAGCCCTTTGTGTCCGTGGCCGCGGTATCTCTTTTGAACTACCCGCAGTATACAGGATACCTTTCTTCTTCTTATTTACGTGTCGATGAACTCAAATTGTGTTGAACCAGTATGTAGTAGTTATGGGAAGTCACAATTATATTTAACAGGTAGGAAACACATCGGTTCTTCACCTGAACTTTCACTCAAAGATAAAGCGAAAAAGAACTGTTTTAGGGACACTAAGTATTATTTTGTACAAAGTTTTACTGAAAATGTTGCTATTGGCAGCCAATTCTTCAAAACCTTGAAGATCTCAACGTCATACTTCAAAAACCGACCTCTTAAAAATCCGAATCGATTATATCTCTTGAATATATAGGTTGTAAATAGTTGGTGAGGCGTCATCGAGGCTGCAGCGGTTATTGCAGCATTAGCATATAGATGAGGGGGGAGGGCCGCCCCGCCCCTGGGTAAACATTAACGGCCAGGCCACGAGGGCAGCGGTGCAAGAATGTTGGGAATTTACCTGGAGCGTGGGGTAAAGTTAAAGTAGATACTATTGGGTATTTATTCGGTTTTGGAAAACTGTCAATGGAGGTTCTTACCCGCTCTTCTCCATAGAGATCTATGCTTTGGAATGGGCACCTACCCTACTTTCACAGTTTTTATGTCTCATGACTGTAGGTACATTTCATTGTTGTATTTGTTTCGTCATTTCGAAAGTGCCTGTAAATGGCCGTCTTGAAATAAATGCTTTGATTTTGTCATATTGACATAAGCTACCAAAAAGCTGTTATAGCATGCCACTTTTAAGTGTGCAGTTCAAAGTGGCGTTGCTTGACAAGAAGCATCAATAAGTTCATACACAAACTCGCATTTGCATCAAAATTTTGACCAATAGCGCCCTCTTCACAGTGTAAATCAAGCGCCAAAATGTATATGTATATTGTATGACGCTGGCTGGTTAGGCAAAAAAAAGATTAGTGGCATCGTAAAAAAATCATTGGTAACTCGTGAAAAGGAATAATAACTGGCTTTGTGTATTTTTTTATGTATGGCACGTAAAACTAAACGCTTTATGGTGGAAAAATATTCCTTTCTAACATTTTTCACAGGAAGCTACAAAATTGCATTTTATTTTTCAGTTCGTTTTTCCCAGTTACGTGACTTCGTAAAAACGTTTTGACTAGCTTTGATTTAGTATTGTAAACTTTTGCGTTGAAATATTTGAAGCAAAGCTACAAAATAAATTTTGTAAAACAACTTTCATTACCTTTTGCACACATTCAAAGGCATTTTAAGCCATGCACCTCTGATTTTTCGGATGCATGACGTACGAATCATACAATTATTTGTTGCTTCGGAGAAGGTAGACATCGTGAGGAAACCTTACACCTTTCTATTGTATCGAGTCTGGTTCTTCTAACCAAACAGACAGATGTGTTGCTGGGGAGTTTGTTCCGCCACTTCTTCTTTCCAGCAAAAAACACTAGGAAGTGTCGAAGGGTGGGCGTTTTGGGGGACTGTCACTTGTAAATGAGTAAAGTAAAGTAAAGTAAATTTTGACGTTCGAAAAGTGCTGATTATCAGCCTAGTTTGAATAAATGACTTTTGATTTTGATTTTGAAACCAACCCGCCTGAGATATATTTCTGGACGACATGCAAAGTCGACCCGTTGCCTAAAACCAGCTGGTTTTTTGGCGGAAATTATCACTTAATAAGTAAAATAATAAATAAAGCCAAGTCAGAGCCTCTAAAGCTCTGACACCAGGCTATGCAAAAACCACACAATAAAGAAGAAGATAGGCATTTTAGATACATATTTAATTTCACGCATTTTTCCGATGGGGTAGGCACAAACTACAAAGCGTTACCTGCTACGATTTACCTTTAACATGCTGTCAAATATCGATGTAAGCAACTAATAAACGCCAGCACGTTAGTAAATCACCAAGAACCTTTTTCAAGGTATATTATGCATCCCGTCGGGGCTGCGGGTTGTTCGCAAGAGATACCGCAGCCTCGACATGAAGGGCTAAGAAGGAACATGGGTGGTTTTTAGTCAGTAGAAGTCTGACACTCCGTTTCGCTCTGCCCAAGAGCGGGAGGGGTTATTTGATGATTTTCTACCCGCCAAAAAATAAAAAAGGTATCGTATGCATCCTTTATAGGTAGCGGTACTCAAGCACGCTCTTTCCCTGGCTCCATCCTAAATGGCACGCGAAAGGTTTTGACACGGAGCATGATTCCAAGTCCCGCGGCTTATTAATTGTTTTCAGTTCATAACTAACTTTTTGTGCATGAACAACATGTCTCCAAAGTTTCTTATCGTGAAGATTATGCAAATAGTGAGCAACTTTGCTATTGCAAGGAAAGCCAGTAATGTCAATCTTTTGAGGGAAACAATTTCATGTTTACACTTTTGATCAAGTCTTAGAGGGTATGGCAAAGTGATTTTAGGCACCATTTTTTTCTATACGGCGACGCGACTGACCGTACAATTTTAATATAGAAGACTCATATTTTATTTTCCACCTTCCATCTGGCGCTGCGTGCCCTGACACTTTCACACTTGACGATCTCATGACTGCATCAGCGAGCGCAGTTCGCATAGCTGAATTTTGGGCCTTGTTTAATCGAAATTTGCCATCGACACGCTGAGAACATATTATCAGAAATCCTAAAAAAATAATCTGGTATTCCCGCTTTTTTTCACATTAAGGCTTGTATTCACGCCAATGACCTTGTGCATAGCTAACTACCCCTCTCGATCGTAGACACGGACTTCAAACGGACGCATTTTAATTTATTATAATTAAAATAATGCATATTTTTAAAAAGTAACAAAACCAAATTATTTTTCTTTGTATTGCAAAGCAGTAGATATTTTTTTTATAATTTTTTTGTTAAAAAATGAAGGAGTAAAATGGTTCAAATCAACGATTTGGAGGTGATTTTGTGGATTTTTTTTCTTATTATGTGATACCGATAGAAAAATTATGGCTAAACCAAATTACGTGTCATATCATGTAGAATACTAAAGATTTTTCTCAGATGGAATTTCTCTGTAAGTGCAGGTGAAAAGCTGCTTCATCTGCACGCTATTTTTAAGCTTTTTCGAGAGAGCAGCCTTAAGAAAAATTCAACAAGCAAAGTCACAGGTCACAAGTGATGGCCGTACAAGAAAGTAGATCTCAATGTTCCCAAACAATCAACCTCAATCACTCAAATGCAGTCACTAATGCTATCTACGTAAACGACAGCCATTCTTCAAGCGAACCATTTCCAAAATATGTAGTATCAAATTATGACGCATTCATGTTCAAAAATGGATCATACCTACGATTGGCTAGAAATCCTCACAAACCAAATTTACACCTTCCGTCTTCACTATTAAAGTTCAGAATCAACAAGTGATGAGAAGACGAAATCAATCACACTTTGACACTAAACGTCATCTGTCAAATGTCACCGAGGTGTAATTAAAAAAAAAATGTCGCCGTAACCTCTGGTCTCTGGGAACGCTATGGTCAGTCACGTTTATTCGATACATGGACATACACAACATGTGACGTCACTGAGTTTGTTTACATTTTGAGACAAAGGATTGTGAGCTTTCTGACGTCATTTTAATGTAAACCAGCATAAAAAGTTGTGTATGGATAAACAATTAAGATGTATTCAGGTGATTAATACGGTCTTAATGGACAAGAAATGTGTTAGTAAGTGTACCTACATAAAACTTTATATTTATTGCAGAAAATATTATTTTAAATTAATATATTTGATATTTTAATAAGAACCTGTTCGTTTTTTCATCCGTTATTAACTATAAAGCCGAAAAAGGCATGTAGATAATGTTTGAAAAAAATACCAATCGAATTGAGAACCTCCTCCTTCTTGGGAAGTCGGTTAATAAAATTACCTATAACTATCATTTATTCAGGTAATACGAATTACGGTAAATCCGAGAACCCACCTGAACGTTATAATAACTGAACGTAACCGATGAAATGTATAAAAATAGCGATGTTAACGAGTGAAATTAAAAGTTTATTATCACGTAAAAATATGAAGAGAAAATTTCTAGTAAAAAGAAGAAAATGATCAATGTCTGAAAATGGCTTATTAATGATATTGAACTGAAACTGTTTCGGCCTGATTAAAATAAAAATATACAAATTATCTTTCAATCAAAGTAGGTACGGCTACATAAGCTAAGTTAATCTACTACTTATTTTACCTAACTGAAACCACCATTACAATTCAAGCTCAACTAATTATCAGAAACAAATTCCAACCAAAAAAAGCAAAGCTTCTATACAATGCAAAGCCTTCACAACAAACAATACATACCAAACAAACTACCAGCAGCAATTAATACTATCGCGTACCAGCCGGCTGGACGAACAAGCCCAAAAAAAAAAATTCAACAACTAATAACTCTGGCTGATTTTAAAGGAGTTTCAAGTAAAAAATATAGGCGTTGATTTATAGACACGATTTTCCCACGTGCTACGGGGAATGAAACCCGGAACAGTGGCTGGGAACTATACGCTATGAGCCGCGAGGAACTTTTTCTTGGATGCGTAGGGATGCGCCTGGTTTAGTTGCCGTTGCTCGGGTTCAAAATTGTTTACGATAAATATTGAACATTTTTTTCCTGTAGAATTAATTTATAATATTGCCTGACATACTTGTTTATTTTAAAATGCTTTCATCATCATCTGCCTAGCTTTTTCCCAACTATGTTGAGGTCAATTTCCAGTGTAAACGGATGCAGCTGAATAACAGTATTTAAGAGAACAGCTGTCGATCTGACCTCCACAACCCAGTTAGATCTGGGTAATACCATACCCTTTGGTGAGACTGGTTGTCAGACTTTCAGGCCACTGACTATCTGTAAGTATTTTTCACCACCGTTGAGTTTATTTAACTCCTGTTTTTCCACTTGATTTCGCTGAAAACGAACCTAAAACTGATACTTAAATATTTTTTCGGTTCGACGATTGAGAAGTACCAGAAGTCCAGAACCCAACAGCATCGTTACTGTGCTAAACTTTCAGGGCTGTGTACTTTATCTATAAGTTCTAATCGATGTTTTATCGATACCGACAACCGTTCCAGCCCCTTCCCTACTAGGATAGCCGTACTATAAAATAGTGGTATGTTAGAACATCGCATTTCTATACATAGAACGTGGCCACATCTATAATTGATATTAAATTATGAAGAACTAGCGTGTAATATTAATCGATAATCGTTTTTTCAGAATATTTGATTTTATCGGCATGATCATGGCATGATGATGTGGAATATTAAAAATTATAAGATGTATGTTTTTGTAATTACTTGTTTAAGTGTAAGAAATATGGAGTGTCCAAATAGGGTAGTGGCTTTAATGAGAAGTAAACTACTACAAATTAATTTAATCAATTAATTTTCTCGTGAATTTAATTATTAATTTTCATGTAAAAAACCTACCTGTATGTAGGTGGTCCTGGTTACTACGAGTAAGAAATATGGAGCGTAGTATCCGTAATATTTTGAAATTGATTTAAAAAAATCAATGCTTCGGACGTGGACGGCTGCTTGTATAATGTTTCTAACTACATATTTTATACTAGCATCTACTGCACGCAACTTACCTTCATGGTGAGACAATGAGTCGTTACGCTTTTTCTAGATATTCAGTAGGTTTTGCGACCCTATGTAGTGAGCCAGTGTCAACTATGCATGATACGACATACGCATGGATAGTGCTGCACCACAAGCTTTCCTAATCGCAGTAAAATCTCCCGATAGTACATCCTCCCTGAAAGATAGACCAACTACAGTTATACCGTACAATGTCATCAATAGTGTTCGAACATGTTCGCTTTTTGCTCGTAGTTTTGCAGTCAAAGTTTGGTATTACCACTTCAGAGCATATAAAAGAACAGCACACCAAAGCGCTTGAAAACCATCCTAGAAATCCATCAAATGCAGTCGCAGGCCGAAATCGGCTAGATGGCATGATCACAACCTCCCGTATATTCGTCAGCACAGTTTAACAGGACATTACTACCACTTCGAACGTCAGTACTATGCGTACGCTAAACACATCACCGAAATCGGCTAGATGGCATGATCACAACCTCCCGTATATTCGTCAGCACAGTCTAACAGGACATTACTACCACTTCGAACGTCAGCACTATACTTACGCTAAACACATCACCGAAAAAACAGCCCAATTTACCACGCAAGCACGCGGCACGGAAGAAATACTAATTTAAAACACTTTCAAGGAACGCGCAGTCGGATCGTCCTCTTATTTATCAGATAAATAAATATAAATCTTTTTATTGTGCGGACACGTCCCCCAATGGAATCCGGACTAAGGGCCTGGCCTTAAAAGGCGGGGGAAGTTCGCATCGGCTTTATATTCGAGTCGAGTGCGCGCGCGCAACAAAAAATCTACGCTACGAGAGCGTACGCATCGTACGGGGATGCCAGGCTGAGGGCTGGCGCGAACGTGTGCGCATGAGCATCAAGGATGTGCTGCTGGAGTTCACTAAACTCTTTTTGCGAAATGCCGCTGTGTAGGTACTCGTACTTATTGCCCAATCTGTTTCCTATTAGCTATGCTTTGTGTCCTTTTAGAGTGTCGCTGGCAATATAAATTGATAGAGCCTAATGAGAGCTAATAGGGATGTTTCTAGACTAATAAAAATGAGATTCTAATTAGTCCGTCAGTTAGATTATCGAAAAATATTGGAAACGTATTTTTTGATTTCTCAAATCAGTGAAAATTGACGAAGATAAAACGCATCAAAGATTTGAGTGGGGGGTTGTGACGTCACTCACCGGTAAAAAATGTCATACTAATGTCTTAGAATCTATATATATAAAAATGAAACCCGTTTTCCGTTGTCACGACTTGGCATGAAAACGGCTTGACCGATTTAGCTGTTTTTTTTTTTTAAATGTTCGTTGAAGTTCAAGGATGGTTTTTACGGCGAGAAAAATTCGAATAATGGCCGGAAAAGCCCTAAAAACAGCCCTTTTCTTTTTCCCATACAAACGTTTTCTAACTAAAACGTAAAATGAATTTGAGCTTTAATACCGTACCCATAAAGTTCAAGTGTTAGTGGAGAGGTTCCGGGAAGGCAAAACAATTGAGTGACGTTCAGTTGTTCAGTCAACGAATGACAACTTCAAACAGACCATACGACATTATCACAATAATCACAAATAATTACTGTTTCTTTCCCAATAGAAAAACGATTTTTCAAATGGTGTTTGCGTATAATATAAAAATTAATTGCTGTTAGTTAGTCGCGCTAAAACTAGAGAACGGCTAGACCGATTTGTCTAATTATAGTGTTAAATTATTCGTGGAAGTCCAGGGAAGGTTTAAAAGGTGAGAAAGTGGTAGGTAGAGTAGTAGGTAGGGTAGTAAGTAGGATAGTATAGTAGGTAGGGTAGTCGGTAGAGTAGTAGGTAGGGTAGTAAGTAGGTAGGGTAGTAGGTAGGACGGGTAGTAGGTAGGTCGGGTAGTAGGTAGGTAGGGTAGTAGGTAGGTAGGGTAGTAGGTAGGTAGGGTAGTAGGTAGGTAGGGTAGTAGGTAGGTAGGGTAGTAGGTAGGTAGGTAGGGTAGTAGGTAGGTAGGTAGGGTAGTAGGTAGGTAGGGTAGGAGGTAGTAGGTAGGTAGGTAGTTGGTACACAGGCAGGTAGTAGGTAGGAAAAAGGGCATTGCAACGCATGCCGGGAACAGCTAGTATATCTATAAATCTCCACCTGTGTAAGCATTCTACTATTCGGCCGTTTGTAGTGGACTGTCTTCGTGTCTTATGTTATGTTTTGCCTTGCAAAACGTGGTGTTTCTCATCCTAATTAGACTTTGATTTATGCCCAAGGAGACTTCAAATATCGATGGATTAGATCACAGACCATGTCATGAGAGCAAAACAGGAGATACTCAACTTTATTTTTAGAAAAAATACAAGAGCAGACAAACTAATTTCAAGAAATCTAACCAAGAAATGAAAATGAAATCTCAGTACATCTCCAAAGATATCAGAAGCGTTGAATTTCATTTCGAGAACTGGAATAAAGTGTATAGAACAAGACACAAACTAGATTTCGTTCCACAATTTTCTTTTAAAGTGTGGAATTCCACCAATCTTTGTGTACTTTATAGGTCAAAAGGTCACGATTTTCTTTAATAAAAATATTGTCTGAGAAGTTAGAAAACTTAATTTTCCGCACAGATTTATATTAAACTAGCTTTTGCCCGCGGCAACTTTTATCCCCTCCTCCTTTTTCGAAATTCAACCCCTAAGGGAATAAGGGTTGAATTTCGAAAAAAAATATACACTAAAACCTCCCTCGAGAACCACTTTATCCATTGGTGAAAACAGCATGAAAATCTGTGCAGTCGTTTTTGAGTTTATTGCGAACAGACAGACATACGCGTTGCAGGATTTTGTTTTATAATATGTAGTGATAGTGATAATCATATTACATAACATAACATAACATCACGCCTGTAATCCCCGAAGGGTTAGGCAGAGGTGTACCTATTAGTACACCCACATTTCGCCAGTTATGTTTAAGTCCCATGTAATAGGGGGCGAGCCTATTGCCATATTCTAAAAGATAAAAGTTAGGGACAAGTTTATAAAAAACAGAATTTTGCCAAGATTCTTGTTAGATACAGTTAGACAAAATAAATAAATTATTTACCTAGTACGCCCAGTGTACCAAAAAGTGTACAATTTATAAGTTCTGCAAACAATTCGGTTGGAACTAAAAACGAGAACAAATTGTTTCGGTGGCGGCACAAATATGTCGCAGCTGAAATATTTGTTCACCGATCATGATGGACTTATTCTGGAGATCGATGTACGAACGGAGTATCGAAGAGTTATCGAGATGTGTTATTTAGACCAGATGTCGGAAGGGAACAAAATGTCTATTGATTAGAAAACAAAAAATAAAAAAAGACGTGTGGCACTGGAGACTGCCGCGGTAAAGCTATTGCATAGCATTTTTTATCAACTTATGCAATTATAATTATTTATTTATTTTATTAATGCAGTATTTAAATATAGTATTTATACTTACACTTTTACTAATCATCCTCATCTTTTATAAAATGTCCTTTTACGTCTCATGTCGCGCCTTGGCGACAACTATTTTTGTTGGCAGCCTTATAATCGATCAATGTGAGGTCAATGTGGCGACACTTTGGGGGAGGCCTGTGTCCTGCAATGATCGTCTTTGGCTGAAATGATGTTTGATTGCGTTTGAAGTTGGATGTGTGCTCGGTGAACAGCAATAGGATTGCCCTCTTTTATATGGGACATATACATAACTGGCGAAATTTACCCACATTTCGCCAGCTAAAGTATGAAAGGTATGTAAGGTACTATATGACCTCTGCCTAACCTTTCAAGGATTAAATGCGTCATGTTGTAAGTAACTTTAAACACTTCCAGAACATTTACTCAACTTGAAACCCAATCTCCTTCCATCTCCGTCCAGAATAAGGCCGTGCCTTCGAACATAGATATACAGTTTAGATACTGCGCGCTGCCGTACTCTCGTCAGGTTTATGCGCAGGCGCAGGCCACGAAACGTATCGCAAGACTTTCGGCACGTGCTGGAATGTTTTCTTTTCGATACTTACCAATACATGATTGTATACTCTTTAAGAGAAGGAGATGGCAATAGGAACGGTTGATGGCAATAGGCTCGCAACCTGTTTTTTTTTTAACTTTGGCCCACACTAGGAATTCCTCCTGTATCGTGGGTGCGTTTACACACATTTAAACTCACATACACAAATACCCAGACCCGAAAGAACTATCTGTAGGCCATGCAAATATTTGTTCCGTGCGGGGATCGAACCCGCGACACGTAGCGCAGCAGTCAACTGCTTGAGCCACTGCGCCAACCGTGCCGTGTTACATGGTACTGGCAGATTTCTGGTGAAATGTAGGTGCACTGTTAGGTACACCACTGCCTAAGCCTCTGAGAATTACAGGGGTGATGTAAGAAGGAGATGCAGAATGTAGATGCTGTGATAAAGATGGCTCCAATATCGTCTTTATACGAAAAATATGTCATTTCGCAGGTACAGTAATTACATTTTGTAATTCCAAGAGTTACCTAGTTATTTTTCATGTTGATAATCATCATTCTCTTGGCATTATTCTAGTTTGCTTGGGGCCGGCGTTATAATGTTCAAAAGGAATATACTGACACTGAACTTCGTGCATCATCATCATCATCAGCCTATAATGTTCCTACTGCCTACTCAGGCAAGGTAATATACTGTACATGTTAATTTAAGCCTAAACATAGAAGCACATAGGCTTCTGGCCTGGGTTTACATGCCGTCGAGAAATATCTCTCAGTCATACTGATTCCCCGCCGGGGCTGCGGGTTCCCGGCGGGGCTGCGGGTTGTTCGCAAGAGATACCTTGACCTCGACGTAAAGGGCTAAGAAGGAACATGGGTGGTTTTTAGTCAGTAGAAGACTGACACTCCCTTTCGCTCTGCCCAAGAGCGGGAGGGGTTATTTGATGATTTTCCACCCGCCAAAAAAACAAAAAAAAAGGCATACTGATTCCCTCATCCCTGTATTTGCATGCAACTATTTCTCTTTTTTGTTACTAAGCAACGGGATCATTCGGCTTGGCAGTAAACGTTACGAAGGAACTTCTACTCTTTTTTTTTAAGTGACTGATTTAAAGTAAGTCCGATTTATTTTCAGTAAAAAGTGCGTCAGTAAGGAACAAAACTTTAAACTAGCTTTTATCTTAAACAAGGAACTACATACCTAAACACTAATTAATGCCTTTCAACATAATATCAAGAAAATTCTTCACTAAAACATTCCAACGATCCCAAGCATTTCTTTGTCTCCTCACACCGGGTGAAAATTATAAAAACAAACAGTTACTAATCATTGGATTCTATCTACAATTCAATGGTGACGATTATAAGCCCAGCGTGGAGGCACCCTGCGGTGGGAGAAAAAATAAATTTATAGCTTAGAATTACTGGTGTTAGGTTGTCTTTCCACTGGAAATGAGCGAGGCAGCTAAGCGGCAAAGCTAAGCTACGAAACTTTGTGTGTAATACCCCCCTGTCATCTCCCAGTTCTATTATCCTTCCCGTATCTTCTTCATACGAAAGCCATCCTGGAAGAACTTATGATCACCGAAAAGGCCCTATGAAAGAAAGAAAAGAAAGAAAGAAAATTGTGTTTATTTGGCAAAAAATCCTTAAAAATTAACAAAACAGATTCAATATATTTCAAATTAATAATGCCAAAAGGGCCTCAGCTCAGCATAATGCCAGATGGCAACACAATGTGCACCACCTGACGCTGATGAGAAGATCTGACCAAGTGAAACAAGCCAAATACCTAAACAAATAAAGGGATATCTTCATAAAGCTTAGGCAGGTACCACCACGCCCTCGTCGGGGCTGTGGGTCCCGTCGGGGCTGCGGGTTGTTTAAAAGAGATACCGAAGCCTCGACACAAAAGGCTAAGAAGAAACATGGGTGGTTTTGAGCCAGTAGAAGTCTGACACTCCCTACCGCTCTGCCTAGAGCGTGAGGAGTCATTTGATGATTTCTCACCCTCCATTGACGGCTGAACCAGACAGGGATCTCTCCTATCAATACATCTTTCGTTGAAATCTCTTTCACCAGAGCTAAGCAAAGCTCCGCTATGAAAATCAATCGATTATATTGGTCCATATCACACACATCCATAGCTACGCATCTTAGTACATATCTAGCAGGCAAGGCAGGAAAGCCAGGCTTATGGCTGGCACAGACTGATGGGAGATGCCTCGAAATGATTTCGTTGGACTAAAAAAGGTAGCTTTAAAATCACTATTTGTCGCCATTACTGTCTTGGCTACAGACAAACGCAATAAAGCGTTGATGGGCGATAAAGTAGCTTTATTAAGTTTACAGTGGAAGGTACCTACCTAATGACTGCTAGATACTAAAAGTATGGTGATTGTCAAATAGTATTTTTATAATAGACTAGCGTTAGCACGCGGCTTCGCCCGCATAGAGTTCGATAATTGTCCCACGGAATCATACTACCGGGATAAAAAGTACCCTATGTATTAATCCTGGTTATAAACTATCTGTGTACCAAATTTCATTCAAATCCGTTCAGTAGTTTTTGCGTGAAAGAGTAACAAACATTGCATTTATAATATTAGTGGGATTGGTTTACTGTGGTTATAAAATAAATTGGTGTTGAACATAACATACCCATAGCCTTTATTCCCCTATAGGGTATATTCAAATCCCAAGTAATGGGGTGAGCCCATTGCCATCAACCAGGCACAATTCTACTACTGAGAATTTCCTGGTGGAAAAACACAAGAACATCTGCGATGCACTCTTTGATTAAAGAGAAAAAGATCATTTCACCGTGAATTAATTTAACTTAAATTCAAATAAAGTGAAATCCACAGAGCTTTATTGAAATGAACTTCAGAAAATTGAATATCACAATTCGTTGCACATTACAAAACGTGAAACGCAAAAGTGAATTCAATTAAAATTAAGTGAAATTGATATTCGACGGTTTTTGCTGCAGAATTACCAGTAAATCGTTAAATGTCCCCAGAACTAATTAGCTTAAATATTTTTCAGGACATTCCACTTCAGAAATGATTAAAGCGGTAGTAAATTAATATTGAATTTGCTTCGATGAGGTTGAATTCTTAATTAAAATGTTTAATTATGAAATGTTCAATTAGTAAGAAGGACAGGAAATTAGTAACCTAATTTCCTGCTACTTTCTACTACAGTGAAACGGCACAACCAGGAATGAAATTTTAATAAAAAATCGGTTTTGTATCACCATTTTAATTTTTGGTAAGTACTTACTATTTAGTACTAGTGGCTTCTGTCTACCTCCATGAAAAATAGGCGAGAGGTTATGTATGTTTTATGTACTCAGTACCTACGTACTCATCATAATCTTCCCGCCCATGTCCTGTGTTACTTGGGATCGGTACAAAAACATTTTTTTTTAAATTTGGTACCTACTACTATTCTATTTATTTATCAAAAATTTAAAAACCCCCGACTCAATTATTTTTGCGAAGCTTATTTAACCCATATGGTATTAATCTATATCTAAATCAGCCATCTTGTATTTGGAATTTGTCATAGTGTATAGTATTCTACTAATCAAGCCCTTTCATTTGATACCCATAGATAGGTATTGATAAAGTTGTGAAAAAATATGTAATCCGCCATTTTGTGGCGGCGGCCATCTTGAACCGATTTTCATCAAACATAACTAAGAACACTCTCGACTAATTCCCCTTTCAAACAAAAAAAACAGAATCAAGATCGGTTCATGCGTTCGGGAGCTACGATGCCAGAGACAGACACACACACACAAACAGACACGTCAAACTTATAACACCCCGTCGTTTTTGTGTCGGGGGTTAAAAATAGAATCGTAAGGTTTCATTACTGTAAATACGAAAGCAACAACACTGAGGAACTAACAAATCAGATAATAAACTAAACAAAACATGAATAAATCAAGCAATTTACTTTTAAAGTAATCTAACACCTTTTACACGCACGTAAATCAATCCATAACAAGCTGTTAATGAAAGTCCAATGCAATGCAAAGAATCGATCTCAAAAGGTAAATAACTACAATAAAGCCTTATCAATTCAAATTGCAATTAATCTAACACCTGACAAGTGTCGACAAGACGCTATATACAAAATGGCTTCGTGCAAACGGGCCACAGTCCATTGCCACCGGTGGCTGTCGCGCGCCACTTCCTTTGGTACTGCGCAAACGAACCATCGTTTGCGCAGTACCAGGGCGTAAGAAACCAGAGCTGATGATATCATCAGAAGAGGAAACAGTGGATGATTCTGGGGTGAAATGATGATGATGAAACGAAGATGGTCAGTGGCCACCACTGGTGATCAGCGGCCGTCACCGGTGGCGTGTTGCGGACACTGAGTCGCGAGTGGTCGCCAATCGCTATACGTGTGCGGCGATTTTAATTCCAATTTTAATTCCCACCTAGTATTTCAGAAAATCGCCAAGCGGTTGGTTGACTCTTCACGTGACCAGAGGGCTGGCCTATTTCTGCCCGCCAGCCTTCTGGGCACGTTTCTCGTTGACAGCAATGTGTTATTGGATGTTGGAAACTACAGTACTTTCACAAGTTATTATGCTTTGTGACTGTGACTGTCGCTTCGTCTTATTTTGTTTTTCTGACATTCAAAAGTGAATGGTTTAATTGAAATAAATGCTTTGACTTGACTTTGTGAACGAGTTTTTTAACGTCCAGTAATTCTTCACATTTTGATACTTGGACATATTCAATTATAATTTTAGTTTTGTAAAGTGTAGTTTGCTTGTAGCCAGCCGCCACCATTGGCTGTGAAAGTGGCCCGTTTGTGTTGAGCCTGTAATATATAGTATGTTGAGACGAGGCGCTATCTAACAAGGCTGGCCAGTGTGCACCGGCCTAACACTGATTTAATTATGCAGTTCCAAGGTTGGGCTACACTGTTGTAGACCACGTTAGGAGTAGATAGTACCGGAACTATCTGCTCCGTGTGTGGTGAGATGATTAGTGTACATGTGGTTGGGGATGTAAAACAGTAGCCACATCAGCTGTAATACACTTTCTAAAAGTGTTTTTCGTTTCTCTAGTGGTCGCAAGCGGGACTGCGTTTTCCCATAAAGGTTTTTTCAGTTGTAGCCACGTGTGTCTAGATTCTTGCCCGGTTGAAAGCAATATAATCGCCCCCATTCATGGGACCTTGAAAACATAACCGACAAGACTCGAGAATCAAACATTCCCGCTTGCCAGAACAAGACCAAAAGCCACAATGACATAATGTGGTCATATAACCCATACTATTTTTTCTTGATGGGAAATCATCAATAATTGACCCCCTCTGGGCAGAGCGGAAAGGAGTGTCAGACTTCTTCTGACAGAAACCCACCCATGTTCCTTCTTAGTCCTTTGTGTTCCGTAGCCGCGGTGTCTGTTTCAAACAGTTCCGCAGCCCCGGCAGTATGATTCATGCCTAACAGAATATTTTTTATTAATCTCTATTGACGCTACATAGTTAAACAGCTATGTTTACATATACCTTCCTGGTCTTGTGGTTTATGGTCATCGATGAATAAAAAACTCATTGATTGTCCACTTGTTAAGCTGAGCTTAATTGTGCACTCCTGACTTATGGAAATCATATCTACGGAGGGCAAAAAATCAGGAACTGTTGCAGTAAATTGTTACAAGTCGTTATTTTTGTAGTGATTTATTGATTGGTGGGTGTCAACTTCTTGTTGTAGGTGATAAAAGATTGCATTCGTTGTAGAGAAAATTTATTTTGATAGAAGAAATGGTAATTATGTAATTAATTTATAAATTAATTTACAGAAAATCTACAAATGAGTAGAACTGTGTCTAGTACCTATGTCTGTTTCTGTAAACTAAGACAACATAAGGGTAAGATGGATACCGTCGGGGCTGCGGTTTGTTCGAAAGAGATACCGCGGCGTCGGCACAAGGGCTAAGAAGGAACATGGGTGTCTGACACTCCCTTCCATTCTGCCCAAGAGCGGAAGGGGTTATTTGATGATTTGACCCGCCAAAAAAAAGGGTAAGATGGATTCCATTCCCAAATTATTTAAAGATCTATAGATTAAAAATCTCAACTAAAATAATTCGAGTTACTATGTTACAAAATATCTCTCCTAGAAACTGTACACCTACATAGTACGGATTCTACGGATGAAACTATCTTTACTAACGTAGCAGATCATAAATATACAGTACGGGTCACTGGTTCAGAATTCATGTTAACTCGAAGTATTCCCGTTTGAGCACCTATTTTTTGGGCACCTATGCATTGAGCACCAAAGGTATTCCCATTTGAGCACCAATCAATATAATAACTTGGTGCTCAAAGGGGAATAATAAAAAATATTCAATTTTATTCCCTTTTGAGCACCTACGGTGCAGTAGCTTCTAGTGATGGGCTGTATAATAAAACATATCGATAAAAATTGGCAGTACTTTTATTAGCATATTAATTTTAGGAAACTAAGTAATTATTATTATTTTTTTTTTTTAAACGTTGCCCCACACTAGGAATTTCTCCTGTATCGTGGGTGCGTTCACAAACATTTAAACTCACATACACAAATACCCAGACCCGGAACAACTATCTGTAGGTCATACAAATATTTGTTCCGTGTTGGGATCGAACCCGCGACACGCAGCGCAGTAGTCCATTGCTTGAGCCACTGCGCCAACCGTGCCGTCATATTAATATCACAATCAGCCTTGTGTTATTTTCTATGTACCTTACTTACTTAAGGCAAATAAAAGAAATCTCAATCCTCGTAACAACAGTATGAAGTCATCATGCTTATATTAATAATATTTTTTATTGTTCCCCTTTGAGCACCAAGTTATTATATTGATTGGTGCTCAAATGGGAATACCTTTGGTGCTCAATGCATAGGTGCCCAAAAAATAGGTGCTCAAACGGGAATACTTCGTTAACTCTCCTAACCAAGCACTTTAACTTGGCAAGTGATACAAACAACTTTAACTTAAACACATTAAAGTTTAAGCTCATGAACTTCAATTCGAAATTATTCATAGTATGCGAATGGCGAACCAGTGTCTCAACTCCTCAATACGATTACGAAGAAGTACTTAGCTCTTAAAACGCCGATAAAAACTAAAGACTTTCAACTTAAATCTTTTCCAGAAACAGATATAATTCAATTACTGCACAGAACAATAGCGCTGTATAGAAAATAAAACTGCCAACGAGCCCACTCCGGTTTTTACACCAATAAACACATCGGGTCAAAAAATCTGAACACCCACGGACTAACCAGATTTCGAAGGAAAAACATGAGAATCTAAACAATTTTGGGTCTTATCAATATTCATGGGTAGACAGAAAACCTTGATGGTGGCCTTACCCGCCTTACAGAGTAGGATTCCAATGGTGGTGCAGTCAGTTTTTCGCGTGCAGTTAACCTTTTAAAAAGTTTGAAGAAGTTTCGTTGCCACGCGCTGTACGCGCGACTCCCTTACATGGGCACCGCACTTCGGATCACCCTGCTATGCTACGGTTCTTTCTGAACAATACCAAAACAACCTAAAAGCTTTATCACCAACATACAACTTCAAGACCTAAAATCGAAGGAGTAGAGTTGGTTTTTGTAATCGGAGAAATAGTTAATGATATAAATTCAATTGTAATATTGTTCACCTTTAAACGGGCGGTAAGTTAAATGACAGTTGCAATAATAGTGATAGTCTAATTAATGTCTTCATATTTGAAGCATTATGAGCTAGTTAATGCGATCTTATTAAACTACATTAGTAATAAACAGATTATGAAAGATATTTTTTATAAACTAGTTCGTTATAAAATAAAAGAATTTCAATTGAAATAATAAAGACGCTCGACGCTTTTGATTTCAAGAGTGATCGAAACATGGCACAACATAACATCACGCCTGTGATCCCCGAAGGGATAGGCAGAGACATACCTACCTAATAGTACACCCACATTTCGCCAGTTACGTTCAAGTCCCATGTTAACTATTACATCATACATAGGACTTAAACGTAACAAGCGAGCGAACCTATTACCAAGAACCGGGCACAAATTCAGACTCCGTGACTGGTACTAAGAAAAACCTAATAACATTTTGCCCGACTCGACAATCGAACCTAGGACCTCATGCTTAGCAGTCGCGCCTTGGATCGCTAGACAAGCGAGGCATAAAAACCGTAATAATATCTTCAAACACATTCATTTACAACCTTATCCTTTTCTACAGATAAGTAAAAACTGATACAAAAATGGTTTTAACAGAAATAAATTCAAAGTTTACTATGTATATAAAAGGGCTGGCAACACGGGAGGCCTTTCGATACATTCTTAGCGTTTACAAACACGATTTATTTGAAAATAGTGCATCATTAAGAGCGATCGTGACAAAAAAAACTAGTCTATGGACTCTATGGTACACGTGAATTGATTTTAATGATTCCTAATGACATCGGCTCTATGGTTCAGCGGCCATTTTGTATGTCGCCTGACAGTGTCACACGTCGGTTGATTGAAGCCTGATCTTTGACTTAGATGTCATGATATTTGGACGTTCGGGTGGTCAATATGAATTAGATTAACTTAAAAAAATCTGGTACCATATTGAGAGCATTTTGGGAAATAAGCTGAACGATGTTTTTGTTAATTCAACTCCAAGAATGAAAAATGTTTTAGTTTTTTTTTTTAATAATAAATTGGCTTACTCTTGACTTCAATCTTATCCTGAGGACAGAAATGAAGTGAGGTTGACAATCGAACGAGTTAGAAGATTGGGGACGTATGAATTTGGGAACACCAACACAACGCAGATTTAAATTCAACTTCAAGTTTGTATGGACCAACATAGCCAATAACATCACAGATATCACTTCACTGTCCTTCAATATCTGTAGGAATACTAAAATCATCTGAGAAGTAAAATTAAGAAGCAACTTTTCTTTCTTAGCATCCTTCTTTTCTGCTTCTTCGTGTCGCTGGCACGGCAGTTTTTGTATGTTGTTAGCCCAGAATTTCGTCACTTCCATAATGTCATCGCGCATCGGTAGCAGCGCAAAAGCAACATTGATACAACATCACAAAACAAAGAAATCAAATTAAAAATTACGAACACCACAACAACTACGCATAAACCTACATTCGATATAACGATATAAAACGCATTTATGTTACATAAATGTTACAATAAAATACCCCCTCACATTCTTCAACTGAATGAGACGAAATTTAAATCTTGTATAAAACGCACACTATGTAGGCAAGCATACTATAAGTTGGGGGATTACATTGATGATAAACATGCTTGGCTCAATGCTGGTCCTGCTCCACAACCATAGGGCAAATAAATCGATAATCATGTGAAGTTATTGTAGTCGCTGCAGTAGATTGTAAAAATAGCACATGTGTGAGTACTATGTACCATAAAGCCACTTTTTACATTTCGTTATATATTTATATATTTTTTTTTTTTTTAGTGACTGACTAGTGGCTGAGAGAATGTCATGCTCACTCAAAAGTCTCGCTGATGGTGGCGCGTGTGTCGGATCATTAAGCTCCCTTCAAAATGGTTGAGCTAAATGGTGCTGATCCATGCGTCATGTTCGTGAACGGGCGCTGTCAGTAGAGACTGGACATCTCTTAGTTGCCATGTTATATATTTTTTATTGGTTTATTGTATCGTTTATTCTGGACACTCTTAACTTGCACGTATTTTTGCATCGTTCTCACATATTTGTAAGATCTCAACATTCAGGCTAGCTAAAGTAGACTCATCTTTCATGGGGTACTCTTTAAAATGTTACAATAAAATACCCCCTCACATTCTTCAACTGAATGAGACGCACTTTAAATCCTGTAGAAAACGCACACTGTAGGCCAGCATATTAAAAGTTGGGGGATTACTTTGATGATATAAATGCTTGGCTCACTATGCTGGGTCTGCTCCACAACGACCACAACCATAGGGGTAGATTAATTGATTATCATGTGAAGTTATTGTAGAGGCTGCAGAAGATTGTAAAAATATCTTTGCATTGTATAGATTCAATATTAATATTATATAATTGCATGGCACATGTGTGAGTACTATGTACTATAAAGCCACTTTTTACATTTTCACATTTGGTTACATTTTACTGACGTTGCCCTGGTGGCTGAGAGAATGTCATGCTCACTCAAATGTCTCGCTGATGGTGGCGCGTGTGTCGGATCATTTAGTTCCCTTCAAAATGGTTGAGTTGAATGGTGCTGATCCATGCGTCATGTTCGTGAACGGGCGCTGTCAGTGGAGACTGGTCATCTCTTAGTTGCCATGGTATAATTTTTTTTTATTTGTTTATTGTACCCTTTTTACTCCGGACGCTCTTAACTTGCACGTCTTGCTACATAGTTCTCACATAATATACCATCCCAACATGAATGATGTAATGTACCAAGATTTTGTAACAATATTCTGATTTAAAAGAGTGTCCATGGAGTTTCTTGCCCGTTCTTCTCCATAGAGATCTACGCTAGGGAATGGGCAACTACAGTACTTTCACAAGTTATTATGCCTTGTGACTGTGACTGTAGCTTAGGAGTGCAATACGTCGTCCTGGGGGTTGCTGCGTCGGGTTGCGCGTCGCCGGATGTCTGCGGCGGCGAGTGCTGTGGGTGCGGGGGTGCGCGGCGGCGCGTGCCGTGGCGGTGGGTGCGCGGGGCTCCGGGTCGCGGGCGGCGGTTGCGCGTTGCGACGTGCATTCGTTGTTTCGTGATTTGGAGTCTCGTGCATTCGTTGTTGCGGTGTGCGTCGCTGCGTGCTTTCGTGCTCGCGGAGTTCGTTGTTGCGGGCATTCGGCGGCGTGTGGCTCGGCGTGGTGGCTTTCGGGATGACGTATTGCACTCGTAGTTTAGTTTTGTTTTATGAATTGTTCTTCTGACATTCAAAAGTGCCTGTAATGGTTTAATTGAAATAAATGCTTTGAGTTTGAGTTTGAGTTTGAGTTTGATTTGTATTGTCAAAACAGAAATTACCCTACAATCCTGCACACATTTCGATCAACATTGCAACAATGCATACTCGTATATCGGCTCGTTCGCGGCCGCTTGTAAATATCTTATTGTATCCAGAGCTCGTCTGTCCGTCTGTCTGTCTACTTGATTTGCTACCCGCTCCTGTATAGTAATGAAGGTGCAATTCTCTGACAGGCGACTCGCGCCGGCCTCAAATCGTACGATGATCGATTCGACGATTATAATCGTGTGTGTTTAATCGATTATGTGTATCGAGGCGGTTTGCCGGCTTAATTATTGTTGACGGTTGCGATATCGGGCCATTTGCATAGCCTGTACGCCTGTGGTGTTGGCTTGCGGTTATTTTGTTCTGTTTGGGTAGATTGGGATAAGAAAACGAAGAGACAAATTAATCGTTAGGTTGTAGTGATTTGTTAGGTGCTACAGATTCACGTTGATTTTAAATGTAAAAATTTATTTGATTATATTTTTGGCTTTCGTTATTTCCGCACTTGCAAACTACAATAACTACACAGTTTATCATCTACCTAGCCATTTCCCAACTATGATGGAGTCAGCGTCTAGCCTAACATCAAAATTGTATCTTATGTTCTACTTAATTTTAGTCTACTATTAATTCTGAATGTAGTTTTAAAAGAGAAAAATACATGCAATCAAAGTTTTCTGAATGTATGATTTGCTGAACTTGTTTTCGAAACTTGTAATTACTGAAGGTATAAAATCACAGAGAAGTTTGACATTGTCAAATGCTGATGAATGGCAGATACTTTTTCAGCAATGTTCCAAAGTAATGTTTCGTATTATTTAAGACTGATTAAAATCAAATCAAAATCAATATATTCAAAAAGGAGTAAAGGTTTCGTTTTTACTTTCAAAATAAATCTATGCATAAAATGAATACAGAAAATGTTCTAAGGATTGGTGGATGGAACTTTTTTTGGGTAATCTGACTTTCATGACAGAAGGATGTCTGTTCTAATTTTTTTTTTGTTATAGTAAGATTTTGGTGCAAACTCAGCGGGTTTGTCACTTGGTCGAATTTTATACATTTTGAGTAAATTACGAGTTAAAATAAAACATCTGAATTCGATCACCGCTTTTGGTCAGCGGTTCCTTATTAGGAACAATTTAATTTAAAATTAAATGATATCGACTTAAAGTTTAGTAATAAGTGTGTCAATTTTTGCTCGCTAAAGACTATAGTATGTCAATTTATCTCAGAATATTTTTTCATCCATAACATTTGTAGACTTATAGTCAACGATAAAATTATAAACGAATAAAATGACTCAACTATCCGATATTTCAATTAGCCGTCATTATTCGAACTAATTAGTAATTACATCGATACAAATTGCTGGCAAATAAAACTAAAAAACGCAAGATCCTCACTAAAAGCTACATGTACCATCTTAAGCAACAACATCAATAATAATTGTAACCATTAAAAAGGAAACTGTTACATCGTACTTAAACCTCACTCAAAAACGCGGCAAATAAACATTCGCAAAGGAAAACGGTAAATTTTAAATGGCCGCCGCCCGAAGGCAGATGGGTCGGTACTAAAGATCACACGGTGAATTAATCACGCTTGTTACACCGCAGATTCACAGATAAACGCACGAAAAATAACGCCTTGCGAATGAGTTATAAGTATCGTCGGCTTTTAAAAATTAACTGTTTGGCTTGTGGCTATTAAAGAGAGGATGTCTCGCGTTATCACAAATGATAATTTTCGTAATGTTCTGTGCGGTGTAATGGCGGCGGGCGACGGGCGCGGTACGGTGTGAGCGGCGGCCGTGCGATGAATGTTGGTAGATGTTAAACTGAAATATTGGATAACAGATTAAGGGAACTTTTTGTTGTAAATTGGATGCATATTGTTGAAGCTTTATTAATTTCGGTCATTTTTAAGTTCACTGACTGTTGCAGTGCTTCAAATGATGTAATCGTTTATGTAAAAGGTTCTTTTATCTTCTTGTTGTTGTTTCTTCTTGGATTACGGCTAAGAAAAATTTATATCGCAGTACGTACTCGTATTTTAATATACCTCATCCGCATCAGACACCGATTGTTGAAACACGTTTCTTACCTGCAACAAAACGAAAGAAGACCTTAATAAAATAGAAAAATAAAACAAATATATTAATATCAATGCTCTTTTGCCAATGATGCATCAGAACTAGCTTTAAGCCAAAATTGTACTTCACCGGCTAAAGTAGAAAGACATATTGGCCATATACCATTACTATGATCTATTGAAGAGGAGATGACCTCACTAGAGGATACACTCGAACTGCCGCAGTTTACAGCTAATGCTGGTTGCAGATAAACCAGAAGAAAAAGTTCGGAACTAATTTGAGTTTTCTGCGCATCATTCATTGAGCCCAGCCTCCGAACAAAAGATATCAACGAGCATAACTAACAAAAATAATATCAAAACCATCCACAAATTCAAGCTCAAATCAATGTAATATTTATAACATTTCAAATTCATCTTTTGAAAAAAAAATTAGGAGATGAAAAAAGAAATTAAAGGTTCCCTAATTGAGCAGTGCGAATAATGACATATTTATGTCCGAGGGTTGGGGCAAAAAGGGGGTTATTAATAAATTGTTATTGAACTAGCGGACGAATAACACGGTGCCATAACAGCCGGCGCCTGGATCCGTGTATAGCGCAAAAACTCATATCATAAATGCACCTTAGATGCGATGGGCTTCAGAATGCTTGTGCAGTATATGGGAAGTTTTCGGAAGATGTTTTGAGTAATTTTTTTGTAGTTTCTGTTTTACCAAGGGTGACAGACTCATAAATATATATAATTTTATTGCGGAATTGACCTCCCCTTTACCTGGAGCACACTGATCGAAATCGATGGATAAGTGCTATGTATGCATGTTTAATTTAAAAAAAAACACGAACTTGTCGTAGTTGTAGATAGAATACTGTCTTACTTGTCGACGTCGTAATTTTCATTCGACAGCAGTATCTATTCTATTTTAATTCTATCAGGTGCTTATAGCGTTTTTTCTTTTTTGGGGTGTGGGAAATCATCAAATAACCCCTCCCGCTCTTGGGTAGAGCGGAGGCGAGAGTGTCAGACTTCTACTGACTAAAAACATCCATGTTCCTTCTTAGCCCTTGTGCCGAGGCCGCGGTATCTCTTTCGAACAACCCGCAGCCCCGACGGGAGCTGCTTATACCTTGGGCCTCGCATTTGGATTATTGGTTTTCTAAGTATTCTCTACTATATGTAATTATTGGCGGTACTTTCATACAAGCCTAACAGCTGCCCTTGTCATACCTTCAATTGACCTAGGTTCACTGCTCTCCATGATGATAAGGTTTATTAAGTCTGCTTTTTCCTAGGGATTTAGAAAAAAAAACAATAATGCCTATTTGGGGAGGCATGAGTGGGACAAATCAGACTACGAAAAAAGAAAACATTTGTGCACTTATTTTCGTATAGTGCTCTACATACCAGCAACAAAGTATTCAAAAACATCTCACAACCTTACATATACTACAAATCGAACAAAGCGCCAAAAGATATAACAAGTATCATTTGGCGTCCACAAAAACCTAAGTATGATTCAGCGGACATACCAGAATTGTATAATGATCTATACAGGGGGACGCATAGAAGAATTTATTTGTTATAACCAGCCCAGGTTTTGTGGCGGTGGTATCTGATTGTATATTTTTGTGTTTATTATAACCCTTAATGTGACAGAGTGAATGTATTTAAGTTTATTTGACCTTATTTGAGCACGAATTGAATGGGCTTGGTGTTTTATTGCATATACTGCGCAGTACGTCAAGAGGCTGTAACGAAACAAATCAAAATTTTGAGAAAATAGATATTTTTTTTTGAAAAATTTCCCAAATTCAGTACAAAAAAGGCAATTGCGTTTTTCTGTTGTTTTTGGCCTAGAAAATGCTGGCGTGACGACTTTAGGGGCAATTGTGATTGGCCGAAGCAAACCGCACGAAGAGAACAGAAGAAGGCTATGAGAAGGCCCAGCAGTGAGACGAAATCAAAAGAAAATTAAAACGAATTATTTTGATTAATTAATTTCATGCGAGATGTTATGTAAATAATATACAGCATTTTTTTAAGATACCGTTTTCTGGCTTACAAAGAGAGTTGGGTACTACACGTTTTACTACGTTTTACTATACTGGCTTGATTTGTGTTTGAGCAATCATTTTCCATACAGTAGAACAGAAATCATGTCACTTTGGCTTTCTCCAAATAGGGGTAAGTAATATGGTACGTATAGAGCACATTGTAAGTATAGGGCACATTGCTCGCAGAACGGATGGCCGATGGGGCCGGAAAGTTCTGGAGTGGCGACCGCGAACCGGAAGACGTTGCGTTGGAAGGCCTCCCACTAGGTGGACCGATGACCTGGTGAAGGTTGCGGGGATCCGCTGGATGCGAGATACACGGGACCGGTCAATGTGGCGACACTTAGGGGAGGCCTATGTCCAGCAGTGGACGTCTTTCGGCTGAAATGATGATGATGATGATGAATATTGTATACAGAATTTCCTATTGTCAATTGTTGAAATAATATACTACTACTGGCTTCATTTTCTCATAAAGTAAGTATTTGCAAGTAAATGTTTTTGGTTGTCAACGTTGGTTTGAGTATGATTTCCAAGATCGTTGGTCTCATAATAGGGATGTTCCTAAAAAAAAACCGTTTAGTCAGTTAGATTATCGAAAAATATTAGATACGTGTTTTATTGTTTTATAAAATTAATGAAACATATTATATTTATAAGTATCCGTGATATTGAGTAAGTGTGGGCGTACTTAAGTTTTAAGACTGTGATCCTTAACAGCACTCATTCTGGTAATTACGTGTACGAAATTCTCAAGTAAAATAACGATGATTACTTTATACGTTTTATGAACGATAAAATAGGCCGTGTATCCCAGCCCGGTAAACGAAATATTTATCTACTCTCCGAGAAATAAATTTATTTAAGTATCGTATAAAATACCCTTTTTGCGATTCCAATTCAATACAATTCGTATTGAAATACAATAAACAATAGTTAATTGTTGTTCGGAGTTGACAAGAAACACAAAGGTATGGGGTTCGATTCTTCGGCGATGCACTTTTGTGATAATGTCGTCCGACCATGAGGGTTATGATTGATGATCGATATTAAATATTCGAATTAATACGTGAATCGATTCGATTTGATAAATTATTTATTTTTGAGTGAATGGAAGTCTTCTAAAATTGTTGATGTTGCCCGATATCATTTTTGTTACGACATTTCTGGGATTTAGACTAGGATCGAATCCCGACTTCACTTCCTTCAATATAAAACATATAAGTAGTAAAGATACGGAATGAGACAAAAATGGTGTTTTATTTATACTGCGTATTTGTAAGCCTTTTTTGAAATCTTAAAAAATAAATTAATAAAAATCATAATATTATGTGAATCTTACATTTTTCCTGTGTACTCGCGAGGGTGTCATTAAATTGTATGCGAAATTCGAGTTCGAGTTCAGATTCCATATTTTCTCCAAGAAAACACTGATAAAGTCTAGGTTTGCACTCTGGCAGGTTTAGTTTAATGGAACTTTCTATTCTTTTCCCAAAACTTGTTATCTCTAGGAGTTACCTGACATAACCACCTGAAAAAACTTTGAAAAATGTTCGGAAATGTCAATAATTTCTATTCAAATCAAATGTTTATTTGCTAGAAATACATACAAATCTTGCCTTAAAAGTCAATAAAGGCATAGTTTTAATAGTATATAATATTTTATAACACTGTATTTTATACTTACAGTCTATGCGAATAAATGATTTGATTTCATGAATGTGCCACAGACAGACACAAAGACAATCTAATGTTATTTCACCTAAAGCCAACTTTATAGCGCCGGCAAAAATCATTCTCTATCATAAAATCATAACATTTTGATGTCCCATGTTCCCAAAGAATTCTTTATTCGCGATTTTGTTATGATAACCTTCTTATTTGCTGAATCTTAATGTTTCTAACATTTTCTTTTTTAATTTCGCCTTTTTCATGTTTTATGGCGACCATCTTTGATTCGTATAGTTCTCGTTACTTTTTAGAATTGGGATTATGTAGATGGAATAATGAGATTGGGTATAAGGAAAGCTTTTTTATGTGTTTTTATGAAAATATTGAAAACGATCTTCTTGACGTAATCGAATGCCTGTTTACGTTTAGACTCTTACAAAGTTAACTCTTCGGTTCGGTAGAGCTATACCCATTAGTACGCCTACATTTCGGCAGTTATGTTCTAAGTCCTATGTAATAGAGAGCGAGCCCTTTAATAAGTTAACTTTTAAACATTTTAGAATTAAGAATAACAGGGAATAAAGGCTTTTTGAAGTGAAAACTTCTTTAGCGGCGTTGTGCACTTTTTTGGGATGGGTAAAAAAAGTTAAACTCGCGTCAGGAGTCTGACTCGGGACACGTGATCTGATCGGAAATTCGTAAGACGGCGCAAGGCGCTTGCGCGAATGTGCGTGTGTGTCAAAAGTCAAAAAGCGAATTGTTATGTTTGTGTACGATAGCGCAATAAATGAATATTGTATTTTACCACATAAATGATAGTACTTTTATGCTGATAAATAAAGCAATTCGAACTTATTCCCTAACCATTCCACTCCCTGAGTGCAACGGAGTGCATTTTCAGTTACGAGATTGATATAATTAACTACAAACAAAACCATGACCAATTCAGCACTGTCAACAGCCCATAGCTCGCACGTCAAATCCCCGAGTACATTCTATCGAACAAGCATTACAGCATTCTTGAGTCGGCCATTAAAAATGGTGGGCACGCCACGCCATGCGGCCATACGGCCACATATCAGACAATACTCCTCAATACGGGAGCCGTGACCTTTAGCTCGGCGTATCGGATCGTATCATCTCGGCTACCGACTTCACCTCTTGACCTGGGTTGTGACAAGCGGTTTGAGGGTTTGAGGATATGTGGTGGCTTGTGTTGGTAGGTTGCTACCAGGTAGTTGAGGTTTTAAACCCTTGCTTGTTTAAAACTTCAGAATTTATGAGTGCGAATTGGAAGTGAGGAGTAATTGTAATCCCGTCGGGGCTGCGGGTTGTTCGCAAGAGATACCGCGGCGTCGACATAAAGGGCTAAGAAGGAACATGGGTGGTTTTTAGTCAGTAGAAGTCTGACACTCCCTTTCGCTCTGCCCAAGAGCGGGAGGGGTTATTAATTTGATGACTTTCCACCCGCCAAAACAAAAAAAAAAAGGAGTAATTGTATTTGTAACACAACAAATTCAAAAATACTCTCTCGTTGGTCGAGTGGTTGCAACCGTGACTGTTGATCATGAGGTACTGGGTTCAATTAACGGGTCGAGCATTGTGTTATTGAGTTTTTTCATCAGAAAGAAATTTCTCAGTAGTACACAAGGAGGCCAGTTTCGTCTCCGGTTGGCAGCAATAGGCTCACCTTCTATTATATGGGACTTAAACATAACTAGTGACATGTGGGTGTACTGTTAAGTACAGTCACGAGCAATAATATGTATACACTTGGCCAAGTTCAAACGCGAATTTCTGGTGAAATAACGATTGCAACTTTGAAATATGAACTACTTTACAATGATATGGGTTCCATAATATTAGTTTCGTTTCCTAACCTGAAAATGAAATCATTGCAGTAGGCGAAAATTGCTTCTAAAGTTTTTGAAGTGCATACATATTGGTGCTGTTGACTGTACACCTCTGCCTAGCCCTACGGAGATTACATATTTCTATTTCTATAGTCTGTCCTACAAAATACTTGGTCACCCTACCACTAGCTCTTGTTTTTCGAATGCCAGCTTTTGTGTCCTGCAGAGCAAAAGCGAAGTCATAAACTTAGGATCAAATGTCCCACAGCTACCTTCGCAGTCCACCTTATCCATTGACAGTTCTCCACTGATCTATTTTAAGACTTCCTTTAGAAAACCGTCAATGGATGTGATCATGAGATATTTGTTCAATATAGTGTAGTTGTATTTTTTATTGTGCTGTCACGG